>CM038670.1:142190799-143501035 GCA_021605145.1 Aegilops bicornis | reverse complement strand
AAGGCGGCAAGAGTGGAACAAAACACCAGACATAAGGCCGAGCTTTCCACCCTTTACCAAGTATATAGATACATTAATTAGATAAGAGATATTGTGATATCCCAACATAATCATGTTCCAACACGGAGCAAACTTCAACTTCACCTGCAACTAACAACGCTATAAGAGGGGCTGAGCAAAAGCGGTAACATAGCCAAACAACGGTTTGCTAGGAAAGGTGGGTTAGAGGCTTGACATAGCACTACGAGAGGCATGATATGACAAGTGGTAGGTAGTGCGGCATAGCGATAGAACGAACAACTAGCAAACAAAGATAGAAGTGATATCGAGGGTAATGGTCATCTTGCCTGAAATCCCGCAAGGAAGAAGAACGAGTCCATGAAGAAGACAAACGGTCGAAGTCGAACGAATCGGCGACCAGAACCAGCAGGACCGCCACGTCCCTCCTCTATTTCCTTCTTATCCTTCTCCTTTCCCTGTTCCCTCTCTGAATCTCTACTTCCTCTCTGTCTTCCTCATCTCTCTCTCAACTCTCTATTTGTCTCTGTACCAGGGATCCAAGGCCCCGCCATGGATGCTTCATGCCACCGCCACCGAGAACCGCTCCGCCCCTCGCCGGACCCTGCTCGCCGGCATCCCGTCCTCGCCTCTGCTTCGAACACACACGCGCGCCAAGTCCCTCTGCTGCTCCCCTGCTTCGCGCCTGCCGCCTCCTGCATCGGGCGAGAGGACGAACTCCTCCTCGGCCAGCCGCGTCGCCCGCTTGCGTTGACCGTGGGGTGCCTCGTCAGCGCCCGGGTGCCCCATCTGCAGCACGCCTCAATCCGCCCGTTCCCGCCGGTTCCTGCCGACCCCGTCGCCGGTACCCCCTGCCGTCGTCTCCTGCACCACCATGGACGTGCTGCTATTTGTTCTTCAGAAACGAGCGGCAACAGCCCGCCCGCTCATCCCCGTTGACCGCAGCCGCACGCTCGTCCAGCGCCTCGCTTGGCCGCTGCCAAGGCCCATCCTGCTTCCCCTCCAGATCCGGCCTCCTCCATCCTCTGCACCGAGCGGGCCTCAGCCCACTAGGTGAGGCCAATCCCAGCGCCCAGCCGCCCCTGTTGCGGCCCAGTTCTTGTTTTTTTTTAGTTCGGCGATTTTATCTATTTTCCAGTGTTTACAGATTTACAGAAAAACCCAGGCCCGGTCCTGAGATTTTGGGGGCCCGGGGCAAGTCAAAGATTCAGGGCCCCTAAAAAAGTTTCTTCTAAAATCCTGCTGGCCAATAAACACTTAAGTGCATCCAATTTTGATATTTACAACTAATATTTTTACATATTATCCTAAAAGTTTCTTCTAAAATCCTGCTGTCCATCCACGTCCTAGTGGTAAGGCCATGATTTGCATCATTGCATGGCAAGAAATCACTCAGTCTTCTATCGGGGATAGACATATGCATGAAGAGAAAAAACTCCTAACGTTAGACATCCATTGATCCCGGAAAACATCGAAAAAATCCAGCTACGCAACGCCGAACAAGGTTAAATGACAGTAAATAGATGACGAGGGCAGTGTAGATAATAGGGAATAGTAAGATGATATACCTCAGAACAATCACATCGGCTATTCGGCGTTCATGATTACGCACTCCACAACAACATGATGTGGATGGAGGCACTCGGCGATGTACCCCCAGCGCCTGCAAAGTGGATAGTGGACGGGCTCGGCGCTGTCCTCGCCATGGCCTGACGATGTGCATGTGAGTTCTGCGTGGCCACGCCCAGCTACTGTTGGGGAACGTAGTAATTTCAAAAAAATTCCTACGCACACGCAAGATCATGGTGATGCATAGCAACGAGAGGGAGAGTGTATCTTCATACCCTTGAAGATCGCTAAGCGGAAGCGTTTATCAACGCGGTTGATGTAGTCCTACGTCTTCACGATCCGACCGATCCAAGTACCGAACGCCGCGGCACCTCCGAGTTCTGCACCACGTTCAGCTCGATGACGTCCTCGCCTTCTCGATCCAAAGAAGGCGGACGAAGTAGTAGATGAGTTCCGGCACCTGACGGCGTGGTGACGGTGTTGGTGAAGAACAATCTCCGCAGGGCTTCTCCTAAGCACTACGGAAACTATGACGGAGGATAAACTAGAGGGGACGGGGTTGCCGGCACACGACTTGGTGTTTCTTGATCTTTCCTTGGTGCTAGCCCTACCCCTCTATTTATATGTTGACCCTTGGGGTCGAAACTTGGAGTAAAAGCCTCCACAAAGTCGGTTTCACCCGAAAGGCAAGAGTCCTTCTCGGACTCCAGGGCGAACGCCCGGGGTTCCGGCGTCTGGACCCGAACGCCGAGACCACTGGCGTCTGGCTCGTCAGACTCCGCAAAAATTCCTTTTGCGCTTTCCAAAAACCTTGTGGGCTTTCCCCTTTGGCCCAAATAACGTGTTCTTGTACCCAAATATTTCGGGAAACATCCGGAACCCCTTCCGGTGAATTCCGGAACCCTTCCGGAGATCAAACACTATTATCCCATATATCAAACTTTATCTCCGGACCATTCCGGAGTTCCTCGTCATGTCCATGATCTCATCCGAGACTCAGAACAACATTCGGTTACCAACATACATAACTCATATAATACTATTAAATCGGCGAAGCGTTAAGCGTCACGGACCCTACGGGTTCGAGAACTATGTAGACATGACCAAGACACGTTTCCGGTCAATAACCAACAGCGGGACACGGATGCCCATATTGGCTCCACATATTCTCTTAAGATCTTTATCGGTAAAGCCGCATAACAACATACGTTGTTCCCTTTGTCATTGGTATGTTACTTGCCCGAGATTCGATCGTCGGTATCTCAATACCTAGTTCAATCTCGTTACCGGCAAGTCTCTTTACTCGTTATGTAATGCATCATTCTGTAACTAACTCATTAGTTACATTGCTTGCAAGGCTTATAGTGATGTGCATTACCGAGAGGGCCCAGAGATACCTCTCCGACAATCGGAGTGACAAATCATAATCTCGAAATACGCCAACCCAACATGTACCTTCGGAGACACCTGTAGAGCTCCTTTATAATCACCCGATTACGTTGTGACGCGTTTGGTAGCACACAAAGTGTTCCTCCGTAAACGGAGTTGCATAATCTCATAGTCATAGGAACATGTATAAGTCATGAAGAAAGCAATAGCAACATACTAAGCGATCAAGTGCTAAGCTAACGGAATGGGTCAAGTCAATCACATCATTCTCCTAATGATGTGATCCCGTTAATCAAATGACAACACATGTCTATGGTTAGGAAACATAACCATCTTTGATTAATGAGCTAGTCAAGTAGAGGCATACTAGTGACATTAAGTTTGTCTATACATTCACACACGTATTATGTTTCCGGTTAATACAATTATAGCATGAATAATAAACATTTATCATGATATGAAGAAATAAATAATACCTTTATTATTGCCTCTAGGGCATATTTCCTTCAGTCTTCCACTTGCACTAGAGTCAATAATCTAGTTTACACAGTAATGATTCTAACACCCATGGAGTCTTGGTGTTGATCATGTTTTGCTCGTGGAAGAGGCTTAGTCAGCAGATACGCAACATTCAGATCCGTATGTATCTAGCAAATCTCTATGTCTCCCACCTGGACTTGGTCCCGGATGGAATTGAAGCGTCTCTTGATGTGATTGGTCCTTTGTGAAATATGGATTCCTTTGCCAACGCAATTGCACCAGAATTGTCATAGAAGATCTTCATTGGTCCCGATGCACTAGGTATGACACCTAGATCGGAAATGAACTCTTTCATCCAGACTCCTTCATTTCTTTGCTTCCGAAGCAGCTATGTACTCCGCTTCGCATGTAGATCCCGCCACGACGCTTTGTTTAGAACTGCACCAACTTACAGCTCCACCGTTTAATAAAAACATGTATCCGGTTTGCGATTTAGAATCGTCCGGATCAGTGTCAAAGCTTGCATCGACGTAACCATTTACGACTAGCTCTTTGTCACCTCCATAAACGAGAAACATATCCTTAGTCCTTTTCGTGTATTTCAGGATATTCTTGACCGCTGTCGATGATCCACTCTGGATTACTTTGGTACCTACCTGCCAAGCTTATTGCTAAGCATACGTCAGTCTGGTTCACAGCATTGCATACATGATAGAGCCTATGTGAAGCATAGGGAACATCTTTCATTTTCTCTCTATCTTCTGCTGTGGTCGGGCATTGAGTCGATTCAACTTCACACCTTGTGTCTGAGGCAATAACCCTTTCTTTGCACGATCCATTTTGAACTTTTTCAAAACTTTATCGAGGTATGTGCTTTGTGAAAGTCCAATTAAGCGTCTTGATCTATCTCTATAGATCTTGATGCCCAATATGTAAGCAGCTTCACCGAGGTCTTTCATTGAAAAACTTTTATTCAAGTATCCCTTTATGCTATCCAGAAATTCTATATCATTTCCAATTAACAATATGTCATCTACATATAATATCTGAAATGCTACAGAGCTCCCACTCACTTTCTTGTAAATCTGAGGCTTCTCCAAAAGTCTGTATAAAACCATATGCTTTGATCACACTATCAAAACGTTTATTCCAATTCCGAGATGCTTGCACCAGTCCATAAATGGGTCGCTGGAGCTTGCACACTTTGTTAGCACCTTTTGGATCATATACAACAGAAATCCATTCCGGTTGCATCATATACAACTCTTCTTCCAGAAATCCATTCAGGAATGCAGTTTTGACATCCATTTGCCAAATTTCATAATCATAAAATGCGGCAATTGCTAACATGATTCGGACAGACTTTAGCATCGCTCTTTGGTGAGAAAGTCTCATCGTAGTCAACCCCTTGAACTTGTCGAAAACCTTTCGCAACAAGTCGAGCTTTGTAGACAGTTACATTACCATCAGCGTCAGTCTTCTTCTTGAAGATCCACTTATTTTCTATGGCTTGCCGATCATCGGGCAAGTCAACAAAAGTACATACTTTGTTTTCATACATGGATCCCATCTCAGATTTCATGGCTTCAAGCCATTTTGCGGAATCTGGGCTCATCATCGCTTCCTCATAGTTCGTAGGTTCGCCATGGTCAAGTAACATGACTTCCAGAATAGGATTACCGTACCACTGCAGTGCGGATCTTACTCTGGTAGACCTACAAGGTTCGGTAGTAACTTGATCTGAAGTTTCATGATCAATATCATTAGCTTCCTCACCGATTGGTGTAGTTGTCACGAGAACCGATTCTTGTGATGAACTACTTTCCAATAAGGGAGCAGTACAGATTACCTCATCAAGTTCTACTTTCCTCCAACTCACTTCTTTCGAGAGAAACTCCTTCTCTAGAAAGGATCCGAATTTAGCAACAAAATCTTGCCCTCGGATCTGTGATAGAAGGTGTACCCAATAGTCTCTTTTGGGTATCCTATGAAGACACATTTCTCCGATTTGGGTTCGAGCTTATCTGGTTGAAGTTTCTTCACATAAGCATCGCAGCCCCAAACTTTAAGAAACGACAACTTTGGTTTCTTCCCAAACCATAGTTCATAAGGCGTCATCTCAACGGATTTTGATGGTGCCCTATTTAACGTGAATGTGGCCGTCTCTAAAGCATAACCCCAAAACGATAGCGGCAAATCAGTAAGAGACATCATAGATCGCACCATATCTAGTAAAGTACAATTACGACGTTCGGACACACCATTTCGTTGTGGTGTTAGGGTGGCGTGATTCTTGAAACTATTCCACATTGTTTCAAATGTAAACCAAACTCGTAACTCAAATATTCTCCTCCACGATCGATCGTAGAAATTTTATTTTCTTGTTACGATGATTTTCCACTTCACTCTGAAATTCTTTGAATTTTTCAAATGTTTCAGACTTGTGTTTCATCAAGTAGATATACCCATATCTGCTCAAATCATCTGTGAAGGTGAGAAAATACGATACCATGTGAGCCTCAATATTCATTGGACCACATACATCGGTATGTATGATTTCCAACAAATCAGTTGCTTTCGCTCCATAGTTCCGAGAACGGCGTTTTAGTCATCTTGCCCATGAGGCACGGTTACGCAAGTACCAAGTGATTCATAATCAAGTGATTCCGTAAGTCCATCAAGATGGAGTTTCTTCATGCGCTTTACAACGATATGACCTAAACGGCGATTGCCACAAATAAGTTGCACTATCATTATCAACTCTGCATCTTTTGGCTTCAACATTATGAATATGTGTATCACTACTATCGAGATTCAATAAAATAGACCACTCTTCAAGGGTGCATGACCATAAAAGATATTACTCATATAAATAGAACAACCATTATTCTATGATTTAAATGAATACCCGTCTTGCATCAAAGAAGATCCAGATATAATGTTCATGCTCAACGCTGGCACCAAATAACAATTATTTAGGTCTAAAACTAATCCTGATGGTAGATGTAGAGGTAGCGTGCCGACCCGCGATCACATCGACTTTGGAACCATTTCCCACGCGCGCCGTCACCTCGTCCTTAGCCAATGTTAAGCAATCCGTAGTCCCTGTTTGAGTTGCAAATATTAGCAACAGAACCCGGTATCAAATACCAGTGCTACTGCGAGCATTAGTAAGGTACACATCAATAAGATGTATATCACATATACCTTTGTTCACTTTGCCATCCTTCTTATCCACCAAATACTTGGGGCAGTTCCGCTTCGAGTGTCGATCGCTTGCGGTAGAAGCACTCGATCTCGGGCTTAGGTCCGGACTTGGGTTTCTTCTCTTGAGCAGCAACTTGTTTGTTGTTCTTCTTGAAGTTCCCCTTCTTCTTCCCTTTGCCCTTTTTCTTGAAATCGGTGGTCTTATTGACCATCAACACTTGATGCTCCTTCTTGATTTCTACCTCCGCAACCTTTAGCATTGCGAAGAGCTCGAATAGTCTTGTCCATCCCTTGCATATTATAGTTCATCACGAAGCTCTTGTAGCTTGGTGGCGATGTTGAAGAATTTTGTCAATGACACTATCATCAGGAAGATTAACTCCTAGTTGAATCAAGTGATTATTATACCCAGACATTTTGAGTATATGTTCACTGACAGAACTATTCTCCTCCATCTTACAGCTATAGAACTTATTGAGACTTCATATCTCTCAATCCGGGCATTTTCTTGAAATATTAACTTCAACTTCTGGAACATCTCATATGCTCCATGACGTTCAAAAGCGTCGTTGAAGACCCGGTTCTAAGCCGTAAAGCATGGCGGCGAACTATCGAGTAGTCATCGACTTTTCTCCGCACGTTCTTAACGTCGTTAGTTGCATCTGCAGCAGGCCTGGCACCAATGCGGTGCTTTCGGGGCGTAATTGTTCGCGGCAGCAATGAGGATAATCCTCAAATTCTGGACCCGATCCATGTAGTTGCTACCATCATCTTTCAACTTAGCTTTCTCAAGGAACGCATTAAAATTCAACGGAACAACAGCACGATCCATCTATCTACAACAAACATAGATAAGCAAAATACGATCAGGTACTACGTTCATGATAAATTTAAGTTCAATTAATCATATTACTTAAGAACTCCCACTTAGACAGACATCTCTCTAGTCATCTAAGTGATCACGTGATCCAAATCAACTAAACCATGTCCGATCATCACGTGAGATGGAGTAGTTTCAATGGTGAACATCACTATGTTGATCATATCTACTATACGATTCACGTTCGACCTTTCGGTCTCCGTGTTCCGAGGCCATATCTCAGATATGCTAGGCTCGTCAAGTTTAACTTGAGTATTCAGCGTGTGCAACTGTTTTGCACCCGTTGTATTTGAACGTAGAGCCTATCACACCCGATCATCACGTGGTGTCTCGACGAAGAACTTTTGCAACGGTGCATACTCGGGGAGAACACTTCTTGATAATTCAGTGAGAGATCATCTTAAAATGCTACCGTCGATCAAAGCAAGATAAGATGCATAAAGGATAAACATCACATGCAATCAATATAAGTGATATGATATGGCCATCATCATCTTGTGCTTGTGATCTCCATCTTCGAAGCACCGTCGTGATCACCATCGTCATCGGTGCGACACCTTGATCTCCATCGTAGCATCGTTGGCGTCTCGCCAATCTTATGCTTCTACGACTATCGCTACCGCTTAGTGATAAAGTAAAGCATTACAGGGCGATTGCATTGCATACAATAAGCGACAACCATATGGCTCCTGCCGATTGCGATAACTTCGGTTACAAAACATGATCATCTCATACAATAAAATATAGCATCACGTCTTGACCATATCACATCACAACATGCCCTGCAAAAACAAGTTAGACGTCCTCTACTTTGTTGTTGCAAATTTTACGTACTGCTACGGGCTGAGCAAGAACCGTTCTTACCTACGCATCAAAACCACAACGATAGTTTGTCAAGTTGGTGTTGTTTTAACCTTCGCAAGGACCGGGCGTAGCCTTTCAGTTCAACTAAAGTGAGAGAGAGAGACACCCGTCGGTCACCTTTAAGCAACGAGTGCTCGCATAGCGGTGAAACCAGTCTCGCGTAAGCGTACGCGTAATGTCGGTCCGGGCCGCTTCATCTCACAATGCCGCTGAACCAAAATATGACATGCTGGTAAGCAGTATGACTTATATCGCCCACAACTCACTTGTGTTCTACTCATGCATATGATATCTACGCATAAAACCAGGCTCGGATGCCACTGTTGGGGAACGTAGTAATTTCAAAAAATTACCTACGCACACGCAAGATCATGGTGATGCATAGCAACGAGAGGGAGAGTGTATCTTCATACCCTTGAAGATCGCTAAGCGGAAGCGTTTATCAACGCGGTTGATGTAGTCGTACGTCTTCACGATCCGACCGATCCAAGTACCGAGCATACGGCACCTCCGAGTTACGCACACCTTCAGCTCGATGACGTCCTCGCCTTCTCGATCCAAAGGCCAGGCGAAGTAGTAGATGAGTTCCGGCAACGCACGGCGTGGTGGCGGTGTTGGTGAAGAACAATCTCCGCGAGGCTTCGCCTAAGCACTACGGAAACTATGACGGAGGATAAACTAGAGGGGACGGGGTTGCGGCACACGGCTTGGTGTTTCTTGATCATCGCCCTTGGTGCTAGCCCTACCCTCTATTTATATGTTGAGCCTTGGGGTCGAAACTTGGAGTAAAAGCCTCCACAAAGTCGGTTTCACCCGAAGGCAAGAGTCCTTCTCGGACTCAGGCGAACGCCAGGTTCCGGCGTGCGGACCCGAACGCCGAGGACCACAGCGTCGGCCCCTGAGCTCATAAAACTTCCTTTTGCGCTTTCCAAAAACCTTGTGGGCTTTCCCTTTGGCCCAAATAACGTGTTCTTGTACCCAAACATTTTGGAAACATCCGAACCCCTTCCGGTGAATTCGGAACCCTTTCGGAGATCAAACACTATTATCCCATATATCAAATTTATCTCCGGACCATTCCAGAGTTCCTCGTCATGTCCATGATCTCATCCGGGACTCCGAACAACATTCGGTTACCAACATACATAACTCATATAATACTATATCATCAACGAAACGTTAAGCGTGCGGACCCTACGGGTTCGAGAACTATGTAGACATGACCAAGACACGTTTCCGGTCAATAACCAACAGCGGGACCTAGATGCCCATATTGGGGCTCCCACATATTCTACGAAGATCTTTATCGGTCAAACCGCATAACAACATACGTTGTTCCCTTTGTCATTGGTTTGTTACTTGCCCGAGATTCGATCGTCGGTATCTCAATACCTAGTTCAATCTCGTTCTGCAAGTCTCTTTACTCGTTATGTAATGCATCATTCCGTAACTAACTCATTAGTTACATTGCTTGCAAGGCTTATAGTGATGTGCATTACCGAGAGGGCCGAGAGATACCTCTCCAGACAATCGGAGTGACAAATCCTAATCTCGAAATCGCCAACCAACTGTACCTTGGAGACACACCTGTAGAGCTCCTTTATAATCACCCAGTTATGTTGTGACGTTTGGTAGCACACAAAGTGTTCCTCCAGTAAGCAGGAGTTGCATAATCTCATAGTCATAGGAACATGTATAAGTCATGAAGAAAGCAATAGCAACATACTAAGCGATCAAGTGCTAAGCTAACGGAATGGGTCAAGTCAATCACATCATTCTCCTAATGATGTGATCCCGTTAATCAAATGACAACACATGTCTATGATTAGGAAACATAACCATCTTTGATTAATGAGCTAGTCAAGTAGAGGCATACTAGTGACATTAAGTTGTCTATACATTCACACATGTATTATGTTTCCGGTTAATACAATGATAGCATGAATAATAAACATTTATCATGATATGAGGAAATAAATAATAACTTTATTATTGCCTCTAGGACATATTTCCTTCAGCTACAACTCACACTCGCATGCCGCCGACAGATAGTACTCATATATGATGTTCGGGACCAGGTCGCCGGAGTATTCTCTAGTAGCGGGATCTGAAGTTCGGGGCCAAGAAAAAGGGAATAGGGAGTGAATTAGGGATCCGATCTCATGTCTGACGAGTTACAATCTTATTGATTGTACGACGTGATTGCGTGCGTACAATATGGGCCTAATTTCCTTTGGGGAGATGAAAGTCATGAATTACTGATTGCGTCCTTGCCTAGTTTTGCCTAGGCTTTCCTTTTGTTTTTTGCGGTGATCCTAAGTTTTCCTTTATGAAGGCAATTTCGTTCTGGAGAAAATATGGGCCTATGGGCCACCTGCGTACAGCATGGGAGGGGGGCCCCTAGATGTTGGGGGCACGGGGCGGCCGCCCCCCTGCCCCCCCCCCCCCATCAGGGCCGGGCCTGGAAAAACCCTCCACATCATGCATATAATTTCTCACAAACTATGCATCATATGTAAAAACTTCATATATGTAAAATGCTCAGAAATTTGTGTAGTTTAATAATATCCAACTTTCATCCATCTTTAAACTGTTTAAATGTGCTGTTTGAATTAATTTGCATAAATAGCATGTTAAAACGATTTATTTCATAACTAATTAACCGTGGCTCCGAATTTAATAAACTTTATATGTAATTGGGGTAGAAAAATACCTAGTTTAACATGGTGCACTTTATTTCCCTGTTTAACAACATTAAAATGATGTTTTAGTCAGAACAGCACCAAATTCAAAATATGCATATGGGGATTTTCTGGAATTGTTGTTTGTTGTTTCCGGCCTCATTTAAACTTGCCTAAATAGTTAGTTTATATATGTTTCACCTCTTGCCTTGTTTAACAACATTTAATATTGATGAGTACATAACCGAGAGCGAACTAAATAACTTGAATGTGGTGTTTTGTCAAATATTGAGCTCCACTTAATTTGTAGTGTTGTTTGTTGCACTTTGCCATGCCATGCCTATTTAAACCGGACATGCATCATACTTGATTGTGCATCATGCCATGTTGATGTGATGGTTGTTTACCATGTTGTTTGCTTCTTTCCGGTTGTGCTTCTCCTTGATAGTTCCGGTTACGTCGCGTTTGTGAGGATTCATTCGACTTCGTCTGTTTGTCTTCTTCATGGACTCGTTCTTCTTCCTTGCGGGATCTCAGGCAAGATGACCATTACCCTTGATATCACTTCTATCTTTGCTTGCTAGTTGTTCGTTTTATCGCTATGCCGCGCTACCTACCACTTGTCATATCATGCCTCCCGTATTGCTATGTCAAGCCTCTAACCCACCTTTCCTAGCAAACCGTTGTTTGGCTATGTTACCGCTTTTGCTCAGCCCCTCTTATAGCATTGTTAGTTGCAGGTGAAGTTGAAGTTTGCTCCGTGTTGGAACATGATTATGTTAGGATATCACAATATCTCTTATCTAATTAATGTATCTATATACTTGGTAAAGGGTGGAAGGCTCGGCCTTATGTCTGGTGTTTTGTTCCACTCTTGCCGCCTTAGTTTCCGTCATACCGGTGTTATATTCCTTGATTTTGCGTTCCTTATGCGGTTGGGTGTTATGGGAACCCCTTGACAGTTCGCTTTGAATAAAACTCCTCCAGCAAGGCCCAACCTTGGTTTACATTTGCCTCACCTAAGCCTTTTTCCCTTGGGTTCTGTAGACTCAAGGGTCATCTTTATTTTACCCCCCCCCCCCCCCGGGCCAGTGCTCCTATGAGTATTGGTCCAAACTAGAGCCCTTTGCAGCGCCACCTCGGGGAAACTTGAGGCCTGGTTTTAGTTGTACGGATTGCTCATCCGGTGTGCCCTGAGAACGAGATATGTGTAGCTCCTATCGGGATTTGTCGGCAAAGTGGGCGGTCTTGCTAGTCTTGTTTTACCATTGTCGAAATGTCTTGTAACCGGGATTCTGAGACTGATCGGGCCTTCCTGGGAGAAGGAATATCCTTCGTTGACCGTGAGAGCTTGTGATGGGCTAAGTTGGGACACCCCTGCAGGGTATAAACTTTCGAGAGCCGTGCCCGCGGTTATGTGGCAGATGGGAATTTGTTAATGTCCGGTTGTAGAGAACTTGACATTTGACTTAATTAAAATACATCAAACGCGTGTGCAGCCGTGATGGTCTCTTTTCGGCGGAGTCCGGGAAGTGAACACGGTTTGGGTTATGTATGAACGTAAGTAGCTTCAGGATCACTTCTTGATCACTTCTAGCTTCTCGACCGTTTGCGTTGCTTCTCTTCTCGCTCTCATTTGCGTATGTTAGCCACCATATATGCTTAGTGCTTGCTGCAGCTCCACCTCATTACCTTATCCTACCCATAAGCTTAAATAGTCTTGATCTCATTTGGTGTGAGATTGCTGAGTCCTCGTGACTCACAGATTCTACCAAAACAGCTGCAGGTGCCGAGGATACCAGTGCAAGTGATGCTACCAAACTCAAGTGGGAGTTCGACGAGGACCTTGGTCATTACTATGTTTCGTTTCCTGTTGATCAGTAGTTGTGCCCAATTGGGACGATCGGGGATCTAGCAGCTGGGTTATCTTCTTTCTCATTTGGTTGTCCGTAGTCGGACTATGTGTGTACTCCGAATGATGTGTGTTTAATTAAAGTATTATGTGAAGTGGCGATTGTAAGCCAACCCTTTATCCCATTCTTGTTCATTACATGGGATTGTGTAAAGATGACCCTTCTTGCGACAAAACCATCATGCGGTTATGCCTCCAAGTCGTGCCTCGACACGTGGGAGATATAGCCGCATCGTGGGCGTTACACAAGGACCCAATTGTAATCTGAATTTTATTTTTAGAGGGCTTTATGCTATTTGCAGGGACCTTGTTGTCAATTCACTACTGACTAGTGGGCTCCACATTTGACCAAAGCTATTTTTATATAATCTATTCTTTCAACACATATCATAAAACTTTAGGGTACAAGTTTTTTCGCATCTGCTGGAGTTGCTCTTAGCTGCTGCTGTAATCTCTACTCCTAATGGAGCAGTTGGTGAATAGTCTCCACGGTTTATTTTCACTGGGTTTTTTTGTCTCTCCTCCCACCACCCCCTCCCACCCTGGTCCATCGGTTTATTTTTCTCTCCACTCTTTATTACAACCAGAACTTTCCTAATGTATAACAAATCACGGATCTAACTTCCTTAAATTATGCAAATCAATCGATTCCTTTTATTGGTTCAATTTGTCTTAGGAAACAAATAACAGATTTTCAGGAAACAAATAATATAATTTAATCTAACTTTCCTAACTTATCTAAATCAATCGATTTCTCTCATTAGTGAAATTTTGTTTTAGGAAACAAATAACAGACACGTCACAAACTTTCCTCCCAATAAATAGTTTCTTAACATTTGCAAACTTTCTTAATCAGACATGTCATGAACGGGCAGGTACTGATATCACGTTACCAAACAATAAAACCCCATTTGCATAGAAATCAGTTCAAAAACCTAACTTTTCTAAATTTGTACCTTTCCTTGATAACAACCAATATTTCCTATGCTTTCCACCTATAGAAGGAAATCATCCCTCCATCGATATTAGCATTTTTTGGAATGAGATCTCCAGGTTATGATTTTTTTTGTGATTCTTTCCAATTGTGACCTCTCCTTCTGCTCCGGCTCCTTCTCGCATAAACACCTCCACCACAGCCAGCTGACGCCACCCCAGACCTCCTGCCTCTTCACACCTTCTCCGCCACCTCCTCCTCGTACTCCATTGACAATCCCTCCGCCATGTTTGTCCACGGCGGTGTCGAGGACATGGCGTAGCGCAATGTAGAGCGATTAGGCATAGCAACAGGAAGCAAAGACACAAGGCCGAGGCAAGCGGCGTGTTGAGGGGCGGCCGGCGTAAGATGGTCAGGATGAGGGGCGCGAGGCGGGCGCGACCGGGCGAGCGGCGAAGGATAGGCGGCAGCAGACGGGGTGAGCAGCTAGGAAAGTGTGGCGTGGCTGTGGTGTGCTGCTGGTCACAAGGTCGTGGTGGCTGCGGCCGCGACAGCGATGGCGGCGCGATCGACGTGGTGTACAGCGTGGGCATGGAGAGGGAGTGTTTGCCGCGCGAAGAAGAGCGGCGAGCTCGGGCATGGGCGTGCATAGGAGCGGGCATGTGCCATGGGGTCAATCCGAGGAGCTCGGTGGCTACCCCTGCAATGGCCATGGCGGACGGCGATTCTCGGCCACGGCGAAATACCTAACGAGAGCAAACGAGAGGGGAAACAGGGGAAAGGCAAGAGGGGATCACGGCGGTGCCAATGGCGGACTAGGGGAAGACAGGGGAGCTCGGGGCGGCGCGGATCAAGCGGCAATGTTACGGTGGCCGAAGGTTGAGGAAGACGACAGCAACGTCGATGCGGGGGTGCTGAACTTGATCTCGTTGGCGCAGACGAAGTAGCGGAGGAGTTCGGAGCTCCTCGACAAGCTCCTAGCTTGCAGGGAGAGCAGTGGCTGTGTGGACGGGGTCGATCATGGTGGTCGTGGCGTCTGACTTCGTCCAGATCGACGGGATCGAGCGAGCGAGGAGGAGAAGTGGATCTGGAAGGGGGCTTCGAGGAGTGAGGCCATGGGGGGCAGGGGAGGCAGGGTGTCACCCTTATCCATTCCCCATCGATGCCGGCGAGGTGGTCGGGCGGGAGCTCGGCTCTGTAGCGACGCAGCTTGGGAAAATATAAGTTGTGGTGGCAAATATAATACACATAATCCATATTGTTATGCGCTAGCGCATGTGCGTGTGAAATAGATGGATTATGATCCCGTACCCAATAAGATGGATGTGTGTGTGTGTTAAAGAGAGAGAGAGGGAGAGGGGGAGAGAGAGTGAGAAAGAGGGAGGGAGATAGTGTGTGTGAGAATTTAATGGTAAAAGATGTCATCAATGTCACTTGATATATATGAGAATATTAAATGTAATATTGACATAACTGATATTAAACTCTTAAAGTTAATATGACTCTGTTGCAACATATGGACGTTCTTCTAGTTGTCGTAAGGACCGGAAAATGCCTTTACTTTGCTCACTCTGATGAGGGAGCTTGATTCTCTAAATGTTGTAGTCTACCGCAGTACCTCTTTCTGTTAATAGAAATCAGAGGTGGAAAACCTTTCATTCGAGAAAAAACGTACATGAATTATGGCGTCAATGACTCAACGTTGTACCCAGTACATTCGCACGTATACATATACACATCTATGCATTTTGGTCGAGTACAAAACCTGGTGCGAATCAAGTTGTGGTTAGATGGTTAGAGGGTCTGTGGTATCTCAATCCATTAGGGTTTAAGTCCTGATGATCGTATTTATTTTCAGATTTATTTTAAGATTTTCGGCGATGCGCATTCAGTGGAAGGAGACGTTTTCACTGATGAAGGTGTTCAAAGGAGTAGAATATGCGTGTGTGCGTTCATAGAATGAGTGTATGCGCGTGTATATGACCGCTTGGGTTGTTAAAAAAAATACAAAACCTGTCTAGCTAAAAAATACAAAACCTGCGCCATAAAAAAAAAGAGTACAAAACCTGCGGCCCGGCCCACCCACGTGTGACGTGTCCTGTATATATATACAATCCAAGGGTAGAAATGTCAATTGCACGATGACCACCTCGAAGAAAAGAGAGAGGGAATTCCATCCCCTCTGCTTCCCTCGCAAAATTCTTCGAGCTCTCCCGAATGACCAAGTCGTTCTCCGATCCTCGCGCCCGTATGATACGTCGTGTTTCCTCTTCGATCTGCCAGCCCCTCAGCTCGACCAGTGCCGGCTCTCAGTCGAATCGATCGACTGGTCATGGCGGCTCATTCCTCGACCGCGGTGGCTGCGGCGGCTCACTCCTCGATCGCCGTGGCGGCGGCGGCCTTGTAGAGGTCGTAGGGCTCCCAGAGGTAGTCGACGGTGCACGGCTTCCGGGTGTCGAGCCGCAGCCACGGCTTCCCCTTCCCGCTCCAGTGCAGCAGGCTGATGGGGCCCGGGTGGAGGCTCCGGCACCTCCCCTCCGCGTTGTCCCCGCCGAGCCCGTGCTGGTTCCACCGGTGGTCCACCGGCATGATCTCGCCAGCGAGCACCAGCAGGAACGGCGGCAGCGACCCCAGGCTGTAGATCCGCTTCTCCTCCTTCTGGATCGCCATCCACTCCTCCACCCGCCGCGAGTATCCCCCCGCGCGCCACCGCGCCACGTCGATCACCATCACGCCCGTGTTGAAGTAGCACGGCCGGCGCCGCCGGTGCGGGCCCTGCCGGAACGTGGCGCTGAGCCGCGGGTCCGACCAGAAGGCGTCGGTGAAGTACTTGGTGAAGTTGGTGTGGCAGTACTCGGGCGCCGCCACCACGTGGCCGCCGCCGGCGTCGAGGTCCACGGACCAGAGCTTCCGCACGTCGTCCACGACCACCACGTCGGAGTCGAGGTAGATGACGCGGCGCACGGACCGGGGCAGCGTGTCGGCGAGGTAGATGCGCGCGTAGTTGAGAGGCTGGTCCAGCGCTTGGCGCACGGAGCGGGAGATGCGGCCGCTGACGCGGGCCGGGTCGAAGAGGTACACGCTGGGGTCCAGGTACGGGAACGTGGCGCGCACGGCGTCGGCGTCCCGCCGCCGCGCCGCCAGGAAGTGGAAGGACACGTCCTCCGGGCACGCCGTGTGCTGCAGGATGGAGAAGACGGCCGCGACGGTGCCGCGCAGGTAGTTGGCGTCAAGCGTCATGGCGATGTGCACGCGCTCCCCCGCCCCCCGCGGCGGGCACCCGTCGCCGTTCCGGAACGCGGGCGCCTCCCTGAACCCCGGCCCCGACGACGGCAGCCGTGTAGCGTCCGCCGCCGCCCGGGCGCCAGACACCGCCGCCACGCCGTGGGTCGCCACCAGCACCGCGGCCAGAAGCGCCCACGACGACGCCATCGCGCTTCGCACCACCAGAACGCGCGCGCGGCTGGTGAGCGCGGCGACAAGGAGTTTACGCCGGCGCACACGGGAAGGGTGGCTAGCTAGGACGCCGGGACCGTGCCCGGTGAGAGGGAGGAGGAGGCGAGCGAGGATTAGCCGAGTAACCTGGCAGCTTGCCGGGGCAGGAGCGGGACTAGAGGCCGGCAGGGTAGGGTAGGAGGCGCGCGCGAGCTAGAGCCTCCCTTGGCAATGGCAATGGAGAGCACGGCGGCGACCGACAGCGGCACTCTGTGCTCGGATCACGCAACGGCACATGACCACATGCGCATCAGATTATATAGTACGCCTTTCAACTCCAGGTGTGCAGGGAAAGGACATCGGACAGGGGCGATGATTTCCTCGACCGACGATGTCGGTGCGCGACCCACGTTTTTTTACAGAGGGAAAATCAGAAGGGAATCCGGGAGGAAGGAGCGGGTGTGGGTGTGCAGGTACGTTTCGTGTTGGGTGGTACTCCGTCCGTCCGTGCTCCGGCCAGCTTGTGTTTTGCGCGTGGAGGACGATCGAGGGGCTCCATCACGCACGTTGCCGCCAGCGTGGCGTGCATGCGCCGCACCGGTGGTTGGCAGGCAGCGGGCTAGCTGTTCACAGCTCTGGGTAAAATGCTTTCAAAATTGAAGCTTTTTAGAACACTATTTTGTCTTCTTTTTTTTCATACACAACGGATGCCATTTCTTCGCCAAAATTCAAATGTGGGTAGAACCCTCGACCATGCCGGCATGGGCGGGGAGCATACCTTGCCGGCCGCCGCCGCCTCCCTCTTGCCGTCACCGGTAGCCTTCGGCGGGCAAAGCCCGCGCGAAGACGGTGACGGTGGGATATGTTCCCCGCTTCGTGGGAAGTGCGCCGGTGGGTCAGAGATCTAACTGCGGGAGGCGGCGTGGCGCTGTTTGTATTGTTGTTTGCGCCACGGAACTATGGTGGCCTTACAACGTTGGCAGCAACTTGCGTGTGGGCTCGGGAGTCTGAATCGGGCTTCTGCTGATCTGTTTGTTCCTGCAATGTTGGCAGCTGGTTTGTGCCGCCCCTAGGAAATTGCCCTCACATGTCATCCACTAGTCCCACGATGCCCTGACGTACTCGAGTGGATGCACAAGTTGCATCCACCTGGTTCAATGTACCACCTGCAATGTAAGCCCACTGTAGTGCCCCCCTCCCATTCCTATATAAGGGAAGGACTGATGCCATGCATATATTTCCGCAGATTCAACCGAAGATAACAGAAGCGTAGTCCACTAGCATGAGAGAGAGCTCATATAGATCATCCGGTAACCAACCACATACACCATACATCAACAAAAATACAGGAAGCAGGGTATTACACCCTCGTGGTGGCCTAAACATGGGTAAAAACCTCTGTCGTTGGTATCTCATTAGAAGGAAGAACTATTGTAGTGTTTAGTCTCTTGCCGAACAAAAAACCGGGAGGGAGGGGGGTATCTCTTATCCCTGATTTTGACGATATCACTGTCGACACTAGTGCTCATTGTCAACTTGGTCTGAGCTTCGGGGTGACGTTGTATTGTTTGCGGTTTTTAATAGATCTACTGCTTTTATTCGTCGGTGTAGATGCAGACAGAGCCTTTGGTCTGGTCAGGCAATTGGACATCAGTTCAGTCTCCTCCTTGGGGCTTGATAGTTCAATACGCATAAGGCTATAGGGAAAAATAAGTCTTTAATGAGGGTGGATGCATGCCATTATGGCGGTCGAGGGTATCTGATGCGGCTCGAAGCTACGTCGGTATTTCTCCAAAGAGGAAGGGATGATGCAGCATAGCAGCGTAGGTATTTTTCTCATATATGAAACCAAGGTTATCGAACCGGTAAGAGAACCAAGCAACACAACGTAAACAATCCCAGCACACAAATAACAACCACTCGCAACCCGACGTGTTATAGGGGTCGTCAATCCCTTTCGGGTAAAGGCGTCAGAAATTGGTGCGTGGACGGGAGATAAATTAGATTGATAGATCGAATGCCAAATAAAATAAATAATAATAAAACGCAGCAAGGTATTTTTGTATTTTTGGTCTAATAGATCTGAAAATAAAAGCAAAGGAAAAGTAGATCGCAAAGGCAAATATATGAGAAAGAGACCCAGGGCCATAGGTTTCACTAGTGGCTTCTCTCGAGAAAAATAGCAAACGATGGGTAAACAAATTACTGTTGGACAATTGATAGAACTTCAAATAATCATGACGATATCCAGGCAATGGTCATTATATAGGCATCATGTCCAAGATTAGTAGACCTACTCCTGCCTGCATCTACTATTATTACTCCACACATCGACCGCTATCCAACATGCATCTAGTGTATTAAGTTCATGGAAAAACGGAGTAATGCAATAAGAATGACGACCTGATGTAGACAAGATCTATCTATGTAGAGATAGACCCCATTGTTTTATCCTTAGTAGCAACGATACATACGTGTCGGTTCCCTTTCTGTCACTGGGATCAAGCATCGTAAGATCGAACCCACTACAAAGCACCTCTTCCCATTGCAAGATAAATAGATCAAGTTGGCCAAACAAAACCCAAATATCGGAGAAGAAATACGAGGCTATAAGTAATCATGCATAAAAGAGATCAAAGAAACTCAAACGCTTTCATGGATATAAAAAGATAGATCTGATCATAAACTCAAAGTTCATCCGATCCCAACAAACACACCGCAAAAAGAGTTACATCATATGGATATCCAAGAGACCATTGTATTGAGAATTCAGCGAGAGAGAGGAAGCCATCTAGCTACTAACTACGGACCCGAATGTCTACAAAGAACTAGGCACGCATCATTGGAGAGGCACCAATAGAGGTGGTGAACCCCATCTGTAATGGTGTATAGATTGGATCTAGTGGTTCTGGACTCTGTGGCGGCTGGAATTGATTTTCGTCGACTCTCCTAGTGTTTCTGAAATATTTGGGTATTTATAGAGCAAAGAGGCGGTCTCGGGGGCACCCGAGGTGGATACAACCCACCAGGGCGCGCCTGGGCCTCCTGGCGCATCCTGGTGGGTTGTGCTCTCCTCGGAGCACCCCCCCCCCCAGGCGCAGCCTTGGCCCATTAGGTGTCTTCTGGTCCAAAAAGAATTCTCCGTGAAGTTTCGTTGCATTTGGACTCCGTTTGATATTGATTTCCTGCGATGTGAAAAACATGCAGAAAACAGCAACTGGCACTTGACACTATGTCAATAGGTTAGTATCAAAAAATGATATAAAATGACTATAAAATTATTATAAAACATCCAAGATTGATAATATAACAGCGTGGAACAATAAAAAATTATAAATACGTTGGAGACGTATCAGTATCTTGCTCCACGGAGGCATCATCGAAGAGTGCTTCCTTGACACATGATCATGACTAGCCGAATCCGAGGTGGCTGTAGAGGTTGTTGGTGTGGTTGGACCCTTCCCCAGGGTTAAGATCGTCTTCGATTTTGGGCGCATACTTGTGTCATCTACGGAGGTCGTAGCCGCGATTGAGGACACCCATGTGCGTCATTTTCCTTCTTGAAGGATTCTTGAAGAATTCGCTCACAGGTCCCCGAGTAGGGGTCATGTTAAACTCGTCGTCGTCATTAGTAGGACGGCGCGTGCTAAATATAAGGAAAATTTGCTTTGGTTGCGTGGGGGAATGAATGAACAAACTCTTGTGTTATCATCATTAATAAAAGAGGGAACACTGTGACGAGATCAGACTGCTTCTACATTTTTGTGTTTTCACTTCTTACATATAACATACGTTTTACATAGAAGCCCCCAGATAGCTTTCATGTTTTGATCAAAAAGTGGATTCCAGTCAACAGTTTAAACTCCAGCTAGCTAGCTTAGCTAGCTGTGTGTGATTGGTTCGATGGACGTGGTTGTTGCAACATAGGAGTCGTTGGTCGTTGGTAGAAACAACTATTCCCTTTTGCTTATATATCTTATAAACAAAAGCCCGGAAAGATCGTCTACTTGTTCAGAAAGATCCTGGAAGCAGCGACCTTCTGAAAAATCATGTTACATCATCAAACAGCTTATACAACTTCACTGATTAATTGGTAGGAGCATCACTTTATTCTCCATGGGTGCAACGTGAGGATGTTGTTGTTCTCATAATTTCTTTCCACGATATAAACAAACAAATATGGATGCTCGACGAAGAAGTCTCGATCGGTCATATATTCCCCGTGCATGCATGATCATCAGCAAAGGATTGACCAACGGCATAACGTGGATGGGCCTGATACACATTCCGGTTTAATTAATTCTCAGAAGGGCGATACGTACACGGGAGACTGCACGCATGCACAACACGAGGCAGACGTGCCAACGGAGCGTGTCGGTGACCGCCCGATCGGCACATGTACTTTTGAGCTGAAAGCAGCGTGTCAACACACACAAAAAAAGACAGCCGACGTTCTATCAAGTTTCTGCTCTGAATGGAATTCAGGATCCAGGAGGCACTCAGTGGCGGAGCCGGGATCTAGAATTGGAAGGGCCAAATGAAACGAACTCGTTTTTTTTTTAGAGTGAAGTGCATCATAGGTCCTCGAACTATTTCAGTGGTGTCACATAAGTCCTCGAACTATGAAAATCGTCATCTAGGTCCTCAAAGTGCAATATGTAAGTCATCCTGATCCTCAAACTATTTCAAAGGTGTCACATAGGTCCTTGAACTATTTCAGAGGTGTCACATATATACACACTTATTACACTTCAAGGATTTTTGAGGACCTGGATGACACTTTTCTTAGTTTGAGGACCTACATGACACATTTGAAATAGTTCGAGGACCTAGGATGCACTTCACTCTTTTTTTTAAGACAAAATGAATTGAACTCGTGATAACAAAGGCCAAACCATGTGCTACTGATTTTTTTTCCCTTCACTTGAAAGATTATTAAGAGGATAAGTACGCAGTTAGAGGGCCATGCCCTGCCGGTCCCTCCTTTGTCTCCGCCACTTAAGACACTGCAACCAGGACAGAACTGAGGGGCAAAATTTAGATAAATAAAGAAAATTGACTACCGTGGGAGTATCTATAAATTTGTTATATGAAATTGTAAGAAAGAAAAAAACAATTTCATGATGCACATACATTTGGCCACAACATTGCTACCAGAGGGTCAAGCCAATGGTAACAAAAAGAAGGCAAGGATTTTGAACCCTGAACGCCTCTGTCTGCACCTGAAAACAAGCAAAGGTATCTGTATGATGTCAAAAAAAAAAGAGCACAAGCTGTCTGTAACAGCACATGAAACTGAAACTGGTCTTGCACAGCTTCTGAGATACCAAAAGATCGTGCACCTTACTCTACTTTCATCTTCAGCCATCTCACATGTCACGTAGGTTGTCACTGCCCTTACAGAATCTTACTACTTGCGTAGTTTGTAATCCTGAGCAGTGCGTGCTCAGAGAAACTTCAACTGCTGGCAGTAAATGGTTGCTTGATACACTAAGATTACTGGAGTCTATCAAGTGCTTCTACTGACAATTTCATAAACTGAAATGGCATGCATGTCACACTATCAGCAAAGAAGTGGTATCTTCTCAGAGGATTTAGCATTTGAGCATACAAGAGTTTCAAGAAAACAAAAACCAAGCAAGATATTCAGGTACCAAACTGCAGCCTACTACTAGCAAAGATATAAGAACTTCGGTCTCCAGTGCAACATGGAAGCACTGCGAATAATAACAGAGGTTCAGAGTTTGCATAGGATAGCTTAACTACAACGGCTAACGCATAACAAGTGTCCAAAATATGAAGAACTTGGGAGTTTGACAGATGAGATAAGAATCTCAAATCTGGCTAGGTTCTTCTGAGTGTGTCTAGGTTTCATGACTGCCTGCAACTGATCCACCTTCAGTTCTGCACTATTGCTCTTCCTCGATCACAGCAGTTTGTACGCAGTCCGGCGACAGATAAACAGGAAGGCCACACTCTAATCTCTTGTCTGGGACCCAAGTTTGTGCTTCACCTTCAAATGGTGGTATGATACCTCTGAAGCAGTGTGGTATGGTATCTCTGTAGTCGTGTGAGAACTTATTGAATTTTTGCCTCCAGGTCCTACCTAGATAGGAAAGGCTGTAGTATGGGGACATGTATGTAGCAGTGCTAACCCCAATCTCACAACAGACCGCAATGACATGAGAGCAAGGCTTGTGAAGTACCTGTGGCTTGCCGCATGAACAGGTGGCAGTTTTTCGAATTGTGCATCCTTTAGACTTAGTAATGCCGACGATATAGTCCGTCTTCAGGTGAACAGTCACCTCCCTCTTCCTTCCCTTGACTGTAAATTTTTTATCCACTACCTTACCAAGATAATTCTTTTCATCGGCGTATGTGTACATAAGTCTATGTGTCTCAGATTTCTGCATTTTGGAATTCAGGTCAACCTGGACATGTTCAGGGAAGTTAATTATTGGGTTGCCGATCGCTTTGTTTGCTGCGACACTTGTGTTTTGGAAGTACTCTACCAAGCGCAGGAATGTCACCTCCACTATCGCACTGAGCGGAAGGCATGCGATCCCTTTCAAGATAGGATCATTCTTATATACATCAGCTGTATCACTGCCCATGATGCCATACCTTGCTCCATCACTATCATATGCCAGTGACCACTTCTCCTTTGGTTTCAGACTGATCCAGTCAGAGAACTTTGTTATCTTTCTGTTGCTACCGTCGGCATGATATCCTTCCTTCACATCCTCCACTGAATCATGTTGATTGCAGCTTTGCGCCTCAAGCTCTGGCACATCATGCTCGACTGATTCCTGCTGCATTTTCCCACTACCATCATGTTCTTTCGCCGCCATATATGTGGATGTCAACTCGTCTAGCTCCTTCCAGATTTTACCAAACTTATGGCGTCGCTTCTGCTGGCAAAGTTTCTTGAACATCATCACCAGCTTCTTGTCACCAAAATACGCAAAGAAGTTTTCAGCAAGGTCTTCCATGCACCATCGGCTTTCTGCATTACGACACTGTCGTTCATGGGAATTCAGAAGGTCCTCAACAGCATCAATCAACTCCTTTTTGTAGTCGTGAATGATGCACACATCAGACTGATGCACCACTGCTCGCTCCAAATTCCTAAGAAACCACAGCCAGCTTTCCTTGGTCTCATCCTCGACAACAGAACATGCTACTGGAATGGAGAAATCATTAGCATCTAATGCTACAGCAGTCAACAGCATCCCTTGATATTTCCCGCATAGCGGTGTGCCTTTAATGCATAGCACAGGGCGACAATGGTTGAAGGCCTGCACACACTGCCCAAAAGCCCAAAATACACGGTGGAGGACTCGAAAATTGTTACATCCTACAACCTCAGCATCCTTGATGTCTACAAAAGTACCAGGGTTTTTACGTGCTATTTCCTTGAGTAACCTCGGGGCAAAGTTGTGTGAATCATAAAAGGTTCCAAATTTACTCTCCAGAGCAAACTGTTTTGCTCTCCACGCCTCAACAGGACTAATCCGCTCGCCATAGTGACGAGTGAGATAATCTGCAATTTCCTCAGCTGTCATTGTTGGGTCTTCCACAAGGGCACCAAAGCCGAAGCGACCCGTCAGGCTTTTTAAATGCATGGGCAACACAACCGTCGCCAGTTGAGAATAATCGCCATTTACAGCTTTGAGCAAAATGTGGTAGTGCTTGATCTCAGAAGATTGCACATACAACATGAACTTCTGCGTCACATTTCTTTTTCTCTTCAATTTATTGGCAAAGGAACTCCAGCATTTGTCGGTCCTAAAATGATGTATGTCCCATGGGTAGTACTCCAAAGAACAGTCTGGTTCGGAGGACTCATCGTCAGTGAGGTCCCTTTTGTGCTGTTTGAAGAATCCCTTGATATCAAGATCTTGTGTTTCTGGATGGAGCCGGAACAGCCTGAAGACGCAGAGCTGTAGATCCACCAATGACATGGACTGTGGCTGCAGCGGTAGCTCGGCGATGATGTGCGCACATTTGTTCTCTGCAGAAAGGTCTGAGCAATCTTCAACTAAATCATTGCCCTCCACGCTGAGAAACTCTTTTCTAAGCCCATAGTACACAGGCATCTGAATCGGTTCTTCAACCTACACCACCAAACAATGCAAAACGCAGATGCAACAGAATCAGACGAATCAAACTACCAACCTAGATTGCAGGGGGAGGGGGGTACAGTGAAACTACAGACCTGCGGCTTGCGAGGCTTCCTGGCCGTCTTCCCCATCGCCATAGCCGGGGCCTTCCGCTTCCTCGCAACGGCGGCAGTACCCTGCGAGATTAGAACGCACGGATTTGAACAAAACGGGTGGTGGCGGAGAACCCATCGAGTGGTACCCGGAGGGCGGAGGGGAGAGCGTACCGGGTGGGGGGCGGGGAGCGCGTCGGTGCCGGCGAGGTAGGGGTCCGCAGTGACATCGGCGGCGGCGCGTGGTTCCTCCATGGACGGCTTCGCCGGAGCAGGGTTGCCGCCGTCGGGGCCGAGGTCGGCGTAGGTTTCCATCTGTGCGCGCATTTGGGGAACGGGAAGAGAGTTTTCCCTCGCTTCTGCACCCTTTTCCCTCCATTTTCTCGCGATGATGGGCCTTTCGTCAGGCGGTTCCGCTTCCGCGGTCGTATCTGGGCTGTAGGAAGGCTCTGCGTGAGTGGATGAGGCTGCATTTCCATTTGCTGTTGGGCTCTCATCCCCCACGGAGAAAAAAAAATCCGCTCTCTTGAAAGATAAAAAAACTCTCAATAAAACAGCAGACCCCTGGAAGAAACAGGAAAATATTCAAGTTCCAAATCAAAATCATTTGGGAGGTATGAAAAAAATAATCCAGCAATGAATATAGTGGCAAAAAAGTGCAACATTCATTATCACGTCATATTACTATTACCCCTGATATTTGGAGGTAACATCACTGCATGCCATATTATCAGTGCATGCATTCCATACAATTGTGATATTCAGGTTCTCATTTTTTTTCGAAATGACATAATTTCTGCATTCATTAAGAAGAAAAGAGAACTTAGATTGCTCAGTTGATTATGAAAAATCAGACGAAAACCATCACAACCCGTTGAGTGGCCCACATAAAAACCTAACACACACCACTCCAAAGAGAGCCTCGCCGAGACGGGTAGACAACACACAGATATCATCATCATCACTCCTCCCCTAGAGCATCATTGTCATCCCTAAACTCTGTGCAAACAAGATTAGGGCATCTCCAAGGTTGACCCCCAAACCGGACAATGTATCCACCCGTGGACCGGTGGGGACTGTCTGCGGACACTGATATGAGAGCCGGCCATCCAAAATCATCTCTTAAATGTCCGTCCAGGTACGGTTAATTTGAAATTCAAATCCGCTTGATCACATAGCACATGCTAGATCACACAACGTCAGATCACAACCAAAAAGAGACAAGTATGAATAGCTTTTACATCCCCGGTCACAAAAGAATATCAGTCTGGCAGTCTGTGCAAAAAATATCCGCCCCGCCGGACCGGCCATCTGAGCCTCATCGCTCACTCTGTCATCATGTGATCACAACCTTCTTATTTCAAGCATGGCTTTTGAAAGGATCGAAAAGAGGTGTCTAGAGGGGGGGGGGTGATTAGACCCTCAACAAAGAAAAGTAGCAGTTTTTAATTTCTTCAAGTTAAGGTGAAGTTTTAGCACAAGTTTAAACATTCACAATACATTTCAAGCAAGCATGGCAAGAGTATATGAGCAGCGGAAAGTAAAGCATGCAAGTTGCAAGAATGTAAAGAGATGGGATTGGAGTGTGCAAACGCAATTGGAGACACGGAAATTTTTGGCGTGGTTTCGATAGGTGGTGCTATCGTACATCCACGTTGATGGATACTTCAACCCACGAGGGTAACGGTTGCGCGAGTCCACGGAGGGCTCCACCCACGAAGGGTCCACGAAGAAGCAACCCTGTCTATCCCATCATGGCCATCGCCCACGAAGGACTTGCCTCACTAGGGTAGATCTTCACGAAGTAGGCGATCTCCTTGCCCGTACAAACTCCTTGGTTTAACTCCACAATCTTGACGGAGGCTCCCAAGTGACACCTAACGATTATAGGAGACACCACTCTCCAAAAGGTAATAGATGGTGTGTTGATGATGAACTCCTTGCTCTTGTGCTTCAGATGATAGTCTCCCCAATACTCAACTCTCTCTCACGGATCTGGATTTGGTGGAAAGATGATTTGAGCGGAATGCAACTTGGAGAAGGCTAGAAATCAGGATTCATGTGGTTGGAATGGAATATCTTGATCTCAACACATGAGTAGGTGGTTCTCTCTCAGAAAATGTATACTGGAAGTGTAGGCACGTTCTGATGGCTCTCTCCACGAATGAAGAGTGGGTGGAGGGGTATATATAGCCTCCACACAAAATCTAACTGTTACACACAATTTACCAAACTCGGTGGGACCGAATCATAAAACTCAGTCAGACCGATTTGGTTCAAAATGTGACCGTTAGGCATTTTGGTGGGACCGATATGATGAACTCGGCGGGACCGATGTGCTAGGGTTAGGGTAAAACCTCATCTCGGTTTGACCGATTACGCAAACTTGGTGGGACCGATTTTGGTAATAAGCTAACCAGAGAGTTGGTCAAGCAAACTCGGTGGGACCGATTCCATATCTCGGTAAGACCGAAATTATTGCAACAGGAACCAGAGAGTTTGCAAGCCCATCTCGGTGAGACCGAACTGACTAGGGTTTCTGTCAGTGGCTATGTCAAATGAACTCGGTGACGCCAGATAGATCAAATCAGTGGGGCCGAGTTTGACTTTGGTTTTGTACATATGTGGATATGAGAAAGTAGTTGAGGGCTTTGGAGCATATCACTAAGCACTTTGAGCAAGCAAGCCATTAAGCAACACCTCATCCCCTTTTAATAGTATTGGCTTTCCTATGGACTCAATGTGATCTTGGATCACTAAAATGAAAATGTAGAGTCTTGAGCTTAGATCTTGAGCCAATCCTTTGCCCTTAGCATCTTGAAGGGGTTCCACATCCTCTTGTCCATGCCACTCCACTGTTGAACTTTTCTGAAATATACTTAGATAAAAGTATTAGTCCAACAAGAGATATGTTGACATTAATTACCAAAATTGCCCAGAGAGCACTTGTGCTTTCAATCTCCCCCTTGTTGGTAATTGATGACAACATACATCAAAGCTTTAGATAGAGATATAGAGAATAGCAGGTAAAGCTTCGGAAAGACATGTAACATGCATAGGCTCCCCCTATATGTATGCAATCATGTAAAATGTGGAATATAAGAGCACGTGACTGCATAAGCATGACAGAGCAAGCAATGTGTTACATGTATCTTGGCCATATGCATCAGAGTAAATGATGTGAATATAGGAATTGTACCTTCATGTTCATGAGTCCTTCTTGCAAACAATATGTACATTAGCAAGAGATCATCATGCACATTAGTGTGATGCATATACTTACCTTGTGGTCTTGAGCTGGCTTAGGAAGAGATGAACCTGAGTAAATAAGGTTAGATAACACAGAAACATCTACTAGACAGAGCAAGAGCTGCAAACCACAAGAGTACCAAGATCAGGATGACATGTAGAGAGCGAGTACTAGGTACTCTATTTGATATAGACATGTCCCCAAAGGTAAAAGGTATGCAATGAATTTGAAGATTTCCTTCCCTTAGATGTCTTTCTCCCCCTGAATCTTATGTTGGATAATGATAATGGGAGAATATAGGGAAAATAAAATCAGAGCAAGTCAAATCAGAGCACAAAAATCATAACACAAACTAACATGTCTTTCCCCTCTTAAAGACATGTGACTTCTCTCCTCTTGAATACCAGGCATCTGGGGTCTTTCTCCCTTTGATATGACCTTTGATATGATTATCTCTCTCCCCCTTTGGATGTGATTAAGCTTTGATGTGAGCTCTCTCTCCCCCCCTTTGACATCAATTTCCAAGAAGGGATCTTCTGGAGTGTGAGTCAAAATAGGTTTGGTCCTTGAGTCACAAAGCAAAGCAGCATGTGGAATGTGATGCAGGTAGAGGACAAGAATCATTGAGTGGAGCTGGAATACATATGCAGGATGCAAATGACAAAGTGTCTTCTCAGCGTTGAAGTCGGTTACACCGAGTTGTTTTCTTTGGTGGCACCGAAATGGTTCGGTTTGACCGAAGGTGGCAATCCGGTGTGTTCGAGTTCAACACAGAGAGAACGTTTGTCACCTCAACTCACTAGGCAAATAAGATCTCACAAAGATTTGCAAGGAGTTAACTAAAGGATTTGCATTGAATTGGATGCAGGGAATGGAGAACATAACAGAGAAAAGAAAGTAAATCTAGATAATTTTTTTTTTGGAAAAAGGAAGGGGAACAAATATGCAAGAGATAAATGCAAGAACACAGAGAGGCACTAGAGAACTTCATCTAGAATTCGTCAGCGACAAAGTCACCTATGTTAGAGTATATTGATTGAGGAGTCAAGTGAGAACACTTGATCGTAGGTCATACTCATCGTTTAAGCTCAGAATGGGGTTACCCTTTTTCGTTTAAGAATTTTGATGTATTCGCATCTTGTTGAGCTGCTTTGACCCATGACTTAGGATAAAGCTTCTTTAAGATGGAATATCATACCTTGGGTGGTGGTGTTGATCTTGGTCATGTAGTTGAACTTGTGTAGGATGCTCAAGGTTGATGTAGCTCATCATGGATTGGGAGCACCACTTGGATTTGAGTTCATCTACCTACATGGGTTAGTCTTGCAAGGAAGAGCACTTGTGTCGGTGTACAAAAAGAGGGGTACACTTTTTGTACCCCTATAACTGTACACGGGCAGTCTGAGCCGCGGGCACCACCGCACCGAGTAAGGCAAGGGAGGTGAGCCAAGGTAAGGCCGAAGCTCGAAAGGAGCAGAACAACGCCAAGACCAAGACCACAAAGAGCAAAGGGGACGAAGCGGACTCCCCCGGCAAGATCCTTGCCGGGAGGCGGTTTTAGCAAACCCGGCAAGACCCTTGCCGTGGCAGCTCGCCCCACACCTACGGAGCGAATCACCCTTGAGTCCACCGCCCCCATGGGGCAAGGATTCGGGAGACATCCCCGTGGTGGCATGCAGATCTTTGTGAAGACATTCAAGATCAGATACACACTATAGAAGATGACGACCCTTGGCGGGATCCCAGCCAAGGAGGACCACAAGGCCCCCGGCAAGAGCCTTGCCGGGGATGAAAGCAGGCGCCACGGCAAGACCCTTGCCGGGGCCCCGGCAAGACCCTTGCCGGAGCTACGGTGAGGCCCTTGCCAAGAACACCCGTAGGGCCACCATCAGGCCCACGCCAATCAAACCTCCACCACCGTTCGCATGCAGCTGCCGATCCAACTAGTTGGGGAGGCACCTGCGTGGCGGCAAGCGGATCTTCGTGGAGACCCACACCTCAGCTGCCTGCCTGCCTACATGGCACCGCGGGCACCGCTGGCCAGGGCGCGTGTAGACACGAAAGGGAGCGGCGACGGACGAGACATGGCTCTCCCCCGTCCCCGATAAAGCAAGGACACATAAGCAAGACGCATTAAAGGCGCCTTGTCATGTAATGCGAGGGATAAACTCGCATCACTGCATTCTTTCCACCTTCTCAGGTGCCACTTTGACAACCCCTTTCCCTATAAAAGGAGGCCCAAGGCGACCAGGAGGAGGATTCGGCTTTTTGGAGCTCCTCACGCCCCATTGCTAGTTCAAGAACACAGATAAACAAACCACCAAAGCAGGAGTAGGGTTTTACGCATCCTCGCGGCCCGAACCTGGATAAGGAAACCGTGTGCTATCTGTTTGATCCGCTCTTCTCACGACCCCGCGCCCCGCGACCGTAGTAGGGATTCTTGTGATCCCATAGGTGTCGTTCCCACCGACATCTTTGGCGCGCCAGGTAGGGGGGTGCAGCTGTGAGAATCGGCTCTAGCAGTTAGTTCGACGCTTCTTCATCGTCATGGCGCCCAAGAAGAAAATTACGGTGGCGGTTGGCCCGTCGGAAGCCGGACATCCCGTCCCGACGCGGGCGAGCAGCGGACCGGTCGCAGAAAGGACCCGGGGCACCGTTCGCGAACACCAACACCGTCCCAGCAGCCGAAGTTTGGGAGGCGGCGATGTTCGTGCGCCTGGTAACGGGCCGCACGCCGCCAAATCCAAAGACGGAGCCAGGCCCTCCGCGGGTGGCGCGGGGCCTTCCAAGATCGTTGCCACCCCGCCCGAAGGCGACGCGAGGGCTTCCAAGACTCCCACGCCGGCGCCGACGGCGCGCTCCTCTCAAGCGGCGCGCGATGAACGGCGTAATCACGCCGAAGACCCCGCGGAAAGAACCCCGAGCGCCACTCCCGGGATTTAGAAGACCTGCCCGCTCGCCGAGGCGCTGGTGAAGATGGCATGCGACCGCGGGGTCGTGATAGAGCTCCTTCTGACATGGTCAGAAGTCGAAGCGCGTCGTGATCCGTGCAGGTTTCGCTGCCACCAACGCCAGCAGGCCGGCGCGCGATTGCTCTCGATTTTCCTCCCACTACGGGGAAACTCGACGAATGGAGAGCCACTATCCGAAGCCTTGTTGCGGTGGCCAACAAAGACGAACCGAGTCCGGTGGAGCCCCCGGGTCGACGCTCCGACGGAGTCCCACACACCAGTGGCAGGAAAGCCGGCGGCGCCGCGACCACGGTGCACTCGCCTCCTCCTCGCCCGGTACCGCGGACGCCAGCCCGTCGCGACGTTACGGGCGACGAAATCTCCATAGCATCGTCCGACCTGCGGGCCCACTGTGACCAGCGCCAAGTTCTTCGGGAACGAGAACATGAAGACGCTCGAACCACTATCGAGCGCCGCACGGAGCGCGCCACCAATCGGACAAGCGGCAGGGCCTGCCGTGAGCCACCCGCACCGGAGAGCCACGGAGGCCTACCTTACGAGGTAGGCTATCCGCTTTACCCATGAGCTGCGGCAGTTCCAAAGGGCCCACTCACCACACCTTCAAACCCGACGTGGGCGAAAAGTACAGAGGCAAGACCCACCCGTCCGAAGTTCCTCAAAGATTCTACACCATCGTGATGCAAGCTGCCGAGCCGCGACAATAAGGTGCTTATAATTACTTTCCGTTGGCCCTTAAACCCAATGCCATGTCATGGTTGATGCACTTGCCGGTAGACTCTATTTCCTCCTGGTCGGATTTGTGCCATGAGTTCGTGGGCGCTTTTACCGAGGCCACCAAGCCCATGGCCAAGCAAGCGACCTGCACGTCATTCCGCGAAGGGAGGCGAGAGTCTCCGCAAGTATATCTGAAGGTTCAGCCGGATACAAGATAATATCCCTAATGTTCACCCACCGCCGCCATCATCGGTAGCGTTCCATCAGAACGTGCGTAACCGCAAGATGCGTGAAGAGCTGGCAATGAACAAGGTGAAAGATGTAGCGGAACTCTATGTTCTTGCTGACAGATGTGCCCGAGCTGAAGAGGGAAGGAAGTACCCCAGTGAAGATGCTGGCATGGAAACCGACTCCTCAGATGAGGATATTGCCGCCCCGACGAAGAAAGGCCGGCGCCGCAACAGGAAGCGCAAAGGTAAAGCCGTGCTTGCCGTCGAGGGATCTGATGACGCCGGCTCCACCAAGAAAACCAAGGCAAATGACCCCAGCAAGGAATTTGCCTCATGTGTCGCCTGCCGGGCCTTGGCGGCTGCCGAGAAGCCAGGAAACTCCGACAAGCGATACTGCAAGATCCATCACACCAAAGGCCATGCTCTCCAAGACTGCCGATAGGTTGAGCTCCTCGCTGAGAAGCAGAGGGATGAGTATGAGAGGCGGGACAAGGAGAAGGGCCCAGACGGTGCTGAGGGGTCCGGCAAGAAGCGTGACGGCCAGGCGGGCCGTCGCGGCAAGGATAAACAACCGGAGAGGCCCGCCCGGGGCCGTGACAGAAAGCCAGAAGACGACGATCACGAAGAGGACGACGAATCCGGCGACCAAGAGTTTCAGAAAGCTACAGAGGCCATGTGCGTCGACGGCGGCGCCTCGCTGCATACTTCTCACCGCCGGCTTAAGCGATTGAAGCGCGAGAGATTACAATGACAGAGCCGTCGTTTGATGCACAAAGGTCACTGAAGTGGTCCAACACACCTATCATTTTTGACATCGAGGATCACCCCGATCGCTACTCTGCGGTCGGTGCTTGCCATTGTTGGTTTCACCAACAATACGCAACCTCAAGGTGATGAAGATGCTAGTCGATGGCGGGTCGGTCTGAACTTGATCTCGCCGCCGTGATCGAGAAACCGCAGATTCTCGATGGAGACCTCGAAGAGACGGCACGCTTCGTGGGTCAACCCGGAAGAAGCCAACCCAAGGGAAAGGTCACGTTGCCGTGACTTTTGGAAGCCACGAACTACGGAGACGAGAGAGGATCGTGTTTGATGTTGCCAAGATCCCCTTGCCCTACAACGGGATCCTTGGCCGCCAAATACCGCCAGGTTCATGGCAGCGCCACACTACGCCTACAACACCTCAAGATGCCAGGACCTGTGACGATCATCACCATCCCCTCCGATAAGAAAGATGCGCTGATTTGCGCTGACCAACTATACCAGCAAGCAGTTGCAGCAGCTGCCGCCACTAGGGCACTTGCTCCTGCCGCTAGGACCCCGGGAGGGAAGAAGAAGAAGAAGACCGGTGAGACCTCGGACACCCACTCCGGCAAGCGCACCTCTTCGGAGTGTAGCACTGCCGTCGAGGACGTGCCAGAGAGCTCCACCGGCGGAAACAAGAAGCCCGAGGCCATACCACCGGAACCAAGAAGGTTTTACATCAATGAGGACGGCACGGAGGAGCTTTTACCATAAGCTCTACCCTTGACGACAAATAGGAAGACGCTCGTCACCTTCCTGCGGGCGAATGTCGATGTGTTTGCATGGCAAGCTTCCGACATCTCCGGTGTTCCTGTGGAGGTGATTGAGCACCACCTGTCTGCCCTCATGCGCGGCCCGTCAAGCGAGAAGGTCGAAGCAAGCTTTGGAATGACAAGAGTTCATCACGAAGAGATCCGGAACCGGAAGCAGCGGGTTTGGTAAGAGGAGTGCTCCATCCAACGTGGTTGGCCAATCCGGTCGTGGTCACGCAAGGCAAATGGGAAGTGGAGACTGTGTATTGATTACACATATATCAATAAGGCTTGGCCTAAAGACCCCTTCCTGTTGCCGCGCATCGACCAGATTGTTGACTCCACGGCTGGGTGTGATCTGTTGTCATTCCTCGACGCCTACTCCGGCTACCACCAGATCTTCATGACAAGAGAAGACGAAGAGAAAACATCATTCATCACCCCATGCGGTACGTATTGTTTCATGCGGATGCCTTTCGGGTTGAAGAGTGCTGGTTCGACGTTTGCAAGGGCGGTCCAGATTGGTTTTGAACCCCAGCTCCATAGAAATATGGAAGCTTATATGGATGACATAGTGGTCAAAACCAAGGACAGGGCAACCCTCATACCAGATTTGCAAGAAACATTTGCAAACCTGCGCAAGATCAATCTCAAGCTGAACCCTGAGAAGTGCGTCTTCGGCGTCCCATCCGGCAAGCTTCTCGGGTTCTTGGTGTCACAGCGTGGGATAGAGGCCAATCCGGACAAAATCAAAGCTATAGAGCAGATTGAAGCACCCAAGCGAATCAAGGATGTGCGTCGGCTTGCTAGTTGCGTCGCCGCCATGGGCGGAGTTCTTTTCGAACTGCTGAAGCGCCCTTCCCTTTTTCAAGATCCTGAAAAGGCGGGCCCGATGGAGTGGACGCCAGCCAAGCAGCATTGCAAGGTTTGAAGAAGTACCTCTCCTCCGCGCTAATACTAGTTGCGCCTAGGCCACGAGCCGTTCTTTGCTATACACAGCGACAGCGGACCCAGTGGTCAGCGCCGCACTAGTGGCATAGAGAGAGGTTGACGACGAGGCAATGACAACGGCAGAGTCCGACACCACCAATGCAGAGACGACACAACCAGTTGAAGTGCCACCGAAGAAGAAAATGATGCAGCAACCGGTCTACTTTGTTAGTTCCCTCCTGCAGGGGGCTAGATCAAGGTACTCCGGCGTGCATAAACTGCTCTTCGGCCTTCTTATGGCCTCGAGGAAGCTGCGTCACTACTTCCAGGCACACGAGATCACTGTCGTCACTCGCCTCCCTCTGCAACGGATATTGCACAATCCGGATGCAACGGGAAGAATTGTGGAATGGGCACTGGAGCTGTCCAGCTTTGGCCTCTAGTTTGAAAGTACTTCGACGATTCAGAGCCGAGTCCTAGCGGAGTTCATTGCAGAATGGACCGCAACGCCTGATGAAGAAGCCCAAGAGACTGCTCTCCCGGCAAGGAGGCAAGTTGTTATTGGATCATGTACTTTGATGGAGCTTTCTCCTTACAAAGGCGCCGGGCTGGCGTCTTGTCGCTACGCGCCCGGAGAGCACCTCAAGTACGTGATCCGGATGCACTTCCCTGTGGAGGTGTCAACAAACAATACGGCAGAGTACGAAGGGTTGCTTGCCGGTCTTAGGATCGCGGCGGACCTCAGAATCAAGAAACTCATCGTCAGGGGAGACTCGCAGCTTGTCGTCAAGCAAGTCAGCAAGGATTACCAGAGCCCGTTGATGAAGGCCTACGTCGATGAAGTGAGAAAGCTGGAAGAGTGTTTCGACGATATACAGGCTGAACACATTCCCCGAGCGGAGAACGATATCGCTGATTACCTGTCAAAACGCGCTGCCCTCAAGCTACCTGTGGAACCAGGTACCTTTGTGCTTCAGCTAACTCATCCATCCATTGATCCATCAACATAGCAGAATAAGAGGAGGAAATCAGGGCCCGGCAAGTACTTTCCGCCGAAGCTCCCGGAGCCGCCGGCAAGGATGTTGCCGGGATACTAAGCCCGCCACGGACGATCGGCTCCGGCGGAGCGTCAAGCTCTTCTTGTCGAGACAGCCGCTCCTATAGCGGAGGAAATGCCTTTAGTCCTCGCCATCGAGCCCTGTGCTCCAGCGTGGGCACTGATACCGTCCGATTCCTCCAAACAGGGAACTTCCGAGGAGCAGGAAGAAGCGGAAAAAGTAGCCCGTCGCTCTACTATGTACCAGTTCGTCGATGACGTCCTGTACAGAAAGAGGCCGAACAGTGTGAAATTGAAGTGTATCCCTCGAGAGGAAGGACTGGAGCTATTGGCGGAGATACACGGAGGCATATGTGGATCCCACATTGGGTCAAGGGCCCTTGCCGGCAAGGCATTTCGGCAAGGCTTCTTCCGCCCACCGCCCTCCAGATGCGACGACACTAGTCACCGTGTGTGAAGCGTGTCAGTTCCATTCAAAGAAGCTTCATCACCAGATCAAGCCCTTCAAACCATTCCTCTCTCCGGCCCTTCTCGGTCCTGGGGCTCGACATACTGGGCCCTTTCCCCCGCATTGTCGGGGGCTTTGAGTACTTGTACGTTGCAATCGACAAGTTCACAAAGTGGCCGGAGGTGGAGGCAGTGAGGAAGGTCACAGCTCAATCAGCCGTCAAGTTCTTCAAGGGACTAGTGTGCCGTTTTGGCATACCCAACAGGGTTATCACCGACAACGGCACACAGTTCACAAGCCGCACCTTCATGTAATATACCCAAGACCTCGGCAACAAAGTCTGTTTCGCTTCCCTTGCTCACCCGCGAAGCAATGGTCAAGCTGAGAGGGCAAATGCTGAAGTACTGCGAGGCTTAAGGACCAAGACCTTTGACAGGCTGCACAAGAGTGGAAGGCGCTGGATTGATGAGTTGCTGGCGGTTCTTTGGTCGATCAGGATGACGCCAAATCGAGCCACCGCCGTAGACCTTTTGCCCTAGTATACGGGCGTAAGCAGTTCTCCCATCGAACTCATATACGGGTCACCTCAAGTGCTCGCTTATGACGAGCTTGAGCAAGAGCAATTGCGGCAAGATGACGCAATGCTCCTTGAGGAAGATCGTCTTCGGGCGGCTGTGAGAGCAGCACGCTACCAGCAAGCCTTGCGCCGCTACCATAGCCGCAAGGTTCATGCCCGAAGCCTTGAGGAAGGCGACCTTGTCCTTCGACGCGTTCAATCGGCCAAGAATTCCAACAAGTTGACGCCAAAGTGGGAAGGCCCTTATCGGGTAATACGAGTCACCAGGCCCGGCGCAGTCCGCGTGGAGACCGAAGATGCCGTTCCGGTGAGTAACTCTTGGAACATTGAGAATCTTCGCAAGTTTTACCGTGGTAGCGACTTGCCGGGCCCCCGACAAGCCACCTTTTGTACAAGCATTGCCGATGATGCATGTAACCCTTTGTACAAAGCCGGCATGCACCACGAGCATAAATAAATGAAGCGCTGGTGCCCTAAGTTATAGCATGCATGCTAGGTCGAGTCTCGTCCTTGGTTAGGGTTGATAGTGCTTAGCGGCGACTAACCCCTAGCTTAGAGGTCGAGTGTGCGTCTCTTTGCCGTTCTTTTGTCTTCTTTGGTTCGCAGGACTCACAGATATCCTTGCCGGATCACTTGAGGAAGAAAAAGAGAAGAGGGACAGACCGACATCTAGACCCCGGCAAGCCAGTATTGCGGGGGGCTGCAAGTGCAAAGATTCACCCGCGGCAAACCAGAGTTGCCGGGCTCTGACTTTCAGATAAGTTCTTCATCCCTTATCATGCATTCCCTTATGGACTGAGGTATGTGAAACCTCATTTTTTCCTAGAACTACCGTGGTCCCCTAAAACTCTAGGCCCTAGGGCTCGTTCCTGGGGCCAGGTTTGGTCGTAGTCGCGGCAGCAAAAGGATGAAACGAGGAGCCTGAACCCACCTCATCCCTGCCTCTGCCAAAAGCGTGAGAAAGGTCGAGCGAAGTGGGAAGACGGCAGGGCCTGTTGCCGGGCAAGGAAATGTTTATCTTAGAGATATCAAGGATTTAGTCCTTGTCGTGGGTTCTACCCGCAAACAAATGACCCGGCAAGCATCCCTTTTTCATTAAAAACATTCCACTCAGGTACAGCCCATGGGGAATGAAAAACATGAATGATGGGATTACAAGTTTTAAATTCAGTTAAGGCCCAAAGGCTTACAAGCTAAAAAGAGATAAGGTGCGCATAACCCCTTTCTTGTCCCTCTCCTCAGGAGGCAGGTCAAGGAGGCAAAAAGGGCAAAAGGGGCGCCTAGGCGAGCTACGGGTGGCAGGAGACACCAAGAGAACATCTCGGTGGCCGTCCGAAGGCTGGATGGTGATGGCGGCGCCGCAAGCAGAGCTCGAAGACGAGGCGGCAGGACATCAGCACACGTCGAAGGCGTCGGTGCCCGCGTACTCCGATTTGACGGCCTTGCCGCCCGCCCTCTTCCTCTTCCGCAGCCTCCCAACGCCAGCCGCCCAAGGAGACGACCCCGAGAAGTTCAGGGAGCCGGCGACACGGATGATGGGGTCGCCGGTGCCGCACGGAGCGGCGCCCGACACCTAGTCGGACCCGTCATCCTGCCGCCTGCTACCCTCGTCGTCGCTGCCGCTGTCCTCCTCGCCACTCCCGCCCGAGGAGGGGTCTTCACTATCAGAAGAGCTCTCCACGCAACACCTTGCCCGGGTCCCGAAGAGCCCGAAGACCTTGACGGAGAGGAGGCTGCCCTCCATCAGCTTGAAATGGAGAGTGAGCCCCTCCGTCAAGAGGTGGATATGAGCGAACATCTTCCATCCCTGACGAAGATACATCACGTGAGGGGTTGGGAAGTCGACGCGAACTCGAGTACCGCTGATCCCACAGCCCCTCATGTGCAGCCGCAATGACTCCAGCGGATCCAGCTCCATCTCCCGCGCGAATGGAGTCGGGAGAGGAAGGCGACGGCGAGGCGGCCGGCGCAGCGTGACAAAGAACTCGCAAGGGTCATCCCCAACATGGCCCTCCATGGGGGGAGGAACTACTGGCGGAGGCGAGACCAGCCGCGCCGCCCGTCCCTCCTCTTCCCGAAGCGCCTCGGCCTCGCCCACGGCCTCGCCCCTCCCCTTCCCTCAAGGTGGCTCTGCCACTGCAGCAGTGCAGGAGAAGGAAGGACGCGTTGTCGGCGGCGACCCTCGGCGCCACCGTTGAAAGGTTGTGGATTCCCTCTCTCCATGGCGGATGGAGGAGGGGGAGCAGCTAAAGGAAGGAGGAGATGGAAGAATGCGGACGCCATCCCCCTCTCCCGCTCTTTATAAAGGAACGGGTGGGGGCTCGGCCGCCTGGCCAGCCAATCAAGACGCTGGAAGGTGCAGGAATCGACCAGCCCGCTGCCCCAGCCCGCGATGGCCCGGTTTCCCGCCTCCACCGTTCGCCACCCCAAGCGCATGAGAACCACGTGGCGGCGTGCGGGACCAAGGCGACGGGTGAGGCGACCTCTCCCCACCCCGTGATCGTGGGGAGTGGACGCCTTGAAGACCACGCCTCGGCCCCGTTCAGTAAATGGGTCGCGCCTCCACGCCTCCCTCCGTTTATGGGGAAGGCGCAGACCGCCCCCTTTACTACGATGTGACGCATGCGCGCAGAGCTCAGCCCCACGCATGCCACCCACGTCACGCAAACCTCCCCACGCCGAGCCACGCACGGGAGGCATGGGAAGCGCATCTTGTGAAAGAGACTTACTGGTAAAACCATCCCGCCTGCCAGCGCACCATTTTGGGCCTAGCCCAACGACGCGATTGCGCTTACGTGTGGCCGAGGCCGGGGCTCTGTCGATTGTACAAAAAGAGGGTGCACTTTTTGTACCCCTATAATCTGCAGGCACGGGCAGTGAGCCGCGGGCACCACCGCCTTGAGCAAGGCAAGGGAGGTGAGCCAAGGTAAGGCGAAGCTCGAAAGGAGCAGAAGCGACGCCAAGACCAAGACCACAAAGAGCAAAGGGGACGAGCGGACTCCCGGCAAGATCCTTGCCGGAGGCGGTTTAGCAAACCCGGCAAGACCCTTGCCGTGGCAGCTCGCCCACACCTACGGAGCGAATCACCCTTGAGTCCACCGCCCCATGGGGCAAGGATTCGAGACATCCCGTGGTGGCATGCAGATCTTTATGAAGACATTCAAGATCAGATACACACTATAGAAGATGACGACCCTTGGCGGGATCCCAGCCCAGGAGGACCACAAGGCCCCCGGCAAGAGCCTTGCTGGGGATGACAGCAGGCGCCACGGCGAGACCCTTGCCGGGCCCCAGAAGACCTAGCCGGGCTACGGCGAGGCCCTTGCCAAGAACACCCGTAGGGCCACCATCGTGCCCACGCCAATCAAACCTCCACCACCATTTGCATGCATTGCCGACCCAACCCAGTTGGGCAGGCTCCTGCGTGGCGGCAAGCGGATCTTCGTGGAGACCCACCATGCGCCACCTCACCTGCCTGCCTACATGGCACCGCTGGCACCGCTGGCGAAGCGCGTGTCGACACGAAGGGAGGCGGCCAGACGAGACAGGGCTCTCCCCGTCCGGATAAAGCAAGGACACCTAAGCAAGACGCATTAAAGGCGCCTTGTCATGTAATGCGAGGATAAATCATCATGCCCTTTCCACCTCCTGTGCCACTATGGCAACCCCTTTCCCTATAAAAGGAGGCCCAAGGCGGCCAGGAGGAGGATTCGGCTTTTTGGAGCTCCTCACGCCCCATTGCTAGTTCAAGAACACAGATAAACAAACCACCAAAGCAGGAGTAGGGTTTTACGCATCCTCGCGGCCCGAACCTGGATAACGAAACCGTGTGCTATCTGTTTGATCCGCTCTTCTCACGACCCCGCGCCCCGCGACCGTAGTAGGGATTCTTGTGATCCCATAGGTGTCGTTCCCACCGACAACTTGTGTATGCAAAATGACAATCATGAAATTTGATTCCAAATGAAATTTGATATAGAGAATTTGTCAAAGGATATGTTGAAGGGTTTCATACTTCCTTGACTTCAACCACCAAAAGGTAGAGACTTGGTGTTGTAGAGATTGCTCAAGATGTGAGTGAGTTGCAATCTCATAGATTTGGGTTCATCCAAGTACCTACAAGGGTTAGATAGCATGCAAGGGTACAAATATATCCAAGACATATGATCATCATCATAAGAGTAGTATCAAGGATTAGTCATAGGCTCATGCCTTGCATGTATCCAAATGGAGTTTGTACTCCAAGTTTGAAGCATCAATGATGTTCAATTCACCTCTCAAATGGCAAAATACTTTCTCATCAAGCGGTTTGGTGAATATATCCGCCAATTGCTTATCGGTACGAACATGCTTAAGATCAATATCACCTGTAGCAACATGATCTCGAATGAAATGATGACGAACTTCAATATGCTTAGTTCGAGAATGTTGCACGGGATCGTGAGCAATCTTTATAGCACTTTCATTGTCACAAAGCAATGGAACATGTTTCACATTGATCCCCTAATCCTTAAGATTTTGGGTCATCCAAAGTAACTGAGCACAACATGAACCGGCGACAATGTATTCCGCTTCAATGGTGGATAAGGATACCGAGTTTTGTTTCTTGGAGGACCAAGACACAAGAGATCTACCAAGAAATTGACAAGTACCCGAAGTGGACTTCCTATGAACCTTGTCACTGGCATAGTCCGAATCGGAGTAGCCAACAAGATCAAAAGAAGACCTCTTAGGACACCAAATGCCAAAATTTGGCGTGTGAATTAAGTATCTCACTATCCTTTTCACAGCCTTAAGATGACATTATTTGGGGGCCGCTTGATATCGTGCACACATGCACACACTTAGCATAATATCGGGACGGGAGGCACATAAATATAACAATGAACCAATCATAGAGCGGTAAACCTTTTGGTCAACCAATTTGCCATCCTTAGTCAAGTCAAGATGTCCACTAGTAGGCATGGGTGTTTTCATACCTTTTGCTTTCTTGCATGTTGAACTTCTTGAATAAGTCCTTGGTGTACTTTGTTTGAGAAATAAAGGTGCCTTCCTTAGTTTGCTTGATTTGCAAACCAAGAAAGAACTTGAGTTCACTCATCATAGACATCTCAAACTTCTTCGACATTAGCTTCCCAAACTTTTCACTAAAATGACGGTTAGTCGAACCAAATATGATATCATCAACATAAATTTGGCACACAAATAATTCACCATTAACCCTTTTAGTAAAAAAAGAGTAGAATCTATCTTTCCAATATCAAAGCCTTTTTCAATAAGGAACTTAGTCAAGCATTTATACCACGCTCTAGGAGCTTGTTTAAGACCATAAAGAGCTTTGTGAAGTTTGTAAACATGGTCGGGTTTCTTAGGATTGATAAAGCCGGGAGGTTGTTTGACATAAACTTCCTCCTCAATTTCACCATTTAGAAAAGCACTTTTAATGTCCATTTGGTACAAAGTAATATCATGGTGATTAGCATAGGCAAGTAAGATGCAGATGGACTCAAGTCTAGCAACGGGGGCATATGTATCACCATAGTCCATACCTTCGACTTGAGTGTAGCCTTGGGTGACGAGACATGCTTTGTTGCGAACGTCTTGTCCATCTTCGTCTTGCTTGTTGCGAAACACCCATTTGGTACCGATTATGTTGTGGTTGTTGTCGGGCTTCTCGAACAATGTCCACACTTGGTTTCTCTCGAAGTTGTGTAGCTCTTCATGCATGGCATTTATCCAATCCGGATCTTCCAATGCTTCTGCAACCTTCATAGGTTCAATGCTAGAGATGAATGAATAATGTTCACAAAAATTAGCCAAATGATTTTTAGAGCAAGTGATTCTCCCGGTTTGGATATCATTGAAGATTTGTTCGACGGGATGGTCTCTTGAGACTCTTGCTCGAACTCGTGAGAGCTTTTGCTTGGTTCGTGGTGGAACATCTTCTTCATCATCTTGTCCTTCTTCTTGGTCTTCTTCATTGTTGACGTTGTCGTTCTCTTATCGTAGTGGAGAAGGAGGTTGATGAGGTTCATCTTGATGTACTTCCTCGTTTTCTTCATCTTGGTGTGTCCCACTCGTGGATGCTTCCATGTCAATTCTTGGTTCACCTTGTTGTGAGGTAGAAGCTTCCACTTGGATGGATGAGGTACTCTCCTTCACCTTGATACGTCCATTTTCCATCATGTTTTCTTACTGTTATTTATAATGTCTTTATCCATATTAATACTTCTTGGAGTAATTCTGATGCCTTTTCTCTCATAATTTGCAAGGTACACACCAAGAGGGAGAATTCTGGTAGCTGGAAATGTGGACCTGAAAAAGCTACGTTAGGCCACCTATTCTGCACAACTCCAAATGAGCTGAAACTTCACAGAGATTTTTTATGGAATACATAAGAAATATTGGAGCCAATAAGTACCAGAGGGGGCCACCAGTAGGGCTGGACTAACGAGCTACTCGGATCATTAAGGCTCGGCTCGTTATGACTCGTGATCGTTAAGGCTTGAATCGTTAATCTTGTTAAGGATAACGAGCTAAATTTAAGGATTGGCTCGGTTCGTTATATGTTCGCGAGCGCTCGCGAGCAGCTCGTTAAAACTAATTAAGAAGATGTATCAGGGTATTCAGCTAATGAAGCAAGCTATCATGGAAGTATCAGGAGCAACAAATTTTGGACATAGATATACTTACAAAAATATGCTAACAAGCATTTGTCAAAGACCTCCGTGTGCAAAAATACATAAAAGATGCAGATTTGTAGCCTACTGCCACGATTTATAGCCTACTGGCACGTTGCTAATGAGCTTAACGAGTAGCTCGTGAAACTCCTTAGTATGATTGTTTAACCCGTTAGTGTTAATGAGCTAAAATTGTTGCTCAGCTCGGTTCATTAAGAAAATGAGTCGAGCTCAAACAAGGCAAGTTACCGAGCGCTCATTGAGCTCACCGAGCTTCGACCTTTATGTCCAGCCCTAGCCACGAGGTGGGCACAACCCACCTGGGCGCGCCAGGCGCCCTGGCGCGCCTGGTGGGTTGTGGCCTCCTCGGCCCACCTCCGGTGACCATCTTCTGGTATATAAGTCATTTTGACCTAGAAAAAATAGGGGGAAGACTTTTGGGACGGAGCGCCACCGTCTCGAGGCGGAACTTGGGCAGGAGCACTTTTGCCCTCCGGCGGAGCGATTCTTCCGGGGAACTTCCCTCCCGGAGGGGGAAATCATCATCATCATCATCACCAACAACTCTCGCATCTTGGGGAGGGCAATCTCCATCAACATCTTCACCAGCACCATATCATCTCAAACCCTAGCTCATCTCTTGTATTCAATCTTGTTACCGGAACTATAGATTGTTGCTAGGGGGTGACTAGTAGTGTTGATTACATCTTGTAGTTGATTACTATATGGTTTATTTGGTGGAAGATTATATGTTCAGATCCATTATGCATATTAATACCCCTCTTATCATGAGCATGTTGATTATTTGTGAGTATTTACTTTTGTTCTTGAGGCCACGGGAGAAATCATGTTGCAAGTAATCATGTGAACTTGATATGTGTTCGGTATTTTGATGGTATGTATGTTGTGATTCCCTTAGTGGTGTCATGTGAATGTTGACTACATGACACTTCACCATATTTGGGCCTAAGGGAATGCATTATGGAGTAGTAAATAGATGGTGGGTTGCGAGAGTGACAGAAACTTAAACCCCAGTTTATGCACTATTCCATAAGGGACCGATTGGATCCTAGAGTTCAATGCTATGGTTAGGATTTATCCTTAATACTTTTCTCATAGTTGCGGGTGCTTGCAGGAGGGTTAATCATAAGTAGGAGGTTTGTTCAAGTAAGAACAACACCTAAGCACCGGTCCACCCACATATCGAATTATCAAAAAATTAGCGAACACAAATCAAACCAACATGATGAAAGTGACTAGATGAAATTCCCGTGTACCCTCAAGAACGCTTTGCTTATCATAAGAGACCATTTTGGCCTATCCTTTGCCTCAAAAGGTTTGGGCTACCTTGCTGCATACTTATTGCTACTATCATTACTTGCTCGTTACAAATTATCTTGCTATCAAACTACTCGCTACTTACAGTTTCAAAGACTTGCGACATTACCTTACTGAAAACTACTTGTCATTTCCTTCTGCTCCTCATTGGGTTCGACACTCTTACTTATTGAAAAGAGCTACAATTGATCCCCTATACTTGTGGGTCATCACACCTCCGTTGGATGAATCTTGCCAATAGACAAGTCTTGAATTTCTTCCGAAGGGTCTTTGTCTCCTACATCAATTGGCAATTGCTCTACTTGTGAGCCGTTAGATTCATCAAACTTCACATCTACCGTCTCTTGAACCTTTCGGGTGAAACTGTTGTAGACACGGTAAGTGTGAGAGTTTGAGCCATAACCAAGTAGGAAACCTTCATGAGATTTAGGAGCAAATTTAGAACGACGATGCTTATCAAGAATGTAACACCTGGAGCCGAATACTCGAAAGTATCCAACTTGGGGTTTGTTACTGGTGAGAAGCTCGTATGCCGTCTTGCCGAGTTGCTTGTGAAGATACAAGCAATTTGTTGCATGACAAGCCGTCTCAACCTCTTCTGCCCGAAAGTGTTTTGGAGTCTTGTACTCATCAAGCATCGTTCTCGCCATCTCAATAAGAGTCCGGTTCTTCCTCTCAACAACTCCATTTTGTTGAGGTGTGTACGTAGCCGAGAACTCGTGTGAAATCCCTTCTTCATCAAGAAGGGTATCCACATTTGCGTTCTTGAACTCCGTTCCGTTGTCGCTGCGAGCCTTCTTGATCTTCACTTCAAATTGATTTTGGGCCTTCCTAGCGAAGTTCTTGAAGATCTTTTGGACTTGCGACTTATCATCAAGAAAGAACACCCACATAAATCTTGAAAAATCATCGACTATGACTAGACCAAATGAGTTTCCACCGAGACTTTTGTAGGCATTGGGACCAAAGAGATCCATATGAAGTAGCTCGAGCGGTCTTCTCGTGGTCATGATGTTCTTTACGGGGTGGCTTCCTCCAACTTGTTTTACTGCTTGACAAGCACTGCACAATCTATACTTGTCAAATATAACATCTTTCACTCCAAGGATATGATTACCTTTAATAAGTTTATCAAGATTTCGCATGCCCACATGAGCTAACCTTCTATGCCACAACCAACCTTTAGATGATTTAGCAATAAAGAAAGTTCTAGGTTGAGCCTTTTTAGTGAAATCAACAATGTAAAGATCACCTCTACGTATACCGGTAATGACCATATTATGATTATCTCTAAGAAACACTTGGCAATCTACTTTAGTAAATAGGACGTTGAAACCAAAGTCAGCAAGTCTAGATACGAAAAGTAAGTTATAGCCAAGGGATTCGACGAGCATAACATTTTGTATGGAGCTATCATGTGAGATGGCCACCTTACCAAGGCCAACCACCTTACCCTTCGATTTATCACCAAAAGTGACATACTTTCGAGGGCCATCGTTTTCAGCAAGCTCACGAAACATATCCTTGTCTCCGGTCATATGATCGGTACATCCACTATCAAGGACCCATTCCTTTCCTCCAGCCATGTAGTCGCGAAGATTAGCCATAAGACCAAAGTGTCTCATAGACTCATCGAGATCAAGGTCACTATCATCATCCTCATCATAGTATCCATGTTCAACATCGTATTGTGATGGATCAATTCCTAGAGAGAGTGACTCATTAGATAAATGATCATCACAATAATCATCTTTATGAATTCCAATGGCTTCGGAGATGATATTGCTAATGATTCCAACGTCACCTTTGGCACGCATGAGGTTAGTAAGCTCAAATAGACAATCACCAAACTTAGGATCATTGGAATTCATCTTACTCAAGGCAATAGACTTATGAAGAATTTCATCTAAGTTTTGCAAGGAATAGTTTGGAAATCGTTCTTCAAGAAATCTCCATATGGCGTAGGCACAATCAAGAGTAGGCAAGCAACCAATCAAGTTTCTAGGCAAACCTCTAGTGATAAGATTAACAGTTCTAAGGTTTCGGATCATGTCAATAGATTCATCAAGGGTAGGATGCATAGGATCAACATGAGGTGCACAAGGGCTAGTAATGTACTTGCTCAAATGATATTCATTGAAAATCACAAGCATCTCATTTTTCCACTCATGAAAGAACTATCCATCAAGTATAGGCATTCTACGTCTAAGAATCCCCAACGTAGACTCATCCATCTTCCTCCAAAGGTGTTTAAACCAAAGAAATGGAGACCAACGCTCTGATACCAATTGAAAGGATCGAGAAGAGGTGTCTAGAGGGGGGTGATTAGACCCTCAACAAAGAAAAGTAGCGGTTTTTAATTTCTTCAAGTTAAGGTGGAGTTTTAGTACAAGTTTAAACATTCACAATAAATTTCAATCAAGCATTGCAAGAGTATATAAGCAGAAGAAAGTAAAGCATGCAAGTTGCAAGAATGTAAAGAGATGGGATTGGAGTGTGCAAACGCTATTGGAGACACGGAGATTTTTGGCGTGGTTTCGATACGTGGTGCTATCGTACATCAACGTTGATGGAGACTTCAAACCACGAAGGGTAACGGTTGCGCGAGTCCACGGAGAGCTCCACCCACAAAGGGTCCACGAAGAAGTAACCTTGTATATCCCATCATGGCCATCACCCACGAAGGACTTGCCTCACTAGGGTAGATCTTCACGAAGTAGGCGATCTCCTTGCTCGTACAAACTCCTTGGTTCAACTCCACAATCTTGACGGAGGCTCCCAAGTGACACCTAACCAATCTAGGAGACACCACTCTCCAAAAGGTAATAGATGGTGTGTTGATGATGAACTCCTTGCTCTTGTGCTTCAAATGATAGTCTCCCCAACACTCAACTCTCTCTCACGGATTTGGATTTGGTGGAAAGATGATTTGAGTGGAAAGCAACTTGGAGAAGGCTAGAAATCAAGATTCATGTGGTTGGAATGGAATATCGTGATCTCAACACATGAGTAGGTGGTTCTCTCTCAGAAAATGTATGCTGGAAGTGTAGGCACGTTCTGATGGCTCTCTCCAAGAATGAAGAGTGGGTGGAGGGGTATATATAGCCTCCACATAAATCTAACCGTTACACACAATTTACCAAACTCGGTGGGACCGAATCTTAAAACTCGGTCAGACCGATTTGGTTCAAAATGTGACCGTTAGGCATTTCGGTGGGACCGATATGATCAACTCGGTGGGACCGATGTGCTAGGGCTAGGGTAAAACCTCATCTCGGTTTGACCGATTACACAAACTCAGTGGGACCAATTTTGGTAATAAGCTAACCAGAGAGTTGGTCAAGCAAACTCGGTGAGACCGATTACATATCTCGGTAAGACCGAAATTATTGCAACAGGAACCAGAGAGTTTGCAAGCCCATCTTGGTGAGACCGGGAACCTATGGTGAGACCGAACCGACTAGGGTTTCTGGCAACGGCTATGTCAAATGAACTTGGTGGCGCCGGATAGATGAAATCGGTGGGGCCGAGTTTGACTTTTGGTTTTGGACATATGTGGATATGAGGAAGTGGTTGAGGGCTTTGGAGCATATCACTAAGCACTTTGAGCAAGCAAGCCATTAAGCAACACCTCATACCCTTCTAATAGTATTGGCTTTCCTATGGACTCAATGTGATCTTGGATCACTAAAATGAAAATGTAGAGTCTTGAGCTTAGATCTTGAGCCAATCCTTTGTCCTTAGCATCTTGAAGCGGTTCCACATCCTCTTGTCCACGCCACTCCACTGTTGAACTTTTCTGAAATATACTTAGAAAAAAGTATTAGTCCAACAAGAGATATATTGACATTAATTACCAAAATCACCCAGGGAGCACTTGTGCTTTCAGCTTTCTTGCCTTAGATTGTTATCTTCTTGTCGGTCGCCGCCATCAACATGTTAAACCTCTCGGTCTTTCATGCCTCCTTGATGTCGGAGCATTTGATGTATGTCTCTTCTTTCTTCGCCAAGATGCCCTTGAATCTCTTCATCATCATGGTCGCTGCCCATTCTCGCTTCGCCTTCTCCCCCCTCTTCTTTCCTGAAACCCTCTTCTTACCTTCTTGAGCGGCTCTTTTGTTGGGTCAGTTGGATCGCGGGTTTCTCCTCGGCGCCCATGCTGGTGGTCTTGGCAATGAATAGACCCCGCTTGGGTTGTGCTACTTCTTGAGCTTGCGTTAGTTTTTCCCTTGAAGAGGAAAGGGTGATGCAGCAAAGTAGAGATAAGTATTTCCCTCATGAGAACCAAGTCATCAATCCATTAGGAGACAATGCACAAATCACCGAATACCTGCACAAACAGTCAAACAACTTGCACCCAACGTGATAAAGGGGTTGTCAATCCCTTCACGGTTACTTGCAAAAGTGAGATATGATAGAGATAGGTAAATGACAAAGTAAATATTTTTGGTATTTTTGGTTTATAGATCGAAAAGTAAAAGATTACAAAATAATAGATCGGAAACTTATATGATAGATCGAAAACTTATATGATGAAAAATAGACCCGGGGGCCATAGGTTTTAGTAGAGGCTTCTCTCGAGATAGCAAATAATATGGTGGGTGAACAAATTATTGTTGAGCAATTGATAGAGAAGTGCAAAGTTATGATGCTATCTAAGGCGATGATCATGAATATAGGCATCACGTCTGTGTCAAGTAGACCGAAACGATTCTTCATCTACTATTATTACTCCACACATCGACCGCTATCCAACATGCATCTAGAGTATTAAGTTCATAAAGAACGGAGTAACGCATTAAGTAAGATGACATGATGTAGAGGAATTAGCTCAAGCAATATGATGAAAACCCAATCTTTTTATCCTCGATGGCAACAATACAATACGTACCTTGTTGCCCCTACTGTCACTGGGAAAGGACACCACAAGATTGAACCCAAAGTTAAGCACTTCTCCCATTGCAAGAAAAACCAATCTAGTTGGCCAAACCAAACTGATAATTCGAAGAGAATTACAAAGATATCAAATCATGCATAAGAGAATTCAGAGAAGATTCAAATAATATTCATAGATAAGCTGATCATAAATCCACAATTTACCGGATCTCCGCAAACACACCGCAAAAAAGTATTACATCAAATAGATCTCCAAGAACATCGAGGAGAACATGGTATTGAGAATCAGAGAGAGAGAAGAAGCCATCTAGCTACTAGCTATGGACCCGTAGGTCTGTGGTAAACTAATCACGCTTCATCGGAAGGGCAATAGAGTTGATGTAGAAGCCCTCTGTGATCGAATCCCCTCCGGCAGGGTGCCGGAAAAGGTCCCTAGATGGGATCTCACGGGTACAGAAGGTTGCGGCGGTGGAAAAGTGTTTTCGTGGATGCCTCTAGTAGTTTGGGGATATATGGAAATATATAGGCGAAAGAATTAGGTCTGGAGGTGCACGGGGGCCCACAAGGGTGGGGGGCGCGCCCTTCATCCTTGTGGCCGCCTCGTGGCTCCTCCGACTTCATCTCCAAGTCTCCTGGTTGTCTTCTGGTCCAAGAAAAATCATCACGAAGGTTTTATTCCGTTTGGACTCCGTTTGGTATTCCTTTTCTGCGAAGCTCAAAAACAGGGAAAAAATAGGAACTGGCACTGGGCTCTAGGTTAATAGGTTAGTCCCAAAAATAATATAAAATAGCATAATGCATATAAATCAACCAAAACAGATAATATAATAGCATGGAACAATTAAAAATTATAGATACGTTGGAGACGTATGAAGCATCCTCAAGCTTAATTTTTGCTCGTCCTCGAGTAGGTAAATGATAAAAACAGAATTTTTGATGTGGAATGCTACCTAACATATTTATCCGTGTAATTTCCTTTATTGTGGCATAAATGTTCAGATCTATAAGATTCAAAACAAAAGTTTAATATTGACATAAAAACAATAATACTTCAAGCATACTAACATGTCTTCTCAAAATAACATGGCCAAAGAAAGCTTATCCCTACAAAATCATATAGTCTGGCTATGCTCCATCTTCATCACACAAAATATTCAAATCATGCACAACCCCGATGACAAGCCAAGAAATTGTTTCATACTTTTGATGTTCTCAAACTTTTTCAATTTTCACGCAGTACATGAGCGCGAGCCGTGGACATACCACTACAGGTGGAATAGAAGGTGGTTGTCGAGAAGACAAAAAGAAGGAGATAGTCTCGCATCAACTAGGCGTATCAACGGTCTATGGAGATGCCCATCAATAGATATCAATGTGAGTGAGTAGGGATTGCCATGCAACGGATGCACTAGAGCTATAAGTTTATGAAAGCTCAAAAAGAAACTAATTGGGTGTGCATCCAACTCGCTTGCTCACGAAGACCTAGGGCAATTTTAGGAAGCCCGTCATTGGAATATACAAGCCAAGTTCTATAATGAAAAATTCCCACTAGTATATGAAAGTGACAACATAGGAGACTCTCTATCATGAAGATCATGGTGCTACTTTGAAGCACAAGTGTGGTGAAAGGATAGTAACATTGTCCCTTCTCTCTTTTCTCTCATTTTTTTTATTTGGGCCTTCTCTCTTTTTTTGGCCTCTTTTTTTCGTACGGAGTATCATCCCAACCCGTGGGGGAACCATAGTCTCCAACATCCTTTCCTCACATGGGACAATGCCCTAATAATGAAGATCATCACACTTTTATTTACTTACAACTCAAGAATTACAACTCGATACTTAGAACAAAATATGACTCTATATGAATGCCTCTAGCGGGGTACCGGGATGTGCAATGAATCAAGAGTGACATGTATGAAAGAATTATGAACGGTGGCTTTGCCACAAATACGATGTAAACTACACGATCATGCAAAGCAATATGACAATGATGAAACATGTCATAATAAACGGAACGGTGAAAAGTTGCATGGAAATATATCTCGGAATGGCTATGGAAATGCCATAATAGGTAGGTATGGTGGCTGTTTTGAGGAAGGTATATGGTGGGTTTATCGCACCAGCGAAAGTTGCGCGGCATTAGAGAGGCTAGAAATGGTGGAAGGGTGAGAGTGTGTATAATCCATGGACTCAACATTAGTCATAAAGAACTCACATAGTTATTGCAAAAATCTATTAGTTATCAAAACAATGTACTACGCGCATGCTCCTAGGGGGGTAGATTGGTAGGAAAAGACCATCACTCGTCCCCGACCGCCTCTCATAAGGAAGACAATCAATAAATAAATCATGCTCCGACTTCATCACATAACGGTTCACCATACGTGCATGCTACGGGAATCATAAACTTTAACACAAGTATTTCTCAAATTCACAATTACATAATAGCATGATGATACGTCTCCAACATATCTATAATTTTTGATTGTTCCGTGCTGTTATATTATCATTCTTGGATGTTTTATAATCATTTTATAGTCATTTTATATCATTTTTGGGTCTAACCTATTGACCCAATGCCCAGTGCCAGTTGTTGTTTTTTGCTTGTTTTTAACATCGCAGGAAATCAATATCAAATGGAGTCCAGACACCGCGAAACTTTTTGGAGATATTTTATGGACCAGAACACCCAAGATGGGCCAGAGCAGCATCTGGGGGTGCCTCGAGAGGGCACAACCCACCAGGGCGCGCCTGGGGGCCCATGCACGCCCAGGTGGGTTGTGCCCACCTCGGTGGCCTCCCGCACCCCCTCTTTACCCTATAAATTCACAAATATTCCAAAAACCCTCGGGGTTAACCTATATTAGAAGTTCCACCACCCCAAGGCTCTATAGCCACCGAAAACCAATCTAGACCCTTTCCGGCACCCTGCCGGAGGGGGGAATCATCACCGGTGGCCATCTTCATCATCCCGGCGGCCACCACGGTGAGGAGGGACTAGTCCACCCTCAGGGCTGAGGGTTTGTACTAGTAGCTATGTGTTTAATCTCTCTCTCTCTCTCTCTCGTGTTCTTGAGATGTCACGATCTTGATGTATCACGGGCTTTGTTAATATAGTCAGATCATCTGGTGTTTTTCCCTCTCTATCTTGTTGTGATGAATTGAGTTTTTCCCTTTGGGATTTCATTGTTATCGGATTGAATACTTTTATGGATTTGAGAACACTTGATATATGTCTTGCAATTGAACACTCGTGGTGACAATGGGGTATCGTATTGATTCACTTGATATGTGTTTTGGCACTCAACTCGCGGATTCCCAAGGTGACATTGGGGTAATCTATGCATAGGGGTCGATGCACGTTCTTGTCTTTGTTTCTCCGATAGAAATCTTGGGGCACTCTTTGAAGTTCTTTGTGTTGGATTGAGTATTATGAATATGAATTTGCTTTGGTGTTATTTTAGTACAAAATCTAGGATAGATCGAACAGAAAGAATAGCTTTATGTTATTTTAGTACGAACTCTTGAATAGATCGAACGGAAAGAATAGCTTTGAGGTGGTTTCGTACCCTACAAAAAAATTATTCTTATGTTCTCCGCTAGATAAGAACTTTGGAGTGGTTCTTCGTTGCACTTTGAGGGATGGTTATATGATCCAATTATATTAGCATTGTTGAGAGATTGCACTAGCGAAGTACGGACCCTAGGCCTCATTTTCAAGCATTGCAATACCGTTTGTGGTCCATTTTATCAATTGCTAACTTGCTGTTTTTATTTATTCAGATTATAAAAATATATTTCTACCATCAATATTACACTTTTATCACCATCTCTTCGCCGAACTAGTGCACCTATCAATTTGCCATTGTATTGGGTATGTTGGGGACATGATACGTCTCCAACGTATCTATAATTTTTTATTGTTCCATGCTTATTATATTCTGGTTTGGATGTTTAATGGGCTATATTATACACTTTTATATTATTTTTGTGACTAACCTATTAACCGGAGGCCCAGCCCAGAATTGCTGTTTTTTTGCCTATTTCAGAGTTTTGCAGAAAAAGAATATCAAAAGGAGTCCAAACGGAATGAAACCTTCGGGAACGTGATTTTTGGAACGAACGTGATCTAGAGTACTTGGACCCTACGTCAAGAAAGCAACCAGGAGGGCACGAGGTAGGGGGGCGCGCCTACCCCCCTAGGCGCGCCCTCCACCCTTGTGGGGCCCATGTTGCTGTTGGGGAACGTAGTAATTTCAAAAATTTTCCTACGATCACGCAAGACCATGGTGATGGCATAGCAACGAGAGGGAAGAGTGACCGTCCACGTACCCTCGTAGACCGAAAGCGGAAGCTTTATAATAACGCTGATTGATGTAGTCGTGCGTCTTCACGATCCGACCGATCCAAGCACCGAACGTCGGCACCTCCGAGTTACGCACACGTTCAGCTCGATGACGATCCCGGACTCCGATCCGGCAAAGTGTCGGGGATGAGTTCCGTCGACGACGGCGTGATGACGATGTTGATGCTCCACCGACGCAGGGCTTCGCCTAAGCTCGCGACGATATGACTTCTCCGGCGCGGGGCTTCGCCTAAGCTCGCGACAATATGACCGAAGTGGAATATGGTGGAAGGGGCACCGCACACGACTAAGGAAAGATCCGTAGATCAACTTGTGTATCATGGGGTGCCCCCTGCCCCGTATATAAAGGAGCCAAGGGGGTGCGGCCAGCCTTGGGAGGCGCTGCCGAGGAGTCCTACTCCCACCGAGTAGGACTCCCCTGTCCTAGTTGGAGTAGGATTGGGGAGGGAAAGAGGGAAGAGGCGCCGCCCCCTCTCCTTGTCCTATTCGGACTAGAGGGGGAGGGCGCGCAGCCCACCTGGCCGGCCCTTCCTCTTCTCCCTTGTGGCCCATGAAGGCCCATATACCCCGGGGTTCCGTAACCCCGGTGTTCCGTAACTTCCTGCTTTCACTCGGAACCCTTCCAAGTCCAAACATAGGCTTCCAATATATCAATCTTTATGTCTCGACCATTTCGAGACTCCTCGTCATGTCCGTGATCACATCCGGACTCGAACAAACTTCGTGCATCAATACTTATAAACTCATAATGAATCATCATCGAAGCGTTAAGCGTGCGGACCCTCACGGGTTCGAGAACTATGTAGACATGACCTAGAACTATTCTCGGTCAATAACCAATAGCGGAACCTGGATGCCCATATTGGTTCCTACATATTCTACGAAGATCTTTATCGGTCAAACCGCATAACGACATCGTTGTTCCCTTTGTCATCGGTATGTTACTTACCCGAGATTCGATCGTCGGTATCCAATACCTAGTTCAATCTCGTTGCACGTAAGTCTCTTTACTCGTTCAGTAATACATCATCTCACAACTAACTCATTTAGTTGTAATGCTTGCAAGGCTTTAAGTGATGTGTATTACCGAGAAGGCCTAGAGATACCTCTCCGACAATCGGAGTGACAAAACCTAATCTCGAAATACGCCAACCCAACAAGTACCTTTGGAGACACCTGTAGTACTCCTTTATAATCACCCGATTCGTTGTGACGTTTGGTAGTACCAAAGTGTTCCTCCAGAACGGGAGTTGCATAATCTCATAGTTATAGGAACATGTATGGGTCATGAAGAAAGCATTAACATACTAAACGATCAAGTGTTAAGCTAACGGAATGGGTCATGTCAATCAGATCATTCAACTAATGATGTGACCTTGTTAATCAAATAACAACTCCTTGTTCATGGTCAGGAAACATAACCATCTTTGATTAACAAGCTAGTCAAGTAGAGGCATACTAGTGACATACTGTTTGTCTATATATTCACACATGTATTATGTTTCCGGTTAATACAATTCTAGCATGAATAATAAACCTTTATCATGATATAAGGAAATAAATAATAACTTTATTATTGCCTCTAGGGCATATTTCCTTCAGTCTCCCACTTGCACTAGAGTCAATAATCTAGATTACAAAGTAATGATCCTAACACCCATGGAGTCTTGGTGCTGATCATGTTTTGCTCGTGGAAGAGGCTTAGTCAACGGGTCTGCAACATTCAGATCCGTATGTATTTTGCAAATCTCTATGTCTCCCACTTGGACTTGGTCCCGAATGGAATTGAAGCGTCTCTTGATATGCTTGGTCCTCTTGTGAAATCTGGATTCCTTTGCCAAGGCAATTGCACCAGTATTGTCACCAAGATCTTCATCGGTCCCGATGCACTAGGTATGACACCTAGATCGGAAATGAACTCTTTCATCCAGACTCCTTCATTCGCTGCTTCCAAGCAGCTATGTACTCCGCTTCACATGTAGATCCCGCCACGACGCTTTGTTTAGAACTGCACCAACCGACAGCTCCACCGTTTAATAAAAACACGTATCCGGTTTGCGATTTAGAATCGTCCGGATCGATGTCAAAGCTTGCATCGACGTAACCATTTACGACTAGCTCTTTGTCACCTCCATATATGAGAAACATATCCTTAGTCCTTTTCGTGTATTTCAGGATGTTCTTGACCGCTGTCCGATGATCCATTCCTGGATTACTTTGGTACCTTCCTGCCAAGCTTACAGCTAAGCATACGTCAGTGCGGTACACAGCATTGCATACATGATAGAGCCTATGGCTGAAGCATAGGAACATCTTTCATTTTCTCTCTATCTTCTGCGTGGTCGGGCATTGAGTCCTGACTCAATCTTACACCTTGTAACACGTAAAAACCTTTCTTTGCTGATCCATTTTGAACTTTTCAAAACTTTATCAAGGTATGTGCTTTGTGAAAGTCCAATTAAGCGTCTTGATCTATCTCTATAGATCTTGATGCCCAATATGTAAGCAGCTTCACCGAGGTCTTTCATTGAAAAACTTTTATTCAAGTATCCTTTTATGCTATCCAGAAATTCTATATCATTTCCAATCAATAATATGTCGTCCACATATAATATCGTAAATGCTACAGAGCTCCCACTCACTTTCTTGTAAATACGTGCTTCTCCAAAAGTCTCAGACAAACCCATATGCTTTGATCACACTATCAAAGCGTTTATTCCAACTCCGAGAGGCTTGCACCGGACCATAAATTGATCATGGAGCTTGCACACTTTGTTAGCACCTTTTGGATCGAAAAAACCTTCCGTTGCATCATATACAACTCTTCTTCTAGAAATCCATTCAAGAATGCAGTTTTACATCCATTTGCCAAATTTCATAATCATAAAATGCGGCAATTGCTAACATGATTCGGACAGACTTAAGCATCGCTTCTGGTGAGAAAGTCTCATCGTAGTCAACCCCTTGAACTTGTCGAAAACCTTTCGCAACAAGTCGAGCTTTGTAGACAGTTATATTACCATCAACGTCAGTCTTCTTCTTAAAGATCCATTTATTTTCAATGGCTTGCCGATCATCGGGCAAGTCAACCAAAGTCCATACTTTGTTCTCATACATGGATCCCATCTCAGATTTCATGGCTTCCAGCCATTTTGCGGAATCTGGGCTCACCATCGCTTCTTCATAGTTTGTAGGTTCGCCATGGTCAAGTAACATGACTTCCGTAATAGGATTACCGTACCACTGCAGTGCGTATTTTACTCTGGTTGACCCTACGAGGTTCGAGAGTAACTTGATCTGAAGTTTCATGATCATCATCATTAGTTTCTTCACTAATTGGTGTAGTTGTCACAGAACCATTTCTTGTGATGAACTACTTTCCAATAAGGGAGCAGAATCTGATTATCTCATCAAGTTCTACTTTCCTCCCACTCACTTCTTTCGAGAGAAACTCCTTCTCTAGAAAGGATCCGAATTTAGCAACAAAAATCTTGCCTTCAGATCTGTGATAGAAGGTGTACCCATGATCTCTTTTGGGTATCCTATGAAGACACATTTTTCCGATTTGGGTTCGAGCTTATCTGGTTGAAGTTTCTTTACATAAGCATCGCAGCCCCAAACTTTAAGAAACGACAACTTTGGTTTCTTGCCAAACCATAGTTCATAAGGCGTCGTCTCAACGGATTTTGACGGTGTCCTATTTAACGTGAATGCGGCCGTCTCTAAAGCATAACCCCAAAACGATAGCGGTAAATCGGAAATAGACATCATAGATCGCACCATATCTAGTAAAGTACGATTACGACGTTCGGACACACCATTTCTCCGTGGTGTTCCGGTGGCGTGAGTTGCAAACTATTCCACATTGTTTCAAATGTAAACCAAACTCGTAACTCAAATATTCTCCTCCACGATCAGATCGTAGAAATTTTATTTTCTTGTTACGATGATTTTCCACTTCACTCTGAAATTCTTTGAACTTTTCAAATGTTTCAGATTTGTGTTTCATTAAGTAGATATACCCATATCTGCTCAAATCATCTGTGAAGGTGAGAAAATAACGATACCAAGGCGTGCCTCAACATTCATTGGACCACAAACATCGGTATGTATGATTTCCAACAAATCAGTTGCTCGCTCCATAGTTCCGAGAACGGCGTTTTGGTCATTTTGCCCATGAGGCACGGTTCGCAAGTACCAAGTGATTCATAATCAAGTGATTCCGTAAGCCCATCAAGATGGAGTTTCTTCATGCGTTTTACACCAATATGACCTAAACGGCGATTGCCACAAATAAGTTGCACTATCATTATCAACTCTGCATCTTTTGGCTTCAACATTATGAATATGTGTATCACTCATCGAGATTCAACAAGAATAGACCATTCTTCAAGGGTGCATGACCATAAAAGATATTACTCATATAAATAGAACAACCATTATTCTCTGATTTAAATGAATAACCGTCTCGCATTAAACAAGATCCAGATATAATGTTCATGCTCAACGGCGGCACCAAATAACAATTATTTAGGTCTAAAACTAATCCCGAAGGTAGATGTAGAGGTAGCGTGCCGACCGCGATCACATTGACTTTGGAACCATTTCCCACGCCAAGATCGTCACCTCGTCCTTTGCCGGTGCTCGTCTATTCCGTAGTCCCTGTTTCGAGTTGCAAATATTAGCAATGTAACCAAGATCAAATACCAGTGCTACTACGAGCTCTAGTAAGGTACACATCAATAACATGTATATCACATATACCTTTGTTCACCTTGCCATCCTTTTTATCCGCCAAATACTTGGGGCAGTTCCGCTTCCAGTGTCAGGTATGCTTGCATAAAAAACACACAGTTTCAGGCTTAGGACCAGACTAGGGTTTCTTCTCTTTATCAGAATCTTTCTTGCTGTTATTTTTGAAGTTTCACTTATTCTTCCTTTTGACATTTTTCTTGAATATGGTGTTTTTGTTGTTCATCAACACTTGATGCTCTTTCTTGTTTTCTACCTCCGCTGACTTTTAGCATTGCGAAGAGCTCAGAATTGTCTTAGTCATCCCTTGCATATTATAGTTCATCACGAAGCTCTTGTAGCTTGGTGGCGATGATTGGAGAATTTCATCAATGACACTATCATCCGGAAGATTAACTCCCAGCTGAATTAAGTGATTGTTATACCCGGACATTTTGAGTATGTGCTCACCGACGTAACTATTCTCCTCCATTTTGCAGCTATAGAACTTATTGGAGACTTCATATCTCTCAATCCGGGCATTTGCTTGAAATATTAACTTCAACTCTGGAACATCTCATATGCTCCATGACGCGTTCAAAACGTCGTTGAAGACCCGGTTCTAAGCCGTAAAGCATGGCACATCGAACTATTGAGTAGTCATCAGCTTTGCTTTGCCGAGACGTTCACAACTTCTCGCTCAAAGATCTCCGCAGCAGTTCGCTACCCAAATGGTGCTTCCGGGGCGTAATTTTTCTGTGCAGCAATGAGGATAATCCTCAAGTTACGGACCCAGTCCGTGTAATTGCTACCATCATCTTTCAACTTTGCTTTCTCAAGGAACGATTAAAATTCAACGGAACAACAAAGACGAGCCATCTATCTACAAAGAAACATAGACAAGCAAAATACTATCGTGTACTAAGTTCATGATAAATTTAAGTTCAATTAATCATATTAAAAACTCCCACTTAGACGTACATCTCTCTAGTCATCTAAGTGATCACGTGATCCAAATCAACTAAACCATGTCCGATCATCACGTGAGACGGAGTAGTTTCAATGGTGAACATCACTATGTTGATCATATCTACTATATGATTCACGTTTGACCTTTCGGTCTCCGTGTTCCGAGGCCATATCTGTTATATGCTAGGCTCGTCAAGTTTAACTCGAGTATTCCGCGTGTGCAACTGTTTTGCACCCGTTGTAGATGGACGAGAACTTATCACACCCGATCATCACGTGGTGTCCGGGTACTACGAACTTTGGCAACAAGTGCATACTCGGGAGAACACTTCTTGATAATTTTTAGTGAGAGATCATCTTATAATGCTACCGTCAATCAAAGCAAGATAAGATGCATAAAGGATAAACATCACATGCAATCAATATAAGTGATATGATATGGTCATCATCATCTTGTGCTTGTGATCTCCATCGCCAAGCACCGTCATGATCACCATCATCACCGGTAGCGACACCTTGATCTTCATCGTAGCATCGTTGTCGTCTCGCCAACTATTGCTTCTACGACTATCGCTACTCCTTAGTGATAAAGTAAAGCAATTACATGGCGTTTGCATTTCATACAATAAAGCGACAACCATATGGCTCCTGCCAGTTGCCGATAACTTCGGTTACAAAACATGATCATCTCATACAATAAAATATAGCATCACGTCTTGACCATATCACATCACAACATGCCCTGCAAAAACAAGTTAGACGTCCTCTACTTTGTTGTTGCAAGTTTTACGTGGCTGCTACGGGCTGAGCAAGAACCGTTCTTACCTACGCATCAAAACCACAACGATACTTCGTCAAATAGACTCCGTTTAACCTTCTCAAGGACCGGGCGTAGCCACTCGATTCAACTAAAGTGAGAGAGACAGACACCCGCCGGTCACCTTTAAGCAACGAGTGCTCGGGCGGTGAAACCGATCTCGCGTAAGCGTCACGTGTAATGTCGGTCCGGCCGCTTCATCTCACAATACCGCTGAACCAAAGTATGACATGCTGGTAGGTAGTATGACTTGTATCGCCCACAACTCACTTGTGTTCTACTCGTGCATATGACATCAACGCATAAAACCAGGTTCGGATGCCACTGTTGGGGAACGTAGTAATTTCAAAAATTTTCCTACGATCACGCAAGACCATGGTGATGGCATAGCAACGAGAGGGAAGAGTGACCGTCCACGTACCCTCGTAGACCGAAAGCGGAAGCGTTATAATAACGCGGTTGATGTAGTCGTACGTCTTCACGATCCGACCGATCCAAGCACCGAACGTACGGCACCTCCGAGTTCTGCACACGTTCAGCTCGATGACGCATCCCCGGACTCGATCCAGCAAAGTGTCGGGATGAGTTCCACAAGACGACGGCGTGATGACGAGGTTGATGCTCCACCGACGCAGGGCTTCGCCTAAGCTCCGCGACGATATGACTTCTCCGGCGCAGGGCTTCGCCTAAGCTCCGCGACAATATGACCGAAGTGGAATATGGTGGAAGGGGGCACCGCACACGGCTAAGGAAAGATCCGTAGATCAACTTGTGTATCATGGGGTGCCCCCTGCCCCCGTATATAAAGGAGCCAAGGGGGGGTGCGGCCAGCCTTGGGAGGCGCGCCTTGGAGTCCTACTCCCACCGGAGTAGGACTCCCCTGTCCTAGTTGGAGTAGGATTGGGAGGGGAAAGAGGAAGGCGCCGCCCCCTCTCCTTGTCCTATTCGGACTAGAGGGGAGGGGCGCGCAGCCCACCCTGGCCGGCCCTTCCTCTTCTCCCTTGTGGCCCATGAAGGCCCATATACCCCGGGGGTTCCGTAACCCCTGTTCCGGTAACTTCCTGCTTTCACTCGGAACCCTTCCAAGTCCAAACATAGGCTTCCAATATATCAATCTTTATGTCTCGACCATTTCGAGACTCCTCGTCATGTCCGTGATCACATCCGGGACTCGAACAAACTTCGTGCATCAATACTTATAAACTCATAATGAATCGCCATCGAAACGTTAAGCGTGCGGACCCTACGGGTTCGAGAACTATGTAGACATGACCTAGAACTATTCTCGGTCAATAACCAATAGCGGAACCTGGATGCCCATATTGGTTCCTACATATTCTACGAAGATCTTTATCGGTCAAACCGCATAACGACATACGTTGTTCCCTTTGTCATCGGTATGTTACTTACCCGAGATTCGATCGTCGGTATCCAATACCTAGTTCAATCTCGTTACCTGTAAGTCTCTTTACTCGTTCCGTAATACATCATCTCACAACTAACTCATTTAGTTGTAATGCTTGCAAGGCTTTAAGTGATGTGTATTACCGAGAAGGCCTAGAGATACCTCTCCGACAATCGGAGTGACAAAACCTAATCTCGAAATACGCCAACCCAACAAGTACCTTTGGAGACACCTGTAGTACTCCTTTATAATCACCCGATTACGTTGTGGCGTTTGGTAGTACCCAAAGTGTTCCTCCGTAAACGGAGTTGCATAATCTCATAGTTATAGGAACATGTATGGGTCATGAAGAAAGCATTAACATACTAAACGATCAAGTGTTAAGCTAACGGAATGGGTCATGTCAATCAGATCATTCAACTAATGATGTGACCTTGTTAATCAAATAACAACTCCTTGTTCATGGTCAGGAAACATAACCATCTTTGATTAACAAGCTAGTCAAGTAGAGGCATACTAGTGACATCTTGTTTGTCTATATATTCACACATGTATTATGTTTCCGGTTAATACAATTCTAGCATGAATAATAAACCTTTATCATGATATAAGGAAATAAATAATAACTTTATTATTGCCTCTAGGGCATATTTCCTTCAGTTGCTCCACCGACGTACTTCTTCCTCATATATATACCTACATACCCCCAAACTACCAGAGACGCAACCAAAAACCTAATTCCACCCCCGCAACCTTCTGTACCCGTGAGATCCCATCTTGGGGCCTTTCTCGGAGGTCCGCTGGAGGGGGCATTGATCATGGAGGGCTTCTACATCAACACCATAGCCTCTCCAATGATGTGTGAGTAGTTTACCTCAGACCTTCGGGTCCATAGTTATTAGCTAGATGGCTTCTTCTCTCTTTGGATCTCAATACAAAGTTCTCCACGATTCTCGTGGAGATCTATTCGATGTAATCTTCTTTTGCGGTGTGTTTGTTGGGACGATGAATTGTGGGTTTATGATCAAGTTTATCTATGAACAATATTTGAATCTTCTCTGAATTCTTTTATGTATAATTTGTTATCTTTGCAAGTCTCTTCGAATTATCAGTTTGGTTTGGCCTACTAGATTGATCCTTCTTGCAATGGGAGAAGTGCTTAGCTTTGGGTTCAATCTTGCGGTGTCCTTTCCCAAAGGATGTTAGGGCAGCAAGGCACGTATTGTATTGTTGCCATCGAGGATAACAAGATGGGGTTAATATCATATTGCATGAGTTTATCCCTCTACATCATGTCATCTTGCTTAAAGCGTTACTCTGTTCTTATGAACTTAATACTCTAGATGCATGTCGGATAGTGGTCGATGTGTGGAGTAATAGTAGTAGATGCAGGCAGGAGTCGGTCTACTTGTCACGGACGTGATGCCTATATACATGGTCATACCTAGATATTCTCATAACTATGCTCAATTCTATCAATTGCTCAACAGTAATTTCTTCACCCACCGTAATACTTATGCTCTCGAGAGAAGCCACTAGTGAAACGTATGGCCCCCGGGTCTATTTTCCATCTCCAACACTTAGCTATTCACATTGACTTTTATTTTACTTTGCATCTTTATTATAAAAATACCAAAAATATTATCTTATCATATATATCAGATCTCACTTTCGTAAGTGACCGTGAAGGGATTGACAACCCCTTTATCGCGTTGGTTGCGAGGATCTTATTTGTTTGTGTAGGTGCGAGGGACTCGTGGGTGGCCTCCTACTGGATTGATGCCTTGGTTCTCAAAAACTAAGGGAAATACTTACGCTACTTTCCTGCATCACCCTTTCCTCTTCAAGGGAAAACCAACGCAGTGCTCAAGAGGTAGCAAGAAGGATTTACGGGCGCCGTTCTTTGGGAGTCTACGCAAAAGTCAACATACCAAGTACCCATCACAAACTCTTATCTCCCGCATTACATTATTTGCCATTTGCCTCTCGTTTTCATCTCCCCCACTTCACCCTTGCCGTTTTATTCGCCCTTTCTTTCCGTTCGCCTCTTTTTCGCTCGCTTCTTGTTTGCTCGTGTGTTGGATTGCTTGTTTTTCACGATGTCTCAAGATAATACTAAATTGTGTGACTTCACCAATACCAACAATAATGATTTTCTTAGCACTCTGATTGCTCCTCTTACCGATACTGAATCTTGTGAAATTAATGCTGCTTTATTGAATCTTGTCATGAAAGATCAATTCGCCGGCCTTCCTAGTGAAGATGCCGCTACCCATCTAAATAGCTACGTTGATTTGTGTGGTATGCAAAAGAAGAAAGATGTGGACAATGATATTGTTAAATTGAAGCTATTTCCTTTTTCGCTTAGAGATCATGCTAAAGCTTGGTTTTCGTCTTTGCCTAAAAATAGTATTGATTCTTGGAATAAGTGCAAAGATGCTTTTATCTCTAAGTATTTTCCTCCCGCTAAGATCATCTCTCTTAGAAACGATATTATGAATTTTAAGCAACTTGATCATGAACATGTTGCACAAGCTTGGGAGAGGATGAAATTAATGATATGTAATTGCCCTACACATGGTTTAAATCTTTGGATGATTATACAAAAAATTTATGCCGGATTGAATTTTGCTTCTATAAAACTTTTATGGAAATCACTTTAGGAGAAGCTACTAAACTCCTAGATAATATTATGGTTAATTATTCTTAATGGCACACTGAAAGATATACTAATAAAAAATGCATGCAATAGAAGAAATTAATGTTTTGAGTGGAAAGATGGATGAACTTATGAAATTATTTGCTACTAAAAGTGTTTCTTCTGATCCTAATGATATGCCTTTGTCTACTTTGATTGAGAATAATAATGAATCTATGGATGTGAATTTTGTTGGTAGTGTCGGTGTACTAGAGTAGGGGGTACCCTAGTACCCCGAACTCGTGCACGGGCTATTGCAGCACCCCGCGGCAGGGCTGGCCTGGTGACCGCCAAGATCCTCCGCGGCTCCCTTGGAGCCATTCAAGAACAAAGTAGTCAAGGCCCCGGCAAGAGGAGCTTGCCGGGAAGGCCACTCAAGGCATGAAGGAAACAAGACCCCGGCAAGAGGAGCTTGCCGGGAAGGCTTGGTGATCGACAAGCCCCCGAGCGCGGCAAAGATTCAGCCGCGGCAAGGTGCTTGCCGCGGCAAGCAACCTCTCTTCATCTCCGCTCCAGCTCATCCGCCAACGTGTCGCCATGGGGCTATTCCAGGCACGCGTGTCGAAGGGCTGTGCAGCCAGCGGGGAGCAGCGATAAGCGGCGCTGACAAGCTACCATCATGGCGAACGGAGGCGCACTTGACGGTCCCTGTTACACTATTCCAGCGACGGGGACGGACATTTATTACTCTTGTCCCTTGCCGTCAGAGTTAGGTATAGATCACTGTACACTGTACAAGTTGGTGTACCAACCACTGTTTTCCCATTTTTGCCCTCATCTGCGTTGCCACCTGTGGTGTCCCCTTTGAGTCTATAAAAGGAGGCCCATGTGCAACGTAGAAGAGGTTCGGCTCGTTCGTTTCATTCGACTCATACGAGACCAAACTCACTCAGGCTAGGTTTTGTAGCTCTCATCGCTCCCTAGCAAGAACACAATAAAATCAACCAAGCAGCAGTAGGAGTGTTATCTCTCCGGAGAGCTCCGAAGCTGGGTAAATCTGCTCGTGTGCATCGCTTCGATCCGCTCTTTGCGCATTCTCCGCCCCCCTCCGAACCACAAGGGACCAGGTCCCATAGGTGTTTGTGGGACACGACCAGCTTCCCCGACATCTTTGGCGCGCCAGGTAGGGGGTGCGTCGAGGCTGTGTGAACCTGATCCAACATTCACACGAGCGACTTCATCGACATCTTCATCAACATGGCGCCGAAGAAGAAAGCTTCGGCGGCAGCGGAGCCGTCCGCGTCGAACCCACCACCACCGGAGCCGACGAGTGGTGGGGAAGACGCTGGCGGAGGAATGGGCGCCGGCGGGGGAACCCACGACGCTGCCAAGTCCAAGGACAAGGCGGCGCAGACCTCGGCGTCCGGATACGCACCGCATCCCTCTCAGGAGACGCGGGACCGACAGCGTCATGGTGCACGCGGCGCCATACGCTCGTTGGATCAAGGCCAAGCTGGAGGATCCCGAAGCCCTCGGGGCCAGCATGCGCACCAGCATGCTGGTACGAGTGGAGTACGATCGCTTGGGCGGGATGATGCTCCTCCTAACTTGGTTAGGAGCCCGAGCACATCCCGTTCCTCGCACCGTACGCCATTGCCACCCACTACCCCAGCGGAAGCCTTGGCGAGAGCCCAACTGCTTCTGGACTACCCTCCAACGGCCGACAAGGTCGACGAATGGAGGGCCACCATCCAGAGTCTCATCAGCTTTGCCAATGGCGACGTCCCGCGGCAACCAAGCACCTCGCAGCCGCGGCAAGGCGACAAGCCACGAGCCGGTGGTGACGAGACCTGCGGGGGTGCAGCCACCGTGCACTCCCCTTCCCGAAGGCCGAGATCGCCGACTCGCCGGATCCACCTCGACAGCGACTCCACAGCGTCGTCGGATCCACGAGCTCGCCGTGATCAGCGCCAAGTTCTCAAAGAGCGACAAGAAGAAGACGCTCGAACCCGCATCGAGCACCGAAGAGAAGCGCGGCGTCAATCTGACCAACGCGCCGGGCCCACTGTTGACATGCATGCGCCAGGGGAACCAGGTGACTTGCCGTACGCGGTAGGTTGCCCTGCGTTCACCCGTGAGCTACGCAAGTCCAGTGGCCCGACAAGAAAAACTTCAAACCAGACGTGCCAGAGAAGTATGATGGTAGGACACACCCATCGGAGTTCCTCAGCATCTACACCATCGCGGTGCAGGCTGCGGGGGGGCGAGACGACAAGATCCTCGCCAACTACTTCCCGCTGGTACTCAAGCCAAACGTCAGATCTTGGCTCATGCACTTGCCGGACAGCTCCATTTCTTCTTGGGCAGATTTGTGCCATCAGTTTGTTGGCGCCTTCACAGGAGGCCACAAGCCTCATGGCCAAGAGAATGACCTTCACCTGCTCGCCCAGAAGGAAGGAGAGTCCCTGCGCAAGTTTATCCAGAGATTCATCGTGTGCACTACAACATCCCAGATGTCCACCCCGCCGGTGATCGGTAGCGTTTCACTGTAATGTGCGGAACCGCAGGATGAGGGAGGAGATGGCGATGTGCAAAGTCAAGGACGTCAGTGAGCTATATGCCCTGGCCGACAAGTGTGCATGTGCTGAAGAAGGGAGGAGACTCCCAGGAGAAAATGTTGGAGCAGGATCTGACAGTGATGAGACCGCCCCGGCAAAGAAAAGCCGGCGGCGGAACAACAGAAAGAAGAAGAGCCAAGAAGTACTAGTTGTCGAGCAGTCCGGCAAGGATGGCGCCGCCAAGAAGGCCAATGTTGGTCGCTCCGACAAGGAGGTTGCCGCTGACACCGACCGCCAAGCTGTGGCGGCCGCCGACAAGCAGGACAGCTCCAACAAGCAGTACTGCAAGATTCACAGCACCAAGGGCCACGACCTCCAGAGCTGCAAGAAAGTCGAGCAGCTTGTTGAACAACAGAGGGCTGAGTACGAGCGGCAAGACAAGGAGAAGGCCCAGGAAGGTGCTGCGACAGCTAACAAGAAGAGGCCCGGCCGGGGAGGACGCCGCGGCAAGGCCAAGCAGCGGCAAGGAGACAGACCTCCCCGCGGCCGCGACAAGGAAGAAGACGAAGATGACGATGACGAAGACATGGAAGACGACGAAGCTGATGAGCAAGAGTTTCAGAAGGCAACGGAGGTCCTTTGCATTGACGGAGGTGCTTCTCTGCATACCTCGCATCGCCAACTCAAGCAATGGATGCGTGAGGTTAATGTAGCAGAACCATCCGTAGAATCGCGCAAGCCTCTGAAGTGGTCCATCACGCCCATCATCTTTGACATTGAGGACCACCCTGATCGCATAACTGCTGTCGGGTGCTTGCCGATGTTGGTCTCACCAACTATCCGCAACCTCAAGGTCACAAAGATGTTGGTTGACGGCGGGCCGCCTGAATCGATCTCCTCTCGCAGTGCTCCAGAAGCTTCAAATCCCTGACAGCGAGCTCGAAGAGACTGGCACTTTCCAAGGAATCAACCCAGGAAGGAGCAAGCCGAAGGGGAAGATCACACTGCCGGTAACATTTGGTAGTGAACTGAATTTCAGGACTGAGAGGGTCACATTCGACGTTGCCGATTTCCCATTACCCTACAATGGAATACTTGGCCGTCCAGCACTCGCCAAGTTCATGGTAGCCTCTCATTATGCCTACAACCTACTCAAGATGCCCGACCCGATAAGCGTCATTTCTGTCCATGGCGACAAGAAGGATGCACTTATCTGCGCCGACAAGATTTACCGGGATGTAGCAGCCGCCACAGATAACAAATCACTTGCCGCTGAAGCTCCCGGGGGGAAGAAGAAGACCACCTTGTCCGGCAAGAGCTCTGATGCCCACTCCGGCAAGCGCACCTCTTCGGAGTGCTGCGCTACCGTTGAGGGCGCACCATCGAGCTCCACCGGCAAGTGCAAGAAGAAGATGGCAGCTCCGCCGAAGACCAAGAAGGTGTCCGCCAAGGAGGACGGCACTGGTGGTACCTTCACCATCAGTGCCACGCTTGACCCTAAATAGGAAGGCGCGCTCGTTGCTTTCCTGCGGGCGAATGTCGATGTGTTTGCATGGCAACCGTCTGACATCCCCGGCGTTCCCAGGAAAGTAATTGAGCACCACCTAGCTGTCTGTCCTCACGCGCGGCCCGTCAAGCAAAAAGTCAGGAAGCAGGCAGTGGAGCGCCAAGAATTCATAGCAGAAGAAATCAAGAAGTTGGAAGCAGCAGGACTCGTCAGAGGAGTGCTCCATCCCACCTGGCGCGCCAAAGATGTCGGGGAAGCTGGTCATGTCCCACGAACACCTATGGGACCTGGTCCCTTGTGGTTCGGAGGGGGGCGGAGAATGCGCAAAGAGCGGATCGAAGCGATGCACACGAGCAGATTTACCCAGCTTCGGAGCTCTCCGGAGAGATAACACTCCTACTGCTGCTTGGTTGATTTTATTGTGTTCTTGCTAGGGAGCGATGAGAGCTACAAAACCTAGCCTGAGTGAGTGTGGTCTCGTATGAGTCGAATGAAACAAACGAGCCGAACCTCTTCTACGTTGCACATGGGCCTCCTTTTATAGTCTCAAAGGGGACACCACAGGTGGCAACGCAGATGAGGGCAAAAATGGGAAAATAGTGGTTGGTACACCAACTTGTACAAAGTGTATGATGATCTATACCTAACTCTGACGGCAAGGGACAAACGTAATAAATGTCCGTCCCCGTCGCTGGAACAGTGTAACAGGGACCGTCAAGTGCGCCTCCGTTCGCCATGATGGTAGCTTGTGAGCGCCGCTTATCGCTGCTCCCCGCTGGCTGCACAGCCCTTCGACACGCGTGCCTGGAATAGCCCCATGGCGACACGTTGGCGGATGAGCTGGAGCGGAGATGAAGAGAGGTTGCCTGCCGCGGCAAGCACCTTGCCGCGGCTGAATCTTTGTCGCGCTCGGGAGCCTGTCGATCACCAAGCCTTCCCGGCAAGCTCCTCTTGCCGGGGTCTTGTTTCCTTCATGCCTTGAGTGGCCTTCCCGGCAAGCTCCTCTTGCCGGGGCCTTGACTACTTTGTTCTTGAATGGCTCCAAGGGAGCCGCGGAGGATCTTGGCGGTCACCAGGCCAGCCTCGCCGCTGGGTGTCAATAGCCTGCAGGCACGAAGTTCGGGGTACTAGGGTACCCCTACTCTAGTACAATCGGTCAGAGCACCCGGCCCGGGCCACACACGGCGCTAAGCTCTCATGGGCTGTGCCCAAAACAAAGGCATCGGCACGCGTGGCCTAGATTACGCCATTATTCGCCTCGGACCCACCACGTCCCCCACGAATGGCACGTTCCAGACGTGGCGTCGTGGGAGAGAACGTGGGGGCTTTCTTTAATGGGAAAATCGGAACGCCCGCCCCCCTCCCTCCTTATAAGCAGGGGGAACAGGGGCAGAACGCCCACTTGCCATTGCTGTCACATCAAAAACCACCGCCACTCCCCCTCCTTCTCGAGCCCAAAGAGAGCGACGCTCTGCCCCCTCCATTGCCACCGGCGCCACCAACGTCGTCGACCTCCTCCACCACCTCCCCCCATGGCTCCGAAAGCCGACAAGGGAAAAGGCGTGAAATCGGCCGAGGCGCAGCGGCTCGCGGCGCTGCGGAAGGAGCAGGCCCTCTTCGATCCCCTGCTTGACAGGAAGGAGCTGCGGGAGCTGTATTACCTTTTCTGGTCGACGGCGACGCGGGCGCACCCGCACGAGGGTGATCTCCGCCGCCACGTCCGAGAAGGTTTCCATCAGGTACCCCTTCTTCGCGCTTTTCTTCCACTGCGGGCTCTGCCCGCCCTTTTCCGAATTCTTTTGCGATGTCATGAACACATATGGCCTCCGCCTCCTTGATTTCACCCCAACACTGTCCTCACCATGGCGGTTTTCGCACACCTCTGCGAGAACTTCGTCGGAGTCCACCCAAATGTAGCACTTTTCCGCCACTACTTCATGCCCCGTGTAGAGAGAGGAGAGCCGCTTGCCGGAGGAATTGCATGGATCTCCAGGATCGGCAAGAAGGAAGCATATCTTGACGGAGAGCTGCGCAGCAAGTGGGAGGAGTGGAGAGCCGATTGGTGTTGGATCTTAGAGGAGGACCCACAGCCTTTTACTGCCCTGCGCAAAACCCCCATAGTGCGCGGCAATGACTGGAGCAACTTGGCGCTGGAGGATGCCAAGTTGAAGATTGCCGTGACTAGGATCTTGCGCCTCAGGCATGCCAGGCTGACCGTAGGAGCAGTTGGCGCGGACTTCCTTTGCCGCCGCATTGCGGCCTTGCAGGAAAAGGGGAGGCCTGCTTGGGAGTTCCAAAACGCGACGGACATCATGAGGCTGCGCCCGGGCCTGAACTGGAATTTTACTGTCTTGGAGCTGGATGGCATGCTGCGGGAGCTGTTCAAGCCTGATGCCGATAACCCCGAGTGGTTCATGTTGCCGAGGGGAGTCGTGCCCTTGTGCAACAACTCGTCGCTTGACCGCATCCGCGCGATGATGCCGTTGTGCGATTCCCATGGGATCGTTCCAACTTGGCAGGAGCCCGCCGACGACGTCGTGCAATAGTTCTTCGATGACTTGGAAGAAGTGCCGATCCGTGCCGACGAGCAGAAGCCGCTGACCCGCGACACCACCGAGCAAGAGATGGCGCGGATCGCCACAAGGTTGGAGGAGGCGGCAGAGGCTGCCGCCGCCGGCGTGTTTGGGTTCACCATCGAGGAAGCAGAAACAGCCGAGGCGGCAAGCCTTGCCGATCAAGAGGAGTTCGTCAGCGAGGAGGAGCAGGCCGAGCCCGACGCTGAGCCGAACGAGCCTGCCGGGGGCGCCTCCCCTCCGACGTCAAGTAGCTTGCCGCGGGAAGAGCCCGCGGCCCCGCCAAGAAGATGCCTTCGCAAGACCGGAGAGGTGACGGGGCGGCCGACGGGCCAACAGCCGCCTCGCCGCCCGACGCGCTCCACCGCGGCAAGCACGGTTGCCGCGGGAGCGCCTCACACCGCCACAACAACGGGAGCGGGGTCTTCGGGAACCACGGCTTCCGCGCCCGCCAAGCGTCCGAGGGAGCCTACTCCTCCAATTCGTCGCAGCGGAGCGGAATTTGACTTCTCCGCTCTCAGCTCCGAGGAAGAAGAAGAAGAGTAAGACCTTGTCGCTGCTACTTGTAATCCTTCAATTTACTGCTTTATCTTGTATTTGACTTGCTTCATTCTGAGCTCTTTCCTTCTTCAGGACGCTGGCTCAGAGGGCGTCGAAGAGGGCCAAGACCCCGGTGGTTGTCGTTGACGACGATTCCCCCGTGGCGACAGGAGGCGCGCCTGAGACGACCCTGCCGGACCCGGCGACCCTTCAACAGAGCAGCCCCCAGCACAGCCCCCAGCGTAAGTACTTGGTTTATTTCTTACGGTTTGGTGTGCTTGGGTGCTTCTTCTTTGCTGATATTTGAATCGTTGATTTTGTGTAGGAGCAGAGCAGCCTCATCAGGAGGTCCCGGAAGTCACTCCTGAAGTTCTGCTTGCTTCAACTACGTCGCCAAGGGAGAACTCTCCGCCAAGGGAGCGCTCTCCGGCAAGGGAGGCCTCTCCGACAAGGGGAGGTTCTCCGACAAGGGGCAGCGCCGACGACCCTCCGGTGGTGGAGACCGCGGCCACAGATCCCATTGCAGGTAATCTTCTTGACTGAAAATTTCCCTTGGGTTCTTTTTCTTCTGTTCTTCTTCTCGAACATTTGCCTGACTGTTCTTTCTTTTTCTGATCATCAGATCCATCTGCCGGAGAGCCGATGGAGACTGAGGTTGCCGGCGAGGAAGACACTCGCGGCAACAATGACGACGCCGCCAACATGGAAGAGGAGGCCGGCGCCGATGGGTCCGCCGGTGAGGAGGCCGCCAAGGCTGCTGGCGCAGAGGCCGGGGAGGGGTCCGCGATCGCGACTGACACTGGGTCAGCAGGAGCGCCAGCGCCTGCACCGACCGCCGATCCCCCGCCACCGATGCCGCACTGCACTCAAGAGCCCCAGCCCGCGCCTATCTCAAGGCCGGCGACAGTGTCTTCATCAAGCTTCCATGGGCGTCAAGCTCCAGGGCGCCGGTTGAGGGAGAGACCTTCGACGTGGAGCTGCTCGCCTCCGCTGGGCTGTCACTGGTTAACATGCCAAGCAGCAGCAGTGGCGAAGTTCGAGGAGGAGCAATTCTTTGAAGAAGCTGCTGTCGCTCTACCGCGCCCGACAAGCTAAGTGAGTCGCGAAGCGCTTCGAGGGCGGAGCTGACATGGAGAAGCGCGCAGAAGAGCTCCGGCGCGCCAACAAAGAAACTCTTCGGGATATAGCAGAAGCGCGGGAGCAGCTTGCTGAGGAGCGCACGGCCTTCATACTGGAGAAGGCCGAGGTCGAAGAGCAGCAAAGGCTCGCTGGCGAGAAGCTAGCTGCGCAAGAAGGCGAGCTGGCGCAGCGGAAGATCAACCTCGACAGCCATGAGGAAGATCTTGCCGCGCGCGAGCAATCAATTGGCGGAGCCCTCCAGGAAGCAAAGGACACCGCCGCGGCTGCCGAGGCCGCCAAGAAGGAATTGGAGACGAGGGTGGCCCAGCTGGAGGCCACCCTCCAAAAGAGCGGCGAGGAGGTCACCGGGCTGAAGCGCGAGCGCGAGAAGGACGCCTACACTCTTGGCGAGCTGCAGGGTCGTTTTGCTGAGAAGATCAAAGAGCTCGACGCCGCCAAGGACTCCAAGGCCGATCTGGAGCTGAAACTGACCACCCTGACGGAGACGCTGGACGGTGCCAAGGAGCGGGAGGTTGGTTTGTTGGAGAAGATCAAGGCCAACGAGGAGCTGTTGGCGAATGCCGCGACTGCCCAGGATACCCTCAGGGAGAGCATGATGCACTGGACAGAGGGCCTTGTGGATACCGCCGCCGCCATCCACAATGAGTTGATGGAGTTGGGGATGACGGATCTCGGGTACTCCGCCAACGAGAATCTCCAACCCAGCGCCAAACTCAGCCTGTTCTTCAAGGGCGTGTTGACGGGTCTCCAGCGGCTCCGGGAGGAGATCCCAAAGCAGCTGGCCGACGAGTCGCGCCAAGTCTGCGCCGGGGCTCTCGAGAAGGTGCTGATGAAGGTGGTCTTCCGCAATCCCGGCGTCAGCTTCGCCAACGTCCTCAAGTCGCTGCCGCCAACTGCCGATGTTGAAGCGCTCAAGACCCTTGTCGCACCCATTGTGGACAGGGTGAGCGGAGTCAAGAGGGTCGACGGCGACCGCGTAGACTAGGCCGCCAAGCTTATCTTTCCCTTGTCGCTGCAGATCATGTTTAGGAAAAAATCTATTAGATCTGCGACAAGTCATTTTGTAATATACTCTATCTTAGGTATCGATTGCAATGTTATTTCCTCTACTTGATTCTTTCCTTTGTATATTTGTACCCTACGCTTTTAGGGAACTTGTCAGTGCGAGCACCTTTGCCTTAAGCGCCGAGTCTTGAACGTCGGCGACACTTTGGCGATGCTGCCTCCGACAAGCAACCTTGTCGCAACAAGTCGCAGCGCACTTAAGTTGTTGAGCAGACTCGAAACAAAGTAAGAGTGCGACTAGCTACGAGTTGATTCCTCCGCGCACAGGTTTTCCATACAAAGTACTATCGTTCGAGGAAGATAACTTGAAAATTTAAAAACTGATTGCTTAAACTTAGCAACTTAGCTTTTCTGTCGTTTGCTTCCCGACAAGGCGATATTTCTCGAGCGACACTTGGTGGCTCACACCATTATCTTCTCCTCCCCCCTGGTTAACTTGTGGGTGGATGAACCTTCCTCTCTTTTGAGAAGAAAGAAGAGAAAATAAAGTTATGGAGCCTAGTGGCTCGTTATCGCCATCGGTGTGGATGCTGCACAAAATGTCAGATAATACATGCATAATAATGATGAAAGCATGAAATTGACAAATTGTGTGCAACACATGAGCTTTACTGATGCACGGGGTCTGCGCCCGGCTTTGTACAAAGGATTACATGCAATAGCGGCAAGACTTGTACAAAAGGGTGGTTGCCGGAACGGATTCCGGCAACCGCGCCTATATGGGTAAAACTTACGAAGATGCTCTATATTCCAGGAGTTGCTCACCGGAACGCCATCTTCGGTCTCAAGGCGGACAGCGCCAGGCCTAGTGACTCGTTTCACCCGATAAGGGCCTTCCCACTTCGGTGTCAACTTGTTGGAATTCTTGGCGGATTGAACGCGCCGAAGAACAAGGTCGCCTTCCTCGAAGCTTCTGGCATTAACTTTGCGGCTATGGTAGCGGCGAAAAGCTTGCTGATAACGAGCAGCTCGTCAGACAACACGAAGACGATCCTCCTCAAGGAGCAGTAGCGTCATCTTGTCGCAGCTGCTCTTGCTCAAGCTCATCATAAGCGAGTACTCGAGGTGATCCGTATACGAGTTCCGTGGGGAGAACTGCCTCTGCTCCATAGACTAGAGCAAAAGGTGTCTGGCCAGTGGCTCGATTTGGCGTCGTTCTGATTGACCAAAGAACCACCGGCAGCTCCTCGATCCAGTTTCTTCCGCACTTGCGCAGCCCGTCGAAAGTTCTGGTCTTGAGTCCCTGCAGCACTTCAGCATTTGCCCTCTCTGCTTGACCGTTGCTTCTCGGGTGAGCAACAGAAGCAAAGCAGATCTTGGCGCCAAGATCTTGGGCGTACTGCATGAAGGTGCGACTCGTGAATTGGGTGCCATTGTCGGTGATGATCCGGTTAGGTATCCCAAAACGGCAAACAATTGACCTGAAGAACTTGATTCTTGTTGTCATCACCTTCCTCATCGCTTCCACTTCGCCACTTTGTGAACTTGTCGATTGCGACGTACAAGTACTCAAAGCCCCGACAGCTCGGGAAAGGGGCCGAGGATGTCGAGCCCCCAGACCGAGAAGGGCCGGGATAAAGGGATCGTCTGGAGAGCTTGAGCTGGCTGGTGTATCTGTTTTGAATGGAACTGGCACGCTTCACACTTGGTTACTTGTGCAGTTGCATCCTGGAGGGCTTCTGGCCAGAAGAATCCTTGCCGGAAAGCTTTGCCGGCAAGTGCTCTTGCGCCAATGTGGTGACCACATATGCCTCCATGTATCTCTGCCAACAGCTTACATCCATCTTCCGGCAAATACACTTCAATTTCACACCGTTGAGTCTTCTTCTGTACAGAATGGTGTCAACAAACTGGTACATACTTGACTGCCGGGCTACTCTTTCCGCTTCTTCTTGCTCTTCGGGAAGTTCTCCTGTTTGAAGGAAAAGGACGATCTGCTGTGCCCATGCTGGAGCCTGCGGCTCGACAACAAGGACTAAAGGCACATCTGCCGCTGCGGGAACATTAGCTTCTACGGCAAGAACCTGCGGCTCAGCCGGAGCTTCATGATCCCCGACAATCTTGCCGGAACAAAACTTGTCGGGAGCAAGCTTGGCTGGGCGGGATTGTTTTCGTCTTCGGCACCATCTGGAGTGCTATTGTCTCTTGTGCCGGTATCGCCATTTTTGCTATGGCGGGGCTTAGAGCGGCGCCGCCGGCGCTTAGATTGCTTCTCGAGGGGATTATCCTCTATTGCCTCGTCGCCATTGCTTTATTTGGGCGTGTCCACCATATATATATCATATGATGAGGTGGCTGTCCAGCGCCCTGTGGGCGGTGGTTCCTGTTCTTCTCCGGTATCGTCGTCCATACCGTCGATGTCTTCGGAGTCGAAATAAAGCATGTCGGTTAAGTCATCGACAGTAGCTATTAAATGGGTGGTGGGTGGGGAACGTATTTCTTCGTCGTCCGCTTCCCACTCAAGCCGGACATAGTTCGGCCAAGAGTCTCCTAATAGGGAGAGGGATTTTAATGAATTTAGCACGTCGCCCAAGGGTGAGTGCTGAAAGATATCCGCGGAGGTAAACTCCATGATCGGTGCCCAATCCGGTTCGATGGGCACGGATGCGTGCGGTTCGGAGCCTGTGGCCGGAGACGAGTCCGGGGGTCCGATGACACATACCTCATTGGAGGTGAAGTCTGTGTTCGGCTCTATCGCCATTGAGTATGCGGCCTCTGTGGCGGGGTTCATCCACCTGTCCTCGGATGGCACAATCTGCTCTGGATTAAGAGCCGGGGCAGGCGCAGGTGTGATCTCCCGAACACCGTCCGATGGCAGAACTAAGTCGTGCTCATTGTGACTGTTCGGAGCACCTGCCATGGGCTCAAATACATCGAAGATCAAGTCTCCGTGGATGTCGGCGGTGTAGTTCAGGCTTCCAAACCTGACTTGATGGCCAGGGGCGTAGCTATCGATCGGCTCCAGATGGCCAAGCGAGTTGGCCCGCAGTGCAAAGCCGCCGAATATGAAGATCTATCCGGGGAGGAAAACCTCACCCTGGATCGCATCATTGTAGATAATTGAAGGAGCCATCAAGCCTTACCGCGATGACACAGTGGAACTCTCAATGAAAGCACCAATGTCGGTGTCAAAACCAGCGGATCTCGGGTAGGGGGTCCCGAACTATGCGTCTAAGGCTAATGGTAACAGGAGGCGGGGGACACGATGTTTACCCAGGTTCAGGCCCTCTCTATAGAGGTAATACCCTACTTCCTGCTTGATTGATCTTGATGATATGAGTATTACAAGAGTTGATCTACCACGAGATCGTAGAGGCTAAACCCTAGAAGCTAGCCTATGATTATGATTTTTTTTGTCCTACGGACTAGACCCTCTGGTTTATATAGACACCGGAGGGGGCTAGGGTTACACAGAGTCGGTTACAGAGAAGGAAATCTACATATCCGAATTGCCAAGCTTGCCTTTGTAACGCCCTCGATGCGGCTATATCTCCCACGTGTCGAAGCACGACTTAGAGGCATAACCGCATTGAAAGCAATGTCGCAAGTGAGGTAATCTTCACACAACCCATGTAATACATAAGGGAAAGAGATACATAGTTGGCTTACAATCGCCACTTCACACAATACATGAGTAAAGCATTACATCATACAGATACAATCAAGGTCCGACTACGGAACCAAAATAAAAGAAGACTACCCCAAATGCTAAACAGATCCCCGATCGTCCCAACTGGGCTCCACTACTGATCAACTGAAACGAAAACAACACAATGAACAAGGTCTTCATCGAGCTCCTCCTTGAGCTCGGATGCATCACCTGCACGGTTTCATCGGCACCTGCAAACTGGTTTTGGAAGTATCTGTGAGTCACGGGGACTCAGAAATCCCACACCCGCGAGATCAAGACTATTTAAGCTTAAAGGTAGGACAGGGTAGTGAGGTGGAGCTGCAGCAAAGCGACTAGCGTATCTGGTGTCTAACATACGCAAATGAGAGCGAGAAGAGGAGGCAAGGCACGGTCGAACAACTATGATCGAGAAGTGATCCTGAAACTACTTACGTCAAACATAACTCCAACACCGTGTTCACTTCCCGGACTCCGCCGAGAAGAGACCATCACGGTTACACACGCAGTTGGTGTATTTTAATTAAGGTCAACTTCGGGTTTTCTACAACCGGACATTAACAAATTCCCATCTGCCTCATAACCGGGCACGGCTTTCGAAAGATAATACCCTGCAGGGTGTCCCAACTTAGCCCATTATAAGCTCTCACGGTCAACGAAGGATATTCCTTCTACCGAAGACCCGATCAGTCTCGGAATCCCGGCTACAAGACATTTCGACAGCAATAAAACAAGACCAGCAAAGCCGCCCGGATGTGCCGACAAATCCTGATAGGAGCTGCACATATCTCGATCTCAGGGCACACCGGATAGGTCAGCCTACGAGTAAAACCAGCCCTCGAGTTGCCCCGTGGTGGCCCCGCAGTCTGCCCGTTTTGGGCCAGCACTCGAAGGAGCACCGGGTCCGGGGTTAAAATAAAGATGACCCTTGAGTCTGCAGAACCCAAGGGAAAAAGGCTTAGGTGGCAAATGTTAAAACCAATGTTGGGCCTTCTTTGGAGGAGTCTTATTCAAAGCGAACTGTCAAGGGGTCCCATAAATCACCCAACCGCGTTAGGGACGCAAAATCCGGGAACATAATACCGATATGATGGAAACTAGGGCGGCAAGAGTGGAACAAAACACCAGGCATAAGGCCGAGCCTTCCACCCTTTACCAAGTATATAGATGCATTAATTAAATAAGATATATTGTGATATCCCAACAAGTAAACATGTTCCAACAAGGAACAAACTTCATCTTCACCTGCAGCTAACAACGCTATAAGAGGGGCTGAGCAAAGCGGTAACATAGCCAAACAACGGTTTGCTAGGAAAGGATGGTTAGGGGCTTGACATGGCAATGTGGGTGGCATGATATAGCAAGTGGTAGGCATCGTAGCATAGGCATAGCAAAAGAGCGAGCAACTAGCAAGCAAAGATAGAAGTGATTTCGAGGGTATGGTCATCTTGCCTGAAATCCCATAAGGAAGAAGAACGAGTCCATGAAGAAGACAAATGGGCGTGGTCGAACGAATCCTCACAACTCCGGAACGAAACCGAAGCTAACGAGAGAAGCAAACCGGAAAGAAGCAAACAACATAGTAAACAACCATCACATAAACATGTCAAGATGCACAAACAAGTATGATGCATGTCCGGTTTAATGAGGCATGGCATGGCAATATACACAAACAACACTACAAGTTAAGTGGAGCTCAATATGCAACGAGTTGCATATTGACGAACACCACATTCAAATATTTAGTTCTCTCTCGGTTAGGTTACCAAACAATATTAAATGTTGTTAAACATGGCAAAAGGTGAGGCATAAGTAAACTAACTATTTAGGCAAGTTTAAATGAGGCCGAACAACAAACAACAATTCCGGTAAAATCCTCATATGCATATTTCGAATTTGCTACTGTTCTGCCCTAAACACAATTTTAATGTTGTTAAACATGCCAAACAAGTACACCATGTTAAACTAGGCATTTTTCTACCCCATTTACATATATAATTTATTTAAAACCGAGCTACGGTTATTTAGTTATGAAATAAATCATTTTAGCATGGCAATTATGCAAAATAAAGCAAACAGCAATTATAAACATTTAAATGTTGTTATCATGATGCGGATGACATGTGCAAGTTTTAAGCAATTTTATGAAAATGTTGACAAGAGCATTATGAAGCATTTGGTCACCATGGCGGAACGAAAGGGTGCCACGGCGGCGAAACGAAAATGGTGCCACGGCAACATTTCGGTTCCGGTAGCTCATGGAGATATCGGTGCAAAAGAAAGTGTGACGGAAGGGAGTTGAGCAAGATGATGGGGTGTTCCCGGTTACCGGGTTCCCACGGGACGGTGGCATGGCAAACGAGGAACGTGCAAGGAACAATTCAGACACGGTCCAAACATAGGGTGCATCTCATCAACATGCATTCGTTCACGGCGGTCGTCATCTCGAGTTATACCTTCGAAGCATGCATTTTCGGGGCGGAATGCGTTTCGTAGAGGGAAGTAGACGTTCTCGCGATGATCGTCGAGGGAAGTAGTCGTACACGGCGTAGTGGAAGTCGTTGTACACGGCGACGGTAGTTGTTCATGTTCGCTTCAGTAAATGTCCGGTCGTCGGTAGAGGAACTTGGCGGACTTGGCGCATCCGAAGGGTACTTGACGAAATCCACCTCGGATGTAGTCGGACTTGACAAAAAAAACACACCGGCTGCAGTCACGGTACTTGGTGAATCCCGGAGACGGTACTTGGCGAATTCCACGCTCGTAGGGGTACTTGGCGTTTCCGGTTCGGGTCTTGTAGGTCCAAAACGAAGGAACACCAGGGCCTCGATGTGCGAAGTCGCTGGGCCTTGGCGCGATGCAGGGCGACGGCCGGGACTTGATCGCTCGTCTCCCTTGCGTATGAGGGAGAGGCAGGAGGTCGGAAGGGCTGAAGCGCTGATCGAGCTCCTCGACCGAGCATGTATCTGCGGCCGAGGGACGGAGGTCGGCGTATAAGCGAGGAGGCTGCGGGCTCCTCTGGGCGCAGACGAAGACGGTGGCGGGCACGAGGAGAAGACAGGGGCCGCTGAACGATCTTGAGGGCGACGGAGGGCCGCCGGAGCAGGGCAACCGCGGGAGGCCGAGGCCGGCGGAGGTGTGGAGGCGGCGTGGCCATGGACGACGGCGAGGAGGGTTGAGGGCGGCGGCGCTCGCGCGCAGAGGCGACGAGGAGGAGGTCGGGCGCGGTAGCGGGGTGATGGAGACGCAGGAGAAGGGAAGGTGTCGCGCTCGAGGAGCTGCTCTCCTTGAGCGCTCGGGCGACGGGGACGGAGGGCGCCGGTGGAGGTGCAGGGGCTCTCCCTGGAGCTGGCAGCGGGCGAGCGCGAGGTGAGAGACGAGAGGGAGAGATGGGGAGGACGAGGGGATCGGGAAGGACGAGGGGTGGCGGCGCTGGTGTTGGGGTCGAGCGAGGAGGCTGCGGGGATGGAGTTGGGCATGGGGAACGAGAAGAGTTGCGGCGCGAGGGAAACAGGAGGGGATCGAGGGAGATGGGGATCGGGCTGAGCGAGGCGACGAGGGGATCGGGAGGAGCGGGGCTCTCCCTGGCGATGTGCGTGTGTGGAGGCGGCGCTGGCAGGGAACGAGGGGAGAGATGGGGTGCGGAGGAGGGAGTCGGGCTAGGTTAGGAGGGTTAGGTGGGCTGGGCCTTGGGCCGGCGCGGGAGGCTGGGAGGCCCAGGAGGCATGGCTGGGCTCTCTCTCTTCTCTCTCTCTTATATTTTCTTAGCAGAAAACAATTAAAGAGAGACAAAAAGAAAGAGAGGGTTAGGGAAAGAATTTGGGAACGAGGACAATTTTCCTGAACTCATAAAAATAAGCATGACCACAGAAAAATAGAAGTGGCAAGATTGCAAGATGTAAATTCAAACTCATTTGAATTAAATTCAAATGATTTGAATAGGAAGTGAGGTTTGGGAAGGTCCAAAAATGTTGAGGATTTCGGTGGAGCTCCGAAAAATGATGAAATAATATTGGCAAGGTTTTGAGGTCAACTCGGAGCAGAAAAGGCATGGGATTTATTTTGCAAGTGGGTTATGGTGATTTCTAGTTAATGGAATATTTATTATAGCTCCCTAAATATTGGGAGGATATGTTCTAAAGAGAAATCACCATTGTGAATATCCCTCGATTTAAATGGACCGAAAATCCATACGATTTATTTAGTTGAGTTTTAAAAATTAATGATATGATGGCATGATGACATGATGCAATGCAAGAGATGACATGATGAATGCACAAACAAAACAAATCACACGACAAAACTCGGAAACCCCGAAGGCAATCAAGCTCCGGTCTTGAGGCGCCACAACACTCCACCACTACGAGAGGATCTCGTCCCGAGATCTAGGATGGCACCGGAGAAAAGCGGAAGAGGAAGAGGTAAAACAAAGTTGCTTCTACGACAAACGAGTGAAACCAATGAACCTCGAGAGGTTGAAAACTTGAAAGAATAACACAATAGAGTTGAACGAAATTGAGAGCATTCCAGTAGAAAATAGAAACAAGGAACACCCTGTGAACCTTGGGGGTTGCAAAGCTATGAATGACGATTACAATGGACAAGAAGGAATTGGAACCACTCTAGTTGAAACGAGATAAGAATGAATAAGAATGATATAATTTGGACAGCACTCCGACTGAAAATGGAAGGAATTAGAATCATGAACTTGAGAAGATGGGATGATACTTGATGAAAATCAACAACACACTGCCTCCGGAACTATTGAAAAATGGCACAGGGGGTAAGAAAGATTTCAGACAACACTCCGGTTGAGAAGGGGGGCAAAACTTGATAAGATGGGAGAGCTCGAATGAAAACACGACACTCCGGTTAAATGGATAACGCAAGAAAAAGAACATGATCTTGACAAAACGAGACGATGGGTCGAAGAGAGCAACATCACAATGCCTTCGAAACGTGGGATAAAGGGACGGAGAAGAAAATGACAACTTCTACCACAAATGAATTTGAATGAAGCATCCTTACAAAGAATGATAGAACGGAGTTGTTGGATTATCAACAACGAAAGGAACAAGCTTGTAGTGGGCTTATGGAACACATCTCAAAATTATGAGGTGACAACTCGCCACTAACGGTAACAATTGATTGGATTAAGATCAACAAGAAGATGAAATCTTCTTTCCCCAAGAGAATAGGAGAAAACATGGATCATTGATAAGCACCATAATAGCAAATTCCCTTAGGGGAAGCTTTAGGTGAAATATAACCCAAGATAACTCCAACGAAGAGATTGATGGTTGAAAAGATCTCTTGAACAAAGATAAAATGATGGATTTAAATATGTCACTCTTGAAAATCTGTGAATCATGAAACGCGAAGGAAAATTATCAACAATGACATAACACCATCTCAAAAGATAAGGTAGAGAGAATTGCACTTTGGAATGCAAGATGAAGAATGCTTGAACGCCTCAAAACAAAACATGTGTTGGAACCATGTTTATTTTGAAGTATGGCTTGACGGATCTTAACTCCGCGAGAAATCTTGATGAACAATTGAAGAATGAAAAGAATCCTTGAGGAAGCACCATGTAGAGCCTCCATGATGAACTCCGGTAAACAAAAGGGTGATAGAAAGAAAGAGAAGTTGAAAACACCAGGTGAAGCCTTGCAGTGATTTAGATGGATCTTCGTGATGATGAGAGCTTGGAACTCCAGGAAAAGAAAAGATGAAACAATTGAAACCGAGAATTTGATATGATGAACAAACTCCGGAAAGAAGAGATGAACAACTTAGAACTGAGAAATTGATACCATTACGAACTCCGGAAGAATGAATCAATCACTTGGATGAAACAAGAACAAGAATTATGTTATGCGTATCCTTCACCAATTTAGATTGATGACAAGCAACGGATTAGGCATACTACTTATTCTCGTTGAAAAAGGATTGAAGAGAGATATTGCTCAACTTGGGAAGGTCTTCAACGATCCGTCGGTAGGATTGGAAAGAACGAATGAATCTATATGATAACGAAGGAAGAGAACTCTTGAACGAACCACCGTAAGAATTGAAAATGAATGAAGAAAAGATAACAAAACATCGGGAAGAATTAGAAAATGAACGAAGATACTTGAGATAATTTAGATACAAGTGAACGCAGAGATCTCGAGCTGATTAGATAATATTTGAATGATGCACCGGTATGATTTGGAGAACGAGAGCTGAAAGCTGGAATGAATAATTCTGAGATGATGGGCTCCAGAGAATCAAACTGAAAAGATTCCTGAATTGCTCCGGGTGGTTAAAAAAAGAATTCTCATAATCGAAAACAATTATGAGAGGGTTTGCATCAAACTTGAACCAAAAATCTTGAAGAGAATGGAGCAAGATTAAAGAGAAACTCTTCTTCGGTCTTCACAATTCGAGAATGACGATGAGAAACACCACCATGAATTACTGAGATACTCCGGGAGAATGAAAAGCAAAGATGTTGAGCCAACAATGAAAAAGAATTTGAAAGCGATCTTGGAGAAAGACATTTGACTGATGATAATTCATTCTTACGTCAAACTTTGCAATGAATTTGAGAATAGCTTCGGAAAGAATTAGCAGAGTCAGGTAAGATCCTGGAAAAAGACCTGTGGGTTAGGGCCCACTCAAAAGAAACATCATTGAACGATTTAAAGAGAGATTGCACGGTTGAATTAAATGGATTGAATGAGATAGCATCCTCAAAAGAACTTGAGTGAATTGAGAATGGAAACTTGAATCTTCTGAGATATCTTCATCACTCCCAACCAAATGAATAGCGAGAAGTGAATGATTACGAGATACACCGGCATGAGAAAGCATTGTGAAAAGAGGAAAAGGGATAAGATCAACACCGAAATCTTGAACTAAATCCACCGGAGAAGAAAAGAACGAAGAATGATGAACTTGAAGCTTCCATAGCATCTTCATGAGAAATCACCGGATAAAACATTGACGAAAAAGAATGGAGAGACTTCCCATCAATAAAATGGATACTTGATTAAGAAATCTGAGTCCTTGAGAAAAAGGGTGGGAGGGCGGGAAAACAAAACAACTTGGGACGGATGAAACAAACACCATTGAGAAAAAGCTTAGAATAGATCTTGCGAATGTTGAAATGATCGGATCCACTTGGAGGGAAACACACCGGTTGGAAAGGATTGAAAAGACAACGTTGATGAACAAGAAGGATTAGCATCCAGATAGAAATATGAGAACACCGTTTAGAATAAGGTATGGAATCAACACTTGACTTCGAAGCAACTCGAATACCACAAATAAAACAAACAAAGGATTTGGCTTGCAGAATAAGCCGGAACAGACACAAGATAGAGATTTCGCCCAAAGTGTTCGTGGTGGGGCCCACACGGGCACGACGTACAGCGGACGTCACGAATGACAAACAAGACGTCCCCGAATCGGCATAGCCAAGGATTCTTTAAGACGCCTCGCGACCACTGTAAATCGACCGTGGATGGGCGGACCACTAGACGTTGGACCCCAATCTCAAATCATACATCTGTCGGAAAGATATTATAGGAGCTACTTGAATTCCCACCTATAAACTCCCGAAACTTTCTGGTTATGCAATCAGGTGTTGGGGATACAGGGGACACAAAATATATCACCCAAACTAACAATACCTAGATCCAGCTGTATCCATCCGTCAACACATAACCAAGAAACCTTCGGAAATCGTGTACCTCAACCTTCGAAAAGCATCCGTTATACGAGTCATGGCAATACTCTCGAGCTCGCCCCAGTACTGGGTTATCGAGGTTATCTCACCAACAACTGCACAAAAGAGATTTCCATGTCGGCAAAGCTCAGGTATTCCAGAACTGCAACGATAAAATTGTGACGACAACACCTCGGAGCTCAACTCCCCGGGACACTGCCACAACCCCTAAATGTCAGGAGGCACCAAGAACAATGTTCTCGTCACAAAACCATCAAAACGATTCCAAGATACCCGCGTGATCCTAAAAATTTAGTGAAATTTGAGGAGAGGAAAGTCAAAACATCAAGGTCAAGAGACCTCACCTGAGCGACGAAGGGACTGAGGAGTAAAAAGAATCCTACTCTCCGATATATATAATCCTAAGACTCAAAACATTTTCCGTTCTAGACTCAACAACGCCAGCAAACAATCAAGTAGGGGGCTCCTAAGTCGAGGAAGGCTCTGATACCAACTTGTAACGCCCTCGATGCGGCTATATCTCCCACGTGTCGAAGCACGACTTAGAGGCATAACCGCATTGAAAGCAATGTCGCAAGTGAGGTAATCTTCACACAACCCATGTAATACATAAGGGAAAGAGATACATAGTTGGCTTACAATCGCCACTTCACACAATACATGAGTAAAGCATTACATCATACAGATACAATCAAGGTCCGACTACGGAACCAAAATAAAACAAGACTACCCCAAATGCTACAGATCCCCGATCGTCCCAACTGGCTCCACTCTTGATCAACTGAAACGAAAACAACACAATGAACAAGGTCTTCATCGAGCTCCTCCTTGAGCTCGGATGCATCACCTGCACGGTTTCATCGGCACCTGCAAACTGGTTTTGGAAGTATCTGTGAGTCACGGGGACTTAGCAATCCCACACCATGAGATCAAGACTATTTAAGCTTAAAGGTAGGACAGGTAGTGAGGTGGAGCTGCAGCAAAGCGACTAAGCGTGTCGGTGTCTAACATACGCAAATGAGAGCGAGAAGAGGAGGCAAGGCACGGTCGAACAACTATGATCGAGAAGTGATCCTGAAACTACTTACGCCAAACATAACTCCAACACGTGTTCACTTCCCGGACTCCGCCGAGAAGAGACCATCACTTACACACGCAGCTTGGTGTATTTTAATTAAGGTCAACTTCGGGTTTTCTACAACCGGACATTAACAAATTCCCATCTGCCTCATAACCGCGGGCACGGCTTTCGAAGATAATACCTGCAGGGTGTCCCAACTTAGCCCATTATAAGCTCTCACGGTCAACGAAGGATATTCCTTCTACCGAAGACCCGATCGATCTCGGAATCCCGGACTACAAGACATTTCGACAAAGAATAAAACAAGACCAGCAAAGCCGCCCGGATGTGCCGACAAATCTGATAGGAGCTGCACATATCTCGGTCTCAGGGCACACCGGATAGGTCAGCCTACGAGTAAAACCAGCCCTCGAGTTGCCCCGTGGTGGCCCCACAGTCTGCCCGTTTCGGGCCAGCACTCGAAGGAGCACTGGTCCGGGGGGTTAAAATAAAGATGACCCTTGAGTCTGCAGAATCCAAGGGAAAAAGGCTTAGGTGGCAAATGTTAAAACCAATGTTGGGCCTTCTTTGGAGGAGTCTTATTCAAAGCGAACTGTCAAGGGGTCCCATAAATCACCCAACCGCGTTAGGGACGCAAAATCCGGGAACATAATACCGATATGATGGAAACTAGGCGGCAAGAGTGGAACAAAACACCGGGCATAAGGCCGAGCCTTCCACCCTTTACCAAGTATATAGATGCATTAATTAAATAAGATATATTGTGATATCCCAACAAGTAAACATGTTCCAACAAGGAACAACATCTCCATGTTCCAACAAGGAACAAACTTCATCTTCACCTGCAGCTAACAACGCTATAAGAGGGGCTGAGCAAAGCGGTAACATAGCCAAACAACGGTTTGCTAGGAAAGGATGGTTAGGGGCTTGACATGGCAATGTGGGTGGCATGATATAGCAAGTGGTAGGCATCGTAGCATAGGCATAGCAAAAGAGCGAGCAACTAGCAAGCAAAGATAGAAGTGATTTCGAGGGTATGGTCATCTTGCCTGAAATCCCGCAAGGAAGAAGAACGAGTCCATGAAGAAGACAAATGGACGTAGTCGAACGAATCCTCACAACTCCGGAACGAAACCGAAGCTAACGAGAGAAGCAAACCGGAAAGAAGCAAACAACATAGTAAACAACCATCACATAAACATGTCAAGATGCACAAACAAGTATGATGCATGTCCGGTTTAATGAGGCATGGCATGGCAATATACACAAACAACACTACAAGTTAAGTGGAGCTCAATATGCAACGAGTTGCATATTGACGGAACACCACATTCAAATATTTAGTTCTCTCTCGGTTAGGTTACCAAACAATATTAAATGTTGTTAAACATGGCAAAAGGTGAGGCATAAGTAAACTAACTATTTAGGCAAGTTTAAATGAGGCCGGAACAACAAACAACAATTCCGGTAAAATCCTCATATGCATATTTCGAATTTGCTACTGTTCTGCCCTAAACACAATTTTAATGTTGTTAAACATGCCAAACAAGTACACCATGTTAAACTAGGCATTTTTCTACCCCATTTACATATATAATTTATTTAAAACCGAGCTACGGTTATTTAGTTATGAAATAAATCATTTTAGCATGGCAATTATGCAAAATAAAGCAAACAACAATTATAAACATTTAAATATTGTTATCATGATGCGGATGACATGTGCAAGTTTTAAGCAATTTTATGAAAATGTTGACAAGAGCATTATGACGCATTTGGTCACCATGGCGGAACGAAAGGGTGCCACGGCGGGCGTAAACGAAAATGGTGCCACGGCAACATTTCGGTTCCGGTAGCTCATGGAGATATCGGTGCAAAAGAAAGTGTGACGGAAGCGAGTTGAGCAAGATGGTGGGGTGTTCCCGGTTACCGGGTTCCCACGGGACGGTGGCATGGCAAACGAGGAACGTGCAAGGAACAATTCGGACACGGTCCAAACATAGGGTGCATCTCATCAACATGCATTCGTTCACGGCGGTCGTCATCTCGAGTTATACCTTCGAAGCGTGCATTTTCGGGGCGGAATGCGTTTCGTAGAGGGAAGTAGACGTTCTCGCGATGATCGTCGAGGGAAGTAGTCGTACACGGCGTAGTGGAAGTCGTTGTACACGGCGACGGTAGTTGTTCATGTTCGTTTCGTAAATGTCCGGGGTCGTCGGTAGAGGAACTTGGCGGACTTGGCGCATCCGAAGGGGTACTTGACGAAATCCACCTCGGATGTAGTCGGACTTGACAAAAAAAACACACCGGCTGCAGTCACGGTACTTGGTGAATCCCGGAGACGGTACTTGGCGAATTCCACGCTCGTAGGGGTACTTGGCGTTTCCGGTTCGGGTCTTGTAGGTCCAAAACGAAGGAACACCAGGGCCTCGATGTGCAGGGGGTCGCTGGGCCTTGGCGCGATGCAGGGGCGACGGCCGCGGGACTTCGGTCGCTCGTCTCCCTTGCAGATGAGGGAGAGGCAGGAGGTCGGAAGGGCTGAAGCGCTCGGGATCGAGCTCCTCTCGACCCAGAGCATGTATGCGGCCGAGGGACGGAGGTCGAGCAGAAGGCAGGGAGGCTGCGGGCTCCTCTGGGCGCAGACGAAGACGGTGGCGGGCACGAGGAGAAGACAGGGGCCGCTGAACGATCTTGAGGGCGACGGAGGGTCAGCCGAGCAGGCAATCATGGAGGCCGAGGCAGCGGAGGTGTGGAGGCGGCGTGGCCATGGACGACAGCGAGGAGGGTTGAGGGCGGCGGCGCCAAGGCCAGCAGAGGCGAGGAGGAGGTCGAGGCCTTGAAGCGGGTGATGGAGACGCAGGAGAAGGGAAGGTGTCGCGCCGAGGAGCTGCTCTCCTTGAGCCGGGCGACGGGACGGAGGGCGCCGGTGGAGGTGCAGGGCTCTCCTGAGCTGGCAGCGGGCAGCGCGAGTGAGAGACGAGAGGGAGAGATGGGGAGGACGAGGGGATCAGGAAGGACGAGGGGTGGCGGCGCTGGTGTTGGGGTCAAGCGAGGAGGCTGCGGGGATGGAGTTGGGCATGGGGAACGAGAAGAGTGGCGGCGCGAGGGAAACAGGAGGGGATCGAGGGAGATGGGGATCGGGCTGAGCGAGGCGACGAGGGGATCGGGAGGAGCGGGCTCTCCAGCGATGTGCGTGTGTGGAGGCGGGCCGGCAGGAACGAGGGGAGAGATGGGGTGCGGAGGAGGAGTCGGGCTAGGTTAGGAGGATTAGGTGGGCTGGGCCTTGGGCCTTGGGCAGAGGCTGGGAGGCCCAGGAGGCATGGCTGGGTTTCTCTCTCTTCTCTCTCTTATATTTTCTTAGCAGAAAACAATTAAAGAGAGACAAAAAGAAAGAGAGGGTTAGGGAAAGAATTTGGGACCGAGGACAATTTTCCTGGACTCATAAAAATAAGCATGACCACAGAAAAATAGAAGTGGCAAGATTGCAAGATGTAAATTCAAACTCATTTGAATTAAATTCAAATGATTTGAATAGGAAGTGAGGTTTGGGAAGGTCCAAAAATGTTGAGGATTTCGCTGGGGCTCCGGAAAATGATGAAATAATATTGGCAAGGTTTTGAGGTCAACTCGGAGCGTAAAAGGCATGGGATTTATTTTGCAAGTGGGTTATGGTGATTTCAGTTAATGGAATATTTATTATAGCTCCCTAAATATTGGGAGGATATGTTCTAAAGAGAAATCACCATTGTGAATATCCCTCGATTTAAATGGACCGAAAATCCATACGATTTATTTAGTTGAGTTTTAAAAATTAATGATATGATGGCATGATGACATGATGCAATGCAAGAGATGACATGATGAATGCACAAACAAAACAAATCACACGACAAAACTCGGAAACCCTGGAAGGCAACTGAAGCTCCGGTCTTGGGGCGTCACGGCCTTCCACGCAAAGGAGAGTCCCACCCAGACACGGGACGAAGTCCTCAATCTTGTATCTTCATAGTCCAACAGTCCGGCACCATTACATAGTTCGGCTGTCCGAGTACCCCCTAATCCGGGACTCCCTCAGGGGGCAAGCGCAGGCGCGGAGTACCGAGGCATCAAGCAAAGGTTTCCATATCGATGCAACGAAACCAAGACCAGCAGAGCGGCAGGACGGAGGTCACCGTGGATCCCAAGACGGTGTCATCACCAGTGCCTTTGGCAGCCGAAGACCACCTTTAGTCAGGATAGCTTGTACTAGTTGTCCCCTTTCAAAATGGCCGTTGTTGGCTCCCTTCCCGCTCAACATTTGGGAAGAGGACCAGGGCCTCTATATATATAGGGCTAGCCACCACAGTAGGGAGAGAGGTTCATCCGCATACCACCACCACAAGAACACCCCTCGCGAGGCTGTTCTTCCTCTGTACTGTTCATCATCAGCCCCAGAGGCAATCCACCACACCACACACTAGATTAGGGTATTACACCACAACGGTGGCCCGAACCAGTATAAATCTCGTGTCCCTTGTGTTGTTCATCGTGCTATCTTAGAATCACGGCGTTTTGGGGCGTGAATCGGTAGGGAGAAGATCTTCGTGCGCACCCCAGAGTTCGAACCTTAAGGGTTTTGCCGGAACCCGATATCCGGCGATTCTATGCGGGGCGCGGGGTCGTGAGGAGAGCGGGATCAGCACCCAGCACAAGCACACGGGTCGTTTACCTAGGTTCGGGTCGTGAGAGCGCGTAAAACCCTAGTCCTGCTTTGGTGTGTATATTTGAGTGTTCTTGGAGTTCTTGAGCTAGCTACGATGAGTGTAACTTTTCCAAAGGTCCGAATCCTTCTCCCGATCGCCTCGGGCCTCCTTTTATAAGCAAAAGGGGTTGCCACAGTGGCACACATGAGGTGGAAAGGTCTACAGTGCGTGAGCTTATCGCCCGGCGTTACAGGACAAAGCGCATTAAATGCGCTACTTAGGTGTCCATTAGCTTTATTGGGGACGGGAATGCGGCCCGGCCCGGTCGTCGCCGCTCCGCCTCGCTTTGACACGCGCCCAGGCCAGCGATGTGTGCGGTGCCATGTAGGCAGGTAGGCAGCTGAGGTGGCGCGGTGGCAGGGCCTTCAGAAGATCTGCATGCCACCACGCAGGTGCTTGCTGAGTTGGCATAGAGGACGCCTGTCGCCACGCAGGTGCCTGCCTAGCTGGTTGACTTAGCAGCTGCTTGGGGACGGCAGTGGAGTCTTGGCTGGTGCGGGCCTGGCAGTGGCCCCGCTGATGCCCTCGGCAAGGCCCTTGCCGGGGGGGCGGCAAGGGTCTCGCCATGGTGTTGCAGTTGTCCCCGGCAAGGCGCTTGCCGGGGGTCTTGTGGATCTCCTTGGCTAGGATCCCTCCGGGGGTCGTCGTCTTCTAGTCCTCATATGATCGTGTGTGTCCATGATCTTGACGAAGATCTGCATGCCACCACAGAGGTGCCTCCCGAGCCTCGGTCCCAACGTAGTCATCGGGGTCCTTGGGCTCGAGGGTGGCGCGCTCCGCTGGCATTGGGCAAGCTGCCCCGGCAAGGTCCTTGCCGAGGCCGCGGGGGTCGCCCCGGCAAGGGTCTTGCCAGGGGAACCTACCTCGCCCCCTTGCTCTTCGTGCTTCTGTCTTGGCGTTGCTTTGACCACCTCGCAGCTTTGGCTCCTCCCTCTACCCTGCTAAGTGTGGCCGCGGGCGCGGCTCTGACTGCCCGTGCACAAGTAAGGGGTACAAAGGAGTGCCCCTACTTTAGTACACCGACAGGGGTAAGATTTGGAAATTAGCTTGTCCGGCGAAGGTGAAACTTTTTATCTGGCGCAAATTGCATGGGACACTACCGTGTCGTATTACCCTTGCCAATAGACACATAAAAATTTCGCCCAATTGCCCAGCATGTTCAAATGGGCCAGAGGATACAAAGCATGTGTTGTTTCTATGTCATAAAGCAAAAGAAGTGTGGAAAAAATTGGGGATGTATGGAGCGGTTAAAAAAGCTTGTGCGGTTGACCGTGCAGGGGAGGTAGTCCTCGAATCATTACTCCTCATGCCACAACAAGAATTTTCTTTATCGGATTTAAGGAACGCACGGGAGCTGATTGTTGTAACCGTGTGGTATTTATGGTGGAATAGACGTAAACTGGTTCACAAGGGAATGTCTCAAGAGGTATGTCAAACCTCGATGGGAATTCGTGCTATAACGACAAACTTTGTAAATGCCCATTCCCCTAATGCAAATAGGAAGATTGAAGGGTGGAGTAGACCTCTTATGGGCTTTGTTAAATTGAATGTGGATGCTGCCTTCGATCATGATCTACTAAAGGGCACAGCGGGGGCTGTCCTCAGGGATGACAAAGGAAACTTCATTGTAGGTGGAAATTGAAAGATTGATTGTTGCGCTGATGTCCTGACAGCGGAAGCATTAGCACTTAGGTTTGGCTTATCGCTAGCACAGAAGGCGGGTTGCAATCGTCTTGTTATCAACTCTGAAAATATGGAATTCATTGACACAATGAATAACGGAGGACACTCTGCAGGAGCGGCAACGGCAATTTTTTATGACTGCTTTTTATAGCTTGTGATTTTTCTCTTACTAGCTTTGAACATTGTAATAGGGATACAAACAAGGTAGCGCATGAGTTGGATCGACTAGAAAAATGTTCCATGACAAGGGATTGGATTGAGGAGTCTATGAAAACTATTGTATCTCTACTTATAGACGATGTAACCATTATTTCTCTAATAATAAAGCACGGGTTGAGTCTCTCGGTTCACCGTCGCGCCTTTTTTGCAAAATAGTCCTTGTTGTTTTAGGCATTCGACCTGCACTCACGTCCCTAAGTGAAATAACGATTCGTGATAGAAAAAAAAGGTCCCAAACAGGTGCTGCATCGCCCCCACCGCTTCGCCTCGATTGGCACCGGCGCAGGCCACCCCGCCTCTCGACCTCGACTCGCACCGGAGGCGACCACCACCATCCTCCTCGGCCTCCCTCACCCAACCCGATATAGATGCCTAACCCGCGGGAACGGGCAGGCGGCCGGCGGGCGATGTGAGGCGCGGTGGAAGCGCAAGGAAGATGGGCAGATCCGGGCGCGGCGTCGACCGATCTGGCGGCTGGTGCGGCGGCTTGTATTTCTAAGTAATAAAGTGGTTGATGTTTTTCAAAAAAAAAGTAAGCTAGTCCGGGCGAGTCGCGCTGGGGTCGCGTCGTCGTTGGAGCAACTTGGGCAAGAAGCCTGATGCGCGCAAACTTGCGGTCCGCCGCCTCCACCAGCGCCTTGAACTCACTGTCCGCGCCGGAGGCCTCGCCGGCAACGACGAGGATTTCGGCGGAAATGGGCTTGCCTTCTCCGGCCCCGTGCGCCCATACGTGCTCTCTTTTGCTTAAACCGATACCCATACGTGCTCTCTTTTGCTTCTTCTTTTTTTCCTCTCAAGAAGAAAACCGATACCCATATGTGCTCTCTTTTGCTTCTTTTTTTTTCCTCTCGAGAAGAAAACCGATACCCATACATGCTCTCTTTTGCTTCTTCTTTTTTCCTCTCGAGTAGAAAACCGATACCCATACGTGCTCTCTTTTGCTTCTTCTTTTTTTCCTCTCGAGAAGAAAACCGATACCCATACATGCTCTCTTTTGCTTCTTCTTTTTTTCCTCTCGAGAAGAAAACCGATACCCATACATGCTCTCTTTTGCTTCTTTTTTTTCCTCTCGAGAAGAAAACCGATACCCATACGTGCTCTCTTTTGCTTTTTTTTCCCTCTCGAGAAGAAAACCGATACCCATACGTGCTCTCTTTTGCTCCGTGAACGCATCGCCACATGCTCTCAGATTCTTCAACTTGCCTTCATTTGTGCCAGGAGCATAGAGGCGGATACAGTACAGTCGGATGCAGCAGAAACACCATGTTTGCTCTCATACACAAGACCTATCAAACAAGATCGAAAATTCGAGATTTCATCGGCGAGCAGGAATGCTGTGTCGTCGTGGACCACCATCAAGCAATCGCTTCTAGTAACCGAGCAGGCAAGCCCCATCCATCAACAAGCAAAACGGGCACGCCACATTGTCAAAGTGTCTGTTTTCATAAATATTACGCTGGATATTTTTTTAAATAATATATTTTTTAATTAATTTTCATAAATATTACGCTGGATAAAAAAATTCAAAAATAATACATTGTCGGCCCGCTGCAGGCCGACTGAGCCTAGTCGGCCCACAGCAGGCCGATTGGATTCCAATCGGCCTACAGCTGGCCGACTGGCCCCTGTCGGCCCACAGTGGGCTGATTGCGTCCTGTCGGCCCACTGTGGACCGACTGGAGCTAATTGGCTCGCTGTGGGCTAATTGTTTCTGCAAAAAAAGTAGGCATAAAAAATATATGTTTAAAAAATGTTAATCATGTAATTAAAAATGTTAAACGTGTATAAAAAATGTTCCTGATGTACACAAAATGTACAATATATATGCAAAAGGTTGACATAAAAATATGTTTTAAAAAGTGTTAAGCATGTATTTAAAAATTGGTAAATGTGTGTATAAAAATGTTCCTTATTTATACAAAAATATAGAATGTGTATGAAAAAAGTTGACACCAAAAAATATGTTTGAAAAATATGTTTGAAAAGTTGACATTTTTTCAAATACACGATTAAAAATTGTTAAATGTGTGTATAAAAAATGTTCCTTATCTATACAAAAAATATAGAATGTGTCTGAAAAAAAGTTGACACCAAAAAAATATGTTCGAAAAAAATGTTCTAGTTCCATACAAAAAGAGCAACCAATCATACATAGGTCCGTGATGCTCCCATACCGGATCCGGAGCTGGAACATTTTTTTATACACGTTTAACCTTTCATTCCAATACATGAAACATTTTTGTGTACTCGTTGAACATTTTTTCAAATACATGATTAACATTTTTTCAAACATATTTTTTGGTTTCAACTTTTTTCATACACATTCTATATTTTTGTATAGATAAGGAACATTTTATACACATTTAACAATTTTAAATACATGATTAACACTTTTAAAACATATTTTTAGTCAAATTTTTGCATATATATTGTACATTTTTTGTATACATCAAGAACATTTTTTTATACATGTTTAACATTTTTTAATTACATTATTAACATTTTTTAAAACATATATTTTTTATACCTACTTTTTTGCAAAAACAATTAAACCACAGCGAGCCAATTAGCTCCAATCGGCCCATAGTGGGCCGACAGGACCCAATGAGCCCACAGTGGGCGAACATGGGCCAGTCGGCCAGCTGTAGGCCGATTGGAGTCCAATCGGCCTGCTGTGGGCCGACTAGGCCCAGTCGGCCTGCAGCGGGCCGACGGTGTATTATTTTTAAAAATAAATTATCCAGCATAATATTTATGAAAATGAATTAAAAAAATGTATTATTAAAAAAATTATGAAAACATGGCTCTAGCCTGCAATCGGGTGTGGTTTTCGGCTCACGACGCCTAGAAAAGTATGGCTCTAGCCTGGATTTTTTAGGGACTGTTTGGTTTGTAACTAAGGCCCTGTTTGGTTCACAAGTCCTAGGACTTTTTTTAGTCCCAACTTATAAGTCCCAAGTTTGACAAAAAGTGTGGTAAAGTTTGTCACACCTAAGGTTAGGTAAGTTTGATCAACTTAGATGAGTGTTTGGTTCAAGTCACACTTGAGTCCCACATAGCAGACACAAAAAGTGTGGCAAAATTTCTTTAGGCTTGTCAACTTGTAGCTCTCATTTTGATGAACTATAACCTTAGACAAGTTTGGCAAAAAATATATGGCAAAGTGTGACAATACTAATCCTAGAACCAAATAGCCGTTAGTTTGTTGACGCTCACGATCGACGGCGGTTTCATATTTGGTTGTTTGCAACTTGCAAGGACTTCAAAAAAATTATTTGTAATACTCCTTCCGTTCCAAATTACTTGCCCATATTTATCTACACACGCAGATGTATCTAGACACTAAACAAGTATAAATACATCTGTATTTGGATAAATTCAAGCCAACTAATTTGAAACGGAGGAAGTTGTTTTTTATGTGGGTTTCTTTCTGCAAAATATGCTGGACGATTGTCATGTCCCAATGAATGAGACCGTATTACCATGCATGAGGACATATTCCCCCCTTTCTCTGTTTTTCATTTGCTTCCATCCGCTTCGCGGCGCCGTAGCTGACGCAAGCCAACGTTGAGTTGGCCACCGACATCGACCGTCGTCACCGAGCTCAGCGGGGGAGACAGGTGTCGGGGCGCGGCCATCGCGGTGTGGGTGAGCAAGACTGACGTGCTCCTCATCTCTGCGCCGACGGCAACCTGGCCTTCCCGACCACGGTGGACGCTGTTGGGCAGCGCGCAGAGCCTGGTTGCCGATCCCTGACAACCGGTGGTGGAGGCATGTGCTGGCTCAGGGTGGAGTATGTGGTGCGCTTCTCTGTCGCCACCGTCGCACTCCCTCTCTGACCTCGGCGCAGCGCTCTCCGCCGCCGTGCTGCTCCTGCGCGCCGCTCCTGTCCTCGCACGCCTCAGCTGCCGTCGCGATCTCGGCTGGCGTACCCACGCCTTGGTCGACAGGGGCAACTCGTCGTCATGTTCCGCCTCCACAACTGCACGGCATGCTCGCAGACGCCGGAGCGTCATCCACGTAGTCTTCATCCTCCTCGGGAGAAGAGGAGAACGGAGGCATACGCGAGGCAAGGCCATCGAGTTGCTGGACGTGCTCCGCCAGCACCCGCAGGGTGAGCTACTTCGCAGAGCAGAGTTGCTTGTTCGTCATATTGGCAGTATATAGCAGAGGAAAGAAAGCATACGAAATTCAGGGACGCAGACGTTTGGCTCTCGGGTCTGCAGTCTGCACCCCACGAAATCTGCAGCGTCTGTTATTGTCTGGGGATGGATGCACTTAATCGCGGTTTAGTTTAGCTTCGCATTTACTTATACCAGACGGATACGAACCGGTGTACAGCATAGAAACAGTGAATCACATTTATTTTGGCCTCACGACTGTTGTGTCACATGCGAGCAAGCTCGGGTTTAGGCAGAGTGGAGTATGTTCATGGGCATCAAGCGGGGCCGGTGGGGGGATGCCGGCCATGCGCGGGACCAGGTGAAGGACGCCGGCTACGACCAGGGCGAGCACGACTTGCACGACACTGCTGCTGAGCGTCCATGCCGAGCTTGACGACGACGGGGACCGCCAGTGTCAGCGACCTGAAGAACAAGGAGACACTAACTGAAGAGCTGACGAGAGACGGGTGAACAGGAGGGCTTGTCGACAAGACCGTGAAGGCTACAGGAGACGAACCAAGGACCAAGTATACTCGGCCCAAAAGAACATGAAGCTTGAACTGGACATGGCGATATGAACCTTGCACTTCGATGCATAGGATTCGTTGATAACCGGAAAGGTCAGCTAGGTGAGAATGGTGTGATGCAAGCTGAACTGAGCTTTTCCTCTATTTTAGTTTGATGGATGCTGGTGGGTAACATATGAATGTTGGGTGGTTTGGAGAAGAAGAACAGTAAAGTTGGAGGCAGTACGATTCACAGCATCCAAGTGGGCCAAGATGATGGAAAAACACACAGATATACACATGCTAAGGAAACTAACATAAAGAAACAATAGAGATTCCGTGAGGCAGCTCCACAGCATTTTCCCTAAATTCACTCCTTGTTAATCTGTCAACCACACATTCAAAGAACGGGCAGTGTAGTGATTCCAGTTTCTTACAGGCTTCCTAGTCACAGTAAGTTTCTGAGGCAATTGGACAGGAAGATTTACAGGGCCACCCTGATAAACCACGACAGGAACATATTGAGTTTGTGAGCACTCCAGTTTCCAATAACAGGGAATCATGGTAAGAATGGAAAAGGCGTCTCCACAGCACAGCGATATTGCTCGATAGTATTTGCATGGTCCGTAGCACATGCTCAGCTTCTGCTACTCGGCCGCGAACTTGCATGATAACCCTGCATCTGCTTGCTTTCCATTTAGTCAGTGTATTATGCCTCCCACCATCAAAGTTCCTGCTGCTGCCTGCTTCAATCAACCGGCACCCCCCGTCTGGTCACCACCTCTTTCCTTCTTCTCACCACCTCTTTCCTTCTTCTCGACTGCAATATAACACAAGCAAGTTATGACTAACATACAAAATGGAAGTGCAGCATTATGCTGTTCCAATACGCAACACAATAAAGACATTATCCTCAGAACCTTTTACTGAACATAGAGATATGGGTTGCTTTCCTGAGCAATAGCTTGAGTATCCTAACAGAAAACTTCTACAGATGGAAACAACATGCAAATTCCAATGTCGATAAACTCGGGTAAGCAGTACTAATAACTTACAAGGATATTATACCCTTACTTGTCAGTATAAAACTAAAGGTACCATTTTCATTAACTTGTGTAAGCTGTACTGATAAGAGCTTAAAAGCATATGTAAGAAAATGTAAATGATATCTTAGTTGTACTTACGCTCTTCCTTGGCCTTCCTTTCCTTGGCTCGAAGCTTTTCTCTTGCTACCACTTCCTTCAACTGGAAGCGAAATCTTGCGAAGAGCCTTGCCACCTGGGAATAATCCCACAAGTCATGCTTCTCGATAAGATCCATGACTTTGCACTCGAATTCAGGCATCTCCAGATTCAGCATCTCGACTACGGCCTTTGGAGTGACCCCTCTCAGCAAGTGCTTCAGGCGTGGTGGCAGATCTGTCTGAAGGACGTGATGGATACCATCTCTCTGTAGAGCTATCAAACAGCAAGCCTTGAAGACATTTTTTCTGTCCTCATAGTTTCCCTGGGCTTCCCCACCAAAGACTGGTACTGCCCAAAACTTCTCCTCATCAAGCTGTGTTTCCCACTTGCCTGCCACAACAAGTTCTGGATTCCCACACTGTTCAGCCTCACGTTTCTTCCTCAGTTCCCTGCTCCGTTCCCACCAGCATTTCAGAAAATTGTGCCCAGTAACAATGTTTTCAAGATCCCGTCCTTGAAGATAAGGAAAAGAACTTAGCATCTTTTCTACTGTCGCCCTTGCATATATGGTACTTGTTGACAGTACAGGCTTTCTGAACTGTACATCCAGTAAGATCCTGAAACCAACTGAACCGAACCATCTGAAGAAAAACGGATGGCAGACAATAAGCTTGACATTTGGATCATCAGCCCGAAGCTTTCTTATCAGATCTATAAAGGCATAGGGGGCCCGCCAAGGCACCTTCTCCTTCAGCATGTTCTAAGTAACTGAACCATAAGCTCGGCCACAGACCTTAGCTCCTCCTTTTCTTTTTCAGCTGTAAGAAGAATGATGGTTTTCATTTCTTTGAAGACAAAGTGACCGGTCTTCCAAGAAACCCTAAGATTTTCGGGCTTTATGGCTTCTGCAACTGAAATACCATCCAAGTGATTCTCCACCACTAGGTCGACCAAGGTTTCCAGAGATGCAGATATCCTCTCAATGATGGTTTCCTTTCTTTTAGCTGATTCTGACGCAAGGTTATTCTTCACTGGATGAAGAAACCTTCTCGTGAAGTATTTCTTTGGGACAACAAGGTCAGGGTCGTTGGGGTCAAACTTCTTAAATGTCCTGCACAAGATTACGATCCATTAGATTAGAGACATTCAGACATTGCAATTTCCTCTCATTAAACAGAAATAGCAACTAAAAAAAGTCTGAAGTAGCATCGATTGAAAACAATCAAACATGGCTTCGCCAAATATCTATAGGTAAGCCTGGCACCTATGACTCAAATTATGACTGCTAGTGAGCAATAACCAAACGATAGTGCTTCTACAGCCCCTGCGTACACTGAGAAGTGAGAACACTCATTGCCTGCATTCTATAGCACCGATAATAAGTTACACTATATAAGCATGCAGTTTGATTGTAAAAGAGAGAGATTTTTTAAGCCTAAACGTGTAAAGCCATTGTATCTAAGCATACATGATCATATCAAAGTATCTTTGCTTCTGGAGAATATCGCTGTATCACAAATGTAATACACATATCAGGGCAACATAGCTGACCACACATTTTCTTTAAGGAGATAGCCTATAAACATTAACATTCCAGCACGATATAAATAACAATTATATCCAATAGTGGACGGCAAAAGAGCAATTATCAGCCTCACAAGATACTTATGTGAATAAACATATGAATCTCAAATGAAAATAAAACATGATCAACTATATAAAATGAACTGCCAGGATTTCTACAGAAATCAACCAAGCCATCTCATTCAAACGAATTGAAATTTTAACGTGACGCAACAGGAAAACGTGCATGACATTATCAGTAGCAGATATTGCTTCAGGCAGTCTCCCACAGTAAAATAAAAGGATCTCCTACTACTATGCACTACTAAATTCAGTTCTACTCCCTCCATTCCAAAATAGATGACCCAACTTTGTACTAACTTTGAGTAACACATTTGCATTTCAAACACCCTAAACGCAACTGGCTACTAAACAATACCTAAAATAGCTCCAATCTGCATATTTGCATGAACTTCTGATAAAACGTGTATCAAACGAATGTCCAAACAAATTGACTTAAATGTGGGATGGATAACCAATAGCTGGTCAATATCCACAGATTAATTTTGATCAGAGATGTACATTGGGGCATGTACCTCCTCGCTCCTTATTTCACATTCAGGGCCATAATCCATACAATTTCGCTTACTGTACCATGTGGATGTCCAAAAAAATTGACCTAATGTGTTCTGACCGATGGGTGCTAGACTAAAAATTCTAGGTAGGTTGAGCAATGCAAATACTTACATCCCCTGAAGGGTCGCCTCCCCGCAACCCTTGTCGATCCGCTCAAAATTACCCTCCTCCGTCCGCTCCCCGAAACCCTGATCCGCCTCACCACCATCAGAGGCGGCAGTGCTGTACCTGCGGGCGCTGATCTGCTTCCGGAAGTAGGCGTCGCCGATGTGGTTGTTGGAGTTTCGGCGAAGGAGGTACGGGAAGCCGGTGGGAGGGGCTGTACGAGCAGCCCGTGCCAGACCCGGGCAGTCGCCGTGCAGGACGGTGGACGCGGGGTTCGGCGGCCCAGCGGCGAGGCCAGGGCGGTAGCCCTGCGCCGCCGCCGCCACCGCAGCTAGCCTTCATGCGACGCTACGGAGCCTCATCTTCGGTTGATCTCCGTCGACGGGAGCTAGGGTTCGAGCGGGCGGCGACGGGAGCGAGGTTTCGAACGGGCGGCGGCTTAGCTAACGAGCGACTAGTTGGATCTGCGGAAATGCGAAGCGAGGGGATCAACTGGAGTTTTTTTCCTTGTTAATAGAGAGAGACCGAGTGAAATGTCGGAGAATCGAACAGACCCACGAGAGTGCGGCCCATTTTGTGTTAGCGGCTTCCAGTAGAGAGTCGATTTTTGTCTAAAAAAAAGTAGAGAGTCGGATTTTTATTTTGTTTTTCATAAAAAACAGGAAATTTATTTATAGGTGATTTTTTATAAATGAGCATTTTTTATGTTTTGTGACCATTCTTTGTAAGGGCAGTACTCTGCGCTGGCCCAAATTTGGGCCGGTCAGCCCGCAGTCGTCCGATATACCTGCTAACAACCGTTTGATTAGAGCTTAATCTTCGTCCTTGTTCCCCGTTCACATCTCGTCCGCAGAGAAACAAAAGAAAAAGTCGACCAACACCGCACATCGCCCATGGCACATCTTGCGCGAGGAAAAAAAAAGGTCCACCTCGCTCACCGTCGGTGATGTCCCCGTCGACGGGCCCCATTTGTCGTCGAGCTCCGCAAAGATGCCATCCATGGTCGACGGTCACCGGCTTCACAGTCGTCGTCTTAGGTCTTCCTCGTCAGATCCACGCATGCAATAGCTTTTACTGGCGGTTGCAGCTCCCTCATTGGCGACGGCAGATCCGGTTCGACGGTCGCAGCTCTAAGTAGCGCCGGTTGCCGATCGCAACACCCGGCGACGAGCTCGCGAAAAAGGACTCTCCTTCGGGTTTGCCGGTGGCAACAAAAAAATCCGTCGGTAGTAGCAAAAATTTGTGTTGGTTCCAGCAAAAAATAGCCCGTCAATGCCGCCACTCCGTCACCATTGCAGCAAAATTGATCGCCAATTGTAGTTTTTGTGGCTGCCGGTTGTAGCAAAAAAGAAAAAGAGGTTCCAGCAAAAATTAAATGTTAGCAAAGATCATGGTGGCGACGTCACCACCATCCTCTTGAATTGCGGCAAAATTGAAAAATTGTTCCAACAAAAATCTGAAGAGGTTCAGAAAATTCATGGCAGGCACCGCTGTCGCCGCCCACAACCATCTTCGCTCATTGCAACAATATACAAATATGGTTCCAGCAAAATAAAATAGTGGTTTCAGCAAAAAAAAATGATGTAGCAAAAAAATCATGGTAGCAACACACCACCATCATCTCTCTCAGTTTGTAGCAAAGACGAAAGAAGTTTCCAGCAAAAAAATGATGCAGCAAAAAATCATGGCGGCCACCGCCGTTGCTGCCCACCAACATCGTCGCCGGTTGAAGCGAATCCCCAAGCCGGTCCCCAGCAGCACGGCGAACAACAGCCCCCTGAGTACTCCCGTCGGCAGAGGGGGCGGCTGGCTACGAGCCCCGTCTCAACCCGATCTATATGAAAAAAACGGGCGGCGCATGGGAGTGAAGGAAGCAGAGGTGATTTCTCCGGTGGTTTGATCTGGGCGCTCGCTGCTGACAAGAAACTAGAGGTAGGGAATGAGAAAAAGGAGTGAATGAGTGGAGCAGGGCAAACCCTATTTGGCACTGCAGGCGCCCGTTATAGGGCATTTTGCTAACGCGCGCCTGTAGCGCGCACGCCCTGCCGCGATTTTGGGCCGGCCCAGTTCCTTCCCTTCTTTATTTCTATAAAACCTGGCAAAAAATGTGCGCAAGAAAAGATTCAAACCTGCAACATCAAGGGTACGATAGCAACGCACCAACTACCTAGGACAACCCACCACACGTGCCCAGTTGCTCATTTTCCACCTTTACCCCTCGTCAAAGCAAAAAAAGAAAAAAAAACCTCGCAATCCCCATCCACCCGCGCGGTAGCTAGTGTTCTTGTAATTCGTATGTGTTAGCTGTGAATCATCTAAATTGTCATAATTTTCCTTTTGCCAAACGGTCGTTCTATGGCCTACCAATGAATATCACTATTTTACGGTCAAGTTGCACATAAAAATGTTGACTCATTGCCCAGGGTCATTATATTTCAGCCAAACAGCTTCCAGTCGTAGCAGCCTTTTCACAGCTCACATAAGCTTTTATAAAATCTGCAGCTCAACCAAATACAACCTTAGACATTATAACAAGAGGCTTATGAATGAAAATAGGGGTGAGGGGGCCCACCCCAATGAAATTCAAGTGAGAGGAGTGGGGAGCTGCTTTAGCCAAACAGCTTCCAGTCATAGCAGCTTTTTCACAGCTCACATAAGCTTTTACATAATCTGCAGCTCAACCAAATACAACCTTTGACATTATAACAAGAGGCTTAGGAATGAAAATAGGGGGGAGGGGGCCCACCCCAATGAAATTCAAGTGAGCGGAGTGGGGAGAGTTGGAAGTTTCCGTTAAACATCCGTAGCCTGCTCATAGATGTATGATTATTGTATCAATACTGTCCTACGATGTTTCAGAATCGGCGGATGAGCTGTGATTAGGTGTGAAATGACATTTGAACAGCCAATGCACTAAAACTGTAGCAAATCATAAAAGATAAGCTCGGATGTACATGCCCATATCAGGTTTTAGTCAGGAAAGCTGAATGATACACGCACCAGGCATTCAAACAGGGAAAACTGAGGCCAAACGTGTCATCTCTACAAAATTGTTACGGTTACACAATATCACTCTCTCAATCTTCGTCGGTTAAAAAGGAGATGCGGTCCCTGTCCACCCTGTGCTTCCTGCTCTTGAGCTTGGGCAACGCCACCATCCAGGAAGGGACCTCACAGCCCGAAGATACCAGCACGTTGGCGATGTTCCGCAGGAACGGCTTGTCCTCCTCCGTGAAGAACGTGATCGCCTCCCCGGATCTGCCTGCTCTTCCAGACCGTCCTACATATAACAGGGGAATGGAGTTATTAGAATCTTATTGCAACAACTATGTCCAGGGGAAAGCCGGATATCTTTCTTACCTATTCTGTGAATGTAGGCAGACGCGGACTCAGGGAAATCATAGTTGATTACACAGTTGACACCTTTGAAATCCATTCCCCGCGCAAGAACCTCCGTTGCTATTACCACCCAGCTTTTTCCAGCTCTCAAGTTGTCAACAGCATCTTGACGCTAAAGTAAGGAAATACAGAATTCAGTCAGTGAGCCTGATGTCCACAGTATTAAACCAGTGAAAACGAAAACTACAGGAACAGCTATCAAATAAGTATCAATAAATTATGCAAAAGTAATACCTGCTCTTCAGTAAGGTCTCCATGGATTACATCAACTCTAATGTCGTCATATACCAGCTCTCTGTAGAGCTCTTTTGCCCTCTCTTTGCTTTGAACAAAGACCAATACCGGTGGATTCAGGGACTACAATTGAAGACAATACAACAACAGTAAGTTTCAAAACACACACCGAGACTCCTTTTTAGGTAAGGACAAATGTGCAGTTCAACGTTTTAAATACTTTGCAAGCAGTCAGTTTACGGCTACGAGCAGCACAACATAGGGCTTAGTTTTGCTACTTATATGTGGGCATGCATTAAACTGCAGTCTGCTGGTTTGGCATGACCAGTACAAACCAGATCTAAAACAACGAAATGCATGGAAACCAGGAGAAAGAACTGCGAGTGAAAGATCAGAACATACTTCTGCAAAGCTTTGGCGAAGAGCTATCAACTTCCCCCTCTCGGTTCCAGCAAAATCAACTTTTGCTTGATCATTGAGGAAGCTGAATTCCTGCAAGTTGAAAATTACATTAAGAAGATATCCCATGCAAAACAGATCTGCTAGTTCACAAGTAGGATACTCACTTTCGTCCCACAATGATCCGAACAGCATCATGCATTATTGTACGTGCAAGAGCCTCTATTGTTTCAGGCAATGTGGCACTAAACAAAGAACGAATTATTGAAGGGTTTGAGCATGCTTTGACAATTGAATCAATCACTTGACAAATCCAAGCTCAAAAGTTTATCAGATTCATCCAACACAAGGTACTCCACCCTGCATGAGGCAGTTATGTGTTATTGCTGAAGTTTGCGCAGATCTGAAAGAAAATGTTTAAGCAAAATGCAAATTCCTGGCTCCTCCGTAAACCATGACAATACGAATGACCAAGATGATATGGAAGAGAGGATCAAGGTAGTTGACTTGGATTCTTATGTTTTGGTTCCGGAACAAATTCGCTAGCAATGATTGTAATGCAGGTTATTCAGTATTTCTTGATAAATGAAAACACTTAACAGCCAAAGTTTTTCTGATCAAATTAATTTCTTTTCATTTAGGTACAATTTTACCACTTTGTAATGTAAGTACTATCTGTGCACCCAAGCAGTCATTTAGTGTCAATGAAAATGTTATTAATTGGAACCACAAGTAACAATTACAATCAAACATAAAAAAGATCACAATGTATCGAGAGTGCTATTAAAAGATTATTATTTATAACAAAATAGCCATAATATGTTAAATAGCTAAACAGAAAAAAATCATAACATGATCACAGACCTACTTAAGTCAAGATCTCTCTTTCGTATAGCATGGTCCAAACGAAGCGGGGTTGATACAAGGATGTCGCAGTGCATATCCTTGAAATTACCATCTTGTGATAGATCTTTGGTCATTAGTTTGACACCGAACTTCCTCCCTTTTGCCAACTTCTTGCACTCTCTCGTAGTTTGTGCTGCCAATTCCCTTGTTGGGCAAAGAATAACAGCCTTAACGCCTCCTTTAGACCCTGGCTATTAGAACAATATACTCATCATAAAGCATGTCAAGCAAATATAAACAACATTACACAATACCATGAAGATAAATACCTTGATTTTCATAAGCATCGGGAGCAAGAATGCCAGTGTCTTGCCAGAGCCTGTAGGTGCACAAGCAAAGCACTCCCTGCCCTGAAGCAAGTAACGCGAAATGATTACTGTAAATAGCTATATGTTTTCATGCCAAGGGGACTAAGGTTCAAAACAGAGTAAAAGATCACTCACTGAAAGAAGGATAGAAATGGCCTGCCTCTGGATAGGTGTAGGTTCTTGAAACCCAAGTTTTGACAAGTTCCCAACCAAATATGAATCACAGTCATACCTAGTGCAGAAGTAAAAGAGGGTCAGCTTAACAGCCTCAAATGATTACTTAAAGGCCTAATGTTGATGTTGCTATAGTGCTGCATGTCAATAATAAGTACTATGTCTGGACTCCACAGAGAAAAAATATGCTAACCTTGAAACCAATTCTTCAAAGCTCTCCAGTGGTGCTGGAACATTATGTCCCGAAATGTGGATGTCATACCTCTTCCTGAGGATGGCAGCTCTCTAGAAACAAATACAGAAAATATAAAAAACCAACAGTTAAGCGGTTACAGTTTGCAAACAGACGAATCCCAAGTCAAAATCTACCACTATTTTCAATTCAATCAAGACCGTGCTGGAATCATAACAAAACCACTTTGCTCATCATATTTACATATACAAAGGTTTGTGTTGCAAAATAACCTATAATGCTTACTAATTTAGCTCAACACAGTTTGCTTATGGAAACAAATACATATACTACTGAACCCTGATTGCGAACATTGGTGCATTGCAAAACAGTATTACCTCGATTTCCCTCTCGGCCTCCTTCCGCCGCCTCACGACCGCCGAGTCCTCGTCCTCCCTGACCACCACCTCCACAGACTCCTCCACCGCCTCCTTCGCCTCCGCCCCCTTGAACACGCTGAACCCCTCCACAACATCTGCAGAAGAAAACCCAACGGGACTCAAACCACGAGCACAGCCACTCCAAGCACCAAACAAGCAGGGAACCGAAGCCTCACCGGACGCGGAGGCGGCCCCGTCGGCGCGCTTCTTCTTCTTCTTGCTGATCTTCTTCGCGTTGGCCTTGCTCTTGCGCTTCCGCTTCTTCTCCGGGGCCGGCGGCGCCGCGTCGGGGGTCGCGGGGGCAGCGGGCTGCGCGCCCGTCCGGAACCGCGCGATGTCCCCCGCGAAGCGCTTGCGGTCGAAGCGGGTGCCGGCGAACAGCGCCGACGAGAGGCTCGGCTTCTCCTCCATGGTTGGGTTTGGATTCGCCGCCGCCGCCGCCGCCGGGGAAACCTCCTCCTCGTCTTAAACCCTAGCACGGCCCCACGAGCAGCGAAATGAGCATGGTTTCCTCGCCTGGCCCCACATGTAAGCCACAGAGCTCGGGTAGTCTCTGCAGGTCAAAATTCGACGGCTGCGATCAAACCACGAATGCCATCCGGCGCGTCGGTCGCCGTGGGCTCCACGCTGGCGTGCTTATCCGACCGTCTGCCCCACGTCTCAGTAAAGCAGAGAATGACAAGTGGGACCCACGGACCATGACCATTGCCGTCTGCTTCCACTTCTGGTATCCAGTGCCTTGCCCGCCTCGCCGTAATCCTGCCCTAAAATAAAAAATCCGTAGCTCCAGCCTCGCCGGAATCCCGCCCGCCAGTCCGCCGTCCATTCCCGCGCGCCGGATCTGCCGCTCGCCGGACGATTTCCCCGCGCGAGATGTTGGTCCCGTGGGGCGGGGTCGGGTGCTGCCTCAGCGCCGCGGCGCTCTATCTCCTCGGGAGGAGCAGCGGGAGGTGAGGAATTTTTTTTTATAGAGAGAGAAATCGTTTCCTGCTTGGCGATTTCTGGGGCTGATTGGTGGTGATTTTGCTGCTGACTTAGGGATGCAGAGGTGCTGCGATCGGTGGCGAGGACAGGCAGCCTGAAGGATTTGGGTGGGTGAGCTAGGGTTTGGTCTGTCACTCTGTTGTAGGTTGTTTGATTGGTTTTCAGGTGTAGCAATTGCTGCAGCGGTGAATTCATTTGAGCTCTAGTTTTCGGTGATTTGGTTTCCAGCTCGTGGTGATATTTTGTGCATCAGTTGGTAAAATGGCACTCCCTCCGATCCAAAAAAAAGTGTTGTTGCTTTAGTTCAGCTTTAGTTCAAACTTGAACTAAAGCCACGACACTTTTTTGGATCAGAGGGAGGACCTGTTTTGGATCATCAGTGGTTTCTTTGGGTTTGTAAGTAGACAAGTACTACCTCTGTTCCTAAATGTAAGAAATTGAAATTGGCAATTTTCAAAATTAAATTGATTACCTAAAATTTGTTGGGGGTGCACAACAGTGAAGACAACCCAAATTAGCAAGTATCAGCTAGCAAGGGGACTAGTAATTATTTTTTATCCTTCACCTTGCATGAACTCACTGAGATATACTAACATAGGCATTGGTTCCTAGTGCTTGCTACCTGCCACTGTCCTGGCGCCCTCAGCGGATGGCACCCATGGCCCTGCCCACTGCTGCAGCTGCCGTGCGGCCGACTGACCAGCCACTGCAAACCACGAATGTGCACTGCGCTTTGCCCCCACATTGCTCGCCCAGCAGCCCTGTCCTGCTCAGCTTGCTGCCTGCCTGCCTGCCTGCTGTGACTGCTTCCCTTTGTCCGTTGCCACGTCCGCTGGCCGCCGTGGCTCCGTTTTCAGGTTCGGAACAGGCATCAGGTGAGGCTGTTTGAGCGAGAGAAACATGGGAAGCTCCCAATAGTTTTTCCATTGATGGCTTGATCACCTCTGTGCTGCTCGGAAGAAGCAGGACATAGATACATGTAGCAGGTCCTGGGTCTAGCTGGTGCAGGCCTGCTTATTTGGACCGAGTTTTGCTTTGTGTAGGCTTTGCTAATTTTCATTGGGCCTCCGAACTACTCTGGATGTTCTTGGCAAATGAGCTGGGTGGTCATGACTCATGAGACCAACATGAATACCTGCTGGCTCTGCCCATATTTGTCACCACTGTCTCCACGGCAGCATAATTTGTTCGTCTGCAATCCAAGAGTTCTGGATTTATCTTGTTGGCTTTAAATGAAGTTCAAAAAAGCGGTTGGCGCAATTCCTAGTTTTGCCTCTGTGTAGTGCCTATATCGCCTAAGTGCATGCTTAGCATGAATAAGAGCTAGGTGTTCTGCTGACGCACAGCGTATAGGCATGCCTAGTGTGATTAAGCGCTGAGCATACTGCTGTTGCCCAGCGCCTGGGCATGCGTAAGTGCATATCTAGGCTTGCCTTTTTTTACTATGGCTTTAATATGGTCAAAGTCCAGCATTTACTTCAAATATGGTCAAGAGTTAGACCTTTCTTATCAGCATGCTTTACATGTGATATACTCTTTCTACGGAGATTGTCATTTGGTATACTTGGTTAAATACGTAAAAAAGAGGATATGTTTTAACATTTCTTCTCTCTCTTGAACAGCTGCTATCTTGGACACTGCAAGTAAAGTCCTGCCACTTGTAGTGGCAGTTTCTGGGCGAGTTAGTTCAGATACACCACTTATATGCCAGCAAAGTGGTATGAGAGGTGTAATAGTCGAGGAAGCAGTAGCTACTGATTTGTTGTTTCTGTTATTAGCAGATGGGTTTGTTGTTGGTAATTGTGGCACTATGCTAACTTTGTGTTCTTTGTAGGCAGAGCAACACTTCCTGAAGCACAATGATGCTGGATCCTGGATTCAAGATTCTGCTGTGATGCTTTCTGTTAGCAAAGAGGTTCCATGGTACCTGGTAATGTGTTCTAGTTCTTTTTTTGTTGCTCTGTCAATACATGTAGTTCAATTTAGCCTTTGATTATTCCTATTATGTGTCCAAACTTGGAATTATCTAGAAGTTTATTTCTGCAAAGCTTGGGTTATAACCTCCCTCTGTCTACTCTGGAGTCTGGACTGCCTTCTCTGTTTGTAGACCAGATTTATAGCAAAGAAGAGCATATGCGTCCCTAGCTGCTAAGATAGTGCTATAGGTGAGAAATGTGTTAGAATTAATGGCCAGCACTGTGCGCATGGTTGCTAAGTATAGTATATATAGCACAAAACTAAGCTTGGCTGGTGATGTTTAATCATCTGTTCTTCACAGATAAAACGAAACTGTAAAATATTTGGTATCAATAGCACCTATATGCGGTGCTATGTGTTATGGATGGCTCATGGCGAGAGCAGCTAACAGTATTATTTCAAGAAAAGCATGCACTCAGCACCCACTTTAGCCGTTAAGTCCTTAGCTTAGGCACTGTTAATGTATTGATGATATGCCTATACTTGTTTAACAGAAGAAATAAGCTTAAACCACATGAAGTTGTTATATAAACGTAAACGAAGTGACTGCTCATAAAAGAAAAGATAAATTGTAATTCTGAAATCACTATTTGTTTATTTAGTTTGAAAATATCTTGTGATTTTGTGATACCTTGCAAGTTCAGTTCTTTTCTAACATATAATTCATCGCCAGGATGATGGCACTGGGCGTGTCTATGTTGTTGGCGCTCGTTCTGCGGCAGGGTTAATTTTAACTGTTGCCAGTGAGGTTTTTGAGGAGTCAGGGCGAACCCTTGTACGTGGAACTCTAGATTATTTACAAGGACTGAAGGTTTGTCTAATCACATTTTGAGCAAGACCAATGCTTATAGGATTGCTATTCATAATTTAGCATTAATCATTGTAGATGCTCGGAGTAAAGCGAACTGAAAGGGTTCTTCCAACTGGAACTTCATTGACTGTTGTTGGTGAGGTAATAACCGTAGATTTCATTGAGTTTCAAGGTACTATGAAATTTTGTTGACATAGCTAAATTTTTAGTCCCTTCTGTTCTGCATTTTTATGCTGTATGACCAGGCCATTAAAGATGATGTTGGAACTATTCGGATTCAGCGGCCACACAAAGGACCATTTTATGCATCTCCAAAAAGCATCGATCAACTTATCTTGAATCTCGGGAAATGGGCCAAGTAGGGAGATTATGTACAACATTCTGTGTCTTTGTTTAGGGATCTTGCTGCTAATTGCATGTCTTTGTACAACAGGTTATACCAACTTGCTTCCATGGGCTTTGCAGCTTTTGGTGTATTTCTTCTTGCGAAGCGTGCACTTGATCATTTTCTACAAAGAAAGCGCCAGCGTGAATTTCACAAGAAGTATGGACAAACATCAGTTTCTTTTATTTAGAATAACAAAGGGGGGAGGTTCTTTGGAAAGCAATTTCGTTCCTTTTCTGTTCAAGTGTTCAGGGGGTTCATTCATCTGTGCTTGACATCATTAGAATTATGTCCCTTTTTATCTTGATCACCGAGTAGTATTTTAATGTCTTGCAAAAACTGCATTGTCCACCTGCAACTAATATATTTCTCTAAAGATCACATGCAGTTGAAAAAAAATGCACTGAAGACACTGTATGTGAAATGTTTTACTCGTGGAACTATTTTCATTTTCAGTCAGTACCACAAATTAGCAATCATGCATGGGACTGAATACCAAGATACTTTGGAAGCACCAAACAATTTCTTAATTTGGAACTTCGGAACATTGGTGTTATGTAAACTTATGTATTCATTTTTACATACAGGGCTCGTGCTGCTGCAGCACAAAGGCAGGCTAGGGACGCTGAAGGTGATTTTCTTATAGATTGATTAGTCTGTCTTGTAAATACTAGTTGCTGTCTTATGATATCTTTTACTATTTTTATATGAAGGGGGCAATGGCACATCAGACGGAGAGCCTAAGAAGGATCAATTGGTATTAGAAATATGTGTCATATGCCTTGAACAGGAGTATAATGCAGTTTTTGTGCCGTAAGTACCTTATTTTATACTCACATTTCATCATATAATTTTACATGTTAATGATGAAGCTGTTTTTCTTTTGACGTTTTCATTGTGGATAATCCTGAACATATGTAGTAAACATTTGTACTGTTTACTGTTTCATTTTGGTCAAGAACCGGAGCTCGACCAGTTGGCTAGAGGCACCTGGGTGTGATTGCAGCCAGCTATCCTCGTTTGAGCTTCTGTGCTCCACACAGGGCGCCTCATGGTTGTCTGCCCCTATTTAAAAAGCCACAGGGATTGCATGTGGGTCTATTTTTTGGTGGGATGTTTTTTTTTTGTGTGTGTGTTTAACACCTTGCATTAACTTGCCTACCACTCTAAATGATTTAGCAAGTTAGTGAACATGGTATTAAGTTATGCATTTCAATTTTAGCTGGAATCAAATATTTGAACCATGGGTTGTTTTGCCTTTGACATTCCAGGCTTCATTTACATTTTTTAGCTCTGTTCATTATGAAGATGTTTTTCTCCTGAATCATCTCCAGCTATGCTTGTTGATAAGCATCTTTCCCTGCTACCTATGCTCTTATTATATTGTCGCCACCAAAATGTTCATGAGCGAGTCATAACCAACCATTATGCAGGTGTGGGCACATGTGCTGCTGTATGAACTGCTCTTCTCACGTAACAAACTGTCCACTCTGCCGTCGAAGAATTGACCAAGCTGTCAGAACATTCCGTCACTGATAGCACTAGATGATGCAAAATCCTGCGCCTGATAAAACCAGGTGAACTACATCTTTCAATACCACCTGATACTTACAGTTCCAGTCGCCGTCGCTGCCAGTGTGCCGGTATCTGGAACGCGGAACTGAGCTGGAGCTTGTGAATTGGAGTTTTGCTTTACTGACGAAACTTCAAGCAACTGGAGACTCATAGTTCGTGGTTGACGCTGCGCCAGTTGCTGATCTTGCTTGTACTTTACAGTTGTGTACAGAGTGTTCTTGTGTAGCGCCTTGTTTCTAACAGCGCTCTGATTGACAACATGGATGCTAGTAGTATTTACTGGTGGATCAATTAATTCTATCCAACGGAAACGCTATGTTGTTTGACATTGTAAAGGATAATCATTTCTTCTGATATATATCGGACACCGCCTCTTGATGTTCTTGTGTGCTCACTGCTCGTTTGATTTTGTCTAGCCACATAAGAAGAAAACATGTAAAATGTCAGGTGCATTCTCAAGCTTACTATACTTTCTTGTATGCATAAACTCGGTGCTGTTATCAACGGTCAAGATTCTCGACACCAGTTTTTTTTTTTTTTTTTGAGAAGGATTACGGCAAATCTGACGGTTCCTCTCAAGTATCTCTCCTTAAACATTGTGCCATGGTTAAAATCGAATTAGATTGAGCGCTCAAAAGAGTTCGCTGTGGCTACAGGCTTGCAGGCTTTGGTGCATCAGGGATTGGGATTACCACCATTGCCAAACAACCTCACGGGAATCCTAATCCAAAGCCCATACCCTCACACACCGCGTGGCGACCGACGTGGGTGGATGAGGTACATCGGGAATAGCCGATCTGTAGAGTGAAGACTCACAGTCCCGGCTGCCCGTTTAACCCTCGCCCGGTACACTTCTCAAAAAAAAAAAAAAACCTAGTCCGGTACTCCTGCCCCGGATTCCCAATCCCAATCCCATCTCCCCCCGCCGCCCCGCCTCCGCCGTCTCTCCGAGCCACCGCCTGCTCCGCCGCTCCCGAGGTATCACCCCCCCCCCCCCCCCCTCCCAAGACAGACGACGCCATCTGAAACACTCCCGCACTTTCTTCCGCCGCGAATCCGCACCGATCTCTTCCGTGTCCTGCCTCAGATTACCTCTCCGGTCTCCGCTCGCACCCTAGAGCTCGCCGTCGCATCTCATCGCATTGCGGCGCGCAATCCTTCCTTCACCTCCTTCACCTACGTCTGTATCCACTTCGCAACACTCAGTGATTCCCCTCTGAGCACGCCATTGCTCTGCTCTGCTGCGTGACTAGTGATCCACACGTTTGTTTCCACAAGTCCATCACTCTGCTGCACATCAATCAGTTAAATTAAGTGTGTCATCTTTCATGTATGTTGTAGGGATGGATCAGAGCGAGGGCTCCGCCAAGGTTGTGCGAGGCAGAGGCAGGAACAAGAGGAAGTGGACAATGGACGAGGACGAGGAGCTGGTCAGGGCCCTCTGCGAGGTGTCCACCGACCCCAGGTTCAGGGCCGAAGGAGGGGGCTTCAAGAACTGCTACACCCAGGGGATAGAGAGCCTCCTCGCTCAGCGGCTGCCCGGCCGCGGCATAAAAGCGAGCCCGCACGTCGACTCCCGGCTCAAGGTGCTGAAGCGCAAGTTCCACGCGATCAAGGAGATGCTCGCGTCGCCGGGGTTCTCCTGGGACGGCTCCAGGAAGGTCGTCCGGTGCGAGAAGCAGCGATACGATGAGTACTGCAAGGTGAGCCGGTTTTAGTTAGTGTTGTTGGCATTGTAATAATCCTTTCTCTTTGTGATGTGTCTTTGTGTTGATTTGTTTCGTCTCTGCAGGATAATCCTAGAGCCAAGGGGATGTATGGTGTTCCATTTCCGCATTTCGATGTGTTTGATGCGGTGTATGGCAAGGATAGAGCCGCTAGAGAAGTGATGGAAGTGTCCGAGGAGGCAACCGCCGACATGGAGAATGGGAATACGAGTGAAGCTGGAGATGAAGAGGCCGAGGAAGATGGGGTGTCCAATGGACCGTCCGGCCGACCCTTGGATGCTACGTCGAGCCATGAGAAACAGAAAAATTGCAAGTATGGCGGTAAGAGGAAGAGGACTGAATCGAATTGCCTGTCTTCGGACACGTTGAAGGATGCACGTGGTCACTATCGACGCGCCAGCCAGCATGTCGACACGATGGCAGAAGCGATGGAGCTGTTCAAGGATGTACACCGTCACTTTCAGAGCGTTGTTCAGCATGTCGGTGCAATGGCAGCAGCAATGGAGGCGTTCAAGGGCGCATATGATCAATTCCAGAGCGTTGTTCAGAGTGCGAGCACCGCCACAACAGCCTTGGAGCAGTTCAAGGATGCATATGATCAGTTTCGAAATATCACCCAGAATGGCAGCGCGACTGAAGCAGTTATTGAGCCTCATGCTGATCTGCGAGAAAGGTTGTCGCCTGAGGTGCCCCAACAGGATGCCAGAGTAAGGGCCATTGCCGAGATGCAAAAGCTTGGGTTTACCGGAAGCGAGGTGGTCAGCGCTGCGAGTGTTTTCGCAAAGGAACCGGACCAAATGGGCATGTTTTTAGCACTGCCCGAAATCTACAGGAGGGAGTACATACTCAAGATGCTCAATGGTATGTTGACCGATCCTCAAATCCTGTATGAACGCATCGTGCTTCATTTCAATAATAGTTTCAGGCTTGGTTATTCTGAATGTCCGTGTCCAACATTGGCATTTTGGATACAACAAAGTAGAACCTGTAGCCTACATTCCTATCAATTAGACAATTAGTATATCCATTTTGAACATAGATGCGCTATTAGCTTTTGTTCTAGACTTGCATATTTATTCATGTTTGTCTATGAACTTTGCTTGTGCTCCCTCCGTCCCACAATATAAGATATTAGCTTGAAAAACGATCTTATATTGTGGGACGGAGGGAGTAGTATTTAAGGACAATTATCATTCTCCATACAAGCTCATGGGGAGTGCTAGTTTCTACTATGAGGGTATCTGTGTATGTGTTAGCTATCAGCAAGAACACTCTTTGTCTTGCTTGTTCTTAGGTGTAGATAGCAACGCGACACGCTTGAACGAATTGAAAAGGCCATCTGATTTATTTATTTTTGAGGGATAAAATGCCATCTGATAACTCTGTGAGCTTATCTAGAAGGGGTTAAATGCCCCGTATCTGTTTGGAAGTCATGACTCATGACTCTCATTCTGTGCATAGGGTTTGTCCTCGTTTGTTTATATTTTCTGTCATCTTGTTCAGACTTGAGGGAATAGACTTGAGGGAATCAAATGATCTGGAATGTTTTTCCTTGTCCGGTGAATCTGATTCTTGTCTCATCCCCTTTTTCAGGTGTGCAATCTCGCCATATTTAGCTTAAGGCGGCATGGGAGTAGTGAAGCTCTAGAAGTTCTAATTCATTCTAGTTGCAGGAATGGCAGTTGAAATTTTGGGAGTAGTACATGTGTAAATTGTTATATATCTAGCGTCCCTCTTAAGTGTTCTAATAGGCTATCCTGTTAACTGAGTAGCCTTGTGGCATTCCTTTCCTAGACGTTACATTCTGATTCCCTGAGCAAAACAACAGCCAACTGAAACTGTAGTTCATCAGACACGAGCAAGGAAATGAAATGGTTTACGATGGAGCCCAAGGAAATTACTCTCTCTCTCTCTCTCTCTCTCTCTCTCTCTCTCTCTAAAAAGAAGTGTTCAGTGTCCTGATGTTTTTGCCGATGATCAGTGGCATGAGCTAATTATGTTACTTTGTCACGAAAATCCACACAATCCCACTAGAGCCTTGCAATATATAAGCTCGATGACCCCAGATTAGCTGATATATTTTGAGATGCAACTATTCAGGGTTTCAACCTCAAACTGTGTAGAACTTGCTGCATCCATACAAACGAACTGGTGAATTCGCAGACAAAGAAATATGTCATGAATGCTCACATGACATGCACAGAGGAAGCACCAGTTGAAAAGAAAATGTAAAGCATAAACAACGCAATTAACTGAAAGGATAATGATGCCGATGTTATAGAACCATCATTGCCAGTTTAGCATCAATTTGCTGACATCAAATATCCACAAATACCGACAAAAGAGAACTGGAAATGGACTCGAGTCTTTCTCTGACAATATTATTTGCAAATGAAGAAGACGTCATAGTTTGAACGATATCGCTGCCATGCCTCGTACTGAGATACTAGCAAAACCCAAAGAAATTCACTCCTTTTTCCCAATCCCATTAGACATGTTGTAGATCCCACGACCCTGTTTGTTAATCAAGAAGACATGTCAATGACTGAGCGGAAGCAATATCAAAGAGCACAACTTGGCATCAGATGGGATTTTGAACTTACAATCATGAACAAGCTGGTGCCAGCAAGCGCAAGGGGAATGGCAACAGAGGTGACCACATCGTAACGGCCTTTAAGGTGGATATGCTTGCTCAGCTTCTGGAAATACTGCTGCTTCTGAACGAGCTTCTCGCGTGGGTAAAATGGTGCTTCTTCTAGCGTCATCCTGCATACAAAAACTACTCTTTCAATCCTAACCCTTAGATGGAAGAGCAATTGCCATAGATAGTTCTAGTATAATAATTGCATTACGGCTGTGAACATCTCAAGATTCAGCAACAACGACCTTCCAATTCATGAAACTGTTTTTAACTACTATGCAGGTTTCTAACAGTTAATCAGCTACTCTCACAAGCAACTACCGAAATGGGGAATGATTACTTAATGCGCAATCCACTACGTTACTTCATCAGTTCATCTACCAGGCATTTTTTTACATCCAAGGATTCTTTCTGAGCAGCTCAACGTATTTGAATTTAGCACATTAACACAACATTTCAGTGATCAGCAAATTCAAGAATTGTATATCCTCTACCAGTAACATGGCACTTTCTAGGCTATCATTGATCATGACCAGAAACTCCCTCGTGCCATCGAATCAGGAACCCAAAAAATTCATGTGCGTTCACCACGCTACAGCAGATCTAATAAACCAAAGAGATTTCGATGAGCTTGCACAACATTACTAACCTAGCAACAACACAATGATTCCAAAGAAAGGCATTTCAAACAGATAACCCAATCTCAAACTAGGCTAAACAAACGCCAGTGGAGCACATCGGACCGAGACCGAGGCCCGAGGAGACAACTACCGATCCTAAAGCGCAAGAGCATATGCATCGAAATGTCCGCGCCGCCACGCGAATCTCCCGGACCAGTAAAACGCGTCGAGGGGGTCAGCGGCGCGTCGCGGACCAACGACTAGATCCCCCACGCATACTCGTGAATCTAAGAAATCGCACGAACGCGTACGACGGCTCGTTCGCCTCACGTCGCGTCGAGGAAGCGGGGTCTCTCGCCCCCTCGTGCTGGGTTACGAGAGATCGTGGGGAGATCGGGGTAGTAGGGGAGAAGGGAGATCGCCGCGTACCTGGCTGGCTGGGGCGCGAGGGGGCCGGGAAGCGATGGGGTGGCCGGCGGCGGCGGGTGGATCTGGAGGCTGGGGATTGGGGGTAGCGTTGTGACCTGGAAGGGACGAGGAAGGGAGGGGAAGAAGGGGTCGAGCGGGTGCCGGGGGGTTGTTGGGTCAGTTGGGCCTCTTCGTCGGCCCGTCAAAGGGCCTGTGAATTTATGGTGGGTCGTAAAAGAATGCAGGGAGTTTTTTTTTTCCTTTTATAGAATGCAGGGAGTTTTTGCTTTCTTTTCTTTCTTTTTTCAAGAGAAAGATATTTCAATGCTTAACCTTGGGGATTACAATTGTTTTGGTACAGAAAATCAATCTCATGAGGGCCTGGTCTCAGCCACACATCAATTCGCATGTTATGGTGACCTAATTGAGCAAGACAGCGGGCAAGACGCACTATGCCAATCTAATATTGTCTATCTAGCTGAATAAGACTCTTTATCTCGCCAATGATGGAGGCATTTGGGGATAGATCTGCGTCTAGCTTCTTGATCATATTAGCAGCCACCTCAGATTCAATTTTGACAATGAATGGTTTCGTGCTCCAATTGTAGTCCAAGGCAATACATGCATCTAGCTCTACCTCTAGCAGGCTATCGCAAAAGTATGCAAGTGACGAAATGACGCAAAGGCGATTGATCCTTCTTCATCTCGAAGATCAAGCCAACAACCCCCTCCATGTTTGCATATGCGTCATAGGCCCCATCAACATTCAACTTGTTCTAGCCTGCGAGCGGATTAACCCAATGGTATGGTGGCCTAACAATGGTCTGAACCATGCCCTGGTACCGCTTCTTCTTGTTGCTAGCCCAATTATCGTATGTGACCACCATTTTCCATCAACCCATATGCCTGGTAAGGTTCTGTTGTATGCACAAGAGAGACCCGATGTTGCTGCATAAAATTTGGTTGGAGGCTTCCACCGGCGGCGGTTGCTTGTGATGGACGATCTCATTTCTCACATGTTTATCCTCCAGAGCATCATCGGCAAAGGAAGGCCCTCTTGTTCATCGCAGTTGGCCATCTGGTGGACCAAGCAGTCCGCCCCAATGTCGATAACGTCTTTGACATTTGTCATATGAAATTCTTTCCTCATTGCTCGCCATAGTTGGACGGCCAGAGTGCATATACAGAAAGCATAGAACGTATCCTCTTGGTCCATTTCACATAATAAGAACACATCAGATTTTGCAAGCTTGCGAATCATTTTATTTTCCATCATAGCCAATGAATTTGTTGCAAGTTTCCAAGCAAAAGCTTTTGCTTTCTTTTTCGTCTAGCTACTAAAATGTTTCAGTCCACTAGGTTGTTTTTCCATGTTCATAGATTCAACAGGCATTTTAAAAGGTTACTGAAACTTCACTTGCATCCTAAGCTCCTACTCTATTTTCCCCTCACGCTAGGGGTTTTCTCCTCTCGGCGGCGAGAACTGGCGTAGGTAGTGACGGAGCTACATAGGGGGCAAAAACTGGGTTATGGCCCACCCAACCTAGGAAGAAACCAGTGAAGAGTGTGGGCCGAATTGGGCTGTTAGGACAATGTTTGCGTGCTTTTCTGTATTTTAGCTCATATAATTGAAATTTTTATCTCGAAAAATGTAACTGAAACTTTTGGTTCCCCAAAAGAAATCCAATTGAATATTTAGCTCAAACCGGGTAGGAGCTCTGCCATGCAATATAAAAACGAACCCCATGTTTAAAGCAATAACAAGGCAAGTGATTAGTTTTTTTTGTCACTTCTTCACTACTAATGGCTAACCCATGGTCCCCTCTTGGCCAGTGACGCAACTTTGCCACCATTTTATTCGCCTACGTCCATCTTGGGTGACCCAGCGATGTGCCAGACGACACAAATGGCAACGGATTGGCGTCGGAGATAAACTTGGTTGTGATCTTTCCTTTTTTTTGCACAGTCTTCTGTTGTTTTGTAGGAGATGAGGGATGCAGCACAGGTGTCCATGTTAGACCTTTGTCTAACATTTCGAATGGTATATCTTAGGGTTGCTTCTATGTTTGTATTTAGCACATTATCTTTGCAGTGTGCATCATGATGATGTAGAGAGGCCGGTCTTTCCCTGTTTGAAAAAAGAGTTAGAAGGCTGTGTTAGGATTTTTATTTTTGAAATAGTTTGGATTGCTTACCACATGTAACACGTGGTGGGTGTGTTACGACTTAGAGCCGGGTTTTTTTAAATAAAAATCAGATCCATATGTCACGTATTCATAGATGTAGCACGCGTTATATCACTTCAGACGAAATGACCACATGACGACAACATAATAATAAAGTACTTCATGCACGACACTACAAATAAGAGGTAAAAGCACCTCAGGTACCCTAACTTGCAAGGAATGTGATGATTTAGTCCCAAACTTGCAAAATGCAGCTCCATCATACCCCAACTTGCACTAGATGTGATGATTTAGTCTCCGACCTATCATAGCGCGACAAGTGGCAACCAGCTGGCAGGACAGGTCGTTGCCTGCACTTTTAAAAAAACCACCCTGCATCTTGTCTAATTAACCCCCACTACAAATCTGTCTGAAATCACGCCGTCACCAACTTCCGCCCGCTCGGACACTGACCCCGCCGCCGCCGCCGAGCTCTACTTCCTCGCCGCGCGCTCCAAGGCCGAGGTTGTCGACATGCTGCGCAAGCACACCTACTTCGCCGAGGTCGGCCAGAGCAAGGGCGCCTTCGCCGCGTCGGCCGCACTCTCCGCACCCACCACCTCGCGCGCTGGGCACGGTTCGCCCCCTCCCACGTCGCTGCGCGCGAGCACCTCTTCGACAAGACGGTCACGCCCAGCGACGTGGGCAAGCTGAACAGGGTGGTGATACCGAAGTAGCACACCGAGAAGCACTTCCAGCTCCAGCTTCTGGTCGCGGGCGGCGAGAGCAAGGGCTTGCTCCTGAATTTCGAGGATGGCGCCGGCAAGGTGTGGCGGTTCCGCTACTCGTACTGGAACAAGAGCCAGAGCTACGTCCTCACCAAGGGTTGGAGCTGCTTCGTGAAGGAGAAGGGCCTTGGCGCCGGCGACATCGTCGGGTTCTACCGCTCCGGCGCCGGCAGCACTGGCGAAGGCACCAAATGTTAGAAAATAAACCGTGACGCGTGCGAGTCCGTGATCATCAGCGAGTCCATTCTCTGATGTAAATCTTGTCCTCCCAAAAGTGTGTGCTAATTAAGGAAGCCCTAGAAGGCAGCTTAGATCGTTCAACCGACGAAGAAGAAGAGAGATAATAACATTTTCATTGTAGCATAGCTCATCAGTTTCCTTGTCAAAAATTGAAGCATATCCTATTTGGTACTAGAAGTATCTACGTATTTAGCATCCATTCTGACCTAGCCTTATTTTTGTGCCGTTTTATACACTAGTATTTATATGCACACTCTGAGACGTAATGTGATTGTTGTGTAGCTAAACACACCAAGTGCATGCATGAGCTAAGTTTGGAAGGAGAAAAATAAGCAGAGACAATATTATGGCAGGCAGGGATGGAGCGCGCCCATGGCCGCATGCATGCATTCACACGCTAGGGGCATGTTTGGTTGGGTAGGCTGCACCTGGCTCGCACCCGCGATGTAAAATTGCCCATGTTTGGTTGGCTGTGTGGACTCCTCAGCCTGGCCCAGTTAATGCAAAAGAAGGCCTCCCAGCCAGGCTGAGGGGAACGCAGGTTTTAAGCGTTTCCTTCGTGCAAGCCGAAGGAAACACAGGTCCTGTCCCCCACGACGCAATCCAGCCGCCACCCTTCCGCCTCGCCATCGCTAGCAGCAGGACGACGTCGCGGGCGCTCCTCGACCATCTCCACCTCGACGCCGCCGGACTCCGACATCATCGCGTGCACCCACGACTGCGGAGAAGCTCGCCGGAGCTCGGCCCGCCGCCCGCCACCGACCGAGAGGAAGAAGTGGGGTGGGGGAGAGGGGAGCCATGAGCCGCCCATCTCCGCCACGGCCATCTCATCGCCCTCGAGCTCTTCACCTGGTTGGTCTCCTCCATGACCATCTAGTAATCTCAGTGGAATGTGTCAGATAGGTGCAAATATTTTGATTTCTTTGCGAAACTCCTGATGAGTAAAATCGACACTTGAGTTTCTGGTTTAGATTTCAGTTCAAGTTTGTTTTACTTGTTCCCTCTGTCCATGGAATGGTCCAGATCCATCTGAAATATTGGAATTGGAAGAGAAGAGTTAGCATAATTAAGCCCCTGTTCAGTCTACCAAACAACATCTGTCGTGTATAGCATCTCTCATGCATCCATATCACACAGTCAAACAAACATACATTTCACCCCATCCTTGCATCCACTCAAGTAGGCCACGCTCAGCCAGGATCCCCTATGCGATGCATGCTAGAGCCACCCAGGCAACCAAACACGCCCTAGAGACATCTGCTGCTGCAGATGATATTATAAACTTATCGACCTTGTAAGAGCTGCACATGGCGGGGTTAATTAGACTAGACGCAGGGTGTTTTTTGTAAAAGTGCAGGTGACGACCTGTCCGCCCAGCTGGCTGCTAAGGGAGTCCCGGATTAGGGGCTGTCCGGATAGCCGGACTATGACCTTTGGCCGGACTCCTGGACTATGAAGATACAAGATTGAAGACTTCGTCCCGTGTCCGGATGGGACTTTCCTTGGTGTGGAAGGCAAGCTTGGCGATGCGGATATGTAGATCTCCTACCATTGTAACCGACTATGTGTAACCCTAACCCTCTTCGGTGCCTATATAAACCGGAGGGTTTTAGTCCGTAGGACGAACAACAATCATACCATAGGCTAGCTTCTAGGGTTTAGCCACTATGATCTCGAGGTAGATATACTCTTGTACTACCCATAACATCAATATTAATCAAGCAGGAGTAGGGTTTTACCTCCATCGAAAGGGCCCGAACCTGGGTAAAAACATCGCGTCCCTTGTCTCTTGTTACCATCCGCCTAGACGCACAGTTCGGGACCCCCTACCCGAGATCCGCTGGTTTTGACACCAACATTGATGCTTTCATTGAGAGTTCCTCTGTGTCGTTGCCGTCAGGAAGGATGCCTCATCCCGTCTGAAAGATCGAGGATGTCGCCTAGAGGGGGGGGGGTGAATATGCGCTTTAAAATAATTACGGTTTAGGCTTGAACAAATGCGGAATAAACCTAGCGGTTAATTTGTCAAGCACAAAACCTACAACAACTAGGCTCACCTATGTGCACCAACAACTTATGCTAAGCAAGATAAGCAACTATGTGATAGCAAGATATATGACAAAGAACAATATGGCTATCACAAAGTAAAGTGCATAAGTAAATGGGCTCGGGTAAGAGATAACCGAGGCACGCGGAGACGACGATGTATCCCGAAGTTCACACCCTTGCGGATGCTAATCTCCGTTTGGAGCGGTGTGGAGGCACAATGCTCCCCAAGAAGCCACTAGGGCCACCGTAATCTCCTCACGCCCTCGCACAATGCAAGATGACGTGATTCCACTAAGGGACCCTTGAGGGCGGTCACCGAACCTGCATAAATGGCAACCCTTGGGGCGGTCACCGAACCCAGTACACTTTGGCAACCCTTGGGGCGGTCACGGAACCCGTCAAGTTGCTCAGGCGATCTCCACAACCTAATTGGAGACCCGACGCTTGCCGGAGCTTTACACCACAATGATTGAGCTCGAACACCACCAACCGTCTAGGGCGCCCAAGCACCCAAGAGGAACAAGCTCAAGGGCACCAAGCACCCAAGAGTAATAAGCTTCTCAACTTGTAACTTCCACGTATCACCGTGGAGAACTCAAACCGATGCACCAAATGCAATGGCAAGGGCACACGGAGTGCCCAAGTCCTTCTCTCTCAAATCCCACCAAAGCAACTAATGCTAGGGAAGAAAATGAGAGGAAGAACAAGAAGGAGAACACCAAGAACTCCAAGATCTAGATCCAAGGGGTTCCCTCACTTAGAGGAGAAAGTGATTGGTGGAAACGTGGATCTAGATCTCCTCTCTTTTCCCTCAAGAACTAGCAAGAATCATTGGAGGGATTGAGAGTTAGCAAGCTTCGAAGAAGGTCAACAATGGGGGAAGAACACGAGCTCAAAGGATCAGGTTCAATGGGGAAGAAGACCCCCTTTTATAGGAGGGGGAAAATCCAACCGTTACCCCACTGAACAGCCCCGCACAGAGCGGTACTACCGCTAAGGAAGGGCGGTACTACCGCTGAGGGCGGTACTACCGCTCCCTACCTAGCGGTACTACCGCGTTAAAGAGAGAGGCAGGCCATCGGCCCAGAGCGGTACTACAGCGGGAGTAGAGCCAGTACTACCGCTCGAGGCGGTACTACCGCTCCTACTACCGCAACTAGTGCCGCAAAACTCGACACGAGAAAACATCGTCTCGAATCGAGGCGGTAGTAGGCGCTACTCTTGAGGTAGTATAGTCGAAGCCAGCGGCGGTACTACCGCTCATCGAGCGGTACTACTGGGAGGCGGTACTACCGCTTGGGGGCTTTACTACGGCTGTAGGTCGTGATACTACCGCACCTGACGAAACCGGAACTGCCATAACTTCTGCAAAAGAGCTCCGAATTGAGCAAACTCAAGCTTGTTTGAAACAAGACAACGAGTAGCATCAAAACAGCGACTCGAGCATCGAAAAGAACCGGCATACCCTCCAACATCGAAAACAAATGAGGCAGGGGAGGCAGGGGAGGTATGCTTAGCAAACAAATGAGTGAAACCTCCAACCGAGAAGAACCGGCATACCCTCCAACATCGAAAACATCGTAGAAGATGCATGAGAACTCCGTTTTCGATGAACTCGAGCTTGTCATAAAAATGACCATAAGCTCCAAATCTCACAAGGATAAGAACCAAACAAGAACCAAAAAGATGATGCAAGGATGCAATGGTTTGAGCTCTCTACGAACGATACGATCAAGCAACTCATCGAGAGCCCCCCTTGATAGTACGGCAAACGATCCTATAACCCGGTCTTCCACAACTACCAATAGACCGGTAAAATAGAAAACCTATCAAGGGCAAATCTTTGCCTTGCACATGGTCCACTTGAGCTAGATGATGACGATCTTGACTCCCTCAAGTTGGACCACCTTTCTTGATTGCGTTGGCTCGAAGAAGACTAGTTGATTGCTCCCCCATACTCCACTATGGGCGAGCCACTCTTCCGCACATCTTCACAAGTCCATTGTCACCAAATGGACGGCAAGCTTCAAGCACTTGATCTCTTCATGATGCATCACTTGAACTTGCACACCGCAACCTAACCCCACAAAGAACTCTCACGAAGACCATGGGTTAGCACACAAAGCGTAATGGACAATGCTTACCATACCATGGGATCACTTGATCCCTCTCGGTACATCTTCTACGCTTTGTGAGTTGATCAACTTGATTCACTCTTGACTTAGTCTTGATCAACCTTGAATCTTTCCAACTCTCTTCGTTTGGATGATGTCTTGAAGGTAAACATGAATGATCACACAATCTTCTTCTTCAAGACATGCTTGCAATAAGCTCAACACTCACATGACCAATCTTTGGGTAATTCCTTGAATAGCACCTTGGTCGACACAAAACTCTCCTTGAAACCAACACATGTACTCCAAGAAAAGCCTATGGACAAAACCTTCAAATAAACTCAAGGCAACCATTAGTCCATAGAGAATGTCATCAATTACCAAAACCACACATGGGGGCACCGCATGTCCTTTCACCGTCTTTAAAGACGGCGCTCTTGCTAAAGAAGCTTTGGCTGTCGGCCAAACTCTCCGGCTAGACGGTTTTCTTATGACCGCATGTTCGGCCGCCGCGCCGACGATGACTTCTCGGGTCATCGAAAGCAATCTTCATGTTAACTTCGAACTTCGCCGAAGCGGTTAGATCCGATGGAGCTCTCTTCCTTAAACGAGCTCTTGGATCGCATCGCCACCTGGGGTCGCTACAGACTATGATCAGATTGGGCCTCAACCCTATCTGAGAGAGATTAACTCTCCCCAGGTTACCCACCACGTTGCCGTGGTAGAGGAACAATACGGAGACCCTTCTTCTATCTTAAGGACTAGCTACGTCCGGATTCCCGATCCCTCCATGCCGGATTCCCGCGGAGGAGAGGACGTCACTCAAGCCCTGAACCTAAAGTCAGGCAACGGGCTAGATTCATTGGACAACATCCAAGAATCCAAGCTTCCAAGTTCGGAAGCTCCTTGGCCCTTAAGTCTCAGATTAGGCGAGGTTCCGATTCAATTCCACCGCCCACCCAAACATAAGCAACCTATCTCAAATTCGGCAAGAGCCCGCATGAAGCGATACACCATTCTTGGGCTAGATTCCTCCTGGTTATGGACAGGATAAAGGACTGCCGCGAGGAGGACGCAATCTCATTCTTCTGCAATAATTGCACGGACAACGGGATCCTCAACGCTATAAGTCGCCGTGATATTACACGCTTTGCCGACTTGGCGTCCATAGTACGAAAGTACTGCGCAATGGAAAGCGCCTGGAAAACCAAAGCAAGATTTTGGGACAATCCGGCCTTAAATACAACCCCAGTCCGAAATAAAAGGGTGCATCATCACCAGACACCTGGGTTAAATACCAAAAAGCAAAAACCCTCTATAGGGCATGGAACCGTACTGGAGGGATGGCTCAATGGACCCTGTAAAATTCATAGTACATAGGGCGCCACTCCAACTCATAGCCTTAGAGCATGTTGGATACTACGGCGGTGGCCAAAAGGCGAAGAGCTTCTAGCTCAAGAGCACCAGCCCAGGGATACCAGTACGGTATTAACAGTCTTCGAGACTTTCGTATCAAATAATATGCGGAAAAGAACACTCCGTAGCCTTGCCGAACTCTACCAAGTAGCAACAATAAACCCATGGAGTGACACGGCTATTACCTTTAATGCCAGTGACGAACCTAAATTCCGAACAGCCCGAGCACCAGCCGCATTGGTCCTCAGTCCGATAGTGGACGGCTTTCGCCTTACCAAGGTACTCATGGACGGTGGCAGTGGATTGAACCTCATTTACGAGGAAACCCTCCGAAAAATGGAAATAGACTGGAGCCGCATTGAGCGAAGCGACAACCTTTAGAGGAATAATCCCGGTCGGGAAGTATCTTTGTCTGGGAAAAATCACCTTTGGATGTTGTGTTCGGCACGCCGGATAATTACAGGTCCGAGGAGGTCACGTTCCAAGTGGCCCCGTTTAGAAGCGGATACCACGCTCTATTAGGGCGAGAGGCATTCACAATTTTTCAAGCTATACCCCATTACGGGTACATGGAGCTCAAAATGCCCGGGCCCAACGGAATCATCACTCTTGCTAGTGACCCGGACATAGCACTCTGTGCCGAAAATAAGACAGCCGCACTGGCCCTTGAGGCACTATCCGAAGCCCTAGCGGCCGAGGAACTCACTGCGCTACGCTCCACGATGGATAGGGACGATGTGATACTCGATAAGATATCCAAGTCCACCACCTTTAAACCGGCGGACGAAATAGTCAAATTCCAAGTCCATCCAACGGACCCTACGAAAACGGCCTCCATCGGGGCACAATTAAATCCCGATGTAGACGCCGCACTAAGAGAATTCCTACGCGAAAATTGGGACATTTTTGCACGGCACCCTTCAGACATGCCAGAATCCCATGTCGGTGGCCGAAAGCACGACCTAAACATCCTAAAAGGATTCAAGCCAGTCAAACAGGCTCTTCGGCGTTTCTCCGAACCCAAGAGACAGGCCATGGGAGAGGAGCTAGCCAAACTATTGGAGGCCGGATTCATCAGAGATATAAAAACATCCGGACTGGCTAGCAAAACCTGGTAATGGTACCAAAGAAGGACAAATCCTGGCGCCTATGCGTCGATTTCAAGGACCTCAACAAGGCTTGCCCAAAGGATCCCTTCCCCCTCCCCCGCATCGATCAAATTATCGACGCCACCGTAGGACACGATTCATTGTGCTTCCTCGATGCATACTCCGGCTACCACCAAATTAAGATGGCAGAGCCTGACCAAGCCGCAACGGCATTCATCACTCCATACGGCCCATTCTGCTTCAACACAATGCCCTTCGGGCTCAAAAACGCCGGCGCAACATATCAGCGCATGATTCAGACATGTCTGGCAAACCAGATCGGCAAAACAGTAGAAGCATACGTAGACGATGTGGTCGTCAAAAGCAAGCATGTCAAAACTCTAGTAGACGACTTGAGGCTCACATTCGATAATCTCCGAACATATGACATCAAGCTCAACCCGGAAAAATGCGTTTTCGGCGTACCCGGTAGGAAAGCTCTTGGGCTTCATTGTATCCGGTAGAGGAATTGAAGCAAACCAGCCAAGATCCGAGCTCTGTCACAATTGGATATCCCAAAAGACCTCAAACAAATACAAAAATTGACTGGATGCGTGGCGGCTCTAAGCCGCTTTATCTCCCGTTTGGGAGAAAAGGCATTACCCCTTTATCGCCTCCTCCGACGCACCGAACACTTCGAGTGGATGGATGCCGCCACGGCCGGACTCGAAGAAATAAAGGCCATATTGGCAACAAACCCGGCCCTGGCCGCTCCCAACACGGGCGAACCAATGCTATTATATATCGTGGCAACTCATCAAGTTGTAAGCGCGATGCTCGTTGTCGAACGAGAAACGGACGGACACAAGTTCCCCCTTCAAAAGCCAGTTTACTATGTGTCCACTGTCCTAACTCCATGCAAGTCACGGTACCCGCATTATCAAAAGATAGCGTACGCAGTGTTTATGGCATCCCGGAAGCTGCGACACTACTTTCAAGAGTGTTCGATAACAGTAGTCTCCGAAGTACCTCTTAACGACATTATAAACAACCACGACGCGACGGGCCAGATTGCCAAATGGGCCATTGAGCTCCTCCCGTTCGACATAACCTATAAGCCACGGCGAGCTATTAAGTCGCAAGTTTTGGCCGACTTCGTCCGAATGGACCGGCGAACTCCCTAAAGAGTACGACGCATATTCAAGCTGGATAATGCACTTCGACGGCTCCAAAATGTTGGCTGGCACGGGAGCTGGCGTCGTTACGGCGTCCCCAACAGGAGATACAGTTCAATACGTACTCCAGATAATGTATACGGACTCCAACAACGCAGCCGAATATGAGGCCCTTCTACATGGTCTCCGGATGGCAGTCTCCATGGGCATTCAATGCCTAGAGGTGCGCGGGGATTCGAACCTCGCGATATCCCAAATAAATGGAGACTTTGATGCCAAGGATCCGAAAATGGCAGCTTATCGCAATGCCGTCCTAAAAATGTCAGCTCGGTTTGAGGGGCTCGAATTTCACCACATAGCCCGGGACAACAACCAGGCAGCAGACGTGTTGGCACGCATCGGCGCAAAGCGCGAGGCCACCCCCCCACCCAACATCTTCCTAGAGAGGCTGTTCAAGCCATCCGTATTATGGGAGGGAGAGTCCGGAAATAACATCCCGGACCCAACCGCACTGCCCCACACCGAACATTCTGACACAGTTGGTGGTTACGCCAGCGAAATAACACCCTCATTACGTAATAATGGCAGTCATTGCCCCGTGGACAGAACCATTCCTAGCCTACCTAACCAGGCAGGAACTTTCCAAGGACCAAAACGAGGCCCGCTGCATAGTGCGCCGATCTAAAGCCTATAAGGTCCATGAGGGAGAGCTTTATAAGAAAAGCACAACCGGAGTCCTTCAAAGGTGTATCTCCGAAGAGGAAGGGCGGAATCTTCTGGCTGAAATTCACGCCGGACTCGGCGGGCACCACGCCGCAGCCCGGGCCCTTGTAGGCAAGGCCTTCCGTACATGATTTTATTGGCCGACGGCCCGGGCAGATGCTCAGGACTTAGTCCAACGATGCGTCGGATGCCAGCTCTTTGCTAATCAAAGCCACATGCCACCCACCGCCCTCAAAACTATACCCATCACCGGCCCTTGGCGGTGCAGGGGCTTGACATGGTTGGACCCCTTAAAGGGGAACCCACAAGCAAAAATACCTACTGGTCATGGTGGATAAATTCACCAAATGGATAGAGGCCAAGCACTGTTAAGGCGGCGAATCCGGACCGGTGATAGACTTCATATCGTGGGTCGTACACCGTCACGGTGTCCCCACATCATCACTGATAACGACACGAACTTTACGGCCGACGAGGTCAAGCTCTGGTGCAAAAACATGGGCATCAAGCTCGATTACGCTTCAGTCTATCACCCTCAAACTAACGGTCAAGTCGAGCGAGCAAATGGTCTAATTATGAGCGGCATCAAACCCAGATTAGTGCGGTCCCTCAAAGAATCTAACACACACTGGATAGAGGAGCTCGATTCCGTACTCTGGGGGCTGCGGACCACTCCGAATCGCACGACCGGATTCACACCATTCTTTATGGTATACGACGCAGAGGCAGTTCTGCCCTGCGACATAATTCATGACTCACCTCGCGTGCGCATGTACGAAGAAAGAGAAGCCGAGCTCGATCGGGAGGACAGTTTGGACGCCTTGGAGGAGGAGCGTGACGTAGCAAAAGCCCGTTCCGCATTCTATCAACAGCAGGCTCGAAGACATCAAAGCAGAGAAGTACGGGCCAAAACTTACAATGTTGGCGAGCTAGTTCTCGCTGCCGGACAAGAAAAAGGACAAACTCAAGCCCAAATGGGAAGGTCCCTTTATTATCGACTAAGTCCTGACCGGCAGAGCGTACCGTCTGCAAGATGCATTGGATAACCGACTCGAGCCGAACCCATGGAACGCAGCCCGTCTCCGAAGATTCTACTCCTAGCGCCGGATTCTGAGTTCGTCTCCTTCCTCTGTCCATATTTTACACTTTAGCTGTCTTCTATTTTTCTCCTTCTCCCTCCCTTTTTCTTTCCAGCCCTTGAAGGCTCGTTAGCGCATTGTTCGCACACACTTGACACGTTATCCGCCCTCATTGTACCTGGGGGCTTCCTTCACAGAAGCTTATCTACCATTCTTAAGAAGTTGCTCCCTACTATAGCAATTCTCTTTACATGCGCACTGTCCACATCATTTTGCATGCCACATCATCACCTTGCATGCCACATCAGCGAACTGCCGGGATGGTTGGCTCCGGACGGTCACCAGAATCGTACCGGCATTGGGGTTTGGAGCGGACTTTTTTCCATGTATCGCTCAACCTCCATGCCAATTCGCCTCCCGGCCGTTTCACCTCCCTCCACCACGCACACAATTATGATGGCCTCTTCAACTGCTGCGACTCGCATCTACTAGAACGACCGTTTCTGCCCTATTTGTGGAGCAGAAAGGCAACATGCACCTGACCTGCTAGATCCACTCCGGCTCGCCGGACATGGCAGCAGCCGCTCCGTCACCGTGATGAGCCCTACTTCTGCCCCGATCCACCATTGTCGTCACATCTTATTCTTCCCTAGCGCCGGCGACGCGCTCGAACAAGACCTCACCTAGCGCCAAGGGAGGCATCACCACCACCTCTCCTATGGTGATGCACTAGCCGTGGAGGTGGATGAGTAGGCAGTCCTCCACGCAGACGACAGCGACACCTAATCGGCATCTGGCCGGAAAGCGACGGAGGTGGAGACGACCCGTCCTCGTCGGCAAGAAAAAGGCCATGGTACTTGCTCCAACTTCCTGTTCTTCCTTCCTACTACTCACGATTGTTCAGTACCCAATTAGTTCATTCGCTGCAAGTAGGGTTACATGTTGTCTATAAATAACCCTATTCCGTTTTATAATGGAGAATTGGAAGGTAACACTCAGGAAGTCAAAGCCCACAACAGGAGCCATATACACCTATAAGGTTGAAGAAGATACCACTCCAAAAGCAGTATCTTTTCAAGGGGTTCCTATTCTACTAAATCAAAGATAATAATGCTGGCCATCTGACACTGCCAGACATAAAACGTTTGTACAAAGAGATGGTGTGCAGTTATTTTGTTACAATGATTCTATCTTATGCTAGAGCATGTATGTGTGAATTTTGTTTGCAATTTGTAGACGACGACGGGAAAGTGTACGTGGACATGAGGTACAGACTAGGAAGGACTACGAAGGAGTAGCCTAACTAATAAGAGTCAGTACTACTTTAGGTTCTGCAGTGTGCAGAACTGCAGCTGTTGATAGCTGCTAGGTATGGGTGGCTGACTGTAAGCAACGATCTGACGACCTTGACTTTTGAGTTAAGTGTATCCCTGAATCCTGCTTGCCTGAGATCTCTGAATTTGCATGTTATTGTCTCTAAACAATTAACCTGTTTGCTTTATCAGTTATCACACGACGCGCTCTTTCCTCTATTTTGTCGCCGCAAGCTTGGCTCCACCCGATGACTTTGGTATGTCTGTTCCGTCCGAAGTTCCAAATACCCCCTTTTTTACTATGTTCCTTGACTTCCTCTTTATTTTCTCATGACCTCTACAACCATTCTATAATTACTGAGATTTTGATTATTCTGTTACCTTTCTTATTACTATTTTATTTAAATTTGAGCTGTAATACAAACACTTGCGGCTACATTAGTTTGCTAAAATTAACTCAGCCACTCACATGTCGTTTGTGCAGATCATTATATTTACATGTGGACAAGGTAGTTAATGAAAATTCAAACAGTCTGCAAGTGAGGTGAAGCCGTGTAATCTTTATTTTGTAGTCAAAAGATAATCCCATCTCCCTCATGTTGTTTCTACATATGTTATTTTCAGTCATTTATTTTTGAATCTCTGATTTAAAGACTATTTTTAATCATGTAGGAAAGCTAAAATTTATTTTGGTAGCGTGATTTCTGTCACCATATATGTCATTACTGAATGCCATGTTCAATCTTTAACCAACTATCATAGTAGTTTCTATTTTTTTTTCATATTGTTGATTGCTCATACAACATTGAGAGGTGAGGTAAAGGAGAAGACACATGTATCTGTGTTTTGATAACAACTGCAAAATGTCACTCAAAATTGTAAGAAATACGAAAATCAAAGACAGGATGGGCAACTGCAAGGAGAAAAGTATAAAACGTTCAAGTAAATAGTTGGCGACAGCCTTATGTAGGTATGTTTCTCATGTACATGATATCTTATAAATTTGCATTATTTTCTTTAGATTTTCTTGGCTTAAATTTACGCAGCAACGCGCGGAGTATTAACTAGTTTATAAGGGTTTCATGCCCAATACATGTGTCACACTTCCGCATGTACCTTTTATTCACCATTGTATGCATCGATATGACTTAAGTTTTGGCCAAGCTGGGTTGCCTGGCTCCTGTGCTTACCCCTACTGAAAGATCGTGGATGTCGCCTAGAGGGGGGGGGGTGAATAGGCGCTTTAAAATAATTACGGTTGAGGCTTGAACAAATGCGGAATAAACCTAGCGGTTAATTTGTCAAGCACAAAACCTACAACAACTAGGCTCACCTATGTGCACCAACAACTTATGCTAAGCAAGATAAGCAACTATGTGATAGCAAGATATATGACAAGAACAATATGGCTATCACAAAGTAACGTGCATAAGTAAAGGGCTCGGGTAAGAGATAACCGAGGCACGCGGAGACGACGATGTATCCCGAAGTTCACAATGCTCCCCAAGAAGCCACTAGGGCCACCGTAATCTCCTCACGCCCTCGCACAATGCAAGATGCCGTGATTCCACTAAGGGACCCTTGAGGGCGGTCACCGAACCCGTACAAATGGCAACCCTTTGGGGCGGTCACCGAACCCGTACACTTTGGCAACCCTTGGGGGTGGTCACCGGTACCCGTCAAATTGCTCAAGCGATCTCCACAACCTAATTGGAGACCCGGCGCTTGCCGGAGCTTTACACCACAATGATTAAGCTCCGAACACCACCAACCGTCTAGGGCGCCAAGGCACCCAAGAGGAACACACTCTAGGGTGTCCAAACACCCAAGAGTAATAAGCTTCTCAAACTTCACTTCCACGTATCACCGTGGAGAACTCAAACCGATGCACCAAATGCAATGGCAAGGGCACACGGAGTGCCCAAGTCCTTCTCTCCCAAATCCCACCAAAGCAACTAATGCTAGGAAGGGAAATGAGAGGAAGAACGAAAGAAGAACACGAAGAACTCCAAGATCTAGATCCAAGGGGTTCCCCTCACTTAGAGGAGAAAGTGATTGGTGGAAGCGTGGATCTAGATCTCCTCTCTTTCCTCAAGAACTAGCAAGAATCATTGGAGGGATTGAGAGTTAGCAAGCTCGAAGAAGGTCAACAATGGGGGAAGAACACGAGCTAATAAGGATGAGGATGAATGGGGAAGAAGACCCCCTTTTATAGGAGCTCTCGAATCCAACCGTTATGTTCACAGCCCGCACAGAGCGGTACTACCGCTCCAAGGAGCGGTACTACCGCTAGGGCGGTAGAACCCCTTCAAAACACAACAGCGAGGAGGCAAAAAGGCCAAAAGAACCTTCGGAGCGGTAGTACCGCTCGTCCTCACGGTACTACCGCTCGACCTCACGGTACTACTGCAAATGCTAGCGGTACTACTGCTATGAAGCGGTACTAAAGAAAAATACTTCATGCCTACTTCATTTGAGCAAAACCACGAGATTTTGGTCCGAGCGGTACTACCGCTTAGGAGCCGCGGTAGTACTGCTCTGGCGGTACTACCGCTCAGAGCTGTAGTAATCTTGCTCGAGCGGTAGTAAAAATTACATCCGCTCTAGTCGCGGTAGTACCGCTGCAGCCTTTACCAAAACAGCCATAACTTTTGCAAGCGGACTCCAATTCAACGAAACCAAGTTTGTTGGAAAGCTAGAAACAAGGGCTAACACAATCTTGAGAGAAATACCAATAATAAGCAAATGAGAAAAGGCCCAAAAGAAAATGGTGAGAACCCTTCCTCGAAAAGACCGGTAAAACCTCCAACACCGAAAACATCATAGAAGACGCATGCAAACTCCGTTTTCGATGAACTCAAGCTTGTCATAAAGATGACCATAAGCTCTAAGACTCACAAAGAGAACCAAACAAGAACCAAGAAACATGATGCAAGGATGCAATGGTTTGAGCTCTCGACGAGCGATATGATCAAGCTACTCACTTGAGAGCCCCCTTGATAGTACGGCTATCGATCCTATAACCCGGTCTCCCAACTACCACCATGAGACCGGTAAAATAGAAAACCTATCAAGGGCAAACCTTTGCCTTGCACATGATCCACTTGAGCTAGATGATGACGATCTTGTCCTCCTCAAGATGGACCACCTTTCTTGATTGCGTTGGGTCGATGGAGACTAGATGATTGCTGCCCCATAGTCCACTATGGGTGAGCCACTCTTCGTCTCATCTTCACAAGTCCATTGACACCACAATGGATGGCAAGCTTCAAGCACTTGATCTCTTCGTGATGCTCCACTTGAACTTGCACACGGCAATCTTGATGACGATCACCACTTGATGTCATCCTTTCCATGGGTTGTATGATATCTTCCTCTTGGCGCAAGCCCATGGACACGTACCTAACCCCACATAGACTCTCACATAGACCATGGGTTAGTACACAAAGTGCAATGGATAATGCTTACCATACCATGGGATCACTTGATCCCTCTCGGTACATCTTCTACGCTTTGAGAGTTGATCAACTTGATTCACTCTTGACTTAGTCTTGATCAACCTTGAATCTTTCCAACTCTATTCGTTTGGATGATGTCTTGAAGGTAAACATGAATGATCACACAATCTTCTTCTTCAAGACATGCTTGCAATAAGCTCAACACTCACATGACCAATCTTTGGATAATTCCTTAATAGCACCTTGGTCAACACATAAACTCCTTGAAACCAACACATGGACTTCAAGAAATGCCTATGGACAAATCCTTCAAATATAACTCAATGCAACCATTAGTCCATAGAGAATGTCATCAATTACCAAAACCACACATGGGGGCACCGCATATCCTTTCACCTACGTTCCCGATTGTTCGGCTAGGTGGTAAAAGGAGCACCTCTGCGATTGTTACTGCCGGGTCAGCCGGATGTGTACCTCAGACTGGGTGAAGCCGAAAGCTAGCGTTCTTAAGAGAATATTCGGTCGGTGAACTAAAAGAAGATTTCTTACTTATTTATTTATCTGCCCCCAGATGTTTTTCTTCTTTTTTCGCAGTCCGGACATGCACTTTAGGGCATGCCTCCCAGGGAAAGGAACCCCTAACGGAACTATTCTCCCTGGAAGATGTTTTCTTACTAACCATGTAATATAACATAACTAGTTGGGCACTTGTCTGATAAAGCACTAATGACCCCTACGCCTGGTCTCCACACATGCCTCGGTTTTTATATAACTGCGAGGGTATTCGGACACACTCCGGACTATTGGGTCCCGAGGTTGAAGCGAAAAGGTCCGCTACGACAAACGATCTACAATCCGGCTAGAAGGCATTTTACATGTCGCTTTAAATTACATAGTCAATTTGACTGATTGTATTCCTCTTCAATACCATCTAACAGGCTGTCTAGTTTACAGTCCTGCTGGGAATACTTTGTGGCCAATTCTACCTGGCCGTACACTAAGCTCACAGGGTTCTCCTTCCCATCGGGCCCCACAGGTCCGACCTCAGCCATGTGGTTTGGGTCAGCCTTCGTGTACCGCGTCTTCACCATGGCCCGAGCCTCCTGGCGCCTTGACGGCAGCCGATATCTTCCATAATCGGAGCGCCGCCCGCGCTCCCTAGAGCCTCTGCAAGCTCCCCAAGGCCTTGGGCAGGGAGGCAGAGGCAGCCACAAGGCACAGGCGACGCCTTTCATCACTGCCGAACTTCGTTAGATGCAGTTGTAAGAGCTCGGGAAGAAGGTCACCCGTAGAACCGGGCATCTCCTCCGCAGGGCGGCCTGTGAGCATACCTAGTCGACTTCCTCGCCGAACTCTTTTTTCAAAGTTCGTTTAAGCACTTACTAAAAATGTCGCATCGAAGCCGCCGATTCTCCTTAACGGAGTCAGACAGCTGGGCACAAACATCTTTTAGTTCCTCACCCAGCTGGGTGTTGGCATCTTGGAGATTATTTTTCTCCTGCCTCACCCTCGTAAGCATGTTCTCGCCGGCCTTTAACTGGCACAAGAGCTGTTGCTTGTCCGGATCTACCCAGCGCCATCTGCAATGTTATTGTCGGTTACACACACCGCAACATACTTATCTTTTAAAAGTGTATATTACGAGAGGGGCCTCTATGGCTTCCCACATCAGCTTGTCTTGGCCTCAAGATGGGCTTTGCACTCTTCAAGCTCCTGGGACAGTTGGGTGTTCTTTTCTGTAAGATCCTGCACAATAAATGATCCTTAAATCAGTTATTCTAACTATTTCAAGTCTCGGGGGCTACTGGTATATATAACCATCAAATTTTCTCACATGTATGTCTTTCACATACTGCTCCGTGGCTCTGGCTAGACCATTTTGAGCGGCACGGAGGTGCGCATCTCCCGAATTGAAGGCATTCAATGCCTCTTGGGAGAAACATGCGTCACGAAGAATAGTCCGGCGACGCCTGTGATTCATGGCACTCTCCACCTCGGAGTTGGTGGCGGATAATCTGTCGGCATCCTCTGTCGGAGGAGCATCCGGCATACGCCTCGTGTTTGCCTCCGCTTCTGGGCCTGGCTTTGAAGCCTGGCTGGCGGAGGCTCGATTGGCAACCTCTCCGGACATAATCCAGCGAGCGCTCTTTTTCCTGAAAAAAGCACGAGTGTTAGTATACCTTCCGGAATAAAACCTGGGAATAAGTGTTTGGGAACGCAGTAATTTCAAAAAATTTCCTACGCACACACAGGACCATGGTGATGGCATAGCAACGAGAGGGGAGAGTGTTGTCTACGTACCCTCGTAGACCGTAAGCGGAAGCGATCACAACGTAGAGGAAGTAGTCGTACGTTCTCCTCGCGATCCTGCCGATCCTAGCGCCGCTACTCCGGCACCTCCGATTCGATGATGATGACGTAGAGGAAGTAGTCGTCGTTCTCCTCACGATCCGGCCGATCCCAGCGCCGTTACTCCGGCGCCTCCGAAGTTCTTGGCACACGTTCAGCTCGATGGCGCTCCACGGGCTCCGATCCGGCCAAAGCTCCGGGGAGAAGAAGTTCCGTCGACCTGACGGCGTGGTGACAATCTTGATGTTTCACCGGCGCAGGCTTCGCCTAAGCACCGCTTCTGATATGACCGAGGTGGAATATGGTGGAGGGGGCACCGCACGGCTAAGGAGAGCGATCTCAAGGATCAACTTGTGTGTTCTAGGTGCCCCCTCCCCGTATATAAAGGAGGGAGGGAGGAGGTGGCCGGCCCAAGGGGGGCGCACCATAGGAGGAAACCTACTCCAAGTAGGTTTCCCTCTTTTCCTTATCTTATTTGGAGGGAAGGAAGGAGTACTAGTATTAGGAAGTAGTACTAGTAGTAGGAATAGGAAGAGGGGGAAGGAGAAAGGAAAGGGGGGGCCGGCCCCCTTCCCCAATTCGGATTGGGCTTGGGGGGCGCGCCCCCCTCCCTTGTTCCTTCTCCCTTCCTCCTACATGGGCCCAATAAGGCCCATAAACCTCCCGGGGGGTTCCGGTAACCACCCGGAGCTCCAAACTTCTCCGCAACCTTTCCGGTGTCCAAAAATATCCGTCCAAGATAACAATCTTTATGTCTCGACCATGTCGAGACTCCTCGTCATGTCCGTGATCAGATCCGGGACTCGAACAACCTTGGTACATCAAAATACATAAATTCATAATATAAGCATCATCGAAACCTTAAGCGTGCGGACCCTACGGTTCGAGAACAATGTAGACATGACCGAGACACATCTCCGGTCAATAACCAATAGCGGGACCTGGATGCCCATATTAGTTCCTACATATTCTACGAAGATCTTTATCGGTCAGACCGCATAACAACATACGTTGTTCCCTTTGTCATCGGTATGTTACTTACCCGAGATTCGATCGTCGGTATCCAATACCTAGTTCAATCTCAAGCATCGGCAAGTCTCTTTACTCGTTCCGTAATACATCATCTCACAACTAACTCATTAGTTGTAATGCTTGCAAGGCTTATGTGATGTGTATTACCGAGAAGGCCTAGAGATACCTCTCCAGACAATTGGAGTGACAAAACCTAATCTCGAAATCGCCAACCCAACAAGTACCTTTGGAGACACTGTAGTACTCCTTTATAATCACCCGATTCGTTGTGACGTTTGGTAGTACCCAAAGTGTCCCTCCGTAAACAGGAGTTGCATAATCTCATAGTTACGAGGAACATGTATAAGTCATGAAGAAAGCAATAGCAACATACTAAGCGATCAAGTGCTAGGCTAACGGAATGGGTCATGTCAATCAGATCATTCTCCTAATGATGTGATCCCGTTAATCAAATGACAACTCATGTCTATGGTTAGGAAACATAACCATCTTTGATTAACGAGCTAGTCAAGTAGAGGCATACTAGTGACACTCTGTTTGTCTATGTATTCACACATGTATTATGTTTCCGGTTAATACAATTCTAGCATGAATAATAAACATTTATCATGATATAAGGAAATAAATAATAACTTTATTATTGCCTCTAGGGCATATTTCCTTGATCTCCCACTTGCACTAGAGTCAATAATCTAGTTCATTCAAGAATGATTCTAACACCCATGGAGTCTTGGTGCTGATCATGTTTTGCTCGTGGAAGAGGCTTAGTTAAGCAGTGCAACGTTCGAGATCCGTATGTATTTTGCAAATCTCTATGTCTCCCACTTGGACTTGGTCCCGAATGGAATTGAAGCGTCTCTTGATATGCTTGGTCCTCTTGTGAAATCTGGATTCCTTTGCCAAGGCAATTGCACCAGTATTGTCACGAGAAGATCTTCATTGGTCCCGATGCACTAGGTACAACACCTAGATCGGAAATGAACTCTTTCATCCAGACTCCTTCATTTGCCGCTTCGAAGCAGCTATGTACTCCGCTTCACATGTAGATCCCGCCACGGCGCTTTGTTTAGAACTGCACCAACCGGCTCCACCGTTTAACAAAAACACGTATCCGGTTTGCGATTTAGAATCGTCCGGATCGATGTCAAAGCTTACATCGGCGTAACCATTTACGACTAGCTCTTTGTCACCTCCATATACGAGAAACATATCCTTAGTCCTTTTCGTATTTCAGGATGTTCTTGACCGCTGTCGATGATCCACTCTGGATTACTTTAGTACCTTCCTGCCAAGCTTACAGCCTAAGCATACGTCAGTGCGGTACACAAGCATTGCATACATGATAGAGCCTATGGCTGAAGCATAGGGAACATCTTTCATTTTCTCTCTATCTTCTGCCGTGGTCGGGCATTGAGTCCGACTCAATTTCACACCTTGTATGTCTGTAAAAAACCTTTCTTTGCCTAATCCATTTTGAACTTCTTCAAAACTTTATCAAGGTATGTGCTTTGTGAAAGTCCAATTAAGCGTCTTGATCTATCTCTATAGATCTTGATGCCCAATATGTAAGCAGCTTCACCAAGGTCTTTCATCGAAAAACTCTTGTTCAAGTATCCCTTTATGCTATCCGGAAATTCTATATCATTTCCGATCAATAATATGTCATCTACATATAATATCGTAAATGCTACTGAGCTCCCACTCACTTTCTTGTAAATACGGGCTTCTCCATAAGTCTCAGATAAACCCAAATACTTTGATCACACTATCAAAGCGTTTATTCCAACTCCGAGATGCTTGCACCAGTCCATAAATGGATCATTGGAGCTTGCACACTTTGTTAGCTCCCTTTGGATCGATAAAACCTTCTGGTTGCATCATATACAACTCTTCTTCCGTAAACCCATTCAGAATGCGGTCTTTACATCCATTTGCCAAATTTCATAATCATAAAATGCGGCAATTGCTAACATGATTCGGACAGACTTAAGCATCGCTACGGGTGAGAAGGTCTCATCGTAGTCAACCCCTTGAACTTGTCGAAAACCCTTTGCGACAAGTCGAGCTTTGTAGACAGCAATATTACCGTCGTCGTCGGTCTTCTTCTTGAAGATCCACTTGTTTTCTATTGCTTGCCGACCCTCGGGCAAGTCAACCAAAATCCACACTTTGTTTTCATACATGGATCTCATCTCGGATTTCATGGCCTCAAGCCATTTTATGGAATCTGGGCTCACCATCGCTTCTTCATAGTTCGTAGGTTCATCATGATCTAGTAGCATGACTTCCGAACAGGATTGCCGTACCACTCAGTGCGGATTTTATTCTGGTTGATCTACGAGGTTCTGTAGTAACTTGATCTGAAGTTTCATGATCAACATCATCAACTTCCTCACTATTTGGTGTAGATATCGCAGAAACTGGTTTCTGTGATAAACTACTTTCAAATAAGGGAGTAGGTATAGTTACCTCATCAAGTTCTACTTTCCTCCCACTCACTTCTTTCGAGAGAAACTCCTTCTCTAGAAAGGATCCATTCTTAGCAACAAATGTCTTGCCTTTGGATCTGTGATAGAAGGTGTACCCAACTGTCTCCTTTGGGTATCCTATGAAGACACATTTCTCCGATTTAGGTTCGAGCTTATCAGGTTGAAGCTTTTTCACATAAGCATCGCATCCCCAAACTTTAAGAAAGCGACAACTTTGGTTTCTTGCTAAACCATAGTTCATAAGGTGTCGTCTCAACGGATTTTGACGGTGTTCTATTCAGCGTGAATGCGCCGTCTCAAGAGCATAACCCCAAAGCGATAGCGGTAATCTGTAAGAGACATCATAGATCGCACCATATCTAGTAAAGTGCGATTACGACGTTCGGACACACCATTGCTTGTGGTGTTCCGGGTGGCGTGAGTTGCGAAACTATTCCGCATTGTTTCAAATGTAGACCAAACTCATTAACTCAAATATTCGCCTCCACGATCGGATCGCGAAACTTTATTTTCTTATTACGATGATTTTCAACTTCACTCTGAAATTCTTTGAACTTTTCAAATGTTTCAGACTTATGTTTCATTAAGAAGATATACCCATATCTGCTTAAATCATCTGTGAAGGTGAGAAAATAACGATATCCGCCACGAGCCTCAATATTCATTGGACCACATACATCTGTATGTATGATTTCCAACAAATCTGTTGCTCTCTCCATTGTACCGGAGAACGGGGTTTTAGTCATCTTGCCCATGAGGCACGGTTCATAAGTGCCAAGTGATTCATAATCAAGTGACTCCAAAAGTCCATCAAGATGGAGTTTCTTCATGCGCTTTATACCGATATGACCTAAACGGCAATGCCACAAATAAGTCGCACTATCATTATCAACTCTGCATCTTTTGGTTTCAACATTATGAATATGTGTATCATTACTATCGAGATTCATTAAAATAGACCACTCTTCAAGGGTGCATGACCATAAAAGATATTATTCATATAAATAGAACAACCTTTATTCTCTCGATTTAAATGAATAACCGTCTCGCATCAAACAAGATCCAGATATAATGTTCATGCTTAACGCGGCACCAAATAACAATTATTTAGGTCTAAAACTAATCCCGAAGGTAGATGTAGAGGTAGCGTGCCGACCGCGATCACATCGACTTTGGAACCATTTCCACGCCGCATCGTCACCTCGTCCTTTGCCGGTGTTAAGCAATCAGAAGTCCACTGTTTGAGTTGCAAATATTAGCAATGTAACCGATTATCAAATACCCAGTGCTACTGCGAGCTCTAGTAAGGTACACATCAATAACATGTATATCACATATACCTTTGTTCACCTTGCCATCCTTCTTATCCGCCAAATACTTGGGGCAGTTCCGCTTCCGGTGACCGATCGCTTGCGGTAGAAGCACTCAGTTTCAGGTTTAGGTCCGGACTTGGGTTTCTTCCCTTGAGCGACAACTTGTTTGCTGTTCTTCTTGAAGTTCCCTTTTCTTCCCTTTGCCTTTCTTCTTGAAACTAGTGGTCTTATTTACCATCAACACTTGATGCTCCTTCTTGATTTCTACCTCCGCAGCTTTCGGCATTGCGAAGAGCTCGAGCATAGTCTTTACTAACCCTTGCATATTATAGTTCATCACGAAGCCTTTGTAGCTTGGTGGCGGTGATTGAAGAATTACATCAATGACACAATCATCCGGAAGATCAACTCCCGGTTGAGTCAAGTGATTGTAATACCCGGACATTACGAGTATGTGCTCAGCAGCAGACCCATTCTCCTCCATTTTGCAGCTATAGAACTTATTGGAGACTTCATATCTCTCAATCCGGGCATTCTGCTGAAATATCAACTTCAACTCTTGGAACATCTCATATGCTCCACGACTTTCAAAACGCGTCGTTGAAGACCCGGTTCTAAGCCGTAAAGCATGGCACACCGAACTATAGAGTAGTCATCGACTTTGCTCGCGAGACGTTCTTAACGTCGTCGGTTACATCGGCCAGAAGAACGGCACCTAGCGGTGCATCCAGACGTAACTCTTACGTGCAGCAATGAGGATAATCCTCGTGATTACGGACCCGATCCGTGTAATTGCTACCATCATCTTTCAACTTTGCTTTCTCAAGGAACGCATTAAAATTCAACGGAACAACAAAGACGAGCCATCTATCTACAAATGCAGATAGACAAGCAAGATACTATCAGGTACTAAGTTCATGATAAATTTAAGTTCAATTAATCATATTACTCAAGAACTCCCACTTAGACAGACATCTCTCTAGTCATCTAAGTGATCACGTGATCCAAATCAACTAAACCATACCGATCATCACGTGAGATGGAGTAGTTTTCAATGGTGAACATCTTATGTTGATCATATCTACTATATGATTCACGCTCGACCTTTCGGTCTCCGTGTTCCGAGGCCATATCTGCATATGCTAGGCTCGTCAAGTATAACTCGAGTATTCTGCGTGTGCAAAACTGGCTTGCACCCGTTGTAGATGGACGTAGAGCTTATCACACCCGATCATCACGTGGTGTCTCGGCACGACGAACTTTGGCAACGGTGCATATTCAGGGAGAACACTACTTGATAATTTTTAGTGAGAGATCATCTTAAAATGCTACCGTCAATCAAAGCAAAATAAGATGCATAAAGGATAAACATCACATGCAATCAATATAAGTGATATGATATGGCCATCATCATCTTGTGCTTGTGATCTTCATCTCGAAGCACCGTCATGATCACCATCGTCACCGGGCGCGACACCTTGATCTCCATCGTAGCATCGTTGTCGTTTACGCCATCTATTGCTTCTCGACTATCGCTACCGCTTAGTGATAAAGTAAAGCAATTACGTATGCGTTGCATTTCATACAATAAAGCGACAACCATATGGCTCTCGCCAGCTTGCCGATAACTCGGTTACAAAACATGATCATCTCATACAATAAAATATAGCATCACGTCTTGACCATATCACATCACAACATGCCCTGCAAAAACAAGTTAGACGTCCTCTACTTTGTTGTTGCAAGTTTTACGTGGCTGCTACGGGCTGAGCAAGAACCGTTCTTACCTACGCATCAAAACCACAACGATACTTCGTCAAATAGACTCCGTTTAACCTTCTCAAGGACCGGGCGTAGTCACACTTGGTTCAACTAAAGTGAGAGAGACAGACACCCGCCACCACCTTTAAGCACGAATGCTCGTAACGGTGAAACCGGTCTCGCGTAAGCGTCTGGCGTAATGTCGGTCCGGGCCGCTTCATCTCACAATACCGCTGAACCAAAGTATGACATCTTTGGTAGGCGTATGACTTGTATCGTCCACAACTCACTTGTGTTCTACTCGTGCATATGACATCAACGCATAAAACCAGGCTCGGATGCCACCTTTGTTGGGGAACGCGGTAATTTCAAAAATTTCCCTCGCATTACGGGACCATGGTGATGGCATAGCAACGAGAGGGGAGAGTGTTGTCTACGTACCCTCGTGGACCGTGGCGGAAGCGATCACAACGTAGAGGAAGTAGTCGACGTTCTCCTCGCGATCCTGCCGATCCCGGCGCCGCTACTCCGGCACCTCCGATTCGATGATGACGTAGAGGAAGTAGTCGACGTTCTCCTCACGATCCAGCCGATCCCAGCCGTTACTCCGGCGCCTCCAGTTCTTGGCACACGTTCACTCGATGGCGCTCCACGGGCTCCGATCCAAAGCAAAGCTCCGGGAGAAGAAGTTCCACAAGACGACGGCGTGGTGACGATCTTGATGTTTCACCGATGCAGGGCTTCGCCTAAGCACCGCCACGATATGACCGAGGTGGAATATGGTGGAGGGGGCACCGCACACGGCTAAGGAACGATCTCAAGGATCAACTTGTGTGTTCTAGGGTGCCCCTCCTCCCGTATATAAAGGAGGGAGGGAGGAGGTGGCCGCCCAAGGGGCGCACCATAGGAGGGGAAACCTACTCCAAGTAGGTTTCCCTCTCTTTCCTTATCTTATTTGGAGGGAAGGAAGGAGTACTAGTATTAGGAAGTAGTACTAGTAGTAGGAATAGGAAGAGGGGAAGGAGAAAGGAAAGGGGGGCCGCCCCTTCCCCAATTCGGATTGGGCTTGGGGCGCGCCTCCCTTGTTCCTTCTCCTTCCTCCTACATGGGCCCAATAAGGCCCATAAACCTCCCGGGGTTCCAGAACCTCCCGAGCTCCAAACTTCTACGGAACCTTTCCTGTCCAAATATATCCGTCCAATATATCAATCTTTATGTCTCGACCATTTCGAGACTCCTCGTCATGTCCGTGATCATATCCGGGACTCGAACAACCTTCGTACATCAAAATACATAAACTCATAATATAACCGCCATCGAAACCTTAAGTTGCGGACCCTACGGTTCGAGAACAATGTAGACATGACCGAGACACATCTCCGTCAATAACCAATAGCAGGACACGGATGCCCATATTAGTTCCTACATATTCTACGAAGATCTTTATCGGTCAGACCGCATAACAACATCGTTGTTCCCTTTGTCATCGGTATGTTACTTACCCGAGATTCGATCGTCGGTATCCAATACCTAGTTCAATCTAGATTCTTGGCAAGTCTCTTTACTCGTTCCGTAATACATCATCTCACAACTAACTCATTAGTTGTAATGCTTGCAAGGCTTATGTGATGTGTATTACCGAGAAGGCCTAGAGATACCTCTCCGACAATCGGAGTGACAAAACCTAATCTCGAAATACGCCAACCCAACAAGTACCTTTGGAGACACCTGTAGTACTCCTTTATAATCACCCGATTCGTTGTGACGTTTGGTAGTACCAAAGTGTCCCTCCGGTGGCAGGAGTTGCATAATCTCATAGTTACAGGAACATGTATAAGTCATAAGAAAGCAATAGCAACATACTAAACGATCAAGTGCTAGGCTAACGGAATGGGTCATGTCAATCAGATCATTCTCCTAATGATGTGATCCCGTTAATCAAATGACAACTCATGTCTATGGTTAGGAAACATAACCATCTTTGATTAACGAGCTAGTCAAGTAGAGGCATACTAGTGACACTCTGTTTGTCTATGTATTCACACATGTATTATGTTTCCGGTTAATACAATTCTAGCATGAATAATAAACATTTATCATGATATAAGGAAATAAATAATAACTTTATTATTGCCTCTAGGGCATATTTCCTTCAATAAGGTAACACGCCATACCGTTGCACCGGCGTTTCAATCCGGACCGCACTTCTTTTTAGCTTTCTTTGACGTCTTGCCCTTATTGGCCCGCCGCATGAGCTCGGTCTTCCGCCTCAAGGGCTCCCCCTGCAAGACACCGTTGATATACGGTGATCAAAAGTAAGCACGGATGAATCACTCTCAAAGTACCGGGCTTCGGTCTCGATTACTGTGAGGTGGAAGTATTCCGGTAATCGGCCGTAATGGCAACCGTGGCATTATCAATGCTCGATTGGTGAAATACCCGTCGATCAGCTCCACCGATATATGCAGGATCCTCTTGGGAGGCCGGATCGAGGAACCGTTCGAGATCTTCGGGTTGTGGAGGCAGTTTATATCCTTCTGACGGCCTTGATTCTGCGTCGAAATTACAAAATGAGATACTTGACTATGGGAATATGGATCGGATGGGCAAAAAGAAATGTCCGCTTACCCAGCTGGGAGGATTGTTCATAGAAAATCCGTCCTGTGGGTTGACGTGAAGAAATTCCTCCTCTTCTCCCTTGTATAATGTGGACAAGGTCTTCATCAGATCTGCGACCGATCCCGGCCCCTTACGGCCATAGCGGGTGGCATCATCCTCCCCGTTGAAATCCCACATGGGGTGGCCTCTATCTTGAGCTGCACCGCACCCCCCGCATAATGCATGTGGCCATGTCCCCGATCATGGTCAGTCCGGAATGGGCCAACAACCTTATTCGGCCCATCAGGTAAAGGACGTCCCTGTCATTTTCCCTCTGAAGGCTCCGTGGATGCCAGCTTAGGCGTTTCTTCAAAGGAGCATTACTGAACTCCGTGAGGCCGATCCGAACAGGGTCCGGTAGGGGAACATCTTCTATATAAAACCATTCAAGGCCGGTCTTGGACGCCTTCTTCGGGGTTCCGGATAGATATCCGGTCCGGCGATGCGCCATAGTTTGGCTCCGCCCACTTGATATATCGACCCTCCCGAGAACGGGTACGAGGCAGAACAACCTCTTCCACAGCGCGAAATGAGCCTCGATGCCCAAAAACAGCTCGCAAAGGGCCACGAAGCCCGCAATATGCAGAATGAAGGCAGGCGTAAGGTTGTGCAACTGGAGGCCATAGAACTCCAGGAGTCCCCAGAGAAACGGATGAATTGGAAATTCGAGCCCTCTTACCAAATAAGGGACGAAGCATACCCGCTCTCCTTCGGAGGGACTGGGGACGCTCTCCGCTTGTTTCCCACCCTTATAGGTGGCGAGTCCGGCTCGAACCGGAACCATGAATGCTGGGGGGAGAAATCCCTTGGTTTGGAGCGTCACTAGCTCATTTGTCTTGAGGGACATCTCTCCCAATCTCCGTGTGAGGACCGGGAGGCGGAAGGAGGAGGAGCGTCGACCGTCCATAATGGAATGGATTTCTATCAGGTGCGCTCCGATGAAAGCTCGCGGAGGAAAGATGGTGCGATTCGGATCTAGATCCCCGTCTCTTATATAGGCAGCTCATTTGCACAGCTAGGGGGGGGGGGGGTAAATGTAGAAACACCCTGGCTTTTCACATTCATGCAAACACGTGGAAGATGGCCATTATTGGGCGTGGAAGCCAAGGAGCACGATATTTACAAGAAGCTGGACACTATTCAATAGGTACATAGGATTTGGAGAAGAACCCGCCTTGCAATACCGAAGACAATCTACGCGCCGGACTCGTCGTCATTGAAGCCTGGTTCGGGGGCTACTGAGGGAGTCCCGGATTAGGGGGTGTCCGGATAGGCGGACTATGACCTTTGGCCGACTCTGGACTATGAAGATACAAGATTGAAGACTTAGTCCGTGTCCTGGATGGGACTTTCCTTGGCGTGGAAGGCAAGCTTGGCGATGCGGATATGTAGATCTCCTACCATTGTAACCGATATTGTGTAACCCTAACCCTCTTGATTGCCTATATAAACCGGAGGGTTTTAGTCCGTGGGACGAACAACAATCATACCATAGGCTAGCTTCTAGGGTTTAGCCTCTCCGATCTCGTGGTAGATCTACTCTTGTACTACCCATATCATCAATATTAATCAAGCGGAGTAGGGTTTTACCTCCATCGAGAGGCCCGAACACGGATAAAAACATCGTGTCCCTTGTCTCCTGTTACCATCCGCCTAGATGCACAGTTCAGGACCCCTTACCCGAGATCCGCCGGTTTTGACACCGACAGCTGCCACTTGTTGCACTGTGACAGACCGGGGACTAAATCATCACATCCAGTGCAAGTTGGGGTATGGCGAAGTTGCATTTTGCAAGTTTAGGACTAAATCATCACATTCCATACAAGTTAAGGTACGTGGGGGTGCTTTTACCTCTGCAAATAAATACGATGAGCACCATGGAGACCATGCACTACATGCATGCGCACGCCCATTCCTGCATGTGTTTTACTTCGCGGTGCCGAGCGCCGCCTTCCACTTGACGGCGACCTCCTCGAGCGCCCGGCGCGACGGCCCCTCCGGCAACCACGCACGTGCTGCCGCTTTCTGCAGGTCCTCGACCCGGCGCCGCACCTTCTGACCGCCCTCCACGAGCTCCTTCACTGCTTTGGCGATCTCGTGGCGCATCACCAAGCATCGGCCGTCCTCTCGTGCTGGCGGCACCCGCAGCGCCATCCCGAGCTTCTCTTCCAGGAGAACGGCGTTCATCCTCTGCTCCGCGTACAGCGGCCACGCGAGCATGGGCACGCCGCACCCCACGCTCTCTAGCGTCGAGTTCCACCCGCAGTGCGACACGAAGGCGGCTGTCGCAGGGTGAGCCAGCACGCGCACCTGAGGCGCCCACGCCGCCACGGCTAGGCCCCTCCCACTTGTCCTCGCCAAGAAGCCCTCGGGGAGCCACGCCAACGGATCGTCGCCGCCGGCACCGCAACGGCCGCCGTCGGTGCTTGGCATCCGCACGACCCAGAGAAACCTTTGGCCGCTCGCCTCGAGACCAGCCGCGAGCTCGGCCGTCTGCTCCACAGAAAGTGCTCCGCCGCTCCCGAAGGCGACGTACACCACAGAGCCGACCGGCTGACGGTCGAGCCACTCCAAGCATGGCGACGACGCGCCCGCGGCGGCTTCGTCCGGATCTGGCCGCCGGACGAATGGCCCCACGGGGAACACCGGCGGGAAGAGGAACGCGCCCGCAGCTTGCTCCGGTACCACCAGCCGCTTGAACGCTTCCGCGGTGCCAAGTTCCATCTCGTAGAACGTGTTCACCAACAGACCATCGGCAGCGCGGATCCTCCGGCCCAACTCGACAACCTGCTCGTAACCCGGGTGCCTGGAACTGCCGCACCCGTCCGGGAGGTCCTCGCGGCACAGCGAGACGCCGCCGAGAAGCTCAAGAGGCACCGCGAGGTCGCGGTACTCGCCGGGGGCGGCGTCCTCGTGGAGCTCGAGGATGTGGCGCGTGAGGGCGACCAACGCCAGGTTGCTAGGGACGAAGAGGTACCCCGGGACGCCGAGCTCGGCTGCGACGGGCAGCGCCACGGAGCAGAGGAAGTCGGGCACCAGCGCGGCGAGCGGGGCGGCACTGGAGTCGTCGTTGATGGAGCGGAGGAGGGCGCGGATGTTGGGGACGGAGCGGCGGACGAGCTCCAGGAGCACGAGGCCGTCATGGGCGTCGGCGGGGAGGTCGTCCATCCGGACGGCGGGGAGCGCGGCGGTGGCGACGGAGGCGGGGAGGCGCGGGAGAAGCTGGCCTGCCGGGCCGGAGAGGTTGGTGAAGGTGACGATCGTGGCCGCGAAGCCGTGGAGCTCGACGAGCCGCCGCGCCAGCTCGGCCATTGGAATGAGGTGGCCGGCGCCGGGGCTGGCCAGAAGCACGACGTGCGGCCGCGGCCGCGCTCTGGGTGGCGCGGAGCCAGTGCTGGTCAACGACCCCATTCCGCCAACGGGTTAATTCTTGCAGTGCACCGTGCGTCCGTGAGCGAGATGCTGGTTGTGATCTTGTGGATCTGGATTCCAAGGTCCGATCCCATTCGGCATTTTACGAGGTAGAGTATACAGTTTTTCGGGACCGTGCTGCAGAGATGCCAGAATTAATCCCACATGCCTGGTCAGAGCCTCGCAGTCACAGCACTGCGAGGGAAGTCTGATTTAAGGCCCTGTTTGATTCATAAGTCCTAGAATTTTTTTTAGTCCCAACTTATAAGTCATAAATTTTTAAAAAGTCTTTATCTGTTTGGTTCCTGGGACTTATAAGTCCCTATAAGACCATATTGCAACTATAAGTTCCTATAAATCCCTCCTTGAGAGTCTTATTTCATGTTTCACAACGCCCACTTTAAGTTCCTATAAGTCCCTCCTGTTTGGTTTAGACGGGACTTATAGAGACTTTTTTAAGTCCCTAAGCCAATAAATCCCTAGAAACAAACACCCTCTAAATCTTGAGTTTGTAGAGAGCGACGCAAGAGCTGTATTATACCTGCGGTTTTCTACGAGGTGAGAAGGGTTACGTAAAGACTTGGCATATTTTAATTGATGATTAGCAGGTGCACGAGCCCACCCTAAAAGTCCGGTGGGCAAAGTTTGATTAGTGGGAAGGAAAGCTCCGTACGCTTAGAGCATCTCTCACAAAAGTTTCGTGCCCTAAAATAATTTTAGCACGTCACTATAGTATTTTTAGCGTATCGGACCCAATATTGATTTACCAGATGCCCAAAAACGCGCGTTCAAAAAAAACACGCAGTGTAAGTTGCGAAGCACGCGTTATTCAGCGCCTCAAATTTGCATCATGCGATAGTGTTTTTCAGCGGGCGCCCAACCCTTTTTTGCGCGCGCATTATTTTACAGCTTCTGCTGAAGCTGTCCGGCGCTCAAAAAACCCGAATTTTAGTGTGCGGAGCAGTTTTTGGGCGCCTGTTAGAGATGCTCTTACGTACTCCCTCCGTCTGGTAAAAAATGTACATATAGAATTTTAGGACAAAATATGAAGTGAAGTAAAAATGCATGGGAAAGGTACAAGCCAGCATCTCTCTTCTTTTTAATTACCCAACCTCCAATGAGCTAAGTGCATGTAAAAATTAAGAAGACCATGTGTAGAATGTTATTGGCCTTGATTACCGTATGATGAGAAAGAAATATGTTTTTCTACTTCGAAGTGCATTGGGAAATTAGGAGTATACTCTTTTTATGGATAAAATTTATAGCCAAACGTATATCTTCACCGGACGGAGGGAGTAGATGTCTTCATAGGTGTATATTTTTGGCGACACAAGTGAATCCTAACATTTAAATCCTGAAGTCCATACTCTGACCACACGGGCAATGCTATACCTATGTAAAAAAGGTACGTAAGCTAACAGGCTGTTCAACGTGGGGGTTATTATTGGGTGTAGAGAGAGGGAGAAGCCCGCCCCGTTGAAAATCAGGGGGAGAAATTAATTGGTTGGAAGGATTACGTAAAGCTGCGCGTAAAATGTTCCGTTGGTGTAGTATTATCGCTGACCACACCGATCCCAGTCATTTTCGACCTTCAGGCGTTTTTAGGAGTGAATTTGATGATGTTGCATTGGGAGACTCGGATTGCTAACTTTGACCATCATCACTGCAGCAGCTTGGCCTCCGCGTACTGCATGGTGGAAACGCCTCAACCACCATAGCGTCGAGCCCGTGCATGGCTTGCTGCTGCTGCCGAGTCGTGATGAAGCTCAAGAAGTCGGCGGCGGGGCAGAGTCGCAAGTGTCGACGTGGCGCATGTAAATGATGGAGCCCCCTGCTATGGCATTGTCGGCTGCGTGCTATTGGCCGACGCGATCGTGCATATCAGGATCCCTTCGAGCAGCACATGTTCCATTATTATTCATTGGCAACCACGCGCCTAGGAGCGTGCACGGACAGACGTGGATTTTTGAAGCTCAGACTTTCGAACACCTGTTATCATTACCTTTCAATGTTATTTTGACAACTATGCTACACAACTAACTTATTACATGATTTTTTTTCTATTTTTTGTTTCTTCAAAACAAAACAACAGACGAACCTTAAAACTTTGCAGGACAACAATACATTCTTACTACAATGTGGGGAAAAATCAGATTTTTTTTCATCCGACATAAATAGAGAAAATGAGATTTTCTTTTTAAGTAAAAAAATATCATTTTTAGTATATATGATTCAGAAAAAAATCTTAAAATTATTTCCTACATTATAGTTAGAATGTTTTGTTGTCCTGTAAAGTTTGAAGTTCATACGCAAGTTCATATGTTGTTTCATTTGAAAGAAACAAAAAAGACAAAAGTGCTAGCACGAATCGCGGTGCAGAAATGGATGGCTAGATAAGGGAATGTACCAAAGCCTATGCATTGGTAAATGTTAACCGTACATGGACGACATGTGCCTTCTTATGTACTTTTAATTTTTGGTCCATGTGTTATTAATCCTGAGTATTTATTCCACTCAATCAAAGCTAATTGAAATATATTGGAACTGATTCCCGCAGTAACACGCGGTGTATCATCTAGTTTCCATAATTCTCGAGAATTTGGAGGAACCCTAGTTTATTACTCCTTCTACAAAGAAGTATAAGAGCATTTAGATCACTAAAGTAGTGATCTAAATGCTTTTATATTTCTTTACAGAAGGAGTATATGATTAGAATGTGGTAATGTATTTGATCTATATAATCTTGTCGTGATGATTATTTTCACTGTGTTGTGTGAACGTTGAATGCATTATATTTGAACCATGACATTTAGTGATCTAAATGCTTTTATATTTCTTTATAGAGGGAGTATATGATTAGAATGTGGTAATATATTTGATCTATATAATCTTGTCGTGATGATTATTTTCACTGTGTTGTGTGAACGTTGAATGCATTATATTTGCCCCAAGTGAATGTCATGGATGTCAATGGCACGGCGGTGATAGAAATTGCCTCTCTCCTTAGTGGACCTTTGGTAAGGGAACAGCCGAGATCTATATGCATTAACTAAATCCAGGGGCGTTAATCATCATCATACTTGGCTACATCTATGGAGGGATGATGATAGTTTTGCGTGATACAGAACTAAGGAATTAGTGCATATCTTATTATTTGCTCCGCCCTCACAAAAACATACATCACAATGATGAAATATTTAAACATTCACTATCATTATATACTAGTGGGGAATCCAGAGCTCTCGAGAATACCTTAATGCAATTCCTATACTACTCTTCCTTTCTCTCTCACACCCCTCTTTTACTCTAATTACAAACACATACGTCACTTGACTTGACATGGTTTGAAATGTGCACTATAGTTCTTTGCTCACAAACACTTACAATAACTTGAAAGCATCGCACGATGAACCTCTAGGTTGCAAGCACAACACGAGACCACTAGGCACTTGCAAGCACAACACGACAACCTCTGAAGGGGCAAATGACCATTTCCTTCGTCTCTTTCTGGGATCGCCACTACCACTAAGCAAGCAACTACCAATTGTTTAGTCTCTCCCATCCAAACTTACTAACATAAATCTTATCTGGCTGACATTCTGAGATGGCAAATGAACCCTTTTTATTGCAGTTTTGTATGAGCGAGATCAAACGGTGGTAGTTTTAAACTATCTGTCATGTCACTCCGAAGAAACTACCACCCCTCACAAGTAAAATTGCTAGCAAAATCATTCACAAATGCCACCACTCCTGCCGAACATTCGCCAGCTAAGGGGGTCCTTCAGCAATCGTTACCAATTTATTAATTTTGATTTATGTTGGTTCTCAGGGGCACATGTTCCATCTATCCATGTATGAAGACTGGTATCACAATCTCGATGAACCCTTTGATAATAGCTAGGAAATTTTGGAACCTCAACATATTTACAAAGCTGTTGCCATGACTCCTAAGACCCTTCAGTAATCCCTTGAAAAGTTCATGGCATGGAACTCCATATTTACAAAGCTGTTGCCCCTAGCAATTACCCGAAGACTCCTGATTCTGTGCTCAAGTCTACATCAAATTCTAAAACCAAGACAGGAATCAGTAGAAGTCAAGCACTCCTGTGATGGTGATCGGAGGGTCGATCAGTACACGTTTCGCTTGTCCTGATGAAAACAGCTGCGGCAGCATGTTTGCTTCCTTTGGTGCAACACCAGGGGCTGTCCAAAGAGTAACATGTGGCCAGTCATTTTTGGAATCAATCTTCTCGCCATTTACAGTTCCAAGTTGTGCCTCGAGAGCAGCCATCTTATCAGTGTAGAGGAAGGCGTTAAACGACAATGGGACTTCCTGGTTCTGGTAGACTCCATAGCTAGCAACTGCAGCTACACCATGGGCTCTTTTGTGGGCAAGGGTGACATGAGCCTTGCTTAGGTTATCCTCCACTTTTATGCCGTTGAGAAAATTGTTTACATCACCATCATTCTCGCCCAACTGTTACAGTTACGCAATGTATAAATGGTTAAATTAGAGAACCATCCATGACTGCTGCATGATGACAAAACCTAGCGGCAGCAGTCACATGACTACGAAAACTAGAACTGGGAAAGTTCATACACCTTAAGGACTAAGTTGAGCATGCATATCTTACCTTTCGGAGAAGGCTCAATATATCTGCCTGGGGTACTGTAACCGCAGCAAAAACAATATTCCCAAACCTTCGCTTTGCAGTATCAGGAGTTTTGACATCACCTTTTGCAACAGCCTTCAACTGTTCCAGTACTTCTTTCACCGCAACATCAAATGGAACCTAATAAATGAGAACATTATAACAAAAGAAACACATCCTCTCTTTCTGTGCAGTGAAATTTGTAAACGTCACAGTAAACAGCTTCTTATGATTCCACAGAATACCAGTGCAAGTCCCTAATTAAAGGTCATCATTTATAAACTACAAATTGCAAAACCATTCTATTGCCTAAACACAGAAAGTAAATCTAGAACTAACATGGTTACCTGAATTGAGGTAAGATAATTAGCATTCCTTGACAAGACCACACGTAGTCTTTTCTCCCACTGAGCCCATTCTTGAGCATATGAACCTTTTGATGGCTCCGCTCTGATATGACAGTATTGTGAAAATCAGCCAGCATACAAATAATCATGAATTTGATAATGCGTCGCTAGTTATGAAAAAAATGACAGCTGAAACTGCACTAAGTTTGTACTCTGAGAAGGGTGTACAATGAAAACTGCTTAACAGTTTCATACCTCCCATGCCTGCTTTGATGCAGTCTGAATAAGCTCATTCCCTCGTCTAAGATAGTTTTGATATCACCAGGCAATGGAGCTCTGCATGAAATTTAAGTAGCAAACTAGCAATTCAGTGGATACAAGTACGCAAAGCAACATATCAATCAGAATGTACAAAGAGGACGTAGCCATTTTCTCTGGCACATGACATGAAAAACCGCACTTTTATCTGGATAACAAATGTATTGAACAAGTTGTCTTCCTAAATATTTAATCAAGTGAAAATAAAATAAATGTATAGCTCTACTAACATGGTATTGTAGAGACATGGAATGAAAAATGGATTGCCCAGCCATATAAAAGAATGGGACAGACAGCATCAAGAATATAAGAAACAGGACATTTGATAAACTAGTGGCGGAAATAGTAACATTAATCTTACCTCTCTGGCTTCAGGAGAGGCATCTTAACCAAAGAGCCAAAACGCTCATATAGTTCACTTTCAAATTCTCTTCGGGACTGAAATTAGTTTACTGATGAACATTGATAATTTGGTATATTCCAGCAGGAGTTGAAACAGTTTTTCATTAAATGTACATACCTTGCCATCATAGAGGTTGTAAAACATTAGCAAAATATAGCCAGCATTTGGTGATGCTTTGTCCAGATTTCCCTTTTATAAATTATGGAAACAATTTAGAATGTATAATGGTGAGTATCAACAAACTTGTGTAAGAGTAAATATCGTGTACATACCGGATGATTGACCCGTTGGAGTACACGAAACATGAAAACAGCAAGAGCTTCAAGAGAGAACGGATTTGAATCGGTGCCTGTTGATTCAAGGAACAAGAAGAAAACTTATGAAACTTATTCACGAACAAGGCATGACCAGTTGTAAACAGAGATGTATGCAATAAAATTTGTAATGTCGATCCAGAATTTTAACAATCCCCTTGCAGGATATATGGAAGAGTGGATTTTCAGAGGACGAGCGCCTTCAGTATCTTTATCTGGGCCATTAAATCCGGACTCGTGATTCTGGAACCGTTGTCCATCTGGATTTTCGCACAGTTGATTTGTTGAATACAAGTAGCAAACGCGTACGCGGTGGCATAGGGATGCAACACATGATGTGTTGTTTCCTTCCAAGGGACAGGGGCTGGCGCTGGAAAGGGTGGTGATGCAAAGGAACTGGACCGACATGGGAGGCTCTACTGCCTGGCCGGGATGCTGGCCCTTTCCTCTATTTCTGCCGATGCCCACTCTCTCTCTCTCTCTCTCTCTCTCTCTAGACAGCGCTATAACTCCGACAACGAAAAAAAATCAACATTCTTCTTCTTTGCGAGGAAAAGGTCTAGATCCATCATGGTCTGCTGGAGTTCATTCCAACACAGAATGTGGTGCTGGGCAGCAACACCAGGAGTGAAGGCAGTAACCAAAGAATGGAGCTATGGAGCTCATGACTCTGTCGTCTTCATGAACTCCAACATCCAGCAATGAGGGTATTGCTTAGGTCCGCTAGTGGAGGTGGCAGGAGTGCACGATGGTCGTGGAGATTGCTTAAGGTGGCGAGGCACCAGATCTGGCAGCGTAGACACCAACCCTGCCAAGACCTCAGCCGGCATTAGCGTGGCTAGATCTGACCTTTGGTTCCGTCAGTTCAGAATTGATTGTTCACGGTAGGGTAGATCCAACCAGTTGTTTCTGTATATTACTATTCTCTTACCTGGTGTTATAACCGACCATATCGTACCTAATTGAGATTTTCTAGGCTTCAGGGGCAATATGGTCATATTTGTGCCATGCCAATCCTGGAGGTTAGTTTTGAGGATTTTGTCTGACCTGTACAAGTCAGATCGTAAATCTGGTGGTGAACCAGTGCATGTGTTCTTATTGAAATTTGGTTGGACTCCAATTCCTGATAGTTATCTATTGTGGCAAGTCAATAAGAGGCCTCACGGAGACTATTAATGAAGTCATGGGGCCCACATGATCTCTAGATTGATTTGAGTGCGATGTGTCAACACAATTCAAACAGATGCAAAAGTTCCCAGAGAAATGCAATTTGATGTTTCTCTTTTGAGTTCCTTGCGAAATGAAAAATAAATACTCCCTCCATTCCCTCATACAAGGCCACAAACTCAAATTACAGGTACCTAGGTAAAAATTTAATGACTACTTTGCAAGCCAACTTTTCTTCTTGTTAACTGGGATCATTAATACGTCTGCATGCATGCAAGGAAGAAATGAGAAGGAAGTAGCACAGTGTCATTATGACTACATGCATGCAAGTATTAAATAAGTTGCTAGTACGAGAAAACGTCATTAAATTTTGCCTCGGTTACTGTTAGTGGCCTTGTATAGATGCAAAATGTATTTTTCATATATTTTTCATAGTGGCCTTGTATAAGGGAATGGAGGGAGTAATGAAGCACAAGTTACCTTCAGAATCAGGAATAACAGGAACAGCAGCAGCCTTTGTCATCCCACACATATCCTCAATCTGGAATAAATGATTTATCAGTTCAGTTCTTCCTATATTGTCAGAACCAATTTTCAAGGGGAAAACAAAGCAAGGAAACAGTAATCTTGCCTGCCGCCAGACTTCCTCATTTGGTGCATTTTTATCAGCAAGGGTTATTCTAAATGGTTTCTTTTTTCGCTCATCAGCAACCTTTTGCCAGTATCTTCCTGTAAGGGTGGACAGTTAACAAAATGGTCAAATAAATAATGTATTACTTTGGCCAAAATATAACACCTAAAACAGCAGGAAAATTCTGAAGCAATAGGTAGCGACACAAAATTTGTGGCAATCTGAAAACACTGACACTGATATACTGATAAATCTCTACTACTATAATGCGGCAGTTATGAAATTGGATTTGCCACACTTCTTTTGTTTTCGCATCAACACAACATTGGCAGTCCATTTCTCAGCTATCTACCAGGCATGCAGACGCCAGAATCGAACAGCTAAGAACTGCCGGATTCGCTCCCTGTTCTGGCGTCCCAGGGGCATACACATGCCAAACTCTGTGTACAATAATAAACAGAACAAAATATTCAAACTACATCGGCATCCCATGCGAGGGGCGTCAAGAATATTCCTGCCACCTCATAATATGCATGTGCGGCACCGGCACAGCAACATTACTTTGCGTGTTTTGCCCCTCTCTGTATGAAAATAATACTAGCTCTGAACATGTTTCTTGGTCCGAAAGTGCTCCGGAGATGTAAACTGAGGATAATGTTCTATCTCTAATCAAGCTGGCTAAAGTGGTCTACTGTCCATGGAAAATTTATTTCTTGGCAAAAAGCAAAGCTTATCAGCTGCTCTTTAGAGAATAATGAATAATATCTTTGTCAGAGCAAGGCAAACACCAATAATCAATTATCGTGGTGAACAATAGGGTAGTCCTAGAGAAGGCACAAGAAAGCTGGAACAATTGAATGATCCACACTCCAGTTTGTAGAAGATCTAAGAACAAGTTGGGCCCGATGAACATCACTAGAAAATGTTGCCAAATGTTCCATACCTTTAGTACGATCTCCCATCAAACTATGAAGAGGACGATTATCACCAAGGCCACCGGGCGTGTTTAATATTTGCTCACATAGTGCAGACTTCGCACAACCAGGTATACCTGAAAGAAGAATAAACATGACAAAAGAAGATAATGAGCAATAGTAATTAGTAAGCGAGAAATGTTTGGCAGCAGATATATTTTATCAAAAACTGTTTCAGGTATGAACCAGGTGTTGCATGACTTCATATGATACATTGATAATAGATATAAGGAGGTAATATATATACAAACACGGCATTACTGAAGAAAACAAGGTTCGTCTGGCATTGAGGCATACTGACACCAAACTTAGGGCCTATACTGTCTGGCATAAAGCATATGCTCATTGGATTTATAAGCTTAATCCAAGCAGCCAAAGCCCAAAGAACAAGTATTTTATGCTTACGGATATGAACATCTGCTAGTACCCAACTTCTATGGCTAACTAATCTGCTTTATCTGGTTTATAAGCTATTAAGTTCAATAGCTGACATAAGCCAAAGCCACGCCAAATAGGGTTCCTACATCTTATAAATGCTCAAGCATGTTCAAAAATTCAGAACCAAGAATCTGTGTCGTCCTTTTTCTATCTTTCTTGAGCAGTGGTAAACATTCTCAGTATCCCGATTATTACAATCACCGAGTACAATTCAAAATCAAGAATCTTTAAGTCTCAGAATCTGGTCGAAATCAAAATTACCAGGAAAGAAGACAATAAGGCCCTCAGTTTTCGAAACAACGTCCAGGGATGTCGACGTAGGACTAGAAGAAGCTGTCCCACGTTCCGGCTGAAGGTCACCCTCTTCATCTCTCTGTGCATCAAGTATGGCCAAGAAATTTTCTGTTTGAACCAAGTCACCAGCAGCCCCTATCAAAGCCTGGTTTGCAGGACTACGCTTAGCATATTGTTCAAGGAAAGGTTCTGCTTCGCTAAGATATGTTGAGGATGGCAGCTGCTTATTTTGATACTTTCTTCTGATGTATACAGCCCTACAATGGGTAACCAGTTTAATTAACACAAACGTTTGTAAGAAACTAAGGATACATGCTATGAAGAGAGAATTTAGCAATATACCATTCGTCCAACATTTTGGTGAGCTCTTTCTGCTTACTTGCTGATGTTCCCCAAATCTTCATTTGCCTATTTAACACATTGCGGAACATTAATATCAGGGAAAGCACTGTTTGTATATGGTACAAAAGCAGCAAGACCATGTAATTAGTCACAATTGGCAACTCAGCTACAGCAATTGCATGTGGTAGAATCTTCAAGCATGAAATCATCACTTGCCGAAGGAAAATTCTTGAATTTCACAAAGTTATAGACATCTGTGTGTCCCTGCCTTATAGGTATTGTCATTCGCTGTTATATACTCCCTCCGTCCGAAAATACTTGTCATCAAAATGGACAAAAAGAGATGTATCTAGAACTAAAATACATCTAGATACATCCCCTTTTATTCATTTTGATGACAAGTATTTCCGGACGGAGGGAGTATATACCAACTAGGTTGAAGGCTGGAGGATGTGTTACAACTGTTTTCTGAAATTACATAAATTATGGAGAGCACGAAACTAAACCAGCAATTATAAAGTTCACAAAATAGTTAATTGTCTCAATTGGCATTGATTTCCTATCAATTGTTCATAGAGAAGCAGAGGAAAGCTGAAGCTTGAAAGTTGGATAAGAGATTGGCCTACATGGCATACCTCAGGTAATAAGTTCTATACGCAGATGGGCCATCTTTGAAGAGGGTGGACAGGCCATTCCGAATTAAAAATGTCCTTATCTGTCAGGTAGAAATACAAGAAAATTCTTAGAAAACACATATTCAGCAAAGTTAAACCTATACAGTTGTAGACCTCTCCCATGTGCAAGAATAAAGAATCTACTGAAGGAAAGAGAGTCCATAGAGAAATGTCAGGGGGAGATCCGCAGGAAGTAACAGGAACGCACAACCATAAGCATATTAGTACCATTGCAAAACTTAATTACCAAATTCAACATGAAAGTAACCAATCCCAAGTAAACAGCATAGTATTCATATCTCAAGAAGTTGACCAATCTGCCAAGTCCCAAAAGAAGCTGAAAACAATAGCAAAGTACCTTATAGGTCAGAAATTTGAGTTTAACCATCAAATTTGAATCCTCATCAGCCAGACCATCCTTACTTGACAAACTTGAATCCAAAGCACCATTGATATTTCTCAGTAAAGTGTTACTGTCTTTGGAAAGTTCAGCAGCCTTCTTATTATTCGCCTTGAACAGGTTTACATCAACAAAGAAACCTAACCATGAAACGTAGATCAGTCAAAGGCACATCAGTGCACGTATTAATTCCAAGAGCTAAAAATTGATTGTCATGAGAGGTGAAAGTTTTATATAAGAAAAGGTTCAACTTACCTCTGTACAGTGGCCACAACTCTTGATTTTTCCTATAAAGGGAATGCAGGATTCATTAGACCTAATAAATCTCAAAAAGAGAAGAATAAAGAAAATACTTCCATAAGCTAATGAGATGCTCTCTCCAATTCATATTACAAGGCGTAACTTAGTCAGGAGTGGGAATTCAATAAGGCCATTAATAGTATAGGAAAATAACCATGGTAGCCATGAAGTCATTGTCTATGGAAGGAGAAAACAATTAGTACGAGTATTTAACCATAAAAATGAAGGGAGATGAGAGATGAACGGTGGCAAAAGCGACAAAAAATAGTTACTTCCAAATGCAGGCCTTATATTTTTAAGAAGGGTGCAAAATTAAACTTTATAGTTTGATGAAATGGAGGGAGTCATACACAAGGATGATTTCACAAGCTTACCTCATCTCTTGCTGATAGCGTCTAAAAACAGAATCACTGTACACATGGATAACCATCTTGTAACACAAGTTATCATTTGAAAGAGAATCAACCTTTTGATAATTCCAGTAAGATTTGAAAGATGCAGAGAAATTTTTCCGCTTCATCAGACCAATCATCTCCTGTAACAGTCCAGAACAGGAAGAATTACCATATAACAAGCTATTGGCTTACTGGTGTTGCAGTTACCATGCACTTAAAATGGGAGTATCTCTATTACAGTCAAGAACAATCTATTGTTGAACAAGAACCAATAAAATCTGCTAACCTGTAATTTCTTAGTTGCATAGTCCGTGGGATGTGCTTGCAAAAAATGAGTGACCACTGATTTATCAGCATTTCGAGACTGAGCCTCAAGACCACTGTATCCAAACCAATCACAGTGGTCTGGACACATTGAAGATCCAACATTTTCAAGAAGTGCTTTAATTTGCTGTCATGTAAAAGTAGAAGTTACAGCAAGGTAGAACCAATACAAAGTTAAGACAAAGCACGAAGGAGAGGAGAATACCACTTCACAGCATTAAATATTACCTGCTTCTCATCTGACCTATTAGCAGCACATATGTCTCAGTAAACTTGGTCCTAAATCAGAATCACCTGCATATAATAGTAACTCTGTGAATCAGTAGACATATAAAGTGTTTACAACATCACAGATAAGAAGTCTCAAACAATCTCGGAACACGATCAAATGCATCAGAAAATCTTTGTTAGGATAGATGCATATTGTACTACTTGAGAAGAATTGATCAATTGTGATTAACCTCTGTGATCTACAGATCCAACCATGATATATCAATTGCTAATGATTACAAAATAGTTATGCATGTAATGTGTAGGCATTTTTTTTGGAAAACGGCAAATCTCTGTATCTGTATCGGACTATCAGAATATGTATTTGACTATAAGCATTGGTGTTGCAGAGTTTAGCTCAGAGTCGGAAGCACACTAAGTGACTGGACGGATTAGCACTGCCATGGTATAAAAACTACAAATATAATAAAACCAAAAAAAAAAAGGTAGCCTGGTTTTCTTTATATGAGAGGAAGTCGATTTCAATTTTTTTTTAAAGAAGAAACTCAATATTTAGATGAAAGCTTGGTCAAGGTCATCTATAGATAAACCGAAACCTTCCTAAATAACTCATCTATTCACTCAAACAACAAGATAGATTCATTATAGCGGCTTACCTCCATCTAATGAAGGTATTGGAAAGTTCCTCAAAACCTCTTCCATTTGAACTGAACTTTCACGACTGACAATACGGGCAACCAGACCTTCAAGAATCTCACCCTGCACCATTACATGATCCTTTGACCCTAGAACGAATAGTTAGTACTTTGATAGTGGGGAGAGATAAAAATATACCAGACCAGTTTAGAGCAGCAGTGTAGACAAAAGAGTATCAGGGAAAAAGAACTTTCAAGATAGTCATACCGGGCACAGATATATCAGCTATTTCATCAAGGGCTTTGCATACAGGTGTGGCAGTACCCTCTTCACACAAAGCGTCATAGGCAGCAAAGAATGAAGTGGCAGATTTCCTAATGGAGATGTAGACAGAAAGCATAACAACGTTATGAGCGGACCCGGCGCCGAATGAATATGTGCATTCATCTCAAAGTGATACTTGCATGCAATCAAACAGATGAATGAAATGAAAATAGCTGTTCGGTGACAGGCAATAATGCAATATAGACAGTTCACTTAAGAGCTCCAAGAGGATGCACATCAACGTAACAGTTGATGATACACAGGAGAACAGAACAAGAATTTAGTAACTTCACGAGCATAAGTTGGCTGATTTTCATATTCAAGCAACAATCTACTGTGGCAAACATATTAACACAGCACTTGCTTTTGAAACACTGGACGGTTGCAAAACATGGGATGTCACAATTAAGAAGTAGATTGGAGGTCTTCTCTCTTCTGTACAGTGCGACTACATGAGGTACCATTATTAAATAAATAAATTGTACCAAGTCTTCCACCCTCCCTTAGTCCCATTAAATGGGCAATGCACATATCATGTCAAACGCCTTATTTGTACTGTGGGTGTGCATATATGAGCGTCTGCATTTGTACTTGTGTTTCTAAAAGTATATTGTGTCAAACAAGGCAGCCAAACACTATAGGCGGAGAACCTTCCACGCATGAAGTTATCAGATAGGCACCTTGTGGAAAATAGCCAAACATGATTTGTTGGTAGCCGCCATTTCCGACAAAATGAAATCACCTCTGGGGTAGAATAGAACTGAGGCTTGCCATGGCCCAATTCTGTCACAGCTGTAACCACAGCTGCACAAAAGCCAAAATATAATTGATATAACATCATACCAAAGGAGATTATCAATAATGAGGAAGTTGATGAACTGGAACAAATGCAGCAGGTGACTTCATACTTCAGAAGGAAAATGTAAGAATAATGCAGCATTTACAGCTTGAATGCAATATCAGAATGAAATGATGGCGAACGAAGTATACATTGAACAGTGAACACTTTAGTCAGGAGAAAAATAGGCATACCATAATCATCCTTTGGCCTTTGCCCATGGTCTCCTAATACAGCTGTCACAAGTTCCATTGAAATACATATTCGGTTTTTCTAGAAGCACAAAACAGGGGCAAAATCAGAAATCTTAAGAGAACTGCTGAGAACAAAAGGCACATATGATAAAGTAAGGATGCTTGATTGTTGTGCTTAATTCCAACAAACTATCTCCAACAGTCAAATAAGCACCAAGGCATTTTGTGCTTTAATTGGAAGGCATTAGATTTTATATTTGCTTATGTGAGTTTGTACAAATTTGGAAAGATGTCAAATTAAGGAGCTGTGATGAAAAAAAATCAAACTGCAAATATATATATATATATATAATAATAATAATTACCCTAGTTGCACTCATACTGTAAGCTAAGACTAGCCACAGTGGATAGTAACATACACATATCCCTAGACTATGTTACTACCTTCATAGTGGGTAGTAACATAAGTGTGGTGTCATGCAAAGCTTCATTTATTAGGTTATAGACTCATATTGCATTGGGACATGGAGAACAAAAGTCAACACATGAAATTCTTGACAAAAGCTGCAATGGGTGTGGAATACCTCGAGAAAATCATTGAATTCCCCTTGCATTTTAGGAGCTTTGCCGCCCCAAGCTTCACGAAATAAGCGACCCAGGACAAAAACGCCCATGCATGTGAAGCTACAAGCAGAATTTATGCCTTCAGTCAGAACACAAGTAGCTCAAGAAAAATAATGCAGATAAAAGAACAGAGCATACATATTTCCAAAGCTGTTCTTGGCATATGCACCACCACGGTGACCAGCATACATGAATAGAGATCCTGAGTGCTTCTGCGTAACCTGGAAAAACAAAATATCTTAGCAGGATATACACTTCTTATTACGCAGCAGGGTAATCACATCGAACAAACAGTATAGACTCTAGTTTTAGTTCCCAAAAGGCAACTAATTAGAAGGAAATGACGAATTAGATATACCTCAATGGTAGCTAATCCCTGCGACACGATCTCAATCATCCGAGTTCTTGTCTGCAATCACACAGGTGGGGTCACAGTGAAAATTCTAGTTAATATTCCATTTACTAAATGGGAATAAGAGGCAGTAAATGAGCCAGATTCCACTGTTACTAAAATATCTCCTGTATAGTTAGTTCATAAACATATTCTCATCAAAAACAACTAAATACATTCATATCAATCAAACCCATCAAGGTCTATACAGCTACATTGCAGATTGCAGACATCATGTTCAAGCATACAATGGCTGAAAGTACAGTGGAGTGCACGGATTACTCAGCAAAAAAAAAACTCTTATATCACAAATGCCATGGAAACCTATCAAAGTGAGCAATACTGATTTAAAAAGTTGGAAACTAGGCTCCTTTTACTCTTTTAGCATTGCGGTAGATTCTGATAATTCCGTTGAACCGCTTTTAGATATTCTTATTATATTTTGTTTGTTGTGTTCCAAATCATACAAGGACAATCACTGGAAAACTAAATTTATCTATTGATCTGATTTACTAAAAGGAGTAATAGACTTTCAAGTTTCAACACGCTCTTGTCAAACACATCAACCGCAAACTAAGCCCGAGTGTAGCAGGACAATTAAGGTGGCCTGTCTTGTAACCATTATAAAGTATGGCTACTGGAAACAGCGGAACAAGGTCGCAAATCATGACGTTTGAGGTCTATACAGCTACAATGCAGACTGCAGACATCATTCTCAAGCATCCAATTGGCTGAAAGTACAGTGGAGTGCATGGATTATACTCTGAGAAAACTCTGTTTCTGCACAGTGGAATAGAAACCTAGAAAAATGAGCAATACTCTTTTAGCATTACAGTAGATTATGAAGTTCCATTGAACCGCTTTAGATAGCCGTGTGTTCCATTTATTGTGTTCCAAAACCATATGAGAATAATCAGTGGAAAACAGAATTTATGGATTAATCAGATTCACTAAACAGAGTAATAGACTTCTCACACGTTCTTCTCCAAACCAACTTGTAAACAAGCACATCACATCAAACGCAAACTGAGCCTAATTGTACCAGGAATATTACGGTGGGCAGTCCCATCAACTACTCATAATGTTGAATAATTAACTATGAAGTTGGGTCAATGAATGGCTACAGGAAACTGTGCAACTAAACCGCTACTCGTAATGTGAACACCGAGCAGTTCCCCGACGGTTACTCAGGACACACTCGCGTTGTCACAAGGTGATCGAAGCAACGAGCAATTCAACAAACACCATGAGGGGGACCCAAGCAGCCACGCACCTCCTGATCAGATTTCTCGTTCTCGAACTTGGGGTAGAAGGTGGCCCTGATCTGCGCCTCGGTGAAGGTGTTGTTGTCCACCGAGAACTCCGCGGCCCCCTTGATCAGCCTGGAGAGCTTGTCGCCGGCGCCGCACTGCTCGGCGGCGGCGACCGCAGGGGAGGACGAGGACGAGGGCGCCGAGGTCGCGTAGCCCCTGGGCACCCACACCTGCGCCGCCCCTGCCGTGCTCGGCGCGAGGGCCATCCTCTCGACGGCCGCGGACGAGGGGGCGGGGGCGGCGGCGGGGGTGGCCTTCGGCTTCCATCTCTGCTGCGTCTGCTTGCCCTGCGGGAGACGCGGTTAGGGTTTGGGAAGCTCGAGAGGAGGAGGAGGAGGGAGGAGGGGCGTACGTGGTCGCGGCGAGGAGGCATTGCGAAGGGCGGGGCGGGGAGGAGGAGGGGGAGGAACCGCCTGGGGCTGTGGGAGAGAGAGAGGGAGAGAGACATATAAGTGCCGGGCACGACGCCGGGGCGGGGATGGAAGTCGGTGGGGAAGTGGCGCCGCCGAAGGCACGGCAGGTTCAGGAGGGTTTAGCGGCGGTGGCAGGAATGCTAATGCTAAGACTTGGGCCGGGCCATTTTTAGACGGCCCGAGGCTCGCCTGCAAATGGCATTATCGTGGGACGGCCCACTACCAAGTTACTCCTTCTGTATATTATCTATCTATATGATAGTGTGAAGAACGTCTTATGAGAGCAACTAGTTAACGAGCGCTCCTTCGGGAGCCTCGCAGTGATCAGCGTCACTTGGCGCGCTCTGGACGCTCCCTCCGAATTTTGTTATTTTTATTTTTCCGCACGCGTTTTCGGCTTTTTAAACGGTTTTTTCCCGGGTTTTTTCAACGTTTTGGTTTTCCCCCGGTCCTCCTTAGTTTTTTGATCAAAAAAAATTTTACTCTAAAAATTGTGTTTTCTTTTTTTCCTTTTTCGCGAGAGTCACGGTTTTTCTTTCACGAGAGGCACGGTTGTGCTTTAGCGAGAGTCACGGTCGTGCCTTTCGGAAACGAAAAAAAAAACGCGTTTTCTGTTTTCTTTTCTTTCACGAGAGTCACGGTTATGCTTCTGCGAGAGGCACAGTTGTGCTTTCGCAAGAGTCACGGTCGTGCCTCTCAGAAAGGGAAAAACAAAACACGTTTTCTGTTTTTTCTTTCGCGTAGTCACGCTTTGCTTCCGAGAGGCACAGTTGTGCTTTCGTGAGAGTCACGGCCGTGCCTCTCGGAAAGTGAAAAAATACACGTTTTCTGTTTTTTTTTCTTTCGCGAGAGTCATGGTTTTGCTTTCGCGAGAGGCACGGTTGTGCTTTCGCGAGAGTCACGGCCGTGCCTCTCGGAAACGGAAAAAACGCATTTTTTTTTCTTTTACGAGAGTCACGGGTTTGCTTCCACGAGAGGCACGATTGTGATTTCGTGAGAGGCACGGGCGTGCCTCTTTCGGAAAGAGAAAAAACCCGTGCTCCCGGTCCGGTTTTTTTCGTGAAAAAAAAAGTTCGTCAAAACCTATCAACATGGGATCTTAGTTTTGAAGATCTCGACACGATGAATCCAACGGTGAAAACGGTTCGAGATTTGGACACACTGTTTAAGAGATAAAACGTTTTGAATAAACGAATCTACGAAAAAAGGAAAAACTCCTCGGTTGCGACGGCGCGCTGCATGTGCGTCACTTGTCACGACATGGGAAGTGGAGTGTTCTTTGCAACGAGTGCTCCTTAATTAGTGATTTCGACGTCTTATACTTATTTTGATCCCAGCGGTTTGCATTTTTCAGTGAGCAAGCACTGGTTTTTTAGCATCAGTTTTTCTTGTTTCATCATTTTTGTTTCTATTTTTTTTCTTACTTGCATTTGGATTCTGAAACATAAAGTGTTTATGGCACATTTAAAGAATGTTCTGCAGTGTAAAAAAATGTTCACATAACTAAAATGTTGATAGCTTTAAAAAATATGTTGGTGACATTTAAAGAAAATGTTCACACATTACAAAAATGTGTTTGTGACATCTTAAAAAGTGTGTGTGCTTAAAAATATGTTTGTGTACTTTAAAAAATGTTTCATACCATTCAAAGAATATTCAATGTGTATTTAAAAAATGTTTTACATTTATTAGAAAAATACTCCGACATGTATTTGGAACAAATATTTATCAAGTATTCAAAAAATACAATGCAAAAAATATTTATGTACTTTAAATAAAATCATACCATTAAAAAAGATCCACGTGTATTTGAAAAATGTTTAATATGTATTATAAAATGTTCAAAACATGCATCATGTATTTGAAAAATATTCAACATGTATAAAAAAAGTATCATGCGATACGAAAAATGTACAACGTGTATTGAAAAAAGTATACATGTATTAAGAAAGAATGAAGAAACCTAATAAAAACACATATAATCAAAGAATAAGTAAAATAAAATAAAAATGAAACATGTATTGAAAATATTTTTAGCAGGCTTTACCCCTGATTGAATAGATATCTGACTATTCATATGCAGCATGAGTTAGTTCCTTTCGATAGTCCAGATATTGAAATGTAACGTGGCAGATCTATCGACAACGAGAAGGCAATCAACAATACGACAAAAACAACGATGAAACCAACAAAGGATACCCGATCTCGTAAGTGAGAATGTACCAATGCGATGATTATGATCTACAATTGTTGTATATGAGGCTAGCAATGTATGTGTGTTCAGTGAAATGCACTGTAAAAGATTTCGTATATGTGCATACGAGATGGAATATTGACAATATTAGTATGTGTGATGCGATTTGTATAGCTGGGATACACTTCTAGATTTTTTTTAGACAATCCCACGAAGCTTTATTAAGACGTCACAACGTTTACAAGGACGAAAGAAAGGTTTCCGGGGTGCCCTAATCAAACATGGCGGCCCACCCCTAACTTCAAAGCGTGCTTCGCGAGATTGTGAGCCTCGACATTCGAGCTCCTAAACTCATGAACAAAGTTACAAGTAGTAAAAAGCCTACTAGACTCTATTATTTCATGTATTATTGTTAGAAGGGAGAGAGGGATTTGGTGGAATAATTGTTGTATTGCTTGAGCCTCGTGGGCATATATATAGGAATACAATGATCAACTTGGAGTACAAGACAAGCCAGAACTAATCCTAGTCTATCTAGTCTTTCCTAATAATCAATATACTCAACATCCCCCCGCAGTCACAACGGGAGCGACGCAGATGATGAGACTGGAGAAGAATCCGAAGGCAATCCGACGGACACCCCCTCACAGTCCTAACGGTCGATGCATCGCGGAGTTGTGGCTGGAGTGAAAACCGACGAGGTTGCTCAAGCATGCGGTAGCCCTTTGTGCCGTTTGTCGATGTAGCCGAGAGCGTGGGTGGTGGAGCCGTGGTCGAGGTAGCCGTGCGAAGAATGCCGTGGTCGATGTCGAGTTGGGGTAGCCGGTGTCGAGAAAGTCGCCGTGGAACCGCGGGCGCAAGGAGGCGCCCGAGTTAGTCGTGGGCGCGATGGTGTCAAGTAGTGGTGCGCCAGAAGTAGATGATGTTGACGACGCGTCGCACCGGGTTGCCAACCCCGGGGACACATCGTGACGAAAGGCCTGCGTCGGTGTTGCCAAGACCGGGCATGTGTAGACGGACGAAGACGAAGTTGACGGTTACCGCACCAGCTTGCTTGCCCGGGACACGCTATGGGATGAAGGCACGCGGCGGTGTTGCCAGCACCGGGCATGCGTAGACTGGGACCTGCACGAGCTGTACGCCATGTCGAAGAAGTCGGAGAGGCCAGCAGAGAAGGACTCGACGACGGTTGCGGCGCCAATCGGCACGGGGCCAATGTCGCCCGCGGTTGTCGGAGTAGATGAAGCGGTCGGGGTAGATGACGACGACGCTGGCGACGGGCTGGTGCTGGACGAAGACGAAGGAGGTGGACGGGCAGCTGCGGCGGCTACGGGGGTAGCGGCGGCGGCGGCTGGCGGCGGCGGCTAGGTTAGGAGCGCGGCGGCGGTTTCGGTAAGCGAAGAACCCGACAACAGGATTTAAGACCGGCGCGGACGGTGGCGTTTCGCGCTTAAGGAGTCGGCGCGCGCATACCACGGAAGGTCGACGCGCGGTGACGGCGGAGTGGGTCGCCACGGGCGCTTACGGCCCGAGGGGCGATGCAGCGGCGGCAAGCGAGTCAGGGCGGACGGCGGGAAGACCTCGGGGCGGCGGCGGGGACCGCAAGCCGTGACGTTGCGGCCCGAAGGGGCGACACAACGGCGGTTCGCGAGTCGATGCAACCGCGGAGATGTCGGAGTAGAGGCGCGAGGTGTCGACGGCGGCGGCGGCGACGCAAACCGATCTTAGATCGGAAAACCAAAAAGTAAACGCCGATCAAAACGACCGGCGAGAGAGCGAAAAAAACCCGGAGCAAGGGCTCGGGAAAAAGACTTTTTAGGGCAGCCGGCCAACACGGCCGGCGAACGAACCCTAGGTACGGGCGGCGCGGCCCCCGGCGGCGGTCATGGAGGCCGACCGCACCGGGGGCGGCGCGCGGGTGCGGAAGCGTCGGGCGGCGGCTAGGGTTGGATCGATTAGGTTGATACCATGTTAGAAGGGAGAGAGGGATTTGGTGGAATAATTGTTGTATTGCTTGAGCCTCGTGGGCATATATATAGGGGTACAATGATCAACTTGGAGTACAAGACAAGTCAGAACTAATCCTAGTCTATCTAGTCTTTCTTAATAATTAATATACTCAACAATTATCGCACCATAACTTGCCAAGCACTGTTGCTTGATGTCGTCCACCACCACCTTGCAATCGGAAGCAACATGAATTTTTTGTTCATGCAAATCTTGAGCAAGAGCTAGAGCCTCTCGAACCGCCAAAGCCTCCAGTGTCGTGGGATCACCAATTGCGCTGAAACCAATCGTCGAGGGCCCCAAAAAGAGACCGTTTTGATCCCGACATACTGCAGCTACAACACCCCTTCCCTGGTTACCTCTTTTTGCTGCATCAACATTGATCTTCGCTAGGCTCGTCGGAGGGCGAAGCTACTGCTTTGGCCTTGGAGTAGGTTGGACAGTAGCCGTTCGTCCCGTTGATTCAACACTCTTGAGATCATTCAGGTACGAGATGATAAACTGGTGAGTAAACATTGGGCTAATGAATATATCTTCGTAGATCGCCTTTCTCCTTGCTCGCCACACAGCCCAGAGTGATATGATTAGCTTCACAAAAGTTGTGTGATCAAGAACCTCGTGCATAGCGAAAAGCCAGTTCTTCGCGTTAGCATCACTATTCATGCTCATCTGCTCAACCAGATGCTCATCAGATAAAGCCCAGATGCACCTTGACATGGTGCAATCCAGTAATGTGTGCCTCCATGAGTCCGGGGCTCCACACAGCGCACAAAGAGGAGACTGAGACATATTGCGGTGGTGTAGAACATCCGCCGTAGGCACTGAGTGTTGGGCTAAACGCCATGCAAAAAATTTCTGCTTCAATGGAACTTTAGTATGCCACAGTGAGGTCCATGCTTTCCCTTGGGAAGTCATATCAGAGGCTCCGACATTTTCATCTATCCAATTCTCTAGTGGTAGTCCCACTGAACTGCTACTGCTAGCAGTGCAATCCAAAGTTGTTAATGGTGAAACTCTGCTTGGGGGCCCTTGTGATAGTCAACACTTGTTGGCGACCCATCTATGATGATGAAGTCATCGTTGACCTGGAAGCACTGATGGGTCGTTGCATGTCAGTGATGATATGTTGTAGTCGTTCAATGCTATTTGGCCTTGTAGTACTGATTACATCATATCTATAAACTAGACCATAAAGGTGTGCGTTGCCGCGCCCGTTTATTGAAAGAACAAATATAAAATATTAGAAAAAATATGGATAGTAGAAATGTTTGGTAAATTTTGACCATAGCAATAAAATCAATTAAAACTTAGCAATCCTGCATTTCAACCAATTATACATTAATGCCTCTATAAAAAAAAGTGACAGAAATACGATGAGCAATCATCTCACATATTAACAGAAGATACCAAGATGAACTGATCTAAGTCAGGCCCTAGCATGCAGAATCACATGAGTTATTTAAGTAGCTGAAGTAATTGTGGTTTTTCTTTTTTTGTAAAAGATATGTGGATGGTATTGGCATATATAGTTGCACACGAGAGGAACAATGTGCATATTGCTAATATATCTAGCTAGGAGGGTTATTAGGTTGATAGATCCAACTAAATGTTAACACTAATGCTAATTTTTTTAACTGTTGAAGTTTTTTTTTAGCATCAGTACAGACACAAACGCTCATATACACGCGCATACACTCACCCCTATGAACGCACACACGCACACCTTATCCTTTTGAGCACCTCCGAGAGACTGAGCCGGCATATCATCTTGAGATTTACGAAATCACCGTGGGCGTCTCGTCGTCGACGGAAACGTCTCCTCCCAGGATTTGAACCCTGATGAGTTAGAGATATCACTGTCCACCTAACCATCTCAATCATAGGTTGGTTCACTTTAACTGCTGAAGTTGATTATCGATATATAGTGCAACACGAAAACTGCAAAAGTAGCGCCAAGCTCACAGTCATATGCCAAAGCAGAATTACAAAGAACGCCAGGGATCAGACATAACAGAAGGTGAAAAAGCAAGGCTCCCCGTACAAAAGCAATAGAAAAGGAAACAAGGTTAGAATTTACCTGATGATGGGGCACTTGATTCCTACGTCCTCAAAGAATAGCCCACTGGGCACTGGTCAACCCCGTCACCACTCCCCTTGCACCTGCGAGAGATTTTTTTTTTTTGAGACAACCTAGCGAAGTTTTTTATTAATTCGTCACAATGTTTACAGGGACGGATGGAAGATCTCCCGGGTGTCCCAACCACACATGGCGGCCCATACCGAGAGATAAAGCAAACTTCGCTACGTTGTGAGCTTCGACATTCGAGCTCCTAAACTCATGACTAAACTTACAAAAATCAAAATCTAAAGAGTGACTCTTGATCTCACATAAGATAGCTCCATACGCTGATGAGTTATTTCTCTTCAACTCCTCTACCACCACTTTGCAGTCCGATGCCACATGTACCCGCCTCTGGTATAGATCATCTGCTAGAGCCAACGCTTCCCTTACTGCCATTGCTTCGAGGGTCGTTGGATCCATAATATGTTTAAATACCATCACTGTGTTGGGGAACGTTGCAGAAAATTAAAATTTTTCCTACGGTTTCACCAAGATCCATCTATGAGTTCATCTAGCAACGAGTATTCAGATTGGATAGCATCTACATACCACTTTGTAGATCGCAACGGAAGCTTCGGAGTGAACGTGGATGAGGTAGTCGTACTTGCCGCGATCCAATTCACCGATGATCTAGTGCCGAGCAGACGGCACCTCCGCTGTTCAACACACGTCTGGTCAGCGTAACGTCTCCTTCTTCTTGATCCAGCAAGGTGAAGGAGAGGTTGAGGAAGATGGCTCCAGCAAAGACGACGGCGTGGTGATGGTGGAACTTGCAAGATTCTCGGCAGGCTTCGCGTGCACTACGGAGGAGGAGGATGTGTTGGAGAGGGAGAGGGAGGCGTCCAGGCAAAGGTGCTGCTGCCCTCCCTCCCCCCTTTATATAGGTGCCAAGGAGGGGGAGGCGCAGCCTTGCCCCTCCTCCAAGGGAGGGGTGCGGCCAAGAGGGGGAGGTGTCCACCTCCCCAAGGCACCTGAGGTGCCTTCCCCCTCATGGACTCTTCCCTCCTTAAACCCTAGGCGCATGGGCCCCTTGGGGCTGGTTCCCCTTGGCCCATGTGGGCCTAGGCGCACCACCTAGGGCCCATGTGGCCCCTTGGGGCTGGTGGCCCCACTTGGTGGACCCCCGGGACCCCTCCGGTGGTCCCGGTACAATACCGATATCACCGAAACTTGTCCCGATGACCGAAACAGCACTTCCTATATATAATTCTTTACCTCCGGACCATTCCGGAACTCCTCGTGACGTCCAGGATCTCATCCGGACTCAACAACATTCGGTTACTGCACATACATATTCCTACAACCCTAGCGTTCTCGAACCTTATGTGTAGACCCTACGGGTTCGGAGACATGCGAACATGACCGAGACGGCTCTCGAGCAATAACCAACAGCGGGATCTGGATACCCATGTTGGCTCCCACATGCTCCACGATGATCTCATCGGATGAACCACGATGTCAAGGATTCAATTAATCCCGTGATACGATTCCCTTTGTCAATCGGTATTTTACTTGCCGAGATTCGATCGTCGGTATACCAATACCTCGCTCAATCTCGTTCTGCACGGCAAGTCACTTTTCTCGTTACCGTAATGCATGATCCCGTGATCAAACACTTCGATCACATTGAGCTCATTGTGATGATGCATTACCGAGAGGGCCCGGTGATACCTCTCCGTCAAGCGGAGTGACAAATCCCAGACTCGATCCATGTCAACCCAACAGACACTTTCAGAGATACCAGAAGCATACCTTTATAGTCACCCGATTACGTTGTGACGTTTGGCATACCCAAAGCACTCCTACGGTATCCGGAGTTACACGATCTCATGGTCTAAGGAAAGGATACTTGACATTGGAAAACTCTAGCAAACGAACTGTGCGATCTTATGCTATGTTAAGATTGGGTCTTGTCCATCACATCATTCTCCTAATGATGTGATCCCGTTATCGATGACATCCAATGTCCATGACTATCTGTCGATCAACGAGCTAGTCAACTAGAGGCTCACTAGGGACATGTTGTTGTCTGTTATTCACACATGTATTACGATTTCCGGTTAACACAATTATAGCACGAATAAAGACAATTATCATGAATAAGGAAATATAATAATAATGCTTTTATTATTGCCTCTAGGGCATATTTCCAACAGTCTCCCACTTGCACTAGAGTCAATAATCTAGTTACATTGTGATGAATCGAACACCCATAGAGTTCGGTGTCGATCATGTTTTGCCTTAGGGAGAGGTTTAGTCAACGGATCTGCGACATTCAGATCCGTGTGCACTTTACAAATTTCTATGTCTCCATCTTGAACATTTTCACGAATGGAGTTGAAGCGACGCTTGATGTGCCTAGTCTTCTTGTGAAACCTGGGCTCCTTTGCAAGTGCAATAGCTCCAGTGTTGTCACAGAAGAGCTTGATTGGCCCCGACTCATTGGGTATGACTCCGAGGTCGGTGATGAACTCCTTCACCCAAATTGCTTCATGTGCTGCCTCCGAGGCTGCCATGTACTCCGCTTCACATGTAGATCCCGCCACGACGCTTTGCTTGCAATCGCACTACCATCGCCCCACCATTCAAAATATACACGTATCCGGTTTGTGACTTAGAGTCATCCAGATCTGTGTCGAAGCTAGCGTTAGCGTAACCTTTTCTGACGAGCTCTTCGTCACCTCCATAAACGAGAAACATTTCCTTAGTCCTTTTCGTGCTTCAGGATATTCTTGACCGCTGTCCGGTGTTCCTTGCCGGGATTACTTTGGTACCTTCCTACCAAACTTACGGCAAGGTTTACATCAGGTCCGGTACACAAAGATGGCATACATAATAGAACCTATGGCTGAGGCATAGGGGATGACACTCATCTCTTCTATATCTTCTGCCGTGGTCGGACATTGAGCTGAGCTCAATTTCACACCTTGTAACACGGTAAGAATCCTTCTTAGATTGATCCATATTGAACTTCTTCAATATCTTATCAAGGTATGTGCTTTGTGAAAGACCTATGAGGCGTCTCGATCTATCTCTATAGATCTTGATGCCTAATATATAAGCAGCTTCTCCAAGGTCCTTCATTGAAAAACTTTTATTCAAATAGGCCTTAATGCTGTCCAAGAGTTCTATATCATTTCCCATCAAAAGTATGTCGCCTACATATAATATGAGAAATGCTACAGAGCTCCCACTCACTTTCTTGTAAACACAGGCTTCTCCATAAGTCTGTAAACCCAAACGCTTTGATCATCTCATCAAAGCGAATGTTCCAACTCCGAGATGCCCGCACCAGCCCATAAATCGAAAGCGTTGGAGCTTGCATACCTTGTCGACATTCTTAGGATCGACAAAACCTTCCGGCTGCATCATATACAATTCTTCCTTAAGGAAACCATTAAGGAATGCCGTTTTGACGTCCATTTGCCATATCTCATAATCATAGTATGCGGCAATTGCTAACATGATTACGACGGACTTCAACTTCGCTACCGGTGAGAAAGTCTCATCGTAGTCAACCCCTTGAACTTGTCGATAACCCTTAGCGACAAGCCGAGCTTTATAGATGGTCACATTACCATCCGCGTCATCTTCTTCTTAAAGATCCATTTATTTTCTATGGCTCGCCGTTCAACGGGCAAGTCACCAAAGTCCATACTTCGTTTTCATACATGGATCCTATCTCGGATTGCATGGCTTCAAGCCATTTGTTGGAATCTGGGCCCGCCATCGCTTCTTCATAGTTCGAAGGTTCACCGTTGTCTAACAACATGATTTCCAAGACAGGGTTGCTGTACCACTCTGGTGCGGAACGTGTCCTTGTGGACCTTCGAATTTCAGTAGGAGCTTGATCAGAAGCATCTTGATCATCATCATTAATTTCCTCTCTAGTCGGTGCAGGCTCCTGAGAAACGTTTTCTTGAGTTTCGCCATTTTCCGGTTCAAGAGATAACACTTCATCAAGTTCTACTTTCCTCCCACTTACTTCTTTCGAGAGAAACTCTTTCTCCGTAAAGAATCCATTCTTGGCAACAAAGATCTTGCCTTCGGATCTCGAGGTAGAAGGTATACCCAACAGCTTTCTTTCGGGTATCCTATGAAGACGCATTTTTCCGACTTGGGTTCGAGCTTCTCGGGTTGAAGTTTCTTGACATAAGCATCGCATCCCCAAACTTTTAGAAACGACAGCTTAGGTTTCTTCCCAAACCATAATTCATACGGTGTCGTCTCAACGGATTTCGACGAGCCCTATTTAAAGTGAATGCGGTCTCTAAAGCATAGCCCCAAAAGATAGCGGTAAATCGGTAAGAGACATCATAGATCGCACCATATCTAATAGAGTGCGATTCTGACGTTCGGACACACCATTACGCTGAGGTGTTCCAGCGGCGTGAGTTGTGAAACTATTCCACATTTTCTTAAGTGTGTGCCAAATTAAGTGACTCAAGTATTCTCCTCCACGATCTGATCGTAGAAACTTGATCTTTCTATTACGTTGATTTTCAACCTCACTCTGAAATTCCTTGAATTTTTCAAAGATCTCAGACTTGTGTTTCATTAAGTAGACATACCCATATCTACTCAAGTCATCAGTGAGGGTGAGAACATAACGATAGCCACCATGAGCCTCAACACTCATTGGACCGCACACATCGGTATGTATGATTTCCAATAAGTTGGTTGCTCGCTCCATTGTTCCTGAGAATGGAGTCTTGGTCATTTTACCCATGAGGCATGGTTCGCACGTGTCAAATGATTCATAATCAAGAGACTCTAAAAGTCCATCTGCATGGAGCTTCTTCATGCGCTTGACACCTATGTGACCAAGGCGGCGATTGCCACAAATATGTGGGACTATTGTTATCAACTTTAACTCTTTTGGTACTCACACTATGAATATGTGTATCATCACGTACGAGATTCATTAAGAATAAACCATTAACCATCGGAGCATGACCATAAAACATATCTCTCATATAAATAGAACAACCATTATTCTCGGATTTAAATGAGTAGCCATCTCGAATTAAACGAGATCCAGATACAATGTTCATGCTCAAACTTGGCACTAAATAACAATTATTGAGGTTTAAAACTAATCCCGTAGGTAAATGCAGAGGCGGTGTGCCGACGGCGATCACATCGACCTTGGAACCATTCCCGACACGCATCGTCACCTCGCCCTTCGCCAGCCTCCGTTTATTCCGCAGCTCCCGCTTTGAGTTACAAATATGAGCAATCGCACCGTATCAAATACCCAAGAGCTACTACGATCTTGGTAAGGTACACATCAATTACATGTATATCACATATACCTTTGGTTTTGCGGCCTTCTTGTCCGCTAAGTATTTGGGGCAGTTCCGCTTCGATGACCACTTCCCTTGCAATAAAAGCACTCAGTTTCGGGCTTGGGTCCATTCTTTGGCTTCTTCCCGGAAACTTGCTTACGGTAGCAACAACTTCCTTGCCGTCCTTCTTGAAGTTCTTTTACCCTTGCCCTTCTTGAACTTAGTGGTTTTATTCACCATCAACACTTGATGCTCCTTCTTGATTTCTACCTCTGCTGATTTCAGCATAGCATATACTTCAGAATGGTCTTTACCATCCCACATATTGTAGTTCATCACAAAGCTCTTGTAGCCGGTGGAAGCGATCGAGGATTCTGTCAATGACCGCTTCATCCGGGAGATTAACTTCCGCTTGAGTCAAGCGGTTGTGCAACCCACATTTTGAGTATGTGTTCACCGACAGAGCCATTTTCCTCCATCTTACAAACTAAAGAATTTATCGGAGACTTCATATCTCTCGACGGGCATGAGCTTGGAAAACCATTTTCAGCTCTTGAACATCTCATATGCTCCATGTCTCTCAAAAGCGCTTTTGGAGTCCGGCTCTAAGCTGTAAAGCATGCCGCCGAAGCGAGGGAGTAATCATCGCAGCGTGATCGCCAAGCGTTCATAACGTCTTGTTCTGCGGGGAGAATAGGTGCGTCACCCAGCGGTGCTCTTAGGACATAATCTTTCTTGGCAGCTATGAGGATAATCCTCGAGTTCGGACCCGATCCATTATAGTTGCTACCATCGTCTTTCAGCTTGGTTTTCTCTAGGAGCAGCGTTGAAGTTGAGGACTACGTTGGCCATTTGATCTACAAGACATATTGTAAATATTTAGACTAAGTTCATGATAATAAAGTTCATTTAATCAAATTTAATGAACTCCCACTTAGATAGACATCCCTCTACTAGTCATCTAAGTATTACATGATCCGAGTCAACTAGGCCGTGTCCGATCATCACGTGAGACGGACTAGTCAACATCGGTGAACATCTTCATGTTGATCGTATCTTCTATACGACTCATGCTCGACCTTTCGGTCTTACGTGTTCGAGGCCATGTCTGTAAATGCTAGGCTCGTCAAGTCAACCTAAGTGTTTTTGCGTGTGTAAATCTGTCTTACACCCGTTGTATGCGAACGTAAGGACCTATCACACCCGATCATCACGTGGTGCTTGAACGCATTTAACCTTAGCAACGGTGCACAGTTAGGGTGAACACTTCTTGAAATTATTATGAGGATCATCTTATTTACTACCGTCGTTCTAAGTAAACAAGATGCATAAAACATAATAAACATCACATGCAATTATATAAAGTAGTGACATGATATGGCCAATATCATATAGCTCCTTTGATCTTCATCTTCGGGCTCCATGATCATCTTGTCACCGCATGACACCATGATCTCCATCATCATGATCTCCATCATCGTGTCTTCATGAAGTTGTCACGCCAACGACTACTTCTACTTCTATGACTAACGTGTTTAGCAATAAAGTAAAGTAGTTTACATGGCGTTCTTCAATGACACACAGGTCATACAAAAAATAAAGACAACTCCTATGGCTCCTGCCGGTTGTCATACTCATCGACATGCAAGTCGTGATTCCTATTACAATAGCATGAACATCTCATACATCACATATAGATCATTCAGCATTCATCACAACTTATGGCCATATCATATCACAAAGCACTTGCTGCAAAAACAAGTTAGACGTCCTCTAATTGTTGTTGCAAGTTTTACGTGGCTGAATTAGGGTTCTAGCAAGAACGTTTTCTTACCTACGTTCAAACCACAACGTGATTTGTCAATCTCTATTTACCCTTCATAAGGACCCTGTTCATCGAATCCGATCCAACTAAAGTAGGAGAGACAGACACCCGCCACCACCTTATGCAACTAGTGCATGTTAGTCGGTGGAACCGGTCTCACGTAAGCGTGCGTGTAAGGTTGGTCGGGCCGCTTCATCCCACAATACCGCTGAATCAAGATTGACTAGTAACGGCAAGAAGAATTGACAACATCTACGCCCACAACAAATTGTGTTCTACTCGCGCCAAGAAGAACTACGCATAGACCTAGCTCATGATGCCACACTTGGGGAACGTTGCAGAAAATTAAAATTTTTCCTACGGTTTCACCAAGATCCATCTATGAGTTCATCTAGCAACGAGTATTCAGATTGGATAGCATCTACATACCACTTTGTAGATCGCAACGGAAGCTTCGGAGTGAACGTGGATGAGGTAGTCGTACTTGCCGCGATCCAATTCACCGATGATCTAGTGCGAGCAGACGGCACCTCCGCGTTCAACACACGTGCGGTCAGCGTAACGTCTCCTTCTTCTTGATCCAGCAAGGTGAAGGAGAGGTTGAGGAAGATGGCTCCAGCAGCGGCCTGACGGCGTGGTGATGGTGGAACTTGCAAGATACTCGGCGAGGCTTCACGTGCACTACGGAGGAGGAGGATGTGTTGGAGAGGGAGAGGAGGCGTCCAGGGCAAAGGTGCTGCCCTCCCCTCCCCCTTTATATAGGTGCCAAGGAGGGAGGCGCAGCCTTGCCCCTCCTCCAAGGGAGGAGTGCGGCCAAGAGGGAGGTGTCCACCCTCCCAAGGCACCTCGGAGGTGCCTTCCCCTCATGGACTCTTCCTCCTTAAACCCTAGGCGCATGGGCCCCTTGGGGCTGGTTCCCCTTGGCCCATGTGGGCCTAGGCGCACCACCTAGGGCCCATGTGGCCCCTTGGGGCTGGTGGCCCCACTTGGTGGACCCAGGACCCCTCCGGTGGTCCCAGACAATACCGATATCACCGAAACTTGTCCCGATGGCGAAACAGCACTTCCTATATATAATTCTTTACCTCCGGACCATTCCGAACTCCTCGTGACGTCCAGGATCTCATCCGGGACTCCGAACAACATTCGGGTTACTGCACATACATATTCCTACAACCCTAGCGTTCACAAGACCTTAAGTGTGTAGACCCTACGGGTTCGGGAGACATGCGAACATGACCGAGGCGGCTCTCGAGCAATAACCAACAGCGGGATCTGGATACCCATGTTGGCTCCCACATGCTCCACGATGATCTCATCGGATGAACCACGATGTCAAGGATTCAATTAATCCCGTATACGATTCCCTTTGTCAATCGGTATTTTACTTGCCGAGATTCGATCGTCGGTATACCAATACCTCGTTCAATCTCGTTACCGGCAAGTCACTTTTCTCGTTACCGTAATGCATGATCCCGTGATCAAACACTTGATCACATTGAGCTCATTGTGATGATGCATTACCGAGAGGGCCGGTGATACCTCTCCGTCAAGCGGAGTGACAAATCGATCTCGATCCATGTCAACCCAACAGACACTTTCGGAGATACCCGTAGCATACCTTTATAGTCACCCGATTCGTTGTGACGTTTGGCATACCAAAGCACTCCTACGGTATCCGGGAGTTACACGATCTCATGGTCTAAGGAAAGGATACTTGACATTGGAAAACTCTAGCAAGCGAACTATGCGATCTTATGCTATGTTAAGATTGGGTCTTGTCCATCACATCATTCTCCTAATGATGTGATCCGTTATCGATGACATCCAATGTCCATGACTATCTGTCGATCAACGATCTAGTCAACTAGAGGCTCACTAGGGACATGTTGTTGTCTGTTATTCACACATGTATTACGATTTCCGGTTAACACAATTATAGCACGAATAAAGACAATTATCATGAATAAGGAAATATAATAATAATGCTTTTATTATTGCCTCTAGGGCATATTTCCAACACACTGAAGCTCCCAAAAAGTCTCCGTCCGAGCTTCTGCAAATCGCCCCCACTGCCCCATGTCTTGCACGGTTCGAGACTGCCGCGTCAACATTTATCTTGACGCTTCTTTCTTCCGGTTGCTGCCATCTCCTTGGTCTTGGAATCTGTGGAATCAGACTGTCGACCGGTTGCTTTGATAGCCGGAGTTACGAAGGTAGCTTGTGATGAAACCATCGATGTTATTAGGGGATTTATAAATGTCCTCATATATCGCTTTTCTCCTTGCTCCCCAGATGGCCCAAAGAGTTACGGTTAGCCGCACGAAAGCCTCGCTGTCCAGAATATCATGAAGAGCATCCCTGGATCCATCTTCTTGCCTATCAACCAGGTGCATAACCAGTGACTCCGGTGCTAGTGCCCACACCCCTGCAGACACTGGACACGAGAGGAGGGCGTGCTTCCATGTATCTGTCGCTCTGCAAAGGTGACACTTATCTTTGGTGGTCATATTTTTGTGCTTCAACAGCTGCCCGGTCGGCATGGAACGCCTCGCTAGCCGCCAAAGAAAAATTTTCAGCTTCGACGGGACCTCTATATGCCATAGTTTGCTCCAGTGCCCGCCCTCATTCTGCAGCGTCGAAGCCCCGCCTTGCTCGTCCAGCCACTGCTCCCGGCTAAGTTTTGTGCGCTGAACCATGCGATAAGCCGACCTTACTGAAAACAGCCCACGACTCTCTTTGTGCCATGCCCAGAAATCATGTACCCTGCGCATGCATAGTGGAATCTTCAGGATCTCGTTGGCATCAAACTGTGTGAATGTAGCCCGAACCAGCTCCTCATTCCATGACGAACTGGTTGCATCAATCGGTGAGAAACCATCCGAGGTGGGTTTTGAACAAGAGAAGTAATGGGTCTCTTGAAATTATCTCGGGAATCCAGTTTTGAGTCCAAATATTGGTGGTTTCACCATTCCCAATTCTCCGATAACACCACTGTGCTAGAATATCACGCCCATCAAGTATCGCCCTCCATATCTCGAGATGGATGCGACCCCACTCCGCATCTAGCGATTGTACAGCTCGGAAAGTACACAGCTTTCAAAATTTTCCGCTCAAAGACTTTTCCTCTGTCAAAGCCTCCACGCTTGACGTGCAAGTAGGGCTAGGTTAAAATTTCCAAATCACGAAATCCCAAACCGCCAAGGTGTTTTGGCTGAGTCATGATATCCCACGCTACCCATCTTGGTTTCCTCCTTCCCGCTTGCTTCCCCACGTAACAGCCGAATTATGGAAGTGATACTCTCACAGAGACCCTTTGGCAATCTGAAACATGACATAGAGAAGACCGGGATTGCTTGAGCAACTGATTTGATCAAAACTTCTTTACCTGCTGCAGATAAAAGCTTTGTCATCCATCCTTTGATTTTCTCCCATACACGATCTCTCAAGTATTTGAAAGTTCCATTCTTCGAGTGACCCACATCCGTAGGCATGCCAAGATACCTTTCGCTCAATGATTCGTTGTGGACTTGCAAAGTATTCTTGACCGCCTCCCTAGTGACTCGGGACAGCCCTTGCTGAAATATATGGATGACTTATCATGATTTATCCTCTGACCTGATGCACCGCATTAAGTACCAAGTAGGTTTGACACCACCTGCACCTCTACACTCGCCTTAAAAAGCAATAGGCTGTCATCAGCAAACAGAAGGTGGTTAACAGCAGGTGCCGTCGGAGCCACCTTAATGCCTACAAACGATGACGAAGAACTGGATTTGAGGAGGCACGAAAGGCCCTCTGCTGCAATCAAGAATAGGTAGGGGGAGATAGGGTCTCCCTGCCGAATACCTCTTGTTGGTCTGAAAGATTCTAGTTTCTCACCATTGAAAAGCACGGAGAAGCTTACCGAAGACACCATACTCATAACAATTTTTATCCACCGCCTCGCAAAGCCTAGCTTCTCCATAATGGCTCTCAAATATGCCCATTCCAACATATCATAGGCCTTCATCATATCGAGTTTTAATGCACAAAAGGAGTTTGCTTTTGACCTTGACCTCTTCATGAAATGTAGACACTCGTAGGCACATATGATGTTTTCAGTTATCAATCTTCCCGGGACAAAAGTTGACTGTTCCTCTGAGATAATATCCGGTAAGATAATTTTCAACCTGTTAGCTATCACCTTTGAGGCTACCTTATATAAGACGTTGCAAAGACTTATTGGCCGGAACTGGGATAAAATCGTTGGGCTTGTTACCTTTGGGATTAGCACTAAAAGCAGTGTCATTGATGCACTCGGACTCTCTTCCCTCGTACAATCCTTAGAACAATATCCGTGACTTTGTTCCGCATATGTCCCAATGACGCTGATAAAAGTGAGCTGAAAGCCATCGTGCCCAGGCGCTTTCGTTGGGAACATCTGGAACAAAGCATTTTTCACTTCGTCCTTAGTGTATGGGGCGCACAAAGCTGTGTTCATCTCCTCGGTCACCTTCCGAGGTGCGTCTTTGCCAAAACAGCATCCATATCATGCACCCCCTCCGATGAGTATAAGGTTTGATAAAAATCATTAGCCATCGCCTTTAGCTTCGCAGGATCCGCTATCACCGCTCCAAGGGAGTTCTGAAGGGCCTTTATCATGTTTTTCTTCCTACGTATGCTAGCTCGTAGGTGAAAAAATTTTGTGTTCGGTCCCCGCAAAAGCCATTCAACTCTTGCCCGTTGTCGCCACATGATTTCCTCCGGTGATACATCTCAATCAACTTTTCGTTGATTTTTAGTTCCGCATGATTTGGCCCTGTCCTGCTTTGGATCACTCCGAGTTCTTCCAAAGCAAACTCTTGACTTCTTGATTTCTTTCCGAACACCGCCGAAAGTGTCCCTGCTCCAAGTGTTCAATCCTCTAGACAGGTTATCTAACTTGGCGCATATCTTCTCTTGATGAACATGGCTGGCCTGAGCACCGGTAGGATGTGAGCTGGTCTCTGAACCCCTCATGCGATTCCCACATCAGTTCATATTTGAAAGTTCTCTGTATACTCGCATCCTCACAACCTCCAAAATCAATTAACAGAGGCGAGTGATCGGCGTGGAACACATAAGGTGTGTGTGAAGCAGGAGGAATTTGGCCATCCACGCAAAGATTACCCAAAGCTCGATCAAGCCTGCACCTTGTATAGCTTCCCCCTGTGACTTTCTTCTCAAAAGTCCAAATATTGCCCTTAAAGCCCAGATCTAGCAACATGCAAATATCTGTGGTGTCTCGAAAAGCCTGTATTTGGGCGTTACTACGCTGCCCCACTCCTTCATGTTCGTCCGGACGTAAAACTTCATTAAAATCCCCCATGCATAACCATGGGAGGGTACTCAAAGTGCTGATATTCTTTAAAACTGTCCAAGTGTGATGCCTCAAATGCGTCTGGGCTTCACCATAAACACATGTTAACCTCCATATGTCATTGTTACCTTCATCCACCGAAACATCCAGATGAAGCAAGAGTAACCAAGAATCTCAACTTTTATTGCATTATTCCAAAAAAGACCAATACCTCCACTTCGACCTTGACTACTAACAGCATATGAATTGTCAAAACCTAAAGTACTTGCCAATGCTTCTACCCTAGACCCCTCTAGTTGTGTTTCAACTATGCATAGTAGGGTAGGGACAAATTTCTTCGCGAAATCGCGAAGTTCTTGGACTGTCGCGGCTTTGCCCGCACCGCGACAGTTCCAACAAAGAGCACTCATTGGCCTCGGCGGCGCCTGTCGTTCGGGCCCGCCAACTTTAGGTCTCCTTTCCCTTGTACACTGCTTTTTGCCAAGGCATTCTTCTCTATCTCCTGAGTCGTCTTTGCCCTTTTCAGATCCTGTTTGCCATTCGGGCTAGGAGGCACTTCTGAGGAAGGTAGTGCCAATGGCCCCGTCCGTTCCTTGCTACTTGATTCAGGCGCTGGAAGCCTTGTTCTAGCAGCTAGTTCGGACGCTCTCTTCCTGTTATTCTCAGCATCATGCATATCAGCGTCAAGATCCTCTCCATGTTCAAGGTCATCCTCATTGCCATCATAGCGTGAGCTCTCTGGTGCTTCCCTTCCGCGACCTGCACCACGACCCCCTCTGCTTCCTCCTCTGCGACCGCGCCCATTGCCAGGTCCACGCCCGGTTCTCATTGTCCATGTTGCACGCAGGTCCTTGAAGATCAATGCTGACGGTGGGTGAATCCCAGTGCCGTGTTCCTTGAAAAGGTGCCCCAGCAAACCACATACCGCACACCAATCGGGCAATTTCTCATACTTGACCCTATAAATCTGACGCTTTCCGTCACGTATCATTGATACTGCATTCTTCAGTGGTTTCATCACGTCGATTCTTACCCAAACACGGTAGAAATTTCCTGCAAAGTCCTGAGAAGGTGGTTCAGCAAAAAGTACTTCTCCGATCTTGGCATAAGTGCGGCACTAGATGTGCGTCTGCATCGGGGACGTCGTGGATTTGAGCCCAGATTTCAATGCTATCAAGCTTGACTGTGGAGGGTTTAACCAATCCATCATATGGCTTGATGATCACCGCATCGCCCCTAAAGTGCCAGGGACCATCCTGACTGACTCTCTCCCAATCTCCCAAACACGAGAATTGGGCGGTGTAAAGGTTGTCCTCCAAGGGCTTGAATTTTACCTCCTGCGCTAGATCCCACGCCGCCCGCATATTCTTGAAGAACCAATATTGGCTATATGGTTTGCTTGAGTGAACCCTAATCAGGGCGACCCATCTTGCAGCTTCTGGCGGAACCTCCTTTTCATCGAAGACAACATCATCCAGATCCTCCTCCTTCAGTCCCAGCTCTTGCATCAGCCTTTCAACATCCTCCGACCCTGCTTGATCCGCCGTAGCAGATCCCGAGGCCTCGTTGGATGACATCTTGAACCCTAGTCCGATGAAACAGATCGGACCTTCCTGATGGATCCCTACTCCCGCGTCGTCCTAGCCCCTCCCGTACCAGCGCACGGTCAAGGAAGGCAGAACAGGGGTAGGGGAAGACGATCTCGACGACGGCGTGATGGAGTCGCCCCGGGAGAAACAAACCCTAACGAGAGGGAAAAGGTTAGAGCCAATAGGCAGCTAGGTAGGCCACGCTGCACCTGCGAGAGATCTTGCGTTGGAATCTGACTATGTCGGCAATCTGCTGTTGCCAGTTGGTCTTTCTATAGGCAAAGCAAGAATTGGGGCCCACTTAGTAATTTCTTGGCCCAATTGATTAGAAGAAGCCCAAGTCAATCTCAGGAGCAGCGGCCCTTACACGTTGGGCAACCGTGACTCACGGTGGAACAACTGAACGATCTGGTCCGCTCGTAAGCTAGATCGAGGGCTGACGAGGTCAAATCGCTGTGAGACATCGTAGCTCGTTAAGTTATACTGTTTAGTAATACATGCTACAAGAAGAAAACACTTTTGTGACACTTCTTCAAAAACATGAAATTATACTTCTATGACTTTCATGTCAAGAAACACATGGGAAATTATACTTCTATGACTTTCATGTAAAAAAATATGGAGTATTATAGTAGGAACACTTTCATGTCAAGAAAACTTGGGAAAACATATATGTCATGGTTGTGTTGACGGATTACTTCTATGACTAAATATTATGAGAAATGTCGAAAAAATCATCTGGACAGACCTACTTGGAATGACATTCTTTGGGTCTTCCATGACAAGAATACTCATGGTAGAGGGGAGGGGGGGGGACTTTTTGACGATTGCTTGGGTGAGTTGCACCTCACTCGATATACACTCGGTGGTATCGATCTGGTCATGCACGGATGTCAACCTCTCGTAAAAACGCCGGGTGCGGAATAGTATGCACCTAATATCTTTTCAAAATAATGTTCATTCATTTAGAAAACAATTTAAAAGCAAGTGGGAGTATGAGGGGCGGTGTATGAACCAAGTGCAGGGTGTAGCTCACGGAGGATGGCCTTCATATCCAACTCGACGAGGCTGGTTTTAAAAGTTTGAAACATTCCTCAGCGCCGGCGTGGTTCAACGATAGGTGTGTCGTGCGGTGGTCGGGATCATTGCGCTACAATTGATCATGTTCAGATGCTTTGCAATCAACTGGATACAAAAGCACTTTCAGTGAGGACGGGAAGGAGGATAAGTATCATTGCGACAACACAAAATGGGACGCTATATTTGAATAGAGGAAGTGGAACCGCGGAGGGGGTCTCGGGCCGTGCTTATTGGGACAGGAGCATGCAATTTTGTTTTCCAGTTACAATGCACATATTGAAGGAAATATGCCCTAGAGGCAATAATAAAGTTATTATTTATTTCCTTATATCATGATAAATGTTTATTATTCATGCTAGAATTGTATTAACCGGAAACATAATACATGTGTGAATACATAGACAAACAGAGTGTCACTAGTATGCCTCTACTTGACTAGCTCGTTAATCAAAGATGGTTATGTTTCCTAACCATAGACATGAGTTGTCATTTGATTAACGGGATCACATCATTAGGAGAATGATCTGATTGACATGACCCATTCCGTTAGCCTAGCACTTGATCGTTTAGTATGTTGCTATTGCTTTCTTCATGACTTATACATGTTCCTATAACTATGAGATTATGCAACTCCCGTTTAGCGGAGTAACACTTTGGGTACTACCAAACGTCACAACGTAACTGGGTGATTATAAAGGTGTACTACAGGTGTCTCCAAAGGTACTTGTTGGGTTGGCGTATTTCGAGATTAGGTTTTGTCACTCCGATTGTCGGAGAGGTATCTCTGGGCCTTCTCGGTAATACACATCACATAAGCCTTGCAAGCATTGCAACTAATGAGTTAGTTGTGAGATGATGTATTACGGAACGAGTAAAGAGACTTACCGTAGCGAGATTGAACTAGGTATTGGATACCGACGATCGAATCTCGGGCAAGTAACATACCGATGACAAAGGGAACAACGATGTTGTTATGCGGTCTGACCGATAAAGATCTTCGTAGAATATGTAGGAACCAATATGGGCATCCAGGTCCCGCTATTGGTTATTGACCGGAGATGTGTCTTGGTCATGTCTACATTGTTCTCGAACCGTAGGGTCCGCACGCTTAAGGTTTCGATGACGGTTAAATTATGAGTTTGTGTATTTTGATGTACCGAAGGTTGTTCGGAGTCCCGGATATGATCACGGACATGACGAGGAGTCTCGAAATGGTCGATACATAAAGATTTATATATTGGACGGATATATTTGGACACCGGAAAGGTTACGGAGAAGTTTGGAGCTCGGGAGGTTCTGGAACCCCCGGGAGGTATATGGGCCTTATTGGGCCCATGTAGGAGGAAGGAGAAGGAACAAGGGAGGCGCGCCCCAAGCCCAATCCGAATTGGGGAGGGCGGCCCCCTTTCTCTCCTTCCCCTCTTCCTATTTCTACTACTAGTACTACTTCCTAAATACTAGTACTCCTTCCTTCCCTCCAAATAAGATAAGGAAGAGAGGGAAACCTACTTGGAGTAGGTTTCCCCCTCCTGGTGCGCCCCCTTGGGCCGGCCACCTCCTCCCTCCCTCCTTTATATACGGGGAGGGCACCCTAGAACACACAAGTTGATCCTTGAGATCGTTCCTTAGCCGTGTGCGGTGCCCCCTCCACCATATTCCACCTCGGTCATATCGTAGCGGTGCTTAGGCGAAGCCTGCGTCGGTGAAACATCAAGATCGTCACCACGCCGTCGTCTTGTGGAACTTCTTCTCCCGGAGCTTTGCCGGATCGGAGCCCGTGGGGCGTCATCGAATGAGCGTGTGCCAAGAACTGGAGGCGCCGGAGTAACGGCGCTGGGATCGGCTGGATCGTGAGGAGAACGTCTGACTACTTCCTCTACGTCATCATCGAATCGGAGGTGCCGAGTAGCGGTATTTGGGATCGGCAGGATCGCGAGGAGAACGTATGACTACTTCCTCTACGTTGTGATCGCTTCCGCTTACGGTCTACGAGGGTACGTAGACAACACTCTCCCCTCTCGTTGCTATGCCATCACCATGGTCCTGTGTGTGCGTAGGAAATTTTTTGAAATTACTGCGTTCCCCAACGGTGGCATCCGAGCCTGGTTTTATGCGTTGATGTCATATGCACGAGTAGAACACAAGTAAGTTGTGGGCGATACAAGTCATACCGCCTACCAGCATGTCATACTTTGGTTCAGCGGTATTGTGAGATGAAGCGGCCGGACCGACATTACGCGTGCGCTTCTGGCGAGATTGGTTTCACCGTTACGAGCATTAGGTGCTTAAAGGTGGCTGGCGGGTGTCTGTCTCTCTCACTTTAGTTGAACTGAGTGTGGCTACGCCGGTCCTTGAGAAGGTTAAAAGCGGAGTCTATTTGACAAAATATCGTTGTGGTTTTGATGCGTAGGTAAGAACGGTTCTTGCTCAGCCCGTAGCAGCCACGTAAAACTTGCAACAACAAAGTAGAGGACGTCTAACTTGTTTTTGCAGGGCATGTTGTGATGTGATATGGTCAAGACGTGATGCTATATTTTATTGTATGAGATGATCATGTTTTGTAACCGAAGTTATCGGCAATGGCGAAACCATATGGTTGTCGCTTTATTGTATGAAATGCAACGCATACATAATTGCTTTTACTTTATCACTAAGCGGTAGCGATAGTCGTAGAAGCAATAGATGGCGTAAACGACAACGATGCTACGATGGAGATCAAGGTGTCGCGCCCGGTGGCGATGGTGATCATGACGATGCTTGAGATGGAGATCACAAGCACAAGATGATGATGGCCATATCATATCACTTATATTGATTGCATGTGATGTTTATCCTTTATGCATCTTATTTTGCTTTGATTGACGGTAGCATTTTAAGATGATCTCTCACTAAAATTATCAAGTAGTATTCTCCCGAGTATGCACCGTTGCCAAAGTTAAATGTGCGAGACACCACGTGATGATCGGGTGTGATAAGCTCTCGTCCATCTACAACGGGTGCAAGCCAGTTTTGCACACGCAGAATACTCAGGTTATACTTGTGAGCCTAGCATATGCAGATATGGCCTTGGAACACGGAGACCGAAAGGTCGAAAGCGTGAATCATATAGTAGATATGATCAACATAAGATGTTCACCATTGAAAACTACTCCATCTCACGTGATGATCGGTTATGGTTTAGTTGATTTGGATCACGTGATCACTTAGATGACTAGAGAGATGTCTGTCTAAGTGGGAGTTCTTGAGTAATATGATTAATTGAACTTAAATTTATCATGAACTTAGTACTGATAGTATCTTGCTTGTCTATATGCATTTGTAGATAGATGGCTCGTCTTTGTTGTTCCGTTGAATTTTAATGCGTTCCTTGAGAAAGCAAAGTTGAAAGATGATGGTAGCAATTACACGGACTGGGTCCGTAACACGAGGATTATCCTCATTGCTGCACGTAAGAGTTACGTCTGGATGCACCGCTAGGTGCCGAACTCTTCTTGATGTAACCGACGGCGTTAAGAACGTCTGGCGAGCAAAGATGATGACTACTCTATAGTTCAGTGTGCCATGCTTTACGGCTTAGAACCGGGTCTTCAACGACGTTTTGAAAGTCGTGGAGCATATGAGATGTTCCAAGAGTTGAAGTTGATATTTCAACAGAATGCCCGGATTGAGAGATATGAAGTCTCCAATAAGTTCTATAGCTGCAAAATGGAGGAGAATGGAGTGCATCGGTGAGCACATACTCGTAATGTCCGGGTATTACAATCACTTGACTCAACTGGGAGTTGATCTTCCGGATGATTGTGTCATTGATGAGAATTCTTCAATCAACGCCACCAAGCTACAAAGGCTTCGTGATGAACTATAATATGCAAGGGTTAGTAAAGACTATGCTCGAGCTCTTCGCAATCTTTGAAAGCTGCGGAGGTAGAAATCAAGAAGGAGCATCAAGTGTTGATGGTCAATAAGACCACTAGTTTCAAGAAGAAAGGCAAAGGGAAGAAGAAGGGGAACTTCAAGAAGAACAGCAAACAAGTTGCCGCTCAAGGGAAGAAACCCAAGTCTGGACCTAAACCTGAAATCGAAAGTGCTTCTCTGCAAGCGGTAGTCCTTTGAAGCGGAACTGCCCCAAGTATTTGGCGGATAAGAAGGATGGCAAGGTGAACAAAGGTATATGTGATATACATGTTATTGATGTGTACCTTACTAGAGCTCGCAGTAGCACAGGTATTTGATCTTGGTTACATTGCTAATATTTGCAACTCGAAGCAGGGACTACTGATTGCGAACAACGGCAAAGGACGAGGTGACGATGCGCGTGGGAAATGGTTCCAAAGTCGATGTGATCGCGGTCGACGCTACCTCTACATCTACCTTCGGGAGTTAGTTTTAGACCTAAATAATTGTTATTTGGTGCCATCGTTAAGCATGAACATTATATCTGGATCTTGTTTGATGCGAGACGGTTATTCATTTAAATCGAGAGAATAAAGGTTGTTCTATTTATATGAATAATATCTTTTATGGTCATGCACCCTTGAAGAGTGGTCTATTTTTAATGAATCTCGATAGTAGTGATACACATATTCATAATGTTGAAACCAAAAGATGCAGAGTTGATAATGATAGTGCAACTTATTTGTGGCATTGCCGTTTAGGTCATATCGGTATAAAGCGCATGAAGAAACTCCATCTTGATGGACTTTTGGAGTCACTTGATTATGAATCACTTGGCACTTATGCGAACCGTGCCTCATGGGCAAGATGACTAAAACCCCGTTCTCCGGTACTATGGAGAGAGCAACAGATTTGTTGGAAATCATACATACAGATGTATGTGGTCCAATGAATGTTGAGGCTCGTGGCGGATATCGTTATTTTCTCACCTTCACGGATGATTTAAGCGAGATATGGGTATATCTTCTTAATGAAACATAAGTCTGAGACATTTGAAAAGTTCAAAGAATTTCAGAGTGAAGTTGAAAATCATCGTAATAAGAAAATAAAGTTTCTTCGATCTGATCGTGGAGGCGAATATTTGAGTTCTGAGTTTGGTCTACATTTGAAACAATGCGGAATAGTTTCGCAACTCACGCCACCCGGAACACCACAGTAGCAATGGTGTGTCCGAACGTCGTGTCGCACTTTACTAGATATGGTGCGATCTATGATGTCTCTTACAAATTTACCGCTATCGTTTTGGGGTTATGCTCTTGAGACGGCCGCATTCACGCTGAATAGAACACCGTCAAAATCCGTTGAGACGACACCTTATGAATCGTGGTTTAGCAAGAAACCAAAGTTGTCGTTTCTTAAAGTTTGGGGATGCGATGCTTATGTGAAAAAGCTTCAACCTGATAAGCTCGAACCTAAATCGGAGAAATGTATCTTCATAGGATACCCAAAGGAGACAGTTGGGTACACCTTCTATCACAGATCCGAAGGCAAGACATTTGTTGCTTAAAATGGATCCTTTCTAGAGAAGGAGTTTCTCTTGAAAGAAGTGAGTGGGAGGAAAGTAGAACTTGATGAGGTAACTGTACCTTCTCCCTTATTTGAAAGTAGTTTATCACAGAAACCAGTTTCTGCGACATCTACACCAAATAGTGAGAAAGTTGATGATGTTGATCATGAAACTTCAGATCAAGTTGCTCTGAGAACCTCGTAGATCAACGAGAATAAAATCCGCACCCAGTGGTACGGCAATCCTGCTCGGAAGTCATGCTACTAGATCATGATGAACCTACGAACTATGAAGAAGCGATGGTGAGCCCAGATTCCATAAAATGGCTTGAGGCCATGAAATCCGAGATGGAATCCATGTATGAAAACAAAGTGTGGACTTTGGTTGACTTGCCCGAGGGTCGGCAAGCAATAGAAAACAAGTGGATCTTCAAGAAGAAGAAGGCGGCGACGGTAATATTGCTGTCTACAAAGCTCGACTTGTCGCAAAGGGTTTTCGACAAGTTCAAGGGGTTGACTACGATGAGACCTTCTCACCCGTGGCGATGCTTAAGTCTGTCCGAATCATGTTAGCAATTGCCGCATTTTATGATTATGAAATTTGGCAAATGGATGTAAAGACCGCATTCTGAATGGGTTTACGGAAGAAGAGTTGTATATGATGCAACCGTAAGGTTTTATCGATCCAAAGGGAGCTAACAAAGTGTGCAAGCTCCGGCGATCCATTTATGGACTGGTGCAAGCATCTCGGAGTTGGACTAAGCGCTTTGATAGTGTGATCAAAGCATTTGGGTTTATCTGAGACTTATGGAGAAGCCTGTATTTACAAGAAAGTGAGTGGGAGCTCTGTAGCATTTACGATATTATATGTAGATGACATATTACCGATCGGAAATGATATAGAATTCTGAATAGCATAAAGGGATACTTGAACAAGAGTTTTTCGATGAAAGACCTTGGTGAAGCTGCTTACATATTAGGCATCAAGATCTATAGAGATAGATCAAGGCAGCTTAATTGGACTTTCACAAAGCACATACCTTGATAAAGTTTTGAAGAAGTTCAAAATGGATCGAGCAAAGAAAGGTTTTTACAGACATTACAAGGTGTGAGATTGAGTCGGACTCAATGCCCGACCACAATGCAGAAGATAGAGAGAAAATGAAAGATGTTCCTATGCTTCAGCCATAGGCTCTATCATGTATGCAATGCTGTGTACGGACACTGACGTATGCTTAGGCTGTAAGCTTGGCAGAAGGTACCAAAGTAATCCGAGTGGATCAACTGGACAGCGGTCAAGAACATCCTGAAATACGAAAAGGACTAAGGATATGTTTCTCGTATATGGAGGTGACAAAGAGCTAGTCGTAAATGGTTACGTCGATGCAAGCTTTGACAGATCCGGACGATTCTAAATCGCAAACCGGATCGTGTTTTTGTTAAGCGGTGGAGCTGTCGGTTGGTGCAGTTCTAAACAAAGCGTCGTGGCGGGATCTACATGTGAAGCGGAGTACATAGCTGCTTGAAGCGACAAATGAAGGAGTCTGGATGAAAGAGTTCATTTCCGATCTAGGTGTTATACCTAGTGCATCGGGACCAATGAAGATCTTCTGTGACAATATGGTGCAATTGCCTTGGCAAAGGAATCCAGATTTCACAAGAGGACCAAGCATATCAAGAGGCGCTTCAATTCCATTCGGGACCAAGTCCAAGTGGGAGACATAGAGATTTGCAAAGTACATACGGATCTGAACATTGCGGACCCGTTGACTAAGCCTCTTCCACGAGCAAAACATGATCGCACCAAGACTCCATGGGTGTTAGAATCATTCTTGAGTGAACTAGATTATTGACTCTAGTGCAAGTGGGAGACTCAAGGAAATATGCCCTAGAGGCAATAATAAAGTTATTATTTATTTCCTTATATCATGATAAATGTTTATTATTCATGCTAGAATTGTATTAACCGGAAACATAATACATGTGTGAATACATAGACAAGCAGTGTCACTAGTATGCCTCTACTTGACTAGCTCGTTAATCAAAGATGGTTATGTTTCTTAACCATAGACATGAGTTGTCATTTGATTAACGGGATCACATCATTAGGAGAATGATCGATTGACATGACCCATTCCGTTAGCCTAGCACTTGATCGTTTAGTATGTTGCTATTGCTTTCTTCATGACTTATACATGTTCCTATAACTATGAGATTATGCAACTCCGTTTACCGGAGGAACACTTTGGGTACTACCAAACGTCACAACGTAACTGGGTGATTATAAAGGTGTACTACAGGTGTCTCCAAAGGTACTTGTTGGGTTGGCGTATTTCGAGATTAGGTTTTGTCACTCCGATTGTCGGAGAGGTATCTCTGGGCCTTCTCGGTAATACACATCACATAAGCCTTGCAAGCATTGCAACAAATGAGTTAGTTGTGAGATGATGTATTACGGAACGAGTAAAGAGACTTACCGGTAACGAGATTGAACTAGGTATTGGATACCGACGATCGAATCTCGGGCAAGTAACATACCGATGACAAAGGGACCAACGTATGTTGTTATGCGGTCTGACCGATAAAGATCTTCGTAGAATATGTAGGAACCAATATGGGCATCCAGGTCCCGCTATTGGTTATTGACAGGAGATGTGTCCCGGTCATGTCTACATAGTTATCGAACCGAAGGGACCGCACGCTAAATGTTTCGATGGCCGGTTAAATTATGAGTTTGTGTATTTTGATGTACCGAAGGTTGTTGAGTCCGGATATGATCACGGACATGACGAGGAGTCTCGAAATGGCCGAGACATAAAGATTTATATATTGGACGGATATATTTGGACACCGGAAAGGTTAGGAGAAGTTTGGAGCTCGGGAGGTTCTGGAACCCCCGGAGGTATATGGGCCGTATTGGGCCCATGTAGGAGGAAGGAGAAGGAACAAGGGAGGCGCGCCCCAAGCCCAATCCGAATTGGGGAGGGGCCGGCCCCTTTCCTTTCTCCTTCCCCTCTTCCTATTTCTACTACTAGTACTACTTCCTAAATACTAGTACTCCTTCCTTCCCTCCAAATAAGATAAGGAAAGAGAGGAAACCTACTTGGAGTAGGTTTCCCCTCTCCTGGTCGCCCCCCTTGGGCGGCCACCTCCTCCCTCCCTCCTTTATATCACGGGGAGGGGGCACCCTAGAACACACAAGTTGATCCTTGAGATCGTTCCTTAGCCGTGTGCGGTGCCCCTCCACCATATTCCACCTCGGTCATATCGTAGCGGTGCTTAAGGCGAAGCCTGCGTCGGTGAAACATCAAGATCGTCCTGCCACGTCGTCTTGTGAAACTTCTTCTCCCGGAGCTTTGCTGGATCGGAGCCCGTGGGCGTCATCGAGTGAGCGTGTGCCAAGAACTTCGGAGGCGCCGGAATGTAACGGGCGCTGGGATCGGCTGGATCGTGAGGAGAACGTCGACTACTTCCTCTACGTCATCATCGAATCGGAGGTGCGAAGTAAGCGGCTGGGATCGGCAGGATCGCGAGGAGAACGTCGACTACTTCCTCTACGTTGTGATCGCTTCCGCCACGGTCTCTGAGTACGTAGACAACACTCTCCCCTCTCGTTGCTATGCCATCACCATGGTCCTGTGTGTGCGTAGGAAATTTTTTGAAATTACTGCGTTCCCCAACACATATATGTCTCCTACTAGTATAGTTAAACATGTGGAAAAGTTGTTTATTTCATGCCAAAATCATATGATTAGATGTCATACATTTTCCTTTGCTCATACTCTCTTTTTTTATACAAAAATAATACCTAGCATGCTTCTTTTGTAAGCAAGCGCCTTCAAATGGAGGACATGGAAACTTGTTTTCTGAAATACCTTATGAAGGATACAAATTTGACATACAAACTTAATTAAGATGTAAGTTTTGGCAAAATTAAAAGGTAAATTTCTATATCGGCCGACCGACCTAGCTCTTCATTGGTCGCCCCGCTTGCTCACTTTTAGCAGGCTTCCTATGTAAGCCACATACGCCAGTAGGGCCCATCCATCGCTTATCCCTTATTTCTTTATCCTCTTATAAGCGGAGAGTATCATGCTCTCAGCCATTCATCTTTCTCCCGCATCTCTCTCATGCTCGTCTCACATCCTCCCACCTAGCAGTTAACTGGCGGTGGCCGCCGTCACTCTATGCACACAACCGTGTGTCGCACACGCGTATCCCCTATCATGATGGGGGGGAGGTCATCAGCATGGGGGACGACAGGGATCGTGTGTGGCACCCCTAGCCAGCCACCGAGACGACGAGCTATGACAGCAAGCCCTCCTGCCTTGCGCACGAAGACACCACGACCGTGTGCCACCCACCCGCGTTGTCCTCATCTGTCGTGGGCATCGCGCGCTCTGAAGGGTCGTGCTACAACCGGCGACCAACCGTGCTACGATCATTGACCAGTCACAATGCAAGCCATGACAGGGGGGAGATGCGCCCGCCGGCGGGGCGTGCTGCAACTGCCCACGAGGTAGCTGCAACTATCGGTGCGGCGTACGGCAACCTGGGACAAGAAGAGCTATGACGGACGTGCGGCGTCTGAGGGCACGGGACCCGTGACCATTTTTGTTGGGCTTCTCTTTCGGAAGCACATTTGTATAGGAAGGAAACATTTCTGAGATAAAAAAATCAACATTGAGTAGAGATCAAATTTAGTAGCTTCAGAAATTTATCCGATTTGCCTAAAAAACAATTATGCGATTTATACACATCATTTCGGGCTGTGCTCAAGAACAATACTCCCTCCATAAAGAAATATAAAAGCGTTTAGATTACTGTTTTAGTGATCTAAATGCTCTTATATTTCTTTACAGAGGGAGTACAAACTAAGATTGATTTTTGTACCACAGAATTCCCCTAAAGCCAAATCGGCAATGGTTTTTCTTTCTTTCTTGCACATCCTATTTTGTACAGTAGAAATATCAATAGGATGCAGAGGAGTCCAGGTTTTTAACTGAAGAAACTGAAGACGTTCCGTTTGTTCTTCAGTAAAAAACGAATGAGCGCGTGAGATTGAGAAAATTGGCTATTTGCCACTTTCAATATGTGGCTTCGCAAAATTACCACTTTCAAGATTGGCTTCGCAAAATTGCCACTCAGCTCGTTGGCTCCTCGATTACCATGCCACTTCCCTCCTTTTATTGATTTTGTTTTCTTTTTCCAGCTTATAAGCACTTTGAAAAAGACTAAACAACCCGACCTGATACTACTCAAAGTGAGCGAGAGCTTACCGTCCGTCGACAATACCAAGCGTGTTGCATCACCGATTTCCTCGATGATTCATGCCGCGGATCGGCGTCATGTCTTTGTCGATCTCGTCGGCGCAGCGTGCATGGATTCTTAGCGGTATTATGTTGGGCCTTATCCTTGCTATGCTGAAAATTATATCAATTAATCTCGTTGCCTGGCTACTCAACGAAGCTCTGCATTATGTGATGTATGGAATCTGTCGAAACTACAATCGTGATCCCTAGCCTGCTCCCACCTAGCTGAAACGGTAAAACCGGATGCGAAGGCATGCTTTGGTTACGAAGTTCGTGGCGGCGGAGGAACTTCTGTGTAACAACGACTCCTCGGCTATGTGCCAATCCCCTCCGCCCCTCTCTTCCTCCTGAGCAACGCCCTTCCTCCTCATCATCCCGGCGGCGACGAACAACCGGAATAAGCGGCCGGCGAAGGCTGGCGAGGGCCTTCGTGGCGATGCTTCATGGGCGGCGAAGCGGCGGCGATGGCGTTCGGCGGAGATAGCAGCGGCGACCAGGTGGTGCAGTAACGACGGCGGCGACGGGTGGGCAGCGTCGTGAGCGCTCTTCACGGACGACGAGTATCTCCTCTGTCGTGCGAATACCGGATGCATAAAATGATACGGATACTCGATGCGTTTATGCGTGTTACATACCCTCGAGGGCAGTTTGGTCTTGGCGGTGCCGAAAAATGAGAAAAGAAAAAGGAAATCAATAAAAGAAAGAAATGGCGTGGTAATCGAGGTACCAACGACCGGCAGCGATTTTCATGCGGCCAACTTGAAAGTGGCAATTTTGAGAAGCCACCTATTAAAAGTGGCAAATATTCAATTTTCTCCGTGAGATTGCCGCAGCCGAGCTTGAGTTCGATCCCAGTTCCAATTCAGCCCGCGACAGTTCCAATCCGAGTTCGGCAAGAATCAGGAGCTCTCCCCTGAATAAATGGGCGGCGCCGGTGGGAGCAGCAGCCCCAGTTCGATCTGCCCCCCCACCTTCCCGATCCTTAGATCCAGACACGGCACCGATGGCGGCGAAGGTGCTCCAGCTCCGCAGCGCCGACGGCAAGGTGCTCGTCGCTCCGGCGTGGGACTATCGCCCGGCCGCCGCCCAAGCCCTCCCGCTGGAGATGCGGGTGCCCTCGCGCGCCCTCGAGAGGGTGCTCCAGTACTGGACCAAGCACAGCCTGGCCAAGGCCACCGGTGAGTCCTGGAGTCCCTCGCCCGCTGGGACGCCGACTTCCAGCGCCGTCTCGAGCAAGACGGCCTCGCCAAGGAGGCCGCCGCAGCCGCCCAAGAACTCCGCCGCTACGGCGTCCACCACGGAGGGCGTCCCCGTCGCCACGCCTCGACGGCCGCACCTGCTGGTGCCGCTCCAGCCACCGCCACCCGTGCTGATCCCGTCCGTGCCTGGTGCCAACTCGTTCACCACCTCAAGGGTGTCGACCACGGAGAACCTAGCCCAGCGCCGACGGCGCCCATCGCTTTCCATGCCTGCGATATTGCCGTCGCCGCGGGCCCTGGGCCTGCCACCACCTTGCCAGCGGCTGCTGGTACTGAACCCGTTGATGTCCAGTGTGCCATCCGTGCCCGTGGACGCCAGATGGCTCAAGACGAGGACTCCGCTTGCCACCACCGCAAGCTCCCGGCTTCCAAGGCTGCCACTGCTGTTGCGCCCGTGAAGAAGGTCTCTCGTCCCGTCGCTTCCAAGGCTTGCTCTTTCGTCGGCTCTACACCACTGCCTGCCCCTGCCACTGCTGTGAAGAAGATGACTCCAGCAGTTTCAACTCTGCGCGCAAGAAGGGGATGGGGAGCTCAGCTGCAAGGTACCGAAGCAAAACCGTGTCACCGCTGCAGCACCAAGGAAGCAACCAATTCCTTGGGTGCGTCCAGTGGTATTACGCCCTTGCTAGTCTTTTACCTTCCTAAACCATTCACACATGAGTTTCATTTAATCTTTGCATCTCTAGGTTCTGCACTTGCTTACCAAGATTTCTAGTGTTCTTTGAATCCCTTTCAGTCATTAGTAATTTTACAAGAGTGTCAGCAGAGTCTCCATGCATCTAGGCAGCAAAATCATGCTAAGATGTGTACGGCATAGTTACACTACATCCACACCTGGTCCTAAGTTAAGGGTTTAAGTAAATAAAGGGCATTTTCAATAAAAGTAAAGCAGATGAGCCTAAAAAGGAAACTCATGTACTGCAATTCTGGCACGAGACAGAGCGTAAAACGCACTCGCCGCAAATGCAAAACGCCCGTTTGCTACCCGGCTTGTAGCAGGAAAAAGGAGTAGAATTGACCTTGTCGATGCACACATAATCATGTGAGCTGCCTAGTGTTTGGAGACTCTGCTGACTTTCCTGTAAAACTAATCTTGGCTGAATTGGATTCTTAGGCATTGGCGTCTTGGTGAGTTAAAGTTGCAGTTTCCGACGAGTAACATTGGTTAGTGAACTCTTGTGTGTATGTGTGGGTGAAGCTTTGAGCTAAGCAAGTCCTTGATGTACCGACTATCAAGTCATACTGTAATCAGATTCAGCTATGAATGAAAAATTGTTGGCCTGAATTTGTGCAGAGCATTTGAGTAACTTTCTGTATATATGTTTGTTGTATGCATCTATGACTTATTAAAACATTCTGCTGCTCTAGTCGGAAAAGGGTGTGTACTGAGGCACCGATCCAATAGAACTCAGCTCTGATTTCTCAATACTTCGTTTGAGTGGTGAAGCACAGAACCATGTTTTTGACAGTTAATTGTTAGAAGATTTTTTTGGTTTGAGATACTGTAATCTGAATTTGTTGGCCTGAATCTGTGCAGAGCACGAGTAATCTTTTTGTATCGATTTATTCTTCTATGCAAATATGACGAGAGGGAGACCTGCTGCAAAAACTCACTGGGTAATCATCGCTTGCGTTAGTTAGCATGGAACGTACATGTCGAACCAGCAACTGATGGTATGTCACATGGCAAACCAATTTAGATTATCATCAGCAAGATCCTCTGTAAAACTTATCCAGTAGTCCATTGTTTATCTGCATTTCAGAGACATGGTGGTTCAGTACGTTGTTGATCTCATTGTCATTGCCGTTTATCCTTGCTCACCAAAAGACAATTCCGTGCTACTGTTGCATGTGTAATGCATACGGTGAAGCTTCTCCCATCGTCAACTCTGCTGCATTTTTTCTGCTGAGTGCTGGATGGTGAAACATAACATCACGGTCTCCAAGCTCTTTCTGAACTTCTTTTAGGTCTCCAAACAAACTGTTCTGAACTCTGATGTGCAGTTGTTTTTATTCCTTGAGAGCGTGAGATTGTACAAATTAGTAGGCATTAAAATTTATATTTTCTTATGTGAGTTTGTACAAATTAGGAAAGATGTCAAATTAAAGAGCTGCGCTGGAAAAAAAATCGAAGTGCAAAAATACATATCAGATTAAATTATTGAATTCCGCTTGCGCTTTAGGAGCTTTGCTGCCTGAAGCTTCACGAAACAAGGGACCCAGGACAAAAACGCCCACATCAGTGAAGCTACAGGCAGAATTTATGCCTTCACTCAGAACACAAGTAGCTCAAGAAATAATGCAGATAAAAGAGCAGAGCGTACATACTTCCAGAGCTGTTCTTGGCATATGCACCACCGCACTGACCAGCATACATGAATGAAGATGCTGAATGCTTGAGCGTAACCTGAAGAAAACAAAATATCTTAGCAAAAGGCAATTAACTAGAAGGAAATGACGAATTAGATATACCTCAATGGTAGCTAATCCGTGTGACACAATCTCAATCATCCGAGATCTTGTCTGCAATCACACAGGTGGGGTCACAGTAAAAATTCTAGAGTTAATGTTCCATTTACTAAATGGGAATAAGAGACCCTAAATGAGCCAGAACCCATTGTTACGAAAATATCTTCTGTATAGTTGGTTCATTAACATATTCTCATCAAGAACAACTAAATACATTTATATTGATCAAACCCGTCAAGGTCTATACAGCTACATTGCAGACATCATGTTCAAGCATCCAATGGCTGAAATTACAGTGGAGTGCATCGATTACCCAGCAAAAAAAACTCATATTGTCAGAAATGCTATGGAAACCTAGCAAAGTGAGCAATACTGATTTAAAAAAATTGGAAACTACGATCCTTTTACTCTTTTATCTCTACAGCTAACAATGCAGAATTATTCACAAGCATCCAGTTGGCTGAAAGTACAGTGGAGTGCATGGATTACTCTGGAAAAAACTCTGTTTCGGCACAGTGCAATTGAAACCTAGAAAAAAAAAGAGCAATACTGATTTAGGAAGTTAGAAACTAGGCTCATTTTACTCTTTTAGCATCACGATAGATTATGAAGTTCCGTTGAACCCTTTAGATAGTCGTATGTTCCATTTATTGTGTTCCAAAACTATATGAGAACAATCACCAGAAAACATTGGTCTGCGAGTGATACACGGAGGCGTAGTTTGTCCAGTTTGATGTTGTGCTCTTCGCACTAATTCTGGACTTTTTGTTTTTCCTGTTGTCTGTGATGATGATATGGGGCATGCCGTGCCGGTGTATCACACCGGACAAGAATTTAATGTCCGGCTTGGCAGCTTGGCTGGTGACCGGGTTCGCTTCGATCCACTTGGTGAACTTGTTAACTATGACGAGGAGGTATTTATTATCACCTTCACGGTGCGAAAAAGGCCCAACCATGTCCAGTGTACGTTGTGGGAATTGCACGATGTATTGCTCATGTGTAAAGACACGTATATATGATGTACAAGAGGTGGGCCACGACCTCAACTATACAAGGAACTAGGAGGTGGGCCACGACCTCAACTATACAAGGAACTAGGAGGTGGGCCCAATACACAGATATGCACAACACATATACTCAACACCCCCCCCCCCCACAGTCGAAGCGGCACCATTGCTGACGCAAAGACTGGACCGGAACTCCTCAAATGAGGCCGTAGGCAAGCCCTTGGTCATGATATCTGCAAATTGTTGGGAAGTAGGGACGTGTAGAACACGAATATGGCCGAGGGCCACCTGTTCCCGAACAAAATGAATATCCAACTCAATATGCTTGGTCCGACGATGATGTACCGGGTTGGCGGAGAGGTAGACCGCCCGAAGCGTTGTCGCATGATGAACCACCGTAGCACGATCCACAGGACAAGAGAGATCCTGAAGAAGCTGGCGAAGCCACGAACACTCGGCGACGACGTTGGCCACCGCACGATACTCAGCCTCAGCACTGGAGCAAGGCTGCCGCTTGGACGACCACAAGATGAGTGAGGGTCCAAGGAAGACACAATAGCCCGAGGTGGAGCGACGAGTGTCAGGGCAGCCCGTCCAGTCTACATCGGAGTAGGCGGTGAGGGCGGTGTCGGCGGAGGCGGAGAGCGTGACGCCAAGATCCATAGTGCCATAGACATAGCGAAGAATCCGGCAGCGGCGGCCTAGTGAACATCCCGAGGCGTGCATGTGGAGACACACTGCTGCATGGCATACTGGATCTCGGTCGAGTCGAGTGAGGTCTTGGAGAGCACCAACAATAGACCGATAGAATGCAGCATCCGGCGGAGACACATCCGTGGCGAGAGCTTGGCCTTCGTATCAAAGGCGTGGCAGCGGGCTTGCGATTAAGCATGCCAGCACGATCCAAGAGCTCATGAGCGTACTTCCGCTGATGAAGAAAGAAGCCATCCGGACGGCGCACCACCTCAACACCGAGGAAGTAGTGCAAAGGACCCAAGTTCTTGATGGCGAACTCAGCGTGAAGACGACAATGAGCTGTGTTGGAAATATGCCCTAGAGGCAATAATAAATTAGTTATTATTATATTTCCTTGTTCATGATAATCGTCTATTATCCATGCTATAATTGTATTGAAAGGAAACTCAGATACATGTGTGGGTACATAGACAACACCATGTCCCTAGTAAGCCTCTAGTTGACTAGCTCGTTGATCAAAAGATGGTTACGGTTTCACGACCATGGACATTGGATGTCGTTGATAACGGGATCACATCATTGGGAGAATGATGTGATGGACAAGACCCAATCCTAAGCCTAGCACAAAGATGCGTAGTTCGTATGCTAAAGCTTTTCTAATGTCAAGTATCATTTCCTTAGACCATGAGATTGTGCAACTCCCGGATACCGTAGGAATGCTTTGGGTGTACCAAGCGTCTACAACGTAACTGGGTGGCTATAAAGGTGCATTACGGTATCTCGAAAGTGTCTGTTGGGTTGGCACGAATCGAGGCTGGGATTTGTCACTCCGGTTGACGGAGAGGTATCTCTGGGCCCACTCGGTAGGACATCATCATAATGTGCACAATGTGACCAAGGGGTTGATCACGGGATGATGTGTTACAGAACGAGTAAAGAGACTTGCCGGTAACGAGATTGAACAAGGTATCGGGATACCGACGATCGAATCTCGGGCAAGTACAATACCGCTAGACAAAGGGAATTGTATACGGGATTGATTGAGTCCTTGACATCGTGGTTCATCCGATGAGATCATCGTGGAACATGTGGGAGCCAACATGGTTATCCAGATCCCGCTGTTGGTTATTGACCGGAGAACGTCTCGGTCATGTCTGCATGATTCCCGAACCCGTAGGGTCTACACACTTAAGGTTCGATGACACTAGGGTTATAAAGGAAGATTGTATGTGGTTATCGAATGTTGTTCGGAGTCCCGGATGAGATCCCGGACGTTACGAGGAGTTCCGGAATGGTCTGGAGGTAAAGATTTATATATGGGAAGTCCTGTTTTGGTCACCGGAAAAGTTTCGGGTTTTATCGGTAATGTCTGGGACCACCGGAGGGTCCCGGGGTCCACAAAGTGGGGCCACCATCCCGGAGGGCTGCATGGGCTAAGTGTGGGAGGAACAGCCCGGGTGGGCTGGTGCGCCCCACAAGGCCCAAGGCGCAGGAAGAGTGGGAGGGGCAAACCCTAGGGCAGATGGGCCCTAAGGCCCACCCAGTGCGCCTCTCTCTCCCCTCGGCCGCCACCCAGATGGGATCTGGGGCTGCCGCCACCCCTGGGGAGGGAACCCTAAAGGGGGCGCAGCCCCCTCCCCTTCCCCTATATATAGTTGAGGTCTAGGGGCTGCCCAACACATGAGTTTCTCTCCCTCTTGGCGCAGCCCTACCTCTCTTCCTCCTCCTCTTCTGCGGTGCTTGGCGAAGCCCTGCAGGATTGCCACGCTCCTCCACCACCACCACGCCGTTGTGCTGCTGCTGGACAGAGTCTTCCTCAACCTCTCCCTCTCCTCTTGCTGGATCAAGGCGTGGGAGACGTCACCGGGCTGTACGTGTGTTGAACGCGGAGGTGCCGTCCGTTCGGCACTAGGATCTCCGGTGATTTGGATCACGGCAATACGACTCCTTCAACCCCGTTCTCTTGAGCAGCTTTAGCTTAGCGATCTACAAGGGTATGTAGATGCACTCTCCTTCCCTCGTTGCTGGTTTCTCCATAGATAGATCTTGGTGACACGTGGGAAAATTTTGAATTTCTTTCGTTCCCCAAGCGATGGCATCATGAGCTAGGTCTATTGCGTAGATTCTTTGCACGAGTAGAGTACAAAGTAGTTGTGGGCGTTGATTTTGTTCAATATGCTTATCGTTACTAGTCCAATCTTGTTTCGACGGTATTGTGGGATGAAGCGGCCCGGACCGACCTTACGTACACTTACGTGAGACAGGTTCCACCGGTGACATGCACTTGGTGCATAAGGTGGCTAGCGGGTGCCGCTCTCTCCACTTTAGTCGGAACGGATTCGATGAAAAGGGTCCTTATGAAGGGTAAATAGCAATTGGCATATCACGTTGTGGTTTTGCGTAGGTAAGAAACGTTCTTGCAAGAAACCCATAGCAGCCACGTAAAACATGCAAACAACAATTAGAGGACGTCTGACTTGTTTTTGCTGGGTATGCTATGTGATGTGATATGGCCAAGATGAATGTGATGTATGAGATTGATCATGTTCTTGTAATAGGAATCACGACTTGCATGTCGATGAGTATGACAACGGCGAGAGCCATAGGAGTTGTCTTTATTTATTGTATGACATGCGTGTCATTGAACAACGCCATGTAATTACTTTACTTTATTGCTAACCGGTAGCCATAGTAGTAGAAGTAATAAGTTGGCGAGACAACTTCATGGAGACACGATGATGGAGATCATGGTGTCATGCCGGTGACGATGATGATCATGGAGCCCCGAAGATGGAGATCAAAAGGAGCAAAATGATATTGGCCATATCATGTCACTATTTGATTGCATGTGATGTTTATCATGTTTATGCATCTTATTTGCTTAGAACGACGGTAGTAAATAAGATGATCCCTCATTAAAATTTCAAGAAAGTGTTCCCCTAAGCGTGCACCGTCGCGAAAGTTCATCGTTTGAAGCACCACGTGATGATCGGGTGTGATAGATTCTTACGTTCACATACAACGCGTGTAAGCCAGATTTACACCTTGAAACACTTAGGTTGACTTGACGGGCCTAGCATGTACAGACATGGCCTCGGAACACAAGAGACCGAAAGGTCGAGCATGAGTCGTATGGTAGATACGATCAACATGAAGATGTTCACCGATGATGACTAGTCCGTCTCACGTGATGATCGGACACGGCCTAGTTGACTCGGATCATGTAATCACTTAGATGACTAGAGGGATGTCTATCTGAGTGGGAGTTCATAAGATGAACTTAATTATCCTGAACATAGTCAAAAACCCTTTGCAAATTATGTCATAGCTCGCGCTTTAGTTCTACTATTTTAGATATGTTCCTAGAGAAAATATAGTTGAAAGTTGACAGTAGCGTTTATGCGGACATTAGAAAGCTCATGTCCTTAATGCACCGCTCAGTGTGCTGAACCCCAAACGTCGTCTGTGGATGTTGCGAACATCTGACGTACACGTCTTGATAACTACGTGATAGTTCAGTTAAACAGTTTAGAGTTGAGGCACCAAAGACGATTTCGAAACGTCGCGGAACATATGAGATGTTTCGAGGGCTGAAATTGGGATTTGAAGCTCGTGCCCACGTCAAGAGGTATAAGACCTCCGACGATTTTCTTAGCCTGCAAACTAAGGGAGAAAAGCCCAATCGTTGAGCTTGTGCTCAGATTGTCTGAGTGCAACAATCACTTGAATCGAGTGGGAGTTGATCTTCCAAATGAGATAGTGATGTTTCTCCAAAGTCATTGCCACCAAGCTGCTAGAGCTTCGTGATGAACTATAACATATCGGGGATAGATATGATGATCCTTGAGGTATTCGCGATGTTTGACACATGAAAGTAGAAATCAAGAAGGAGCATCAATTGTTGATGGTTGGTGAAACCACTAGTTTCAAGACGGGCAAGGGCAAGAAGGGATACTTCATGAAACGGCAAATCAACTGCTGCTCTAGTGAAGAAACCCAAGGTTGAACCCAAACCCGAGACTAAGTGCTTCTATAATAAGGGGAACAGCCACTGGAGCAGAATTACCCTAGGTACTTGGTAGATAAGAAGGCTGGCAAGGTCGATAGAAGTATATTGGATATACATTATGTTAATGTGTACTTTACTAGTACTCCTAGTAGCACCAGGGCATTAAGATACCGGTTCGGTTGCTAAGTGTTAGTAACTCGAAATAAAAGAGCTACGGAATAAACGGAGACTAGCGAAAGGTGAGCTGACGATATGTGTTGGAAGTGTTTCCAAGGTTGATGTGATCAAGCATCGCATGCTCCCTCTACCATCGAGATTGGAGTTAAACCTAAATAATTGTTATTTGGTGTTTGCGTTGAGCATAGACATGATTGGATTATGTCTATCGCAGTACGATTATTCATTTAAAGAGAATAATGGTTACTCTGTTTATTTGAATAATACCTACAATGGTCTTGCACCTAAAATGAATGGTTTATTGAAATCTCGATCGTAGTGATACACATTTTCATGCCAAAAGATATAAGATAGTAATGATAGTACCACCTGCTTGTGGCTTTGCCATTTGAGTCATATTGGTATAAAAGCATGAAGAAGCTCCATATTGATGGATCTTTGGACTCACTCGTTTTGAAAAGTTTGAGACATGCGAACCATGTCTATTGGTGCATACGCATGAAGAAACTCCATGCAGATGGATCGTTTGGACTCACTTGATTTTGAATCACTTGAGATATGCAAATCATACCACATGGGCAAGATGACTGAAAAGCCTCGGTTTCAGTAAGATGGAACAAGATAGCTGTTGGGGAACGTTGCAGAAAATTAAAATTTTTATTACGGTTTCACCAAGATCCATCTATGAGTTCATCTAAGCAACGAGTCGAGGGAGAGAGTTTGCATCTACATACCACTTGTAGATCGAGTGCGGAAGCGTTCAAGGGGATGGTGATGATGGAGTCGTACTTTCATGGTGATTCGGATCACCGATGACCAAGTCTTGAGCGGACAGCACCTCCGTGTTCAACACACGTCTGATGCAGACGACGTCTCCTCCGTCTTGATCCAGCAAGGGGAAGGAGAGGTTGAGGAAGATTGCTCCAACGGCAGCACGCAGCGTGGTGATATTGGTGCAGAAGATCTCGGCAGGCTTCGCCAAGCACGTGCGGAGGAGGAGAGGTGTTGGGGAGGGAGGCTGCGCCTTGGCTTAGGTGTGCAGCCTCCCTCACCCCTCTATTTATAGGGGAAGGGAGAGGGCGGCCCCTCTAGATGGCATCTAGAGGGGGGCGGCCAAGGGGAGGGCTTGCCCCCCAAGCAAGGGGCGCCCCTCTAGGGTCCCCCTCAACCCCTAGGCGCAAGGGCCCAAGGGAGGTGCGCCCAGCCCACCAGGGCTGGCCCCTTCCCACGCAGCCCAAGTGGCCCCCGGGAGGTGGCCCCTCGGTGGACCTCCGGAACCCTTCCGGTGGCCCCAGACAATACCCAGTATGCCCCGAAACTTTCCGGTGTCCGTTTGACAACTTCCCATATATAAATCTTTACCTCCGGACCCTTCCTAACTCCTCGTGATGTCCAGGATCTCATCCGGACTCGAACAACATTCGGTAATCACATACAAGTCTTCCCAATAACCCTAGCGTCACCGAACCTTAAGTGTGTAGACCCTACGGGTTCGGGAGACATCTGAACATGACCGAGACGCTCTCGGTCAATAACCAACAGCGGGATCTGGATACCCATGTTGGCTCCCACATGCTCCTCGATGATGTCATCGGATGAACCACGATGTCGAGGATTCAATCAACCCCGTACACTATTCCCTTTGCCAATCGGTACGTTACATGCCCGAGACTCGATCGTCGGTATCCCAATACCTTGTTCAGTCTCGTTACTGGCAAGTCACTTTACTCGTACCGTAATGCATGATCCCGTGACCAAACACTTGGTCACTTTGAGCTCATTATGATGATGCATTACCGAGTGGGCCCAGAGATACCTCTCCGTCATACGGAGTGACAAATCCGATCTCGATCCGTGTCAACCAGCAGACACTTTCGGAGATACCATAGTGCACCTTTATAGTCACCCACCTACGTTGTGACGTTTGGTACACCCAAAGCACTCCTACGGTATCCGGGAGTTACACGATCTCATGGTCTAAGGAAGAGATACTTGACATTGAAAAAGCTCTAGCAAAACGAACTACACGATCTTGTGCTATGCTTAGGATTGGGTCTTGTCCATCACGTCATTCTCCTAATGACGTGATCCCGTCGTCAACGACATCTGATGTCCATAGTCAAGAAACCATGACTATCTGTTGACCAACGAGCTAGTCAACTAGAGGCTCACTAGGGATTGTGGTCTATGTATTCACACATGTATTACGATTTCCGGATAATACAATTATAGCATGAATAAAAGACAATTATCACGAACAAGGAAATATAATAATAATGCTTTTATTATTGCCTATAGGGCATATTTCCAACAGTCTCCCACTTGCACTAGAGTCAATAATCTAGTTACATTGTGATAAATCGAACACCCATAGAGTTACGGTGTTGATCATGTTTTGCTCATGGAAGAGGTTTAGTCAGCGGATCTGCGACATTCAGATCCGTATGCACTTTACAAATTTCTATGTCTCCATCTTGAACATTTTCACGGATGGAGTTGAAGCGGCGCTTGATGTGCTGGTCTTCTTGTGAAACCTGGGCTCCTTGGCAAGGGCAATAGCTCCGGTGTTGTCACGTAAGAGTTTGATCGGCCCGACGCATTTGGTATGACTCCTAGGTCGGTGATGAACTCCTTCACCCAAATTGCTTCATGCGCTGCCTCCGAGGCTGCCATGTACTCCGCTTCACATGTAGATCCCGCCACGACGCTTTCGCTTGCATTTGCACCAGCTCTTGCTCCACCATTCAACATATACACGTATCCGGTTTGTGACTTAGAGTCATCCAGATCTGTGTCGAAGCTAGCGTCGGCGTAACCCTTCTGACGAGCTCTCCGTCACCTCCATAAGCGAGAAACATGTCCTTTGTCCTTTTCGGTACTTCAGGATATTCTTGACCGCTGTCCGGTGTTCCTTGCGGGATTACTTTGGTACCTTCCTACCAAACTTACGGCAAGGTTTACATCAGTGCAGTACACAGCATGGCATACATAATAGAACCTATGGCTGAGGCATAGGGATGACACTCATCTCTTCTATATCTTCTGTGGTGGTGGGACATTGAGCTGAGCTCAATTTCACACCTTGTAACACGTGTAAGAATCCCTTCTTAGATTGATCCATATTGAACTTCTTCAATATCTTATCAAGGTATGTGCTTTGTGAAAGACCTATGAGGCGTCTCGATCTATCTCTATAGATCTTGATGCCTAATATATAAGCAGCTTCTCCAAGGTCCTTCATTGAAAAACTTTTATTCAAATAGGCCTTAATGTTGTCCAAGAGTTCTATATCATTTCCCATCAAAAGTATGTCGTCTACATATAATATGAGAAATGCTACAGAGCTCCCACTCACTTTCTTGTAAACACGAGCTTCTCCATAAGTCATGTAAACTAAACGCTTTGATCATCTCATCAAAGCGAATGTTCTAACTCCGAGATGCTTGCACCAGCCCATAAATGGATCGCTGGAGCTTGCATACTTTGTTAGCATTCTTAGGATCGACAAAACCTTCCGGCTGCATCATATACAGCTCTTCCTTAAGATGCCCGTTAAGGAACGCTGTTTTGACGTCCATTTGCCATATCTCATAATCATAGTATGCGGAAATTGCTAACATGATTCGGACGGACTTAAGCTTCGCTACAGGAGAGAAAGTCTCATCGTAGTCAATCCCTTGAACTTGCCGATAACCCTTAGCGACAAGTCGAGCTTTATAGATCGTGACATTACCATCCGCGTCCGTCTTCTTCTTAAAGATCCATTTGTTTTCTATCGCTCGCCGATCATCGGGCAAGTCAGTCAAAGTCCATACTTTGTTTTCATACATGGATTCTATCTCGGATTTCATGGCTTCTAGCCATTTGTTGGAATCTGGGCCCGCCATCGCTTCTTCATAGTTCAAGGTTCACCGTTGTCTAACAACATTATTTCCGGAGACGGGGTTGCCGTACTACTCCGGTCTTGATGCGTGTCCTAGTGGACCCTCTGAAGTTCGGTAGCAACTTGATCCGAAGTACCTTGATCATCATCATTAATTTCCTCTCCAATTGGTGTAGGCACCACAGGAACATTTTCCTGAGCTGCACTACTTTCCGGTTCAAGAGGTAGTACTTCATCTAGTTCTACTTTCCTCCCACTTACTCCTTTCGAGAGAAACTCTTTTTCCAGAAAGGATCCGTTCTTGGCAACAAAGATCTTACCCTCGGATCTAAGGTAGAAGGTATACCCAATGGTTTCCTTAGGGTATCCTATGAAGACGCATTTTTCCGACTTGGGTTCGAGCTTTTCAGGTTGAAGTTTCTTGACATAAGCATCGCATCCCCAAACTTTTAGAAGCGACGACTTAGGTTTCTTCCCAAACCATAATTCATACGGTGTCGTCTCAACGGATTTAGACGGTGCCCTATTTATAGTGAATGTAGCTGTCTCTAGAGCGTATCCCCAAAATGATAGCGGTAAATCGGTAAGAGACATCATAGATCGCACCATATCCCATAGAGTGCGATTACGACGTTCGGAACACACCGTTCTGTTGAGGTGTTCCGGGCGGCGTGAGTTGTGAAACGATTCCACATTTTCTTAAGTGTGTACCAAATTCGTGACTTAAATATTCTCCTCCATGATCTGATCGTAAGAACTTTATTTTTCGGTCATGTTGATTCTCTACCTCATTCTGAAATTCCTTGGAACTTTTCAAAGGTCTCAGACTTGTGTTTCATTAATTAGACATACCCATATCTACTCAAGTCATCTGTGAGAGTGAGAACATAACGATATCCTCCACGAGCCTCAACACTCATTGGACCGCACACATCGGTATGTATGATTTCCAACAAGTTGGTTGCTCGCTCCATTGTTCCGGAGAACGGAGTCTTGGTCATCTTGCCCATGAGGCATGGTTCGCATGTGTCAAATGATTCATAATCTAGAGACTCCAAAAGTCCATCGGATGGAGCTTCTTCATGCGCTTGACACCAATGTGACCAAAGGCGGCGATTGCCACAAGTATGTGGGACTATCGTTATCAACTTTACATCTTTTGGTATTCACGCTATGAATATGTGTAACATTACGCTCGAGATTCATTAAGAATAAACCATTGACCATCGGAGCATGACCATAAAACATGTCTCTCATATAAATAGAACAACCATTATTCTCGGATTTAAATGAGTAGCCATCTCGCATTAAACGAGATCCGGATACAATGTTCATGCTCAAACTTGGCACCAAATAACAATTATTAAGGTTCAAAACTAATCCCGTAGGTAAATGAAGAGGTAGCGTGCGGCGCCGATCACATCGACTCTGGAACCATTCCCGACGCCAAGATCGTCACCTCGTCCTTCGCCATCTCCGCTTATTCCGCAGCTCCTGGCATGAGTTACAAATATGAGCTACGGCACGGTATCAAATACCCAGGAGTTACTACAATCTTGGTAAGGTACACATCAATTACATGTATATCAAATATACCTTTGGTGTTGCCGGCCTTCTTATCCGCTAAGTATTTGGGGCAGTTCCGCTTCGATGACCCTTCCCTTGCAATAAAAGCACTCGATCTCGTGCTTGGGTCCATTCTTTGACTTCTTCCCGAATGGCGGCTTACGGTAGCAACATCCTTGCCGTCCTTCTTGAAGTTCTTCTTGCCCTTGCCCTTCTTGAACTTAGTGGTCTTATTGACCATCAACACTTGATGTTCTTTCTTGATCTCAACCTCTGCTGACTTGACATTGAAAATACTTCAGGAATGGTCTTCACCATCCCTGCATATTGTAGTTCATCACAAAGCTCTTGTAGCTTGGTGGGAAGCGATCAAGGATTCTGTCAATGACCGCCTCATCGGGGAGGTTAATATTCACCGGGTCATATGGTTGTGCAACCCGGACATCTTGAGTATGTGCTCACCTTGTGAACTATTTTCCTCCATCTTACAACTATAGAACTTGTCGGAGATGTCATATCTCTCGACCGGGCGTGAGCTTGGAAAACTAGTTTCAGCTCCTCGAACATCTCATATGCTCTGTGATGCTCAAAATGCTTTTGGAGCCCGGTTCTAAAGCTGTAAAGCATGCCGCCTTTGAACGAGGGAGTAATCATCAAGACGAGATTGCCAAGCATTCATAATGTCTTGGTTCTCGGGGACAGTCGTCACCTAAGCGGTCCTTCTAGGACATATTGTTTCTGGCAGCTATGAGGATGATCCTCGGGTTAGGACCCAGTCCGTATAGTTGCTGCCATCATCTTTCAGCTTGGTTTTCTCTAGGAACGCGTTGAAGTTCAAGTTGACATGAGCGTTGGCCATTTGATCTACAAGACATATTATGCAAAAGTTTTAGACTAAGTTCATGATAATTAAGTTCATCTAATCAAATTATTTTAATGAACTCCCACTCAGATTAGACATCCCTCTAGTCATCTAAGTGTTACACGATCCGAGTCGGTAGGGCCGTGTCCGATCATCACGTGAGACGGACTAGTCATCGTCGGTGAACATTCTCATGTTGATCGTATCTTCCATACGACTCGTGTTCGACCTTTCGGTCTCCGTGTTCCGAGGCCATGTCTGTACATGCTAGGCTCGTCAAGTTAACCCTAAGTGTTTTGCGTGTGTAAATCTGTCTTACACCCGTTGTATGTGAACGTAAGAATCCATCACACCCGATCATCACGTGGTGCTTAGAAGCGACGAACTTTAGCAACGGTGCAGTTAGGGAGAACACTTCTTGATATTGTTGTAAGGGATCATCTTATTTACTACCGTCGTTCTAAGTAAACAAGATGCATAAACATAATAAACATCACATGCAATTATATATAGTAGTGACATGATATGGCCAATATCATAAAGCTCCATTGATCTCCATCTTCGGGGCTCCATGATCATCTTGTCACCGGCATGACACCATGATCTCCATCATCGTGTCTTCATGAAATTGTCACGCCAACGACTACTTCTACTTCTATGGCTAACGTTTAGCAATAAAGTAAAGTAATTTACATGGCGTTCTTCAATGACACGCAGGTCATACAAAAAATAAAGACAACTCCTATGGCTCCTGCCGTTGTCATACTCATCGACATGCAAGTCGTGATTCCTATTACAAGAACATGATCTCATACATCACAATATGTCATTCATCATACATCACAACTTGGCCATATCACATCACATGACAATTGCTGCAAAAACAAGTTAGACGTCCTCTAATTGTTGTTGCATCTTTTACGTGGCTGCAATTGGGTTCTAGCAAGAACGTTTCCTTATCTACGAATAACCACAACGTGATTTTGTCAACTTCTATTTACCCTTCATAAGGACCCTTTTCATCGAATCCGCTCCAACTAAAGTGGGAGAGACAGACACCCTTGACCACCTTATGCAACTAGTGCATGTTAGTCGGTGGAACCGGTCTCACGTGGAAATGCGTGTAAGGTTGGTCCGGGCCGCTTCATCCCACAATACCGTTGAAGCAAGATAAGACTAGTAGCGGCAAGCAAGTTGACAAGATCTACGCCCACAACAAAATTGTGTTCTACTCGTGCAATAGAGAACTACGCATAGACCTAGCTCATGATGCCACTGTTGGGGATTGTTGCAGAAAATTAAAATTTTCCTACGGTCTCACCAAGATCCATCTATGAGTTCATCTAAGCAACGAGTCGAGGAGAGAGTTTGCATCTACATACCACTTGTAGATCGAGTGCGGAAGCGTTCAAGGGGATGGTGATGATGGAGTCGTACTCGCCGTGATTCGGATCACCGATGACCAAGTCTCGAGCGGACAGCACCTCCGTGTTCAACACACGTACGGTACGGACGACGTCTCCTCCGTCTTGATCCAGCAAGGGGGAAGGAGAGGTTGAGGAAGATTGCTCCAACGCAGCACGACGGCGTGGTGATATTGGTGCAGCAGTACTCTGACAAGGCTTCGCCAAGCACGTACGGAGGAGGAGAGGTGTCGGGGAGGGGAGGGGCTGCGCCTTGGCTTAGGTGTGCAGCCCTCCCCTCACCCCTCTATTTATAGGGGGAAGGGAGAGGGGGCCGACCCCCTCTAGCTGGCGTCTAGAGGCTGACGAGGGAGGGGCTTGCCCCCCAAGCAGGCGCCCCTCTAGGTTCCCTCAACCCTAGGCGCAAGGGCCCAAGGGAGGGTGCGCCCAGCCCACCAGGGCTGGCCCCTTCCCACGCAGCCCAAGTGGCCCCAGGAGGTGGCCCCTCGGTGGACCTCCGGAACCCTTAGGTGGCCCCAGACAATACCGGTATGCCCCCGAAACTTTCCGGTGTCCGTTTGACAACTTCCCATATATAAATCTTTACCTCCGGACCCTTCCGGAACTCCTAGTGACGTCCAGGATCTCATCCGGGACTCCAAACAACATTCGGTAATCACATACAAGTCTTCCCAATAACCCTAGCGTCACCGAACCTTAAGTGTGTAGACCCTACGGGTTCGGGAGACATGCGCATATGACCGAGACGCTCTCAGTCAATAACCAACAGCGGATCTGGATACCCATGTTGGCTCCCACATGCTCCTCGATGATGTCATCGGATGAACCACGATGTCGAGGATTCAATCAACCCGTACACTATTCCCTTTGTCAATCGATGCGTTACATGCCCGAGACTCGATCGTCGGTATCCCAATACCTCGTTCAGTCTCGTTACCCGCAATTCACTTTACTCGTGCCGTAATGCATGATCCCGTGACCAAACACTTGGTCACTTTGAGCTCATTATGATGATGCATTACCGAAAGTGGGCCCAGAGATACCTCTCCGTCATGCGGAGTGACAAATCCAGTCTCAATCCGTGTCAACCCAATGTACACTTTCGGAGATACCTGTAGTGCACCTTTATAGTCACCCGATTACGTTGTGACGTTTGGTACACCCAAAGCACTCCCTACGGTATCCGGGAGTTACACGATCTCATGCTCTAAGGAAGAGATACTTAACAATTGAAAAGCTCTAGCAAAACGAACTACACGATCTTGTGCTATGCTTAGGATTGGGTCTTGTCCATCACGTCATTCTCCTAATTACGTGATCCCGTCGTCAACGACATCGATGTCCATAGTCGAGGAAACCATGACTATCTGTTGACCAACGAGCTAGTCAACTAGAGGCTCACTAGGGACGTATTGTGGTCTATGTATTCACACATGTATTACGATTTCCGGATAATACAATTATAGCATGAATAAAAGACAATTATCACGAACAAGGAAATATAATAATAATGCTTTTATTATTGCCTCTAGGGCATATTTCCAACAATATCAACTTGTTGAAGTAACACATTTTGATGTGTGCAGTCCAATGAGTGCTGAGGCATGCAGTGAATATCGTTATGTTCTTACTTCACGGATGATTTAAGTAGATACTGAGTGTATTTACTTGATGAAACACAAGTCTGAATTATTGAATGGTTCAAGTAATTTCAGAGTGAAGTTAAAGATCATCGTGACAAGAGGATAAAATGTCTATGATATGATCATAGAGATGAGTATCCGAGTTACGAGCTTTGGCACGCTTATTAAGACATTGTGGAAATTGTTTCACAATTAATACCGCTGGAACACCATAGTGTGATGGTGTGTCCGAACATCATAGTTGCACCCTATCAGATATGGTGCGTACCATGATGTCTCTTATCGAATTACCACTATCGTTCATGGGTTAGGCATTAGAGACAACCACACTCACTTTAATAGGGCACCACGTAATTCCATTGAGACGGCACTGTTTGAACTATGGTTTGGAGAAATCTAAGTTGTCGTTTCTTAAAAGGTTTGGGGCTGCGACGCTTATGTGGAAAAGTTTCATCGTGATAAGCTCGAACCCAAAACGGATAAATACATCTTCATAGGACACCCAAAACAGTTGGGTATACCTCCTATCTCAAGATCCGAAGCAAAAGTAATTGTTTCTAGAAACGGGTCCTTTCTCGAGGAAAAGTTTCTCTCGAAAGAATTGAGTGGGAGGATGGTGGAGACTTGATGAGGTTATTGAACCATCACTTCAACTAGTGTGCGACAGGGCACAGGAAGTTGTTCCTGTGGCGCCTACACCAATTGAAGTAGAAGCTTATGATAGTGATCATGAAGTTTCAGATCAAGTCACTACCGTACCTCGTAGGGTGACAAGGATGCGTACTACTTCAGAGTGGTACAGTAATCATGTCTTGAAGGTCATGTTGCTAGACAACAATGAACCTAAGAGCTATGGAGAAGCGATGGTGGGCCCGGATTCCAACAAATGGTTAGAAGCCATGAAATCCGAGATAGGATCCATGTATCAGAACAAAGCATGGACTTTGGTGGACTTGCCCGATAGGCAAGCCATTGAGATAAATGGATCTTTAAGAAGAAGACGGACGTGGACGGTAATGTCACCGTCTGTGAAGCTCGACTTGTGGCGAAGAGTTTTTCACAAGTTCAAGGAGTTGACTACGATGAGATTTTCTCATCCGTAGCGATGCTTAAGTCCGTCGGAATCATGTTAGCATTAGCTGCATTTATGAAATCTGGCGGATGGATGTCAAAACGAGTTTCCTTACCGGTCTTCGTAAGGAAAGGTTGTATGTGATACAATCGAAAGTTTTTGTCGATCCTAAGGATGCTAAAAGGTATGCTTTGGCTCAATGATCCTTCTAAGGACTGGAGTAAGCATCTCGGAGTTGGAATGTGCGCTTTGATGAGATGATCAAAGATTTTGGGTTTATACAAAGTTATGAGAAACTTGTAATTCCAAAGAAGTGAGTGGGAGCACTATAGAATTTCTGGTGAGTATATGTTGTTGACATATTGTTGATCAGAAATGATGTAGAATTTCTGGAAAGCATACAGGTTATTTGAAAGGTGTTTTTCAATAGAAAACCTGGATTAAGCTACTTGAACATTGAGCATCAAGATCTATAAGGATAGATCAAAAGCGGCTTAATGGTACTTTCAAATGAGCACATACCTTGACATAATCTTGAAGGTGTTCAAGATGGATCGATCAAAGAAGGAGTTCTTGCCTGAGTTGTAAGGTATGAAGTTAAGAGTTAAAGCTCGACCACGGCAGTAAAAGAGAGAAAGGATTTAAGGTCATCCCCTATGCCTTAGACATAGGCTCTCTACGATATCTTTGTCTTTGTGTACCGCACCTGATGTGTGCCTTGCTACATATCCGCAAGAGGGTACAAAGGTGATCAAGGAGTGGATCACCAGATAGCGGTCAAAATTATCCTTAGAGGAATAAGGATATGTTTCTCGGTTATGGAGGTGATAAAGAGTTCGACGTAAAGAGTTGCGTCGATGCAAGCTTAACACCTATCTGGATAGCTATGAGTAGAGATACGGATACGTATAATGGAGCAACAATTTGGAATAGCTCCAAGTGGAACGTGGTAGCAGCATCTATGATATGACATAAAGTTTTGCGAAATACATAGGGATCTGAATATTGCAGACCCGTTGACTACAACCTCTCTCACAAGCATAAACATGATCAAACCCAGAACTCATTGAGTGTTAATCACATAGTGATGTGAACTAGATTACTGATTCTAGTAAACTCTTTGGATGTTGGTCACATGGCGATGTGACCTGTGAGTGTTAATCACATGGCGATGTGAACTAGATTATTGACTCTAGTGCAAGTGGGAGACTGTTGGAAATATGCCCTAGAGGCAATAATAAATTAGTTATTATTATATTTCCTTGTTCATGATAATCGTCTATTATCCATGCTATAATTATATTGAAAGGAAACTCAGATACATGTGTGGGTACATAGACAACACCATGTCCCTAGTAACAGGGGCGGACCCAGGACAATAATGGCCCGGTGTTCCTGTGTCCACGTGTACATCACATACGCGTGCACGTGGCCCAGAGGAAATACTATGAATTATTATGTGACCTCCATTTCTTATACAAGACCGCTATAGAATATACATTTTTCATGTATACAAGGTCACTAACATCGAAGCAAAAAATGTTGTTATGTTTTCGTATTAGCAACCTGTTTAATACTTGCATGCTCAATATTAGCTCAGTTTCATTTTTCTTGTTCTTTGCATGCGGCATAATAATGATCCAGTAAACGAAAATAAAAACTAGTATGCAAAGCAGGAATTAAATTTTACCCTGATACTTGTATATTAATTTGTGGTCTTGTATATAAAAATGAAGATAGTTACATACTCCCCCTGTTCCAAAATAGATGGCCCAACTTTGTACTAACTTAGTACAAAGTTGGGTCCTCTATTTTGAAACGGAGGGGGTACTTGACACAATGAAAAAACCGACAGTAAAAATAGACTAGACCGAACGAAGATTGTATCCGCAAAACTGGGAAATCATCATGAAATTCTAAAAATCACATTAATCCAATTTATCAAACATATATAGGTCACTGTATTTTATTTTTGGAAAAACACATTAAAGCAATTCTCAAATAGATGTGAAAATCTGCCAAAAAACATTATTGTATACCCATGAATATTGTTACAAATTAATAAAGTAGAGTGGTTTTGCCTCAAAAAAATCTGGCAAAAAATTTATATACAAGGCAATCCAATTCTCAATCATAATTAACTTAAAATTTAAAATACTAGACATATTATTTATGTATTTGGGAAACAAAGATTAGAGCAAATAGAAGCACACCCATGAGAGAAAATGATTTTTTTTCTCCAACGATCTGGTGAGTGGACGTCTGATACGCCATGAAGCTTCGATGGTAAATCGCCGAGCAGGCGACCGGGCGAGGGCAACGCTGACAGGAATCGGTGCGGGAGGAGCCGAGAAGGCAGCACACTGAACGTGCACGTACACTTACAAACAAATCTGATTGATTAACAATCAATCCAATCCTGTGCCTCCGTGTGCGTGCGTAACCACGTAGCTGATTGGGCCACTTCAAGGCGTCGTCGACGGCTTAGCCGGTGTCCCTGGACCAATTTTACCGGTGTCAGGCTAGTACCTAGCCTATGCATCTAATGTAACCAGAATATTTACCCGGTGTCCTGTGACACCGGTAAGCCACACGTGGGTCCGCCCCTGCCTAGTAAGCCTCTAGTTGACTAGCTCGTTGATCAATAGATGGTTACGGTTTCCTGACCATGGACATTGGATGTCGTTGATAACGGGATCACATCATTGGAAAAATGATGTGATGGACAAGACCCAATCCTAAGCCTAGCACAAAGATCGTAGTTCGTATGCTAAAGCTTTTCTAATGTCAAGTATCATTTCCTTAGACCATGAGATAGTGCAACTCCCGGATACCAAACGTCACAACGTAACTGGGTGGCTATAAAGGTGCATTACAGGTATCTCCGAAAGTGTCTGTTGGGTTGGCACGAATCGAGACTGGGATTTGTCACTCCGGTTGACGGAGAGGTATCCCTAGGCCCACTCGGTAGGACATCATCATAATGTGCACAATGTGACCAAGGGGTTGATCACGGGATGATGTGTTACGGAACGAGTAAAGAGACTTGCCGGTAACGAGATTGAACAAGGTATCGGGATACCGACGATCGAATCTCGGGCAAGTACAATACCGCTAGACAAAGGGAATTGTATACGGGATTGATTGAGTCCTTGACATCGTGGTTCATCCGTTGAGATCATCGTGGAACATGTGGGAGCCAACATGGGTATCCAGATCCCGCTGTTGGTTATTGACCCGAGAACGTCTCGGTCATGTCTGCATGATTCCCGAACCCGTAGGGTCTACACACTTAAGGTTCGATGACGCTAGGGTTATAAAGGAAGATTGTATGTGGTTATCGAATGTTGTTCGGAGTCCCGGATGAGATCCTGGACGTCACGAGGAGTTCCGGAATGGTCCGGAGGTAAAGATTTATATATGGGAAGTCCTGTTTTGGTCACCGGAAAAGTTTCGGGTTTTATCGGTAATGGACCACCGGGAGGGTCCCGGGGGTCCACCAAGTGGGGCCACCATTCCCGGAGGGCTGCATGGGCTAAGTGTGGGAGGGGACGAGCCCCAGGTGGGCTGGTGCGCCCCCCCACAAGGCCCAAGGCGCAGGGAAGAGTGGGAGGGGGCAAACCCTAGGGCAGATGGGCCCTAAGGCCCACCCAGGTGCGCCTCCCCAATTTACCCCTCAGGACGCCACCCAGATGGGAGCTGGGGCTGCCGCCACCCCCGGGAGGGAACCCTAAAGGCGGAGCTCCTCCCTTCCCCTATATAGTTGAGGTCTAGGGGCTGCCCAACACATGAGTTTCTCTCCCTCTTGGCGCAGCCCTACCTCTCTTCCTCCTCCTCTTCTGCGGTGCTTGGCGAAGCCCTGCAGGATTTCCACGCTCCTCCACCACCACCACGCCGTTGTGCTGCTGCTGGACAGAGTCTTCCTCAATCTCTCCCTCTCCCCTTGCTGGATCAAGGCGTGGGAGACGTCACCGGGCTGTACGTGTGTTGAACGCGGAGGTGCCGTCCGTTCGGCACTAGGATCTCCGGTGATTTGGATCACGACGAGTACGACTCCTTCAACCCCGTTCTCTTGAACGCTTTCGCTTAGCGATCTACAAGGGTATGTAGATGCACTCTCCTTCCCCTCGTTGTTGGTTTCCCCATAGATAGATCTTGGTGACAAGTAGGAAAATTTTGAATTTCTGCTACGTTCCCCAACAAGCTGACCGAGAAGGCCAGTCGTGCATGCCGTCAGGATGATCTCGTCGACATAGAGCAGCAAGTAGGTCGTGTCGGAGCCCTGGTGATAGACGAAGAGCGATGCGTCCGAGCGAGTAGAGCGGAACCTGAGCTTGTGTACAAATGCCGCGATGCGCTGGTACCAAGCGCGTGGAGCCTGCTTGAGACCATACAAGGATCGCGAAAGCAGGCATACGTGGTCGGGGAGTGCAGGATCAACGAACCCCGTGGGCTGCTGGCACAAGACCTGCTCCTCGAGGTGACCATGAAGGAAGGCGTTGGAGACGTCCATCTGGTGCACCGGCCAAGCACGGGAGACTGCAAGGTGGAGAACCATGCGAATCGTGCCGGGATTAACGACCGGAGCGACCAACACGCTGCCGGAAGCCACGAACAACCCAACGCGCTTTGTAGCGATCAAGGGTACCATCAGGATGGAGCTTGTGTTTGAAGACCCACTTACCGGTAATCATGTTGGCGTGGCGGGGACGGGGAACAAGCTGCCATGTCCGGTTGCGTTGCAGGGCGTCAAACTCCTCTTGCATCTCAGCCATCCAGAGCGAGTCACGAAGAGCGGCTCGAACGGAGGACGGTAGCAGTGATGGCGCAGAGGTGGATGCCGTGTGGACATAGTCATCGAAGGCGTAGCGCGAACTTGGGCGAAAAACGCCCACACGGCCGCGGGAGATTCGGCCGCGGGCGCTGGGACCGAGGCTGCAGGAACCGCGCTGGCCGCGGGGGCCGCGAGTGCCACTGCCGAAGTCGGGGCGGCGGGGGCCGCAGCTGGAGCCGGAAGCGCAGGCTCCGAGGCCGCGGGAAGGAAAGGCGCCGGGGGCGCTAGTGCCGCGGCCAGAGGGGGCGCCACATGCAGGGGACGCGTCTCAAAACCAGGGGGTGGGCCAAGGGCGGCACGCCCTGGGAGAGGCGTTGAGGAGCCTGCGCCATCAGTGGCGGGAGGGACAGCCGGGGGTACCTGCTGAAACGGAAACACATGCTCATCAAAGTAAACGTGCCGAGAAGTGAACACACGGTGGGAGACTGGATCATAGCACCGATAGTTCTTGGAGTTAGAGGGGTAGCCGATGAAGATGCAAGCGACAGAACGAGGTGCAAGTTTGTGTGGAGCGGTGTCGGCAAAGGTTAGGATAGCAAAGGCACCCGAAAATATGCAAGCCATCATAGGACGGGGGCGTACCGAAGAGAAGATGGTGAGGTGCATAGTTCCATCGTGGGCGGCAGGGTCGAAGGTTAAGGAGAAGTGAAGCAGTAGCAAGTGAGTCCGGTCATAAACGAGGCGGCACGTTAGCATGGAACAGGAGCGTGCGAACGCAGTCGTTCTGAGTGCGAAGGACGCGTTTGACTTGACTGTTCTGCTGTGAAGTATATGGGCATGTGAGACGAAAAATGGTGCCGTGGTTTGACAGAAAAGTGCAGAAAGCAAGGTTGTCGAACTCTTTTTCATTGTCAGTCTGAAGAGCAAGAAGGGACGCCCAAACTACGTACTGACATAGGAGTAAAAAGTCGTCAAAGTGGAGAGTGCATCCGACTTTCGTCGCAAAGGAAAAGTCCACACATAGTGAGAATAATCATCAAGGATAACTAGATAATATAAATAGCCCGAATTACTAGGAACCGGAGAGGTCCCCACATTGCTATGAATCAACTAAAAAGGAAAATAAGTTATGGTGGTGGAGTTATTAAACGGGAGGCGAACATGTTTGCCGACACGACATGCATGACAGGTGTGATCCTCTATCTTACTACAACTGAAACCGAAACTCCTAAGAATATGACGAAGTGTGACAGGGTTGGGATGATCCAAACGAGAGTGCCAGAGATCGACGCCAGCGGAGAGAGCAACCGGTGCGGTGGTGGAGGTGGACGACGGATGCATTGGATAGAGCTCGTCAGGGTTGTCACATCGGTGAAGTACCATCCTGGTTCGAGCGTCCTTGACACAAAAACCAAGCTCGTCAAATTCAACAGTAACAAGATTTTCACGAGTTAAACAACGAACGGAAACAAGGTTCTTAATAAGATGAGGTGACACAAGTATGTTAGACAAAGTTAAAGGCATGGAATTGAAGGAAAAGAAGTGTGCCCTACATGTGTGATAGGGAGTGTGGAACCGTCGCCGACAATGATGCGGCGGTTGGTGGTGACGGGAGCCATAGGTCTTGTGCCAGCAGCCCACGGGGTTCAATGCTGAAATCAGCGGAGGTGGAGATCAAAAAGGAACATCAAGTGTTGATGGTGAATAAAACCACTAAGTTCAAGAAAGGCAAGGGTAAGAAGAACTTCAAGAAGGACGGCAAGGGAGTTGTCGCGCCTGGTAAGCCAGTTGCCGGGAAGAAGCCAAAGCATGGACCCAAGCCTGAGACTGAGTGCTTTTATTGCAAGGGAAACAGTCCTTTGGAAGCGGAACTGCCCCAAGTACTTAGCGGACAAGAAGACCGGCAACACGAAGGTATATGTGATATACATGTAATTGATGTGTACCTTACCGATTTCGTAGTAGCTCCTGGGTATTTGATACCGTGCGGTTGCTCATATTTGTAACTCAAAGCAGGAGCTGCGGAATAAGCGGATCTTGGCGAAGGACGAGGTGACGATGCGCGTCGGGAATGGTTCCAAGGTCGATGTGATCGCCGTCGGCACGCTACCTCTATATTTACCTACGGGATTAGTTTTAAACCTCAATAATTGTTATTTAGTGCCAGCTTTGAGCATGAGCATTGTATCTGGATCTCGTTTAATACGAGATGGCTATTCATTTAAATCCGAGAATAATGGTTGTTCCATTTATATGAGAGATATGTTTTATGGTCATGCCCACCGGTCAATGGTTTATTCTTAATGAATCTCGAGCGTGATGTTACACATATTCATAGTGTGAATACCAAAAGATGTAAGGTTGATAACGATAGTCCCACATACTTGTGGCACTGCCGCCTTGGTCACATTGGTGTCAAACGCATGAAGAAGCTCCATGCAGATGGACTTTTGGAGTCTCTTGATTACGAATCATGAAGAAGCCGAGATCACCGCTGCTTCCACCACCACGCCGTCGTGCTGCTGGATCTCCATCAACCTCTCCTTCCCCCTTGCTGGATCAAGAAGGAGGAGATGTCTTCCCCAACCGTACGTGTGTTGAGCGCGGAGGTGCCGTCCGTTCGGCGCTAGGATCATCGGTGATTTGGATCACGAAAGTACGACTCCATCAACCCCGTTCTCTTGAACGCTTCCGCTCGCGATCTACAAGGGTATGTAGATGCACTCCTCTCTCTCTCTCGTTGCTAGATGACTCCATAGATTGATCTTGGTGATGCATAGAAAATTTTAATTTCTGCTACGATCCCCAACAAAATTCACAAAACTAATAGACCAAAGATCTCATTTGAGTCCTTGGCTCCATGATTGACGGAAACTGACACTGGAAGTGCAGGTATTGCCCCATGATTGGGCGCAGCGGTGGTGTCACCAGCCTCAAGCATCATGTTGCTGGAGGCGGCCAAAATCATTGTTTTGACCCTTTTGACAACCTTTAGCATGATTTGACCCCGGTTTCAAAAACATTCACGATCTGACCTTTTTCCTACCAGCATCGTCCTTAGTGGTAGGGTATAACTGCCTACCACACATGACCTTGGCAGTAGGGTGCTGGTCAACTTAGATGGTGCTGTCAGGCCGTGCTAACGTGGATAAGAGCCTACGCCCAAACTCCCTGGCGGTAGGCAGTTATACCCTACTGCTAGGATCGATGGTGGTAGGCCCCTGAGAGTTAAGTGGCTGACGCGACGGCTTGTGGGGCACCCACCCGCCCATTCGCTTGAGTTCATCTTCTTTGTTCTTCCCTAAATAGAGAGGATACCCCTCTATCTCTTCCCCCACTCCCCCCTCGGATCTACTCCATTTGGGCACCATTTTGCCGGTCTTCGATTCAAAACAGGGAGGAAGGTAGGCTCTTTCGATCCCTTCAAGTAGTTTTTGTCAAATCCATATAGTTTTGATGCATTATTTGGCACTAGCTGGACCCTAGTTCATAAAGTTTTTTAAATGTTTTGATTTTAAATTTCTTAGAACAGATATTTAATAGTAATAGAGGTGTGTGAATGAATGTATGGGTAGATTTTATGGATATGTTGTAGTAGTTAATTATTTCCCTTGGTATGGATGAACAAATTGTATGGATATGTTGGATTTGGTTATTTTTTCAATGTGTATGGATGGATGCATATTGCAATTAGTGGATGAATGCATATGTATTGATATATATAGATTGCAATGTGTGCGAATGTGTATGGATATATGGAAATTTGATGAATGGATGTATGTTTATGTATGGATATATGGATATGATATTTATGCTTAATATGTTGTGAATTGATACATATAGCTTGTAATTTTTTCCCAATGTTTCCAATGTATATGGACATATATTCCAATTCATATGTATGAATGATGTTGTCAAATATGGATGTTGTGAAATAATTCATTATATATGTCATTTGTGTTAGGATGGGTGAGGCTGCCGATAGTGGTCATTGGTATGTTGGGCTTGATCCTGCTTTCGACAAAGGGCATCGTGGGTGTTTTATCAAGAATGGACAGGAAACAAGCTTTGGAATAATCGTATTCATGTTATTGTATTTTTTCTGAAATTTGAAGGTTCTGACATATTTGTGCCATTATGATAGATGTTGCCATTAGTGTGAATGAGTGGTCACACCAAGACATCCCAGTTGGCATACGACGAGCGGTTTGAGCCTTATTTCGAGAGCTAGCCTCCTACCGTTTGTCTGCAGTTCAAGCGTGTACCACCATTGGTGAACCATACTGCTGTCATAGCCCGCTGGATCATTGGCAGACGGAGATACACAGTTTCCACCTTCCCTGTGAGGAGATGGCAGTCACCCTGTAGGACTTCATGATGATTATTGGTCTTTCGCTCCACGGCGAGCCTCTTATTGGATGAGTGCGTAACAAGTTCATGCGTGAGAGGGTTACTGGCCTCATCCATGATTGCTCCCCCTCTCTTACCTCCAGGGGAAAGATTGACAACCAGACATCTGATGTACCATTCAAGTGGCTCCGTGAGAACAGGTCGGGATGCCCACAAGGTGTGGGCGACAAGACGGTGGAGCAATACGCGTGAGCGTACTTTTGGGATCTCCTATCCCATATACTTTTTGTAGACTGCTCCAGTGACATTGCATTCTGGATGTATCTTGACTTCCTGGCTGCCTAGGACCGGAAGTACAGCTGGGGGTTCACTGGTCTCGCCTACTTGTACCGTTAGGTAACAAGTTACTGTAATAATTCCTTATGGGCGTATGTATGTTTTTGGGAATTGTTTGAAGCTAATGATGAATTGGTTGTTGATGGTAGCTCGATGAGGCGTGTATGAAAACCATCGACAAATCCGCTATGGAGGGATGTACTTGGGACCTCTCGGTGTGGATGTGGGAGCGGTCGCCGGTTGGACGTCCTGAAAAAATGGACGCCAGGTGGCCTTGGGATGGTCTTGAGGGAGAAGAAGCCAATTTTTTGAATACCCACTCTGGCTTTCGCTTCGGACAAAGTCAAAATGTTTGGTGGCAAGCAAGAGGCCTTGTACAACAGCTTCATCAATGAGATGGACAATCTCAAATACAACCATGTATAGAATTTTGTAACTTCTTCATAACCACTTCCCCGGAAGGCGTCGAGACACCTAACCAACTCGTTTTAAGGTTAACTAGACGCCATATTGGATAGTTAGAGATTTTCGACTGAATGCTATGTGTACGAGGGACAAAAATATTTGGTGGATTACTTGCCCGGCCCCCTCATATGCATCTACACTGTCGAGTGACACCTAAGACATTGTGTGGTCTGAAGAAATCCTATTTGTGGTCTGAAAAACTGAAGACGTTCGATTTATTCTTCAGTTAAAAACGAATGAACGCGTGAGATTGCCGCAGCCGAGCTCGAGTTCTATTCCGGTTTCAATTTAGCCGGCGACAGTTCCAATCCGAGTTCGGCAAGAATCAGGAGCTCTCCCCTGAATAAATGGGCAGCGGCGGTGGGAGCAGCAGCTCCAGTTCGATCTGCTCCCCCACCTTCCCAATCTCCAGACCTAGGCACGCCATCGATGGCGGCGAAGGTGCTCCAGCTCCGTAGCGCCGACGGCAAGGTGCTCGTCGCTCCGGCGTGGGACAATCGCCCGGCCGCCGCCCAAGCCCGCCCGCTAGAGATGCGGGTGCCCTCGCGCGCCCTCGAGAGGGTGCTCCAGTACTGGACCAAGCACAGCCTGGCCAAGGCCACCGGTGAGTCCCGGGAGTCCCTCGCCCGCTGGGACGCCGACTTCCAGCGCCGTCTCGAGCAAGACGGCCTCGCCAAGGAGGCCGCCGCAGCCGCCCAAGAACTCCGCCGCTACGGCGTACACCATGGAGGGCGTCCCCGTCGCCACGCCGCCATGGGCGCATCTGATGTCGCTGCTCCACCCACCGCCACCCGTGCTGATCCCGTCCGTGCCTGGTGCCAACTCGTTCACCACCTCAAGGGTGTCGACCACGGAGAACCTAGCCCGGCGCCGACGGCGCCCATCGCTTTCCGTGCCTCCGGTATTGCCGTCGCCGCGCGCCCTGGGCTTGCCACCACCTTGCCGGCCGCTGCTGGTACTGAACCCGTTGGTGTCCGGTGCGCCATCCGTGCCCGTGGACGCCAGATGGCTCAAGATGAGGAGTCCGCTTGCCACCACCGCAAGCGCCCGGCTTCCAAGGCTGCCAATGCCGCTGCGCCCGTGAAGAAGGTCTCTCGTCCCGTCGCGTCTAAGGCTTGCTCTTTCGTCGGCTCTACACCACTGCCTGCCCCTGCCACTGCTGTGAAGATGACTCCAGCAGCTTCAACTCTGCGCGCAAGAAGGGGGATGGGGGAGCTCAGCTGCAAGGTTCCAAAGCAAAACCAATCGCCATTGCCTGTCATTGCTGTTGCAGCACCAAGGAAGCAACCAATTCCTTGGCTGCGTCCAGTGGTATTACGCCTTCCCTAGTCTTTTAGTTGCTTCCTAAACCATGCACACATAAGTTTCATTTAATCTTTGTCCCTCTAAGTTCTGCACTTGCTTACCAAGATTTCTAGAGTTCTTTGAATCCCGTTCAGTCATTAGTAATTTTACTAGAGTGTCAGCAGAGTCTCCATCTAGTCTAGGCAGCAAAAACCTTGTTAAGATGTGTACGACATAGTTATCACTGCATCCATACCTGGTCCTAAGTTAAGGGTTTAAGTAAATAAAGGGCATTTTCAATAAAAGTAAAGCAGATGAGCCTAAAAAGGAAACTCATGTACTGCAATTCTGGCATGAGACAGAGCGTAAAACTCACTCGCCGCAAAATCCAAAATGCCCGTTTGCTACCCGGCTTGTAGCAGGAAAAAGGAGTAGAATTGAACTTGTCGATACACACGTAATTTTGTGAGCTGCCTAGCGTTTGGAGACTATGCTGACTCTCCTGTAAAATTAATCTTGGCTGAATTGGATTCTTAGGCATTGGCGTCGTGGTGAGTTAAAGTTGCAATTTCCGACGAGTAGCATTGGTTGGTGAACTCTTGTGTGTATGTGTGAGTGAAGCTTTGAGCTAAGCAAGTCCTTGATGTACCGACTATCAAGTCCTCAGTGTACCGACTATCGAGTCATATTGTAATCAATATCAGATATGAAAGAAAAATTGTCGGCCTGAATTTGAGCAGAGCATTTGAGTAACTCTATTTATTTTTATGTTTCTATGCATCTTAAAACACTCCGCTGCTCTTGTCAGAAAAGTATGTGCACGAGGTATGATCCGATGGATGCACCTATGATTTCACAATCCTTTGTTGAGTTGTGAAGCGCATGGACATGTTTGGGGGAGTTTGAAGACAGACTTTATGGTTACAGATACTGCAATCTGATTGTCAAATAGGTTGCAGCTGTTTGGCAAATAGGTTGGGCTTTTCTCAGATCATGTTAACTTTTCACTTGCATTACAAATGTCAAGAATGTGAAAAAGGTTTCGGTGCAACAGCAGTCTTACCTTCTCTGGCTCCTTGAGAAATTTTCCTGTTCATTTGAACATTACAAATTCCACTGTCTATCCTAACATCTTCCCCAAGCAACCAAATATTGCGCTTGTACCATTGGGCATTGCTTGGAATCACTGGATCTAATTTGTTACTCCCTCCGTCCCATAATATAAGAACGTTTTTTACACTACACTAATGTTAAAAACGTTCTTATATTATGGGACGGAGGGAGTACTTTTAAAGGAGCGACAACATGCTCAGAAGAACTTGATGATATTTAAAACTTTGCTATCACCCATAAGGTGATTCATATTCTGGACCCTGAATATGCAGTGCTTGCATTTGTAGTGCATGAAAACTGAATTTTAGGCATAAAGACAATATGGTTACTACGCCCATGGGAGACAGAAAATGATAACTGAATTTTAGGCATATTAAGACAATATGGTTACTACACCCATGGGAGACAGAAAATGATAATTTTGTTGGAAATTTTGCGTGCTCGAAGGCCAAATCATTCTAGAAGACATAATTTCCTTTTTAAATATATTTTTCTCTTCAAGCAAGAATGCTGCCAAGATCTGTGCATCATGAACAATTTCTCTGAATCCATATGCAAATGTGGTACAGAGCATGCTGCTTTCAGTTTGCTCTGTTAGCACAAAACAATTATAATCATTTTATGTTTTTTCCCACCAGAAACTAAACGAGTACTGCATATTCATCATTAAACTGAAACTAAATGATAAGTATGTCAGTACAGAGGTAATGTTCTTTGCTACTGTTCTTCATCATGCATGCATGGGGAACGTATATGTGGAAGCTTCTCCTGTGGATCATGTTTTTTTTTCTCGGGCGGAAAGTACTAGTTTCCTGCTGCATTTTTTCCGTTGTGTTTTCAGTGACGAAAAAATGCCTTTTTCTGCAGTTCTGCTGCATTTTTCTGATGAGTGTTGAATGATGAGACAATTTCGAAGATCTTACTGAACTTATTTACGTATACAAACATATTCTGAACTTATTTAAGTATACAAACATATTCTGAACTTATTTACGTCTACAATTTCCAAGATCTTTCTGAACTTCTTTCTGGGCCATTCTGAACTCAGTTGTTTTTCTTAAGTGTTTTTCCTTCATAACGTTTTTCTTTTGGTGTTCATTCCTAACCTCATCGAACTAGCTAAGTTGCTTGATTAGACTGATGAATAATGAATATACAAAATCAATCAACCATTCTGAGTTGGAACATGCCAACAACCATGTCCATTAAATGAAAAAAAAGAATAAAATCACTTTCGCCCAGAAAGATTTTGAGTGAAAGCACATGGAGCTGGACGGCTGGACCATGTTTTTTTGTGAGGGCTGGACCATGTTTAATTCTTTTTGCTGCGCACACCTTAGTTTCTGCGATGTGCTATGAGCACCCTGCGACCATTGCTACTGGTGGTGATAATCTCAGTGATTATTTCGCTCGAGAACTAAAGATAACTAGTAGGTTTTGGCGCGGGGGCAATAAAGATTTGACCATCAAAATTTTCAATGTATTTGGTAAAAATTAAATAAGTTTGACTTATGAAAAAACTGAAACTTCAATTAATTTGAAACGGAAGGAGTTGAATGGAAGATCCTTGCCGCCGTAATATAATCGTATATCCAAGATGTCATTTTAACAAAAAAGTGGTGGATTTCCTAATCCTAAAATATGTTATTTAACACCATATTTTCGTATCATTATCATGAATACAAAATACTATCACCTAGCAAACACATCTCCTCCCGAGCACAACGTGTCAAAAAAATGTTGCAACTTTTGTCACTGTTCATTGCTGAATTTTTTATTGTTCGTACCTCCCAAATGATTTTGAGCTTGAATTTGTACATGTTTCCACTGTAACATGGTTTCCATCTAATATTTTCTACTGTTGCGAGTGTTTCTTTGGAGAAGATGTGAGCTTCTGTTTTCAAAAAAATATTGCGAGCTTTTTTTAGGAGAGTTCTTTGTCAGAGGGGATGAGAGCCCAACTGCAAATAGAAATGCAGAGCCTACAGGCTACAGCCCAGGAGACCTCCTCTTCGGCGCCGTCCACGCGCGCCCCTTGTGGGCCGGCCCATATACATGAGCATTCTTTCGATTCCCTGGATCGCTCGTCCCCACGATCGTTAGTTTTTTTTTCACAGTACAGGTTAACTTGTATAAAAACGATGCTGGTTGACCTTTGACCACCAGCATGGATCATTGCTCAGCTTGTTGACTCATAAATTCACGAGAAAAAGTTCATAAAAAATAATTCATCGATTTCGAAAAAGTTCACCAAATTTTTGAAAAAAGTTCACGAATTTTGAAAAACATTTATTGATTTTGATAAAAAGTTTTACAAAAGTTCATTTATTTGAAAAATAGTTCATCGATTTTGAAATAAGTTCACCAATGTTGAAAAAAGTTCATCGGATTTGAAGGAAAAAGTTCACGAATTTGAAAAAAGTTCATCGAACCCAGGAAGAAAAAAAAGAAAAAAGAAAAAAGAAAACAGAAGAAAAAGAAGAAGAAAAGATGTGCAAAGATAAAAGTTAGCACGTCTAGTTGGGGATGGCGGGGTGGTTACTGCAACTAACAATTAAGCAAGACTTCCCCTGTTTGAGTTGCAGCACCAGCACTCATTTTTTGCGGTTTGAAAAAACAGAGAAAAAAGCTAGATGGGACGACCCAGTGGAGAGGGGGGCATGCACCCCTTTGCGAATTGTACTGTAGCAACGCACACGGCACCGAATAGGATTTAGCACAACCCAGGTACAACCGCGGAACCTCATGGCGAGTGGCCCATCACGAGAAAATGGAGAGAAAAACTCCAGAAGCGAGGGAAACCCTCTTCTCATTCCCCAAATGCGCGCACAGAGAAAGATGGAAACCCACGCCGACCTCGGCTTCGACGGCGGCAACCCTGCTCCGACGCCGACCCCTCCCTCGCCGGCACCGACGCGCTCCCGCTTCCCGCCCCCCGCCCGGTACGTCCTCATCACCACCCTCCGGGTACCACTCAACAGGTTCTCCGCAACAGCCTGTTTTCGTTGAAAATCTGCGTGTGCTGATCTCACGGGGTACGACCACCAGTGCGAGGAAGCGGAAGGCCCCGGCGATGATGAAGGCGCAGGCTGACAGGAAGCGTTGCAAGCCGCAGGTGTGTAGTTCACTCTACCCATCATGTCACTTGATAATTTAGTTAGTCCCCTGCCGTCACACTGGCAGGCGGCATGATGCAGATTACAATGACCCTTGCGCCGCAACGGAACGGGGACGGGCAGGTGATATGTCCATTTTGCATCATGTTTTCCTACTGTTATTTATAATATTTTTATGCATAATAATGCTCTATGGAGTAATTCTAATGCCCTTTCTCACATAATATGCAAGGTTTACACTAAGAGGGAGAATACCGGCAGCTGTGATTCTGGACCTGAAAAAGCTACGTCAGGGCACCTATTCTGCACATCTCCAAATGAGCTAAAAATTTACGAAGAATTATTTTAAAATATATAAAAAATACTGGAGCAAATAACTACCGGAGGGGGCCACCTGGTGACCACAAGACACCAGGGCGCGCCCTGGTGGGTTGTGGTCAGCCCAGCCCACCTTCGGTGCCCATCTTCTGGTATATAGGTCATTGTGACCTAGAAAAAAATAAGGATAGGACTTTCGGGATGGAGCGCCGCCGTCTCGAGGCGGAACTTGGGCAGGAGCACTTTTGCCCTCCGGTGGAGCGATTCCGCCGGGGGAACTTCCCTCCCGGAGGGGGAAATTGAAGCCATCACCATCACCAACAACCCTCTCATCTTTGGGAGGCCAATCTTCATCAACATCTTCAACATCACCATCTCCTATAAAACCCTAGTTCATCTCTTGTGTTCAATGTTTGTACCGGAACCTCAGATTGGTACCTGTGGGTGACTAGTAGTGTTGATTATATCTTGTAGTTGATTACTACTCCCCCCGTTCCTAAATATAAGTCTTTTTAGACATTTGAAATGGACTACAACATACAGATGTACGTAGACATATTTTAGAGTGTAGATTCGCTCATTTTGCTTCATATGTAGTCATTTGTTGGAATCTCTAGAAAGACTTATATTTAGGAACGGAGGGAGTATATGGTTTATTTGGTGGAAGATTATATGTTCAGATCCATTATGCTATTTAATACCCCTCTGATCTTGAGCATTATTATCATTTGTGAGTAGTTACTTTTGTTCTTAAGGCCACAGGAAAAGTCATGTTGCAAGTAATCATGTGAACTTGATATGTGTAAGTGCATCTAGTGCCCCTTAGTGATTTTGGTGTATTGAAGACTTGTAGGTTAAGGGACTAATGTGTTTGTGAGTGTACACAGGTTCTATAAGTCTATGAGGAGTTTGATATTTACGAAGAAAGTCAACCCCTAAAAACGAATGTCTTCATTTGAAGACTTTGAAAATGAGAAAATTGGTGTGACATTGAAGACTTTGATATTCATGCGAGGATTATGAAGCGTGAAGACTTTTGTTTTCGTAGTTTCATTTTCTCTTTCTTGAGTCATAGGAAACATCATACTGTTAAAGGGGGTCGAGGTAAAACTAAGGAAAACTTCCAAGTGATGCTCATCTCAAAATCCTACACATACCCAATCCTTTTGAGTGAAGCCATTGGAAATCTCATACAGTTCAGTCAATTTCTTTAGTGACAGAGACGAAGATCTTCTGGTCTCTGAGGAATTTGTTAATACTGAGGAGTTAGGAATTCGCCAGTGCGGATTGCCTACAAGTGAGGAACATGATAGCCCTCAGGAATTTGAGAGATCAAATTTCCGACCGTTGTTGTGTTATGCGCTAGCTGTCCAACACATCCTACCCACCTAATGGTCATATCATTGAAGGGCATTTGTGTCTTATCATGTTAGGTTGCTCCCTAAGCTATAAATAGCCACCCCCTACAACCACTAGTTGGTTGGCTGCTCCGAGAGAAACTGACACTTGTCATTGAGAGCATCCCATCCTCCGAGGACTTTGAGCGAAAATCATTAAGTGAGGAAAACCCAGACCCAAAACTGTTGGGGAATGCAGTACTTAATTTTTTTTACCTACGATCATGCAAGATCTATCTAGGAGATGCATATCAACGAGCGGGGAGAGTGTGTCCACGTACCCTCGTAGACCGAAAGCGGAAACGTTTAGTAACGCGGATGATGTAGTCGAACTTCTTCGCGATCCAACCGATCCAAGCACCGAACGTACGACACCTCCGCGCTCAGCACACGTTCAGCTCGATGACGTCCCTAATCTCTTGATCCAGTTGAGGACGAGGGAGAGTTCCGTTGGCACGACGCCGTGGCTGTTGGAAATATGCCCTAGAGGCAATAATAAAAGTATTATTATTATATTTCCTTGTTCATGATAATTGTCTTTTATTCATGCTATAATTGTATTATCCGGAAATCGTAATACACGTGTGAATACATAGACCGCAATATGTCCCTAGTGAGCCTCTAGTTGACTAGCTCGTTGATCAACATATAGTCATGGTTTCCTGACTATGGACATTGGATGTCGTTGATAACAGGATCACATCATTAGGAGAATGATGTGATGGACAAGAACCAATCCTAAGCATAGCACAAGATCGTGTAGTTTGTTTTGCTAGAGCTTTTCCAATGTCAAGTATCTCTTCCTTAGACCATGAGATCGTGGAACTCCCGGATACCGTAGGAGTGCTTTGGGTGTACCAAAGCGTCACAACGTAATCGGGTGACTATAAAGGTGCACTACGGTATCTCCGAAAGTGTCATTGGGTTGACACGGATCGAGACTCGATTTGTCACTCCTATGACGGAGAGGTATCACCGGGCCCACTCGGTAGTGCATCATCATAATGAGCTCAAAGTGACCAAGTGTTTGGTCACGGGATCATGCATTACGGCAGTGCAGTAAAGTGACTTGCCGGCAACGAGATTGAGCGAGGTATTGGGATACCGACGATCGAATCTCGGGCAAGTAACATACCGTCTGACAAAGGGAATAGTATACGAGGTTGATTGAATCCTCGACATCGTGGTTCATCCGATGATATCATCGAGGAGCATGTGGGAGCCAACATGGGTATCCAGATCCCGCTGCTGGTTATTGACCGGAGAGCCGTCTCGGTCATGTCTGCATGTCTCCCGAACCCGTAGGGTCTACACACTTAAGGTTCGGTGACGCTAGGGTTATTAGGAAGACTTGTATGTGATTACCGAATGTTGTTCGGAGTCCGGATGAGATCCCGGACGTCACGAGGAGTTCTGGAATAGTCCGGAGGTGAAGATTTATATATGGGAAGTTGTCATACGGACACCGGAAAGTTTCGGGGGCATATCGGTATTGTACCGGGGCCACCGGAGGGGTTCCGGGGGTCCACCGGGAGGGGCCACCCCTCTTGGAGGGCCTCATGGGCCGCAAGGGACAGGGAACCAGCCCCTGGAGGGCTGGGCGCCCCCCCCTTGGGCCCATGCGCCTAGGGTTTGGGGGGGAACCCTAGTGGGGCGCCTTGCTTGGGGGCAAGCCCTCTCGGCCGCCCCTCTAGATCTCATCTAGAGGGGCCGCCCCTTCCCCTTCCCCTATAAATAGAGGCGAGGGAGGGCTGAACACCTGATCCAAGGCGCAGCCCCTCCCTCCCCAACACCTCTCCTCCTCCGCTGAGTGCTTGGCGAAGCCACAGCCGAATCTTGCCTCTCCACCAACACCACGTTGTCGTCTTTCTTTGGAGCCTTCTTCCTCAACCTCTCCTTCCCCTTGCTAGATCAAGAAGGAGGAGGCGTCATCCGCTCCGTGCGTGTATTGAGCGCGGAGGTGCTGTCCGTTCAGCACTTGGTCATCGGTGATTTGGATCACGGCGAAATGCGACTCCATCATCCCCGTTCCATTGAACGCTTCCGCACGCGATCTACAAGTGGTATGTAGATGCAATCACTCTCCCATGACTCGTTGCTTAGATGAACTTATAGATGGATCTTGGTGAAACCGTAGGAAAAATTTTAATTTTCTGCAACGTTCTCCAACAGTGGCATCATGAGCTAGGTCTATGCGTAGTTCTCTATTGCACGAGTAGAACACAATTTGTTGTGGGCGTAGATGTTGTCAACTCTCTTGCCGCTACTAGTCTTATCTTGCTTCAGCGGTATTGTGGGATGAAGCGGCCGGACCGACCTTACACGTGCGCTTACGTGAGACAAAGTTCCACCGGTAGACATGCACTAGTTGCATAAGGTGGCTAGCGGGTGTCTGTCTCTCCCACTTTAGTTGGAGCGGATTCGATGAAAAGGGTCCTTATGAAGGGTAAATAGAAGTTGAAAAATCACGTTGTGGCTTTCACGTAGGTAAGAAAACGTTCTTTCTAGAACCCTATTGCAGCCACATAAAACTTGCAACAACAATTAGAGGACGTCTAACTTGTTTTTGCAGCAAGTGTTTTGTGATGTGATATGGCCAAAGTTGTGATGAATGATGAATGATATATGTGATGTATGAGATCATGTTCTTGTAATAGGAATCACGACTTGCATGTCGATGAGTATGACAACCGGCAGGAGCCATAGGAGTTGTCTTTATTTTTTGTATGACCTGCGTGTCATTGAAGAACGCCATGTAAATTACTTTACTTTATTGCTAAACGCGTTAGCCATAGAAGTAGAAGTAGTCGTTGGCGTGACAACTTCATGAAGACACGATGATGGAGATCATGATGATGGAGATCATGGTGTCATGCCGGTGACAAGATGATCATGGAGCCCCAAGATGGAGATCAAAGGAGCTATATGATATTGGCCATATCATGTCACTACTATATAATTGCATGTGATGTTTATTATGTTTATGCATCTTGTTTACTTAGAACGACGGTAGTAAATAAGATGATCCCTCATAACAATTTCAAGAAAGTGTTCTCCCTAAGCGTGCACCGTTGCTAAAGTTAAATGCGTTTCAAGCACCACGTGATGATCGGGTGTGATAGATCCTTACGTTCACATACAACGGGTGTAAGACAGTTTTACACATGCAAAACACTTAGGTTAACTTGACGGGCCTAGCATGTACAGACATGGCCTCGGAACACAAGAGACCGAAAGGTCGAACATGAGTCGTATGGAAGATACGATCAACATGGAGATGTTCACCGACGATGACTAGTCCGTCTCACGTGACGATCGTACACGGCCTAGTTGATTAGATGAACTTTATTATCATGAACAATAGTCTAAAATCTTTGCAAAATGTCTTGTAGATCAAATGGCCAACGCTCATGTCACCATGAACTTCAACGCGTTCCTAGAGAAAACCAAGCTGAAAGATGATGGCAGCAACTATTCGGGCCGGGTCCTAACCCGAGGATTATCCTCATAGCTGCCAAGAAACAATATGTCCTAGAAGCACCGCTAGGTGAAGCACCCATCCTGAAGAACCAGGACGTTATGAACACTTGGCAGTCTCGTCGATGATTACTCCCTCGTTCAAAGGCGGCATGCTTTACAGCTTAGAACCGGGCTCCAAAAGCGTTTTGAGCAACACGGAGCATATGAGATGTTCGAGGAGCTGAAACTAGTTTTCCAAGCTCATGCCCGGTCGAGAGATATGAAGTCTCCGACAAGTTCTACAGTTGTAAGATGGAGGAAAATAGTTACGTCGGTGAGCACATACTCAAAATGTCCGGGATGGTGAAAACTATTCTGAAGTATTTTCAATCTTTGAAGTCGTGAGGTAGAAATCAAGAAGGAGCATCAAGTGTTGATGGTCAATAAAACCACTAAGTTCAAGAAGGGCAAGGGTAAAAAGAACTTCAAGAAGGACGGCAAGGATGTTGCCGCTACCGGTAAGCCGATTGCCGGGGAAGAAGTCGTGCAATGGACCCAAGCCCGAGACCGAGTGTTTTTATTGCAAAGGGAAGGGTCATCGAAGCGGAACTGCCCCAAATACTTAGCGTATAAGAAGGCCGGCAACACTAAAGGTATATTTGATATACATGTAATTGATGTGTACCTTACCGATTACTCGTAGTAACTCACAGGTATTTGATACGGTGCCGTTGCTCATATATGTAACTCACAGAGGCTGCGGAATGAGCGGAGGCTGGCGAAGGGCGAGGTGACGATGCGCGTCGGGAATGGTTCCAAAGTCGATGTGATCGCCCGTCGGCACGCTACCTCTACATTTACCTACGGGATTAGTTTTAAACCTCAATAATTGTTATTTAGTGCCAAGTTTGAGCATGAACATTGTATCGATCTCGTTTAATACGAGATGGCTACTCATTTAAATCCGAGAATAATGGTTGTTCTATTTATATGCGAGATATGTTTTATGGTCATGCTCCGATGGTCAATGGTTTATTCTTAATGAATCTCGAGCGTAATGTTACACATATTCATAGTGTGAATACCAAAAGATGTAAAGTTGATAACGATAGTCCCACATACTTGTGGCACTGCCGCCTTGGTCACATTGGTGTCAAACGCATGAAGAAGATCCATGCCGATGGACTTTTAGGGTCTCTCGATTATGAATCATTTGACACATGCGAACCATGCCTTATGGGCAAAATGACCAAGACTCCGTTCTCCGGAACAATGGAGCGAGCAACCAACTTATTGGAAATCATACATACCGATGTGTGCGGTCCAATGAGCGTTGAGGCTCATGGAGGATGTCGTTATGTTCTCACTCTCACGCATTTAACTTGAGTAGATATGGGTATGTCTACTTGATGAAACACAAGTCTAAGACCTTTGAAAAGTTCAAGGAATTTCAGAATGAGGTAGAGAATCAACGTGACCGAAAAATAAAGTTCTTCTGATCAGATCGTGGAGGAGAATATTTAAGTCACGAATTTGGTACACACTTAAGGAAATGTGGAATCGTTTCACAACTCACGCCGCTGGAACACCTCGGTAATAACGGTGTGTCCGAACGTCGTGTCGCACTCTATCGGATATGGTGCGATCTATGATGTCTCTCACTGATTTATCGCTATCTTTTTGGGGATACGCTCTAGAGACAGCTACATTCACTTTAAATAGGGCACCGTCTAAATCCGTTGAGACGACACCGTATGAATTATGGTTTGGGAAGAAACCTAAGCTGTCGTTTCTAAAAGTTTGGGGATGCGATGCTTATGTCAAGAAACTTCAACCTGAAAAGCTCGAACCCAAGTCGGAAAAATGCGTCTTCATAGGATACCCTAAGGAAACCATTGGGTATACCTTCTACCTTTGATCCGAAGGCAAGATCTTTGTTGCCAAGAACAGATCCTTTCGGAAAAGAGTTTCTCTCGAAAGGAGTAAGTGGGAGGAAAGTAGAACTTCGATGAAGTACTACCTCTTGAACAGGAAAGTAGTGTAGCCCAGGAAAATGTTCCTGTGGTGCCTACACCGACCGGAGAGGAAATTAATGATGATGATCAAGGTACTTCGGATCAAGTTGCTCTTGAACTTCGTGGGTCCACAAGGACACGTTCGCGCCCAGTGGTTCGGCAACCCTGTCTTGGAAATCATGTTGTTAGACAACGGTGAACCTTCGAACTATGAAGAAGCGATGGCGGGCCCAGATTCCAACAAATGGCTTGAAGCCATGCAATCCGAGATAGAATCCATGTATGAAAACAAAGTATGGACTTTGACAGACTTGCCCGATGATCGGCGACGATAGAAAACAAATGGATCTTTAAGAAGAAGACGGACGCGGATGGTAATGTTACCATCTATAAAGCTCGACTTGTCGCTAAGGGTTATCGGCAAGTTCAAGGGGTTGACTACGATGAGACTTTTTCTCCCGTAGCAAAGCTGAAGTCCGTCCGAATCATGTTAGCAATTGCCGCATACTATGATTATGAGATATGGCAAATGGACGTCAAAACGGCATTCCTTAACGGCTATCTTAAGGAAGAACTGTATATGATGCAGCCGGAAGGTTTTGTCGACCCTAAGAATGCTAACAAGGTATGCAAGCTCCAATGATCCATTTATGGGCTGGTGCAAGCATCTCGGAGTTGGAATATTCGCTTTGATGAGATGATCAAAGCGTTTGGGTTTATGCAGACTTATGGAGAAGCCTGCGTTTACAAGAAAGTGAGTGGGAGCTCTGTAGCATTTCTCATATTATATGTAGATGTCGGTGTACTAGAGTAGGGGTACCCTAGTATCCCGAACTTGTGCACGGGCAGTTGCAGCCCTCCGCGGCAAGGCTTACCGGGTGACCGCCAAGGTCCTCCGTGTTTCCTGTGGAGCCATTCAAGAACAAAGTATTCAAGCCTAGGAGACAAGGCCCCGGCAAGAGGAGCTTGCCGGGAAGGCCACCCAAGGCATCTAGGAGGCAAGGCCCCGGCAAGAGGAGCTTGCCGGGAAGGCTCGGTGAGCGACAAGGTTCCGGACGCGACAAGACAACAACCGTGGCAAGGCGCTTGCCGCAGCAGACCACAACTCTGTACCTGCGCTCCAGCACATCCACTAACGTGTCGCCTCGACCTTTCGGTAGCGTGGCAAGAGGTCAGGCAGCGGTCTTGAGGTGGCAAGCGACGACAAGATTGCCATCGTGGCAAGCGGTGGCGCCCGACGGTCCCTGTTTGCACCGTTAGGGCGACGTGACGGGCATTTAATGCCTTTGTCCCCCGCCGTCGTGGTTAGGTATGATACATCAGACATCGCATGTAGTTGTACCAACCACTCCTTTTCCATTTGTACCCTTGTCTACGTTGCCACCTGTTGGAGACCCCTTGAGCATATAAAAGGAGGCCCATGCGCAACGTAGAGGGGGGTTCGAGAGGTTCCACCACGCTCGGTCTCGTTAGCAGCTCGTGTGTACTGTAGCACTCAAGCGCTCCCGAGCAAGAACTCAATACACTCAGACATGCAGCAGTAGGAGTATTATCTCTCCGGAGAGCTCCGAAGCTGGGTAAACCTCTCGTGTGCGTCGCCTCGATCTGCTCTTCGTGCGACCTCCGCTCCCCGCCAAACCGAAAGGGGCTCGGTCCGCCGGTCCCATAGGTGTTCGTGGGTCAGATTAGCCTGCCCCGACATCTTTGGCGCGCCAGGTAGGGGCGCGTCGAGGTTGTGTGAACCTGATCCGGCGTCCACACGAGCTAGATCTTCATCATCTTCATCGACATGCCACCGAAGAAGAAGGCTTCGGCGGCAGAAGCTCCGTCCGCGTCGAACCCACCACCGCCGGAGCAAGCAGCTGGTGGGGTAGACGCCGGCGGAAGAATGGACGGCGACGGGGGAGCTCACGGTGCTGCCAAGTCCAAGGACAAGGCTGCGCAGACCTCGGCGTCCGTACATGCACCGCGCCCGTCTCGTATAAGCAGCGGGACCGACAGCGTCATGGTATTCACAACGCCATACGCTCGTTGGACCAAGATCGAGCTGGTGGATCTCGGGATGCTCAAGACCAGCATGCACGCCAACATGCAGGCGCGAGCGAGGCGCGGTCGCCTGGACGGGATACTGCTCCTTCTAACATAGTTAGAAGTCCGAGCATATCCCGCTCCTCGCGCCGTTCGCCACTGCCACCCACCACTCCAGCAGAAGCTTTGGCGAGAGCTCAACTGCTTTGGATTACCCTCAACAGCCGACAAGGTCGATGAATGGAGGGCCACCATTCAGAGTCTCATCGGCTTTGCCAACGGCGACGCTCCGCGGCAACCGAGTGCATCGCTGCCGCGGCAGGACTGCCAAACACGAGCCGGTGGCGACGAGACCGGTGGGGGTGCAACCACCATGCACTCTCCGCCCCGAAGGCCAAAATCGCCGACTCGCCGGATCCACCTCGACAGCGACTCCACCGCAACGTCGGATCCATGAGCTCGTCGCGATCAGCGCCAAGTTCTTCACGAACGACAAAGAAGAAGACGCTTCGAACTTCGCATCGGCGCCAAGAGAAGCGCCAAGAGAAGCGGCGTCAATCCGACAAGCGCCGGGCCCTCTGTCGACATGCATGCGCTTAGAGGAACCAGCGACTTGCCGTCTGTGATAGGTTGCCCTGCGTTCACTCGTGATCTGCGGCAAGTCCAAAGGGCCCGGCAAGAAGAATTTCAAGCCGATGTACCGAGAGAAATGCGACGGCAAGACGCATCCGTCGGAGTTCCTCAAAGATCTACACCATCGCGGTGCAAGCTTAGGGGCAAGGCGACAAGATCTTGGCCAACTACTTCCGGCGGTGCTCAAGCCCAACGTCGAGATCTGGCTCATGCACTTGCCGGACAACTCCATATCCTCTTGGGTAGATCTATGCCATCAGTTTGTCGGCGCCTTTACGGCGACCACAAGCCCCATGGCCAAGAAAGCGACCTTCATCTGCCGCCCGGAAGGAAGGAGAGCCCTAGCATAAGTACATTCGAGATTCAGCCAGCGTCTGACACAACATCCCAGATGTCCACCGCCGCGGTAATCAGCGCGTTCCATCGAGCGTGCGAAACCGCGAGATGCGGGAGGAGATGGCGATGTGCAAGATCGAGAGGCGTCGATGAGCTATATGCCCCGCCGGACAAGTGTGCACGCGTCTTTGAGGAAGGGAGGAGACTCCGGAGAGAATCTTGAAGCGGGAGGATCGATGGTGAGGAGACCGCCCGGCAAGGAAAAACCGCGGCGGAACAATAGGAAGAAGAAAGGCAAAGATGTGCTAGTTGTTGAGCAGTCCGCAGCGGAGGTGGCGCCAAGAAAGCCAAAGTTGGTAGCTACGGCAAGGAAGTTGCAGCGGCACCAACCGCCAGTATGGCGGTCGGCCGACAAGCGGGGCGGCTCCAACAGACAAGATCTTGCAAGATCCACCGCACCAAGGGCCATGACCTCCGTGAGCTGCAAGAAGGTCGAGCAGCTTGTCGAGGAGCGAAGGCTGAATACGAGCACGCGAAAAGGAGAAGGCCCAGAGGGTGCCGGAGGAGCTAGCAAGAAACGCCCCGCCGAGGAGGACGCCGCGGCAGGAGATGCAGACCTCCGCGCCGCGACAAGGATGAAGACGGCGGCGATGATGAAGACATGGATGATGACGAGGCCGATGGCAGGAGTTCCAGAAGCCCGCGAAGTCACGTGCGTTGTGGCGGTGCTTCTCGCATACTTCACACCGCCAGCTCAAGCGGTGGATGTGGGAAGTCAATGCGGCAGAACCATCCGTCGAGTCACGCAGGCCTCGAAATGGTCCAAAGACGCCTATCATCTTTGATATTGAGGACCACCCTGATCGCGTAATTGGGGTCGGGTGCTTGCCGATGTTGGTTTCACCAACTATCCGCAACCTCAAGGTCACCAAGATGTTAGTTGACGGCTGGGCCGGCTTGAACCTGATCTCCTCCGCGGTGCTCCGAAACTCCGGATCCCCGATGGCGAGCTCGAAGAGACCGACACATTCCAAGGAATCAATCCGGGAAGGACCAAGTGAAGGGAAAGATCACGTTGCGGTGACATTTGGCGGCGAGTTGAACTTCGTGGATCGAGAGGGTCACTTTTGACGTTGCTAACTTTCCATTGCCTTACAATGTGATACTTGGCCAAAGACTTGCCAAATTCATGGCAGCCTCTCACTATGCATACAACATCTTTGAAGATGCCAGGCCCGATAAGTGTCATCTCCGTCCTGGCGACAAGAAGGATGCTCTTGTCTGCGCCGACAAGATCTACGAAGCGGCGGTAACAGATTACCAAGCCACTTGTCATGAAGCTCCCGGGGGGAAGAAGAAGACCAAGTCCGGCAAGAGCTCTGATGCCCACTCCGGCAAGCGCACCTCCTCGGAGTGCTGCGCTACCGTCGAGGACGCACCATCGAGCTCCACCGGCAAGTGTAAGAAGACGATGGCAGCTCCACCAGAGACCAAGAAGGTGTCCGCCAAGGAGGGACGGCACCGGTGGTACCTTCACCATCGGTGCCACTCTCGACCCTAAATAGGAAAGCGCGCTCATTGCTTTCCTCGGCGAAACGTCGGCGTGTTTGCGTGGCAACCGTCGACATCCCCGTGTTCCCAGGAAAGTAATTGAGCACCATCTTGCCGTTTGTCCTCATGCGCGGCCCGACAAGCGTAAAGTCGAAGCGACGGTGGAGCGCCAAGAGTTCATCATGTAAGAAATCAAGAAATTGGAAGCAGCGGGCCTTGTTAGAGGAGTGCTCCATCCTACGTGGTTGGCCAATCCTGTAGTTGTATGCAAGGCTAACGGGAAATGGAGGCTTTGTATCGACTTTACCGATGTCAATAAAGCTTGTCCCAAAGACCCATTTCCCTTGCCGCGCATCGACCAGATTGTTGACTCCACGGCCGGATGTGATTTGCTTTCATTTCTGGATGCATACTCAGGATATCATCAGATCTTCATGGAAGAAGAGGATGAGGAGAAGACCGCATTCATCACCCCATGCGACACATACTGTTTTGTACGGATGCCCTTCGGGTTAAAGAATGTTGGTTCAACATTTGCAAGAGTAGTTCATGACGCTTTTGAGCCACAAATGCACAGAAATGTGGAAGCCTATATGGATGACATAGTGGTCAAAAGCAAGGACAAGGCGACCCTGATTCAAGATTTAGACGAAACCTTTGCAAATCTGCGCAAGATCAACCTCAATCTCAACCCTGAGAAGTGTGTGTTTGGAGTCCCTTCCGGCAAGCTTCTCGGGTTCTTCGTGTCTCAGCGGGGAATTGAAGCACCGAAGCGCGTCAAGGATGTACGAAGACTTGCCGGTTGCGTAGATGCTCTCAGCAGGTTTATCTCTAGGTCTGCTGATCGCGCCCTGCCATTTTTCAAAATCTTGAAAAGGGCAGGTCCGATGAGATGGACTCCGGAAGCGGAGGCTGCTGCGCAGACTTGAAGAGATACATCCTCCACTCCAACACTTGTCGTACCTAAGCCACAAGAGAAGTTGCTGCTATATATAGCGGCAACCAATCAAGTGGTTAGTGCTGTGTTAGTAACGGAGAGGGAGGCGGATGATGAGCTAGCAAACATGGCAGATGCATCCAGCGACAAGCAGGGGGCTTCACCGGCAAGCTCTGGTCCCGACAAGGACGGATCTACGCAGACGCATGAGAAGATGCATAAAAGAATGGTGCATCGCCCAGTTTACTTTGTCAGTTCCCTTCTGCAGGGGGCTAGGTCCAGTACTACGGTGTGCGAAATTGCTTTTCGGCCTCCTCATGGCCTCGAGAAAGCTGCGCCATTACTTTCGGGCCCATGAGATCACAGTCGTCACTCATTTTCCGGCAAGAGGATCTTGCAAAATCCAGAGGCAACAGGCAGGATTGTCGAGTGTGTACAGGAACTGTCAAGCTTTGGCCTCAAGTTTGAGAGCACTTCAACTATCCAAAGCAGAGCATTGGCGGAGTACATAGCAGAATGGACGCCAACACAAGATGAAGAAATTCGAAACGAGCATCCCGTCAAGGAAGCAAGCAAAGAGTGGCTGATGTACTTTGATGGTGCCTTCTCGCTGCAAAGGCGCCCGGTCGGGCGTGCTACTTGTTGCACCCACCGGAGAGCACTTCAAATGCGTAGTCCAGATGCACTTTCCCAAGGAGCAAGCAACAAACAATACTGCAGAGTATGAAGGTTTGCTTGCGGTCTCGAGATCGCAGAGACCTTGGGATCAAGAAGCTCATTGTCGTGGGTGACTCACAGCTTGTCATCATCCGCCAACCGAACAAGAATTATCGAGTCCGTTGACGGAAGCTTATGTTGATGAAGTGTGTAAGATGGAATAACACTTTGACGGCCTACAGATGGAATATATTCCAAGAGCTCAGAACGACATTGCTGATGGCCTGTCAAAGTGCGCCGCACTTAAGTTACCTGTGGAACCAGGGATTTTTGTGCTCAAGCTAACTCAACCGTCTGTAACGCCATCAACTGGACAGAGCAAGAAGAGGAAGTTGATTTCTGATGACTATCTTCCGGCAGAGCTCCCCGAAGCCGCCGCCAAGAAGGTCTCCAAGATCAACACCAACAGTGCTGAGGAGCAGTCTGCTCCGACAAGCCCTAGGGTTTGTTTCGTTGAAGCAGACACTCCCGACAAGTTTGCTCCGGCAAGCTTGCCGGGGAACGTCAAGCTCCAGTTGAGCCGCAGGTTCTCGCCGTAGAAGCGGATGTTCCCGTAGCAGCAAATGTGCCCTTAGTCCTTGTTGTCGAGCCGCAAGCTCCAGCATGGGCACAACAGATTGTCCTTTTCCTTCAGACAGGAGAACTTCCCGAAGAGCAAGAAGAAGCGGAAAGAGTAGCCCGGCAGTCAAGTATGTACCAGTTTATCGACAACACTGCATGCGAGAAGAAGACTCAACGGTGTGAAATTGAAGTGTATTCACCGGGAAGACGGACAAAAGCTGTTGGCGAGATATACATGGAGGCATATGTGGTCACCACATTGGCGCGAGCACTTGGTCGGCAAAGCGTTCCAAGAAGGTTTCTTTTGGCCGACAGCCCTCCGGGATGCAACCGCACAAGTAACCAAGTGTGAAGCGTGCGGTTCTATTCCAAGCGAATACACCAGCCAGCTCAAGCTCTCGAGACGATCCCTTTATCCTAGCCATTTTTGGTCTAGGGCTCGACATCCTCGGCCCCTTTCCCGAAGTTGTCGGGGCTTTGAGTACTTATGCGTTGCAATCGACAAGTTCACAAAGTGGCCGGAAGTGGAAGCGATGAGGAAGGTGACAGACGCGATCAGCGATCAAGTTCTTTAAGTCGATTGTTTGCCGTTTGAAATCCCTAGCAGGATCATCACCGACAACGGCACGCGCAATTCCTGAGCCGCACCTTCATGCAAGACGTCCAAGATCTTGGCGCCAAGGTCTGCGCTTCGCTTCATTGCTCATCCGAGAAGTAACGGTCAAGCGGAGAGGGCGAATGCCGAAGTGCTGCGTGGGCTCAAGACCGTAACTTTCGACAGGCTGCACAAGTGCGGAAGAAATCGGATTGAGGAGCTGCGGTGGTTCTTTGGTCGATCAGACGCCGCCAAATCGAGCCCGCGGCGGACACCTTTCGCTCTAGTCTATGGAGCAGAGGCAGTTCTCCTCACGGAACTTCGTACAGATCGCCTCGAGTGCTCGCTTATGATGAGCTTGAGCAAGAGCAGCTGCGACAAGATGACGCTACGCTGCTCCTTGAGGAGGATCGCCTTCAGTGTCAGACGAGCTGCTCGATACCCAGAAGCTTTGCGCCGCTACCATAGCCGCAGTTAATGCCGAAGTCTCGAGGAAGGCGACCTTGTTCTTGGTAGCGTTCAGTCCGCCAAGAATTCCAACAAGTTGATGCCAAAGTGGGAAGGCCCTTACCGGGTGAAATGAGTCACTAGGCCTGGCGCTGTCCGCCTTGAGACCGAAGATGGCGTTCCGGTGAGCAACTCCTGGAACATTGAGCATCTTCGTAAGTTTTACCCATAGGGCACGGTTGCCGAAACCTGTTCCGGCAACCACCTTTTGTACAAGTCTTGTCGCTGTTGCATGTAATCCTTTGTACAAAGCCGGGCGCAGACCCCGTGCATAAGTAAAGCTAGCGTGCTTCGCACATCTTGTCAATTTCATGCTTTCTACTTCTATTTTGCATGCGTTATCTGACACTTTGTGCATCACCTACCCCCGGTAAGCAATAACGAGCCATAAGGCTCCATATCTTTATTTTCTCTTCTTTCTCTTTCTCAAAGAAAGGAAGGTTCCCTCGCACACAAGTTTGCCGGGGAGAAAGGAGAAGATAATGGTGTGGACCAAGCGTCGCTCAAGGAAGTCTAGCCTTACCGGAAGCAAGCGACGGAAAAGCTAAGTTGCTAAAGTTTGAGCAATCAGCTTTAAATTTTTTAAGTTATCTTCCTCGAGCAATAGTACTTTGTATGGAAAACCTGTCTTGCGGAGGAACCAACTCGTAGCTAGTTGCGCCCTTACTTTGTTTCGAGTCCGCTCAACAACTTAAGTGAGCTGCGACTAGTTGCGACAAGGTTACTTGTCGGAAGCGGCACCGCCAAAGAACTGTGACGTCTCCACTCAGCGCTCATGACTCGGTGTGCCCGACAAGTTCCCTAAAAGCGTGGGGCAAAAACATACAAAGGAAGGAATCAAGTAAAGGAAATAACATAGCAATTGCTACCCGAAATAGAGTTATATTACAAGATAGCTTGTCGCAGCTCTAATAGATGGTTCTCATAACACGACCAGCGTGACGGCAAGAAAAAAGAAAGCGGGCGGCCTAATCTCTGTGATCGCCTCAACCCTCTTGATCCCGCTCACCCTGTCCACGATGGGTGCGACAAGGGTCTTGAGCGCCTCCACATCAAGATCCGCGGCAAGGACTTGAGGGCGTTGGTGAGGTTGAGGCCTGGATTGCGGAAGGCCACCTTCATCGGCACCTTCAAGAGCTCCCGTGCAGATCTGGCGCGACTCCTCGGCCAGCTGCTTTGGGACTTCTTCCGGAGTCATTGGAGGGCCGTCCTGCACGCCCTTGAAGAACAAGCTAAGCTTGGCGCTGGGTTGGAGGTGCTCGTCGGAGGAATATCCAAGATCCACCATCCCAGCTGCCAGCTCCTCGTCGATGGCTGCGGCAACATTCACGAGACCCTCGGTCCAATGCTCCACATTCTCCCTCAAGGCACTCTGGCGGCAGCAGACTTCGCCAGCCAGCTCGTGTCGGCCTTGATCTTCTCCTTCAAGGCCACCTCCTGCTCCCTGGCGCCGTCCAGTCCTTGAGTCAAGGTGGTGGTTCAACTCAAGATCTGCGTTGGAGTCCTTGGCGGCTGAGCTCCTTGCTCCTCTCGGCGAGGCAGCCCTGCAGCTCGCCAAGAGTGTAGGCGTCCTTCTCGGCGCTCGTGCTTGAGTGCAGCAAGCTCCTCGCCGCTCCCTTGAGATTGGCCTCCAAGCTGCGCCACCTTTGTCTCCAGCTCCTTCTTGGCGGCCTCGGCGGCGGCGGCATCCTTTGCTTCCTTGAGAGCCCCGCCAAATGTTTGCTCGCGCATGGCAAGATCCTCCTCGTGGCTGTCAAGATTAACCTTCCGCTGCGCCAACTCGCCTTCTGCGCAGACAACTTCTCGGCAAGAAGTCATTGTTCCTCTTGACTTGACCTTCTCGAGGAGGAAGGCTTTGCGCTCCTCGGCGAAGTTGCTCCGCTCCGCTGCCAAGGACCGGAGAGCTTCTTGGTTGAGGCCCGGAGCTCCTCCGCGCGCTTCTCGATGTCTGCTCCCGCCTTCGCGAAAAGCGCTTCCCGGGATTCCAGCTTGGCTTGTCGGGCGCGGTAGAGCAACAACAGCTTCCGGCAACTGCTCCTCCTCGGACTTCGCCTTCTTTGCTGCTTGGTGCGTCGACCAGCGTCGATCCAGTGAGGCGAGCAGCTCTTCATCAAAGGTTTCTCCTTGCCGGGCGCCACAGGCTCGGCGCCCATGGGAGCTTGATGAAGACGCCATCGCCGGCCTTCAAATAGGGCGCCGGGCTGGGGCTCTTCGAACTGACGCTGCGGCGGCAGCGGAGGGATCGGCGGTCGGCGTGGCGCTGGCGCTCCTGCGGCCTCGAAGTCGTCGGTCGATCGCTGCACCCTCGCCCGGCTTTCTGCGGCGGCAGCTTTACGGCCTCTTCGCCCGGCGGGCTCGTCGGCCAGCTTCTTCTTGATTGGCGTGGCGTCGTCAGTATTGCCTTGGCGTCCTCCTCGCCGGCGACCTCGGTCTCCATTGGCTCTGTGGCGGATGGATGAAGAAAAGTCAAGCAAATATTCAAAAACAAAATCAGAAGAAGAAGAACACAAGGGAAGTTTTCAGGCAAGAAGATTACCTGTGCTAGGGTCTGCAGTCATGGTCTCCGCCGCCAAGGGATCGCTGGTGCCGTCCCTTGCCGAAGAACTGCCCCTTGCCGGAGAAGTCTCTCTTGCCGGAGAACGCCTCGCCGGGAATCCTCCTTGGCGATGTAGTCGAAGCGAAGGAGGCTGCTCTGCTCCTACACAAATCAACGATCGAGATATCAGCAAAGAAAGAGCACCCATGCACGCCGAACAACAAGAAGTAGACCATATACTTATGCTGGGGGCTGCGCTGGGGGCTGCTTTGAGGAAGAGTTGCCGCGTCCGGCAAGGTGGTCTCGGACGCGCCTCCTGCTGTCGCGGTGGGTTCGTCCTTGACGACAATCACTGGGGTCTTGGCTCTCTTCGACGCTCTCTGGGCCAGCGTCCTGAAAAGGAATGGGTTCAGAGTAAAGCAAATCAGATACAAGACAAAGCAACAAGCCGAAGAATTACAAAGTGCTGCAAAGAATCTTACTCTTCTTCTTCCTCGTCGGAGCTGAGCGCGGAGAGATCAAATTCTGCCCGCCTCGGTCTGACGAGGCGGAGGTAAACTCCTTGGCGCTTGGCGGGAAGCAGAACCGGTGGTCTGCGAGGCCCCGCTCTGGTGCCGCATAGCGGCGTGAGGTGCTCAGCAGCAGTGCTTGCCGCGGTGGAGCCGTCGCTGGCGCTGCGGTGTTGGCCCGTCTGCCGCCCGCTCGTCTCCGGCCTTGCGAAGACGCCTTCTTGGTGGAGCTGGGGGCTCGCTCGCGACAAGCTGCTTGAAGGTGGGAAGGATGCGCCCTCGGCGGGCTCGCCGACTTCGGCTTCAGGCTCGGCAAGCTCTTCCTCGCCGCAAACTCCTTTCGCTCGACAAGGCTTGCCGCCTCTTACGCCTCTGCCTCCTCCACGGTGAATCCGAACTCGCCCTTGGCGTACTGTTGCCGCTTCTTCCAACTGGTGGCGATCGCGCATCTCATCATCGGTGGTGTCATGGTGAGGCCCTCTGCTCATCGGGCGGACCGGCATTTCTACCAGATTGTCAAAGAACCGCCAGACGACGTCATCTGCAGGCTCTTGCCAAGTTGGGACAATTCCATGCGAGTCACACAATGGCATCATTGCACGGATGCGGTCAAGCGAGGAATTGTTGCACTGGCGGAAGCGGACGCCCTCGGCAACCTAAACATTTCTGGATGATCGGGATCGGGCTTGAACAGCTCCAAGAGCATTGCGTCAAGTTCCAAGACGGTGAAGTTGAAGTTGAGGCCTAGGCGCAGCCTCATGATATCTGCCGGCGTTCACGGAAACTCCCAGCGGGTCTCCTCCTCTCTGCAAGAAGCGTCTGTGGCGAAGAAAGTCTGCGCCAACGGTGCCTCACGGTGAGCCCGGCAAGTCTAAGGCGAAGGATTCGGTGGCTGCAATCTTCAGCCTAGCGTCTTCGGGGCCAGATTGCTCCAATCGTTGCCGGCCTCTTTGAGGTTTGGCTGGGCGGTAAATGGCTGCGGGTTCTCCTCGACAATCCAGCACCAATCCGCCCTCCATTCCTCCCATTTGCTACGGAACTCTCCCTCCAGATAGGCTTCCTTCTTGCCGACCCTCGAGATCCAAGCGATTCCTCCCGAAGAGGCTCCCTCTCTCAACTCGGGGTATAAAGAAGTGGCGGAAAAGGGCTACATTTGGATGGACTCCGACAAAGTTTTCGCAGAGATGTGCGAAAACTGCCATGGTCGAAACAACATTGGGGTGAAATCAAGGAGGCGGAACCCGTAGGTGTTCATGATGTCACTGAAAAATTAGAGAAAAGGCGGGCAAAGCCCGCAGATGAAGAAGAGCGAAGAAGGGATATCCGTTCGAGCTAGTTCGAGGCAACAAGCTGGAAGTACCTTCGATGCGCTGGATGCGCTCGCGTCTCCGTCGACCGGAAGAGGTAGTAGTTCTCCCTCAGCTCCCTCAAGGCTGGGGTGAAAGATTGCCGCTCCTTCCGCAGGCCTTGCCAGAAGCCGCTTCGCCTCGGCCGACTTCACGGCCTTCCCCTTGTCGGCTTTCGGAGCCATGGCGGAGGCGGTGAGGGAGATCGACGGCGTTGGTGATGCTGGTGGCGATGGGGGGCGGAGCGCTGCTCTCTTCAGCCTTGGGAAGAAGGGGGGGAGCAGCGGAGGTTTTTCGAGATGGGACAGCAACTGGCGAGATGGGCGGACTGCCCCTGTTTCCCCTGCTTATAAAGAGGGAGGGGGCGGACGTTCCGTTTTTCCTAATAAAGAAACCCCCCACGATCTCACCCACGATCTCTCACACGACGCCGCATTCGACGCGCGGCTGCCTGTGGAGGGCGTGGTGGGTCGAGGTGAGTTACGGTGTGACCCAGCCGCGTGTGCCCGTGCCCTGTTTTGGGCTGGCCCAACAGCGCTCGGCACCGTGTGTGGCCCAGGCAGGGGCTCTGTCGGTGTACTAGAGTAGGGTACCCTAGTATCCCGAACTTGTGCCTGGCGATTTGCAGCCCTCCGCGGCAAGGCTTACCGGGTGATCGCCAAGGTCCTCCGTGTTTCCTGTGGAGCCATTCAAGAACAAAGTATTCAAGCCTAGGAGACAAGGCCCCGACAAGAGGAGCTTGCCGGGAAGGCCACCCAAGGCACCTAGGATGCAAGGCCCCGGCAAGAGGAGCTTGCCGGGAAGGCCCGGTGAGCGACAAGCTTCCGGACGCGACAAGACAACAACCGCGGCAAGGTGCTTGCTGCGGCAGACCACAACTCTGTACCTGCGCTCCAGCACATCCACTAACGTGTCGCCCTGGGACCTTTCCAGGCGCGCGTGGAAAGAGGCTGTGCAGCCAGCGGTGCGAGGTGGCAAGCGGCGCTGACAAGATTGCCATCGTGGCAAGCGGTGGCGCCCACAACGGTCCCTGTTTGCACTTTGTTAGGGCGGCGTAGATGGGCATTTAATGCCTTTGTCCCCTGCCGTCGGGGTTAGGTATGATACAGACTGCATAATCGCATGTGTAGCCGTACTCAACCACTCCTTTTCCATTTGTACCCTTGTCTACATTGCCACCTGTCGGAGACCCCTTGAGCATATAAAAGGAGGCCCATGCGCAACGTAGAGGGGGGTTCGAGAGGTTCCACCACGCTCGGTCTCGTTAGCAGCTCGTGTGTACTGTAGCACTCAAGCGCTCCCGAGCAAGAACTCAATACACCGGACATGCAGCGGTAGGAGTATTATCTCTCCGGAGAGCTCCGGCCTGGGTAAACCTCTCGTGTGCGTCGCCTCGATCTGCTCTTCGTGCGACCTCCGCTCCCCGTCGAACCGAAAGGGGCTCGGTCCGCCGGTCCCATAGGTGTTCGTGGGTCAGATCAACCTGCCCCGATAGTAGATGACATACTTTTGATGGGAAATGATATAGAACTTTTGGACAACATTAAGGCCTACTTGAATAAGAGTTTTTCAATGAAGGACCTTGGAGAAGCTGCTTACATATTAGGCATCAAGATCTATAGGGATAGATCGAGACGCCTCATAGGTCTTTCACAAAGCACATACCTTGATAAGATTTTGAAGAAGTTCAAAATGGATCAGTCCAAGAAAGGGTTCTTGCCTGTATTGCAAGGTGTGAAATTGAGCTCAGCTCAATGCTCGACAACGGCAAAAGATAAAGAAGAGACGAGTGTCATCCCCTATGCCTCAGCCATAGGATCTATTATGTATGCCATGCTGTGTACCAGACCTGATGTAAACCTTGCCGTAAGTTTGGTAGGAAGGTACCAAAGTAATCCCGGCAAAGAACACTGGATAGCGGTCAAGAATATCCTGAATTACCTGAAAAGGACAAAGGATATGTTTCTCGTTTATGGAGGTGATGAAGAGCTCATCGTAAAGGTTTATGTCGACGCTAGCTTCGACACAGATCTGGATGACTCAAAGTCACAAACCGGATACGTGTATATGTTGAATGGTGGAGCGATGGCTGGTGCATATGCAAGCAGAGCGTCGTGGCGGGATCTAGATGTGAAGCGGAGTACATGGCAGCCTCGGAGGCAGCGCATGAAGCAATTTGGGTGAAGGAGTTCATCACCGACCTAGGAGTCATACCCAATGCGTCGGAGCCGATCAAACTCTTCTGTGACAACACTGGAGCTATTACACTTGCCAAGGAGCCCAGGTTTCACAAGAAGACCAGGCACATCAAGCGTCGCTTCAACTCCATTCGTGAAAATGTTCAAGATGGGGACATAGAAATTTGCAAAGTGCATACGGATCTGAATGTCGCAGATCCGTTGACTAAACCTCTTCCGCGAGCAAAACATGATCAACACCAGAACTCTATGGGTGTTCGATTCATCACAATGTAACTAGATTATTGACTCTAGTGCAAGTGGGAGACTGTTGGAAATATGCCCTAGAGTGATGTGACGGACAAGACCCAATCCTAAGCATAGCACAAGATCGTGTAGTTCGTTTTGCTAGAGCTTTTCCAATGTCAAGTATCTCTTCCTTAGACCATGAAATCGTGTAACTCCCGGATACCTTAGGAGTGCTTTGGGTGTACCAAACGTCACAACGTAACTAGGTGACTATAAAGGTGCACTACAGGTATCTCCGAAAGTGTCTGTTGGGTTGACACGGATCGAGGCAGGATTTGTCACTCCGTATGACGGAGAGGTATCACCGGGCCCACTCGGTAGTGCATCATCATAATGAGCTCAAAGTGACCAAGTGTTTGGTCATGGGATCATGCATTACGGTACGAGTAAAGTGACTTGCCGGCAACGAGATTGAACGAGGTATTTGGATACCGACAATCGAATCTCGGGCAAGTAACATACCGTCTGACAAAGGGAATAGTATACGGGGTTGATTGAATCCTCGACATCGTGGTTCATCCGATGATATCATCGAGGAGCATGTAGAGCCAACATGGGTATCCAGATCCGCTGCTGGTTATTGACCGGAGAGCCGCCTCGGTCATGTTCCGCATGTCTCCCGAACCCGTAGGGTCTACACTTAAGGTTCGGTGACGATAGGGTTATTAGGAAGACTTGTATGTGATTACTGAATGTTGTTCGGAGTCCCGGATGAGATCCCGGACGTCACGAGGAGTTCCGGAATAGTCCGGAGGTGAAGATTTATATATGGGAAGTTTTCATACTGACACCGGAAAGTTTCGGGGGCATATCGGTATTGTACCGACGCCACCGGAGGGGTTCCGGGGGTCCACCGGGAGGGGCCACCCCTCTTGGAGGGCCTCATGGGCCGCAAGGACGGGGAACCAGCCCTCGAGGGCTGGCGCGCCCCTTGGGCCCATGCGCCTAGGGTTTGGGGAACCCTAGTGGGGGCGCCCCTTGCTTGGGGGCAAGCCCCCTCATTGCCCCCTCTAGATCTCATCTAGAGGGGCCGCCCCTTCCCCTTCCCTATAAATAGAGGGGCGAGGGAGGGCTGAACACCTGATCCAAGGCGCAGCCTCCCTCCCCAACACCTCTCCTCCTCCGCTGAGTGCTTGGCCGAAGTCCTGCCGAGTATCGCCTCTCCACCAACACCACGCCGTCGTGCTGTTGCTGGAGCCTTCTTCCTCAACCTCTCCTTCCCCCTTGCTGGATCAAGAAGGAGGAGACGTCATCCGCTCCGTACGTGTGTTGAACGCGGAGGTGCTGTCCGTTCAGCACTTGGTCATCGGTGATTTGGATCACGGCGAGTACGACTCCATCATCCCCGTTCCATTGAACGCTTCCGCACGCGATCTACAAGTGGTATGTAGATGCAATCACTCTCCCATGACTCGTTGCTTAGATGAACTCATAGATGGATCTTGGTGAAACCATAGGAAATTTTTTAATTTTCTGCAACATTCTCCAACAGTGGCAACGGTAATGATGAAGTTACCGGTGCAGGGCTTCGCCTAAGCACTACGACGATATGATTGAGGTGTGTAATTGTGGTGGGGGGCACCGTACACGGCTAAGAAAAGACTTGGTGTGTCTTTGGGGTGCCCCCTCCCACGTATATAAAGAGGGGGAGGAGAGGTGGCCGGCCCAAGGGGGGCGTACCATGGGGGGGAGTCCTACTTGGACTCCCGGTCCAAGTAGGATTCGCCCCCCTTTCCTATTCCCAGTAGGAGAAGGAGGGAAGGAGGAGGAGGAGAGAAGGAAAGGGGGCCGCCTCCCCCCCAAACCTAGTCCAATTCGGTTTGGGCTTGGGGGGGGGGGGCGCCACCTCCTGGCCACCGCCTCCTCTCTCCACTATGGCCCATGAAGGCCCATTAACTCCCGAGGGGGGGGGGGGTTCCGGTAACACCCGGTACTCGGGAAAATGCTCGAACCTTTCCGAAACCATTCCGATGTCCTAACATAACCTTCCAATATATCAATCTTTATGTCTCGACCATTTCGAGACTCCTTGTCATGTTTGTGATCTCATCTGGGACTCCGAACAAACTTCAGTACATCAAATCACATAATTCATAATACAAATCGTCATCGAACGTTAAGCGTGCGGACCCTATGGGTTCGAGTCTTTATGTCTCGACCATTTAGAGACTCCTTGTCATGTCTGTGATCTCATCTGGGACTCCGAACAAACTTCGGTACATCAAATCACATAACTCATAATACAAATCATCATCGAACGTTAAGCGTGCGGATCCTACGGGTTCGAGAACTATGTAGACATGACCGAGACACATCTCTGGTCAATAACCAATAGTGGAACCTGGATGCTCATATTGGCTCCTACATATTCTACAAAGATCTTTATCGGTCAAACCACATAACAACATATGTTGTTCCCTTTGTAATCGGTATGTTACTTGCCCGAGATTTGATCGTCGGTATCATTATACCTAATTCAATCTCGTTACCGGCAAGTCTCTTTACTCGTTTTGTAATGCATCATCCCATGACTAACTCATTAGACACATTGCTTGCAAGGCTCATAGCGATGAGCATTACTGAGAGGGCCCAGAGATACCTCTCCGAAACACGGAGTGACAAATCCTAATCTTGATCTATGCCAACTCAACAAACACCATTGGAGACACCTGTAGAGCATCTTTATAATCACCCAGTTACGTTGTGACGTTTGATAGCACACAAGGTGTTCCTCCGGTATTCGAGAGTTGCATGATCTCATAGTCAGAGGAACATGTATAAGTCATGATGAAAGCAATAGCAATAAACTAAACGATCAAAGTGCTAAGCTAACGGCAGGGTCTTGTCCATCACATCATTCTCTAATGATGTGATCCCGTTCATCAAAGGACAACACATGTCTATGGTCAAGAAACTTAACCATCTTTGATTAACGAGCTAGTCTAGTAGAGGCATACTAGGGACACTCTGTTTGTCTATGTATTCACATATGTACTAAGTTTCTGGTTTATACAATTCTAGAACGAATAATAAACATTTATCATGATATAAGGAAATATAAATAACAACTTTATTATTGCCTCTAGGGCATATTTCCTTCAGCCTCCCACTTGCACTAGAGTCAATAATCTAGATTACATAGTAATGATTCTAACACCCATGGAGTCTTGGTGCTGATCATGTTTTGCTCGTGAGAGAGGCTTAATCAACGGGTCTGCAACATTCAGATCCGTATGTATTTTGCAAATCTCTATGTCTCCCTCCTTGACTTGATCGCGGATGGAATTGAAGCGTCTCTTGATGTGTTTGGTTCTCTTGTGAAATCTGAATTCCTTCGCCAAGTCAATTGCTCTAGTATTGTCACAAAAGATTTTCATTGGACCCGATGCACTAGGTATGACACCTATATCGGATATGAACTCCTTCATCCAGACTCCTTCATTTGCTGCTTCCGAAGCAGCTATGTACTCTGCTTCACACATAGATCCCGCCACCACGCTCTGCTTGGAACTGCACCACTGACAGCTCCACCATTCAATATAAATATGTATCCGGTTTGTGACTTAGAGTCATCCGAATCAGTGTCAAAGCTTGCATCGACGTAACCATTTACGGCGAGCTCTTTGTCACCTCCATAAAGGAGAAACATATCCTTAGTCCTTTTCAGGTATTTCAGGATGTTCTTGACCGCTGTCCAGTGATCCACTCCTGGATTACTTTGGTACCTCCCTGCTAAACTAATAGCAAGGCACACATCAGGTCTAGTACACAACATTGCATACATGATAGAACTTATGGCTGAGGCATAGGGAATGACTTTTATTTTCTCTCTATCTTCTGCAGTGGTCGGGCATTGAGTCTGACTCGGCTTCACACCTTGTAACACAGGCAAGAATCCTTTCTTTGACTAATCCATTTTGAAGTTATTCAAAACTTTATCAAGGTACGTGCTTTGTGAAAGTCCAATTAAGCGTCTTGATCTATCTCTATAGATCTTGATGCCCAATATATAAGCAGCTTCACTGAGGTCTTTCATTGAAAAATTCTTATTCAAGTATCCTTTTATGTTATTCAGAAATTCAGTATCATTTCCGATCAACAATATGTCATCCACTTGTAATATCAGAAATGCTACAAAGCTCCCACTCACTTTCTTGTGAATACAGGCTTCTCCAAAAGGCTGTATAAACCATATGCTTTGATCACACTATCAAAGCATATATTCCAACTCCAAGAGGCTTGCACCAATCCATAAATGGATCGCTGGAGCTTGCACACTTTGTTAGCACCTTTTGGATCGACAAAACCTTCTGGTTGCATCATATACAACTCTTCTTCAAGATATCCATTAAGGAATGCAGTTTTGACATCCGTTTGCCAAATTCATAATCATAAAATGCGGCAATTGCTAACATGATTCGGACAGACTTAAGCATCGCTACGTGTGAGAAGGTCTCATCGTAGTCAACTCCTTGAACTTGTCGAAAACCTTTTGCAACAAGTCGAGCTTTGTAGACAGTAATATTACCGTCAGCGTCAGTCTTGTTCTTGAAGATCCATTTATTCTCTATGGCTTGCCGATCATCGGGCAAGTCCACCAAAGTCCACACTTTGTTCTCATACATGGATCCCATCTCAGATTTCATGGCCTCAAGTCATTTCGCGGAATCTGGGCTCATCATCGCTTCCTCATAGTTTGTAGGTTCGTCATGGTCAAGTAACATGACTTCCAGAACAGGGTTACCGTACCACTCTGGTGCGGATCTTACTCTGGTTGACATACGAGGTTCAGTAGTAACTTGATCTAAAGTTTCATGATCATCATCATTAGCTTCCTCACTAATTGGTGTAGGAATCACTGGAACTGATTTCTATAATGAACTACTTTCCAATAAGGCAACAGGTACAATTACCTCATCAAGTTGTACTTTCCTCCCACTCACTTCTTTCGAGAGAAACTCCTTCTCTAGAAAGGATCCATTCTTAGCAACGAATATATTGCCTTCGGATCTGTGATAGAAGGTGTACCCAACAGTCTCTTTTGGGTATCCTATGAAGACACATTTCTCCGATTTGGGTTCGAGCTTATCAAGTTGAAGCTTTTTCACATAAGCATCGTAGCCCCAAACTTTAATAAACAACAGCTTAGGTTTCTTGCCAAACCACAGTTCATATGGTGTCGTCTCAACGGATTTAGATGGTGCCCTATTTAATGTGAATGCAGCCGTCTCTAAAGCATAACCCCAAAACGATAGCGGTAAATCAAGAAGAGACATCATAGATCGCACCATATCTAATAAAGTGCGGTTACGACGCTCGACACACCATTACGCTGTGGTGTTCCTTGGCGTGAGTTGTGAAACTATTCCACATTGTTTCAAATCAAGACCAAACTCAGAACTCAAATATTCACCTCCACGATCAGATCGTAGAAACTTTATTTTCTTGTTACGATGATTTTCCACTTCACTCTGAAATTCTTTGAACTTTTCAAATGTTTCAGACTTATGTTTCATTAAGTAGATATACTCATATCTACTTAAATCATCTGTGAAGGTCAGAAAATAACGATACCCGTCGTGAGCCTCAACACTCATCGGACTACATACATTAGTATGCATTATTCCAATAAGTCAGTTGCTCGCTCCATTGTTCCGGAGAACGGAGTCTTAGTCATCTTGCCCACGAGGCATGGTTCGCAAGCATCAAGTGATTCATAATCAAGTGATTCCAAAAGCCCATCAGCATGGAGTTTCTTCATGCGCTTTATACCAATATGACCTAAACGACAGTGCCACAAATAAGTTGCACTATCATTATTAAACTTATATCTTTTGGCTTCAATACTATGAATATGTGTATCACTACTATCGAGATTCAACAAAAATAGACCACTCATCAAGGGTGCATGACCATAAAAGATATTATTCATATAAATAGAACAACCATTATTCTCTTATTTAAATGAATAACCATCTCGCATCAAACAAGATCCAGATATAATGTTCATGCTTAACGCTGGCACCAAATAACAATTATTCAGGTCTAAAACTAAGCCTGAAGGTAGATGTAGAGGTAGCGTGCCGATGGCGATCACATCGACTTTGGAACCATTTCCCACACGCATCGTCACCTCGTCCTTAGCCAATCTTCGTTTAATCTGTAGCCCCTGTTTCGAGCTGGAAATATTGGAAACAAAACCAGTATCAAATACCCAGGCGCTACTACGAGCATTAGTAAGGTACACATCAATAACATGTATATCAATATACCTTTCACTTTGCCATCCTTCTTATCCACCAAATACTTGGGGCAGTTCCGCTTCAAAGGACCAGTCCCTTTGCACTAGAAGCACTCGCCTCGTGCTTAGGTCCGCATTTGGGCTTCTTCACTTGAGCAGCAACTTGCTTGCCGCTCTTCCAAGTTCCCCTTCTTCCCTTTGCCCTTCTTCTTGAAACTAGTGGTCTTGTTAACCATCAACACTTGATGCCCCTTCTTGATTTCTACCTCCGCAGCCTTTAGCATCGCGAAGAGCTCGGGAGTTGTCTTATCCATCCCTTGCATATTATAGTTCATCATGAAGCTTTTGTAGCTTGGTGGCAGTGATTGAAGAACTCTGTCAATGACACTATCAATAGGAAGATTAACTCCCAGTTGAGTCAAGTGGTTGTGGTACCCAGACATTCTGAGTATATGTTCACTAACAAAACTATTCTCCTCCATCTTGCAGCTATAGAACTTATTGAAGACTTCATATATCTCAATCCGGGCATTTGCTTGAAATATTAACTTCAACTCCTGGAACATCTCATATGCTCCATGACGTTCAAAACGACATTGAAGTCCCGGTTCTAAGCCATAAAGCATGGCACACTTAACTATCAGGTAGTCATCAGCTTTGCTCTACCAGACGTTCATAACGTCCGGAGTTGCTCCTGCAGTGGGTTTGGCACCTAGCAGTGCTTCCAGGACGTAATTCTTCTGTGCAGCAATGAGGATAATCCTCAAGTTATGGACCTAGTCTGTGTAATTGCTACCATCGTCTTTCAACTTAGCTTTCTCTAGGAACGCATTAAAATTCAAGGGAATGGTAGCACGGACCATTGATCTACAACAACATAGACATGCAAAATACTATCAGGTACTAAGTTCATGATAAATTAAAGTTCAATTAATCATATTACTTAAGAACTCCCACTTAGATAGATGATACGTCTCCAACGTATCTATAATTTTTGATTGTTCCATGCTATTATATTATTTGTTTTGGATGTTTATGGGCTTTATTAAACACTTTTATATTACTTTTGGGACTAACCTATTGACCCAGAGCCCAGTGCCAGTTCCTGTTTTTTTCCTTGTTTCAGTGTTTCGAAGAAAAGGAATATCAAACAGAGTCGAAACGGAATGAAACCAACTGGAGAAGTTATTTTTGGAAGGAAAGCTACTGGATAAACTTGTAGTGCACGTCAGGAAAGAAACAAGGGCGCCACGAGGTAGGGGGGCGCGCCCACCCCCTTAGGGCGCGCCCTCCACCCTCGTGGGCCCCTCGTGGCTCCCCTGACGAACTTCTTCCTCCTATATATACCCATATACCCTAAAACGATCGGGGAACAGAATAGATCTGGAGTTCCGCCGCCGCAAGCCTCTGTAGCCACCAAAAGTCAATAGGGAGCCTGTTCCGGCACCCTGCCGGAGGGGGGAACCCTCACCGGTGGCCATCTTCATCATCCCGACGATCTCCATGACAAGGAGGGAGTAGTTCACCCTCGGGGATGAGGGTATGTACCAGTAGCTATGTGTTTGATCTCTCTCTCTCTCTCTCTCTCTCTCTGGTTCTAGAGTTGGCACGATCTTGATGTATTGCGAGATTTGGTATTATATTTGGATCTTATGTTTCTTCTCCCCTCTACTCTCTTGTAATGGATTGAGTTTTCCTTTGAAGTAATCTTATCGGATTGAGTCTTTAATGACTTGAGAACACTTGATGTATGTCTTGCCGCATGCGTGTCTGTGGTGACAATGGGATATCACGTGATTCACTTGATGTATGTCTTGAGGATCATCATGGCGGTTCCGCCCATGAACTTATGCATAGGGGTTGGCACGCTGCTTTCGTCTTGATTCTCCGGTAGAAACTTTGGGGCACTCTTTGAGGTTCTATGTGTTGGTTGAATAGATGAATCTGAGATTGTGTGATGCATATCGTATAATCATACCCACGGATACTTGAGGTGAAATTGGAGTATCTAGGTGACATTAGGGTTTTGGTTGATTTGTGTCTTAAGGTGTTATTCTTGTACGAACTCTAGGGCTGTTTGTGACACTTATAGGAATAGCCCAACGGGTTGATTGGAAAGAATAACTTTGAGGTGGTTTCGTACCCTACCATAATCTCTTCGTTTGTTCTCCGCTATTAGTTACTTTGGAGTGACTCTTTGTTGCATGTTGAGGGATAGTTATATGATCCAATTATGTTATTATTGTTGAGAGAACTTGCACTAGTGAAAGTATGAACCCTAGGCCTTGTTTCCTAGCATTGCAATACCATTTACGCTCACTTTTATCATTAGTTACCTTGCTGTTTTCATATTTTCAGATTACAAAAACTTATATATACCATCCATACTGCACTTGTATCACCATCTCTTCGCCGAACTAGTGCACCTATACAGTTTACCATTGTATTGGTTGTGTTGGGGACACAAGAGACTCTTTGTTATTTGGTTGCAAGGTTGTTTGAGAGAGACCATCTTCATCCTACGCCTCCCATGGATTGATAAACCTTAGGTCATCCACTTGAGGGAAATTTGCTACTGTCCTACAAACCTCTGCACTTGGAGGCCCAACAACGTCTACAAGAAGAAGGTTGTGTAGTAGACATCAATAGACATCTCTCTAGTCATCTAAATGATCATGTGATCCATATCAACTGAACCATGTCCGATCATCACATGAGATGGAGTAGTTTTCAATGGTGAACATCACTACGTTGATCATATCTACTATATGATTCACGCTCGACCTTTCGGCCTCATTGTTCCGAGGCCATATCTGCATATGCTAGGCTCGTCAAGTTTAACCCGAGTATTCTGCGTGTGCAAAAACTGGCTTGCACATGTTGTATGTGAACGTAGAGCTTATCACACCCGATCATCACGTGGTGTCTCGGCAAGACGATTTAATCAGTAGTAACGGTGCATACTCAGGGAGAACACTTATACCTTGAAATTTAGTGAGAGATCATCTTATAATGCTACCGCCGTACTAAGAAAAATAAGATGCATAAAGGATAAACATCACATGCAATCAAATAAGTGATATGATATGGCCATTATCATCTTGTGCTTTTGATCTCTGTCTCCAAAGCACTTTCATGATCACCATCGCCACCGGCTTGACACCTTGATCTCCATCGTAGCATCGTTGTCGTCTCGCCAACTATTGCTTCTACGACTATCACTACCGCTTAGTGATAAAGTAAAGCAATTATATGGCGATTGCATTTCATTCAATAAAGCGACAACCATAAGGCTCCTGCCAGTTGCCGATAACTTTTACAAAACATGATCATGTCATACAACAATTTATATCTAATCACATCTTGACCATGTCACATCACAACAAGCCCTACAAAAACAAGTTAGATGTCCTCTACTTTGTTGTTGTAAGTTTTACGTGGCTGCTACGGGCTTCTAGCAAGAACCGTTCTTACCTACGCATCAAAACCACAACGATTTTTCGCCAAGTGTGTTGTTTTAACCTTCAACAAGGACCAGACGTAGTCAAACTCGATTCAACTATAGTTGGAGAAACTGACACCCGCTAGCCACATGTGTGCGAAGCATGTCGGTAGAACCAGTCTCATGAACGCGGTCATGTAATGTCAGTTTGGGCCGCTTCATCCAAAAATACTGCCGAACCAAAGTAAGACGTTGCTGGTAAGCTATATGACTATTATCGCCCACAACTCATTGTGTTCTACTTGTGCATATAACATCTACGCATAGACCTGGCTCGGATGCCACTATTGGGGAATGCAGCATTTCAAAAAATTTACATACGATCACGCAAGATCTATCTAGGAGATGCATAGCAACGAGCAGGGAGAGTGTGTCCACGTACCCTCGTAGACCAAAAGAAGAAGCGTTTAGTAACGCGGTTGATGTAGTCGAACGTCTTAGCGATCCAACTGATCCAAGCACCGAACATACGGCAGCTCTGTGTTCGGCACATGTTCAGCTCGATGACGTCCCTCAATCTCTTGATCTAGTTGAGGACGAGGGAGAGTACCGTCAGCATGACGGCGTGGCGACGGTGATGATGAAGTTACCGGTGCAGGGCTTCGCGTAAGCCCTATGACGATATGACCGAGGTGTGTAACTATGGAGGGGGGCACCGCACACGGCTGAGAGAAGACTTGGTGTGTCTTTGGGGTGCCCCCCTCCCACATATATAAAGGGGGGAGGAGAGGTGGCTGGCCCAAGGGGCTGCTCCATGGGGGGGAGTCCTACTTGGACTCCCGGTCCAAGTAGGATTCGCCCCCCTTTCCTATTCCCACTAGGAGAAGGAGGGAAGGAGGAGGAGGAGAGAAGGAAAGGGGGGCCGACCCCCCAACCCTAGTCCAATTCGGTTTGGGATTGGGGGGGGGGGGGCGCCACCTCCTGGCCACCGCCACCTCTGTCCACTAGGGCCCATGAAGGCCCATTAACTCCCCCCCCGGGGGGGGGGGTTCCGGTAACTCCCGGTACTCCGGAAAATGCCCGAACCTTTCCGAAACCATTCCGGTGTCCAAACATAACCTTCCAATATACCAATCTTTATGTCTGGACCATTTCGAGACTCCTTGTCATGTCCGTGATCTCATCCGGGACTCCGAACAAACTTGGGTACATCAAATCACATAACTCATAATACAAATCGTCATCGAACGTTAAGCGGGTGGACCCTACGGGTTCGAGAACTATGTAGACATGACCGAGACACATCTCCGGTCAATAACCAATAGCGGAACCTGGATGCTCATATTGGATCCTACATATTCTATGAAGATCTTTATCGGTCAAACCGCATAACAACATACGTTGTTCCCTTTGTCATCGGTATGTTACTTGCCCGAGATTCGATCGTCGGTATCATTATACCTAGTTCAATCTCATTACCGACAAGTCTCTTTACTCGTTCCATCCCATCACTAACTCATTAGACACATTGCTTGCAAGGCTCATAGTGATGAGCATTACTGAGAGGGCCCAGAGATACCTCTCCGAAACACGGAGTGACAAATCCTAATCTCGATCTATGCCACCTCAACAAACACCATCAGAGACACTTGTAGAGCATCTTTATAATCACCCAGTTACGTTGTGACATTTGATAGCACACAAGGTGTTCCTCCGGTATTCAGGAGTTGCATGATCTCATAGTGAGAGGTACATGTATAAGTCATGATGAAAGCAATTGCAATAAAACTAAGCGATCATTTATGCTAAGCTAACAGATGGGTCTTGTCCATCACATCATTCTCTAATGATGTGATCCCGTTCATCAAATAACAACTGATAACCCACAAGTATAGGGGATCAATTGTAGCCTCTTTCAATAAGTAAGAGTGTCGAACCCAACGAGGAGCTAAAGGTAGAACAAATATTCCCTCAAGTTTTATCGACCACCGATACAACTCTACGCACGCTTGACGTTCGCTTTACCTAGAACAAGTATAAAGCTAGAAGTACTTTGTAGGTGTAACGGATAGGTTTGCAAGAATATAAAGAGCATGTAAATAAAAACTAGGGGCTGTTTTAGGTAAAGAAGCAATAAATTTCAGATAGCGAAAAGCGGAAAAGTGGTGGTAGGAGTTGCGTAAATTGTCCCTAAGCAATTGACTACTTTACTAGACTGATAGCAAGTTTTATGTGGGAGAGGCCATCGCTAGCATGTCATCCCTGACTTGGAATTCTATGCACTTATGATTGGAACTATTAGTAAGCATCCGCAACTACTAACGCTCATTAAGGTAAAACCCAACCATAGCATTAAGATATATTGGTCCCCTTCAATCCTGTATGCATCAATTTCTATGCTAGGTTGAAGCTTCATCACTCTTGCCCTCCAATACATAGTCCTATCAACATACAACTTAACCCTATGGTGTGATCCACGCGCGCGCTCATATGATGGGCACCAAAGGACAACAACATAACCACAAGCAAATTAAACCAATCATAGCAATTCACCAATTACCGATAGGACAACAAAAATCTACTCAGACATCATAGGATGGCAACACATCATTGGATAATAATATGAAACATAAAGCACCATGTTCAAGTAGAGGGTACAACGGGTTATGGAGAGTGGACCGCTGTAGATAGATGGGGGAAGGTGATGAAGATGTTGGTGAAGATGACGGAGGTGTTGGTGTAGATTGCAGTGACGATGATGGCCCCGACGGCGTTCCGGCGCCACTGGGAGAGGGGGGGGGGAGAGAGCCCCCCTTCTTCTTCTTCCTACTTGACCTTCCCCCTAGATGGGAGAAGGGTTTCCCCTCTGGTCCTTGGCTTCCATGGTGGAGGAGGGCGAGCCCTCCCGAGATTGGATCTCTCTGCTTCCTTCGCTTCGCACTCGATTCTCGCCTTTCACCGCTTTCTTAAATTCCGGAGATCCAGAATCTCGATTCGGCTAAAATTTGGACACGATTTTTATCCGGATATTGGCTTTCTTGCGGAGAAAGAAGGGCACCAACCGCTTTACGGAGTGGCCACGAGGGTCAGGGGCGCGCCCCTGCCTCGTGGCCTCCTCGGGCATCGTCTCGCGTTGATTCTTCTTTCCAAAAACACATATATTCCAGAAAAATCTCCGTAAGTTTTTATCCCGTTTGGATTCCATTTGATATGGATTTTCTGCGAAACAAAAAACATGCAACAAACATGAACTGGCACTGGATCAATATGTTAGTCCGAAAAATAGTATAAAAAGTTGCCAAAAGTATATGAAAGTTGTATAATATTGGCATCGAACAATAAAAAATTATAGATACGATGGAGACGTATCAACAACACATGTCTATGGTCAGGAAACTTAACCATCTTTGATTAACGAGCTAGTCTAGTAGAGGCATACTAGGGACACTGCTTGTTTATGTATTCACACATGTACTAAGTTTCCGTTAATACAATTCTAGCATCAATAATAAAAAATTATCATGATATAAGGAAATGTAAATAACAACTTTATTATTGCCTCTAGGGCATATTTCCTTCAAAAGCACCTACAAACCCAAAGTGATTGAGCATCATCAAGAGATTGTTCTCAGGTGAAACCGACGCTTGTTACCTTTGAGGACTGTGCATCCTCCAAATGGTTAGGCGTCATGTTCTAGAGAATCCAAGAGGAATTGTGGATTGCTGAGTGACTGAGTCTGTGAAGGTTTGGAAGTCACCTAAAGACTTACCACGTGTGATTGGGTGAGGTCTGTGTGACCTTAACTCAAGGAGAATACGATGAGGACTGTGTGTCCGCGGGTTTAAATACCTAGCCGCTCCAACTGCATATACGACCGTCACAAAGAAGCTTGAACTGGTCTACCAAATCACCGTCTTCACCAAGCTACTGGTTCTATTTCCTCAACCCTTTCATTTCCTCATTCATGTGTTGATGTACCTGATCGTTATTGTTTGAAGACTTTGATTGAAGACTTTCTCAATTTCCTCAATCCTAATTCTTCAGTCACTTTGTCTTCAGCCTGCTTATCCTGTTTACACGCTACTTGTGCTCTATGTATGTTTCATTTCATCATGATGACTATGCTATCGCTTCCGTTATGCATGCACCGAGTACTTATTCCATCGTCAGAAGTTCATGACTTAGGAAATTCCTCAAGTTGAATTTTCTCAAGGATTTAATTTGTAAAAATCGCCTATTCACCCCCTCTAGTCGATATAACGCACTTTCAATTGGTATCAGAGCAAGGTACTCCCTTGTTTTGTCTGATTTTGGTTTAACCACCTAGAGTTTTAGTTATGTCAACTGCAGGCATGATCAAGGTCTCGGCTGGGTGTCCTACCTTCGATGGGGCGGACTACCCCTACTGGAAGAATAAGATGCGCATGTATCTTGAGGCAATTGAAAACGATCTCTGGTACGTTGTGGAAAATGGCGTTCCCTCCATCACTCCTTCCGTGAACGCTGCTGACGTGAAGAGATTCAAGCAACTTGACTCTCAAGCGAAGAATATCATATGTGGCCATCTGAGCAAAGGACAGCACAACAGAGTGAGCGCTCTGGAGACAACAAAGCTTATCTGGGATAGGCTGTCCAAAGTTAACGAAGGAGTCTCAACTCAATGTGACTCTCGAGTTGACGTTCTTCGCAATCTCTTCAACCGCTTCAAAAGACTCGGCAACGAAAATGTTCAGCAAACCTTCGATCGCCTCACTGACATCTCAAATGAGCTTCAAGCACTTGGTGCCACTGACATCACCGACCATGAGGTGGTGAAGAAATTGCTGAGATCGCTTGATTCCTCATTCGACACACTTGCACTGATGATTCAAGAACGAGGATATTACAACTCACTTGATCCTGCCGATATCCTCGAGAGGCTAAATACTCATGAGTTCCAACTTGCTGAGAAGAGAAACCTCTATGGACCAAGCTATGGAAGATCTCACGCACTGAAGGCCAAGGTTGTTTCGGAATCTGAAGGTGAAGATTCTGATAGCAGCCTTGGTGATCATGAAGAACTGAGTCAGGAGCTAGCAATGCTCGTGAGGAAATTCCAGAAGTTCTCAAGGGATGGTCGCTTTGGAAAATCTTCAAGAGGTGATGAAACAAGATTAGATTCCTCATCCCGTGACTATGAGAAGAGGACTTGCCACACATGCAAGAAACCTGGTCACTACATTACTGATTGTCCTCAGTGGGAAAATGAATCAAATAAGAAGAAATACAAGGATGATAGTTCTAATGACTTGAAGAAGAAGAAGAAATCTTCAAAGTCCTCATCGTCAAAATCTTTGAAGTCTTCGTCTCACAAGAAGAGTAGCTCCAAAAAGGCTCGTGCATTCATTGGCAAGGAAATGGACTCTAAAGCTGAATCTGAGGAAACTGTGGAAGAGGAGGAATCTGAGGAGTCAGACTCTGGTGTGGCGAGCCTAGCCCTCGCTATCGCTTCTTCGACAAGTTCATCTTCAATGCTGAGGAAAATGACTTCCCCAACACTGCTGATGATGGAAACGATGATTACGCTCCCACCTATTTCTTCATGGCAAAAGGTGCCAAGGTACTCAAATATCCCTCCTCTAAATCAAGTGAGGATGAATTTGATGAAAATCTCAAACCTAGCTATTCCAAACTTGCTAAGATTGTCACAAACAACAAAACACTTTTGAAAAGGTTCAAAATTTGCTAGACAAAAGCGATGAGTTGTTGGGTGAAGAAATGGATCAAACTCAAACTCTGACTGAAAATCTTCAGAGACTTCAGACTAAGTTTGATAACCTTCAGAGTCATCATAACACTCTCTTAGCTGATCATGAGAAGCTTTCTTATGAATTTCTTTAGAGAAAGCAAGATCTTGAAAAGCTAAGGGTGAGTTATGAAGATGTTCAGAAGGAAAATTATTCATTGCTTGGTCAATGTATCAGTTCCGGCCAGGATGAATTCATTCCACCATGTTTGAAATGCATTGAACGTGAGTCTGCTAATTCTTCACCTGAAAGTCCAAATGCTTCTATTGCTGCAAATTCTTCAACTGTCTTTGTGGTCACAAATTCCTCATCTGAGGATGCGAGTATCACTGAAAATGCGGCGTTGAAGGAATTGTATGTGACAGGCATGTACAAAAGCCTCAAAGGGCATCAGGCTCTTTGTGATGTGCTTAGAAAGAAGATCCTCAACAGGAACCCTAGGAAAGACGGTATTGCCTTTGAGAAGAAACTCAATGTTGATGGGACCTACTAGAAACCTGAGCAGTATCCCAAAACCTCATGGGTTGCTGCGAAAGGACCTCCTGTAGATCCATCCACTCTATCTGGATTTACATGTGAATCTTCATATTCTTCTGATGAGTCATTTGACTCCAACTATAAACTATTCAAAAATCGGAATGGTGAAGTATTTGCTAGATATGTTGGAACTAATCGCAGGAACGAATTCCTATGAAGAAAATCTGGGTTCCCAAAAGGTGCCTTGAAAGTCTTCAGGTGAATGTCATCATGACACCACCTGTGAAGAATAGGAACCCTAGATAAATTCTTCATATGGACCAAAGTCTCCATATGGATCCAAGTCCTCATATGGACCAAATTCCTCACATGGATAAAATTCTTCATATGGAGCTATGAATATGTGCATTATTCTTCAAATCATTATGTTCATAAGTCCTCGAAGAATTTCTCTGCTTATTCATATGCTCGCTCTAACCCCTCTTCTGTGGAATGAAGTGGACTGGCTTCTATGCCACCTTTCTCTTATGCAGCTTGCAGAATGATGAACTCTTTGCCACCCCTCCAGATGTGGGTGGTGAAGAAAAGGAACTAACCTCTTATGCAGGGTCAGGTCTCCAGACGAACTTAAATGCCTGAAGAATTTGCTGGAGACCTGAATATGCTTGATAGGATGCAAGCTAATCATGAATAAATGAATACTCATTTCTCACGTACTTATACCGCTATATCTGCTGTAATGTTTGATGAAATTCAATCTGATGAATTTGATGTCATATTCTTCACTGATGAAGTATATGAGTTCGTAAGATGCACTAATTCATCTGCAGAATGATCAACCCAAAGCTACTGAGTGGGTCCTCGATAGTGGATGTACAAATCACATGACCGATGACAAGAACTTATTGATGGACATTGCTTTATCTCCATCGCATCTGAAGCATATCACCTAGCTGACAAAGGAAAAAGCAAGGTATTAGGTCTAGGTAGGGTTGCGATCTCAAAGGATCGACACATGGACAAAGTCATGCTTGTCGAGTCCTTAGGATTCAACCTCATGTCTGTCGTCTTTGGAAAATATCATTGTGTTGTGATCATGGAATCTGACAATTCCAAAGTCTTCGAAGGATTTAGGAGAGGAGACTTGTATATTGTTGATTTCTCTACAGGACCACAACCTGCCACATGTCTACTTGCAAAAGCCTCAGAAGGCTGGTTATGGCATCGACGACTAGGTCATGCTGGCATGAGGAACTTACACACACTCGTGAAGAAGAAACACGTGTTGGGGAACGCAGTAATTTCAAAAATTTTCCTACGCACACATAGGACCATGGTGATGGCATAGCAACGAGAGGGGAGAGTGTTGTCTACGTACCCTCGTAGACCGTAAGAGGAAGCGATCACAACGTAGAGGAAGTAGTCGTACGTTCTCCTCGCGATCCTGCCGATCCCAAAGACCGCTACTCCGGCACCTCCGATTCGATGATGACGTAGAGGAAGTAGTCGACGCTCTCCTCACGATCCAGCGATCCCAAATACCAAGCATTCGCGCCCGAGTTCTTGGCACACGCTCAGCTCGATGACGCCCACGGGCTCCGATCCAGCAAAGCTCCGGGAGAAGAAGTTCCACAAGACGACGGCGTGCAGGACGATCTTGATGTTTCACTGACGCAGGCTTCGCCTAAGCACCGCCACGATATGACCGAGGTGGAATATGGTGGAGGGGCACCGCACACGGCTAAGGAACGATCTCAAGGATCAACTTGTGTGTCCTAGGTGCCCCCTCCCCGTGATATAAAGGAGGGAGGGAGGAGGTGGCGGCCCAAGGGGGGCGACCAGGAGGGGAAACCTACTCCAAGTAGGTTTCCCTCTCTTCCTTATCTTATTTGGAGGGAAGGAAGGAGTACTAGTATTTAGGAAGTAGTACTAGTAGTAGAAATAGGAAGAGGGGAAGGAGAAAGGAAAGGGGGCCGACCCTCCCCAATTCGGATTGGGCTTGGGGGCGCGCCTCCCTTGTTCCTTCTCCCTTCCTCCTACATGGGCCCAATAAGGCCCATATACCTCCCGGGGTTCCAGAACCTCCCTGAGCTCCAAACTTCTCCTAACCTTTCCGGTGTCCAAATATATCCGTCCAATATATAAATCTTTATGTCTCGACCATTTCGAGACTCCTCGTCATGTCCGTGATCATATCCGGACTCGAACAACCTTCGTACATCAAAATACACAAACTCATAATATAACCGTCCATCGAAACCTTTGCGTGCGGACCCTACGGTTCGAGAACAATGTAGACATGACCAAGACACATCTCCGTCAATAACCAATAGCGGGACCTGGATGCCCATATTGGTTCCTACATATTCTACGAAGATCTTTATCGGTCAGACCGCATAACAACATACGTTGTTCCCTTTGTCATCGGTATGTTACTTGCCCGAGATTCGATCGTCGGTATCCAATACCTAGTTCAATCTCGTTACGGTAAGTCTCTTTACTCGTTCCGTAATACATCATCTCACAACTAACTCATTAGTTGCAATGCTTGCAAGGCTTATGTGATGTGTATTACCGAGAAGGCCCAGAGATACCTCTCCCATAATCGGAGTGACAAAACCTAATCTCAAATACGCCAACCCAACAAGTACCTTTGGAGACACCTGTAGTACACCTTTATAATCACCCAGTTACGTTGTGACGCTTGGTAGTACCTAAAGTGTTCCTCCGTAAACGGAGTTGCATAATCTCATAGTTATAGGAACATGTATAAGTCATGAAGAAAGCAATAGCAACATACTAAACGATCAAGTGCTAGGCTAACGGAATGGGTCATGTCAATCGATCATTCTCCTAATGATGTGATCCCGTTAATCAAATGACAACTCATGTCTATGGTTAGGAAACATAACCATCTTTGATTAACGAGCTAGTCAAGTAGAGGCATACTAGTGACACTGCTTGTCTATGTATTCACACATGTATTATGTTTCCTGTTAATACAATTCTAGCATGAATAATAAACATTTATCATGATATAAGGAAATAAATAATAACTTTATTATTGCCTCTAGGGCATATTTCCTTCATCTCCCACTTGCACTAGAGTCAATAATCTAGTTCACTCAAGAATGATTCTAACACCCATGGAGTCTTGGTGTCGATCATGTTTTGCTCGTGGAAGAGGCTTAGTCAACGGGTCTGCAATGTTCAGATCCGTATGTACTTTGCAAATCTCTATGTCTCCCACTTGGACTTGGTCCCGAATGGAATTGAAGCGCCTCTTGATATGCTTGGTCCTCTTGTGAAATCTGGATTCCTTTGCCAAGGCAATTGCACCAAGATTGTCACAGAAGATCTTCATTGGTCCCGATGCACTAGGTATAACACCTAGATCGGAAATGAACTCTTTCATCCAGACTCCATCTTTTGCTGCTTCCGAAGCAGCTATGTACTCCGCTTCACATGTAGATCCCGCCACGACGCTTTGTTTAGAACTGCACCAACTGACAGCTCCACCGTTTAACAAAAACACGTATCCGGTTTGCGATTTAGAATCGTCTGATCGCTGTCAAAGCTTGCATCGACGTAACCATTTACGACTAGCTCTTTGTCACCTCCATATACGAGAAACATATCCTTAGTCCTTTTCGTATTTCAGATGTTCTTGACCGCTGTCCAGTGATCCACTCTGGATTACTTTGGTACCTTCCTGCCAAGCTTACAGCTAAGCATACGTCAGTCCGGTACACAAAGATTGCATACATGATAGAGCCTATGGTCAAGCATAGGAACATCTTTCATTTTCTCTCTATCTTCCTGCCGTGGTCGGGCATTGAGTCCGACTCAATCTCACACCTTGTAATACGTGTAAAAACCTTTCTTTGCCTGATCCATTTTGAACTTCTTCAAAACTTTATCAAGGTATGTGCTTTGTGAAAGTCCAATTAAGCGTCTTGATCTATCTCTATAGATCTTGATGCCTAATATGTAAGCAGCTTCACCAAGGTCTTTCATCGAAAAACTCTTGTTCAAGTATCCCTTTATGCTATTCAGAAATTCTATATCATTTCCGATCAGTAATATGTCATCTACATATAATATCGGAAATGCTACAGAGCTCCCACTCACTTTCTTGTAAATACAGGCTTCTCCATAAGTCTCAGATAAACCCAAATGCTTTGATCACACTATCAAAGCGTTTATTCCAACTCCGAGATGCTTGCACCAGTCCATAAATGGATCGCTGGAGCTTGCACACTTTGTTAGCTCCCTTTGGATCGATAAAACCTTCTGGTTGCATCATATACAACTCTTCTTCCGTAAACCCATTCAGTAATGCGGTCTTTACATACCTTTGCCAAATTTAATAATCATAAAATGCGGCAATTGCTAACATGATTCGGACAGACTTAAGCATCGCTACGGGTGAGAAGGTCTCATCGTAGTCAACCCCTTGAACTTGTCGAAAACCCTTTGCGACAAGTCGAGCTTTGTAGACAGCAATATTACCGTCGGCGTCGGTCTTCTTCTTGAAGATCCACTTGTTTTCTATTGCTTGCCGACCCTCGGGCAAGTCAACCAAAGTCCACACTTTGTTTTCATACATGGATCCCATCTCGGATTTCATGGCCTCAAGCCATTTTATGGAATCTGGGCTCACCATCGCTTCTTCATAGTTCGTAGGTTCATCATGATCTAGTAGCATGACTTCCGTAACAGGATTGCCGTACCACTGCAGTGCGGATTTTATTCTGGTTGATCTACGAGGTTCTCAGAGCAACTTGATCTGAAGTTTCATGATCAACATCATCAACTTCCTCACTATTTGGTGTAGATGTCGCAGTAAACTGGTTTCGTGGATAAACTACTTTCAAATAAGGGAGAAGGCATGCTTACCTCATCAAGTTCTACTTTCCTCCCACTCACTTCTTTCAAGAGAAACTCCTTCTCTAGAAAGGATCCATTTTTAGCAACAAATGTCTTGCCTTCTGGATCTGTGATAGAAGGTGTACCCAACTGTCTCCTTTGGGTATCCCGTGAAGATACATTTCTCCGATTTAGGTTCGAGCTTATCGTGTTGAAGCTTTTTCACATAAGCATCGCATCCCCAAACTTTAAGAAACGACAACTTTGGTTTCTTGCTAAACCACAGTTCATAAGGTGTCGCCTCAACGGATTTTGACGGTGTTCTATTCAGCGTGAATGCGCCGCCTCAAGAGCATAACCCCAAAACGATAGCGGTAAATCTGTAAGAGACATCATAGATCGCACCATATCTAGTAAAGTGCGATTACGACGCTCGGACACACCATTGCGCTGTGGTGTTCCGGTGGCGTGAGTTGCTAAACTATTCCGCATTGTTTCAAATGTAGACCAAACTCAGAATCTCAAATATTCGCCTCCTCGATCAGTTAGAAGATACTTTATTTTCTTATTACGATGATTTTCTAATTAACTCTGAAATTGTTTGAACTTTTCAAATGTCTCGACTTATGTTTCATTAAGAAGATATACCCATATCCGCTTAAATCATCTGTGAAGGTGAGAAAATAACGATATCCGCCACGAGCCTCAACATTCATTGGACCACATACATCTCAGATGTATGATTTCCAACAAATCTGTTGCTCTCCATAGTACCGAGAACGGGTTTTAGTCATCTTGCCCATGAGGCACGGTTCGCAGTGCCAAGTGATCCATAATCAAGTGACTCCAAAAGTCCATCAAGATGGAGTTTCTTCATGCGCTTTATACCGATATGACCTAAACGGCAATGCCACAAATAAGTTGCACTATCATTATCAACTCTGCATCTTTTGGTTTCAACATTATGAATATGTGTATCACTACTATCGAGATTCATTAAAAATAGACCACTCTTCAAGGGTGCATGACCATAAAAGATATTATTCATATAAATAGAACAACCTTTATTCTCTCGATTTAAATGAATAACCGTCTCGCATCAAACAAGATCCAGATATAATGTTCATGCTTAACGCCGCACCAAATAACAATTATTTAGGTCTAAAACTAATCCCGAAGGTAGATGTAGAGGTAGCGTGCCGACCGCGATCACATCGACTTTGGAACCATTTCCCACGCGCATCGTCACCTCGCCCTTTGCCGTTGTTCGCTAATCAGAAGTCCCTGCTTCGAGTTGCAAATATTAGCAATGTAACCAAGATCAAATACCTAGGTGCTATCATGAGCTCTAGTAAGGTACACATCAATAACATGTATATCACATATACCTTTGTTCACCTTGCCATCCTTCTTATCCGCCAAATACTTGGGGCAGTTCCGCTTCCAAAGGACTACCGCTTGCAGAGAAGCACTCGGCTTCAGGTTTAGGTCCAGACTTGGGTTTCTTCCCTTGAGCAGCAACTTGTTTGCTGTTCTTCTTGAAGTTCTCCTTCTTCTTCCCTTTGCCTTTCTTCTTGAAACTAGTGGTCTTATTGACCATCAACACTTGATGCTCCTTCTTGATTTCTACCTCCGCAGCTTTCAAAGATTGTAAGAGCTCGAGCATAGTCTTTACTAACCCTTGCATATTATAGTTCATCACGAAGCCTTTGTAGCTTGGTGGCGTTGATTGAAGAATTCTGTCAATGACACAATCATCCGGAAGATCAACTCCCGCTTGAGTCAAGTGATTGTAATACCTGCACATTCTCGAGTATGTGCTCACCGATGCACCCATTCTCCTCCATTTTGCAGCTATAGAACTTATTGGAGACTTCATATCTCTCAATCCGGGCATTCTGTTGAAATATCAACTTCAACTCCTGGAACATCTCATATGCTCCACGACTTTCAAACCGTCGTTGAAGACCCGGTTCTAAGCCGTAAAGCATGGCACACTGAACTATAGAGTAGTCATCAGCTTTGCTCTGCCAGACGCTCTTAACGTCGCCATTGCATCAAGAGTAGTCTGGCACCTAGCGGTGCATCCAGACGTAACTCTTCTCAGGCAGCAATGAGGATAATCCTCGTGTTACGGACCCAGTCCGTGTAATTGCTACCATCATCTTTCAACTTTGCTTTCTCAAGGAACGCATTAAAATTCAACGGAACAACAAAGACGAGCCATCTATCTACAAATGCATATAGACCAGCAAGATACTATCAGTACTAAGTTCATGATAAATTTAAGTTCAATTAATCATATTACTTAAGAACTCCCACTTAGACAGACATCTCTAGTCATCTAAGTGATCACGTGATCCAAATCAACTAAACCATAACCGATCATCACGTGAGATGGAGTAGTTTTCAATGGTGAACATCTTATGTTGATCATATCTACTATATGATTCACGCCGACCTTTCGGTCTCCGTGTTTCGAGGCCATATCTCGCATATGCTAGGCTCGCCAAGTATAACCTGAGTATTCTGCGTGTGCAAAACTGGCTTGCACCCGTTGTAGTTGGACGTAGAGCTTATCTCACCCGATCTTCTCGTGGTGTCTCGGCACTACGAACTTTGGCAATGGTGCATACTCAGGTAGAACACTACTTGATAATTTTAGTGAGAGATCATCTTAAAATGCTACTCACAATCAAAGCAAAATAAGATGCATAAAGGATAAACATCACATGCAATCAATATAAGTGATATGATATGGCCATCATCATCTTGTGCTTGTGATCTCCATCTCCAAGCATCGTCATGATCACCATCGCCACCGCGCCGACATCTTGATCTCCATCGTAGCATCGTTGTCGCCACGCCATCTATTGCTTCTACGACTATCGCTACCGCTTAGTGATAAAGTAAAGCAATTACAGTATGCTTGCATTTCATACAATAAAGCGACAACCATATGGCTCGTGCTGGCCTGCCGATAACTCGGTTACAAAACATGATCATCTCATACAATAAAATATAGCATCATGCCTTGACCATATCACATCACAACATGCCCTGCAAAAACAAGTTAGACGTCCTCTACTTTGTTGTTGCAAGTTTTTACGTGGCTGCTACGGGCTGAGCAAGAACCGCTTCTTACCTACGCATCAAAACCACAACGATACATTTCACAAATAGACTCCGCTTTTAACCTTCTCAAGGACCGGGCGTAGCCACACTCGGTTCAACTAAAGTGAGAGAGATGACACCCGCCAGCCACCTTTAAGCACCGAATGCTCAGAACGGTGAAACCAGTCTCGCAGAAGCGTGCACGCGTAATGTTGGTCCGGGCCGCTTCATCTCACAATACCGCTGAACCAAAGTATGACATGTCGGTAGGCAGTATGACTTGTATCGCCCACAACTTACTTGTGTTCTACCTGCATATGACATCAACGCATAAAACCAGGCTCGGATGCCACCGCTGTTGGGGAACGCAGTAATTTCAAAAATTTCCCACGCACACACAGGACCATGGTGATGGCATAGCAACGAGAGGGAGAGTGTTGTCTACGCACTCGTGAGACCGTGGCGGAAGCGATCACAACGTAGAGGAAGTAGTCGACGTTCTCCTCGCGATCCTGCCCGATCCCAGCGCCGCTACTCCGGCACCTCCGATTCGATGATGACGTAGAGGAAGTAGTCGACGTTCTCCTCATGATCCAGCCGATCCAAGCGCATTACTCCGGCGCCTCCGAGTTCTTGGCACACGCTCAGCTCGATGACGCTCCACGGGCTCCGATCCAGCAAAGCTCCGGGAGAAGAAGTTCCACAAGACGACAGCGTGGTGACGATCTTGATGTTTCATCGACGCAGGCTTCGCCTAAGCACCGCCACGATATGACCGAGGTGGAATATGGTGGAGGGGGCACCGCACACGGCTAAGGAACGATCTCAAGGATCAACTTGTGTGTCCTAGGGTGCCCCTCCCCGTGATATAAAGGAGGGAGGGAGGAGGTGGCCGCCCAAGGGGGGCGACCAGGAGGGGGAAACCTACTCCAAGTAGGTTTCCTCTCTTCCTTATCTTATTTGGAGGGAAGGAAGGAGTACTAGTATTTAGGAAGTAGTACTAGTAGTAGAAATAGGAAGAGGGAAGGAGAAAGGAAAGGGGGCCGCCCTCCCTTGTTCCTTCTCCTTCCTTCCTACATGGGCCCAATAAGGCCCATATACCTCCCGGGGTTCCAGAACCTCCCTGAGCTCCAAACTTCTCCTAACCTTTCCGTGTCCAAATATATCCGTCCAATATATAAATCTTTATGTCTCGACCATTTCGAGACTCCTCGTCATGTCCGTGATCATATCCGGACTCGAACAACCTTCGGTACATCAAAATACACAAACTCATAATATAACCGCCATCGAAACCTTAAGCGTCAAGGACCCTACGGTTCGAGAACAATGTAGACATGACCAAGACACATCTCCGGTCAATAACCAATAGCGGGACCTGGATGCCCATATTGGTTCCTACATATTCTACGAAGATCTTTATCGGTCAGACCGCATAACAACATACGTTGTTCCCTTTGTCATCGGTATGTTACTTGCCCGAGATTCGATCGTCGGTATCCAATACCTAGTTCAATCTCGTTACGGTAAGTCTCTTTACTCGTTCCGTAATACATCATCTCACAACTAACTCATTAGTTGCAATGCTTGCAAGGCTTATGTGATGTGTATTACCGAGAAGGCCCAGAGATACCTCTCCACAATCGGAGTGACAAAACCTAATCTCGAAATACGCCAACCCAACAAGTACCTTTGGAGACACCGTAGTACACCTTTATAATCACCCAGATTACGTTGTGACGTTTGGTAGTACCCAAAGTGTTCCTCCGTAAACGGGAGTTGCATAATCTCATAGTTATAGGAACATGTATAAGTCATGAAGAAAGCAATAGCAACATACTAAACGATCAAGTGCTAGGCTAACGGAATGGGTCATGTCAATCAGATCATTCTCCTAATGATGTGATCCCGTTAATCAAATGACAACTCATGTCTATGGTTAGGAAACATAACCATCTTTGATTAACGAGCTAGTCAAGTAGAGGCATACTAGTGACACTGTTTGTCTATGTATTCACACATGTATTATGTTTCCGGTTAATACAATTCTAGCATGAATAATAAACATTTATCATGATATAAGGAAATAAATAATAACTTTATTATTGCCTCTAGGGCATATTTCCTTCAACACGTCATTGGCATCGAGGGTGTCAAATTCCTCAAGGACCATCTGTGTGGAGCTTGTGAGGCTGGAAAGATGACCAAGTCCAAGCATCGCTCGAAGACTACCATGACTACCACTCGTCCTTTTGAATTGCTTCACATGGATCTCTTTGGCCCTACTCATTATGCCACATTCACAAATGCAACATCTCTATATGGCTTTGTTATTGTTGATGGCTACTCTCGTTACACTTGCGTGGATATCATCACTTACAAAACTGAAGTGCAGGAAGTCTTCAAACAATTCTCCTCAAGGGCCTCGACGAATTTTGGTGTGAAGATCAGGCACATTAGGAGTGACAATGGGACCGAGTTCAAGAATACTGGTCTTGATGACTATCTTGATGAACTTGGTATTACTCACGAGTTATCTGCCCCTTATACTCCTCAGCAGAATGGCGTAGTGGAGCGCAAAAACAGGACTCTTGTTGAGATGGCTCGTACTATGCTTGATGAATACAAGACGCCTCCTTGCTTCTGGCATGAGGCTATTGATACTGCAGCCACATCATCAATAGGGTATATCTTCACAAATTCTTCAAAAGACCTCATATGAACTCCTCAACGACAAGAAACCCAATGTGAGTTATTTCAAAGTCTTCAAAGGCAAAATGTTGGATTAGAGATCCTCATCACAATTCTCAATTTGCACCGAAAGCACATGAAGGTTTTATGCTTGGTTACGGAAAGGACTCGCACACCTACAGAGTCTTCAACACCTATCACCACAAGGTTGTTGAAACTATAGATGCGCGGTTCGATGAAACTAATGGCTCACAAAGAGAGAACCTACCTCCTGTGCTAGATGAAATGTCACCTGAGGAATCCATCAAGTTCAAGGCTACTGAGAATGTCATTCCCACTGAAGAATCTGCTGAAGAAGTCATTCCAAAACGTGAAGAAAATCATGCTGGTGCATTTGATGAAAATGGCTCTGAAGAAAATGCTGAGCCCAATCAACGTCGTCAACCTGCTCATCCTCGCTGCAAATGAAGTGAAGATCGAGAAAATCATCGATTTACATCAACGCACTAGGTCCTCTCACACGCTCAAGAGCTTCACATTTGTCTAACTTTTGTGGGCACTTTTCTTTTGTCTCTATCACAGAGCCCACTAAAGTTGACGAGGCATTTCTGGAGCCTGAGTGGATTCAAGCGATGCAAGAGGAATTACATCAATTCGAGCTCAACAATGTTTGGGAACTTGTCAAGCGACCAGACCCACGCAAGCACAATATCATCGGTACCAAATGGATCTACCGCAACAAGCAAGATGAAAATGGCCTTGTAGTGAGGAATAAGGTTCGTCTTGTAGCTCAAGGCTACACATAGGTTTTGAAGATCCTAAGCATCCTGACAAAGTCTTCAGACTCAATAAGGCCCTCTATGGCCTCAAGCAGGCTCCTCAGGCGTGGTATGATACTTTGAAGGAATTCCTCATGAAGAAAGGCTTCAAACCCGGTTCACTTGACCAAACTCTTTTCACCAAAACCTATGATGATGAATTATTCCTGTGCCAAATATATGTTGATGATATTATCTTTGACTGTACTAACTAACGTTACAGTGACGAATTTTCCTATATGACGAGTGATGAATATAAAATGTCTATGATGGGAGAAATGAAATTCTTCTTAGGTCTTCAAATTCATCAACAACACAACGACATCTTCATATAAATAGCTCAAGGCTGTGTTGAGGAAATTCGGCATGCAAGATTGCAAAGGCGTCAAAATCCCTATGCCCACAAATGGCCATCTATGCACTGATGAAAATGGTGTAGGCTTCGATCAAAAGGTATACTGCTCCATGATTGGCTCTTTATTGTATCTATGTGCATCTAGGCCAGATATTATGCTTAGTGTTTGCATGTGTGCCCGTTTTCAAGCTACACTGAAGGAATCACACCATAAGGCTGTGAAACATATTCTTCGATATCTAGCTCACACTCCAACACTCGGATTATGGTATCCCAAGGGCTCGGCTTTTGATATCATTGGATATTCTGACTCTGACTATGCTGGTGATTGTGTGGATCACAAGTCAACATCAGGCACATGTCATTTCCTCGGACGATCCTTAGTATGTTGGTCCTCGAAGAAGTAGAACTGCGTATCACTCTCTACTGTTGAAGCTGAGTACATTGCTGCCGATTCTTGCTGTGCTCAATTGCTATGGATGAAGCAAACCCTCAAGGACTACGACATCAACATGAAGAATGTGCCTCTCTACTGAGACAATGAGAGTGCCATCAAGATTGCTCATAACCCAGTTCAACACTCAAAGACAAAGCACATCCAGATTTGTCATCGTTTTCTTCGTGATCATGTGTTGAAGGGCGACATCTCCATCGAGCACGTGAAGACTGAAGAACAGCTAGCGGATATCTTCACAAAGCCCTTGGATGAGAAGAGATTTAGCAAGTTGTGGTGTGAGCTAAATATCTTAGAATCTTCGAATGTTCTTTAGAAGGACACACATCCTAACACTTATGCAAAATTGATGGCTTAGATGTGTAACACACGAAGTAACGTTTTTCTTCAATCAATGAAGACTAACCCTCTAAGTGTGAAGAAATTAATGAAGAATTTGATTCTCGTGAGCCCCTCGACAATTTTTCGCAAGGCCCTAAAACCATCATTCTTATACGGTGGGTCAAGCCACCAACCAAAGTTGAGAATGTTCAAATTTGAGTTTTTCTTCAATTTGCAAATTCTTCAAATTTTTCAAATTCCTCAATGTTCAAATTCTTCAACTTTGCAACTCTTCATCTTTTCGACTGGTGTTCTTCATTGACTATGTATATATATGAGTTTTCATGTCCTCAACAACATTCACTTATTGCTAGTTCTTCAAGTTGATTTTTCGTCTAAGTGAATGTGATCGGACCCGTTCCCCCTCTATGCTAAACTCAACCTAGTCTGTTCACAAATTCTTCATGTGCGCTCTATTTGACACCCGTTCAAAATCTTCACTGTGTCCTTGTCAGCTGAAGAATTAGCGAATGAAAAGTTAAAATTTCATATCTAATTTTCGGCTTTTGCCGCTCAAACCGTTCCGCGTCCCACAATAAGATAAACTATTCACCCAAGATCTACCACTATCTCCACCTCTCAGTACGTGGGTCACACATGTCGCTAGGATGGCAAGGGTCAGGGGCACGTTCGTCCAATTTCTTCGGACGTGCGTTTTTTCACCGTGGCTATAAATACCCCTCGCCCTCCACAGACCTCATTTACTCCGCTCGATCTCACTCCCCTCGCTCGAGCTCTCTGACCTAGCACTGCCGTCACTCTCCATCTTTGCCGGTGAGGAAGAGCTTCACTGCCTCGACCTCGTCGCCATCGTACTCGCGCCGGCCGCGGAAATCTTCACTCCGCCGCTGCCGTAGCTGTCTCTCACCACCAAGTTAGGGTGTGAGAGATCTGAACGGACGAACCTCTCCATTGCAAATCCCAGTTCATCATGTTCTTCATCCAGGGTAAATAAAATCTAATTTTACCGCCTCGCTTTGATTCTCATGCTTTCCACAAAATCTTAAAAAGGTGTTTATTCTTCAACTTCCCTATCCTTAAACACCCAGTTGCATCAGTTCTTGATCTGTTTCCCTAAGCTATGTTTTTTTCAAGATTCCTTAATTGTGTGGATTTTCAAATCTATACAACTCTAGAACCTAAGTCAAGAACGCTTAGTGAAATTCCTCAAGACAACCATGGTCAAATTCCTCAAAGTTGATTCTTTTGAAAAAATTCTGAGAACGCATATGAACTCTCCAAATTCTTCGCACCTATACTCCGTTCACAGGTACAAATGTCCGCTGCTGAACCTCTAGGTTCTCATCAACTTAACTCATTTGCAGCGTTCCTCGAAGATAAATTGCATACCTCCTCAGAAACCTCAATTGTTCAAAATCCTCAACTGAAGAAAATGGCTAAAGGTCAAAGACCTCAGAAGGGAGGAAAGAGGCCAGAGACAAATACAACTTTTGAAATCCCTGAAGACATCTATGATGAGTATTGCACTCCTGATGAAGCCACACATGGCAAGGAGAACAAAAATCAGCGCAAGGTGTGCATTCATAGGATTGAGAGGAGATGGGCGAGATAATGGAGGGAGTATCGATATGTTACTCCTAAGTACATGAAGAAATTCGCTGTACACCCTCCATGCCCAAGACCTCCATTGGCTCCAGGCCAAGTTGCTGATCCCTCAAGCATCAGGCGAGGTGAGGATTTTCCCAAGGAGTGGGCTAAGCGTCAAGCTAAGTAGGCAAAATTTTCCAAGGAAGCAGTGAAGCAATTCAACGAAGGTTCTCCTGCTGCTGCTACTGAGGCCTCTGCTAGAAAGCCCAAGAAGGCCTTGCCCAAGAAATCAGCAGTAAAACCAAGTTCCTCAACTGTTATGCCCTCACGGCCTAATCCTCAGGCAACCTCTTTAAGGGCAACTCCAGTTCCTCAGGCTACAAAGTCCTCAGCACCTGTGCACCTTGCCTTATGCCAAAGGACTACAGGAATCTCTATTGCTTCAGGAGCATCTGCAAGTTCCTCAGCACCACCACAATCCTCAATTGGTCCTTCTCTGCTGAAGAAAAAGGCCGCAGCTGGACGAGGCTCGAAGCCAAGTCCTCACAAGAAGAAAGTTTCCTTCCAAGTTCCGTCTGATGACGATGAAGCTGATGATGAAGAACTTGCTGAGATCATTAGAGACATGCAACAAAGGGCTGCTAGAGCAAAAAGTAGTGAAGTGCCACTCATGCTGGATCCAAAGTTGATCCTTGATTTCATCGATCTATGGCACAAAGATCCTAACACTCCTCTACTTGACTTAAATCTCACCCCGGGACAAAGTCACATGCTCAATGCCTTCATAGGCGAAGAAAAATGGAAGTTTGAAAAGGCCAGACAAGCCAAGAAAGCTCAGTACAAGAAGGAGCGTTTTCTGAAGAAGAATGTTGTAAACATGTCTCCTGAAGAACTTGTGAATCTGCAAAAGCAGATCAAAGATCTCAGTGATGAATTTGATGCTTATCATGCACATTGGCTAGGTGCCAAAGTCAGATTTGTCAAACTGGCCGAGGGATTCAAACCAAAGTGTCGGGGATATACCCCGCGGTGTAACCCGGCCGGAAGTATAACCCGGCCGGACGTGGCGACTCACTGGTGACCCGCCTGGAGCTTGGCGATTCACAGATAACCCGCCCAATATTGCCGACTCATTAGTAACCCGGCGGGCGGGTCGATGGACAACAAGGCCCAAAGCCCGTATAGGCGGCTCACGTTATGATGGGCCGGCTTAAGAGGAAAGGGATGACGAATATTTCCTTTAAGAGGAAGCAAGACCCGGACTTGTATTCAACTTGTAAGAAAAGATAGACTAGTCCTAGTCCTACTAGGACTCCACATGTAACCCGCCCCTTCAACTTATATAAGGAGGGGCAGGGCTCTAAAGGGACAGCAACAAGAACAATCTCTAGGGCTAGACACAAAGAGCCGGCTTACCGCGACTCTCTCATGATCATAATGAGACCTAGCCACAAACAACATGTAGGGTTATTACCGGATGATGTTTCCGGGCCAAGCTGTCTAAATCCTTGTCTTGCGTGTTGCATCTCTCGTCCCGATCAACCCCTCTCAAGCTACCACATAGATGCGTTGGCCTCGCGACTAAGTCCTGACACTAAGGACATCTGCCGTGACAATTCCACGACAGTTGGCGCCCACCATGGGGCCTGCTGTGACGCCCGGATAATTAAGCCACAGTAACCTTCTACTAATGATGCCACGTCACCACGATTACTGCTGCTAATCTCACGTTAGTTCGAGACCGGTTTGGATTCAAATTCTAAATCAAACAAACAATAAAAGTTTTCAAATATTAAAACTAAAATGTTCGGTGCGAGCCAAATAATTCATAAGTAAATCCGGTGAAGAAAACCACATTGTTATAAAATGCTTAAATGCTTTGAGATAAATAAAACAACAGCAAAACAATTATTAAAAGCCTCTTATAATTTATAAAGTGTTAAACTATTTTTTACATTGGGGTACCCAAATTGTAGTGGCAGGATTATATTTAGTAATGCTAACTTAGAGACTATTTTTATAGTTTATAATACTAAACATAAAAGAAACTAGAATTAAAACAGAAGTAGAAAATTAGAAAAGGAATGAAAAAAATTAGAAAAAGCCCCCCCTCTCCTGGCCGCTTGGCCCGGAATCCAACACTGTGGCCAGCCCAGTTTGGCCTATATGGGCCCCCACCCCCGAGACCTAACCCTAGCGACCTCCCCACTCCTCCCACTCGACCCCTCACTCCCTCGCCATCCTCGCGCCACAGACGCCCAGAGGCGAATCGCCTCGTGCCGACACCCGCCGCACGCCTCTCCTCCTCCGTTCGCTCCCGCTCGCCTGCTTCGCCACCACCACGCCGGAGCACTTCCCTCGCCGGTGCCTCGCCGCCCCAACCACGCCAAGGCCCCTCCCGCACATAAGACACACCCACGCTCAAGCAGGCAAGCGCATCGCCCCGTCTGCCTCCTACCTCCCGTTGCCGGCGCTCACCACCACCACCTTCGACACCACTGGACCACGCCGCCGGAGCCCCTCACCGTCTTCGCCGGATCGGCCACCGCCCCGTCGCCCTCGAGTCCTCCCCGCCGGACTGCCTCCCCGTCACCGCGTCGCCGGATCTCGCGTCCCTGTCCTCCTCCACAACAACGTCCACAAGCCACGCCGACCCCCCTACTCAGCAACGCTGTGAGCCGCCCCCGTTTCCCTCATCTTTCCCCGCGTTCATCGCGCCGTCATTGCACCTCGCACCAAGCACACACAGCCACCGCCACGCACGGCCACCGCTGCTATTTTGCCCCACCGGGCGCGCTGCATGCCCGCCTCATCATGCGCCCCGCCTCGACCTCCTCGCCTCACCACCTTGGCCACCACCTCCCTCGCTTCAGCCTCGGGTGACACCTGCACCCGAGCGCCTAAACCTCAAGAAGGCCCCTGTGGCCCTATGACAAAGGGGCCCCACCCCTGGAACGTAGAAAAAAAGGAGTTTAAAAAATTAATAATTAAAATATTAATTAATTAATTAATTAATTAATTAAAGAATTAATTAACTCTGTATTAGATTAACCTAATCATTTAGTTAACTATTTAACCATGTTTAATTAACCCGAGACTATGACGAACGGGCCCCAAGTGCCAGGGTTGACCTAGTCAACTCAGACCTGCCGACATCATGCCGATGTCACGCTGACCCAATAATTACCTTTTCTAATTAAATAAAATCTGTTAATTCCAAAATTGAATTAAAACTTTAAAATTAATATAAAATAATCCAGAAACTCAGATGGAAAAACTTTGTACATGAAAGTTGCTCAGAACGATGAGACGAATCCGAATACGCAGCCCGTTCGTCCGCCACACATCCTTAGCATAGCAAACACGCAACTTTCCCCCTCCGGCTCCTCTGCCCGAAAACGCGAAACACTGGGAATACTTTCCCGGATGTTTTTCCCCTTCGCCGGTATCACCTACTACCGCGTTAGGGCACACCTAGCACCGCTCATTGTCACGTCACGCATCGTCATGTTTATGTTTTCATTGTATTCATTGTTTCTTCCCCCTCTTCTCTCGCTAGACGCCGAGACCGACGCCATTGCTACCCGAAGACGACTCACGGAGTTGACGACCCTCCTTGTCTCGAGCAACCGTGCAAGCCCCCTTTGATCACCAGATATCGCCTATTCTTCTCAGATCAAGGTTGCATTAGAGTAGTGTAGCATGTTACCGCTTTCGCTAATCCTATACCGCCAGATAGCCTGCCTTTCTACTATCATTGTTACCTTTACCGCTATCCTACTACTTAGTATAGGATGCTAATGTTCCATCGCTGGCCCTACACTCTTGTCCGCTTCGCCTCATACTCTTCGGGCCGTGATCACTTCGGGAGGTGATCACGGGCATATACTATATACTTTACATCGTTACATTACCTCGTGATACTGTTCGGAGATGGGGTCAAGGCAGGTGGCTCCATCCTGAGAGGTGGGCCCTGGGTTCCCGACGGCCCCGATCGTTACTTTGTGGCGGAGCGACAGGCAGGTTGAGACCACCTAGGAGAGAGGTGGGCTCGCCCCTGGTCGGCGTTCGTGGATACTTAACACGCTTAACGAGATCTTGGTATTTGATCCGAGTCCGCCATTTGGTCTATACGCACTAACCAACTACGCTGAACAGCTTATGGGCACTCGACGTCGTGGTATCACCAAGCCTTCGTGGACGCCAAGAATCGAGCGGCGACGCCGGTTTGGAACGTAAGCTCGCTCTTGTATTAAGGGGGCTAGTTCGCTTCCCGCCACGCAACGTGCAGGTGTGCTAAGGCGATGGGCCTGCACTTCGTGGCGCTTAGGTTTAGACCGCGTGTCAATTCTCTGCTGGCCTAGGTGGGGCTACGACATGTTGATCTTCCGCGGCCGGGCATGACCTGTAAAAGTGTGTCCGCCAAATGGGATCAAGCGTGTTGGGTTATGTGGTGCACCGCAGGAAGTTAATCTATTCGAATAGCCGTGATCTTCGTAACAGGACGACTTGGAGTGGTACCTTGACCTTATGACAACTAGAACTGGATACTTAATAAAACACACCCTTCCAAGTGCCAGATACAACCCGGTGGTCGCTCTCTAACAGGGCTACGAGGAGAGGATCTCCGGGTAGGATTATGCTATGCGATTCTACTTGGAGGACTTCAGTCTACTCTCTCCTACATCTTTGTCAGAAGACGGAGGCTGCTGTAAGCGTAGTCTTCGGCTGTGATTAGCTATCCCCTCTTATTCTCGGCGTTCTGCAGCTTCAACACCGATATGGCCCTTTACACATATATCCATGCATATGTAGTGTAGCTCCTTGCTTAAGTAGTACTTTGGATGAGTACTCATGGTTGCCTTGTTCCCCCTTTCCCCTTTCTTTACCCGATTGTCGCGACTGCACGATGGAGCCTGTGAGCCGACGCCACCATCGACGCATTTACTCCTACTACACCGGAGGTGCCTACTACTACGCAAGTGTGCCACCGACGATTTACTCAAGAGTAGTTTAGGAGGATCCTGTGCAGGAGGCCTGCGCCTCTTCGATCTGTATCCCAGCTTGTGCTAACCATCTTATGGCAACTTGTTTAACTTATGTCCAGACTCAGATATTGTTGCTTCCACGACTCGCCTATGATCGGCACTTGTATTCGAGCCCTCGAGGCCCCCGGCTTGTATTATGATGCTTGTATGACTTATTTATGTTTTAGAGTTGTGTTGTGATATCTTCCCGTGAGTCCTCGATCTTGATCGTACACGCTTATGCGTGCATGATTAGTGTACAATTGAATCGGGGCGCCACAAGTTGGTATCGAGCCGATCACCTGTAGAATCCCCTTCCAACTCCTTGGTCAAGTCGAGTCTAGACTTTACAAAACTTTTTATCGACATGGTTGTGCGGCCCATGGGCCCACGTCGCCATTGGGTGGTATTAGGATCTTTTACTCCTCGATCCGTACTCTGGGACTCTGATCTCTCTTCTATTCGGGTTAAATGAATTTTGCTAAATCTAACATTAGGATCTCATTATCACTTTCACCCAGAGAGCCCCTTATTACTGATGATTGTCTGCTGCACATGAAGACCCTGAAGATACTCTCCGCTGTTAACCCGAGAACTTGTGTTCATCGCGTTTGCAATTCTCCTTCCACCGTCAACCCTTATGGATAACTACTTGTAGTTGTTATTCTTACATTAATCCCCAATTGGTCTTGTTATTACAAGATACCCTGAAACACTCGTCGTTGTTTCGGTAATCCTTTGAGCTTACTGCCTTGCTGTTCTTTGTCACCTGAATACCCCTACGGATAATTCTCGCACTTATCGAGTATCCGCTCATCCCCAGCTTGTTCATGTGTTTCACAATGGTCTTCAAATACTATTCGATCCTCCAAAAATCCTTAGTAGCTTATTGCTCGCAATACTTGTCTACTTGCATAATGGATGCTTTCCATATGTCTGGCAATATTCGTTAGTATCCTTAGGCACCGTCATTTTGATCCTTTTGATTCAACATGAGTTCGAATGCACGCAATCATCAGTTGATCCTTTTAAATTATCTTTTCGGCTCAGACGTCATTTTAAACATGAGCTGGTTCTTGACCAATTAATGCCTTGATCGGTTGTGCTTCTAAGTCTATTGAACTTACTCATTTTTCAATCAGAACGATTGCTTCTGATCCCTTGATTTGGAAATCATAAAATTTCTTTGCATTAAGCTTTAATTAGTTAGTTGTTTCTAGAATCGAATGCCTTTGCATTGTTTCTTCCTCTGTTTGAGTACCGATGCTTACATCAGATCCCTTGAGAACCATCGGATCCTTTGTTGGATTTTATCCGACAACGTCCCTCATATTCAATCACTTTGGAAGTTCTTTCTCTGATACATAATGTCGTTGGTAAATCCTATTCTCTGATTTGGCCAACCATGCTCTACTTTTGAGCTGGTGATATTTACTATTGAAGCTTGTGGTATATGTTTCCACGATGCCCCGAGGGGTTGAACATATGCCTTCCTTAATCTGTGTGAACCCGAAATTTTTCACGGGTCATACTCCTCTGGTAATTCACTAGGTAGGTTTCACAGTCAACTCATTTTAATAGAGAAGTGAATGAATGGTCATGCATTGGAGAAGTGGGAGTCGACCTTGAACTTTGTGTTCATGCCCATGGGCACGATGCTAATCTTATCATGGATGCTCCTCTTAAACCCTCTTTGGTATAAGTTCTTATATCTGGGATTCGGCCTTTTGCAATCGTGGTTCCGGCCACGTTCTTCTTTGAAATACCATTTCTTGGACAAGTTGAAGTACTTGTCTTCCGTAGATCATTGCACCTGTCCAACCTTTACTTTGCTCTACCGTTGAGTATTAAGCTCTGGTATCTCAAGAATATCATGGAACTGCATAACTTATTATGAGTTCTTCAAGTATTATTTCTCACTGGTTCCAATTTTTCCCGGGTTCTGAGTTGTTAGACACTCAAGGACATTGATAAGTGAATCAATTCCGCACTCTGATTCAATAAAGTAATCTCCGTTGCTTATGAGTTTAATAATCCTTCAAGTCATTCCTAGCCTGATCGGCTATATCATTACCATGTTAAATTTTAACTATGCTACCCGGTCCTTCTTCCCGTAGCACAATTATTTGACGATGAGCTAAGCTTACGTTGATCTTCCTCATCATATCATTTCGCCTTGGACAACAAGCTTGGTTTCGAGTTTGTGTCGCACTTTGGTTCCAATAACCTTTCGCTTCACCATCCATTTGACTTGATGTCATCGCCGATCGATTACATCTTGAAATCTCTCGACAAAGTGTGTCGTGGATCATCATCAACCTTATGAGCTCTTCCAGGATATCAAATGAGTTCATGATGAGAAATACCATCCTTGCCCTCGATGATCTGCGTTATCATCGACCACTTTATTGCCTTCCCACCAACACAAGCTTGTTCGTGTTTGGTGTTATACCTTGAGTTCCTTGCTATCTAGTAATTGTTCTTCTTTACCTTGGAACATTAACATCTCTTATGTCAGGAATGTCGTGAGAAATTCACCATCCTTAAGAATTCTTGATACAAGTGATACTTATTATCATCACCGTTCTTTCTTGGTCCCCATGTTGTTTTTAACCGGAATACCAACAAATGGTCTGTGATGTGTAAACTCTAAACTTCTAGCAACCCCATTGCTTTGAAGTTAATGGTTGGCCGTTCATTCTTAGACTACTGATTATTGAATCACCATTCCGACGTTATTTGTGCAACCCAGCCCATATTTCGGGTGCGCCTTTCAACCAATGTTTAATTGTGTATGTTTTCCTCGAGCATACTTCCTTATATCATTTGATCTGACAAATGTTATCTCCTTGTTCACTTAATTGTGGAAATCCATCTTTTGGAAATCTCGATGAATTGCCGTTGAGTTCACCAGACACCTCCTTGTCCTCTCCATGGGTTAATGATGAACTCTTGTTAACGGAAATCACTTCATAGTTCATTTCGAGAATCTTACATTGTCATCTCACAATTGTGTTGCACCTTTTCTTCTCGTGCATACTAAGTCGGAGGTATCCCGACACCAATCAGGTCTGAACCTCGGTCGATATGATGGTTGGAACATATTTCCAAGAGTTATAACATCGGTCTTTATATGACTCGGTAAGGTGATGTCATGCCTAGCACACTGGCCAAGGGCCTATTGTTATAGTTTCTTTTTAACAAGGTTAACCAATTTTCCATGAGGAACTTGAATGCCTTGTTTAATAAGTTATCCCGATGGATCCTTTGTGTATCCAAAGTCCGACCTTTGCTTGAAGACCATGTCAATGCTATCTCAAGCATGTCTGTGGTACTCCGATCTTCAATAAGAACATTTGAAGCCCAATGCTAAATGTTTCTTGCTCAATTATCCAAACACCGTTGGGTAATGTCATGAAATTTCTCTCCCTTACCTAAAGGGTTTTCTACAGATTCTCCGTCGTGGATATTTTGCTCGCTTGGGAAGGATATACTCACGAAATATGTGTTTAAACACACTTTTCCTTTCCATTGTTCTGATTAAATCGATAAACACTTGTCCTTTCCATTGGTTTGTTTAAACCTTTTCTATGATCTATATGATATAAGCGGTAATAATCCACCGCTTGTGCAAACACCTCGATGTACAACTCACAAGAAGACCTTGTTACTATTGTTGATGACATTCCGGTAACCACCGATGGACGGAACCTTGTTTATTGGTCTGCCTCGCTTCAACGAAAGGTGAAAAATAGTTCTCTTCGCCCCTCGCCCTTGGCATCGATGTTGTTGTCGACATAACTGATAGGCTATCCTCTGACATGCCTTGCTTACATGATCGTGTAAGACGTCATCGACTTCATACTTTTGACCCACATGGTGGGCCCATAACCCACAGGTCCTAGGATCGAAACCTGACTCTCTTGTACCTCCGTCAATTCAAGTATCCTTTGCACTTAGCTTCGTATGTAATTCACTAGTCACCGCCCCATGATGATCTACTCTCGTATCGACGCAATACTTATTCTTGTTGCTCTGGACCCGTTTCACACTTTGTTTCAGGCAACGAACGATTGCCTATCCTCTCGGAACTTCTTATTGCACCGTCTTACTTGCTCTTGATGTTTTCTTAAGTTTCAATTCGAGAGTTACTTTCCGCCACCTTTCCTGATGTTATCTACCAAATAAGTAACATTGTAGTGGTCCGTTCTTCCAAGTTACCCCTTGTCCTTCGCATGTACGATGAAGACTCCGAAGAAAGATGACGACTTCATCATGATGACCTGAAGCAGACAAATGAAGACATCAACGTAATGCATAGGCCTCTTCGAGAAGAGCAACCAAGGCCGAGGATACTCGTTAGAATTTCGTAACCATATCTTTCCCCCTTACACTACCACTTAAATCTCGGGATGAGATTTCTTATAGTGGAGGAGAATTGTGACGCCCGGGTAATTAAGCTACAGTAACCTTCTACTAATGATGCCATGTCACCATGATTACTGCTGCTAATCTCGCGTTAGTTCGAGACCGGTTCAGCTTCAAATTCTAAATCAAACAAACAATAAAAGTTTTCGAATATTAAAACTAAAATGTTCGGTGCGAGCCAAATAATTCATAAGTAAATCCGGTGAAGAAAACCACATTGTTATAAAATGCTTAAATGCTTTGAAATAAATAAAACAGCAGCAAAACAATTATTAAAAGCCTCTTATAATTTATAAAGTGTTAAACTATTTTTCTGTTGGGGTACCCAAATTGTAGTGGCAGGATTATATTTAGTAATGCTAACTTAGAGACTATTTTTATAGTTTATAATACTAAACATAAAAGAAACTAGAATTAAAACGGAAGTAGAAAATTAGAAAAGGAATGACAAAAATAATAGAAAAAAAGCCCCCCCTCTCCCCGGGCCGTTTGGCCCAGCAAGCCAATACGTGCGCCGGCCTAGCCTTGGCCTATATGGGCCCCCACCCCCCTGAGACCTAACCCTAGCGACCTCCCCACTCCTCCCACTCGACCCCCTCACTCCCCTCGCCATCCCTCGCAACGCCGCATGCCCAGAGGCGAATAACCTCGTGCCCGACACCCCCTCGCACGCCTCTCCTCCCTCCGTTCGCTCCCGCTCCGCCCGTCTTCGCCACCACTACGCGCCGGAGCACTTCCCTGCTGGTGCCTCGCCGCCCCCAACCACGCCGCCTCCCTCCCGCACACAAGACACACCCACGCTCAAGCAGGGCAGCGCATCGCCCCGTCTGACTCCTACCTCCTGTTGCCGGCGCTCACCACCACCACCTTCGACACCACTGGACCGCGCCGCCGGAGCCCCTCACCGTCTTCGCCGGATCGGCCACCGCCCCGTCGCCCTCGAGTCCTGCCCGCCGGACTGCCTCCCCGTCACCGCGTCGCCGGATCTCGCGTCCCCGTCCTCCTCCACAACGACGTCCACAAGCCACGCCGACTCCCCCTTCTTAGCAACGTTGTGAGCCGCCCCCATTTCCCTCCTCTTTCCCCGCGTTCATCGCGTCGCTCGCCGTACCCCTGCACCGCACGCACAACCACCGCCACACACGGCCAGCTGCTGCTGCCAGGTTTCACCGGCTGCCACAGGTTCGCACCATCAAGGCCCCCACCCGACCTCCTCGCCCGACCGCCAAGCACTGCCTCCTCGCTCCAGCGCCCGCTCGGGTGACACCCGCACCCGAGCGCCCAAACCCGCTAAGGCCCCCAGGGCCCTATGACAAAGGGGCCCCACCCCTGGAACGTAAAAAAAGGAGTTTAAAAAAATTAATAAATAAAAATATTAATTAATTAATTAATTAATCAATTAAAGAATTAATTAACTCTGTATTAGATTAACCTAATCATTTAGTTAACTATTTAACCATGTTTAATTAACCCGAGACTATGACGAACGGGCCCCACGTGCTGTGGTTGACCTAGTCAACTCAGAGACCTGCTGACATCATGCTGATGTCACGCTGACCCAATAATTACCTTTTCTAATTAATTAAAATCTGTTAATTCCAAAATTGAATTAAAACTTTAAAAATTAATATAAAATAATATGTAACTCAGATGGAAAAACTGTGTACATGAAAGTTGCTCAGAACGACGAGACGAATCGGAATACGTAGCCCGTTCGTCCGCCACACATCCTTAGTATAGCAAACATGCAACTTTCCCCCTCCGGCTCCTCTGCCCGAAAATGCGAAACACCGGGAATACTTTCCCGGATGTTTTCCCCCTTCACCGGTATCACCTACTACCGCGTTAGGCACACCTAGCACCGCTCATTGTCACGTCACGCATTGTCATGTTTATGTTTGCATTGTATTCATTGTTTCTTCCCCCTCTTCTCTCGCTAGACACCGAGACCGACGCCATTGCTACTCCAAGACGACTACGGAGTTGACGACCCCTCCTTCTTGTCTCGAGCAACTGTGCAAGCCCCCTTTGATCACCAGATATCGCCTATTCTTCTCTGTATTGCTTGCATTAGAGTAGTGTAGCATGTTACCGCTTTCAGCTAATCCTATATCACTGCATAGCCTGTCCTTGCTACTCATTGTTACCTTTACCTGCTATCCTACTACTTAGTATAGGATGCTAGTGTTCCATCGGTGGCCCTACACTCTTGTCCGCCCCGCCATGCTATATTATCGGGCCGTGATCACTTCGGAGGTGATCACGGGCATATACTATATACTTTACATCGTTACATTACCTGTGATATCGTTTCGGAGATGGGGTGAAGGCAGGTGGCTCCATCCGGTAGAGGTGGGCCTGGGTTCCCGACGGCCCCGATCGTTACTTTTGTATGAGCGACAGGGCAGGTTGAGACCACCTAGGAGAGAGGTGGGCCTGGCCTCGTCGGCGTTCATGATACTTAACACGCTTAACGAGATCTTGGTATTTGATCCGAGTCTCGCCATTTGGTCTATACGCACTAACCAACTACGCTGAACAGCTTATGGGCACTTTCGACGTCGTGGTATCACCAAGCCTTCGTGACGCCAAGAATCGAGCGGCACACACTGCTTGGAACGTAAGCATGCTCTTGTATTAAGGGGCTAGTTACGCTTCCGGCCGCCATAGAACGTGCAGGTGTGTGCTAAGGCGATGGGCCTGCACCCTGTGCGCTTAGGTTTAGACCGGCGTCTTGACCTCTCTGTTGGCCTAGGTAGGGCTGCGCGTGTTGATCTTCTCCGCCGGGCATGACCTGTAAAAGTGTGTCCGCCAAATGGGATCAAGCGTGTTGGGTTATGTGGTGCACCCTACGAAGTTAATCTATTCGAATAGCCGTGATCTTCGGATAATGTGACGACTTGGAGTTGTACCTTGACCTTATGACAACTAGAACTGGATACTTAATAAAATGCAGACCCTTCCAAGTGCCGGATACAACCCGGTGGTCGCTCTCTAATGTGGCTACGAGGAGAGGATCACTGGTAGGATTATGCTATGCGATGCTACTTGGAGGACTTCCACTCTCTCCTACATGTCAAGACGGAGGTCGCTAGAAGCGTAGTCTTCACAGGTGATTAGCTATCCCCTCTTATTCTCGGCATTCTGCAGCTTCACCCACCGATATGGCCCTTTACACATATATCCATGCATATGTAGTGTAGTTTCCTTGCTTTAAGTAGTACTTTGGATGAGTACTCACGATTGCCTTGTTCCCCCCTTTCCCCCCTTTCTTTACCCGATTGCTGCGACCAGACGATGGAGCCCAGGAGCCAAACGCCACCATCGACGACGACTCCTACTACACCGGAGGTACCTACTACTACGTGCAGGCCACTGACGACGACCAAGAGTAGTTTAGGAGGATCCCAGGCAGGAGGCCTGCGCCTCTTTCGATCTGTATCCCAGCTTGTGCTAACCATCTTATGGCAACTTGTTTAACTTATGTCTGTACTCAGATATTGTTGCTTCACGACTCGCCTATGATCGAGCACTTGTATTCGAGCCCTCGAGGCCCTGGCTTGTATTATGATGCTTGTATGACTTATTTATGTTTTAGAGTTGTGTTGTGATATCTTCCCGTGAGTCCCTGATCTTGATCGTACACGTTTGCGTGCATGATTAGTGTATGATTGAATTAGGGGCATCACACCTGCGCACGGTGGTGTTGAGTTCTTGGAGGGAGCTTCCCCAGGATCGAGAAGTTCGCAATTTTTTGTTGTTATCCCACATCCCGAGAAATATCATGGGATAAAGAGAAAATTACAGCGGAAGAATCTACATCATGGACGAGCTGTCATAACAGCATACATGAGATTTGCGATTGAAAGTGATTAGGGTTCCTACGTCGCTGCCGTCGTCGTGTGATCAATTCGGTCGAAGATCGATTCTACTGCAAAAGCTGTTGTACGCCACAGCCGCATGTCACCGAGACCGACAGTAACCGAGGTTGACACAATCGATTTGCCCAGCCATCGCTAGCTGCCGAGGCCGCCTCCAAGTTGCCGGATCGAGTACTTTTCACGTGAAGACCCATACCATATCGAGTACTTTTCGCGTGAAGACCCCGTAGAATTCAGGATCGGATTGAAAAAAAACGGGAGCAGCCAACGACCCGGAAGCGGTTTCCACCATCGAGTCGCCGTTACTCCATCGTTCTCTGCCCCCGCGGCTTCGAGCCGCTGCCCGGCCCTCCGCCACCAAGCTGCCGCAGCTGTGGTCCCACCACCGATGGCCGGTCGCCTTCGCCGTAAGACGCCGCGACGCCGCTTCCGTGCTCCTTGCTCGGCCGAGAGCCGTTGGGCCACCTCTCCCGCCGTGGCTAGCTGTGGTTGCGGCCTCGCCGAGCTGACCCGCCTCCACCTCTTCTGCCGGGCCTTGAGCAGGCCACGGGCCCATGACCGTCCAGCACCATCTCCATCGCGGCGGCTTGCCTTCCACTGTGGCCAGCCTCTGCACCTCGCGCTGCCTCACGCTGACGCAGCCACGAGCTGTCTCGCCATGTGTTTCCCCGAGCTGCCTTGTGCCGCTGAGAGCCGCCGCCGGCCCGTCTTCATCAACGAGCCACCCCGTCCTCGCCCTTACTCAGCGAGCCGCCTGTCGAGAGCCGCCATTGCCTCATTCAGCTGGCCGCCACCATTGTCGCCGCGGTTCCACCGGCCTTCGCCACCCGTCTTCGAGGTGCTTCGCACCCACGGCCAAAGCCGAGCCGCTTCACTGGAGCCTCCATTGCAAGTCGCCATCAGATATCCGCCGCCTCCAAGTTGCCCCGAGCCGGCTGTTGCTGCATCCTCTGCCGCACCGTGAGCCTTGGTTGGCCTCACGCCCTTGTGCTAAGTCGCCGGTACTTCTCCGCCTCCACTGCCGAGCACCGAGCCGTCGGCTGCTGCCCAATCGCGTCGCCGCCGCTCAAGACGCTTTTGCCTGTTTCAGCTGCCTCCGCTTCGAGCAAGCTCTTTGTGATTCTGTACTATGGCTGAGAAGAGGATGTGGTTGACCTGGTCAACTGACTGCAAAAGACATGAAACATCGATCATTATTGGCAACAATTTAGCACCCGTGGTCATCTACTAGTAGTAGTAGTAGTATGTGCACGCTTCTCAAGATCAAGTTGTTTTTCTCAAATTCATCAGAGATCACGTGGTGGAGAAATCAACACTACCGACTCATCAAATATCGCACTGCATTTAAGTACTAGATCTGCAGATTAGCACATTCACGCTGCTCATTGGGCCTCCGTATCCCGGTTAAACTATGGACGATAAGGATCATATGTCATCCCAATGCACCGTGTGATACCCGTCTAATTTTTTTATAAGCATATTTATTCGCTCAAGAACAATACTCTGGCATGTATATTTAAACGCAGCAGGCAAGGATTCACAATACTATTTTAAATGTGATATCATATCACGGGTACGGAGCACCCGGCAGCACCATCTTAGACCAACATCCGTCGCATCGGCTTATGACCCAAAGGATCGATTCGCTACATTTCTGCCGTCAACCGCCACACTTCTGTCATAAGCCGCCTCTATTTCAGCATCCGGGTCTCTCCTTGGGGCGTCCGCGGTGTCATTTCGAGCCGTTTTCATCCCTATAAACCGCTGCTTCTGCCGAGGCCTTGAGAGATTGATTAAATCGCCGTTGAAATTACTGAGGTGATCCATGATGCTGTGTTAGAATCATCTATCGTCAAAGTACATCAGGTGATATCCATCTAAAGTTTGTTTTATCAACACATGTTGTTTTGGTCAAATAACAGTTCATCTTTACCTTGGTCTACAACATTGTTTATGCAGGGCAATTACTTATGACAAAAAGTAATATTATACCGCGGAGATGGAAGCACGCCAACATCTCTTGGCACAGGTGGTCGTCGTTACCAAACGGACTCCCGCACCGGCTTACAACGCCGTGGCCGTCTCTCGCGACCGCGCCGGCTTACAACGCTGTGGCCGTCTCTCGCGACCACGCCGGCTTACAACGAGGAGGACAACTTGCCCGTCCGCACCGGCTTACAACGCCACGGCCGGTTCATTCGTCTGCATCGCCTCGAGGCTACGGTCGTCTTTACCGTCTGCCTCTCGCGCTTGGTCTACATCAACACACCGGGCCGTGCTCGCTCGCATGAGCTGTTTATTAAGTATGAGCAAGTCACTGCTTGGGAAGCCCGGTTTTCTTCCAACAAATTGGAGGCAAGTTATCATGTCTTATCAGCCACCGTCTGCACTGGATGGCTCAATGGGTAGGTGCACAAGTCACCACCACCTACGGTTTGGTTAACTTCAAACAGACAGTTGAAAGGAACCATTGGCCGAGTTGCTGACACGGCTCATACGGGATCATTTATAACCCGCCGCAGTCACGTCAACCTTCTATGGATTCACATCACGCTATCAACGCCGATGATATACACATTACGCTTCCGTCAAATATGGAGAATATCAAGTCAACTCCTCAAGTCGTCTTGAGACTCGGGAGCTACAATGGTATGACTCGGCAAAATTAGCCGGTTTCAATGAATTCAAGAACTCCGGGTCATTGAAGGGGAAAATAACCCGGGCCCGGAGATTACCGCAAGACCGATGAAAATTTAAAGGCCGTCAGAAGATTTCCGGCTCAAAATCCGGTTCAGGAGACATCTCTCTCCCACAAAGCACTGAAGCTCTTAATATCCGGTTTAAAAACCGGTTCAAAGGAAATTTATCTACCACAAAGATTTGAAGCTCTCAAATCCGGTTCAAGATCCGGCTCAAGGTAAATTTGTCCCTCACAAATTTTTGAAGCTTTCAAATCCGGTTTAAAGTTCCGGTTCAAAAGAATTAATATCTCCCAAGTTCGAGATCTCAGACACATTAATGGTTACCAAAGGGAACTTGCTGCCATGATGCACGGTTCAAAACATGGGTATCCTGCCTTACGGCTTATTTTATTATGGTCACTTGGGGGCTTCCTGCTCATCGGGCATAGCTATCAGTACCCTCTTGAACGGCGCAATGCCAAAATTTATATGGTCATTTGGGGGCTTCCTGTTCAAACATAGGTCGTATTCGAACCAAAGAGAACATAGCTGTTGATACCCTTTTGATTAGCAAACTGCTGAACCTACTTGGGGGATTCTTGATCGTATCCGAATCATAGCTCAACCCCTTTAGGAATCGACGTGGATCGTATTCGAATCAGTGTCGTTAAACAACTTTTAAGGTCACTTGGGGGCTTCCTGTTCAAACATAGGTCGTATTCGAACCAAAGAGAACATAGCTGTCGATACCCATTTGATCGGCATCGCCAACGCCACTGGGGGCTATATGATCGTATTTGAATCTTAGCTTAACCCCTTTGGAACAGTCTACTGATCGTATTCGAATCAGAAGCCTCAAATTTTTTTATCTGTTTTTATACAATCGCAAGTATTTGAGTTGTCACAAATATCATATGTGTCGGCTCTTACAGACTTGAGTTATCAACTTCATTGTCCGGGTCATATAAGACGGAGGTATCATTCTTAGGATCATAGTGTTCTTGTGATCTACTTGTGTGCAGGATAAGACTACATTTGGTGGTTACCCGCCTGCTTTTGACGTTATGTCGCCAGGGCATATGTTGTTTAAACTCTTTGCAGGATTTGCAGAAATATGACATATAAATGATTAAGTTCAAGCTCATTACCAAAGTTGATGCTTCAAAATGATTATTCCTTCTGGTTTTTTCTCAAAGGCTATAAGTCACGGGTTACAAAAATTTGACTTACAATGAATGCACATTAAGTCATTATCGGCCAAGAGCCGCCAGTATTTAAACCGGCTGGATTTTCATGATGATATTGAATGATTGAGGTTTTCATACCGGATTATATTATTCAAATCTTTAATAGCCAACATGGCTGGATTCTTATTATGGTTATCAATAGCCAATATTATGATGGAGGTCTTCAAAGTCGCTCAAATAAGTAATGGCTATTATTTTATTAATGGATATGATTTATTCTACAATGGAAGGAATAGTCCCGAGTCGCTGCAAGCTTACGACCCAAAGACTTGGGGGCTACATTATTCAAATTGAGGTTACATCAAATATGCAAGTCTCATGTCGCCGCAAGCATGCACCATGATACTTGGGGCTAATGCAAAGTCATTTTTCTTCACTCATTGAAGACCCGACTCATCACATCGTAATGAGCCGCCCTTGGGGCTACCAATTGCTCCTGTCAACAATTCAAGGTACACAAGTCTTAATCCATTATATTGAAAGGTCCACTAATCAGTTGGTAGAGTACAAAGCTCTTAACCTTATGGACGTGGGTTCGAGCCCCATGGTGAGGGTTACATCATATGATATTACTTTCAATGAAGTATATATAAAGTCCCAGCTCAGTATTATCTTACTAAGCCGGCCCTTGGGGACTACATGTTGCTGTTCAAGTCTACATGATCATATTTATGAAGTCCCTGCTCATTATTGCATAATGACCGCCCTTGGGGGCTACACTGGTTGAAATTTTACGAGCATAAAGGCAATTATAAGTCCTGTGTTGTCGCAAGCATGACAACCCGACACTTGGGGGCTACATATGTGGAATATTCAGTTTTATGACTAATGATTGAGATGAATAACCCGGATTTCTTCAAGGTTGCAACACTTATATTGAAGCAAGTCTTAAGTTATCACTATGTTCTCCCCTTAAGACTTGGGAGCTATAGGTATTATGCATATAAAGAGGGAACATCTTCAAAATTCTCAGCTTTGAGTAAATCAGGAAGATCAATTACATGACCCCGTGTCAACAACAATTATGACTCGACATCATCAGTTTTTTATAACCCGGAGATTTTGGAAATTATAACTCGGCAAGATCTATATCTTTAAGTCGGTTGAAAATCAGATGAATATATCAAGACCTATATTTTTTAAGCCGGCGCTTTAGAAGCCGACTCAAATGGATTATTTGTTTACAATATTTCTTCTACAAGCAAATTGATTGTGAAGCTGGTCTATTGACCCAGATTTTCTAGAAGAAGGAAATGACAAGGACTTAAGGATGTTCAGGTGCCGGCTTACAAGAATTCTTAACCCGGAGCACAACCTGTCAAATTTGTTCTTGTGTTTATTTTGCAGCATAAGTTTACCATGGATAAATCCAAGCTAAACTTGGGGGCTAATGTCGGGGATATACCCCGCGGTGTAACCCGGCCGGACGTGGCGACTCACTGGTGACCCACCTGGAGCTTGGCGATTCACAGATAACCCGCCCAATATTGCCGACTCATTAGTAACCCGGCGGGCGGGTCAGATGGACAACAAGGCCCAAAGCCCAGAAGGCCGGCTCACGTTATGATGGGCCGGCTTAAGAGGAAAGGGATGACGAATATTTCCTTTAAGAGGAAGCAAGACCCGGACTTGTATTCAACTTGTAAGAAAAGATAGACTAGTCCTAGTCCTACTAGTACTCCACATGTAACCTGCCCCTTCAACTTATATAAGGAGGGGTAGGGCTCCCCAAAGGGGACAGGCAACAAGAACAATCTCTAGGGCTAGACATAAAGAGCCGGCTTACCGGCGACTCTCTCATGATCATAATGAGACCTAGCCACAAACAACATGTAGGGTTATTACCGGATGATGTTTCCCAGGGGCAAGTCGTCTAAATCCTTGTCTTGCGTGTTGCGTCTCTCGTCCCGATCAACCCCTCTCAAGCTACCACATAGATGCGTTGGCCTCGCGACTAAGTCCTGACACTAAGGACATCTGCCGTGACAATTCCACGACACAAAGGTTGCAGCTACATCACAACAAGCAATTCCTGAGGCTGAAGCATCTGCTCAGCCTACTGAAGAATATGCTAGCACAGCTGATGAAAATTAGACTGTTGAAGACACTGAAAGCACCAGGACTGCTGAAGAAATGTCAGCTCCTGAAGAATCTGCCAGGGCAACCTCCAACGCTATGCTCAAGAAATCGAATGCCGGAGCAACCGCATCAGTTGTTCCTTAAGAAATTGAACCTACTTCATCCGCTCCTTGTGCAAAGTCATCACAGATGAAGAATGTCAACCTTCCTTCTCGCATCGAGCGAAGAAAACTAAAGCCGCAGAGAAGGCAGTCAGAAGAAAAGGAAAGCATCAAGGATCGCAGAGTCCTCAACTCCTAAAAAAGTGAGGACTTTGTCAAGTTCCTTCACAAATCCCATTGATGTTGTTCCCATTTCAATCGTACCATCAAAGGAAATTGTTCCCTATGGTGAAGAATATGTCATTCCAGATGACACTGAAGAGAATCCTTCTGCTGCTTCTTCAGAGCAGTTGGATGAAGAAATTGAAGTGGATGATATCCCTTCAACCCTGCTGGTATCATCGCCCATGCCTCAGTTCACAGCTGAAGAGGCAGGCGTTGAAGAAATAGATGAAGAAGATGAGGATGTGGACACTGGGTCTACAACGCTAGTTCTCAATGATGATTATTGGAAAAGACTTCACCCCAATTCACCCTTGACCACTCCTCTTCCTCAATCCCCAGTTCAAATTGAAGAAATTCATACGGGATCTGATGAATGTCAATCTTCACTTCTGTCTATTCCAGAAGAAGCTCCAGCTACTCCTGCTGAAGAAGAAATGGAGGCCAAGACTACTGCTGAAACTGCCGCTGAAATTCCTCAGTCTGTGACTCTAGAGGTTGTGCACCAAGAGGTTGTGAAGCCTTCAACTGTAGATCTTCAGCCCAAGCCACAAAATCCTCATACCAAGAAGCAGAAATTCAAGGCCGATGATTTCTTTGCTGAGCGTCATTTCTTCATGGACTTTAATCCCTATGACCCAATGCTACGTCTCGAGCTTGCGTTGGATTTCCCCGAAGAGGAGAGGATGATGCAGCACAGTAGCGTAAGTATTTCCCTCAGTTTTTGAGAACCAAGGTATCAATCCAGCAGGAGACCACGCGCAAGTCCCTCGTACATGCACAAAACGATAGCTACTTGCAACCAACGCTTAGGGGTTGTCAATCCCTTCACGGTCACTTACGAGGGTGAGATCTGATAGAGATAATATTTTTGGTATTTTTGGTATAAAGATGCAAAGTAAAAAGTAAAAGAAAAAGCAAGTAAATAAAGTGATGGAGATTGATATGATGAGAATAGACCCAGGGGCCATAGGTTTCACTAGTGGCTTCTCTCAAGAGCATAAGTATTCTACGGTGGGTGCACAAATTACTGTTCAGCAATTGATGTAATTGAGCATAGTTATGAGGTTATCCAGGCAATGATCATGTATATAGGCATCACATCCGTGACAAGTAGACCGAAATGATTCTCGCATCTACTACTATTACTCCACTCATCGACCGCTATCCAAAGATGCATCTAGAGTATTAAGTTAAAACAGAGTAACGCCTTAAGCAAGATGACATGATGTAGAGGAATAAATTCATGCAATATGATAAATACCCCATCTTGTTATCCTCGATGGCAACAATACAATACGTGCCTTGCAACCCTTTACATCCTTTGGGTAAGGTCACCGCAAGATTGAACCCAAAGCTAAGCACTTCTCCCATTGCAAGAACTACCAATCTAGTTGGCCAAACCAAACGGATAATTCGAAGAGACTTGCAAAGATAAATTAATCATACATAAAAGAATTCAGAGAAGAATCAAATATTTTCCATAGATAATCTGGATCATAAACCCACAATTCATCGGTCTCAACAAACACACCGCAAAAAGAAGATTACATCGAATAGATCTCCACGAGAGAGGGGGAGAACATTGTGTTGAGATCCAAAAAGAGAGAAGAAGCCATCTAGATACTAACTATGGACCCGAAGGTCTGAAGTAAACTACTCACACTTCATCGGAGGGGCTATGGTGATGATGTAGAAGCCCTCCGTGGTAGATGCCCCTCCGTGAGCTCCTAACAGGCCCCAAGATGGGATCTCGTGGATACAGGAAGTTGCGGCGGTGGAATTAGGTTTTTGGCTCCTGTTCTGATCTGTTGGGGGTACGTAGGTATATATAGGAGGAAGGAGTACGTCGGTGGAGCGTTAGGGGGCCCACAAGGGAGGGGGCGCGCCCTTCACCCTCGTGACCGCCTCTGGCACTTCTTGGAGTAGGGTCCAAGTTTCCTGGATCACGTTCGGTGAGAAGATCACGTTTCTGAAGGTTTCATTCCGTTTGGACTCCGTTTGATATTCCGTTTCTTCGAAACACTGAAATAATATAAAAGTGGAAAATAAAGCCCATTATAGTCCAAAACAATAGATAAAGTAGCATGGAGCAATCAAAAATTATAGATACGTTGGAGACGTATCAGGCATCCCCAAGCTTAATTCCTGCTCGTCCTCGAGTAGGTAAATGATAAAAAGAGAATTTTTGATGCGGAGTGATACTTTGGAATAATTTCAATGTAAATCTTCTTAATTGTGATATGAATATTCAGATCCAAAAGATTCAAGACAAAAGTTCATATTGACATAAAAATAATAATACTTCAAGCACACTAATCAAAATAATTATGTCATCTCAAAATAACATGGCCAAAGAAAGTTCATCCCTACAAAATCATATAGTTAGGCTATGCTTCATTTTCGTCACACAAAGATGTTCCCAACTTCTATACCCCGATGACAAGCCAAGCAATTGTTTCATACTTAAATAATCTCAAACTTTTTCAACCTTCACGCAATACATGAGCGTGAGCCATGGATATAGCACTATGGATGGAATAGAATATGATGATGGGGATTGTGTGGAGAAGACAAAAACAAGTCTCACATTGACGAGGATAATCAACGGGCTATGGAGATGCCCATCAATTGATGTCAACATGAGGAGTAGGGATTGCCATGCAACGGATGCACTAGAGCTATGAATGCTCAACAAAAGAAAACTAGTGGGTGTGCATCCAACTTGCTTGCTCATGAAGACCTAGGGCATTTGAGGAAGCCCATCGTAAGAATATACAAGCCAAGTTCTATAATGAAAAATTCCCACTAGCATGAAAAAAGACAACTTATGAGACTCACTATATGAAAAACATGGTGCTACTTTGAAGCACAATATATGAGACTCACTACATGAAGAACGAGGTGCTACTTTGAAGCACAAAATATGAGACTCACTACATGAAGAACAAGGTGCTACTTTGAAGCACAAGTGTGGAAAAAGAGATAGTAGCATTGCCCTTTTTTTGGGCCTTTTTTTTATTTTGGCCTTTCTCACTTTTTATTTTATTTTATTTGGGCAATGCTCTAATAATGATGATCATCACACTTCTATTGATTACAACATGAGGACTACAACTCGAAACTAGAACAAGGTATGACTCAATATTAATGCCTCCCGTGATGTCTTTGGGATGGTGCAATGAATCAAGAGTGACATGTATGAAAAATAATGCATGGTGGCTTTGCCACAAATACGATGTCAACTACATGATCATGCAATGGCAATATGACAAAAGTAATGTATGTCATAATAATGATGAACGGAACGGTGGAAAGTTGCATGGCAATATATCTCGGAATGGCTATGGAAATGCCATAGCAGGTAGGTATGGTGGCTGTTTTGAGGAAGATATAGGGAGGTTTATGTGTGATAGAGCGTATCGTATCACGGAGTTTGGATGCACCGGCGAAGTTTGCGCCAACTCTCAACGTGAGAAAGGGCAATGCACGGTACCGAAGAGGCTAGCAATGGCGGAAAGGTAAAAGTGCGTATAATCCATGGATTCAACATTAGTCAAAAGAACTCATATACTTATTGCAAAAATTCAACATTAGTAAAACCCTACTCCTGCTTGATTAATATTGATGATATGGGTAGTAGAAGAGTGGATCTACCACAAGATCAGAGGGGCTAAACCCTAGAAGCTAGCCTATGGTATGATTGTTGTTCGTCCTATGGACTAAAACCCTCCGGTTTATATAGACACCGGATAGGGTTTGGGTTACACAGAGTCGGTTACATCGGTAGGAGATCTACATATCCGTATTGCCAAGCTTGCCTTCCACGCCAAGGAAAGTCCCATCCGGACACGGGACAAAGTCTTCAATCTTGTATCTTCATAGTCCAGGAGTCCGCCACCGATGATAGTTCGGCTATCCGGACACCCCTGGTCCAGACTCCTCAAGAGCCCTCGAACCAGGCTTCAATGACGACGAGTCCGGCGTGCATATTGTCTTCGGCATTGCAAGGCGGGTTCCTCCTCCGAATACTTCATTGAAGATCGTGAACACAAGGACAGTGTCCGGCTCTGCAAAATAATTTCCACACAACATCGTAGAGAGAATAATATCTACACAAGATCCATTTGCTGACGTATTCCGCGGCGTGTCATCACGCCACGGCCAAGCCTTCGTTCGAATCGTTTTTACCGTACCACCTCAGTGCGTTTAGTGAGGTGGTTTCCTTGGCACGTCTTGTCAAAGCAGAGATCGTGTCCCCTTATTCCGGGATTCTCATCAATACGGATGTGGGTAACCCAACCGCGCCATTGATTACGGCACCTGGAAGATAAGAGAGTTTTACCAGGCCGGTGGGGGCGCTTAGTTGCGTCTATCCATATAAGGGGATAAGGATCCACCTTTTCACCTACGCCTTCTTCCTCCTTTGCTCACCCATTTCTGCGTACTCAAGCTCCAACGCCCGAGTCCGCACATCTCTTCCTCAACCTTCTCCAGCCATGTCCGAAGCGGGAGGCAAGTGGATGGTCTCCTCCGTCACGGAGGGGCACATCACAAGATTGCGGGAGGCCGGATACTTGTCCGGCGACATCGCGTGTCGGCTCCCCACCAAGGGGCAGCTCATCCCCACCCCCAGGCCCCATGAGAGGGTGGTGTTCCTTACCCACTTCCTCCGCGGACTAGGTTTTCCACTTCACCCATTTGTCCGGGGGCTCATGTTCTACTACGGCCTGGATTTCCACGATCTGGCCCCAAACTTCATCCTCAATATCTCGACGTTCGTAAATGGGTAATGCGAGGCCTTCCTCTACATCCAGCCCCACTTCGGCTTATGGTTGAAGACCTTTAGCGTCAAGCCGAAGATAGTGGGCGGCCGTCAAGCGGAGGCGGAGGTGCCATGGCGGGCAGGATGCCCAACGTCACATGGCTTGAGGGCTCCTTCGTGGAGACCATAAAGGGGTGGCAGTCGGGGGTGGTTCTACATCACCGAGCCGCGCGACTCTAAATGGGCGGCGGCCCCCAAATTCAGATCTGGCTCCCCCACGCGGCTCACATCATGGAAAGAGACGGGCCTGACGTGGGGTGATTCGGAAGAGCTGGCCGGACTCCAAACCTGAGTCTGGAACCTGGTGGACAAGAACATAAAGCTTGTCAACGTAGTCCAGGTTATGCTCATCCGCCGGATTCTCCCATGCCAGCAACGGGCCTTTAATTTGTGGGAGTTCGATACGGCACAGCACCGGTCCTTGAGCCGGCTCTTCGACACTACGTACGAAGATGCCTGGAAGGTGTCGACCAAGAGCGCCGAAGTCCCGCATCCGCTACCGAAGATCGCGGATTCCGCTCGCAGCGTCAAGCCAGCGAGGTAAATTATTTTGCCCTTTATGGGACTTTTTGTTCATAGTTTGACTCTATGTGGGATCTAAAACTCCCTATCCTTTAACAGGACTGGCTGAAGACGTCCGGACAGATTAACTGTCCGGCTCCCTTGCCCGAAGACCCAGCGGACGCCCGCTTGACAGGGCTACTGGTTCCGGTACCTCATGTGGTGTCGGAGAAGAAGGCCAAGAAGGAGGCCACGGGAACTCGAAGGAGCTCCCGGCACCAAGTGGTGTCAGATTCTGAAGCCGAATCCTCTCTTGAGGAGGAGGAAAAAGAAGCCTCTCCCCGATGGGGAAGAGAAGAAAGGAAGGCCACCCCAACCGGGAGGCGGAGGGTCCAAGAAGGGAAGAACCCTTCCTCCGGACGTCTCCACCAACGCCAACGACGGCGAGGAAGAGGTGGCCCTCGAGGGCCAAGCCCCTGGCGAGATCGTAAGTGTCCGGATACCCATGGTTTTCTTTTCTTATTTACTGCATAGTGTTCTCTAATGCCGAACAATCATGCAGTCCGCCCAAGGGCGAGCTTGCCGCTTCGTCAAGCGGGTCCCTGAATTCGTCCGAAGTGGAGAGCACTTCTCTTCCGGCCGCCTCCTCGCCTCGCGCCGCCGACAATGCCGAGGTGGGGCCCCAGGGGGGCCTGGTCAAGAGGAGGTGGCGCAGGAGGCGCCACAAGGCAGTCTCCCGGACTGCAGGCGTGAGGGAAGCAGGGCCCCCAGGGGCTCTAAAACCGACCCTTGTCTGGACTCCATACCGGAACCTTCAGCGGTTCTGAAGTCCGGCAAGTGGCCCCTTCGTAAGAAGGGTAAGATGCCGGTGTCCTTCGTCCAACCGGAGGCACCGGACAGCTTGCTGGAGGCGCTTAACAGCGCCTCTATCGAGGAGGAGCACCACACTATTATGAGTGCGGTGATCCAGAAAGTTCAGTCCGCCAAGAGCGGGTTGACTGAAGCCTGCAACAGCCTTCTAACAGGCTTTGAGGTAAGTTTTTAATATATGCAAGAAGATTACCGCATAGACAATAGCCCCTGATGCTTAGTTCGGTGTTCAGAAAGAAGAGCCGGACTAAGGATCTAAAAAGATATACGCAGGAGTCTAACATAATTATGTCAATATGGGAATGCAGGCTGCCCTGCTGACCTCTGCCAGACCGATCATGGAGGTTAATGTATTAAAGGAGAACCTCGGCGGTCCGAGAACGAGCTCGGCCAAGCCAAGAAGCAGCTCGAGGACAAAGAAGGTAAAAAATACCTTATTAAAGTAATACCTTATAGAAAAGGAGTTGCTTGCAAAAAAGACAGGAATAACATGGGTATTGTAGGGGCCACGAATGAGGTGGCGACCCTAAAGCAAGCGGTGACCGCGGCCGAACACAAAGCGGCCATGAGCGCACCGAGCGAGAGAAGGGGAGGCGCTGGCAGAAGGTACGGCAAGAGCTCCTGTGCTCTCGTGAAAAAACACGAGAGTTTGGAGCGGGACTCAAGACCCAGTCCGAGCTTGCCTCGGCTCTTGAGAGTGCCAAAGCCGCTAAGGCCGAAGCCCAGAAAGCCCTCCAGGAAATCGAGGCAATGAAGAAGATAGCGGCGGGTAAGGCATTCTTTATGCAAAGCAAGAATGTGAAAGTCAATTATCTGTTACTTACCCGAATCCGAAGCTCTCCAGGAGTCTTCGCAGATCTGCCCCGCAGTATATCCGATGCCGCCGCTTTCTACCGGGCCGAAGAGGGGAGCTCGACGGAGAAGGTATTTTGGTCTCAGTATGCTGAGGCCGAACATCCGGTGCCCTTGAGAGACCGCCTGAAGCAATTGGTCGAGCTCCACAAGGTCGCCGAACAGGCCATGAAGGGCCTAATAGCTCGGCTGTGGCGAACGAGGCCATGCACGGGAGCTACTTGGGCTAGTGCGGCGGTGGTGGGCCTTTGTCCGTGGATCGAAGTGATCAAGCGCTCTGTCTGCATCGAAGGTGCCCGTAGGGCCCTTGCCCGTGCTAAGGTGCACTGGGGAAAGCTGGATGGCGAGAAGCTTGTGAAGGACGGACCACCAGTGGGCAAGGAGCATCGTAAGCCTGAAATGTATTATGAGGGCGTCCTGGAGGGTGCTCGTCTGATAGCGGGTGAATGTTCCAAAGATGTAATTTTTTAATAGACTCGCATTTGTTATCCTGTATGCTGAAAACTTGTTCATATGCGCTAAGCAACGCTTGTGAATTTAAAATATTACCTTCTGTGCGGCTGTTTATCAAATCTGAGAGATGGCAAGTCGTTGGCTTCAGCCCCCATGCCACGAAAGTCTTTGGGGTGTTCGGGATAAACTTGAGCGCTCTTGTTCCCATTCTTGGGTCCTCTGAGGGAGGCGCTCAACGCAATGAACCAGGCAACCGGACTTATAATGCTTGAACACTCTCACTTAGCCATAGAATTCTATAATTTTAAATTTCGGCGAAGCCCCTAGTATTCGGAAGACCGAGTTCGGGGCGCTATCCACGCCTTGGTCGGACAGAGCCGGCTCCTCGCTCTAAGCGACATAAGTCTTTAGGGACCCGAAAAACCTCTCGAACAGCGACCAACTCTCACCTTATCATGACGGTCAGTTTTAGCTTTCTCCACTGAGGTGCTCAACCCAGCTCAACCGGGGCACAATCACAGTGGTTCTCCCAGTGCTACCTTAGCCGATATAACGGAACGTAAGGTACCAAAACATGGGAGCCGGGCAAACCCAACTATTGACCCAAGACATGATTCGGAGCCGATGCATATAATGCTATAAGTTCGGGGTGCCGCACTTGTGAAAGTGTTCGGACTTATCACACCATTCGGTGGGGTACTTAAGCCCCTGGTGTATTGGCCGTACCAAAGTGTACGGATGCAACATGTCGTAGATGAACATATATGGAGAGAGAAAAAAAGGAATGCGACAATAAGCAAAAGCTATGTATTGTTTTATTCAAAAAGAAACTGCAATGAAAGCAGAACGATACAAATAGTGCGGTAAACAAGGGATGGGACTATTTAACATGTCCCCTCCAGGGTAAGCTGCAGGTGGTATATAAAAGCAAGGTATAATGCTCGTAGTAGAGACCACCGACACTCGGCGTAGCTTTCGCTTCCTGGCTGTTGTATCGTGAGTTCGGCAATTCTAGTGCGGACGGGGCTTCTGAAAACGGAGTCCCGAAAGTAAGAGAAAAAAAGAAAAAAGAATGACACAATCGGGAGCCCACAGTGCGGTTGAGCCGCACTGGCGCGTCGTGGTCGTTCCTCCCTTATGCCCATGGTATCTCCAGAGCGTAGTTATGTACGCCAGCGTAATCGGCTTCGCGGTTTCGCGAGGGCTGGGGTTGGGGCCGCATTGCTAGCTTGCTTGGATTGTGCCAGGCGGTCTTGCTGTAGGTTACTTCGGGCGCGCTTGATGGTGTCCGGACGTTGAGTGGCCGGACTCGAGAATTGCCTTAAGAGGCTGCTTTGCACTTCCGCCGCTAGGGCCGCCGTATGCTCCTCCGTTCGGAGAGAGCGTTCGGTGTTTCCATTGACCGTGATTACTCCTCGAGGGCCTGGCATCTTGAGCTTGAGATATGCGTAGTGCGGCACCGCATTGAACTTGGCAAATGCGGTTCGTCCGAGCAGTGCATGATAGCCGCTGCAGAAAGGGACTGTAGTCAAGATTAACTCTTCGCTTCGAAGTTATCCGAGGATCCGAAGACCACTTCAAGTGTAACGGAGCCTGTCTGATTGGCCTCTACACCTGGAATGACGCCTTTAAAGGTCGTCTTTGTGGGTTTAATCCTTGAGGGGTCTATGCCCATTTTGCACACTGTATCCTGGTAAAGCAAGTTCAGGCTGCTGCCGCCGTCCATCAGGACTCTAGTGAGGTGGAACCCATCAATGATTGGGTCAAGAACCAATGCGGCGAATCCGCCATGTCGGATGCTAGTGGGGTGGTCCCTTCGATCGAAAGTGATCGGGCAGGAGGACCACGGGTTGAACTTTGGGGCGACTGGCTCCATCGCATATACGTCCCTTAGTGCACGCTTCCGCTCTCTTTTGGGTATGTGGGTTGCGTATATCATGTTCACCGTCCGCACTTGTGGGGGAAAGCCCTTCTGTCCTCTATTGTTCGGCGGCCGGGGCTCCTCCTCGTCATCGCTATGTAGCCCCTTGTCATTGAGTTCGGCATTTAACTTGCATGCCTGCTTGAACACCCAACAATCTCTGTTGGTGTGGTTGGCTGGTTTTTCGGGGGTGCCATGTATCTGGCACAAGCGATCGAGTATTCGGTCCAAGTTGGGCCAGACCTGGGTATTTCTTTTGAATGGCTTCTTCCGCTGACGGGTTTAGAGCCTCTGAATCCGGCATTTACTGTCGTATCTTCAGAATTGTCACCGTTTATGCGGCGTTTATTCTTGTTGCAACGCGACCTGCCATTGTTGTCCTTGGTATCCGAACTACCAGGGTGTTTTTCCAAGTTGTTGCTTCGAGTGAGCCAGCTGTCCTCTCCTGCGCAGAAGCGGGTCATGGATTTCGGCTTTTCCTGTCCTAGGTGTCGGGCACGTCGCGGATGTTATGTTTGAAGGCTGCCAGGGCCTCTGCATCCGGATAGTCAACGATTTGATTTTTCTTGGTTAAGAACCGTGTCCAGAATTGTCTGGCCGATTCATCTGGCTACTGAATTATATGGCTAAGGTCATCAGCGTCTGGTGGTCGCACATATGTGCCCTAGAAGTTATCGAGGAATGCGGCTTCCAGGTCTTCCCAACAACCAATTGATTCGGCTGGCAGGCTATTGAGCCAATGCCGAGCTGGTCCTTTAAGCTTGAGTGGGAGGTATTTGATGGCGTGTAGATCATCACCGCGAGCCATGTGGATATGGAGGAGATAGTCCTCGATCCGCACCGCAGGATCTGTGGTACCATCGTATGATTCAATGTATACGGGTTTGAAACCCTCGAGGATTTGATGATCCATTACTTCATCTGTGAAACATAGTGGGTGTCTTGGCGCCTCAGATTGGGCAATATCACGGCGTAGCTCATATGAGCTTTGTCTCTTGTGTTCGCCCGGCCGGGGTTGCTATATCCGGCGTGACGGTAATCATCCCGAGTCGTTGGGCGCCCACGCGATCTATAGATCGATCTTGTTTGTTTTGCCTTGTCCTCTAGTATATCTCGCAAGTCCGGCGCGTTCTCCTGTGCCTTGGTACTTTGTGAGCGGCGTCGGGGCGTGGCTTGAGCGGAGGGTCGAGAGGCCTCTCTGTCGCGGCCACGGGGTGGCCGGACTGCCATGTCGTCTTGTTGGTGATGTGGGTGCTTCCTCCTCCGATCGAGGCAACAGCCTACGTTTGGGGTAGCTTTTGGAGGCGTTCGAGTTCATACTCTTGGCTGCGAGGACTTGATCCATCTATCGCCTAGCAAGTCTTGGTCAGCTCTAAGCTCTTTGGCGCTTTTCTTGAGGCTACTCGCCGTGGCCATAAGCCTGCGTTTGAAACACTTCATTGGCGGGATCCTCGTGCACGAAAAATTAAATGGTCGTCGAGGCTTGCCTCATCTTCGGAGGGAGGCATATAATTATCGTCCTCTACCTCTCATGCGCCTCTCTATCATGAGGGCTGGCTTCTCCCTCCTCTGTCTTTGAATCTTGCTGGAGGGGTTGTCTTGACCTTTGTCCAGGGGTGTTATTATCTCCTGTGCGGATTAAATGCGTTTTCTTTGTGGCGGGATTTAGAGCGGCGCCCGTCGTCGGGCGCTTGGGTTGTTTCTTGGAGGGTCATCCTCCGCTGTTCCATCGCCATTCCCATCTTTTGGGATGTCCACCATGTATATGTCATATGGCGAGGTGGCCTTCCGGTGCCAGTGGCGCTGGCTCTTGATCGTCTCGGCATCGTCGTCCATACCGTTGATGTCTTGAAGTCGAAGTCGAGCATGTCGGTTAAATCATCGGCAGTGGCTACAAAGTGGGTGGTGGGTGGGCGTTGAATTTCTTCGTCGTCTGAATCCCAACCTTTCGACCGTGGTAGTTCGGCCAGGGCTCCCCTGACAAAGAGAGAGACTTTAATGAGTTCAGGATATCGCCAAAGGGCGAGTGCTGAAAAATGTCTGCGGCGGTGAAATCCATAACCGGCGCCCAGTCGGATTCGACTGGTAGGGGCGCGGGAGGTTCGGAGACCGGAGAGGAGTCCGGCGCCTCGGAGTCACGGGCTCCGCAAAGGACAGGGATGGTGTTCGGCTCGATCGTCGTAGATATCATAGCCCCCGAGGCGGTGTCCAACCACTCGTCCTCGATCGGTGAAATCGGCTCCGAACTAAGGGTCGGCGCGGACGCTGGTGCGGCCTCCAGGACACTATTCGGCGGCAGAGCTAGATCATACCCATCGAGACAAGGCGCGCGCATGGCTGTGGCTCGAACCCGTCGAAGATCAAGTCTCCGCGGATGTCGATCGTGTAGTTCAAACTTCCAAATCTGACTGATGGCGGGCGTAGCTTTCGATCTGCTCCAGACGGCCAAGCTTAATTGCCCGCGGTGCAAAGCCGCCCGAATCTGAAGATCTGTCCGGGAGAAAAGTCTCACCTGGACCACGCCGTTGTTGACGATCGAAGGAGCCATCGGGCCTAAAGCTGACGACACAAAGGAACTCTCAATGAAAGCACCAATGTCGGTGTCAAAACCGGCGGATCTCGGGTAGGGGGTCCCGAATCTGCGTCTAGGAGGATGGTAACAGGAGACAAGGGACACGATGTTTTTACCCAGGTTCGGGCCCTCTCGATGGAGGTAAAACCCTACTCATGCTTGATTAATATTGATGATATGGGTAATACAAGAGTGGATCTACCATGAGATCAGAGAGGCTAAACCCTAGAAGCTATCCTATGGTATGATTGTTGTTCGTCCTATGGACTAAAACCCTCTGGTTTATATAGACATCGGATAGGGTTTGGGTTACACAGAGTCCGTTACATCGGTAGGAGATATACATATCCGTATTGCCAAGCTTGCCTTCCACGCCAAGGAAAGTCCCATCCGGACACGGGACGAAGTCTTCAATCTTGTATCTTCATAGTCCAGCAGTCCGGCCACCGATGATAGTTCGGCTATCCGGACACCCCCTGGTCCAGGACTCCCTCACTAGCAATGGCGGAAAGGTAAAAGTGCGTATAATCCATGGACTCAACATTAGTCAAAAGAACTCATATACTTATTGCAAAAAATTAGAAGTCATCAAAAATCAAGTACTACGCGCATGCTCCTAGGGGGATAGACTAGTAGGAAAATACCATCGCTCGTCCCCGACCGCCACTCATAAGGATGCACAAGCCAGGTACACTTCATGTTTCAAATTTGTTACATAACTTTAACCATACGTGCATGCTACGGGATTTACCAACTTCAACACAAGTATTTCTCAAATTTACAACTACTCAACTAGCATGACTTTGATGTTATTACCTCCATATCTCAAAACAATTATCAAGCATCAAACTTATCTTAGTATTCAACGCACTCAAAAGAAAGTTTCACATATCTTGAACACCAAGTATATTAACATTAAGCAAATTACCATGCTATTAACGACTCTCAAAATAATCTAAGTGAAGCATGAGAGATCAAGTTTCTTTAAAACAAATCCATCACCATGCTCTAAAATATCTAAGTGAAGTACTAGAGCAAAAAATTATCACGTTCAAAAAGATATAAGTGAAGCACTATGAGCAACTATCAAGCTCAAAAGATATAAGTGAAGCACATAGAGTATTCTATCAAATTCCAATTCATATATGGCTCTATCAAAAAGGTGTGTACAGCAAGGATGATTGTGGTAAACTAACAAGCAAAGACTCAAATAATACAAGACGCTCCAAGCAAAACACATATCATGTTGGTGAATAAAAATATAGCTCCAAGTAAATTACCGATGGAAGTGGACGAAAGAGGGGATGCCTTCCAAGGCATCAACAAGCTTTGACTTTTTGGTGTCCTTGGATTATCTTGGGGTGCCATGGGCATCCCCAAGCTTAGGCTCTTTCCACTCCTTGTTCCATAATCCATCAAAAGAATTCACCCAAAACTTCAAAACTTCACAACACAAAACTCAATAGAAATCTCGTGAGCTCCGTTAGAGAAAGAAAACAAAAGACTACTTTAAGGTGCTGTAATGAACTCATTCTTTATTTATATTGGTGTTAAAACTACTGTATTCCAACTTCTTATGGATCATAAACTATTTTACTAGCCATAGATTCATCAAAATAAGCAAACAACACACGCAAAACAGAATCTGTCAAAAACAGAACAGTCTGTAGTAATCTGTAACTAACGCAAACTTCTGGAACCCAAAAAATTCTACCAAAATTAGAAGACCTGGAAAATTTGTTTATTGATCAGCAGCAATTGGAATAACTTTTTTATCATGTTCTGGTGATTTTTAACAATTCGGGCACTGAGCACAAAGATTCTGGAAATTACAGCAAGATCAAATAACTATCATCCAAGAAGATCCAATAGGTCCAACTTGGCACAAACACTAATTAAAAGATAAAACCACATCTAAACAGAGGCTAGATGGATTATTTATTCCTAAACAGAAGCAAAAACAAAGAACACAAAATAAAATTGGGTTGCCTCCCAACAAGCGCTATCGTTTAACGCCCCTAGCTAGGCATAAAAGCGAAGATAGATCTAGGTATTGCCATCTTTGGTAGGCAATTCTTTAATGAGGCACCTTCCTCCTTTAGAATTTTCTTTCTTTCTAGTAATTATCAAACTTTTAGGCACAAGATCAAAAAATTCATTCGTGGCAAATGGTTCCTTAATGATAGTAAAAAGATCGGGATGAATACTTATAGATTTAAGATCCGCATTTTCCTTACTAGAAGATTCACCCTTATTTTTAGGAACATACATAAGCTTGGCAATTTTAGTGGGAGGGCTAGGAGTATTCTTTACGGAAGAAAAAGCGGTTCCCAAGTTGGTAATGATACCCTCAAGTTTATCGATTCGAGTAGAGTCTAGATTTATTTTCTCATTAACCATGGGTTCCTTCTCCTTAATATTTTTCAAAGTCATTCCTACCTTAGATCCATATTGAGTAATTTGATTATGAATCTTTTTATCTAGATTTTCAATGGATTCAATGGTAGCAACTTTGTTTTCAATAATTTCAAGCCTTTGCATAACATGCTCCAAAGTTAACATAGTGCCATTAACCAAAAGAGGAGGTGAGCCAAATAAATCTATTAAAGCATTATAAGAATCAAAAGTATGGCTACCCAAGAAATTTCCTCCGGTAATGGTATCAAGGATATATCTATACCAAGGATTAGCACCTACGTAAAAATTACGAAGAAGAACTGAAGTAGATTGCTTCTGGTAGATCTATTTTGAGCATTGCAAATTCTATACCAAGCATCTTTTAGATTTTCTCCCTCCCTTTGCTTAAAATTTAGAACTTCATTCTCGGGAGATAGCGGAGAAGACATGAGACTAGTCATGACGACAAGCAAGCGAACTAACACACGAGCAGACAAAAGGCAAAGGAAAAAGGAGGAGGAGATTGGGAAAGAGAGGGCGAATAAAACGGCAAGGGTGAAGTGGGGGAGAGGAAAACGAGAGGCAAATGGCAAATAATGTAATGCGGGAGATAGGGATTGTGATGGGTACTTGGTATGTTGACCTTTGCGTAAGCCTCCCCGGCAACGGCGCCAGAAATTCTTCTTGCTACGTCTCGAGCTTGCGTTGGATTAACCCGAAGAGGAGAGGATGATGCAGCACAGTAGCGTAAGTATTTCCCTCAGTTTTTGAGAACCAAGGTATCAATCCAAGAGGAGACCACGCCAAGTCCCTCGTACCTGCACAAAACGATAGCTACTCGCAACCAACGCTTAGGGGTTTTCAATCCCTTCACGGTCACTTACGAGGGTGAGATCTGATAGAGATAATATTTTTGGTATTTTTGGTATAACGATGCAAAGTAAAAAGTGAAAGCAAAAGCAAGTAAATAAAGTGATGGAGATTGATATGATGAGAATAGACCCGGGGGCCATAGGTTTCACTAGTGGCTTCTCTCAAGAGCATAAGTATTCTACGGTGGGTGAACAAATTACTGTTGAGCAATTGATGAAATTGAGCATAGTTATGAGGTTATCCAGCAATGATCATGTATATAGGCATCACGTCCGTGACAAGTAGACCAAACGATTCTCGCATCTACTACTATTACTCCACTCATCGACCGCTATCCAAAGCATGCATCTAGAGTATTAAGTTAAAACAGAGTAACGCCTTAAGCAAGATGACATGATGTAGAGGAATAAATTCATGCAATATGATAAATACCCCATCTTGTTATCCTCGATGGCAACAATACAATACGTGCCTTGCAACCTTCCTCACATCGGGTAAGGTCACAGCAAGATTGAACCCAAAGCTAAGAACTTCTCCCATTGCAAGAACTACCAATCTAGTTGGCCAAACCAAACGGATAATTCGAAGAGACTTGCAAAGATAACTTAATCATACATAAAAGAATTCAGAGAAGAATCAAATATTTTCCATAGATAAGCTGGATCATAAACCCACAATTCATCGATCTCAACAAACACACCGCAAAAAGAAGATTGCATCGAATAGATCTCCACGAGAGAGGGGGAGAACGTTGTATTGAGATCCAAAAAGAGAGAAGAAGCCATCTAGCTACTAACTATGGACCCGAAGGTCTAAAGTAAACTACTCACACTTCATCGGAGGGGCTATGGTGATGATGTAGAAGCCCTCCGTGGTAGATGCCCTCCCGTGAGCTTCAAAACAGGCCCCAAGATGGGATCTCGTGGATACAAGGAAGTTACGGCGGTGGAATTAGGTTTTGGCTCCGCCCCGATCTGTTGGGGGTACATAGGTATATATAGGAGGAAGGAGTACGCTTGGAGCGTCGGGGCCCACGAGGTAGGGGGCGCCAGGGGAGGGCGCGCCCCACCCTCGTGACCGCCTTTGGCACTCCTTGGAGTAGGGTCCAAGTCTCTGGATCACGTTCGTGAGAAGATCACGTTTCCAAGGTTTCATTCCGTTCGACTACTGTTTGATATTCCGCTTCTTCAAACACCGAAATAGGCAAAAACAGCAGCAATTACGGGATGGGCCTCCGGTTAATAGGTTAGTCCCAAAAATAATATAAAAGTGGAAAATAAAGCCCATTATAGTCCAAAACAATAGATAAAGTAGCATGGAGCAATAAAAAATTATAGATACGTTGGAGACGTATCACTCAACAAGACTTCGACGCAAGCATTTCTGGATAGCGAGTCAGATGAACTTCTACTCTTCACTCCTATATGATAAGGATAAGGTTTTTGAGCACCGTCAAATTCCTCACGTGGATATGGAATCTCTCCCGTGCTTCCAACCTGTCCTAAGTGTTCTTCATGACACTGGGTTTCTGAACTTCTGCGCTGACATCTGCGACTAGAATGAAGAACTCATTCTTCAATTCTATGCTACACTGCATCTCACTGGCAATGTGGAAGATGTGAATTCTTGGGTGCTAGACTGGATGACTAAAAATACTCATTACAAAGCTCCAGCCTCCGAATTGCTTCACGCCGTCCCAGTTAGCCCCCCTGTGAAGGTGCAAGGCTCATTTATGCGTAACCTAAACTTTCAAATCATCTGATGTAAGTGCTGATGAACCCTTTAAAGGCTAGCCAAGCTCCAAGGACCACATTCCTTGTGAAGGAATTGCTCTATGTGCCAAGGATAGTGTATTGCATTCTGACCAAAACCCTCAGTCCAATCAAGGGCCATAACTCTGATGAATAAGAGGTTGTTGGCATCATGAAGAATCTGCTGTTCAATATCATACATGGTATTCCTATCAACTACCACGATTTCTTCATGAGGACTTTGTCCAATGCTGCTCTGTCACCTTTTGAGTTGAATGCTTATGCTCCCTGGATCATGAAATTCATCAGATCAAGGTCTTCAATTCATTACCAGGCTGACTATCAAAATCATCTCAGCTATTTTCCACCTATTGAAGTCCTCAAAAGGACTATTTCCTCAGCTGATGAGAAGGGCAAAGCTACCGTTATTGATGAAGGCCCTCGTCCATTGGATGGACAGTTTCGCAAAGCTGCATCTTATTCCACCAATGATTACTCTGCAACACAAGATTCTACCGCAAAAGCTTCAAAGCAAAATCCTCAAGCCACTGCTCCACGTGTGATGACTGATCGTGAACTTCTCCTCCGTCTTCATCAGAAAGTTGATCAAAATCACAAGTGGGTCAAGCATCAGTTTCGCTCAATTCTTCAGAACATGACGATCACGCAAAACACTGTGAAGAAGAACCATTACTACTTGCATGAAGTTTTTGATCGCACTTGGTATCTTGGATTTGTCATGGCAGATGTCCTAGTGTGAGGACTTAGTCATGAGGCCAACGCATCTACGCGGTAGCTTGAAGGTGTTGGTCGAAATCGAGAGACGCGAAGCGGATCAACACACAAGACAAGGATTTAGACAGCTTCGGGCCCCGGGAAACATCATCCGGTAATAACCCTACATGTTGTTTGTGGCTAGGTCTCATTATGCTCATGAGGGAGTCGCTGGTAAACCGGCTCCTTGTGTCTAGTCCTAGAGATTGTTTCTTCTTGCTTGTCTCTCTTGGGGTGCCCTGCCCCTCCTTACATAAGTTGGAGGGGCGGGTTACATGTGGAGTCCTAGTAGGACTAGGACTATTCTATAACAAACAGAATCCTAGTCTGCCCCCTTAAGGCAAAACTCCTTATGTCTTTCCTCGTAAACCGGCCCACCATAGCATGAGCCGGCCTTTTGGGCCTTGGGCCTTGTCATCCATCTGACCCGCTGATACGTCTCCAACGTATCTATAATTTTTGATTGCTCCATGCTATATTATCTATTGTTTTGGACTATATTGGGCTTTATTTTCCACTTTTATATTACTTTTGGGACTAACCTATTAACCGGAGGCCCAGCCCGTAATTGCTGTTTTTTTGCCTATTTCAAGATTTCAAGAAATGGAATATCAAACGGAGTCCAAACGGAATGAAATCTTCGAACGTGATTTTCTCATCGGATAAGATCCAGAGACTTGGACCCTCGGTCAAGAAAGGAGGGAGGCGGCCACGAGGGTGGAGGGCGCCCCCTAGGGCGCGCCTCTGCCTCGTGGCCCCCAAAGCTCCACCGACGCATTCTTCCTCCTATATATAACTATGTACCCCAACAGATCGACATGAGCCAAAATCTAATTCCACCACCGCAACTTTCTCAGATCCACGAGATCCCATCTTGGGGCCTGTTTCGGAGCTCCGCCGGAAGGGGCTTCCACCATGGAGGGCTTCTACATCATCACCATAGCCTCTCCGATGAAGTGTGAGTAGTTTACTTCAGACCTTCGGGTCCATAGTTAGTAGCTAGATGGCTTCTTCTCTCTCTTTGGATCTCAATACAATGTTCTTCCCCTCTCTCGTGGAGATCTATTCGATGTAATCTTCTTTTTGTGGTGTGTTTGTTGAGACTGATGAATTGTGGGTTTATGATCAAGATTATCTATGAGCAATATTTGAATCTTCTCTGAATTCTTTTATGTATGATTGAGTTATCTTTGCAAGTCTCTTCAATTATCCGCTTGGTTTGGCCAACTAGATTGGTAGTTCTTGCAATGGGAGAAGTGTTTAGCTTTGGGTTCAATCTTGCGGTGTCCTTACCCAAAGGATGTAAAGGGTTGCAAGGCACTAATTGTATTGTTGCCATCGAGGATAACAAGATGGGGTATTTATCATATTGCATGTATTTATTCCTCTACATCATGTCATCTTGCTTACATGCTACTTTGTTTTCATTAACTTAATACTCTAGATGCATGCTGGATAGCGGTCGATGAGTGGAGTAATAGTAGTAGATGCAGGCAGGAGTCGGTCTACTTGTCTGGGACGTGATGCCTATATACATGATCATACCTAGGTATTCTCATAACTATGCTCAATTCTGCCAATTGCTCAACAGTAATTCGTTCACCCACCGTAAAATACCTATGCTCTTGAGAGAAGCCACTAGTGAAATCTATGGCCCCCGGGTCTATTTTCATCATATTAATCTTCCTACTCTTTATCATTGCTTTGCTTTTTTACTTTGCCATTTATTTTACTTTGCATCTTTATACCAAAAATACCAAAAATATTATCTATCATCTCTATCAGATCTCACTCTCGTAAGTGACCGTGAAGGGATTGACAACCCCTATTCGCGTTGGTTGCGAGGAGTTATTCGCTTTGTGTAGGTACGAGGGACTTGCGCATGGCCTCCTACTAGATTAATACCTTGGTTCTCAAAAACTGAGGGAAATACTTACGCTACTCTGCTGCATCATCCTCTCCTCTTCGGGGAAAACCAACGCAAGCTTAAGGCGTAGCAAGAAGGATTTCTGGCGCCATTGCCGGGGAGTCTATGCAAAAGTCAACATACCAAGTACCCATCACAATCCCTTATCTCTCGCATTACATTATTTGCCATTTGCCTCTCGTTTTCCTCTCCCCCACTTCACCCTTGCTGTTTTATTTGCCCTCTCTTTCCCAATCTCCTCCTCTCTTTCCGTTTACCTTTTTCTCGTTCGCTTGTTTGCTCATGTGTTGGATCGCTTGCTTGTCGTTATGGCTAGTCCTATATCTTCTCCGTTGTCTCCCGAGAATGAAGTTCTAAATTTTAAGCAAAGGGAGGGAGAAAATCTAAAAGACGCTTGGTATAGAATTTCCAATGCTCAAAATAGATCTATCAGAAAGCAATCTACTTCAGTTCTTCTCCGCAATTTTTATGTAGGTGCTAATCCTTGGTATAGATATATCCTCGATACCATTACTGGAGGGAATTTATTGGGTAGCCATACTTTTGATTCTTACAATGCTATGATAAATTTATTCGGCTCACCACCTCTTTTGGTTAATGGAACTATGTTAACTTTGGAGCATGTAATGCAAAGACTTGAAATTATTGAAAACAAAGTTGCTACCGTTGAGTTAATTGAAAACCTAGATAAAAAGATCCACCATCAAATTACCCAATATGGATCTAAGGTAGGAGTAACTTTGAAAAATATTAAGGAGAAGGAACCCATAGTTAATGAGAAAATAAATCAAGATTCCTCTAGAATTGATAAACTTGAGGGTATCATTACCAACTTGGGAACCGCTTTTTCTTCCGTAAAGAATACTCCAAGTCCACCTACTAATATTGCTAAGCTCATTTATGTTCCTAAGAATAAGGGTGAATCCTCTAGTAAGGAAACCACAGATCTTAAATCTATAAGTATTCATCCCAATCTTTTTGCTATCATTAAGGAACCATTTGCTACAAATGAATTTTTCGATCTTTTGCCTGAAAATTTGATAATTACTAGAAAGAAAGAAATTTCTGAGGAAGGTAGATGCCTCGTTGAAGAATTGCACGCCAAAGATGGCAATACCTAGATCTATCCTTGCTTTTATGCCTAGCTATGGGTGTTAAACAATAGCGCTTGTTGGGAGGCAACCCAATTTTATTTTTAGTTTTTAGTTTTTGTTTCTGTTTAGGAATAAATAATCCATGTACCTTCTGTTTAGATGTGGTTTTATGTTTTAATTAGTGTTTGTGCCAAGTTAAACCTATAGGATCTTCTTGGATAATAGTTATTTGATCTTGCTGTAATTTCTAGAAACTTTCGCTTCACGAAAACAATTGTTAAAAATCGCCAGAACGTGATAAAACAGTGATTCCAATTGATGCTGATCAATAAACAAATTTCCTAGGTCGTCCTATTTTGGCTGAATTCTTGGAGTTCCAGAAGTTTGCGTTAGTTACAGATTACTACAGACTATTCTGTTTTTCGTGTGTTGTTTGCTTATTTTGATGAATCTATGGCTAGTAAAATAGTTTATAATCCATAGAGAAGTTGGAATACAGTAGGTTTAACACCAATATAAATAAATAATGAGTTCATTACAGTACCTTGAAGTGGCCTTTTGTTTTCTTCCGCTAACGGAGCTCACGAGATTTATGTTGAGTTTTGTGTTGTGAAGTTTTCAAGTTTTGGGTGAATTTTTTTTGATGGATTATGGAACAAGGAGTGGCAAGAGCCTAAGCTTGGGGATGCCCATGGCACCCCCATGATAATCGAAGGACACCAAAAGTCAAAGCTTGGGGATGCCCTGAAGGCATCCCCTCTTTCATTCCACTTCCATCGGTAACTTTACTTGGAGCTATATTTTTATTCACCACATGATATGTGTTTTGCTTGGAGCGCCTTGTATTATTTATGCCTTTGCTTGTTAGTTTACCACAATAATCCTTGCTGTACACACCTTTTGAGAGAGCCATACATGAATTGGAATTTGTTAGAATACTCTATGTGCTTCACTTATATCTTTTGAGCTTTACAGTTTGCTCTAGCACTTCACTTATATATTTTAGAGCACGGTGGTGGATTTGTTTTAAAGAAACTATTGATCTCTCATGATTCACTTAGATTATTTTGAGAGTCTCAAATAGCATGGTAATTTGCTTAAAATAATAATATGCTTGGTATTCAAGATTTGTAAAACTTTCTTTTGAGTGCGTTGAATACTAAGAAAAGTTTGATGCTTGATAATTGTTTAGAGATATGGAGGTGATAATATCAAAGTCGTGCTAGTTGAGTAGTTGTGAATTTGAGAAATGCTTGTGTTGAAGTTTGCAAGTCCCGTAGCATGCACGTATGGTAAACGTTATGTAACAAATTTGAAACATGAGCTGTTATTTGATTGTCCTCCTTATGAGTGGCGGTCGGGGACGAGCGATGGTCTTTTCCTACCAATCTACCCCCCTAGGAGCATACGCGTAGTGCTTTGGTTTTTGATGGCTTGTATATTTTTGCAATAAGTATGTGAGTTCTTTATGACTAATGTTGAGTCCATGGATTATACGCACTCTCACCCTTCCATCATTGCTAGCCTCTTGATTGCCGTGCATTGCCCTTTCTCACATTGAGATTTGGTGCAAACTTCGCCGTGCATCCAAACCCCGTGATATGATACGCTCTTTCACACATAAACCTCCTTATATCTTCCTCAAAACAGCCACCATACCTACCTATTATGGCATTTCCATAGCCATTCCGAGATATATTGCCATGCAACTTTCCACCGTACCGTTCTTCATGACACATTCCTCATTGTCCTATTGCTTAGCATGATCATGTAGTTGACATAGTATTTATGGCAAAGCCACCGTTCATAATTCTTTCATACATGTCACTCTTGATTCATTGCATATCCCGATACACCGCCGGAGGCATTCATATTGAGTCATACTTTGTTCTAGTATCGAGTTGTAATCATTGAGTTGTAAATAAATAGAAGTGTGATGATCATCATTTTCTAGAGCATTGTCCCAAAAAAAAAAAGGAAGGCCAAAAGAAAAAAAAAGAAGGCCCAAAAAAAAGAATAAATAAAAAGGGGTGTTACTATTTCTTTTTCCACACTTGTGCTTCAAAGTAGCACCATGTTCTTCATATAGCGAGTCTTATATATTGTGCTTCAAAGTAGCACCATGTTTTTCATATAGAGAGTTTCATATGTTGTCACTTTCATATACTAGTGGGAATTTTTCATTATAGAACTTGGCTTGTATATTCCAACGATGGGCTTCCTCAAATGCCGTAGGTCTTCGTGGAGCAAGCAAGTTCGATGCACACCCACTTAGTTTCTTTTGTTGAGCTTTCATACATTTATAGCTCTAGTGCATCCGTTGCATGGCAATCCCTACTCCTTGCATTAACATCAATTGATGGGCATCTCCATAGCCCGTTGATTAGCCTCGTTGATGTGAGACCTTCTCCTTTTTTGTCTTCTCCACATAACCCCCATCATTATATTCTATTCCACCCCATAGTGCTATGTCCATGGCTCGCGCTCATATATTATGCGTGAAAGTTTATAGGTTTGAGATTACTAAAGTATGAAACAATTGCTTGGCTTGTCATCGGGTTGTGCATGATGAGAGCATTCTTGTGTGACGAAAATGGAGCATGACTAAACTATATGATTTTGTAGGGATGAACTTTCTTTGGCCATGTTATTTTGAGAAGACATAATTGCTTAGTTAGTATGCTTGAAGTATTATTATTTTTATGTCAATATGAACTTTTGTCTTGAATCTTTCGGATCTGAATATTCATACCACAATTAAGAAGAATTGCATTAAAATTATGCCAAGTAGCACTCCGCATCCAAAATTCTCTTTTTATCATTTACCTACTCGAGGACGAGCAGGAATTAAGCTTGGGGATGCCTGGTACGTCTCCAACGTATATATAATTTTTGATTGCTCTATGCTATATTATCTATTGTTTTGGACTATATTGGGCTTTATTTTCCATTTTTATATTACTTTTGGGACTAACCTATTAACCGGAGGCCCAGCCCAGAATTGCTGTTTTTTTGCCTATTTCAGTATTTCGAAGAAACGGAATATCAAACGGAGTCCAAACGGAATGAAATCTTCGGGAACGTGATTTTCTCATCGGATAAGATCCAGGAGACTTGGACCCTCGGTCAAGAAAGGAGGGAGGCGGCCACGAGGGTGGAGGGCGCGCCCCCCTGCCTCGTGGGCCCCCTGAAGCTCCACCGACGTACTCCTTCCTCCTATATATACCTCACGCACTTCAACAGATCAGATACGGAGCCAAAACCTAATTCCACCGCCGCAACTTTCTCAGATCCACGAGATCCCATCTTGGGGCCTGTTCCGAGTTCACGAAGGATTCCACCATGGAGGGCTTCTACATCATCACCATAGCCTCCGATGAAGTGTGAGTAGTTTACTTCAGACCTTCGGGTCCATAGTTAGTAGCTAGATGGCTTCTTCTCTCTTTTTGGATCTCAATACAATGTTCTCCCCCTCTCTCGTGGAGATCTATTCGATGTAATCTTCTTTTTGCGGTGTGTTTGTTGAGACCGATGAATTGTGGGTTTATGATCAAGATTATCTATGAGCAATATTTGAATCTTCTCTGAATTCTTTTATGTATGATTGAGTTATCTTTGCAAGTCTCTTTATCCGTTTGGTTTGGCCAACTAGATTGGTAGTTCTTGCAATGGGACAAGTGTTTAGCTTTGGGTTCAATCTTGCGGTGTCCTTACCCAATGACAGGAAGGGTTGCAAGGCACGTATTGTATTGTTGCCATCGAGGATAACAAGATGGGGTATTTATCATATTGCATGAATTTATTCCTCTACATCATGTCCTCTTGCTTAAGTTGTTACTCTGTTTTCATTAACTTAATACTCTAGATGCATGCTGGATAGCGGTCGATGAGTGGAGTAATAGTACTAGATGCAGGCAGGAGTAGGTCTACTTGTCTCAGACGTGATACCTATATACATGATCATACCTAGATATTCTCATAACTATGCTCAATCCTATCAATTGCTCAGCAGTAATTCGTTCACCCACCGTAAAATACATATGCTCATGAGAGAAGCCACTAGTGAAATCTATGGCCCCCGGGTCGATTTTCATCATATTAATCTTCCTACGCTTTATTATTGCTTTGCTTTTTTACTTTGCCTTTTATTTTACTTTGCATCTTTATACCAAAAATACCAAAAATATTATCTATCATCTCTATCAGATCTCACTCTCGTAAGTGACCGTAAAGGGATTGACAACCCCTATTCGCGTTGGTTGCGAGGAGTTATTCGCTTTGTGTAGGTACGAGAGACTTGCGCGTGGCCTCCTACTGGATTGATACCTTGGTTCTCAAAAACTGAGGGAAATACTTACGCTACTCTGCTGCATCATCCTCTCCTCTTCGAGGAAAACCAACGCAAGCTCAAGACGTAGCACCCGCCCGCCAAGTCTCCGATGAATCGTAAACCGCCAGGTCCAAGCGGGTCGCCAGTGAGTCTCCAGGCTCGTGAGTCGCCACTCCGGCGGGTTACCAATGAAAACGCCAAGCCCGGCTGGGTCATACTTCCGGCCGGGTCATACCGCGGGGTATATCCCCGACATTAGCCCCCAGTTTAATTTGGATTTATCCATGTTGAACTGATCCTGTAAAATAAAAACAAGAACAAACTTGATAGGTTGTGCTCTGAGTTAAATATTTTTCTGAACCGACACCTGATCATCTTTAAGTCCTTGTCATTTCCTCCTGGATGCATACTCAAGATCTTATATCAATTCTCTTTTAACAGATATGTCCAAACCTTGCCAATGCAAAAAATCTAGGCACTTCTTCTAAAAAATCCGGGTCAATAGGCCAGCTTCATAACCAATTTGCTGACATTGGCTCTTGTAGAGAAATATTATAAGAAATAATCCATTTGAGTCGGCCTTCAATGCTTTGACTTGACAAAAATACTGGTCTTGAAATATTCAATTGATATTCCGCCGGCTTAAAGATGTAGATCTTGCCGATTTATGATTGCCAAAATTGCCGGGTTATAAATAAATGACGTCGGGTCATGATTGTTGCAGACACCGGGTTAATCTGGTCTACTCCAAACTGAGAATTTGAAATTTTTTTCTCCCTTATATGCATATCACCTGTAGCCCCCAAGTGTCGGGTTGTCATGCTTGCAGCAACCTGGGACTTGTAATTGCCTTATGCTCATAAAAAACTTCAACCAGTGTAGCCCCCAAGGGCCGGGTCATTATGCAATAATGAGCAGGGACTTTGTAGATATAACCATGTAAACTTGAACAACAACGTGTAGCCCCCAAGGGCCGGCTTAGTAAGATAATACTGAGCTGGGACTTTGTATATAATTTATTGATAATAACATCATATAATATAATCTCCACCATGGGGCTTGAACCCACGTCCACAAGGTTAAGAGCTTTGTACTCTACCAACTAAATAGTGGACCGTTCAATATAATGGATTAATGCTTGTGTACCTTGAATTTTTTATAGGAGCAATTGGTAGCCCCCAAGGGTCGGCTCATTACAATGTGATGAGTCGGGTCTTCAATAAGTTGAACAAAAAGTGACTTTACATTAGCCCCCAAGTGCCATGGTGCATGCTGGCAGTGACATGGGACTTGCATATTTGATGTAATCTCAATTTAAATAATGTAGCCCCCAAGTGCCGGGTCGTAAGCCTGCAGCGACTCAGGACTATTCCTTCCACTGTAGAATAAATCATATCCATTGACAAAATAATAGCCATTGCGCCAAAGCGAGTTTGAATACCTCATGTGTTGATAAGTAAATCCGGAGTTTAAATACCCGGCGGCTCTTGGCCGATGGCGATTTAATACGCCTCCATTGTAAGCCAAAATTTTTATAACCTGGCGGCTTATAGCCTTTGAGAAAATCAAGAATTGATAACCCTTTTGAGACACCAATTTCAATATTTGATGATGGGCTTGAACTTAATCATTTATGTAAGTCATAGTTCTGTAAATCCTGCACAGAGTTTAAACAACATATGCCCTGGCGACTTAACGTCAAAAGACAGGGCAGGTAAAGTAGATCACAAGATCCCTTGGCGGTTTACCGCAGGGCGGGTCATAATATCTCACATATAACCACTGTGATATTGAATTTGTACTGCCGGTTTACATGACTGCGAAGAAGGGTGATAACCCAATCCTTAGAAGCCAATACTTCCAAATATATGATTATTGTCACATGCTGGCGACTTATCGTCCAAAGCCAAGCCGGGTTAAATTTAAACCACACTTATACTTAGATCTGAACAAAAAAGTCTCAAGACAAAACCAAAGATTGTTTGCAAAAACTTAAACCAGATAGAAAGAAAAAAAATCGAGGCTTCTGATTCGAATACGATCAGTAAACCGTTCCAAAGGGGTTAAGCTAGGATTCCAATACGATCATGTAGCCCCCAGTGGCTTTGGCGTTGTGTCGATCAAGAGGGTACCGACAGCTATGTTCTCTTTGGTTCGAATACGACCTATGTTTGAACAGGAAGCCCCCAAATGACCTTGAGAGTTTTTTAACGACTCTGATTCGAATACGATCAAAGTCGGACCCAAAAATGGGTTAAGCTATGATTCGAATACGATCAAGAAGCCCCCTAGTGAGTTTGGCATTGTGCCGATCAAGAGGGTACCGACAGCTATGTTCTCTTTGGTTCGAATACGACCTATGTTTGAACAGGAAGCCCCCAAGTGACCATATAAGTTTTGGCATTGCGCCGATCAAGAGGGTACCGACAGCTATGCTCGATGAGCAGGAAGCCCCCCACGTGATCAATAATATGATAAGCCAATAAGGCAGGATAACCCATGTTTGAACCACGCATCATGGCAACAAGTTCTCTTTGGCAACCTTTAATTTTTCTGAGAACTCGAACTTGCGAGAGATTATTCTTTTTGAACCGGAAATTCTTAAACCGGATATTGAGAGCTTCAAAGCTTTGTAAGAGACAAATTTACCTTGAGCCGGATGTTGAACCGGATTTGAGAGCTTCAAAGCTTTACGGGATAAAGATGTCTCTTGAGCCAGATTTTAAACCGGAATCTTTAATTTGAACCGGCAATTTTCTGACGGCCTTTAAATTTTCATCAATATGGCGGTGGCCTCTGGAACCGGGTTATCCTTCCCTCCAATGACCCGGAGTTCCCGAGTCATGTCATTGTAGCCCCTGAGTCTCAAGACGACTCGAGGAGTTGGCTTGAGATTCTCCATATTTAACCGTGATATAAACTGGCATAACTTGTATATCATTGGTGTTGATAGCACGCTGTGAATCCACAGAAGGTTGAGGTGACTGCGGCGGGTTATAAATGATCTCGTATGAGCCGCGTCAGCAACTCGGCCAATGGTTCCTTCCAACTGGCGATTTGAAGTTAACAAAACTATAGTGGCGGCGACTTGTGCGCCTGCCATTGAGCCATCCAGTGCAGACGGCGGTTGATAATATATGAATTTGCCTCCATTTTGTTGAAAGAAAACCGGGCTACCCAAGCTGTGACTTGCTCATACTCAATAAACAGCTCATGCAGACAGGTGCGACCCAGTATGTTGATGTAGACCAGGCCGCGAGAGACGGATAGCAAAGACGACCGCGGCTTTGGAGGCAGCACAGACAGGTGAGTCGGCAGCGGCGTTGTAAACCGGCGCGGGCGGGAGAATCGGCCGCGGGGGCGGACAATAAGTCAATCGCGTGTGTTGATGTAGCGGGGGTGACAACCTGCGCAGGATGAGCGCTAGTGCAAAAATAATATATGTTGACGCCCCTTTTGCAACACCTTTTTGTAAGGAATAACGGTCCTGCGAAAAAATGTCACAGACCAAGTAATTGTTCTTTGATAAAAACAGTATGTGTTAAGAAAAATAAACTTAGATGGATATCACCTGATATGTCAGGCCAGTTAATATCCACCGCGGTGTTGACGATCACCATGGTGAAGTGGCGCAGTAAACCGTGCGAACGGGCAAGTTTAGCCGCATTATGTTGATATACACCAAAACCGTGAAAGCGCATTTAAAAACAACCCCAACATTAAAGGCAATATGGACGCCGGCGAGTCGCTACCGCTCTTGCAATGACCACATGTCCTGCATAAATAATATCATAAACCGGAGTAATTGTTCTTAAAGGAAAAAGCTGGTGTGTGCTATTTAAGATAGTCTGGAGAGACATCACCTGATGTATTTATGATCCTCAGCAGTGTTCGTTAGTCAACCCAGCACGTTGAATAGGCCGGACCGCAGGCGATAAAGAAACGACCGCAGCATCGAGCGGCACGCATGCATGAGTTGGCCACAGTGTTGTAAGCCGGCTCGGGCGGGAGAGTCGGCCGCGATGTTGTAAGTAGTGCGGACGGGGAGAGTCGGCACCGGCGTTGTAAACCGGCACGGACGGGCGAGTTGGCCACGGGGACGGTCCCGGTGAGTTGAAGTAGTCCGGGCCGCAAGGGCGGCGGCTTGCGTGCGTCTATTTACCGGGTAATGAGGCATGGACGAATGCCGGGTGCAATGTTGCCAGTACGTGCTCCGTACCCAGGGTATAAACCATATTTGTAGCGAACAATTGTCCTGTGTAAAAAAAATACAGCAGGGCGGAGTAGTTGTTTGTCGAAGGAAATCAACATGTACTTAACAAAACATAACTATATAGGATAAATATCACCTGATTTATTTAGGCGACAGGCGTGCGGGCGCGCGGGCGGCACATCCGAGCCAACGAATGGCGGCTCAGGAGACCAGGCCAGGCCGGCGCGGCCGCGACGGCTTGACGCACTAGTCAACCCATCATTGCGGTGCTGCAGGGATGGCTCATCGCAGAGACAACTGCAACTGGAGGTGAGGCCTCAGCAGAGGCGAGTTGGAAATAGCCAAGGGAGGACATGGCTTCAGTCATAACAGTGGAGGCAGCGCTATAGCAACGACGAGTCGGACGACCTCGCGTCCAACAGAAGAAACAGAAGAGTCGAATCAGCTCAACCCAGCGGCGGTGGTACCCGCGAAGCGAGGTGGCAGTGGGGGTTGCTTCCGAGTCGCCACCGATTGAACAGACCGGGTCATGGACTTTTTTTAACCTGCTCCATATTCTTTCCTCAGATCATGGCCGTCTTTGAAAATATCATGCGTCGCTCCCGACGTTGCATAGTAGCTGAATACAAAGATTTTTGACTTCTAATGTAGATGGCTTCCACATGATACTATCAATTTGGAGGTCATGATGGGCCCGAACTTGCGCCTTGAGAGATTTGCCTCTTCGTGTAGCAAAGGGAGACTAAAATATAGCTAGTTTGGGTATTTCCTCATGGGACGGAGCACTGGCCGAATGATTCCTTCCTCGATCCACACACCGATTTGACCGGGTACTACCAGACCCTCCGTGGATGACTGCACGAGTGGACCTGACCCAGCAGCTTACTTGAGGATGTCCAAGAAAAATGAAACCAATACGCCAATCTGATATGACTATGTAGACGAAATTCCTGTCGGTCTCGTAAGAAAACGGCGGAAGGATCGATGCAAGCCTGAATTTCTCCTCTTGATTTAATCTGGCATCTGTCCGCTCCAAAGTTTAATCATGACTTTGACCATCGAACCGACGAACTTGCTAGCTCCACAATTGTTTGGTGCTGACTCTTCTTCATCTGACGAAATCGCGAGCTTCTCGAACCCTGAGAGAAATCCATCTAAGAACTTATCACCATTGTGCGCAGGCCCCATGATGGGCGCCAACTGTCGTGGATTTGTCACGGCAAATGCCCTAGTGTGAGGACTTAGTCGTGAGGCCAACGCATCTACGCGGTAGCTTGAAGGGGTTGGTAGGAATCGAGAGACGCGAAGCGGATCAACACACAAGACAAGGATTTAGATAGCTTCGGGCCCCCGGAAACATCATCTGGTAATAACCCTACATGCTGTTTGTGGTTAGGTCTCATTATGCTCATGAGGGAGTCGACAGTAAACCGGCTCTTTGTGTCTAGTCCTAGAGATTGTTTCTTCTTGCTTGTATCTCTTGGGGTGCCCTGCCCCTCCTTATATAAGTTGGAGGGGCGGGTTACCTGTGGAGTCCTAGTAGGACTAGGACTATTCTATAACAAACGGAATCCTAGTCTGCCCCCTTAAGGAAAAACTCCTTATGTCTTTCCTTGTAAACCGGCCCACCATAGCATGAGCCAGCCTTCTGGGCCTTGGGCCTTGTCATCCATCTGACCCGCCCGCCAGGTCCCCGATGAATCGTTAACCGCCAGGTCCAAGCGGGTCGCCAGGCTCGTGAGTCACCACTCCGGCGGGTTACCAATGAAAACGCCAAGCCAGGCCGGGTCATATTTCCGGCTGGGTCATACCGCGGGGTATATCCCCGACATTTGGGCCGTATTGTCTCAGCTCTACGGTGATGAAGATCTCAAGCAGATGGGCTTCCAACAGGACTTTGACTTGTCTCTGCCACCTTCGAAGAAATTCAAGAAGGTCAAAGTTCCTCACTTGGTCGCCAGTTCATATTCTTCATCGCTCAAGACGGATGAAGCTGAAGACTTGAATGACACCGCAGCAGGCCCTATCTCACACTACCAGGGAAAACCTTACCATTAGCGCTGGTTTTTGAGCTACCAGTAGCGCGGGTGCCCGAGCTAATGCTACGGCGCTACAGCTATTTTGTAGCAGTAGCGCTTGTTTAGGCCAGCCCTACTGGTATGTTCAGATACTAGTAGCGCGCCACTGGAAAGCGCTACTAGTAAATGAGCGCTGCTGGTAATATTTTGGCCCGCGCCACTGCTAAAATTTATGTTTTTTTTCGCATTTTGGCGATGTACATGTTTAAAAAGATATATCTTTTATACAATAACAACTCGTCATGAACTAGTCTGTTTAAATAGCATATTCATTACCACTAGTCATCACCACCAAACAATGTTCGTTAATGAGACATCATATAACAAGTTGGTCACTAGTCATAATCACAACTCCTCCTCCTCATCATCAACTCTAACACATTGTAGCACATAATAACAAATTCTACCTAGGACCTACTCTTCTCATAGGACCTACTCCTCTCATAGGACCTACTCTACCCTCTCTTAGGTAAAATATCATAAAACAAGATAGGCATTGACTCTCCCTTAAGTAGAATGGACTCTCCATAATAAAGAACGGAGATCATCCTATCTCCAAGTCTTGGCCTACGCACAATGTTGCTTCCAAGTAGCTCTCTACGATGGTCGAAACATTTTTTCAAATAATTTATTATCATGGCTTCCTTGCTTTTAGAAATCCGGTATGGACAGGAGTGATGTGGATACTGCGGCTGACCTGGCCGCGGTGGCTGTAAGCTCATAACATCAACGCGACCTCTCGGCAACATCAGATGAGGCACACAATTCATTGGGATTTTCTATTCAAAAACATAGTAATAACTTTGTAGTTAGCAATGTAGTTTAGTTTTAGAAGAATTTATGCAAAATATGCACGGATGTCGTAATAGTAGAAAATTTTACCATGCTATCTCCATTGATGTTATCAGAGTTCAACACGTGCACTAGTGGCACGTATTGACCATAATGTGGAGGAGTTTGATAATAGCTATTGTAATTCTCAAGATCAGTAAAAAATGCGATAAGACCATCTTTCTCCTTATAAGTTCATTGTTCTTCATCATTGTAGTAGTAGGTTCTGTCTACCATATTCCGTACATTTTTTGAAGAATGAAAATAAGCTATCAATGGAAATAAGCTGTCAACTATTTTGAAATAAACAGTATAAATTACTTAATAAATACGTTTGAGAAACTCACACAGCGGTAGAACTGGAAGCGTGTCAACAAGGACCCAAATGGTCATAATCTTTTCGTCGATGTCAGGATCACCAAGATCGAAGGTGAGAAGCATACCCTCATGAAAATCATACGCCTTGCAAAGTGCTTCCCAATTCAGGCAACCAAAATTGGATGAGTTCACGGAATTGTATAGATTTACAGAAAAATCATAACCATGATGGGTCCTTAGTTGAATTATCTTTGTCTCCATGCTTTCATGATCTTCAAAACTCATCTTCTCCAAGACATAGCGTCTTGCATGGCATGGGATAAGCTAGTCGAATTGTAAAAGACGGAAATTACACGTTGAAGAATCAGAGAAATCGTGCAAAAAATAACAAAGCACTTGTCGTCGCTATGCATCGTTTTCAACATCGAAGGTCTCTTGGAGCTTGATGTCAAGCACCGACCTTCTACTGTGTGAGGCCTGTCACACGTACCACGCTCATCTTTGCAAGATCGCACATAGCGAATTTCCTTCGTCGTCAGACATTTCCTATATGTTCATTGTCGAAACCGACATGCATTCAATAAGCAAAACTAAAATCATAATAGAGATAAAACAAAGTACTCCATTCAAATTAGCATGCATTCAATAAGCAAAACTAAATCATAAGAGATAAAACAAATTACTCCATTCAAATTAGCACGCATTCAATAAGCAAATAAATAATAGGTAATTAATAATCCATCATCGAATACATATATAGTAGTTTGTAGCAAAGATCATCATATAATATCACTAATACATCTCGAATAATAGCTCCTCTAGGTTCAATGGGCCGCGGGTGGTGGACACCCAAAGAGAAGGGACCATCACAGGATCATAGCTCCGGTGAGATCCTTGAAGAATCTGCCAGGTATTGGAGAACCTGGCATCCGCCAACGCAACCATGTAGCAATGGATATGCGCGTCCTCCTCCGTGACACGGTGCTGTACCACCTGCGCGGGGGACTCAAGCATCTACACCGATGCAGGCCCACGTGACCGCCACCAAAGACGCTCCGGGTTGACGACGGGCTGGCTCCTCACTAAACTGCGCTCACCGGAAGGTAGCACAACCCAAGATACCAGCCAATGGAGCCCAGTCCCGGACATGGCCCCTCTGCTCAAGCAGGCCTCCTCTACCGACTCAACGACGAGGATGCGGGATAGGCATCGTCGACGTCGAGAACAAAATGCTTAATTATGAAAACAAAATTAATAAACACTTAGCAAAATTCGGCATGACCTTTCCTAAAAGCAAGACATATCGAGCGCCTGAAATTTACCAGAACATGGACGAATCAACATTCTAGCAAAACATTGGCCACTCGGTTAAACAACTAAGATTGTGACATGTTCAAAATATGACATATCCACTTCAAAATATCCATTTCAAATTTGCATATAACAGAATAATTGTTTTTACTAAAAATAACAACAAATGTGATAGTTCAAAATATGATCCTAATATTAAATAGCTAGGGTTCATACTACATTATCCTAAGATTCATACTACATTATCCTAAGATTAACTAGCTAGGGTTCATACTACATTATCCTAAGATTAAACAACTAAGATTAAACACCTAAGATTAAACAACTAAGATTAAAACCTACATTATCCTAAGATTAACTAGCTAGGTTTCATACTACATTTTCCTAAGATTAAACAACTAAGATTAAAAACCTAAAATTTTCAACTAGCTAGGGTTCAAAAGAAACTAGGGAGGAGGAGGAAGGAGGAGGAGGATGTACCTCTCGGTGGAGGAGGGCGGCACGCTGGGAGGGGGAGGGAAGGAGGGTGGCGGGGGGTGGGGGCCGGGCGGCCGGGGGAGGAGAGCCATGGGGCCGGGACGGCCGGGCGGGTGGAGGTCACACATGAGGGCGGCCGGTGGGGAGGAAGGCCGGCGCGGGGGATTAAGGGAGGGAGTGGAGTGTGTGAGTGAGCTGAGTTATGAGGCCGGGGGCGCGAGCAGGCCGGGGGAGGGAGTGGGCTTAGCAAAGAAGGTAATGGGCCGGCTCTCGCTAAGCCCACTAGTCAGAAGGCCGGCGCACATCACACGCCACAGCCTAAGTGGCTCGCCATTTTGGCCCAATGACCCGCTAAACAAGCGTGGTTCACGCCAACCAGCGCTGCTATAAAGTAGCAAGAGCACCCGTTTTGGCCGGCGCCATCGGGTACATACCAAGATGGCGTGGGCGCCCAAACAGCGCCATCGCTAAAATTCTATGTATAAGCATTTTCGTAGTAGTGTCAATGGATGACCCTAACAACGCTGGCGCTCCTCCATCGACATCTTAATGATATTCTTCAGGGGCATTAGTCCTCATTTTTTGTCCCTTTTGGTCATTCAATGACAAAGGGTGGGATTTGAGTTAGTCTTCAAGCGAGTCTTATATATGGGCTGTTTTTCCTTAAGTTACAACTCTTGCTCTTCTGAGGTGTTTGCTCTGATGAGTTTTAAACTTAAATCCTATGGTGCTCTGATACTTTTGAACTGCTTTTCTGCATGCTTATTTCCTCAAGTACATTAATGCACGCATGCTGAATTTCATCAGACACCATATTTCAATATGCATTTCAAATTCTTCATATTATATGTCAAATGCGTGTATGAATTACAATATATATATATATATAGGGGGGGAGATCTCCATGATATTACTCTACAATGTGCATTTGCAATCCAAAGCAAATTCCTCAAATATGCACATCTTCAGGGGGAGTTCTTCTATATCTTGCAATCAAATTCCTCAATATCAGTATTTACACTTCATATGTTTATCCCTGTTGAAAACTTAACCTATTTGTCATCAATCACCAAAAAGGGGGAGATTGTAGGTGCATCTAGTGCCCCTTAGTGATTTTGGTGTGTTGAAGACTTATAGGTTATGGGACTAATGTGTTTATGAGTGTAAACAAGTTCTATAAGTCTATGAGGAGTTTGATATTTACGAAGAAAGTCGACCCCTAAAAATAAATGTCTTCATTTGAAGACTTTGGTTTTCTTGAAGACTTTGAAAATGAGAAAATTGGTGTGACCTTGAAGACTTTGATATTCATGCGAGGATTATGAAGCGTGAAGACTTTTGTTTTCGTAGTTTCATTTTCTCTTTCTTGAGTCATAGGAAACACCGTACTGTTAAAGGGGGTCGAGGTAAAACTAAGGAAAAGTTTCTAAGTGATGCTCATCTCAAAATCCTACACATACCCAATCCTTTCGAGTGAAGCCATTGGAAACCTCATACAGTTCAGTCAATTTCTTCAGTGACAGAGACGAAGATCTTTTGGTATCTGAGGAATTTGTTCTGACTGAGGAGTTAGTAATTCGCCAGTGCGGATTGCCTACAAGTGAGGAACATGATAGCCGTGAGGAATTTGAGAGATCAAATTCCGACCATTGCTGTGTTATGCGCTAGCTGTCCAAAATATCCTAACCACCTAACAGTCATATCATTGAAGGGCATTTATGTCTTATCATGTGAGGCTGCTCCCTAGGATATAAATAACCGCCCCCTACAACCACTAGTTGGTTGGCTGCTCTGAGAGAAACTGACACTTGTCATTGAGAGCATCCCATCCTCTGAGACATTGAGCGAAAATCATCAAGTGAGGAAAACCCAAACCCAAAACACCTACAAACCCAACGTATTGAGCATCACTGAAGATATTGTTCCTGTGTGGAACCGACGCTTGTTAGCTTTGAGGACTGCGCATCCTCAGACGGTTAGGCGTCATGGTCTAGAGCATCCAAGAGGAATTTTGGATCTCTGAGTGACTGAGTCTGTGAAGGTTTGGAAGTCACCTAAAGACTTACCACGAGTGATTGGGTGAGGTTTGTGTGACCTTACCTCAAGGAGAATACGGTGAGGACTGTGTGTCCTCAGGTTTAAATACCTAGCCGCTCCAACTGCATCGCACGACCGCCACAAAGAGTTGGAACTGGTCTACCAAATCATCGTCTTCACCAAGCTACAGGTTCTATTTCCTCAATCCTTTCATTTCCTCATTCATGTGTTGATGTACCTAATCGTTACTGTTTGAAGACTTTGACTGAAGACTTTCTTAATTTCCTCAATCCTAATTCTCCAGTCACTTTATCTTCAGCGTGCTTATCCTGTTTACACAATACTTGTGCTCTGTGTATGTTTCATTTCATCATGATGACTATGCTACTGCTCTGTTATGCATGCACCTGAGTACTTATTCCGTTGCTCGTAGTTCGTGACTTAGGAAATTCCTCAAGTTGGATTTCCTCAGTGACGAATTTGTAAAAATCGCGTATTCACCCCCCAACGCACTTTCAATATGTGTTCAATATTTTGATGATATGTATGTTGTGATTCCTTTAGTGTTGTTATGTGAACGTAAACTACATGGCACTTCACCATCTTTGAGCCTAAGGGAATTCATTATGCAGTAGTTATTAGATGATGGGTTGCTAGAGTGACAGAAGTTTAAACCCTAGTTTATGCGCTATTTCGTTAGGGACCGATTTGGATCCAAATGTTTAATGCTATGGTTAGATTTTATCTTAGTACGTTTCTCGTAGTTGCAGATGCTTGCGAGGGAGTTAATCATAAGTGGGAGGTTTGTTCAAGTAAGAACAACACCCAAGCACCGGTCCGCCCACATATCTAATTATCAAAGTAGCGAACGCGAATCAAACCAACATGATGAAAATGACTAGATGAAATCCCCGTGTGCCCTCAAGAACGTTTTGCTTATTATAAGAGACCGTTTTGGCCTGTCCTTTGCCACAAAAGGATTAGACTACCTTGTTGCACTTTATTTACCGTTACCATTACTTGTCCATGAAAAATTATCTTACTATCAAACTACCTGTTACCGACTATTTCAGTGCTTGCGAAAATTTACCTTGCTGAAAACCACTTGTAATTTCCTTCTGCTCCTCGTTGGGTTCGACATTCTTACTTATTGGAAGTACTATGATTGATCCCCTATACTTGTGGGTCATCAGCAGGCAAGCCCTGCCGCCACATCGCAAGGCGGCAACACTGCTGTTGCTGCATGCGAGCCGACAACATCTGTTTTTGTTTCGTCTTTCTATATGGCACTGATTCCTACTGCCGGTAGCATCTTTTTTGTTTGTCTTTGTATATGGCACCGATTCCTACCACTGTTGCACACTGATTGCAGTGTTTTGGATCACGTATATTTCCCGCCTAAAATTTCGTCTGTTCGCGCTTATTTTCACGGCATCATATTTGTCATCCGAGCCTATAAGTACACCAGTCCATAGATGAGGTCCACGAATAGCCTATTTTCCCGCCTATTCGCGGCACATGTGACATTTGTTCCCGCCTATTTTTCCCGCCATAAATTCTTTCCGTCATTTTCTTTCCCGCTATTTTCTTTCCTGCCAAATTTTCCCGCCATCAATTCTTCCCGTCATTTTCTTTCCCGCCAATTTTTCCATCAGCCCCGCGCCCCCGTTCTTCCTCCTCCATTCTTCTTCTTTCCTTCTCTCCCCACCCGAAAACACTCTAAAAATAGAAACTAATTATCCAACTTCATGCAGCAACTATAACATCAAATTAAGATACAAAATAATGCTCCTACAATAAGACATTACAAACTAATAATACAAGTACATCTGAATTAAACGGTAGAACTGAACTTATAAAATACAACTTAAAACTACATGAAGGCATCATCGTCATCCTCCGTCGATGCAGAACTCTTTCCCTTCGATGATGTAGTAGTCTTGACCTTGGCGTTAGGCATGAAGATATCGTCTTCGTCCTTGCTATTGGCAGTCCATAAAAAAGCATGTACTGCTACAATCTCCAGGTATGATTCACTCTTAGTTGTAGCTTCTTCGATCTTCCATGCAACCTGGGAAGTTCTTTCCGTATCTCCTCAAAGGTCCTTGAAGGCCACCCGCACCTAGTTAATGCGTGACCCAGCTCATTCTGTAGGGTGTCACTACTGATGAGTTCATCCAATGGAACTATTCTATTGTCTCTCTTGAAATCGGCAGCTAAACGTAGAAGACATTTGGACATACTAGGGTGAAAACTATGATCAAAAGGATAACTGGACATGTTGACGAGACTACGAGACTACACTGGACTGCTTACCCACCTTAGTGTGGAGGAGATTTTATAGGTTCAGAAGAGAAGAATAGGCGGGAACACAGAAGCAGGAAACTATGGCGGGAGATATAGGCGGGAAACGACGGCGCGAGATATAAGAGGGAATTCAGAAGCGAGAAACTATGGCGGGAGATATACGCAGGAAACATTGTTGCCGCTTGGTCCAGTAGCAGCAAGTGCCACATGGGAACCGAGGGGGTATTTTTGTCACTCTGGTCCAGAGGTGATCAGATACAACACAGTGTCGATGCCGCATTTATTTCTCTATTTTAATATCATAATTCAAATGCATTTTATTTCCTCATACATAGATGTTTTTTACATACATCGGAAAGTCTGAAACTGATGTAGGTAGATACAATAGGTTACACACGTAGATAGATGAATCACCCTACTCGAGGACGACCAACTGGCCTTTCCCGAGGACCGGAAAGCGTCAAGCGACTAGGTGGTCGAGTTACACGAAGACCACGGCCGTACTCCTCTTTGGCTTCATGTGTCTGCGACGCCCGCGTAGGTGATGGAGTCTGGAATCCTTGTTGAGATCTTGGTGCGTAATTGTAGGTGTATGGTTGTGACTCCTCAGGGATAAAAGATGGGCCAATAACATCCCCTCCGAAGAAGTCTATAACTAATCCTGTAACCGTGTCGCCATGATCATGTGATGCTCTCAGGATGCCTGTGTTGAGGTCATGTTGAGTGTCATCATCGTCCCATGTACAATCAGTTATTTCCTGCACAGAGAAATATTGTAATAAACCATTAGAGGATAATATATGATATGATTGTAAATGCATTAAAAAATATAAACATGACTACCTGATGAGATCCCTCGCCTCTAGTGTATGGCCATTGTTCGTCGTAGTGGTTTATCTCTAGCACACGAGTCTCCTCGGGCATGGAGATCCCTCACGTGGAGAGATATGGCTGAGATCCCTCACCTTGGGTGTATGCGCCATGTCTTATGTACGCATATGGGTTTGGGAAAAGAGTCTGCTCTGGCATCAAATCCAAGCCCGTGTCATGTTCCTGAGATGTCTGCCCCTGACGAAGCTGCACAGAAGGAGAGTGATGCAGTGGCAGAGCGAGTCATGTCATGGCAATGTGGTTGTAGTACTCCGACCCTCCCCCCACCGCCCATGGCTCGTACGCACCTCGCTCGGTCTGGACGACGGCACCGCACTCGGTCTGGCTGACCTCGCTACCATCATGTTGTATGCTCCAGTGACAACGTCATCGCCTGTACCGCATCTGAACATTTTGGCCACGTAGTCTTGAATACGTTTGAATGTTGACTTGTGAGCTGGAATGTCCCGGGCCTGCATGCCTTCCCCCTGCCATCTCCCCTACTTGATTGCAAATTTCAAGCTGAACAATATTTGGTTGTTATTTAGTTGAAATGATTATGAAATGATGGACCTAAATAATTTACTTGTGATTACCGCGTAGTCACAATAGTAAGCTGCTGGTAGCTCAATCTGTCCCTGCATCCGGCCAACCCACCTGTAATGATGAAGTCGTCGTTGACCTGTAAGCACTGATGGGTCGTTGCATATCGATGATGATGCGCTTTGGTCGGCCAGTGTCGTTTTGGCCCTGTAGTACTGATTACATAAGATCTACAAATACATGCTATAAGAAGAGAACACTTGCAACACCCTTTAAAAAATAAAATTACATTATAGTAGGAACACTTTCATGACAAGAAACTTGGGAAAACATGTATCGACTAAGCATTATGAGAAATGTCGGAAAAGCATCTTTCATAGGCCTACCGCACACTTGGATGACATTTTTGGGTCTTCCATGACAAGACTATTCGCGTAGAAGAGAGGGTGGGAACTTTTCGACGATTGCTCGGGTGAGTTACACCTCGCTTGATATACGCTCGGTGGTACTGACCTGGTCATGCTTGGATGTCAGCCTCTCATACAAACGCCACATGTGGGGAGAGGGGGGGTAGTTTGCATATAATATATTTTCAAAATAATGTTCATGCATTTAAAAACAATTTTAAAATGAGTGGGAGAGGCGGTGTATGAACCAAGTGGCAGGGAGCTCACAGAGGATGGCCCTCATATCCAACTCGTGGGGTTGTTTTTAAAAGTTTGAAACATTCCCTAGCGTTGGAGTGATTCAATGACAGGCGTGTCATGTGGTGGTCTGGGTCACTGCCTTGCTATTGATCATGTTTGGACGCTTTGCAATTAGGTGGACACGGCGACACTTTCAGTGAGGACAGGAGGGAGGATAAACAACACTACCACAACACATATGGGTGCTCTATTGAAATAGATGATGTGGAATTGTTGAGGGGTCTTGAGTCGTGCTTATTGTGACAGGAGCATAAATTTTGTTCTCCAGTTACAATGCACACACATGTTTCCTAGTATAGTTAAACATATGAAAAAAGTTGTTTTCATGCCTAAGCCCATGTTTGTTTGGGCTTTTGCTTATGCTTTTGCAGCTTTACAAAAGCTCCTCGATAGGAATTTTTTGCTTTGGCTTATGAATCAATATTGTTATGTGATGGTATAAGTCAAAAGCCGAAGCAAAAAACACCTTTTTAGGAGCATATTTGGCTTTTTTACCAAAGTGAAAAAGTTGTAAAAACAGAAGCAAAAGCCCATACAAATAGGCCTAAGTCATACAATTAGATGGCATATATTGTTTCTTTGCTCGGACTCCCTTTCTTGGTTACAAAAAATGTGATACCTATCGTGCTTCTTTTGTAAGCAAGACCTTCAAATGGATAACATGGAAACTTGATTTCTAAAATACCTTAAAAAGGACACAAATTTGAACTGGAAACTTAATTAAAATACAAGTTTGACAAAATTAAAAAGTAAATATCTATATCGGCCAACCGACCTTGTTCTTCATCGGTCGCCCCGCTTGCTCGCTTTTAGTAGGCTCCTTATGTAAGCCACATACGTCGGTAGGTCCCACCCATCGCTTATCCCTTATTTCTTTATCCTATCAAACGGAGAGCACTCAGCCATTCAGCTTCTCCCACACCTCTCTCCTGCTCGTGTCACACCTCCCACCTAGCAGCTCACCAGCGATGGCCGCCACCATGCCATGCGCACAGTCGTTTGCCCGCACATGCGTACACCCCTGTCATGATGTGGCGTGCAAGGTCATCGGCACGGGGATGGCAGGGACCACATGTTGCGCCTCTATCCAGTCATCGAGACGACGAGCTGCGATGACAAGTCCCACCCCCCTCGCACAGGAAGACGCCATGACCGTGTGCCACCCACCCGAGTAGTCCTCCTCTATCGTGGTCGTTGCGCGCTCTGACGGGTCGTGCTACAACCGGCGACCAACCGTGTTACGACCAATGACCGGACATGTTGCAACCATGATAGACGAAGATGCGCGCGTCGGCGGGGCGTGCTACAACCGCCCACGGGGGAGTTGCACCCATCAGTGCCACAGTGTTGGAACGAGCGACGAGAAGAGTTATGACGGGTTACGTGGCGTGCGAGGACGTCGGAACCCGCTACCATTTTTGTTGGGCTTCTCTTTCAGAAGCACACTTTCTTTAACGAAAAGCATATTTAGCAGAAGGGAAAATCTGTGTATGAAGGAGAACCATATTTTGAGAAGAAGAAAACAACAACATCAATACAGGTCAAATTTAGTAGCTTCAGAAATTTATGGCCTAACCCGCTCCGCCACTGCCAACCAAATTTGGAGAAGCCGGGTGCCTCTCAAATGCAAAATTTTCGCCTGGCTGGCCTCTCAATATCGGCTTTGGACCTCGGATCGTAGAGCTAGACACGGGCTACAAGAGACTACATCGTCTTGCTTCACGTGCGAGCAGGAAGAGGACACTGTTGATCACATTCTAATCCAGTGCGTCTACGCGAGGCAAGTTTGGCACGGATGCTTCGAGGGCCTACAAGTCAACATCCAAACCCCAAACTATGACGACACTTTCATGGCATGGTGGGAGAGGTCGCGTGCCTCCTTTCATGGGAAGATCAAGAGCGGGTTCGACTCCTTCGTCATCGCTACCGCATGGCACCTCTGTAAGCAAAGGAACGCTAGGGTGTTCAATAGGGATGACCAATTCAGATCGGACAGTAGCTTAGTGCTTAATATCCTTGAAGAGATAAAGCAATGGAAATCGGCGGGAGTAGGAGTTGAGGGTTTAGCTAGGTTTGTGAGAGAGTAGGCTTTGGTCTTCCATGTTTGGAGTTGGAGTTCCCGTCTTGACGACTCGTCGTCTCGAACGGCCTCTTGTAAACAACTTTTCTCCCTTTTATAAAAATACGGTACGCTTTTGGCATACTCTTGAAAAAAAAAATTATGTCATTTCCTAAAAAACAATTATGCGGTTGATACACCTCATTTTGGAATGTGCTTAGGACCAATACAAACTAAGATTGATTTTTGTACCACCGAATTTCCGTAAAGCCTAATTAGCAATGTATTTTCTATCTGCCTTTACCATCCTCTTCCTATTTATGATAGAAATTCGTCAATAGGATGCAGAGGCGTCCAGGTTTTTAACTGAAGAAATCCTATTTATGGACTGAGAAACTGAAGACGTTCTACTTCTTTCTTCAGTGACAAGAACGACGCGTCCGGAATTAAAACAGCTGGATTAACAGCGCGTGAGATTGCCGCGGTCGAGCTTGAGTTGGATCCCAGTTCCAATTCAGCCGGCGACAGCTCCAATCCGAGTTCGGCAAGAATCAGGAGCTCTCCCCTGAATAAATGGGCGGCGCCGGTGGAGCAGCAGCCCCAATTCGATCTGCTCGCCCACCTTCCCGATCTCCAGACCTAGGCACGCCATCGATGGCGGCCAAGGTGCTCCAGCTCCGCAGCGCCGACGGCAAGGTGCTCGTCGCTCCGGCGTGGGACTATCGTCCGGCCGCCGCCCAAGCCCTCCCGCTGGAGATGCGGGTGCCCTCGCGCGCCCTCGAGAGGGTGCTCCAGTACTGGACCAAGCACAGCCTGGCCAAGGCCACCGGTGAGTCCCGGGAGTCCCTCGCCCGCTGGGACGCCGACTTCCAGCGTCGTCTCGAGCAAGACGGCCTCGCCAAGGAGGCCGCCGCAGCCGCCCAAGAACTCCGCCGCCACGGCGTCCACCATGGAGGGCGTCCCCGTCGCCACGCCGCCACGGGCGCATCTGCTATCGCTGCTCCAGCCACCGCCGCCCGTGCTGATCCTGTCCGTGCCTGGTGCCAACTCGTTCACCACCTCGAGGGTGTCGACCACGGAGAACCTAGCCCGGCGCCGACGGCGCCCATCGTTTTCCATGCCTGCGATATTGCCGTCGCCGCGCGCCCTGGGCCTGACACCACCTTGCCAGCGGCTGCTGGTACTGAACCTGTTGGTGTCCGGTGCGCCATCCGTGCCCGTGGACGCCAGATGGCTCAAGACGAGGAGTCCGCTTGCCACCACCGCAAGCGCCCGGCTTCCAAGGCTCCACTCTGCCTGCCTGCCACTGCTGTTGCGCCCGTGAAGAAGGTCTCTCGTCAGGTCGCTTCCAAGGCTTGCTCTTTCGTCGGCTCTACACCACTGCCTGCCACTGCCACTGCTGTGAAGAAGGTGACTCCAGCAGCTTCAACTCTGCGCGCAAGAAGGGGATGAGGGAGCTCAGCTGCAAGGTTCCCAAGCAAAACCAATCGCCATTGCCTGTCACTGCTGTTGCAGCACCAAGGAAGCAACCAATTCCTTGGCTGCGTCCAGTGGTATTACGCCTTCCCTAGTCTTTTAGTTGCTTCCTAAACCATGCACACATAAGTTTCATTTAATCTTTGTCCCTCTAGGTTCTGCACTTGCTTACCAAGATTTCAGTGTTCTTTGAATCCCGTTCAGTCATTAGTAATTTTACTAGAGTGTCAGCAGAGTCTCCATCTAGCTAGGCAGCAAAAACCTTGTTAAGATGTGTACGGCATAGTTACCACTGCATTCATACCTGGTCCTAAGTTAAGGGTTTAAGTAAATAAAGGGCATTTTCAGTAAATCAAAGTAAAGCAGATGAGCCTAAAAAGGAAACTCATGTACTGCAATTCCGGCACGAGACAGAGCGTAAAACGCACTCGCCGCCAAATCCAAAATGCCCGTTTGCTACCCGGCTTGTAGCAGGAAAAAGGAGTAGAATTGAACTTGTCGATACACACAGTAATCATGTGAGCTGCCTAGCGTCTGGAGACTATGCTGACTCTCCTGTAAAATTAATCTTGGCTGACTTGGATTCTTAGGCATTGGCGTCGTGGTGAGTTAAAGTTGCAGTTTCCGACGAGTAGCATTGGTTGGTGAACTCTTGTGTGTATGTGTGAGTGAAGCTTTGAGCTAAGCAAGTCCTTGATGTACCGACTATCAAGTCCTCAATGTATCGACTATCAGGTCATATTGTAATCAATATCAGATATGAATGAAAAATTGTTGGCCTGAATTTGAGCAGAGCATTTGAGTAACTCTGTATTTTATTTTTATGTTTCTATGCGTCTTGAAACACTCCGCTGCTCTTGTCAGAAAAGTATGTACACGAGGTACGATCCGATGGATTCACCTATGATTTCACATCCTTTGTTGAGTTGTGAAGCGCATGGACATGTTTGGGGGAGTTTGTGGTTACAGATACAGCAATCTGATTGTCAAGAATGTGAAAAAGGTTGCAGCTCTTTGGCAAATAGGTTGGGTTTTTCTCAGATCATGTTAGCTTTTCACTTGGGATACAAATGTCAAGAATGTGAAAAAGATTTCAGTGCAACAGCAGTCTTACGTTCTCTGGCTCCTTCAGAGATTTTCCTGTTCATTTGAATATTACAAATTCCACCGTCCATCCTAACATCTCACCAAGCAACCAAATATTGCGCTTGTACCATTGGGCATTGCTTGGAATCACTGTATCTAATTTGTTACTTTTAAAGGAGCGACAACATGCTCAGAAGAACCTGATGATATTTAAAACTTTGCTATCACCCATAAGGTGATTCATATTCTGGACCCTGAATATGCAGTGCTTGCATTTGCAGTGCATGAAAACTGATTTTTAGGCATATTAAGACAATAATAATTTTGTTGGAACTTTTGCATGCTCAAATGCCAAATCATTCTAGAAGACATAATTTCTTTTTTAAATATATTTTCTCTTCAAGCAAGAATGCTGCCAAGATCTGTGCATCGTGAACAATTTCTTTGAATCCATATGCAAATGTGGTACAGAGCATGCTGCTTTCAGTTTGCTCTGTTAGCACATTTACCCGTGTTTTTTTTTCTCGGGCAGAAAGTACTGGTTTCCTGCTGCATTTTTTCCGTTGTGTGTTCAGTGACGAAAAAATGCCTTTTTTCTGCAGTTCTGCTGCATTTTTCTGATGAGTGTTGAATGATGAAACAATTTCCAAGATCTTATTGAACTTCTTTACGTATACAAACATATTTTGAACTTATTTACATATACAAACATATTCTGAACTTATTTACGTCTACATTTTCCAAGATCTTTCTGAACTTCTTTCTGGACCATTCTGAACTCTGAAGTCAGTTGTTTTTCTTGTGTCGTTTTTCTTTTGGTGTTCCTTCCTAACCTCATCAAACTAGCTAGGTTGCTTGATTAGACTGATGAATAATGAACATACAAAATCAATCAACCATTCTGAGTTGGAACATGCCAACAACCATGTCCATTGAATGAACAAAAAAAAAGAACAAAATCACTTTCGCCCAGAAAGATTTTGAGTGAAAGCACATGGAGCGGGACAGCTGGATGTAACATCCCACTTTTTATTAAATTTGGATGTTAAATAGAATCATCAATGCATATTATATTTTATTGCATTTTGGAATTTTTCTAGAATATTCAAATAATTTTTCCAATCGAGAAAACAATAAAAGAGGGGATGAGATGACTTCCTCAATTATAAAAGAGTTGGGAAATTCATTAGAATATTATTTGGAGTTTTTTGGTATTTATTTTATTTGCCAAAAGTGCATTCATTGCATTAGGAAATTATTTAAAAAAATTGTGCTTAGATTAATGTTCACTATGCCCTATTTATTCTATAATGATTTTAAAATTATTGTGGTATTTTTATAAATTAGTTTTGGTGTTGTTTTGGACCTCAAAATGTTTTTGTAAAGGAAAAAAAACAAAACACACGCACACACGCACGCTAGCAGGCCCAAGCACAGCGCCAGCCAGCCGGCCCGCTCGGCCGAAAGTGGCCCAAGGCCAGCCCCGTGTCCGACTGGCCTTCGAGCCGGCCGCCCGCTCTCACCTCTCTCTCCCTCACCCGCCAACAGTGGGCCCTGCCCATCGCCTCCAACCTCCCGCTCGCCCCGCTCGGATGAGCACTGCACCGCGCCCGCCCGCAACCACCGTCGCGCTCTGCCCCCGGGATGAGGCTTATCCCGCTGCTCCCCGAGCCCCTAGCCGCTCCTATAAATGCCCCGCGACCCCCACTTCTCATCTCGCCTTCCCGCATCGTCCCACGCCGCTCCTACCCTACGCCGTCGCCACTTGGATCTCGCCGGCCGAGTCGACCTCGCCAGAGCTTTCCGACGCCCATAAGCGACCTCGGCCCAGTTTTCTTCGTCAAACGAATTCCCGGCTCTTTGCGCATCTTTTTGACACGTTTTGGTCGCCTAGGTCTCGCCGTTGCCGCCTAACGACCCGTGCCCTCGCCGGAGCACTAGGTCGCCGCCTTCGCCTCACCCGTCCTGGCCACGTCGAGGACACCACCACCCTCGCCATGACCGCCTCGACACGCCGGACCCTGCCGCCTCCTTCCCCGTCGCTGACACGTCTTCGACGTATCTACTTTTCCAAACACTTTTGCCCTTGTTTTGGACTCTAACTTGCATGATTTGAATGGAACTAATCCGGACTGACGCTGTTTTCAGTAGAATTGCCATGGTGTTATTTTTGTGCAGAAATAAAAGTTCTCCGAATGACCTGAAAATCCACGGAGACACGGTTTGGAATTAATAAAAAATACTGGCGAAAGAATCAGCATCAGGGGGGCCGCACCCTGTCCACGAGGGTGCAGGGCGCCCCCTGCCTCGTGGGCCCCCTGAGACTCCACCGACCTCAACTCCAACTCCATATATTCACGTTCAGGGAGATAAAAATCAGAGAGAAGGATTCATCGCGTTTTACGATACGGAGCCGCCGCCAAGCCCTAATCTTCTTCGAGAGGGCTGATCTGGAGTCCGTTCGGGGCTCCGGAGAGGGGAATCCGTCGCCATCATCATCATCAACCATCCTCCATCACCAATTTCATGTTGCTCACTGCCGTGTGTGAGTAATCTCATCGTAGGCTTGCTGGATGGTGATGGATTGGATGAGATTTACCATGTAATCGAGTTAGTTTTGTTAGGGTTTGATCCCTAATATCCATTATGTTCTAAGATTGATGTTGCTATGACTTTTCTATGCTTAATGCTTGTCACTAGGGCCCAAGTTCCATGATTTCAGATCTGAACCTATTATGTTTTCATGAACATATGTGAGTTCTTGATCCTATCTTGCAAGTCAATAGTCACCTACTATGTGTTATGATCCGGCAACCCCGAAGTGACAATAATCGGGACCACTCTCGGTGACGCACCGTAGTTTGAGGAGTTCATGTATTCACTAAGTGTTAATGCTTTGGTCCGGTACTCTATTAAAAGGAGGCCTTAATATCCCTTAGTTTCCATTAGGACCCCGCTACCACGGGAGGGTAGGACAAAAGATGTCATGCAAGTTCTTTCCCATAAGCACGTATGACTATATTCGGAATACATGCCTACATTACATTGATGAACTGGAGCTAGTTCTGTGTCACCCTATGTTATAACTGTTGCATGAGGAATCACATCCGAGATAATTATCCATCATTGATTCATTGCCTATGAGCTTTTCACATATTGATCTTTGCTTAGTTACTTTTCCGTTGCCACTGTTACGATTGCTACAAAACTACTGCCGTTACTTTTGACACCTACCATTACTTCCATACTACTTTGCTACTAATATTTTGCTGTAGATATTAAGTCTTTCAGGTGTGGTTGAATTGACAACTCAACTGCTAATACTTGGGAATATTCTTTGGCTCCCTTGTGTCGAATCAATAAATTTGGGTTCAATACTCTACCCTCGAAAACTGCTATGATCCCATATACTTGTGGGTTATCAGTCGCTGGAACACGCCGGAGCCGCCGCCCTGCTGATGTCGAGCCCTGCCCGATGCCGATGTCGTCACCACTGTGAGCCACCACCCCTTCTCCCGTATGTTTAGTTTAGTTTTTTATTTTGAAACGTTCGGTTTTAGTTAAACCGATCTTGGTTTACTTTCTATTTAGCCATCGCCGCTGTTTTTGTTAGTTGCCGGCCATCCGCTGTTTAAACACCACAGCGAACGGGTATGCACCAGTAGGAATCTCCCACGCGGCCAAGGGCCTGTTCGTAGTTATATTTTCTTTTTTATTTCACTGTTTAGTCCCTAAATTTAGTAAATTAGTCCCTGAATTTTTGATTAGCCATAACTTTCAACATAGATCCAAATTTGATGAAATCAGCGTGTTGTGGTTTTGTCACGACAGATGCCCTAGTCAAAGGACTTAGGTGTGGATCCATTGCAACTAGGTTAGCTTGAAGGGGTTGAACATGACAAGGGACACAAGGAGTTTACCCAGGTTCGGCCCCTCTCAATGAGGTAAAAGCCTACATCCTGCCTCTAGTTGTATTGCTTGAGTTTCGATTACAGGGGAGCGAATATGCTTGACCTGGTTCTCGATAGGTTGTCTCTTGAGTTAACCCGCCGCCAGGTCTCACCTTTATATACATAGGAAGAGACCAGGAGGCTTACAGAGTCCCGGCCGGCTCACACATTGTGACCGGCTCGGTTTCTAACTAATCATTCCTTACAGAGCAAGCCTTCCTACGGCGGTTCACAGGCTCAGGCCTTGGGCCTTTACCAGGCCTGCCTCCAAGGGCCGTCGTCTTCATACTTCTCCTTGGGCCTCCTTGGACCTTCTTCATATTAAAGCACCAACAGTGTAACCCGGCCCCCCTCGGCGGGTCACACCTCGGAGTTATATCCCCAACATTAGGCCCCAGGTTGATTTGAACTTGTTCATATCAATCTTCATTGTTGAACTTAAAAGAATGTATTAGTGCCAAATCTTCATCAGACCGTTGTAACCCACCATGACGTCACATAAGCGTAAACCATTGTAACCCGCCATGACCTCGTGCACATTAATTCCGCACAAGACCCAGGATATCTCAACGGATCTTCATCTTAATGGGCTTCCCGAGAATCGAGGCGTTCACATTGTTAACATAATAATTTTGCCTCCTCGATTTCCGCACATGCCATCTTATCACCTCCTTATAAATAGGGACAGGGGCCCTCTTTTAACTTTTTACCCCTGCCTCTGCCTCTTCTTCTTCCTCCTCGCGACACCACTGCGACCCGAGCTCCACCGCTGCTGTCCTCCTTCGGCGATGTCAACACCAGCCGCTGCATCAACCTGAATGAACCAGAGAAATGCGGCGTACTCCTGCTCCCCATCTCCATCATCAGGTACCACTTCCTAGTCTTTCAAATCTGCATTAGGTTACCAACCATACGCGAGTTCGTCGGCCTTCATCCCTGTCGTCCGTAGTTCATCCATCACGCCAGCTAGTTGAACTCAGATGTAATGCCAAAATCATGTTTTAATCCATTTGATGCCGCTTGTCAACTACAGACCCATTACTTTCTGTTGAGATTCACCCCCAACACAACAGTTCATCCTCTGCATATTAGGTTTAACAATTTCCACCTGTTTTTCGAACGGTCGTAGATCCGAAATTATAGGTTGAATCTGTGAAACTTGGTTGTGTAGCACTTAGTGAAATTTTATTCGATTCCCAGATCTGTAACCATCTGCTTGACCATTGTCGTATAGGCAGCTCAAATGACACTTTGTAATCCACCAAATACTAGCCGGCTTACTTTATGAGCTGTTTAAACCGCCAGTACTTATCCAAGCTTGACATTATCCAGCTATTTTATTTTCTTCTACCATTAAGCAACTTACCGATCCTTGCGCATAACTAATTCAACATAATAACCTTACTTTGTTCAGCCATCGGGCGGCTCATCATCAAAAATTTGACCCGCCATGATTTACTTTCTAGGCTTTTACTTGATGAAAATGACTAAGACCGTCACCTCCTGCGACTGGGTCATTTCCACTGTCACGGAACGGTCTCTCCAAGAGTTTGTTGACATGGGCGTCTTGCCGTCTAAGGATGTCATCCATTGGCGGGTTCCTGGAGCTGAGGTCCCACCTCAACCAAAGGAAGGAGAAGTCATAGTCTTCTCTGATCACATGCCCCAAGGTTTCTCACCGCCTGGCTCAAAAATCTTCCGCGTATGTTCTGAATTTCTATCAGCTTCACCCTCAAGACATCGGACCCAACTCAGTTTCCAATATCTGCAATTTCCAAGTCTTTTGTGAAGTATATCTTCAAGAGGAGCCCAGCGTTGACCTCTTTAGAGAATACTATTATCTGAACCGCCAAACAGAAATGACAGACGGACTCAGAATTGAACTCGGCGGAATCTCTATCCAAAGACGAAGAGACATTGTATTTCCTACAGCCTCTCTTCCCAGTCATCCTAAAGATTGGAATCAGACTTGGTTTTATTGCCAAGATACGTACCTCTTTGGCAGGTGAGAACCCTCTGTCGGGTTTTCGTATCCACCGGCTCAACCCAAGACACCCACTTCCAGACCAGACCAGCTCTGCTAAACGGGCCAAATATGGACCCATTTTTGCCAAAATAAGGGACTTGGTGGCAAATGCCTTTAAGCCACCGCCCCGGCTTAATGTGCACATACACAAAGCGATGTTAAAGATCCCCTGCGGTTTAATTCAACATGCCTTGAAGAGAAGGATATTAATGAAATGACCGAGTCCTTGCTCAGGGAGACTTTAGAAAACTGCAGTAAAACAGGGATGAGCCCATTCTATATTCTTAACCCGGATCCAGATGTAAGTGCTTCAAATCATTTTTACTTTACTTACTATTCTTATACATTGTATTCTCCTTATCCTCACTTGCTTTATAATCTTGCTTTCTTTAGGCTGATTCTCCTTTTTGGAACAAGAAGCTTCAAGATAAATCGGCTAAAAAGGCCGAGGCAAAGACTAAGGCTCCCAAGAAACCCGCCAAGAAGAAAAACAGACACAACAGAGCTATTTGCACTGAACGATGAGTCGGAGGTAGAACTCGATTCTCTTGGCTCCTTTTTTGTACATCTTATTGACGCTGAACACTCTCAGGAAGACGCGGAGACCAGCCAGGCAGATGTTGAAGAGGTAACTATTACTCCCTCCGTTCCTAGATATAGGGTGTATAGTTTTTGGCACGGAAATTAAAGAACGCACGTGGAGGGAAAATTTCACAAGTTTTGGGCAAGATTACACCTGACTAATTGACATGAGGAAATAGAGGAGCTTGCCCGATATAAGGAAATGTAAATAAATCCCTAAAAAAATTATCCAAATGAGTGGTGCAATGCAATACACCTTATATTTCAGACTTTTTCTCAAAAATCTATACACCTTATATCAAGGAACGGAGGGAGTATTTCCTCCGACTTAGAGCCTTTACCAAGACAGATCATTCGGCAAGTGACCCGGAAAGTAAGGTTTTCTCACCCTTTAGCTTACTTGGATCCCAACTTAATTTTGAAGAAACAACAGCATGAGGCTCGACGCACAACCCAAAATAGCGGAGGAGGAGAACTCTCTGCCGGCTATCCCAACACGCCGGCCCCTCACAAACGCTGAAAAGAGGTGCTTCTGAGTTCAATCTTCTCCTTTCCAAAGGCGGGTCTTATCTGTCAACCACTTAATCCTTCCGACTCAAATTATCATGGAACCTCTCACTCATCCTCCGTGACTCTCTGGAACTCGTGATACCTCTCTTCAAAGTTGCCCTGGGTGATAACATTTAACTTCTTTGCTGTAACATTCTTGAACTGATATATTAACATCCTCATGTGTCTCACTTTCAGCGGTATAGACAAACCAAGAAAGAATTTGAAGATGAACAAGCCGGCCAAAGACCCCAAGGTCACTGAGCCGGAGACACAAACAATATCAGAAGCTTCTCATCAAACTCCTGAAGCTGCTGCCGATGACCCGCCACCAGAGACTCATGATGTCATAATGGATCCAGTAGGTGTTGAACCGTCCAGCACTAAGCCGCCAAGTCCCACCAAGCCTGCTGAAGAAAATGCTGAAGACATTGTGGTCACTAGGACTGGCTATACAGAACCAAGGAACCTGTTGGGGATATAATCCTGAGGCATGACCTGCCCAGGAGGGGCCGGGTTATACCGTTGGCGGCTTATAGTGAAGAAGGCCCAAAAGGTCCAAGAAGCCCTAAAGATGGCGGTTCATAAAGCAAAGCTTATTGGAGGCCCAAGACCCGGAGGTAGTTCAAGACCCGAAGGTGTGTGTTGCTTAAGGTTAACTTGCTCTGTAAAGGCAAGTTTGGTTAGAAATCGAGCCGTTTACGTTGTGTGTGAGCCGGTCGGGACTCGTAAGCCGGGCATCAACTCAGATATAAAGGTGAGACCAAGGCGGGTTAACTCAAGAAAGAAGAAGTCGAGAACTAGGTCAAGCGTATTTGCTCCCTTGTAATCGAAACTCAAGTAATACAACTCGAAGCAGGACGTAGGATTTTACCTCATTGAGAGGGGCCGAACCTGGGTAAACTCCTTGTGTCCTTTGTCCCGCTCACCCCCTTCAAGCTAACCTAGTTGCGATGGCTCCACACCTAAGTCCTTTTTGCTTGGACATCTGCCGTGATAAATCCACGACAGTTGGCGCCCATCTTGGGGCCAGTGCATGATGGTTTCGAGTTCTTGAAGGGCGGCTTCTCTGGGATCAAGGGATACGTCGTGGGCGGGATGACCAAGAGTCGCCGCGGCAAAATCTACATCGACGACGCAGGCTGGGGTCCCGAGGCTGATTCAATCGAGTACGGGTATCGGGTTCCCTTTGGCGGAATTCATGTCTTCATCGGCAAGATCGGCGAGCCAGAGCATGAGTCGGAAGCCTGCATCAACACCATTGAGACGGCTCGGCGTGCGCGACCCACCAAGGTTCAACCCACCGTGAAGCATGCCTTCGTTGGTTTTATTCATGGGGCGGATCTCGAGGAGGGATCTGTGTCTGGTGGAGAGACGGCCATCTATACAGATGATGAGTCCTCAACCGGTGAAATCGATTCAATGTATCAGCTACAAGATGGCAGGCTTGGGGGCTGTTCCGATGGTGACAGTATTCCGGACCCCTATGAGCCACCGGCCAGGGCTGCTACCTTCATGGCCGGCACGCAACAGGTGATGAACTCAACGACTGCTGCGGCTATGACTGACGGTGTCCTGGAGTAGGGGGTACTCACCACGTCGTCTCCCGACCAGCTGGATCGGGCCGAGGACCCCCATGGCGGTTCACTCATGGGCCACTTCGAGCAGCCCATGCCGCATACAAGGGAGATCCCACAAGACTTGGCGCCCAAGACGAGGACTCTCCTAAACCCTAGGCCTCTGGTGTGTCATATAAGCCGAGGCCAGGCTAGTCAATAGACAATCTAATATTAGAACAATCTCGTGGTAGATGCATGTACTCTGTACTATCCCCAATATGAATATAATCAAAAGTAGGACGTAGGGTATTATATCTTCGAGAGAGCCCGAACCTGGGTAAAATCATGTGTCCATGTTACCATCGCTCCAAGACGCCAAGCTTAGGACCCCTACTACGAGAGATCGCCGGATATAGAACCGACATTGGTGCTTTCATTGAGAGCCTTTGGTGTTCGCCATGGATCGATGGGATGATCAGTGATATTTTTTCAAGAAGATCGGTTTCGTAGATGATCTCTTTTGCAAAATCATTGCTACCGTGTCATACTACTTTGCCTGCAGTTAGATCCGGATAAAAAAATAGCGGCAGCGGCCGTGTCTGCGTCTGCGTCTGGCAGTACATAGGATCTGAGGTTTGCTTCTAGCGGAGAAGCGCTCGCATGGTGATCAATTTGCAGGCTCTCTACCCAGCCGAAGAGATAGTGCGGAAGCAGTACCCTAATAGGGACTTGGCTCCATGGCAGCACATAAATAGGAAGATTTAATTATTTTTCCTTTTTTAACTCAGCTCTTCATCGGCCGCTGGCAGTTCGTAGTAATCCTTTTCGAAAAGTGCATAGACCTAATGTGCTACTAACCAAATTGACTCCTAGTTTTGCTGCACGGTGCCCTAGATTGATCAAGAATTCTAGTAATTCAAGTACTACTACTTCACGTGTAGATAAAAAACAGTCTATTCTCGGTACTAGCTCGTACATACCGCTTCTTTTTATTTGCTTCGGTCTACTATGGTCGTCGCCCGTCAAATAGAAATATTCTACCGATGTTCGACACTTGGCGAGCCTCTTGTCGTCACCTCGGCTAGCCGACCTGTGTCGACATTTGCGTACCGACGTCATCACCACTCCTTTGTCGACCGAATTTCGAAGTCGCCTTGGCGAGCCAACCTTTGCCAGCATCGCCATGTCGTCGCTTCATTGCCCATCAAGCAATGGGTGTGCGGATCGAGTCCTAATTTTGGGAGTAACCTTTCTACAACAGATAAACCAGGTGCTATTAATTCTAGTAATTTTTTCTTGCTTTAGTTTATTTTTCTCAAGTAATAATTACTCTGGTTTGTTCTATCATGTGTACACAGATCTATCAAATGATGGCCGCATTAACAATGGTTGTGTGATGGTTCGGTCAGTTTCCCATCTGCAATTCGGCGAACGCCACATCGGGGACTCAGACCGCCCTGTGAATACAGGCTTTGTCACGCCGGCGCCCCGCACCGATATTGGCTTCGACTCCAGGCCACATCTCTTTAAAAAAATTGCGTAAATTAATTACGTGAGGATTTTTTATATATTTATATTATTATTTTTTGGACTGCACTATTTTACATGTGTAGGTAGTCGACTTCGACTGCGTCACGCCGTCACTTCGTCAAGCCCGCGTCGTCATCCCAATCGGCGTAAATCGGCTCGCATGATCACCTTGTTGGTCCAATTGCCATACCGACATGTTCGGTTACCTCGGGGACTTCGGCATCGCTAAGAGAGCTCCGCCTCGAAAGTGTTCGGCACACGGGCCATATTTCTTTTATTACTCACTTTGCATAAATTATTTATTATGCTACTTTATTTATTTATTATTATTACTACTATTATGTCAGGCTTGCACTATTTTCTGTGCGCAGGTAAATGATCTGGGTTGGGCAGCATTGTCACCTCGGCGTACCGACGTAACGTCACCTCGGCTAGACCGGGGGCTTCGTCATCACTTCATTAACCCACGCCGGGAACTTCGGCGTCATACTGCCGGCCTGCCCCGTCGCCTCGGACGGACTAGGGGTTCCACCTTGCCACATTGGTCGTGCTATGTCGCCACTTCGGTGTGCCGAGATCTTTGCTCTGCCACCTCGGGACCGGCTTGGGGGCTAGGACCTCGTCCGCCAGAAGCTCAGGCCAGCGACGATACCAAGCACATTAACTAGCTAAGTCGCTTCCATGCTCATTTTTTAATTCTTTTTCGATTCGACCAAACATTATATTTGTGTTAAAAACTTAGTTTGTCAACAAACATTGTTTGTTAAAAACACTTCCTTTACCCAAGTTAATTGGGGGGCTCTTGAGTTTGTACGAGCCGTTCTATAATAATTGTTTTCTTCCTAGTCGTTGCAAAGTCTTTTTCTATCACTCCTTTTTCGTCGCGAGTGTGTGGTCAATAGTCGGGGAGCCTAGTTTCTCTCTCAAAGCCGCTCGAGTTTAGTTCGCTAAACTGGCCTAATGAGAAGTACTCCGCCTTCAGGATAGGAGGTTGCAGCCGTAGGCTGACCCGCTTGAAGTCTTGAGATCGGATGTGTCATACTAATGTACAATGTATAATAAAATTTTAAGACCAATTTTCAAATTGGCACCAAATGACTTGATTTAGTTGGACGTTAAGCTTTTCCATAAGTTTTTGGATTTTCAAGCTTATGGCACTTTTTAGCTATTTGTATGTTTTTCTTTCAGGAAGCGGGACATCCTCATGACCGAGGTGCCCTGCATAATAATTCAGCTTGGGAGATCTTTTTCGACCCACAGCTCGGTATCTTTCCCGCTGAACTACACCTCGGCTTTGACAGAACACACGCCACATCGGGACTAGTTCCCGAGCAGTGCAATGCCATACACCTTTAAAGGATTGGCAATATTAACGGGGGGCTGGACTACAGCCGAACCCACTAAAAACCAAGGTACACCATAGAGTCCTCGGCAAAAACATTCTCGGATATTGCTATATATGCATCGGTTTCGAATTGTGTCTTCGGTCTATAGATGAGTTGCCCGGCTCCTGTGCTTGCCTCCTACGTTTCGCTTTGTTTGGCTAGTTGTGCAAAGGGAGAACCACTGCGATTGTGCTTCCAACTCGAATGGTTAAGCACCTCAGTGGAGAAAGCCGAAAACTTACTGTCACAATGGGCGTAAACTGGTCAGCGATCCAATGACGGTGTCAAACTATAGATCGATACCGATTACCCTGTGTTAAACGATGGGCCTTTCATAACATTGGCCGTAGTGTTAATGGCTAGACTTCGGTCAGTGCCGAACACTAACAGGGGCTCGTAGCTAGCTTCCCCAGTTTAAATCTCCTATGACTAAGTTAAAGTTATAAAGCCTGCATATTTGATTGCCTTGTTTCTCTTAACACAACCGCCTCCGGGCACCGAGACGTCGACTAAGGGTTGTCTTGTTACTGTGGAAACACCCTGCGTAGCATCTACAAAGGGGTAGAAGCCGACGATGGGCCACTTTCAAATGATAAACGGTCGCAACGGAGTCAAAATAAATATATATCATCAGTGTTTGTATTCATTATACAAGCGTTGCCTTCCGTAATTATCATTATAAAGCCATAAATATGCATCAATTTGACCTAAGATTTTTGCAAAGCTGGGTTGCCTGGCTCCTGTGTTTACTCCTATGTTCCCGATCGTTCAGCTAGGCGGTAAAGGGAGCACCTCTGTGATTGTTACTACCGGGTCATTCGAGTTAGTACCTCAGACTGGGTGAAGCCAAAAGCTAGCTATCTTAAAGAATATAATGATCGGCAACGACGGAAGTGAAAATTTAGGTTCGCTGAAGACCACATAGTTCGGGATCTTTCCCCAAACTAAATCCTCAATAATTTTCTCCCGCATTGATTGGAGGTGAGGTTTCATGATCATGGTCAGCATAACAACCCAAAGAAAGGAACCGATAGCGGGACTATTTTCTTTGGAAGATGTTCTTACGTTTAATAGCAATATAGCATATCTCTCTGTGTACCTTTTTTATAAAACCTTATGACCGGATTGCCTTGTTTGCCGTAAATGTTTGCCCTCATAAAGGCTTTATAAAGTAGGATAAACACTCCCCGGCTATTCGCCGAGGAGGTAGAAGCCGATGGTCGGTCAACAAAGTTTTATACAATGCAGATCCGAGCATTAATGATGTGAAGTACTTGGATACATAGAGGCATTACACTTAAATTGTGATTTTAATCTGGATATCAATACTTAATTCGGCCACTCGTGCCCACATTAAGGCTCGGGGGCTACTGGACTTCGGGCTTATCATTTACTAATATTAAAGGGGCACATCGATCCCCTGATCTTGTGTTGCCACCCGACCAGTGTTTCGGGGGCTACTGCATTGCCTATTCAATGCAGAAAATTCAAAGTGATCAGTGTTCGGCTTGACCGAACTATGGGAAAACGCGCATTCGGACAACAATAGGTACCATCTGGGACTTATCCGGCATCAAGCTAATATATTACGACGACTTCTCAAAACCCTCTCTTGAGGGCCCATCCGCCGATCACTATCTCCTCTAATGTGCATCTCGTGTTTTCGGCCAACACACACCTTGAGGGCTACTGTCTATACATCTCATCAGCAAATAAATTGCACAGCTGGGAAGCAGTCCGGCATAAAACTCGGATGCAAGTGGCTAAATCCATATAGGACATTTCCGGCATAAAGTTTGGCTGCGAGCGGCTGGCTCCATAAAGAACTTTTCAGCGTTAAGCTCGGATAACCTCCTTCAAACTTTTTTAAACATGAGTTACTCTGTGTCTCCTCGGGTACAGTCCGGCGTTGGAGCTCGGGTACATTCCGGTGTTGGAGCTCGGAAGCAGGCCGGCGTTAGTGCTCTGCTACAAAAGATACCTCGAATGCAGTCCGACATTGTAGCTCGGATGCAAGAAGACACTGCCGCAAAAGAAACACTTCAAACCCAAGGTATGGTGTAAAAAATAACAAGGCATTGATAAAGGCCGAGAACTTAAAGGGGCTCCTCGGATACCCGACGCGTAAATTCTTCAAATTTACTTCGGTGATCCTCAAGATCGAAGATGAGAAGATTTGTTGAACCAGTTTTCAAGATCGACGACCAAAGATGAAGAACAATTCGGAAGAATCGAGGAGCGTCCCCAATTTGAAGACCGGTTTAGGGGGCTACTGACAGTGTCCTGGACTAGGGGGTACTCACAACGTCGTCTCCCGACTAGCTGGATCGGGCCGAGAACCCCCATGGCGGTTCACTCATGGGCCACTTTAGGCAGCCCATGCCGCATACAAGGGAGATCCCACAAGACTTGGCGCCCAAGACGAGGACTCTCCTAAACCCTAGGCCTCTGGTGTGTTATATAAACCGAGGCCAGACTAGTCAATAGATAATCTAATATTCATTAGAAAAATCTCGTGGTAGATGCATGTACTCTATAATATCCCCTAATATGAATACAATCAAAAGCAGGACGTAGGGTATTATCTCTTCGAGAGAGCCCGAACCTGGGTAAAATCATGTGTCCATGTTACCATCGCGCCAAGACGCCTAGCTTAGGACCCCTACTACGAGATACGCCGGATATAGAACCGACAATGACCTCTAGTTCAATGGCTGCTGCGACGGCCGGGGCGAGCGGCCCTGTGCGCCCACCAGCTCAGGTCTTATTCGAGCTCTTGGATGCTCTGGCAACTCTATTATCTACCACTGGTACGTGTCGGTGCTACACAAACAGTTTTTAACCCCTTTCCGCGATGACATTTGGAACCGTCGCCAAGTGAGTGTGGGCGATAGGGGGGTCCTTCCCACATGACCCAGAAATTGTTGGGGATAGGCGCTCCTGGGACACCAAATGAGCTTGTGTGCAAACGGGTGAGGCATCGAAACCCAATCATTTCCATAGGTATGTACATCCCACACGGTGAATCCCAGAAAAACATTTATGTAGGTATGTATATCACACACGGTCAATCCAAGGAATACGTTTCCGTTCTTATGTACATCCCACACAGCCAATCCAGGGAAAATGTTTCGGTTCGTATGTACATCCCACACAGTTTTATGTATACGCTCGTGTGAAAGGTGTAACTATCACACAAGCTCTGCCTTGGTTAACCGTTTGCTTTTATGAACTACATCACACACGATTTGATGTAGAAAACCGTGTGGCATTGGGCTATACATCACAAGCGCTTTTACTGCCAAAACCGTTTGCAAAGTTCCATGACTGTCTGTTCTCTTTTTACATCGCACACACTGTTTTCTTTCCAACCATGTGCACATTATTTTATTAGCTCCTGTATATTTTTATTTTTGCATGTAATCTATTATTCAAATTGGAAATTTTGAAATATGAAATGTGCAATTCAAATTCTCAGCACAATGGTTCAACAACAAATCCATAAAAAAATTGCCAGTATAATATGTTCAGTAATTACAGGATTAGGCGGCAATTAACTATGATGAACCAAAATATTTAAAGGCGGTAAAGGTGAAGAGACAAGTGTAAATCATTTTGACTGCCGACGGTATTGAAGAAGCAGAATGCCCATAATGTGCCTTCCTGCATGCCATAGGCACGAACCACTTTTGTCCAACCCCTTGTGACGATCGCCCGCCCATCCTTCACCTCCTTCTGGAAGACTTCTAGAGCATTATCATGGTAGCATGAATTATATACTTTAACCGTAGTTGCCTCCACTCCGGTCATTTAGTTTGCAAGGTAATCATCAGTAAATAGCTTCGGAAACCACTGAAAAGAGAAAAATATCAGATACTGAGGTCTACTAGAGTAACTTGTTATGGGCAGGGGAAACGGCAACACATTACTTACCATCCTAAAGTTAACTGTTGTCTTGGACAAAGTGTAAATAAAGAGCTTAATTCCAATCACCCGTTTCTTTCGCCTAACAATCTTTCTTAGTTTCCTCACTTGACAATTGTTCATGAATATCTCATTGCCCCATACGCAAAAGGGATCGAAGCGTGGATCAGTACCGCTCATGTATGTACCTACAAGAGCAACAAGTAAATGTTAGAAGCTAAACTGAGATTGCACAAATGATATAAAATACAACTACCTATGTTCCTAAGTACAAGTATTTTTTTGAGATTTCAATATGAACTACATATGAACGTATATAGAATTATAGATATAGTTTAGATTAGAATCTAGATTCACTCATTTTGCTCCTTGTGTAGTATATATTGGAATCTCTAAAAATACTTATATTTAGGAATAGATGGTGTACAAGACATGGGATGCAGCTAACCTCGATGGCAAACAACATCATCGCCCATTGTAGCCCAGTGTAAGTACATGGAAAGCCAATGTTAACTATAACAGGGTTAACATCCACCAAAAAATAGCAAATGGTAATAAAATGACAACATCTGTAGTGATATCTTCATTGCGAAAGAGTAGAACGGTAGAAAAGGGACGGAAAATGGATACAACACTTAATTGCAACAGGCTTAACAACGTCCTAATTCATGTTTTGTAAGTTTCTAGCCATTGAAATACAACTCTTTAAAAATGGATACAACTGTTAATTGCAACAGGCTTAATGGCCATTGAAACCGGTACTGATAAAAATGCAATTGGCAGAGTTAAACATCACATGGTAGGTGCTGCCAGAGTAGATAATGGCCAGTTGTCTATATAAAGGTAGGGAAAATAGCTAAAACGTGTTAGGCATGTCTACTACAACATGCTTAATACATCGTCTGCATAAAACATAGCCATTAATTGCAACCGGTATTGGTAAGATTGAACCGTGAGTACATACTTGGTAAGTCCGAGAGGTGGTTGTCGGGGCACTTCATCTTGGCCGAGCCTGCCCAAAAGTCGCTAGCCGGAGGTGAGCTGTTCCTCCGTGTCGAAGTGTGGATCAAGCCATCGACATGTGTACCTACAGCAACAAGTAAATGGTAGAAGTTAAACTGCAATTGCACAAATGATGTGAACATCAGAAGACATGGGATGCAGCTAACCTCAACGACAAACAACAACATTGGCCGTTATGACCTGCGTAAGTACATGGACATGCATGTTAAGTACAACAGGTTCGCATCCACCAAAAATAGCAAATGGGCAGCATCTCTAGTATATCTTTATTATGGAGAGTAGCATGGTAGCAAATGGACAGATTAAAAATGGATACAATCGTTAATTGCAACAGACTTAACAACATCCTAAGTCATGTTTTGTAAGTTTGTAGCCATTGAAATACAACTATTTAAAAATGGATTCAACTGTTAATTGCAACAAGCTTAATAGATATTGAAACCGGTACTGATAAAAATGCTATTGGCATAGTTAAACATCACAAGGCAGGTGCCGCCAGAGCAGAGAATGGCTCAGATGTCTATAAAAAGGTAGGGAAAGTAGCAAAAACGTGTTAGGCATGTTTACTAGAACATGCTTAATACATCAACCGTATAGAACATAACCATTAATTGCAACTGGTATTGGTAAGATTGAACTGGTGAGTACATACTTGGTAAGTCCTGAGAGGTAGTTGCTGGGGCACTTCATCTTGGCCAGAGCCCACCCGAAGTCAGCGACGGTGGAGGCGAGTTGTTCCTCGAGTCGAAGCGTGGATCGGTGTAATCGACATGTGTACCTACAGCAACTAGTAAATGGTAGAAGTTAAACTGCAATTGCACAAATGATGTGAACATCAGTAAGACATGGGATGTAGCTAACCTCGACGGCAAACAACATCATCAGCCGTTATGACCCTGCGTAAGTACATGGACATGCATGTTAAGTACAACAGGGTTAGCATCCACTAAAAATAGCAAATGGGTAGCATCTCTAGTGATATCCCGAGTCATGTATTGTAAGTTTGTTGCTGGTATTGGTGAAATTGAGTTGCACACGGTAATATTTGAACATCACACAGTGTGCAGTACTGAAATAAATAAGGCACGGACATGCTTAATACATCAACCATACAAATCATAGCCGTTGCAAGTGGTATTGGTAAGATTTAGCTGGTCAGATCTTACCTGTTAAGTCCTAGGGGGTAGTCGCTGGGGCACTTCATCTGGGCCAGAGGCTGCACCATGTCGTTGGCGGCGGCGGAGGCGAGGTGTTCCTTCGGGTCAACACGCTCAGCGGCCATCGCGCCATGGACCGTCATCAGTTCCTGGCGGTGGGGATTTGGAGACATGAGGATGTTTCGCAGGCGCCATTTAAGCAATCAGGTCGGGGCCGTGATACGTCACCAGCGTATCTATAATTTTTGCTTATTCGATGCTGTTATATTATAAATCTTGAATGTTTGCATAATCATTTTATATCATTTTTTGGTACTAACCCGTTGACATAGTGCCAAGTACAAGTTGTTGTTTTCTGCATGTTTTTTACATCACATGAAATCAATATCAGACGGAGTCCAAATGCCACGAAACTTTACAGAGAATTTTTATGGGCCAGAAGGAACACAATGGGTCCTGGCTGCGCCTGGGGGGTGCCCCGAGGGAGGCACAACCCACCTGTATGCCGCTTAAGAGGCCCAGCGCTACTGGTCGGTTGTGCCCACCTCGGGTGCCCCCGTACCGCCTCTTTTCTCTATAAATACCCCAATATTTCCAGAACCCTATAGGAGTCGACGAAATATTCATCCAGCCGCTGCAGTGTAGGACCACCAGATCCAATCTAGACACCATCTCGGATGGGGTTCACCACCTCCATTGGTGCCTCTCCGATGATGCGTGAGTAGTTCTATGTAGACCTTCGGGTTCATAGTTAGTAGCTAGATGGCTATCTCTCTCTCTCTCTGAATTCTCAATACAATGGTCTCTTGGAGATCCATGTGATGTAACTCTTTTGCGGTGTGTTTGTTGGGATCGATGAACTTTGAGTTTATGATCAGACCTATCTTTTTATATCCATGAAAGTATTTGAGTTCCTTTAATCTCTTTTATGCATGATCTCTTATAGCCTCGTATATCTTCTCCGATATTTGGGTTTTGTTTGGCCAACTTGATATATTTATTTTGCAATGGGAAGAGGTGCTATGTAGTGGGTTCGATCTTACGGTGCTTGATCCCAGTGACAGAAAGGGAACCGACACGTATGTATCATTGCTACTAAGGATAAAACGATGGGGTCTATCTCTACATAGATAGATCTTGTCTACATCATGACATCGTTCTTATTGCATTACTCCGTTTTCCCATGAACTTAATACAAGATGCATGCTAGATAGCGGTCGACGTGTGGAGTAATAGTAGTAGATGCAGGCAGGAGTCGGTCTACTAATCTTTGACGTGATGCCTATATAATGATCATTACCTGGATATCGTCATGAGTATTTGAAGTTCTATCAATTGCCCAATAGTAATTTTTCACCCACTGTTTGCTATTTATCTCGAGAGAAGCCACTAGTGAAACCTACGGCCCGCGGGTCTTTTTCTCATATATTTGCCTTTGCGATCTACTTTTTCCTTGCATTTATTTTCAGATCTATTAAACCAAAAATACAAAAATACCTTGCTGAAATTTATTCTTATTTATTTTATTTGGCATTCGATATATCAATTTACTACAATTTTATCTCATGTCTGTTTGCCTATCTTGAGGCGCTGTACCCCAGAAGGGATTGACAACCCCTTTAACACGTCGAGTTGCGAGGATTTGTTATCTGTGTTCAGGGAATGTTTACGTTGTGTTGCTTGGTTCTCCTACTGGTTCGATAACCTTGGTTTCATATCTGAGGGAAATACCTACCGTTGTCTTTGCATCATCCCTTCCTCTTTGCGTAAATACCGACGTAGCTTCAAGCGACATCAAAAGGAATTTCTGGCGTTGTTGCCGGGGAGGATCTTCAACATCTACCAGGTTCCTAATCACAAATCTCATCTCCTTGCAATTTACATTATTTGCCATTTGCCTCTCGTTTTCATCTCCCCCACTTCACAAAAATTTGCCGTTTTATTCGCCTCTTTTTCGTTCTTCTTTTTCTCGTTGGATCTTTTGTTTGCTTGTGTTGCCATGTGCCTTCTATATGCTTGCATCTTTGCTTGCTAAAAATCTATTGATATGGTTCCCCATCCACTTGCTCATATTTTTAAAAGATCCAATCATGATGAACCAATTGCTAGTGAGTTGAGTGCACTACATTATCTTTATGAAGTTTTGCTTGAGATTCGTGAATCTGAAAATTGTGATGAAGAAATTTATGAAGTGGTTCATGATAGCTCCTTGAATGAAAAGGATGATTGCAATGATTTGACTATAAATTCTATTAATGTCAATTGTGCTAATAATATGCAAAACCCCAAGCTCGAGGATGCTAATTTTGCTATGTCCACTACTTGTTGCAATGATCATGATTGGGGTGATGATTCTTATGATCTTGAAAATTTATTTATGCCTCATGATGAATATGTTTGCAATAATATTGAAAGTGGGTTTGGAAGAGCGTCAACTTTAGGTAAAATAATCCCACTTATTTTGAGAGTGTTCAATCTTATGATTTTTTTTATGAAAGTGGGTTTGGAGGGGTCATGACTTTAGTTGATGTTAACCCCACTATCTTGGAAGATCATAAAACTTTTATGGACGTGAAGAGAAAATTTTATATGATAGAGATATTATTGAATTTGATTCTGATCCTACGTATAATTATTATGAGAGAGGAAAATATGGTGGTAGAAATTTTCATGTTATTAAATTTCTTCTCATTATGTTGAGATTGTCAATGTTTTATTCCACTCCTTTGCGTATGGTAGATATTTCTTGACAATTTGTTTTCCTATAAAATTCCTATGCACAGGAAGTATGTTAGACTTAAATGTGTTTGTAACATGTTTCATGATTCTCTCTTTGTGTTTCAATTATTATCTTTCGTGTGAGCATCGTTGAAATCTTATGCCTAGCTAAGGGCGTGAAACAATAGCGTTTGTTGGGAGGCAACCCAATGAATAAATTTTATTTTTGTTTTTTGATTTCTGTTCTTGAGTGTTAGCACAATTATGCTACTGTTATCATTGTATTTTGTGTGTTTTAATTAGTGTTTGTGCCAAGTAAAGCCTTTAGGATTAGTTGTTTGATCTTGCTGAAAAGCAGAAACTTTTGCGCTCATGAAAACAATTTTTTTACCAGAGCGTGATAAAATACCCATTCAAATTGCAGTAGATCAATGTACAAATTGCTCAGGTAGTCCTAATGTTTGTAACACCCCAAAAATTTAACCAGGTTTTAGTTACTAAAACTTTGCCAAGAGTTTAAATTTTTGCCTAAAAGAATATTTACGGTGATTTCAGAACCTTCTTTTAATATCAAGGAGTTTTTCCCAAGTGAATCTTTTCAAAACATATTGGACTTCTATGCTCTCTTTATAACATTTCTTAATCAGTGGATTTATTTATTTAAATTGTTTCACCCTGAGCTTCATTCATTAAAATGACTTCCTTTAAGTTTTGGAGTTCTTTTGAACTGTAACCATTTGATAAATTTAACTAAAATTCCAACTAAAATTTGGAGATGTCATGTGATGTCTCTAAATCACTTTTGTGCAATAATATATTTATTTCATTGCATATTTTGAGTTTTACACCTGTTTTTCAAATCTGGTCCACTGGACACTTTTGCACTATAGCCTATTTAAATCTTTCCTTGGAGCCTCCACCAAAATTATGGGATGTCAGTGGTAACATGCCATCCAACTTTATGCAAAAACCTAGTGATGTTCTTTGGAGAAATTAAGTGTATTAACCTCTTTTTCATACTGGACCAGACTTGTGTTTTCATCGCAACCCTATTCTTTCTTGCTCTAGTGACCTTGTGCTTTCTCATGCTTATAGACAACCCTGCAAAACCCCTAAGTCCAGGAGCATGCACTTTTTGGAACACTTTTGGTCCATGAAATGATGCCATTTACTCCCTGTCCAGAATTGTAGTTTTGCAAAGATTGCACTAGCAAGTTTCTCCTTTTGGCAAACTAACTTCACCACCCTATCTTACATCCATAGATACAAGAACCTGGAGAATTTGGCCACCCCAAGTACTGCCTGGATGCCCTTGGCATTTTGACAAACACCCTGAGTGCATAGCCAGATTTGGCATGATTTCAAGTCTACATTGTGAACTTGGCCACCTGACCTAACCACCATGTCCATTTGACTTCTGACTAACCCTAAGCTAGCCCTGTTTCTTGCCAAATTTCACTGCGACCTCTAGGCTACCACAGCATTTTAAATCGAGCACGTCCGGGCGTGCTCAAGGCGCGCGCCAGGCGTCGTTTGGCACGCAGCCTTCGAGCCGCCGCGTCCGCCTCAAGACTCACTCCGGTCCGTGATCGACCGCAGCCAACCGCGCCGTGTCCCCTTCTGCACCCCACAAGCCCCACAGCTCTCGCCACGTCTCCGGCAGGCCAGCAGCTAGCTGCCACTGCCGCCCGACAGCTCCTGCGCTGGCCAGCACCGTCCAAGCCACCTCCGCTCGCCAGCTCGCCCTTGGAGCAAGAGCTCGTCATCCGCTAGCTCCTGCCGCCATCCCCAGCCTCGCCACGATGCCTGCAGCTACAGAAAAGGCCGGGCGACCTTATCCATGCGCCCGCCCGAACCGCCTCGACTTCGCCTATTTAAGGAAGCCTCGAGCCCGTTCTCGCACACAGGCAACCTCAGGCCACCTCAATGGCGCTTCCCTAGCTCGCAATCGACCCGGGGAGGTTTTCTTCCTCGTCTCCGGCAACTCCTGCCGCCGCCACTACCCCAGCCACTCCGGCACCACCAGGGCCTCCCACTCTCTACTCTCTCCACCAGAAGCCCTCTCTTTCTCCCATGAACCTTTCCCCCTGCTCGATTTTGATCGGAAACCACCACAGCCCCAAAAGCACTTTGCTCCCGAGGGCACCTCCGCCGCGAAGCTCACCGTCGTGACCCCTCCATCCCCTTGACCCAACGACCACCGGGAGGACCGCCCTGATCTTGCCGATCCATCTCGACTCTCTGGAGCCATGGGAGCAGCTGTCACGGCGTTGATCGCTGCCGCCCCGCCTCCGTTCGGGCGAAGGAAGAGGAGGGAGGGATGGACTGGTCAAACCTGACCAGTGGGCCCCCTGGACCCACTGTCAGTGACCCCCGCCACAGTCCACGTGGGTTAAGTGGAAGCGTGTTTCCAAAATACGCCTTCGACGTGTACGTTTATATTTGAAATGTTTTCTTTTCTGTTTTATTTTAAATAAAAGATTTTGACCAAACTTTGACCGGCTATAACTTTTTAAATACAACTCCAAATAAATTAATTCTTTTTCCTACCTCTCTCAAATATTGTCTTGTTTATTTTAAGATTTATTTGAAAAAATTTCAAGAACAATTTTTGTGCTGTTTTTGTGTGTTAATTCAAATATATATATTTAAATAGGATTTTTGAAGAGAGGAGAAAGATTTCAAGATGTTTTGGAATGCACCCTGCCTTCCCATGACCTGAAGGCAAGCATTCTGAACCGTGGTGAAATTTTTGTGTGTGTGCTGTTTGATTCGGTAACAACACCACCCCGACACGAGCATACGTCATTTTATGTGAGGATGTGGTCCTACTCATCAGTGCATATAAATGATTTTTATCTTTGATGGAGTTGACATGGTTGTGATGGAAATGACCGTCATATGCCTTTCATGCATACCGGAAGGGAAGCGGGAAGGCCTCTGTCTTTGGTTAGACACGGCCTTGTCACTAGTCCCCGTCGAGACGGCAGTCGTGTCCGGTATGGCATGAGGGTATGTCGCGTGGTGCTTGATCTGTTGGTTGAAGTATACATTGTCATGCTAATCTTGCGAGAATATTACAACCTCCCGAGTCGACCGTAGATCGAGTCTTGTGCCAAGAACCCCCACACTTGCTTCAGACTATCACTGCCTCTACAACAAGTAGAGTACGGTTCAGTAAGTTGTCAACCCCTTCCTAGCACACACCGTACAAAGAGACCATGGTGGAAGATACTGGAGGCATCCGGTAGGCATGCCACTTGGTCCGGGAGCATGGGTCTTTCGGTTGTAGCCGAAGGGGGTAGCTCCCCAGTTTGCGCGCGGTATAAATTTTGTGATCCCATGTTACGTAGAGGTTGTAGCCTCCCCACTTAGAGTTTTACTTGACAGGTGTCGTGGGTGATTCCAGACACATGTGAGTTAAGCTGGTGTGTGCAAGTTAGGTGTGTTTCCAACTAAAACACCGTAGACGGAATTAGTCCCGATGGACTAAAGGAATCCGTTACTCGTGGGTAAAGAGTACACCCCTGCAGAGAATAAACCTATTCGAATAGCCGTGTCCATCGTTAAGGACTACAGTCTGGGATGGGTCAAGTGTCGGTCTTAGTGTCGGTCTTCGGAGGTGAAACTGTTAAGCCAGAATAGAAATCACGATTTGTGACATGTGATAATTATGATCATTATTTTTGTTGTGGACTAACCCATGATTTTATTGGTGTTATCGAATATCCTTGGGATGGTTCTACCTCCTGGATATTCGCTGTGATTGCATTTACTTTTAAAGCCCTTTATGCGGTGTCGCTCAGACGCCCGACTGTGGCGTTTCTTTTAAAGCCCTTTATGTGGTGTCGCTAAGACGCCCGACTGTGGCATTTCTTTTAAAACCCTTTATGTGGTGTCGCTAAGACGCCCGATCATGATATTTCTTTTAAAGTCCTTTATGCGGTGTCGCCGACGCCCGATCAGTAGCGTTCTTTTAAAGCCCTTTATGTGGTGTCGCTAAGACGCCTCGACCGTGGCATTTCTTTTAAAACCCTTTATGTGGTGTCGCTAAGACGCCCCATGATATTTCTTTTAAAGCCCTTTATGTGGTGTCGCTTAGACGCCTCGATCATGACATGTTTTCCCTATTTGTTCACCCTTCGAGGTGTCGCTTCAGACGCCCGATCGGTTTTCAGTTTATTTATTGGGTTTTCGGGCGGACTACCGCCGACTCCTTTTTTTTACTTACCTCATTATACTAAATTGAATGTGCATTGTTAATTTACTCTTGACGCATTCATGCATGCATTTTGTTATATCATGCTTGTTATTTATTCCATAATTTTAATACTACCATATTACCGCATATTCATAAATAACGTGCTAGCATACCTCAGTGTTTTATCATTTTTTGTGGTAGACGCCATGAGCATGGTTATTTTCAGCACATCATTGTTATCTTATGCCCGAGTTCATAATGTTTGCGAGTGCATTCAAAGTACTCATCGGCTTGTCCTCAGCTATTGTCTTGGCCAGATTTTCTTGCACGGAGAGGAGCGACCATGTCGACAGCCCCGGAACCTAAGCAACGGTGATAGCGGCCTCGCGAAGATAGGAGTTAACCCTTCAGCTGTTCCCGTGGGAAATGGAGTCCCATAAACGATGATGATCCGCAAAACCGCTTCCGCCATTAATCTGTAGAAACCATATTGTTGTACTCATAGGCCAGAATGGTCTTGTACTTCATATTTTGTATTTTGCTTGGAATTTCTGTACCAAGTTGGTGCCTCATCAGCTAACAGTAATCCTGGGGCTGGTGAGCACGACGGCCATTTTCTGGAAATTAATACCCAGAAAACCGGTCGCCATAGACTTGGTACCAGAGACAGGCTGACCATTGGCTAATCCTATCTTAGCCAGGTCAATAAACCCAGGTAGACCAACCCACCAAGCCATAACCGAACCCCAGCCAAGCTTCTCGTGCAAGATGACCGCACAGTGACCCGACACCTTTTAGCGATCGGTGCCAAACCTATCAACCTAGCACATCGATCACGCGCCAAAGGACTAGCACCCAAGGTGTCTCATTCGCAAGCGTGCGAAGGAAGACTCCGTCCCCTTTTTCCTATAAAAAGGGCACGCTAACCCCAACCCAGCACAACACAGCCGCTACCCCAAACCGAGCCACAATGCCCGGTCCCGTCGTGCACACTGAGACCACAGCAACCAACCTTGGAGGCTTTGTAACCATACTCGCAAACCTCACCCGCCGTGCCTATGCGTTAGAAGAGCCCCCAGAATATGTTGTGTACCAAGGACCCATGAGTGGTGAGAGCCGTCAATCTGGCCCTTTGTACACATCTACGGTAGGGGTCTAGCGCCCAGCGCCCTACAGAGTTCACCGGAAGGACAACTTCCTTTGAACCACAAGCCATCCAACTAGCTGCTCGAGAGGCTATAGTTCATCTCGTGCACTTGTCGCCCAGAAGTTAATTGTCGCCGCTCCACTACTACCCCAGACGTGAAGGGTATGGTAGACCACCCCAAGTTGCCAACGGAGATCACGAGACGGATCCTGCATTGCTGCACCTAGTGCGCTATGTAGGTGCACTGGAGGAACTGTTCGATCAGATCACCATCGATCTGATCGCAGCTCGTGGAGAGCTGGTTCATCAAGCCCCGACGAGAGAAGAAAACGAGCCCGACGCCGACAACCCAGTCGTGCTGTTCGAACACCCGATCGAGACCCTGAGGTCAATCCCATCCGTCAACCAAGGTGCTTTGATGACCCCCGAAGTACTTCCTCGTCTTTTGGGAGCACACTCCAACGGGATTGTGGCCAACAATCCCCGAGATGGTCATCATTGCTACCCCGAGCCTGCAGCCCCTCAACCCTCTCCAGAAAATTCCGATGGTGAGACCCGTGGAGGAACCTCGACATCCACAAGGCACGCCCGTTTAGACATAAACGAGGTAGACTAAGCCGTACAAGTAGAACCGAGTCTCAGTGTATCCTCGCTTTGTAATCGTGCGACCTTGTAAATAAACGCAGCCTGTTGTCATGCCTCTATTTAAATAGTGGCCTTGCATGGATATATTAGCATGCAGTGTGACTTTTCTACCCCATGCACAGCTACCAAAACCACCCCGACAATCCCCACAGTGATACGTCACTTTAGTGAGATGTGTGTATCTGTGGCTTGACCCCGAGCTGAGTCGGCTGATTCTTTACCTTTCACCAAGGTAGAATAACCCAACCCGGTGCTATAAAAAGGCCACCGCGTGACCTTGCCAAGCACCCCTCTCCTTTGTGTACCCTCCTCACAACCCTTTCTTGCCATGTTGAGCCCTAGTATCTACCGAGAACTCCAGATGCAACCCCGGTAGTTTTGTCAAGATATTGTGGGATTTTACCTGCAGTACCATGGGTTCTACCCAGCCACCCCAGTACGAGCTGTTCAAATCAAGGATCACCCCTTCCACCTCGAGGTATTGGGCAGCAGTACACATCCCTCCCGTAAACCCAAACCAAGACCCAACGGAGGTCTCCTTCGTGGGGAAATCTATGCCGACCCCACATATGGCCGTAGAAGCTGCTGCATATGAAGCACTTGCTCGCCTTCGGTTCGCGGTGCCCTATGCCAGCGAACGAGGGTATTATTATTTTCCGAGCCGTGCAGCACCCGGAGGAGTAACGTCTTTTCCCGGTGGACGAATTGAGAGAGACCCAGTCCTGGCCAACCTTGTCCAGTACGTCATCGCTCAAGAGAGTTTAACCCAACGCGTGATGGGTTATCTTCAGAGTCTCGTGGATTTAAATCCTCAGATCGCCATCGGCAGATCACTGAGGCCTGACCAGGAGAGGCACATTCATCGTCTGGTCAATCCACTTTCCCCGATAGAAGAAGAATGTATTCCAGTACCAGAGACGTTTTCTCGGGACCCTGTCCAGTTACCGTTTTCTTTTTAGACATCACTGCCGTGTTTATTTCCACAACTGTGTTTATGTGTTGTAACTTATGCGTAGTACCCCGAGTTTACACGGCGAGCAAATCATTTAGTTTCTGTTAATGTGAGTAGCTCTGTTACGGTTTGACCCTAGTGTATTACTAGAATTTCTTTTCCCTAATTGCTGCATCATACATCCCCTCACGTCATGGTTTAATTTTTATTTTCCACGGCACCACGGCAGCAGACTCGCAACCACAACTACTCGGGCACCCACACACTGCTTGCAATTTTTTTTGCAACAATGTTACATCTCACTGGGCACCTCCCGACAACAACAATACCGACACACCCGCTTACTCCTCGTGATCACCACCACCGCGGAGAGCCAACACTCGAGCAGCAGCATCACGACGATCGCCGATGACCATCGCACCTGTGAGCACGGAGAGCCCGGCACGCTGCCAGCCCTCCGCTGCGCGGGATCACGCGTCACCGGTCCGGCACCACCGCCGCCATTAGAGCCTCGCCTCGAGCTTCGTAAGCGGAATCGAAGAGAAGGGAAGGAGGAGGATAAGCGAGGCCAGGTGTGAGGATAAGAGGAGAACACCTCGGCCGTTTTATAGCTCGAGCTCGGTGTACGATGGGCGAGGTCCACCAGCACCGCTCGTCGCCCGATCGCCGGTGTTCGGAGGCGAATCCTTGAGCAGTGCCGACAGCGCACTGTCCCGCGAAGTGAGTGCATGCTGCACCGGCAGCTAACATCGCCCGCGCACTACCAGATGCGGCCTAGATGCCCTACGCTAGGCGTCAGTGGAGAAAGCGCTGGAAAGCGCCAAGGAGAGAGGAAGAAGAAAGAGCCGGAGGAAGAAGAAGAGGTCGACAATGGGCCCTGGGCCCACACATCGACCAGAGGAGCACTGTGTGCTCTCAGTGCGACCAGTATTGTAGAATTTAGAATTTATTCTAAATTCACCAAGGCCCGTCAGAGAAATGGCTCGTTTTACCAAAATGTGGAACTTCTCCACAACGCCTTGTATCTCACATGTAGTTATTCACCGCTTATTGCCTCTCTCACAGTAGCTGTTTTATTTTGGTACAATTTTGCTATAGAGACAGCTCTTAGCAAATCTCGAGGACGAGATTTTTCTTAAGGGGGGTAGTATTTGTAAAACCCCAAAAATTTAACCAGGTTTTAGTTACTAAAACTTTGCCAAGAGTTTAATTTTTTTGCCTAAAAGAATATTTCTGGTGATTTCAGAACCTTCTTTTAATATCGAGGAGTTTTTCCCAAGTGGATCTTTTCAAAACATATTGGACTTCTATGCTCTCTTTATAACATTTCTTAATCAGTGGATTTATTTATTTAAATTGTTTCACCCTCGAGCTTCATTCATTAAAATGACTTCCTTTAAGTTTTGGAGCTCTTTTGAACTGTAACCATTTGATAAATTTAACTAAAATTCCAACCAAAATTTGGAGATGTCATGTGATGTCTCTAAATCACTTTTGTGCAATAATATATTTATTTCATTGCATATTTTGAGTTTTACACCTGTTTTTCAAATCTGGTCCAGTGGACACTTTTGCACTATAGCCTATTTAAATCTTTCCTTGGAGCCTCCACCAAAATTATGGGATGTCAGTGGTAACATGCCATCCAACTTTATGCAAAAACCTAGTGATGTTCTTTGGAGAAATTAAGTGTATTAACCTCTTTTTCATACTAGACCAGACTTGTGTTTTCTACTGCAACCCTATTCTTTCTTGCTCTAGTGACCTTGTGCTTTCTCATGCTTATAGACAACCTGCAAAACCCTAAGTCCGTGAGCATGCACTTTTTGGAACACTTTTGGTCCATGAAATGATGCCATTTACTCCCTGTCCGTAATTGTAGTTTTGCAAAGATTGCACTAGCAAGTTTCTCCTTTGGCAAACTAACTTCACCACCCTATCTTACATCCATAGAGACACTAACTGGAGAATTTGGCCACCCCAAGTACTGCCTGGATGCCCTTGGCATTTTGACAAACACCACAGTGCATAGCCAGATTTGGCATGATTTCAAGTCTACATTGTGAACTTGGCCACCGAGCTAACCACCATGTCCATTTGACTTGACTAACCCTAAGCTAGCCCTGTTTCTTGCCAGCTCACCGCGACCTCTAGGCTACCCTCGCATTTTCGAGCACGTCCCTGCGGCGTGTTCAAGCCGCCAGAAGGCGTGCTTATACGCACGTGCGCCCGAGCCGCCGCGTCCCGCCCCGCACTCACTCCGGTCCGTGACCGACCGCAGCCAGCACGCCGTGTCCCCTTCTGCACCCCACAAGCCACGCAGCTCGCCACGCCTCCGCAGGCTGCCAGCTAGCCGGCACCGGTGCCCGACAGCTCTCCGCGGCTGGCCGTCAAGCCACCTCCGCCGCCACCACCTTGGAGCAGTAGCCGCTCGTCCGCTAGCTCCTGCCGCCATCCCCAGCCTCGCCACGATGCCCTGCTGCTACAGAAAGACGGTCGCCGGCGACCTTATCCGCGGCCGCCGCCGAACCGCCTCGACTCGCCTATTTAAGGAAGCCTCGAGCCCGTTCCCGCACACAGGCAACCTCAGGCCACCTCAATGGCGCTTCCCTAGCTCGCAATCGACCCGAGGAGGTTTTCTTCCTGCCTCCGGCAACTCTGCCGCCGCCACTTGCCCAGCCACTCCGGCACCACCAGGGCCTCCCCTCTCCTCTCTCCACCGAAGCCCTCTCTTTCTCCCATGAACCCTCCCCCGCTCGATTTTGATCGAAACCACCACAGCCCCAAAAGCACTTTGCTCCGAGGCCTCCTCCATTGCGAAGCTCACCGTCGGCGACCCCTCCATCCCCTCACGACCCAACGACCACCGGGAGGACCGCCCCGTCTTTGCGGATCCATCTCGACTCTCTGGAGCCCGAGGAGCAGCCGTTCGCCGGGTTGATCGCCGTCACCCCGCCTCCGTTGAGCGAAGGAAGAGGAGGAGGGATGGACTGGTCAAACCTGACCGGTGGGCCCCTGGACCCACTGTCGGTGACCCGCCCAGTCCACGTGGGTTAAGTGGAAGCGTTTCAAAATACGCCTTCGGCGTGTAATGCGTTTATATTCAAAGCGTCTTCTTTTACATTTTATTTTAAATAACAGATTTTGACCAAACTTTGACCGGCTATAACTTTTTGAATACAACTCCAAATAAATTAATTCTTTTTCCTACCTCTCTCAAATATTGTCTAGTTTATTTTAAGATTTATTTGAAAAAATTTCAAGAACAATTTTTGTGCTGTTTTTGTGTGTTAATTCAAATATATATATTTAAATAGGATTTTTGAAGAGAGGAGAAAGATTTCAAGATGTTTTGGAATGCACCCTGCGTTCCCATGACCTGAAGGCCGTGTCCATGGTTAAGGACTACAGTCTGGGATGGGTCAAGTGTCGGTCTTAGTGTCGGTCTTCGGAGGTGAAACTGTTAAGCCAGAATAGAAATCACGATTTGTGACATGTGATAATTATGATCATTATTTTCGTTGTGGACTAACCCGTGATTTTATTGGTGTTATCGAATATCCCTGGGATGGTTCTACCTCCTGGATATTCGCTATGATTGCATTTACTTTTGAAGCCCTTTATGCGGTGTCGCTCAGACGCCCGACTGTGGCGTTTCTTTTAAAGCCCTTTGTGTGGTGTTGCTAAGACGCCCGACTGTGGCATTTCTTTTAAAACCCTTTATGTGGTGTCGCTAAGACGCCCGACTGCGGTATTTCTTTTAAAGCCCTTTATGCGGTGTCGCTCAGACGCCCGACTGTAGCGTTTCTTTTAAAGCCCTTTATGTGGTGTCGCTAAGACGCCCGACTGTGGCATTTCTTTTAAAACCCTTTATGTGGTGTCGCTAAGACGCCCGACCGTGGTATTTATTTTAAAGCCCTTTATGTGGTGTCGCTTAGACGCCCGACTGCGGCATGTTTTCCCTATTTGTTCACCCTTCGAGGTGTCGCTTCAGACGCCCGATCGGTTTTCAGTTTATTTATTGGGTTTTCACGCGGACTACCGCCGACTCCTTTTTTTTACTTACCTCGTTATACTAAATTGAATGTGCATGTTTAATTTACTCTTGACGCATTCATGCATGCATTTTGTTATATCATGCTTGTTATTTATTCCATAATTTTAATACTACCATATTACCGCATATTCACAAATAACGTGCTAGCATACCTCAGTGTTTTATCAATTTTTGTGGTAGACGCCATGAGCATGGTTATTTTCAGCACATCATTGTTATCTTATGCCCGTGTTCATAATGTTTGCGAGTGCATTCAAAGTACTCAACGGCTTGTCCTCGGCTATTGTCTTGGCCAGATTTTCTTCTTGTGGAGAGGAGCGACCATGTCGACAGCCCCGGAACCTAAGCAACGGTGATAGCGGCCTCGGGAAGATAGGAGTTAACCTGGTCAGCTGTTCCCGTGGGAAATGGAGTCCATAAACGATGATGATCCGCAAACCGCTTCCGCCATTAACCTCTAGAAACCATATTGTTGTACATCATAGGCCAGAATGGTCTTGTACTTCATATTTTGTATTTTGCTTGGAATTTCTGTACCAAGTTGGTGCCTCATCAGCTAACAGTAATCCTGGGGCTGGTGAGCACGACGGCCGTTTTCTGGAAATTAATACCCGGAAAACCGGTCGCCACAATGTTTTAGAATTTTTGGAGTTCCAGAAGTTTTCAAAATAGTCAGATTGCTACAAACTATTCTGTTTTGACAGATTCTGTTTTCTTTGTGTTGTGTGCTTATTTTGATGGCTCTATGGTTTTCTTTGATGAGTTTTTGCCATATAAAATTAGGAATACAGTAGATATAATGCAAAAACAAAATATGAATTGGTTTGGTACAATACTTATAGTAGTGATTTGCTTTCTTACACTAAAGAATCTCACGAAGGTTTTCTTGAGTTTTGTGTGATTGAAGTTTTCAAGTTTTGGGTTATCTTACGATGGATGAAGGAATAAAGGATAGAAGAGCTTAAGCTTGGGGATGCCTGATGTCGTGTGACGCCCCCGATTCGACCGTACACTAATCATACACGCAAATGTGTACGATCAAGATCAGGGACTCACGGGAAGATATCACAACACAACTCTAGACACAAATCAAAATAATAAAAGCTTCATATTACAAGCCAGGGGCCTCGAGGGCTTGAATACAAGCTCGATACACAAGAGTGTCAGCGGGAGCAACAATATCTGAGTACAGACATAAGTTAGACAAGGATGCCTTAAGAAGGCAAGCACAAAAACAACAACGATCGAAGAGGCAAGGCCTCCTGCCTGCGACCTCCTAACTACTCCTAGTCTTCGGTGGCCTCCATGTAGTAGTATCCATCGATGGTGGCATCTGGCTCCAAGGATCCACCATCTGGTTGCGACAACCGGAAAGAAGGAAGAAGGGGGAAAAGGGGTAGCAAAGCCGTGAGTACTCATCCAAAGTACTCGCAAGCATCAGATCTATACTAAGTATGCATTGGTATCAAATGGAAGGGTTGTATCTGTGGACTGAACTTCAGAATGCCTGAATAGAGGGGGAAGGCCTAGCCTATCAAAGACTAGCATCTTCAAGCAGCTCCAAGCATCTTGCAGCATGTAGAACAGTAAAGAATAGCAATTTATATTTAACAAACATGTTGTAGTAACAAAGCCCAGAGATCCTTCCTCGACTCCCTGCGAGAAAGCAATCCTGGAGCCACATAACTTAAGTATCCATTTCTAGTTGTATTAGATCAAGATATAAGTCTGAACGTCCATTACCGTGGACACGGTATTCGAATAAAGATCTTCCCTGCAGGGGTGCACCACGTTTTCCAACACGCTCGATCACTCTGGCCGGACACATCTTTCTGGGGTCAATGCCCGACCTCGGAAGATCAACACATCGCATCCCGACCTAGGCTCAGCAGAGAGGTCCCCGCTGGTCTACATCCTAAGCACTCCGGGGTCTGGGCCCATCGCCCGTTGCACTTCGGATCGTTGTGTGCAGGGTGGATACCAGCACCACCCGTGTAGTGGATGGCACGATCCGACTGTGCTACAATGCTGAACTGGATATCTGACAAAGCTTCGGCTGATACCACGATGTCGAGGCCCATAACTTTCCTCGCGTGCTGGTTAGTGCGCAAAGGCCAAAGGCCAATTCAGAATAAATACCCAAACCATAGTGTATTATTAGCTCGCGGAGACGAGCAGAGACTCACGATAATGTGACCCCGTCGCCCCGTCTCGAGGAAATACGGCAAGGGCAAGCCCAGCCCACTCGAGGGCTGCCAGACTTCTCAGTCGTGCCTCGTAACCATCTTGCGGGTGCTCTCCAGGCCCTCCTGACTTTCCCAAAGGTCTCAAGTAATGTCAAGGTAACCGTGTGTCCAAACATCAAGGGGAAATCCCAAGGAATCACCCTAGGAGGATTCCACTCGATGTAATCATCAAGGTGAACGTAATAGGAACCACCCTCGAGGTTCACACTTGAGGGGTTGCACGACAGAGCCGTATCGGGAATGGTGAAGGAGGAAATCACCCTCGATGACCACGACCGAATAGCTATACTACAGAATTAACATCAGGAGTGCATTATGAGGGATCACCCTCGGCACTCGATAGTAGCTCTGCTGTCGAGCAACAAAAAGGCGTGATGTGATGTGAAGTGTCGGGCTCTGGTCGTCGATCATGTTGATCGAGTCGTCGATGGTGAAGCAGGGGCAACAAGGACAAGGTGGGGTTCACTGATGGATCACTAGCCAACCTATACTAAGCAGTTTAGGGTAAGCAGGTAGGAAACAATAGCAGATACAAAAGCAGGCTATGCATCAGAATAGGAGCAAACAATAACAGTGGCAAAATCTAATGCAAGCATGAGAGTATAGAATGGGCGATATCGGGATGATCAAAGGGGGGGCTTGCCTGGTTGCTCAGACAAGAAGGAGGGTCGTCGGTGATGTAGTTGATCACAGGGGCATCAGCAGTGGTCTCGGGGTCTACCGGGGAGAAGAGGGGGGAGAAACAGCAAATACATAGCAAGCAAGAGCATAACATGACAACAGGCAGAGCTAGACGTGTTCTAACGCGGTACTACACGTTACCGGCGAAGGGGGATAACATCCGGGAATATTTCCCCAGGTTTAGCATTCTCGGACAGATGAAACGTAGGGGAAAAGTTCCATGTTTGCTATGCTAGGGACGTGTGGCGGACGAACGGACCGCGTATTCGGATTCGTCTCGCCATTCTGAGCAACTTTCATGTATAAAACTTTTTCACCCGAGCTACCGTTTAATTTCTATTAATTTTCAAAGGTTTATTAATATTCTGAAATTAATTTTTAATACGAAAATTAAATGCTAAAATGCTAGGCGCACCCAGCACAGTGTACACAAAAGTGTACCCAGTGGCTGACAGGTGGGCCAGGGGGTCCCGGTTGACCAGTCAACGTTTGACTGGTCAACAGGGGGTGGGGCCCCCTGTCATTGGCTGTTTTAACTAACTAATAAGTTAATTAGACTAATTAGGTTTAAGTCAATTAATTAACCTATTAATTAATTAATTTAATTATTATCTTTATTCATTTTTTAATTAAAAGGGGCGTGGACCCCATATGGCAGTGGCACAAGGGCCTAGCGGGGCGGTTGTTATCGGGTGCGGGCGCACCCAAGCGCCCAGCACGCGGGGGCGAGGCCGGTCGGCCGGAGCAACATCGGCTGGGGCGGCTGTGGTGGGCGCGGCGAGGCCACTCAGCTCGGGCACGGACGAGGCGCGACAGTGCGTGGGCACAACAGGCGCGACGCGGGGCTGCACGGAGGCGAGGCGCGGGTCGCGGCCATAGAAGGCGCCGGCGAAGCACGGCCAGGGACATGAGGAGCGCGGTGACCGGACGCGGTCACGTGAACACGACGGCGAGCAGAGGAGGGTTCGAGGGGAAACAGGCGGGGAGGGCTCACCGGCCCTGTAGATGTGCAAAGGCATGCTCGGGGAGGGGCCGGAGTTGCGGTTCCGGCGACGGGTGACGTCGTTGGGGGCCCTTCCAGATCCAGCAACAGGGAGCACGACGGGGACGGCGAGGCTGCCTCAGCGAGGTGTGCTGGCGTGGTGGCGGGGACGGGAGGCGTTGTCGAGGGTGCCGGCGTTGGGTGGCGGCAATGTCGGGGCGGTGCCAATGGCGACGGCGTTGGGGGTGTTGGGGTCGAGACGCAGCGGGGTCGAAGGCGGAGACGGGCGGTGCTGGCAAACAGGAGGGGCCGGAGTTGCGGTTCCGCCGAGGCGGACACCGGGCGCCGGGCGTCCACGGGCGCCAGGGGCAGGGTGACGCGGTCGAGCCCCGATCCAGAAGGGGATCGGGGGAGTGGGGGGAGTGCGTGGGGAGTGGGGATCGGGCTAGGGTTCGGTTGGGGAGTGGGAGGGTTAAGGTGGGAGCGAGGTGGGCCGATCGGGGTGGACTGGCCGACTGGGCCGGCCAGTTGGCTAGCTGGCCAGTTGGGTTATTCTAGCTTGGCCCGTTGGTCCAAAGCATGGGGGGTATTTTCATTTTATTTTATTTAAACTTTTATATTTCTGTTTAATTTAGATTAGTGCATTAAACCATTTTGCAAAATTGTTGGTCCACCACGAGTATTAACAAATGAAAATTTGCCACATGATGAACATTTTATTTTAGACATTTGAAAGCTTTTGAGTTCGACTTGATTTTGAATTTTGAATAAAGAATGGGTTTGAAACATCGCGAGTTTAATAACAGTAATCATGATGATGTGGCATCATTAACATGGAATTACTGTAGCTTAATTATCCGGGCGTCACAATTCTCCTCCACTACAAGAAATCTCGTCCCGAGATTTAAGGGGTGGAGTAAGGGGAAAGACTCCTAAGGACGAAGCTCAACACAAGATAGGTACCTAGGGGGGTATCTCAATGAACATGGCATAGAGGCATCTCTCGAGTTGAAAATAAGGAAAGTCATCGAGAGCAAGGTAAGGAGGTGCAATAAGAAGCTTCAACCGGGTAGGCAATCGTTCATTGCCTGAAACAGAGGGTGAAAAGGGGTTCAGAGCAATGAGAATAAGTATTGCGTCTGATACCAGAACAGATCACTAGGAATGTGGTTCGTAATTTAGATATGAAGTCAAGTGCGAGGAACAATTTTGAAAAACAGGGATGTAGAGGAGAATCAGGTTTCAATCCTGTGGAACTGTGGGTTATGGGCCCACCATGTGGGTTAAAAGTAGAAAAGGATGCTAACATTTTGTACGGTCATGATAGCAAGGCAGGTCAGAGTATAGCCTGTCGGTTATGTTGGCAACAACGTTGGTACTAAGGGCGAGGGACAAAGAGAACCATTTTCCTGCTCGTTAAGACGAGGCGGACCAATAGGCATAGTTCTAGTCCATCGGTGGCTACCGGAATGTCATCAACAAGAGTAACAAGTTCTTACTGACAGAGTTGTACATCGAGGCAATTACATAACCAGCGAATTATCACTGCTCATATATGTTACATTACAGAAAGTTTAAACAAAACAATGGAAAGGAAAGTGTAGACATCGAATCAGTTATCGGCATTCTCGACTGTCTAACATCTCAGAATCCGTAGAAACTTGGAATCAACGAGAATTAATAGTTTCATGAAGAACTCATGAAATGTTATGTAGCTCCGTGATATTCTCGAGATACTAGAGGGTAATACTCGATGGTAGAACATGATATAGGTTGGACAGGAGAAAATATCTGAAGAAGACAAGTACTTTAACTTGTCCGAGAAATGCAATCGAAGGATAATATTCACGGTCGGAACCATGGTTGCCAAGGACCAAGCATAGATACAATATGAACTCATCACAAGGGGATTATTATTACAAGAAGCTTCCATGGTAAGTTCCACACCGGGTCCATGGGCATGAACTCAAAGTTCAAGGTCGACTCCCACTTTTCCAATGCATAACCTTTCATTCACTTCTCATTTTAGAAGAAGTTGTAATGTTGAAATTTTACTTGGCGAAAAACCAGTAGAGTATAACCCATAGAGGTCTCCGGGTTCACACAGATTAGGGAAAAGGCATAGGTTCAACCCATCAGGGTCATCTTACTAACATATACCATAAACTTTAGGAATAAATAACTCAAGCTCGGTAGTAGAGCATGATTGACTAAAGCAGGGGATACAATCTACCAAAGGCATTATGTATCCGAGGAAAGGCTCACAAGGTTACTAAATATGAAGGACGCTGTTGGATAGAACCCCAGAAGGGATCTGGTGGTTCACAATGGATCTAATGTGAGTATCGGTACTCAATCAGAAGAAGAAAGAATGCAAAGAGGTCAGGTTATAGAAACAATTGACTAATTCAAAGTTCAAATGCAAAGGAATTACGGTTTCCAAAATCAAGGGATCAGAAGCAAACGCTCTGACCAAGGATGGTTAAGTTGAATAGACTTAGGCCACAATCGATGGCAATCTGATTGGCCGAGAACCAGCTCATGTTCGGGGAGACGTCTGAGCCGGAAAGATAATCTATAAGGATCAACTGATGATTGCGACACAGACATATCAAATCGAAAGACTCAAGATGATAATGACAAAGGACGTAAATGGATACTGCTAGGCATATGGAATTAACGAGAGTGTAGGCAGGTAAGACCTTCTAGAGCAATAGGCAATAGAGGTCATCGAAAGCTCGGATTGTATTAAAAAGTATCTTATGAAGCATAAGAATAACTGGGGATGAATGGATACTCGATAAGAGCGAGTAATTATTCGTACGGGTATTCATGCGGCAAGGACTGCAGGGCAGTAAGCATAAAGGATCCTCGGAACATCGAGGAGTATTTCAGGACATCTTGTAATAACAAGAGCAACTGGGGATGAAGGTATGAACGACAACGTAGGTAGTTACGCATATGGATTTATCGGTGTTAGGGATCGCAACGGTGAAGGGTACGAGGGACTCGTTAAAACATCGGAGAGTATCTTCAGGATCTTCTAGTGCACCAAGCAATCATCTGGTGTGAGGGGCTCTCCGGGAGAAAGTATTTACGAGAGCCTAGAGTTAGAGTTAACAAAACCATTTAACCCGAATAGAAGAGAGATTAGAGTCCCATAGTATAGACAAGGAGTAAAAGATTCTAATACCACCCAATGGTGACGTGGGCCCGTAAGCCACACAGCCATGTTAGTAAATCAGTTTTTCAAAGACTAGACTCAACTTCGGCCAAGGAGTTGGAAAGGGGGATCCTACAGGCAGTCGGCTCTGATACCAACTTGTGACGCCCCCGATTCGACCGTACACTAATCATACATGCAAATGTGTATCATCCAGATCAGGGACTCACGGGAAGATATCACAACACAACTCTAGACACAAATCAAAATAATACAAGCTTCATATTACAAGCCAGGGGCCTCGAGGGCTCGAATACAAGCTCGATACACAAGCATGTCAGCGGGAGCAACAATATCTGAGTACAGACATAAGTTAGACAAGGATGCCTTAAGAAGGCAAGCACAAAAACAACAACGATCGAAGAGGCAAGGCCTCCTGCCCGGGACCTCCTAACTACTCCTGGTCTTCGGTGGCCTCCATGTAGTAGTATCCGTCGGTGGTGGCATCTGGCTCCAAGGATCCACCATCTGGTTGCGACAACCGGAAACAAGGAAGAAGGGGGAAAAGGGGTAGCAAAGCAACCGTGAGTACTCATCAGAAGTACTCGCAAGCATCAGATCTTTACTAAGTATGCATTGGTATCAAATGGAAGGGCTGTATCTGTGGACCGAATCGAGAATGCCGTAATAGAGGGGAAGGCCTAGCCTATCGAAGACTAGCATCTTCAAGCAGCTCCAAGCATCTTGCAGCATGTAGAAGAGTAAAGAATAGCAGTTTATATTTAACAAACATGTTGTAGTAACAAAGCCCGAAGATCCTTCCTCGACTCCTGCGAGAAAGCAATCCGGAGCCACATAACTTAAGTATCCATTTCTAGTTGTATTAGATCAAGATATAAGTCTGAACGTCCATTACCGTGGACACGGTATTCGAATAAAGATCTTCCTGCAGGGTGCACCACATTTTCCAACACGCTCGATCACTCTGGCCGGACACACCTTTCTGGGGTCAATGCCCGACCTCGGAAGATCAACACGTCGCAGCCCGACCTGGGCTCAGCAGAGAGGTCCCCGCCGGTCTACATCCTAAGCACTCCGGGGTCTGGGCCCATCGCCCGTTGCACTTCGGATCGTTGTGTGCAGGGTGGATACCAGCACCACCCGTGTAGTGGATGGCATGATCCGACCGTGCTACAATGCTGAACTGGACATCTGACAAAGCTTCGGCTGATACCACGACGTCAATGCCCATAACTATTCTCGCGTGGTGGTTAGAGCGCAAAGGCCAAAGGCCAATTCAGAATAAATACCCAAACCATAGTGTATTATTAGCTCGCGGAGACGAGCAGAGACTCACGATAATGTGACCCCGTCGCCTGCCTCGAGGAAATACGGCAAGGGCAAGCCCAGCCCACTCGAGGGCTGCCAGACTTCTCGACCGTGCCTCGTAACCATCTTGCGGGTGCTCTCCGGGCCCGCCCGACTTTCCCAAAGGTATCAAGTAATGTCAAGGTAACCGTGTGTCCAAACATCAATGGGAAAACCCAAGGAATCACCCTAGGAGGATTCCACTCGATGTAATCATCAAGGTGAACGTTAGAGGAACCACCCTCGAGGTTCACACTTGAGGGGTTGCACGACAGAGCCGTATCAGGAAGGTGAAGGAGGAAATCACCCTCCATGACCACGACCGAATAGCTATACTACAGAATTAACATCAGGAGTGCGTTATGAGGGATCGCCCTCGGCACTCGATAGTAGCTCTGCAGAGTCGAGCAACAAAAGGGGCGTGATGTGATGTGAAGTGTCGGGCTCTGGTCGTCGATCATGTTGATCGAGTCGTCGATGATGAAGCAGGGGCAACAAGGACAAGGTGGGGTTCACTGATGGATCACTAGCCAACCTATACTAAGCAGTTTAGGGTAAACAGGTAGGTAACAATAGCAGATACAAAAGCATGCTATGCATCAGAATAGGAGCGAACAATAACAGTAGCAAAATCTAATGCAAGCATGAGAGTATAGAATGGGCGATATGGGGATGATCAAAGGGGGGCTTGCCTGGTTGCTCAGACAAGAAGGAGGGTCGTCGGTGATGTAGTCGATCACAGGGGCATCAGCAGCGGTCTCGGGGTCTACCGGAGAGAAGAGGGGGGAGAAAGAGTAAATACATAGCAAGCAAGAGCCTAACAGGACAACAGGCAGAGCTAGACGTGTTCTAACGCGGTGCTACACGTTACCGGCGAAGGGGGATAACATCCGGGAATGTTTCCCCAGGTTTAGCATTTTCGGACAGATGAAACGAAGGGGAAAAGTTCCATGTTTGCTATGCTAGGGACGTGTGGCGGACGAACGGACCGCGTATTCGGATTTGTCTCGCCATTCTGAGCAACTTTCATGTATAGAACTTTTTCACCCGAGCTACGATTTAATTTCTATTAATTTTCAAAGGTTTATTAATATACTGAAATTAATTTTTAATACGAAAATTAAATGCTAAAATGCTAGGCGCACCAAAGACAAAGTGTACACAAAAGTGTACCCGATGGGCAGCAGTGGGCCAGGTCAGTTGACCGATCAACGTTTGGTAGTCAAGAGGGGTGGGGCCCTCTGTCATTGGCTGTTTTAACTAACTAATAAGTTAATTAGACTAATTAGGTTTAAGTCAATTAATTAACCTATTAATTAATAATTAATTTTATTATTATCTTTATTCATTTTTTTAATTAAAAGGGGCGTGGGCCCCATATGGCAGTGGCACAAGGGCCTAGCGGGGCGGTTGTTATCGGGTGCGGGCGCACCCAAGCGCCCAGCACGCGGGGGCGAGGCCGGTCGGCCGGAGCAGCATCGGCTGGGGCGGCTGTGGTGGGCGCGGCGAGGCCGCTTAGCTCGGGCGCGGACGAGGCGCGCAAAGGCGCTGGCACAAAGGGCGCGGGGCTACACGGAGGCGAGGCGCGGGTCGCGGCCATAGAAGGCGCCGACGAAGCACGGCCAGGGACCTGAGGAGCGCGGTGAACCGACGCGGTCACGTGAACACGACGGCGAGCAGAGGAGGGTTCGAGGGGAAACATACGGGGAGGGCTCATCGGCCCTATAGATGTGCAAAGGCATGCTCGGGGAGGGGCCGGAGTTGCGGTTCCGGCGACGGGGCGGCGGGTGACGCCGTCGGGGGCCCTTCCAGATCCAGCAATAGGGAGGACGACGGGGACGGCGAGGCGGCCTCGGCGAGGTGTGCTGGCGTGGTGGCGGGGACGGGAGGCGTTGTCGAGGGCGGGCGACGTCGGGGTGGTGCCAATGGCGACGGCGTCGGGGGCGTTGGGGTCGGGACGCAGCGGGGTCGAAGGCGGAGACGGGCGATGCTGGCAAACAGGAGGGGCCGAAGTTGCGGTTCTGATGAGGCGGACACCGGGCGCCGGACGTCCATGGGCGCCAGGGGCAGGGTGATGCGGTCGAGCCCCGATCTAGAAGGGGATCGGGGGAGTGGGGGGGGGGGAAGTGCGTGGGGAGTGGGGATCATACCTGGCCAAATGGGCCGGCCCGGCCCGGCACGGCCCGACCTGATTTGAACGGGCCAGGCACGGCACGGCCCATTCAGGCACGCTAAGTAATCGTTGCCGCGGCCGCACGCGTGTTGGCCTCTGGCCCAGCACGGCCCCCTCGCTAAACGGGCTGGCACGGCGGCCCATTTAGCACGCCGACGCAGCTGGCCCGAGTAGGCACGCCGAGGCAAAGCGCAGATCACGCCGATCGTTGCCTATTTTCTAAGAGAAAAATAAACGCCGATCGCTTCCGCTCGCTACCTCGTTGGCTGGAATAAAATAATCGATCATCAAACGGCCGACCGTGACCATGCGCGCGCCGCGGGCGCCAAAGGCGCTTGTTTGCTCATGCTAGAGTCACATCGGTTGCAGGGATACGGGATCGCATGCACGCACGTGTTCCGTTCCCTGGCTCGGTGCCACTGGCTCTCTATCTCTGGTACGTATATGCATACGTATATGTAGTACGTGTGCTAAGAAAAAGTTAGTCGTGCCGTGCCGGGCTGGCACGCATGCCGGGCATGGCAGCCCAGGCATGGCCCTATCCGGGCCACGTGGCAGGCACGGCCCACTAAGCCTCGTGTCGTGCCGGCCCATGACGGGCCGGGCACGCAGGCTATCGTGCCGGCCCGACAAAACCGGCCCGTTTGGCCAGGTTTGGTGGGGACCGGGCTAGGGTACGGTTGGGGAGTGGGGGGCGGGTTAAGGTGGGAGCGAGGTGGGCCGGTCGGGGTGGACTGGCCGACTGGGCCGACCAGTTGGCTAGCTGGCCCGGTTGGTTGGCTAGCTTGGCCCGTTGGTCCAGCGTGGGGGGGTCTTTTCATTTTATTTTATTTAAACTTTTATATTTCTGTTTAATTTAGATTAGTGCATTAAACCATTTTGCAAAATTGTTGGTCCACCATGAGTATTAACAAATGAAAATTTGCACATGATGAACATTTTATTTTAGACATTTGAAAGCTTTTGAGTTTGACTTGATTTTGAATTTTGAATAAAGAATGGGTTTGAAACATCACGAGTTTAATAACAGTAATCATGATGATGTGGCGTCATTAACATGGAATTACTGTAGCTTAATTATCCGGGCGTCACATGTCGCTTGAAGCTACATCGGTATTTCCCCAAAGAGGAAGGGATGATGCAGCACAGCGACGATAGGTATTTCCCTCAGATATGAAACCAAGGTTATCAAACCAGTAGGAGAACCAAGCAACACAATGTAAACAGCCCCTGCACACAGATAATAAATCCTCGCAACCCGGCGTGTTAAAGGGGTTGTCAATCCCTTTCGGGCTACGGCGCCTCAAGTGGCAAATGGACGTGAGATAAATTTGTAGTAAATTGATAGATCGAACGCTAAATAAAATTAATAAAGAAAAATTGCAGCAAGGTATTTTTGTATTTTTAGTTTAATAGATCTGAAAATAAATGAAAGAGAAAAGTAGACCGCAAAGGCAAATATATGAGAAAGAAGACCCGGGGCCGTAGGTTTCACTAGTGGTTTCTCTCGAGAAAAATAGCAAACGGTGGGTAAACAAATTAATGTTGGGAAATTGATAGAACTTCAAATAATTATGATGATATCCAGGCAATGATCATTATATAGGCATCAAGTCCAAGATTAGTAGACCGAGTCCTGCCTACATCTACTACTATTACTCCACACATCGACCGCTATCCAGCATGCATCTAGTGTATTAAGTTCACGGAGAAACAGAGTAATGCAATAAGAACAATGACATGATGTAGACAAGATCTATCTATGTAGAGATAGACCCCATTGTTTTATCCTTAGTAGCAACGATACATACGTGTCATTTCCCTTTCTGTCACTGGGATCAAGCACCGTAAGATCGAACCCACTAGAAAGCACCTCTTCCCATTACAAGATAAATAGATCACGTTGGCCAAACAAAACCCAAATATCAGAGAATAAATACGAGGCTATAAGCAATCATGCATATAAGAGATCAAAGAAAGTCAAATAACTTTCATGGATATAAAAAGATATAATTGATCATAAACTCAAAGTTCATCAGATCCCAACTAACACAACGCAAAAAGAGTGACATCATATGGATCTCCAAGAGACCATTGTATTGAGAATCCAGCGAGAGAGAGAGAAAGCCATCTAGCTACTAACTATGGACCTGAAGGTCTACAAAGAACTACACAATCATCATAGAATAGGCACCAATGGAGGTGGTGAAATCCATTCGAGATGTTGTCTAGATTGGATCTGGTGGTTCTGGACTCTGCGGCGACTGGATGAATATTTCGTCGATGCCTTTAGGGTTTCTGGAATATTGGGGTATTTATAGAGCAAAGAGGCGGTATGGGGGGCACCCGAGGTGGGCACAACACACCAGGGCGCGCCTGGGCCTCCTGGCGCGCCCTGGTGGGTTGTGTTCCCCTCGGGGCACCCCCTAGGCGCAGCCAAGGCTCATTGTGTTCCTTCTAGCCCATAAAATTTCTCCGTAAAGTTTCGGGCATTTGGACACCGTCTGATATTGATTTTCTGCGATGTAAAAAACATGGAAAAACAACAACTGGCACTTGGCACTATGTCCATAGGTTAGTACAAAAAATGATTTAAAATGACTATAAATGATTGTAAAACATCCAAGATTGATAATATAACAGCATGGAACAATCAACAATTATAGATACATTGGAGATGTATCGTCATCCCCAAGCTTAACTTCTACTCATCCTTGAGTAGGTAAGTGATAAAAACAGAATTTTTGATGTGGAATGCTGCCTATCATGTCATATCATATTATTTTCTTTATAGCATGGACATTTGGAATTTTAGTTTGTTCAAAGCAATAGTCTAGTTTTGACATGATAATTTAGATATTCAAGCATATCAACAAGCAACCATGTCTTTCAAAATATCAACGCTAAAATAAGTTATCCCTGGCCCATCATGCTCAAACATTGATCCATTCATGAAACACACTCGAATATTAGCTACACCCAATACTTAAGTACGATCATATTGCCTTCTAGGTGGTGCTTTTATAAGAGAAGATGTAGACTCAAAATAAAAAGTGCATAAAGTAAAAGAAAGGCCCTTCGTAGAGGGAAGTAAGGATTTGTAGAGATGCCAGAGCTCAAAGCAAAAAACTTAGAGATAAAAACATTTTGGGAGATGTATCCATCCCACCAACGAAAACGACTTAGAGTTCCCAACACTTTCCATGCTAGATATATCATAGGCGGTTCCCAAACAGAAAATATAGTTTATTCCTTTTTCAACCATATTTTCACTTTTCCATGGCTAGCCCTATCCACGGTTTCCCTCCATACCAACACTTTCCAAGGAATTTATTATTTGACAACATAAAGTAAATTCATTTTTCATTCGGGACTGGGCATCCCTAATACCTTTGCCTTACTCTCATGCAATGACAAGTGAATAAACACTCATGTTGAGAATAACACATCTAGCATGGAAAATATTAGCCACCCCTCACCGCTCCGCGAGCGAAACAAACACACAAAAGAGAAGTTTATTTTGAAAATTAGAGATGGCACATACAAATTTGCTTAGAACTGCAAAAGAATACCGCATATAGGTAGATATAGTGGACTCATCTGGAAAAAACTGGTTTAAGGATTTTGGATGCACAAGTAGAGATCATACTTAGTGCAAAATGAAGACTAGCAAAAGATTGAGAAGCGACCAACCAAGAAACAGATAATCTCATAAGCAAGCATTAAGCATAAATAACACCGAATAATGCACCACAAGTAGGATATAATTTCATTGCATGACTATTGACTTTCGTACTTGCATATGGAATCACAAACCTTAATACAAATATTCTTACTAAAGCATAATTACTCACCAACATAACTCACATATCACATCATCATATCTCAAAACTATTACTATGAATCAAGTTTATTTTGTCCAATGATCTTCATGAAAGTTTTTATTTTATCCTTCTTGGATATCTATCACTTTGGGACTAATTTTCATGCGTCGCTTTTCATAAGCTCAAAAAAATATAAGTGAAGATCATGCGCATATTTTTTTTCTTTCTCTCATATTAATTTAAGTGAAGCAAGAGAGAATTTCTTGAAATTTTTACTAACACTCAAATAAATCTAAGTGAAGCAAGGGAGCATTTCTTTAAAAATACTAAAGCACACCGTGCTCAAAAAGATATAAGTGAAGCACTAGAGCAAGTCCATTGCTCATAAAAATTTAAGTGAAGCATAGAGAGCAATTCTAATAGGTCATGTCATAATTTTGGCTCTCTCAAATAGGTGTGTCCAGCAAGTATTGATGACTTAAAACACAAAATAAAACAAGCAAAGACTCATATCATACAAGATGCTCCAAGCAAAACACATATCATGTGACGAATAAAAATATAGTTTTGAGTAAAATACCGATGGTCGTTAGAAGATAGAGGGTATGCCACTCGGGGGCATCCCCAAGCTTAGTTGGTTGCTCATTTTGGATAATAGCTTGGGATGCCAGGGCATCCCCAAGCTTAGGTTGTTCTATCCTTCCTTCATCCATCGTAAGATAACCCAAAACTTGAAAACTTCACTCACACAAAACTCAACAAAACCTCCGTGAGATCCGTTAGTGTAAGAAAGCAAACCACTACTATCAGTACTGTATCAAACCAATTCATATTTTGTTTTTGTGTTATATCTACTGTATTCCAACTTTTATATGGCAAAAACTCATCAAAGAAAACCATAGAGCCATCAAAATAAGCACACAACACAAAGAAAACAGAATCTGTCAAAACAGAACAGTCTGTAGCAATCTGACTTAGACGAAAACTTCTGGAACTCCAAAAATTCTGAAAAAATATGATGACCTGAGCAATTTGTATATTAATCTTCTGCCAAAAGAATCAGGGAAAAAGTACTTTCTGATAAAAAATTAGAATTATTTTCGTGAGCGCAAAGTTTCTGTCTTTTTCAGCAAGATCAAACAACTATCACCCAAGAAGATCCTATCGGTTCTACTTGGCACAAACACTAATTTAAACACAAAAAACACAATCATAACAGTAGCATAATTGTGCTAACACTCAAGAATAGAAAGCCAAAAGCAAAAATAAAATTTATTCCTTGGGTTGCCTCCCAACAAGCGCTATAGTTTTACGCCCTTAGCTAAGCATAAAGCAAGGATCTAAGTTTTGCCATCTTTCTTCTTAACTTTCTTAGAGGTATTTCCATCATGGGGTTTTGTGAACACAACATAAAACATATTATCCATGGAAACCTTAGCATTCCTAAGTTGGTGTTCGTCATAACCTTTTTGATTCCCCGCAACAATCCAAGAATAATGGTTATTAACATTATTGAAAACCTGTTGGATTATATCTAAAACGGGGACTTCCTTATTAAGGTTCTCATCCAAGATTTTATTATCCCCAAGCAAATGTCTTAAAGCATAGTCACTATTGAAAAGAGTTTCATCTATCACAGGTTTTTCATGATTCATACCAAAAAAGTCAAAGATTTCTCTAGCTTCCCGTATTATGTAGTCAAACTCATTCATAAGAATGAGAGTGGCCAAACTTTTTAGCCCTAGGATTCTTTATATCAGGGAGCTCAAAAAACAATCTTTGCAAAGTAGGATGGGTACAAATAAATTTACATTGAAGTTTCAGAACTAGTGCTGAAATAACATCTGCATAAGATCTAGTAGTTTTAAGTATAGGAACAACTGAAAAATTCTTGGATACGTTCTTTTCCCATAACGTTCCCTTTCCCCAAGATAAAAGTTTTAGCATCCAGATTGCACGTACGTCCTATCTTAGGAGTTAGGCCATCATCTGTTGGTGCCATACCGAAATCACTCATGATTGCAAGCAAATGATAGATCTGACAAGAAAAAGGCGAAAGAAAAGAGAGGTGAATAAAACGGCAAATTTTTGTGAAGTGGGGGAGAGGAAAACGAGAGGCAAATGGCAAATAATATAAATTGCAAGGAGATGAGATTTGTGATTAGAAACCTGGTATATGTTGAAGATCCTCTCCGACAACGGCGCCAGAAATTCCATTTGATGTTGCTTGAAGCTACGTCAGTATTTCCCCAAAGAGGAAGGGATGCTGCAGCACAAAGGTGGTAGGTATTTCCCTCAGATATGAAACCAAGATTATCAAACCAGTAGGAGAACCAAGCAACACAACGTAAACAACCCTTGCACACAAATAACAAATCCCCGCAACACGACGTGTTAAAGGGGTTGTCAATCCCTTTTGGGGTACGACACCTCAAGTGGCAAACGGACGTGAGATAAATCTATAGTAGATCGATAGATCGAACGCTAATTAAAATAAATAAAGAAAAATTGCAGCGAGATATTTTTTTATTTTTAGTTTAATAGATCTAAAAATAAATGCAAGAGAAAAGTAGATCGCAAAGGCATATATATGAGAAAGATGACCCGGGGGCCGTAGGTTTCACAAGTGGCTTCTCTCGAGAAAAATAGCAAATGGTGGGTAATCAAATTACTGTTGGGCAATTGATAGAACTTCAAATAATTATGACGATATCCAGGCAATGATCATTATATAGGCATCACGTCCCAGATAAGTAGACCGACTCCTGCCTGCATCTACCACTACTACTCGACACATCGACCGCTATCCAGCATGCATCTAGTGTATTAAGTTCATGGAGAAATGGAGTAATGCAATAAGAACGATGACATGATGTAGACAAGATCTTTCTATGTAGAGATAGACCCCATCGTTTTATCCTTAGTAGCAATGATACATACGTGTCGGTTCCCTTTCTGTCACTGGGATCAAGCACCATAAGATCGAACCCACTATAAAGCACCTATTCCCATTGCAATATAAATAGATCAAGTTGGCCAAACAAAACCCAAATATTAGAGAAGAAATATGAGGCTATAAGCAATCATGCATATAAGAGATCAAAGAAACTCAAATAACTTTCATGGATATAAAAATATATAACTGATCATAAATTCAAAGTTCATCAGATCCCAACAAACACATTGCAAAAAGAGTTACATCATATGGATCTCCAAGAGACCATTGTATTGAGAATCCAACGAGAGAGAGAAAGCCATCTAGCTACTAACTACGGACCCGAAGGTCTACAAAGAACTACTCACGCATCATCGGAGAGGCACCAATGGAGGTGGTGAACCCCATCCGAGATGGTGTCTAGATTGGATCTGGTGGTTCTAGACTATGCGGCGGCTCGATGAATATTTCGTCGATGCCTTTAGGGTTTCTAGAATATTGGGGTATTTATAGAGCAAAGAGGCAGTCTGGAGGGCACCCAAGATGGGCACAACCCACCAGGGCGCGCCTGGGCCTCCTGGCGCGCCCTGGTGGGTTGTGCCCCCCTCGGGGCACCCCCCAGGCAAAGCCAGGGCCCGTTGTGTTCCTTTTGGTCCATAAAAATTCTCCGTAAAGTTTCGGGGTATTTGGACTTCATCTGATATTGATTTTCTGTGATGTAAAAAACATGGAAAAACAACAATTGGCACTTGGCACTATGTCAATAGGTTAGTACAAAAAATGATATAAAATGACTATAAATGATTGTAAAACATCCAAAATTGATAATATAACAGCATGGAACAATAAAAAATTATAGATACGTTGGAGACGTATCAGCATCCCCAAGCTTAACTCCTACTCATCCTCGAGTAGGTAAGTGATAAAAACAAAATTTTTGATGTGGAATGCTACCTACCATGTCATATCATATTCTTTTCTTTATAGCATGGACATTTGGAATTTTAGTTTGTTCAAAGAAATAGTCTAGTTTTTGACGTGATGCCTATATAATGTTCATTGCCTGGATATCGTCATAATTATTTGAAGTTCTATCAATTGCCCAACATAAATTTGTTCACCCACCGTCTGCTATTTTTCTCGCGATAAGCCACCAGTGAAATCTATGGCCCCCGGGTATTTTTCTCATATATTTGCCTTTGCGATCTACTTTTTCCTTGCATTTATTTTCAGATCTATTAAACCAAAAATACAAAAATACCTTGCTGCAATTTATTCTGATTTATCTTATTTGGCGTTCGATCTATCAATTTACTACAAATTTATCTCACGTCCGTTTGCCTATCTTGAGGCGCTGTACCCCGGAAGGGATTGACAACCCCTTTAACACGTCGGGTTGCGAGGATTTGTTATCCGTGTGCAGGGGCTATTTACATTGTGTTGCTTGGTTCTCCTACTGGTTCGATAAGCTTGGTTTCATATCTGAGGGAAATACCTACCACCGCTGTGCTGCATCATGTCACAGCCCCAGATCGGCCTTGCTTGACTTTGCTTGCTCATCATGTCATCATGTTTAAATTTCTAAGAAAATTGAAATGGGGATTGCTCAAATCCTAGCACCAGATCAAATCAACTAGGTTCAAATAAAAATATTCTCAATGAACCCAAAATGCTCTTCAGAAAAGTTCATTATTTTTGGATTGGTCTAGAACCTCTCCCAAAAATGGTGCACATTTTCCTAGGCCATTCTAGATTTTTGAATTAAATCATTACTTATTTGCTTTTGGGCATTTAAATACTTTAAAATTTTTTAAATTCTCTAAGAATACCAAAATGAAATGTTTACTGTAGGATATATTTCCAACAGTGGTCATGAGGAGTTGCATGATTTTTGGGATTGATTTAGTATTTTTAATAAAGCCACAAAGCTGCAGAAAAATAGAAAACAAAATTAAATAGAAATAAGAGAGAGAGAGAAGCCACTTGGGCGAGCTTAACTGGCACAGACACCTGGCCCGGCAGTGTGGCTGAGGCCTGGCCCAGCCCACCACCGCCACCTCCCCGTGTCGTCTTCCTCCCTCTGCCAGGAGGACAACCAGGTGCGTGGCGAGCGCCGACGCTGCTTGGCCACCTCCTGCTTCCCCGGCCCCTCCTGGCGACGCCACGACGACGCCCCGTGTTCCCTCGCTCCTCTCCCTCACTCGCTGCACCGTTCCCCTCTCTCCCTGCCCCGTCTCTCTCCCTCTCTCTCCCGAACCCGAGCGCAGCCGTCGCCACCGACGAGCACCGCCGTGGCCACAACCATTGCCTCGCCTCGTCGTTGCGCCCAGAGGCTCCGCCTCGACCCCCTCGTCCTCTCCGCCGAGCCACAAGACGCCGGACGCCCTGTGGAGCCGCCTTCGCCCTCGTCTTCCTCCTCGGGCACCCGAGATCGCCGTCGTTGTTTCGTCGTCACCAAGCCATCCCCGAGCCCACTAGCCTTCTGCGAGTTCACCGTGAGCACCGGAATCTTTCCCTCTCTCCCTGCCTCGTTTGCATCGCGTAGCTATCGAATCCGCCCGGGCGAGAGCTCTTCGCCGCCATGTCGCCGTAGCCACCGTTGCCTAGAGCTGCAACCAGCAGCACGCCGTGCTCGGTGCACCCCAGGAGGTCGTAGCACCCCTCTTTGCCTCTGCCGTGCTCCCTAACCTGAAACCCAGTTCACCCAAACTCGGCGCCAACTCCATTCCGGTGAACTCCGGCCACCCCGATCTTCGCCACCCCGGGATGCGCGAGAAGCCCAAAGAACTGTGCCGCAAACCACGAGCAAAAGCGGTGCCCTCAGCGCAAAACCGAGCCCCTCCAAGACCTATCGTCGCGTCTTGAGCCGCCAGAGTTAGCCTCAGTGACCGAGGTTGACCTCCCCACAGGTCCATGACATGCGGGCCCCTTGGCTAACTAATCTAGTTTAGGATAAAACTAAATTAGCTTAACCTAGGATAGTGCTAATTAAACTAGGATAGCTTAGTTATTCACTGACATGCAGGACCCACGCGTGGGTTTGACTGGACCGGTCTGTTGACCTCTTGGTCAGCATGAAGCAATCTTGTGCATAATAGGATTTTCTGGATTTATTATAATTCAGGAAATTCCAGAAAATAGCTCAAACTTCTAAAATTCATAGAAATTCAACCGTAACTCCAAATGAGATAAATTATATATAAAAAATGATCAGAAAAATATGAAGAATCTGTTCATGCCATGATCATGCATGTTTGAACAAGTTAACCTCACTGAATAGGACAAATGATGATTAGGGCAATTTATGAAATAACATTTGGAGTTGGAATTTGTTCTTGTTCGAAGTTCCACTTCAATTAACTTGGCTAGATATTGCATTAGGTGAATTCAGTACCTTAACACGACATGTCATCCATGTGAATGTGCATTGCATTGATTGTGTTCTTCCTCTCTTGCCGGTGACTGTCCCCTCTCAGTAGACGACGTATCGATGATGAGTTCGATGACACCGATGAAGAACTATATTATCTTCAGAAGTGCCAGGCAAGAAAAACCCCCTTGTTCATTCCGATACAATCCCACTCTCTCGCTCCTGCTCTCTTTTACTGCATTGGGACAACAATGATTTATACATTACTTGTCATGTAGCTGAACCCCTTTATCCTCTGCATGACCTGTCATTCCACAATGAATTAGATGAAACCCACTAGCATGAGTAGGAGTTGTTTGAGCCCTGTTGTGCCTACTCATTCATGCTTGTTTGTCATGCACCTGCTACTACTTAGAGTTGAGTCAGGTCCGATTCATCGGGGATGTATCGGAGGTGTGTGAACATGTCCTACTGTGTGTGAGCTAAGTGTGTGAACACGATTTGGTAAAGGTAGCGGTGAGAGGCCATGTAGGAGTACATGGTGGGTTCTCTCATTGAAACCGTCCTCAGGAACTGAGTTCTGTGTTTGTGATCCATGAAATAGTTACTACAACACATTGGGATCCTTAATTGACTCTCTCGGCTTCTTAACCACCCTTGCCCTCTGTCCAGGAGTTGCAACTAGTTTCTGGTGTTTGTAGGATATGTGTTGGAGGCCGTGCGTAGCGCTGACCCTAGGGGTGGGCTATGATGCGGTAGATACACCGTGGCCCGGTGTACCGAATGCCCGTTTGGTATCTCGGGAACCTTGCACACATCGTTCGGGTCCGTTAGTGGAAACCTCGGCCGGACTCCCTGCGGATGGAACCCGAATAGGCGATAAACCTGGACTAGGGACTTGAGTGTTTAGGTAGGTCGTGGCCGACACCCTCGCTGGGCTTCTACTTGAAGGTTGCCGAGTACATGTCGTGTAAACGGCGGTAAGTGGTGAGAGCGTGTGTGAAGAAGTACACCTAGCAGGTTAATATGATCTATTCAATAGCCGTGTCCACGGAAAAGGACTTCTGGGTTGCCTATAACGGTTCATAGACAAGTGAAAGTGGATACTCTAAAATGCGCAAGATAAGCGTGAGTGCTATGGATGGCGTTCTCGTGAGAGAGCAGGGAGCGGGTCCACAAGTGGTGTATTGATATGGTGAATATGTGGACTGCGTGCGCCACCTCAAAAGAGTTACTTGCGAGTTGTAGTTTAGGATAGCCACGAGTCAAAGCTGGCTTTGCCGGTCAAACTCCACCACCCCTTGTTGATAATGATGCATATGTAGTTAGTTACGATGTAAGTCTTGCTGAGTACATTTGTACTCACGTTTGCTTATTTTATGTTTTGCGAGAGACGTCGGTCTTGCTAGTAGTTCCGCGTGGACTTGACGTTTAGCTTGTTACCTCATTACGATCTTGTGCCCTCGGCAGATCTGGTAGATAGTCGGCTTCTCGGCCTTTTTCATTTGTAGATGTCTCGTACTTTCGGACATGTTAAGCTTCTGCTTGTGCTTTGACTTGTATGCTTTCGAAAGTGTTGGGTCATGAGACCCATGTTTGTAATATCTCTCCTCGGAGCCTAATGAATAAATATTTGAGTCGAGAGTTATGTTGTGATGCCATGTTGTATTTACACATATTGAGCATATTGTGTGTATGTTTGAAATGCTTGGTATGTGTGGGATCCGACAATCTAGTTGTTTATCCTTGGCAGCCTCTCATATGGGGAAATGTAGTCTAGTGCTTCCTCGAGCGATAGTAGTCCGCTGACCGGTTCACCCGAGTCCTGCTAGCCCAGACTACTGCTTTGGACACTTGACTGGCAGCATGTGTTTCACTTCGTTCCTATATACATCGCCCTTCGGGAAATGTCAGCGATGACATCCGGAGTCCTGCCTTAGCTCTACAGCCCGGGTTCCCGAGTCCTGTTAGCCAGTGCTACAGCCCGGATTCACACGCCGACCAACATGCTCGATGTGATTCATGTATACTGTCCCCATGGGTTAGTGCCGCTTTGGGTTCACGACTAGCCATGTCGGCCGGGTTCTCATCATATGGATGCTAGCGACACTATCATATACGTGAGCCAAAAGGCGCAAACGGTCCCGGGCCATGGTAAGGCGACACCCGTGGGAATACCGTGCGTGAGGCTGCAAAGGGATATGAGGTGTTACCGGCTAGGTCGATGTGACTTGGAATCGGGGTCCTGACACATCATCCCTTCCTCTTTGGGGAAATACCGACATAGCTTCAAGCGACATCCGGCCGTGATAGAGATCGGTGGGTTACCTGACTATATCCGAGCAGAACGTAGATGTGGTTGAAGCTATGGTTGCGGCGGCGTCGGTTTGAGATGCCGGTAGGGGGAGGCACGAGGGGGGGATACTGAGGGTGGGGATGTGGTTGGACGAATAAATTTTGAAATCGGGCGCCTAATGAAAATTTCGTTGCGAAAATTGAAACTTGGGCGGGGAAAACACACAACGCAGACGAAGCGCGTAAAATACTCATGTGCGAGAAAAAAGAAAGTTGGCAGATCCCGTCTCCAAAAAAATGTACACGTGTAGTTGATTTTTTTGGTCAATGGTACGTCTGGTTTATTAGGAAACATCGCATAGGTGACTGACTTATGGATCATTAACGCGAAAAAGCAGACGGGTACAACATAGAAACCATGTGTTTTGTGATCTTCTAATGATTAACACAAAAAAGGCACATGGGCACACATGCTAATCAATGCTCAAAGCCCTCAAGGGATGCTCTAACCGACATTGTACGTTAATACTACAAACTTAAAGTACTACTGGTAATTTGCTCTAATACTACAAACTTAAACTACTTCTCACATGCTGCCATCAGGACATGCTGGCCAGACGCCGGTGTTCTCCTTCCCGGCCTTGTAGGCGGCAGCCCACCATGCTTCGATCTCCGCCAAGCTCTCCTCACCATGGCGTGCGGCCTCTTTTTTCTTGCAGTAGCAGGACTCTCTTTTCTTGACTGCTTTCTGCCTTTTCCGCTCCTTCTATGCGGCTTTGGCTGCCTCTAGATCCACCACCCATTCGGCCATGGAAGCCTCAAAGTCAGCCCATGTAACGGTCTGGCCGCCGGTGGTGATGAACTCGGTGTGGTGAGATGCCATCGCTTCCTTACCATGTGTCAGTCGCGCGCGGCGAGGGACGCGGCGCGGCGGGATGCCATTGCTTCCTTACCAGTTACCGTGCGCCGCGGTGCCATGGACGACGCCTGGAGAGAGCTCTAGGATGGAGGGGCCGGGTAGCCGTACAGTGCGGTGGTATTCAAGAGCTCAACAACAAACGACAACAGAAATTTGGCTTCCCTTACAATTTTGCTTGTTCATTATCACACACGGTTCATCTTTGTCGCTTCTGGAAACAGTGTGCACTGAGCCTATTGTGTGTTGCGCTATGATTGGCTGGAGCCCAGCCACGCAGATCGTGCGTGTGCATCGTAGGATGCACCGTGATCGAACGGCAATCCACGTCCCTCACATCACACCCGTGCACCTGTAGCTGGATTGGATTTATATGCGCTAAATGCCTAGAAAATGCACATAATCCCCTAAATATGGTAAATGAACCGAAAAAAATGCCAAATTTGAAAATGGTGATTTGCAGGGTGTATGTTCATCGTAGAAAAAACTCCAGGGCAAAGAACGAAGAAAATTTGGATTCCCCTTCAATCTTGGTGATTTCCCTCTCCAAAGCATGGAACTTCCTCGGTGATGGTTTGATTTATGAAGGGCGTGCATGACGACATATGCCAAACCTTCTCAAATTTTTACCAGGGCATGGTGAGGTCATACCATGGCACACCATGCCAGGCGTCATGTTTTTCAAGCATTTATTTTATTTTTTTCTATAGTTGAAAACCCAATAAACAAACGTTTGTGGTTGACTATTGCCACGCATTTCATTGAAATATCTGTCCCTTCCTTGTAAAAGGCATGAGAATTTACTAAATGGCCATGAGCATGGTTTTCCAGGCCGTTCTTGTGCACCCTTTCATGCACCGATTGTTTGAACTTGAATTATGTGCATTAATGCCTAGGAAATGCACATGATCCCCTAAATATGTCAAATAATCCCGGAAAAGTGCCAATTTTGAACATGGTGATTTGCAGGTTGTATGTTCGTCATAGAAAAAACTCGTGGACAAAGTACAAAGGAAATTTGAATCCCCCTTCAATCTTGGTGTTTTCCCCCTCGAAACCATGAAACTTCCTCGGTGGTGGTTCGATTTATGAAAGGCATGCATCAGGACATAAGGAAAACATTCTACAATTTTTACCAGGGCATGGTGAGGCCATACCATGGCACCACGCCACGCGTCATGTTTTCCAACCATGTGTTTCATTTTTTGTTTAGTTGTTAACCCGGTAAACGACGCATTTATGGTTGACTATTGCCACACATTTCCTTGAAATATTTGCCCATTCCTTGTAAACGGCATAAGAATGTACTAAATAACACGAGCATGGTTTTCCAGACCGTTCTTGTGCACGTTTTCATGCACCGATTGTTCGAATTTGAATTATGTCCATTAATGCCTAGAAAATGCACATAATCCCATAAATATGGCAAATGAGCCCGAAAAAATGTCAAATATGAACACGTTGCATTTGAGGCGGTATGTTGATCATTGGAAATAAACTGAATGACAAACTAGGACGGAAATTTGGATTCCCCTTCAATCTTGGGGATTTCCCTCTCGAAATCATGGAACTTCCTCGGTGATGGTTCGATTTATGAAGGGCGTGCATGATGACATAAGCCAAACCTTCTCAAATTTTTACCAGGGCATGGTGAGGTCATACCATGGCACACCATGCCAGGCGTCATGTTTTTCAAGCATTTATTTCATATTTTCTATAGTTGAAAACCCAACAAACAAACATTTGTGGTTGACTATTGCCACACATTTCATCGAAATATCGGTCCATTCCTTGTAAAAGGCATGAGAATTTACTAAATGGCACGAGCATGGTTTTCCAGGCCGTTCTTGTGCACCCTTTCATACACCGATTGTTTGAACTTGAATTATGTGCATTAATGAACCCAGAAAAGTGCCAAATTTGAAGACGGTGATTTGCAGGTTGTATGTTCATCATAGAAAAAACTCGTGGATGAAGGACAAAGGAAATTTGGATCCCCGTCAATCTTGGTGATTTCCCCCTCGAAACCATGAAACTTCCTAGGTAATGGTTCAATTTATCAAAGGCGTGCATCATGACAATTTTACCAGGGCACGGTGAGGCCATACCATGGCACCACACTAGGCGTCATGTTTTCCAAGCTTGTATTTCATTTTTGTATAGTTGTTAACCCAGTAAATGACGCGTTTATGGTTGACTATTGCCACATATTTCCTTGAAATATCTGCCCATTCCTTGTAAAAGGCATGAGAATGTACTAAATAGCACGAGCATGGTTTTCCAGACCATTCTTGTGCACCTTTTCATGCATCGATTGTTCGAATTTGAATTATGTGCATAATTAATGCCTAGAAAACGCACATAATCCCCTAAATATGATAAATGAGTTCAAAAAATGTCAAATTTGAACATGTTGCATTTGAGGCGGTATGTTGATCGTTGGAAAACAACTGAATGACAAACTAGGACGGAAATTTGGATTCCCCTTCATTCTTGGTGATTTCCCTCTCAAAAGCATTAAATTTCCTAAGTGATGGTTCGATTTATGAAGGGCGTGCATGACGACATAAGTCAAACCTTCTCAGGTTTTAACCATGACACGGTGAGGCCATACCATGGCACCAAGCCAGGCGTCATGTTTTTCAAGCACGTATTTCATTGTTCTATAGTTGATAACCGAGTAAATGACGCGTTTGTGGTTGACTATTGCCACGCATTCCATTGAAATCTCTGCCCATTCCATGTAAAAGGGTTGAGAAATTACTAAATACCACGAGTATGGTTTTTCCAGACCATTCTTGTGGACTTTTTCAAGAACCAATTGTTTGAATTTGAATTATGTGCATTAATGCCTACAAAATGCACATAATCCCCTAAATATTGTAAATGAACCCAGAAAAGTGTCAAATTTGAACACGGTGCCTACAAAATGCACATAATCCCCTAAATATTGTAAATGAACCCAGAAAAGTGTCAAATTTGAACACGGTGATTAGCAGGGTTTATGTTCATCATAGAAAAAAACTCATGGATGAAGGACAAAGGAAATTTGGATTCCCATTCAATCTCGGTGATTTACTATGGCACGCGATTCATCTCTGTCGCCTCTATGAACCGTGTGTGTTCACTCACACATGCAAAAGGAAAAAGAAAACCCTAGCCCACTTCGTCCCCACTCACTCGCCATGGAATCCTTCGCAATTCTGCACATTAAGCTCGACGGCTGTTGGCGGCGGGCGTAGGTCGCGCTCCAAACGGCACGGGATTTCGCCCCTACCGCTTTCCGCCGCCTGTCTGCACCGACATTCTAGACTCTGGTCCACTGGGGTTTTCTGCGGGATTGGGCCGGAGAGTTTTCTCATGGAGAAGGTAATCAACTTAGCAAAATATTCACTCATCTCTTATCGCAGTCCGTCCGTCGCCAATCAATCGGCGGAAATCTCCGTGGAATCATTTTTGTTCTAGCTGATTCGTGGGTGTTCATTCATGTGTCCACAGTGCGAGCACAAATAGGGCAACTGTTGTCGTGGCCAGTCAGAAACGAAGTTCTATCTCACCATTCCGGATGACTACAAGGAGCACTCGGTATGTTCAATCTCAACCTACCACGGTCGGCATGGCCTAAATTTGTGAACATATACCGTCTGTTGCTACATTATCTATATATTTGCATCAAATCTTTGTTACATTATCTATTTTTAATTCTATATTTTTGTACTTTGCTTTCATCTATATATTTATCTGTTCTATCACTTACTCCCATATTTGCATCTTGCTTTGTTATTTCAATATATCTAATTTACGATCTTAATTTTTGTTTCAAGCAGTACATCCCTTGCTTTGCAAGAACATGAGTAGAAGGAAATCTTGGGCTTTACTTTGTTGCTGACTCCTAGGATGTCATATTGATAACAAAGATGGATTTACAATGATGGTTAGCTTAAAACTTGATAAAGATGGTCACTCTTATTTTAATGCAGACCTTTGGAGAAAAACGTTTAAGTGTTATGAACTGAAAGCTGGCAATAAAATTCTAGTGCGTGCACCACAGCCTGGTCTAATTAACATGGATGTTTACTTCCCCATCGTCATCAGCCGATCAAAGTCCGATCGAGGTTAGTGTCCTTTCAACTTTCTCCATGCTGTCATATTACTTAGCAAAATCAGGGTATTTGTTCTGACTAATTGATCACTATTCAAGCAACCAATTGTGATATCATATTCTGACTCCGGTCCTAGGCAGTAATAAATAATACCTTTCCACCTTTTAAGCAGGATATGTTGGATGCATAGTGAACGATCTGTATGTTACTAAGCGTACCAAATTTCACTGGAAGGACTTGAAGCATGTCATAAAATTTGTTGATAATCTGACAGAGATAGCACAACGTATGAACGCTGGATTTTGGATGGGATTAATTAGACCTATGGTGCACACACTGAACAAGACCAATTGTGTGCACAAAACGCTGGTAAAAAGTCTTATTTTAATCTTGATGCTCATAAATTATATATATCTTCAACGATATGTTACAATTGGTTTTTATTCTACATGTCAACAGAAATTGCCCCCTGTAGTAGTTCCTGGATCGATTTCCTGGCGTGGTCGAATTACACTTGTGCCTGCTAATAATACCAAAGTGATTGCAAGGTACTACATTTCCCGTAGAAATGGAACCATTCAAATTAACAAGTTCTCGCTTCTCGTGGCAATGCATCCATATTGGAAAATTGGAGACACTGTTCTACTCGTGCTCTACCAAGGCACAGGAGGGCTCTTCCTTTTCATTGACGAGATGCCGAGTCGCCGTGATCAAGATGCTTCCAGTGGATAGTTCTGGCTGTTGGCCCTCAGCCTCTTAAAATGTGCTAGCTTTTACTATATATGTTAAGTATGTAGATATGGACCATATGGTTGTTGGCCCTTAGCCTCTTAAAATGTGATAGTTGTTACTATGTTAAGTATGAAGATATGGACCATATAGTTGTCAAAATTGTGTTACAAAGATCCTCCTTTTGTCGAATAGTGTAACCACTATATATATGTTACTCAAATGCTGTTACCCAAGTTCGTAAATTTTCATGGAAAGTATTAGTATCGTACACAGTTCATTGAGTTTAAGCGTGTGCCCGATGTCCAGAAGGCATTTGCATATTAACTGTCCATATTGCAAATTCACACACATGTTAACATAAGGAAATGTATGTGTAACATACTAATCATCGCACACGAGTACTCGCAGACGCATCATGTGCGATACTCCTTGCCACCGCAAGCAACTAGTTTGCATTTTTCAAAGTTTTTTGTACACACATAATCGCACACGAAGTAACTGTATTGACCTTCTATGTTGTAATTTCTCATTGCAAACAGTTCATCTGAGTCTGTTGTTTGCCACTTATCATACACATCTTGTTTGCACGACTCATTTTTGTTCTTTTGGATCATCGCAAACAGTTCATCCATGTGAACTGTATGCCGCATATCATACACATCTTTGTTAAGTTGAACCATTTCCGTTGTGTTCCCTAATCGAAAATAGTTCGTCTGAGTGAACTGTATGCCGTATATCGCAAACACATTGATATGGCTGCCCGTTTCTGTTGTTGTACCTCATCGCAAACAGTTCGAATGGATTAACCGTGTATCCTGCATCGCACACACATTGATATGGCTGCCCGTTTCTATTGTTCTGCCTCATCGCAAACAGTTGGAATGGATTAACCGTGTGCGCTGCATCACACACACAACTAAAATATGAACCGTGTTTGATGGCTCCGCCATCGCAAACATTTTGTACCTTTTTTGACTGTTTTACACCACTGTTTGCGATTATTGCATCGCACACAGTTTCGGCAAAGGGTCTCTGATCGTAGTGTCGCGTTGGCAGTATTCTGCAGTAGTTTACCGAGGTAACCTCGGCAACTCAAGCACAACATAAGGTGGACATTGCGAAACTACAGGATGAAATAGCTCAGGCTAAGATGGAACTTAATGCCGAGAATGCTAGGATGACAACAGAGCGAGCTGCGTTAGAAGCCGAGTCACAACGGATTCAAGCAAAAACTTTCCGATTGAATTTGGATCAGAATGCTTCGAATGTTGTTCTTCGAAGGAGGCACCAGAGCCGTCTACCTTTGGAATTTGAGGCAAGGGATCTCTTCAACACCCCAGGGGTAGGACCAAGTAACCCACCCGAGGTGACCTGGGCTGCCGAGGCGCCCGTGGCCAGGACGACGGCTCAGCCTCGTGTAGCAGACCCGCCTCGTTTGAACTTAACCTCGCCTCAGCAGATGTTAACACCACCGGGTCATTATTCTAACCCTCTGGACAACATGATTGTTGCGGCTTCGCGACTGGCGGCTCTCCCAGTACAAGGTGAGTCTCCCACGGCGATGAGGCCCTAAGGTCGTGGAGCTTCTTTAAACGGTGGTAGCTCAGCAAGCGGCTTACTCGTATAGCTGCGAGCGGATTCATTCAACTCCGCGCCCTAGCCGAAATTACAGCCGGCGTGTTGAATCGACGGTGGTTTCCAGCAGTGAGCGGCGCTATAACCAGCCCCATGGGCATGACCCGCCACGTGTTGATAACAATGCTCAGGCCTTGATAGATCAGGCCAGATCACGTCAGGAGGCGGAGCTGGCGGCTCAGTTGGCGGCTCATTAGCAACTTCAGCATAACCCTTCGATGTCTATAGAAGCCGGGATGAGTAATAGGACGGTGGGGGTGCCATGCCTGGTGCCGACTTTGCGTAATGAGCGTCTACCTATGGATTTTAAGGGCCCTCGCAAGGTGCCTAACTACACAGCCTGAGGGCTGGATTGAGAGCTATGAGCTGGCTATGGAGATGTTGGATGTTAACAATGCTGTGTGCGCCAAATATTTCACTATGATGTTGGATGGGCCGGCTTGCACCTGGCTAAAGGGATTTCCCCCTAATTCCATCAACTCATGGGCTGAATTGAAGGCGCGTATTATTCAGAATTTCAAAGATATTTGTAAGCAGCCTCTGCAGATTATCGAGTTAGACACTTGTATTCAGCGTGAGGATGAGTCAACCACCCACTGGGTTCGCCGGGTCTCGGCCATTACCCACTCGTCGGATAGCATCAACGCTGGTTCTGTTGTCTTAATTTTGGAGAAAATTGCCGGTTCATCCCCCTCAAACAGAAGCTAGGGCGGCTTAAACGTCATCACAATGACATGGAGAGCTCATGGCGGCTCTCATCAAATAAGCCGACTCAGACAACACTAAGTTCCTTTATTCAGATGAGGAAAAATCCAACAAGGGGAAGAAGAACGGCAATGGAAAGGGGCAGCATCCGAATACGGCAGGGCACAACCTGGGAAATAATGTAAACGCAAGCATCCCGACGGCGGGTCAGATTTTTTGGCCAATACCAATACCCAGAATGACGGTCAACGTAGAAAGGGAAAACCGCAATATCGGACATGCGGGTCAAAATTCAACCTTGAGGCGATGTTGAACCAACCTTGCGCAAAGCATAGTTATCCAGATAGGCCGTCGACTCACCTGTGGAAAGACTGTTTCATCATGAAGGAGTATAAGAGTTCCGTTTTTCATGAGGACCACAATAACAATAATGGCTCGCACGGCCGGTCAGGCTCCGACTCACACGGGCCTGGCTTTGGAGGTGGCAGCTCAAACTCCGGATTCCAAGGACAGGGCAATCAAGGCGATTTTAACCAGCAGACTAAGCAAGGCAATCAGCAACAACAGTCAGGGTATCAGAGTAATCCAAAGAAGCTTAATAGTGGCCAGTATCATGTTTTTACCACAAGACTATGCAAGCAAGATCAGAAGGTTCACAAACGAGCGGTAAATGCAGTTGATCCGGCTGTACCTCGATACATCCGATGGTCAGAGCAGCCAATTGTATGGAGCCGTGAGGATCACCCGCCCTGGGTAGATAATCCGGGTCAGCTGGCTTTGGTGGTAGCCCCTCAGGTTGGAGGATACAAGTTCAGTAAGGTGCTTATGGATGGAGGCAGTAGTATCAATATCCTCTATTATGATTCTTTTCACCATATGAATTTGACTGACAAAGATCTTAAGCCGTCCTCTACAGTCTTTCATGGGGTGGTGCCTGGTAAGTCGGCATATCCAATGGGTAAGATAGCCTTGGAAGTGGCTTTTGGCGATGAGCATGATTACAGGGTTGACACGTTAAATTCTTAGGTGGTTAAGATCAAAAGCCCCTATCACGCTCTGTTTGGACGGCCGGCTTATGCCAAATTTATGGCACGACCTTGTTATGTCTATTTGCAGCTCAAGGTGCTGGGTTATAAGAGTAGTATCACCGCCCATGGTAACAGGAAGATAGCCCTTGAGTGCGAAGAGGGTGATGCTCCTTATGCTGAGAATGCTTGTCCTACAGAGGAGCTGAAGTTCTACAAGGATAACATTGACCCGGCGGATATGACATCCTTGAAGAAACCAACCACAGAACATGACCCTTTATTTAAGTTTAAGTCGTCAGACGACACCAACCAGGTTGACTTTGTCCCTGGCGATTCATCCAAGCAGTTCACTATCAGTGCTAATATGGATCCGAAATAGGAAGGCGCGCTCATCGAGTTCATCCGTGAGAACCAGGACATCTTTGCATGGAAGCCTTCAAACATGCCAGGTGTACCGAGGGAACTTGCTGAGCACACTCTTAACATTGATCCTAAATTTAAGTCGGTCAAGCAATTTCTTCATCGTTTTAATGAGGGAGACGTAAGGCCATTGGAGAAGAGGTGGCCCAACTCTTGGCAGCCGGGTTCATAGTTGAGGTTTTTCACCCGGAGTGGTTGGCTAACCCGGTGCGCTACTTAAGAAGAATGGCACTTGGCACTGGTGCGCGTCGGTCCTAAACAAACGGTTTTTAGCCCCTTTCTGCGACGACATTCGGAACCGTCGCCAAGTGAGTGTTGGTGATAGGGGGGTCCATCCCACACGACCCAAAAACCGTTGTGGATATGCCCTCCTAGCACACACGCTCGGCAAAATGAGGTCGTAAAGCATCAAGTAGCACTCAAATATAGAAATATGCATGAGTGCTAAAAAATACAATTATACAAAGTAAATCATTTCCGGTCGTAAGTACATCCCACACAAGTCACACCACTAAACGCTTCCGTCAGATATACATCCCACACAGTCACTACAAGGAAAACATTTGCGCAAGGTGGCGTAACGCAAACAATTTTGAAGAGAATGTCATGTGTGATTGTTCAGTGATCCAACAAGGTTTATTCCTAGAAACTGTGTGTGCTGCCTGAGGTCATCGCCCAGGGTGGTTTCTCATTAACCGTTTGCAATAGGAAACCCAATTAGCAAGCTAATTGGCCAATTAGCGGGCTAATGGCCTGTTATTAATAATCCATTTACTAATCTAATTGACATTCATATTAAGCACATAATATATTCCATTTCCATATTAAGGAAGCAGGATTTCATAATTGAAATACATAGGAGTACAACATGATATAGCTTCAGCACTCAGCTACCCCATTACACAACTGCACCAGCAGCACGTTTCACATGCAACATCTAGAACCTTTCAAAATTAGCATCATAAACGGTACATAGAGAGATGCATCTCATCTGGAAAACTGTTGAAGCGGAAGGCGAATATTGAGCCTTCATTCATGTTGAAGGTCTTTGCAACTTTAGGCCATGCCTGTGGATGATTGACCGTCCATCCTTCGACCTCTTCAGGAACACTTCAATATTAAACCGTGGGTGTTGTATGAAAATTTTCCTCGCCTCCTGACCACAGAGGTGGTTTGGGAGGTAATCATTAGTGAAGCCTGAAAACAAGGATGTGCATAAATATCTTCTCTATATTGGAAATGGGGCAAAGGAATACAAAAGGCAAGGTATAATAGTTAGTACCATCTTGTAAACCTCAGTGCTTCCCATTGTTTCCACAACACATATAAGGTAGTTAGTCATCAGGTTAAGTAAGGGTTCGCATGCTATCAGTAAAATATGTTGATGATAAATAAGCACATTGTAGATTCATTAGATTAATTCAAGCCACATGGAAAACCCATTTATCCAAACCAAGCATGATTAAGAACTAGGAAATATATCACTTGTATATGTTTCTCATGTATTAAGTGCAGCCAAATTCGATTTATTCCTCACATGGTATACAATAATAGAATGCAGCCACAACAATTGAACCAAGCAGTTAACTAAACACCACAACAAATGAACCAAACGTTAACTGAGCGCCACATTGCACAATATAACATACTCCTACTAGAAGATCAGACAGTTAACCAAACCAAGCATGCTTATCAACTTGGAAATATAGCAATTGTATTTGTTTCTCATGTATTTAGTACAACCAAATTCGATTTATTCCTCACATGGTATACAATAAGAGAATGCAGCCACAACAATTGAACATCGCATTGCATAATTGAACCAAGCAGTTAACTAGCCACCACAACAAATGAACCAAACATTAATCGAGCACCACATTGCACAATATAACATACTCCTAATAGAAGATCAGACAGCTTAACCATACCAAGCATGCTTAACAACTTGGAAATATAGCAATTGCATTTGTTTCTCATGTATTTAGTACATCCAAATTCAATTTATTCCTCACATGGTATACAATAACAGAATGCAGCCACAACAATTGGACATCGCATTGCAGAATTGAACCAAGCAGTTAACTAAACACCACAACAAGTTAACCAAGCCACAACAAATGAACCAAGCAGTTAACTAAACACCAATTGAACAATATACATACTCCTAATAGAAGATCAGATAGTTAACCAAACCAAGAATGCTTAACAACTTGGAAATATTGCACCCTAAAGAATTGAACATCACATTTGCAGAATTGAACCAACCAGTTAATTTAACACCACATTGCACGACATATAGAACATATACACTATAGCAGAAGATTGCATGGTGAAAGTAGATAGCACAATTCATTAGAATTTGTTAAGGAAAGGCAGTAGCTAGCAAACTGAACATGGGTCCCTATAGTGAGCTAATAAGACAAGCTACTCCTCATTCTCGGAGATATCGATGACGATTGGCTCCTTGGACATGGAAGAGGGCGAGGCCTCCGCATTGTGGGTGCCCTCGTTGTAGTGTTGAGTTTCCTGAGCCGCTCCGGGCACCAATCTGCTGGCTCTCGAGATGAGGTAAGCACGTGCACGCTAAGAAAACACCTCGTAGTCTTTGTCGAAGGCATCGACGGTGGCCTCGAGAAAACGCGACGAACTGTCGTTTAAAGCAGCCAACCGCATCGCGGCGTCGGCGTGCGAGGCGTCAATGTTGGCCTCGACGGTGAGGTGCTCCTCCAAGATCTGGGGGTCGGCACGAATGGCAGCCATCGCGACCTCATCCGCGCGTGCGGCCGCGATTTGCTTCTCCGCTGCCAAATGCTCCTTGAGGTCCTGGCTATACTGCGTGCACCATGGCTTAGGCCGGCGCTTATTTGGTGGAGGGTCGGTGATTTGGGTGGAAGGTGTCGCTTTCGCGCCGTGGTCGGGCATGTGGGATATGGAAGGAGGAGGAGGATGGGGTCGGTGTGGATTACCTGCTGGATAGGCGAGGTCGAGCAGGGTGAAGGATGGTCACCGGCGAGGAGGCGGCGGCGCTGCAAGCAAGGAGTGAAAGTTTCAACTTGGAAAGGAAGGCGGAAAGAGGGGAAATGTGGCTTTTGGTATGGGGGAGGGGGCAGGGAGGTAGATATTTTCCGCGGAAGCCAAAAATTTGGAATCGCTTCAGCCAATAAACTGGCGTGCAAAGTGTCGTCAGACACGGTCCCTTATTCAGACATGGTCCGAAGATATTTTGTGCTGCATCTCACACGGTTGGTTATAATAAACATTGTGGGATCTACTTGATTTTTGGTCTTGATTTTAATTACATAATGGGGTCACAGCGGCCATGGACGGTGTTTGAATTGCTAGACCTTTTATCTGCAGTGATCATAAAAGAGTTGGAATTATTCAGGGTATTTTTATGCATTAAATGAGTTTTCAATGCATTTATGTGCATAATTCAAATTTGAACTACATGCACATGCTCTAATGCATATAAATTGGTTGAAAAATCAAATATGTGTCCTTGGGTGCATGCTTAGGTCCCATTCAAGAAATGGGAATGAATTTCAAACACCATGGCCCCGTTGATTGCTGGCAAAACATTGAGATGCCTGGTTTTTAAATTCTACTAAATCCAAAACCCGTCTGAAATTCATGAAACTTGGCATGCTATGATGGAGCAGCATCAACATGCCGTGGTACAAATTGTGTCCCATTTGGGGCAAGTTTGGGTATATGCTTCTCACAAACTGGAGCTTCTCACAACAAGCATGATGGTTTTTGGTAGGGAACGTCCCACCTTTGGGGACGAAACGATATTCATTGCCTCTTATTGCTTTCAAGTTTTTTTCTCGTGTCAACATAGAACAACAGGAGTGTTGTGTGATTTTTTGTGATTTTTCGGGGTTCGTTTGGACATTTTTATGCATTAACTAAGTTTTCAATGCATTTATGTGCATAATTCAAATTTGAACTACATGCGCATGCTCCAGTGCATATAAATTGGTTGAAAAAACAAATTTGTGTCCATGGGTGCAAGCTTAGGTCATATGCAAGAAATGGGAATGAATTTCAAACACCAAGGCGGCGTTGATTACCGGGAAAACATTGAGATGCCTGGTTTTTAATTCTATCTATTATATTATTAAGACGATAGAAAAGGAACGATGAAGATTTGACAGTGTAAAACATAGAAATTTTAACGGTGGAGATTTACGCGGATCTACGGGCGGCGCACATACCTCACGTAGTCCCAAGAGAGTTTGCACCAGCCGCGTTATGAGCCATGTACAAATTACATACATGCAATTTGAGTCCAAGCTGGACCACGTGCGGACCATGTGACATACACATTATAGAATAGGAAACATACGGTCCGGTCCTTCCAGGAAAAACATCCGCTCATAAATCAGAAACCTACAAAAAATATAAAGAAAAGTCTAGAGTCATGTCTCTCTCCTAAAATAAGAAAGTGGGGCTCTCCCTAAAACAAAGTCTATATGTATGAGCTATATGATGCAAGGACACGGTCACCGACTCACTTGCCATGGAGCAGTAGAAGGTTTCCAAGGCGCTTGGGCGATGCATGGCTTGGTTGGAAGTGGAGTTGACTAGGTATGTATTCAGCAGGAGTGCTACGCCCGGCGTCTTTGTGTTGTGGAGGCATGGCGTCCTCTATTGTTCCATCAAGCGTGACATAAAGCTGGGATGGCTTGACCGAGGAGAAGTGTCGCACTAGCTCGACAAAGAAAGTATCTGGCCCGATCCGGGGCCGTGGAGATCGTGGTAGCAAGCACGAAGATGAGTCAGGTTGTTCGGTCATGGCCCGTCTGATCAATTAAACTGCTCCGGCCATGCGAGATCGTGGTGGCAAGCACAAAGACCGAGCTAGAATTTCCGCATTACTGAGTTTTCCTCCGTCGTAGCGCTTTCTTGACCTCTGTGACCGTGAACTAGACTATCGCTGCTTAGAAAGTCTATGTAGTACAACTTGCCGTCGCCATTGGTGGCCGTGGCGCACTCAGTGCGATGGTTCTATATCCTCGGCACCGTGAAGGAGTTCTGACTACAAAATGTACACGGAAAATTGACATATGGTATTACCTATCCCATACTTACATACGGTATTTCTATGAGTCTATACCTACAATGAAGATTAATAATTATTGTCAAGGACAATCAGTAGCTTCTAAATTCTTGATTGCTTCATCCATACACACAGTCATATTATCCTAGGAAACATAACACATCTAATCTATAACCATCTTTTAACTTTGAATGCATAAAAAAGGCGTGTACATGTATACCAGTACACTATTTAAGACAATGCTATCTAACACATTAAAACAGACAATAACACTATATATTTGGAACATCAGATACATGCATGTCAGGGCTTAAAGACCATGCAGCAGCAATAGGGGTAGCATTTATTTCACAAAATATGGGTAGCATTACATGTATTATGGTGCGTAAGTGATATAAGCAAATTACCGCAAATTTGTGTCCTTGGGTGCATGCTTAGGTCCCACGCAAGAAATGGGAATGAATTTGAAACACCAGGCACCGTTGATTGCCGACAAAACATTGATATGACCAAAATATATGGAGCAGTTACATACTTCAAATCGTGGTTGCACCCATAAAAATAATTTGAAGTTTTCATGGAATGGATAAAACAAAATTTGAAGTTAAGTCAGTTCTAATGAAGCGAGACAAAAGCAGGATGCATACACATAAGTACATGCATTCTTGGACCACATGTTTGAACTGAAAATGTACTTCTTCATAGATACATATTCAAATTCAATTGTTCTATATTATTCATTATCAATCAAAAGCCTTTATTATTTTTGAACACCCCTTACGAAGAACTACATTATATAGATATATAATTTAAAATTACGATGGAACACAATGTTTATTTTAAAATGTAAATGATTTTAAAATGTCAAAAAATAGCTTCTAAAGTCTGAAATTGTGAATTAAAATAATCTTGAGGCGCAATTGCACACAATAAGTACATGCATTCTTGGAACATTTGCTTGAATAAAAAATGTGTTTTCATAGGTCAAATATTTAAATTAATAGTTCTATAAAATATGTGTTTTACATAAAATAGTGAACTAAATGGAATAAAAAATTTCAGTGTCCTTGGGTGCATGCTTAGGTCCCATTCAAGAAATGGGAATGAATTTCATATGAAAAGATATAACTTCCATCTGGAGAAACTATAAATAAAAAAATCTAGCTGCGCAAATGCGCTGGTGACCCGCTAGTTCTAGTAAATCCAAAACTCGTCTGAAATTCATGAAACTTGGCATGCTATCATGGAGCGGCATCAACATCCCGTGGTACAAATTTTGTCCCATTTGGGGTAGGTTTGGGTATATGCTTCTCACAAACCGGAGCTTCTCACAACAAGCATGATGGTTTTCGGTAGGTAACATCCCACCTTTGGGGACGAAATGATATCCATCGCCACTTATTGCTTTCATGTTTTCTTTCTCGTGTCAACATAGAACAACAGGAGTGTTGTGTCAATTTTTGTGATTTTTCGGGGTTCGTTTGGACATTTTTATGCATTAACTGAGTTTTCAATGCATTTATGTACATAACTCAAATTTGAACTACATGCGCATGCTCCAAAGGCATATAAATTGGTTGAAAAATCAAATTTGTGTCCATGGGTGCATGCTTAGGTCATATGCAAGAAATGGGAATGAATTTCAAACACCAAGGCACCGTTGATTACCGAAAACATTGAGATGCCTGGTTTTTAAATTCTAGTAAATCCAAAACTAGTCTGAAATTCATGAAACTTGGCATGCTATCATGGAGCGGCATCAACATGCCGTGGTACAAATTTTGTCCCATTTGGGGTAGGTTTGGGTATATGCTTCTCACAAACCGGAGCTTCTCACAGCAAGCATGATGGTTTTCGGTAGGTAACGTCCCACCTTTGGGGATGAAATGATATCCATCGCCTCTTATTGCTTTCATGTTTTCTTTCTCGTGTCAACAAAGAACAACAGGAGTGTTGTGTGAAATTTTGTGATTTTTCGGGGTTTGTTTGGACATTTTATGAATTAACTGAGTTTTCAATGCATTTGTGTGCGCAATTCAAATTTGAACTACACGCGCATGCTCCAGTGCATATAAATTGGTTGAAAAATCAAATATGTGTCCTTGGGTGCATTCTTAGGTCCCATTCAAGAAATGAGAATGAATTTCAAACACCATGGCCCCGTTGATTGCCGGCAAAACATTGAGATGCCTGGTTTTAAAATTCTACTAAATCCAAAACTCGTGTGAAATTCATGAAACTTGGCATGCTATGATGGAGCAGCATCAACATGCCGTGGTACAAATTTTGTCCCATTTGGGGCAATTTTGGGTATATGCTTCTCACAAACTGGAGCTTCTCACAACAAGCATGATGGTTTTCGGTAGGGAACGTCCCACCTTTGGGGACGAAACGATATTCATTGCCTCTTATTGCTTTCAAGTTTTTTTTCTCGTGTCAACTTAGAACAACAGGAGTATTGTGTGATTTTTTTTGATTTTTTGGGGTTCGTTTGGACATTTTTATGCATTAACTGAGTTGTCAATGCATTTATGTGCATAATTCAAATTTGAACTACATGCGCATGCTCCAGTGCATATAAATTGGTTGAAAAATCAAATTTATGTCCATGGGTGCAAGCTTAGGTCATATGCAAGAAATGGGAATGAATTTCAAACACCAAGGCGGCGTTGATTACCGGGAAAACATTGAGATGCCTGATTTTTAAATTCTAGTAAATCCAAAACTCGTCTGAAATTCATGAAACTTGGCATGCTATCATGGAGCGGCATCAACATGTCGTGGTACAAATTTTGTCCCATTTGGGGTAGGTTTGGGTATATGCTTCTCACAAACCGGAGCTTCTCACAACAAGCATGATGGTTTTCGGTAGGTAACATCCCACCTTTGGGGACGAAATGATATCCATCGCCACTTATTGCTTTCATGTTTTCTTTCTCGTGTCAACATAGAACAACAGGAGTGTTGTGTGAATTTTTGTGATTTTTCAGGGTTCGTTTGGACATTTTTATGCATTAACTGAGTTTTCAATGCATTTATGTGCATAATTCAAATTTGAACTACATGCGCATGCTCCAGTGCATATAAATTGGTTGAAAAATCAAATTTGTGTCCTTGGGTGCATGCTTAGGTCCCATGCAAGAAATGGGAATGAATTTCAAACACCAGGGCACCGTTGATTGCCGGCAAAACATTGAGATGTCTGGTCTTTAAATTCTAGTAAGTCCAAAACTCGTCTGAAATTCATGAAACTTGGCATGCTATCATGGAGCGGCATCAACATGCCGTGGTACAAATTTTGTCCCATTTGCGGCAGGTTTGGGTATATGCTTCTCACAATCCGGAGCTACTCACAACAAGCATGATGGTTTTCAGTAGGGAACGTCCCACCTTTCGGGACGAAACGATATCCATTGCCTCTTATTGCTTTCAATTTTTTTTCTTGTGTCAACATAGAACAACAGGAGTGTTGTGTGAAATTTTGTGATTTTTCGGGGTTCGTTTGTACATTTTATGAATTAACTGAGTTTTCAATGCATTTGTGTGCGCAATTCAAATTTGAACTACACGCGCATGCTCCAGTGCATATAAATTGGTTGAAAAATCAAATATGTGTCCTTGGGTGCATGCTTAGGTCCCATTCAAGAAATGGGAATAAATTTCAAACACCATGGCCCCGTTGATTGCCGGCAAAACATTGAGATGTCTGGTTTTAAAATTCTATTAAATCCAAAACTCGTGTGAAATTCATGAAACTTGGCATGCTATGATGGAGCAGCATCAACATGCCGTGGTACAAATTTTGTCCCATTTGGGGCAAGTTTGGGTATATGCTTCTCACAAACTGGAGCTTCTCACAACAAGCATGATGGTTTTCGGTAGGGAACGTCCCACCTTTGGGGACGAAACGATATTCATTGCCTCTTATTGCTTTCAAGTTTTTTTTTCTCGTGTCAACATAGAACAACAGGAGTATTGTGTGATTTTTTGTGATTTTTCGGGGTTCGTTTGGACATTTTTATGCATTAACTGAGTTGTCAATGCATTTATGTGCAAAATTCAAATTTGAACTACATGCGCATGCTCCAGTGCATATAAATTGGTTGAAAAATCAAATTTGTGTCCATGGGTGCAAGCTTAGGTCATATGCAAGAAATGGGAATGAATTTCAAACACCAAGGCGGCGTTGATTACCGGGAAAACATTGAGATGCCTGGTTTTTAAATTCTAGTAAATCCAAAACTCGTCTGAAATTCATGAAACTTGGCATGCTATCATGGAGCGGCATCAACATGCCGTGGTACAAATTTTGTCCCATTTGGGGTAGGTTTGGGTATATGCTTCTCACAAACCGGAGCTTCTCACAGCAAGCATGATGGTTTTCGGTAGGTAACGTCCCACCTTTGGGGATAAAATGATATCCATCGCCTCTTATTGCTTTCATGTTTTCTTTCTCGTGTCAACAAAGAACAACATGAGTGTTGTGTGAACTTTTGTGATTTTTCAGGGTTCGTATGGACATTTTTATGCATTAACTGAGTTTTCAATGCATTTATGTGCATAATTCAAATTTGAACTACATGCGCATGCTCCAGTGCATATAAATTGGTTGAAAATCAAATTTGTGTCCTTGGGTGCATGCTTAGGTCCCATGCAAGAAATGGGAATGAATTTCAAACACCAGGGCACCGTTGATTGCCGGCAAAACATTGAGATTCCTGGTCTTTAAATTCTAGTAAATCCAAAACTCGTCTGAAATTCATGAAACTTGGCATGCTATGATGGAGCAGCATCAACATGCCGTGGTACAAATTTTGTCCCATTTGGGGCAATTTTGGGTATATGCTTCTCCTGGCTGGAGCTTCTCACAACAAGCATGATGGTTTTCGGTGAGAACGTCCCACCTTTGGGGAATGACGATATTCATTGCCTCTTATTGCTTTCAAGTTTTTTTTCTCGTGTCAACTTAGAACAACAGGAGTATTGTGTGATTTTTTTTGATTTTTTGGGGTTCGTTTGGACATTTTTATGCATTAACTGAGTTGTCAATGCATTTATGTGCAAAATTCAAATTTGAACTACATGCGCATGCTCCAGTGCATATAAATTGGTTGAAAAATCAAATTTGTGTTGATGGGTGCAACCTTAGGTCATATGCAAGAAATGGGAATGAATTTCAAACACCAAGGCGGCGTTGATTACCGGGAAAACATTAAGATGCCTGGTTTTTAAATTCTAGTAAATCCAAAACTCGTATGAAATTCTTGAAACTTGGCATGCTATCATGGAGCGGCATCAACATGCCGTGGTACAAATTTTGTCCCATTTGGGGTAGGTTTGGGTATATGCTTCTCACAAACCGGAGCTTCTCACATCAAGCATGATGGTTTTCGGTGGGTAACGTCCCACCTTTGGGGATGAAATGATATCCATCGCCTCGTATTGCTTTCATGTTTTCTTTCTCGTGTCAACAAAGAACAACAGGAGTGTTGTGTGAATTTTTGTGATTTTTCAGGGTTCGTTTGGACATTTTTATGCATTAACTGAGTTTTCAATGCATTTATGTGCATAATTCAAATTTGAACTACATGTGCATGCTCCAGTGCATATAAATTGGTTGAAAAATCAAATTTGTGTCCCTGGGTGCATGCTTAGGTCCCATGTAAGACATGGGAATGAATTTCAAACACCAGGGCACCGTTGATTGCCGGCAAAACATTGAGATGCCTAGTTTTTAAATTCAACTAAATCCAAAACTCGTCTTAAATTCATGAAACCTAGCATGCTATCATGGAAGGGCACCCGCATGCCGTGGTACAAATTTTGTCCCATTTGGGGCAGGTTTGGGTATATGCTTCTCACAAACCGGAGCTTCTCACAACAAGCATGATGGTTTTTGGTAGGGAATGTCCCACCTTTGGGGACGAAACGATATCCATTGCCTCTTATTGCTTTCAATTTTTTTTCTCGTGTCAACATAGAACAACAGGAGTGTTGTGTCAATTTTTGTGATTTTTCGGGGTTCGTTTGGACATTTTTATGCTTTAACTGAGTTTTCAATGCATTTATGTGCGTAATTCTAATTTGAACTATGTGCGCATGCTCCAGTGACAATAAATTGGTTGAAACATGAAATCTGTGTCCTTATGTGCATGCTTAGGTCCCATGCAAGAAATGGGAATGAATTTCAAACACCAGGGCATTGTTGATTGCCGGCAAAACATTTAGACGCCTGGTATTTAAATTCTAGTAAATCCAAAACTCGTCCGGTGTGCAGGTTCACCGGGAAGCGTGCATGATGTTCAACGCAGGATTTGTGCATCTCTTCAGCGCAAATGGTTGAGTGAAGCAGTAAAGCGGCAGAAAATAAATCAAAAAATATACGTGCTGCCACACGCCCCGAGTTGACGGGACGCATGCGAGTAGTCCGTCATGCAGGCATACGAAGAGGCGTGCATGCAGGTGTGTGTATTGACGGCGAGGCGTGCGAGTAGCTGTGTGAAATGATGGTAGGAATGGCAGACATCCGCCGCGCAGGCTCACCGGGAGGCGAGACAACTTTTGACCGTAGCCTGCCTCGCTCCCACTGGTATGTATTAATTGCGCGCCCGAGCCGCCGGCCATAATAGGCGGCTGCACCCCCGGTCCACAGTGGTCACCGATGTCTGGACTCCGGAGTGTGTGACAATGCCGCCGAAGCTCACCATCGGAGGGAGTGGCGACGCCGGGGCTGGTGAAGCACCCGCACAACGCGTCAAGCTGGCCACAGAGATTTCCGTCGCCGCCGACAAGGTCTTGCACGGGTAGCAGCACGACCTAGAATTCATTGGCGCCGTCATGCCCCCCTAGCTGGAGCCGGAGGTCAACAACAACTCCGGCAACAACTGCGACTCCGACGGAAAACCGGTTAGTCACCTACATATATGTTTGTGCCTTTTTTGTTCCTGATCTTGGGAATTTATTTCGAATGTCCTACATGTTATGCCATTTTTTTGTTTAAAATTGGTATGAACACAGATGAGGCTCCAACCAGCGCCGCCGCCGGATGTCAATCTTGGACCCGGCTGTGCGGCCAGAAGCGCCCCCTGGACCTGAGGAACCAGTAGAATCTTCGGCGGACCGCATCAGCGATCTCCCGGACGGAATCCTTGGGGAGATCATCTCCCTTCTCCCCACCAAGGATGGCTGCCGCACACAAGTCCTCGCATCTCGGTGGCGCACTCTATGGCGCATCACGCCTCTTAATCTCGACTGTCGTCAGCTATCTGTCGATGATGATTCTGAACTCCCCGGAGCCATCATCTCCTCCCACGGGGGCTCCGTTCAATGCACCTGCATCCCGGCATGCTACCTGCTAGACATACCATGCATGGTGGCCGCCTGGCTGACATCCCATCAATTTGATATACTCCAGCAGCTTGAGTTCTACCATGACTATGTATGTAACATACCACGAATCGATGTATCTGTGCCCTCACCACTGATGTCCATCACGTGGTTTTCCTCCTCTCTCCACACCGCCACCTTTGCCCGGTGCCATCTAGCAGACAATCTGGTACAAATGCTTCAACTCCCACTGCTAAAAAAAAACTTGCGCTTGTGGTGGTTGATCTGTCGGAGGCCGCACTGCACAGCATCATCCATTCCAGCTGCCCTGCCCTGGAGCACTTGCTGCTTGTTTTTGCAATGGAAAATCATATCCATTGTCTCAAAATGAAGTCTCCCCACCTTGTAAGCATGGGAATTTTTTTTTGGACATGATCTCATCATCGAAGATGCCCCTTCGCTTCAAAGGTTGCTCCTTGATTCTAGTATAGTACCTTCGCAAATAACTATAGTCTCTGCGCCTAAACTGGAGACCTTGGGTGCAATTCGTGATCCTTTTAGATGGTTAAAAATGGTGTTTGGCTCCACACCTATTGAGGTACTGTATATTATTCACGCAAACTTTTGTAATCTACCTTTTTCATTTGTGCGCATAGGTTAAGTATCATCTTGGAGTACACTTTTGGTACTAATATTGTGTTCTATGCTCAATGAAGAGTTGTTCCGTCCTATCAGTGGTGGTGGATTCTGTCAAGACCTTACATATCAGTATGTGGTGTTTTGATCTGAACACGATTATTGGCTTGCTGCAATGCTTTCCATGTCTAGAGAATTTATATATAAAGGTGATGATTTCACGCACATTGAAAGACCATATATAATGTACTATAATTAATCATTGAGCTATCACTCTTTCAACATAATCTTTTTAGACATTAACTGTTTTCAATCTTCATCTCTATTTAGGCACTAACACATGGAGAAAAAGGTATAACCAATCGATGGTTCAAGAAGCACCGGGGTTTTCTCAGATCTCATGACATTCGTCTGAAGACAGTAACACTGGAAGGGTATGCATCCAACAATGCAAACACTAGCTTTGTCACATTCTTCATGTTGAATGCGAGGGCACTATTGTCCGTGAGGATTAAGTTTTTCGACAAGAAATTTCTTAGGGCTGCAAGTGTTGAACAACATAAAAAGAAGTTTCAGGTGGACCTAAGGGCTTCTGATCATGCTCGTCTTCTATTTACAACAGCTTGTCATCATGTACCGGTAGAATTTCTGGCCAGGGATCTTGATTTTATGGATCAGACCGATCCATTTGATTGTGACTGCCGAAAACTTTGGTTGAGTTAGATGTCATTGTCATGTTCAATCTGGATTTTGTGTAAACCTAATGAGCAATTGATCCTCGTGCTTTTGTACTGTTTGTAAGTCAGAGGTTAGATATTGTTTCCCTTTTCAACTCGGTTTTGACCCATATTTTCTTTCATACTGGGCCAATGGCTTGCCATTTCTTTCATTAAGACATAAATATTATAAGCATTCACAACATAGGGAAAGAACATCACTGTTACTGTTAGTCCAATTTGTGACAAGTTTTGGTACAAACTTCTTACAAACTGGAGCTTCTCTCAAAAAGGCTCATGGTTCCGAGAGGGACCTTGTCACCTATGTGTGCGAAACGACATACGCTGTCTCTTCCCGCCTTGATTTATTTTACAGAGGCAACATACAACTATATATAGTAGTTTCGTCCTAAAAATATGAAATTATTCACGGTTCGTTTTGCCTTTTTATACATTATTTGAGTTTCCTAGGCATTTTGGAACATACTTTCGTGTGTGCAAAGGTCATGTGTGTACTAGCCACATATGTAATTCGATGTTCAATTTGTTTATGGAATCAAGTCCTTATAAGGTATAAGTACATATACTGTTGTTCTGTGTGCAATGACATTGCACACAGATCCTCCTGGGGAACCCGTCGGTGATGATTTAATCATTCGCTGACAATTGTATACCACTAAGCGTTTGCCCACAACACACACGGCTTATCAGCAGCAATCGTCTCTGTTATTATGGATCTTCGCACACATTTCTGATTACAGACCTGTTTGCTGCGTATCACACACATCTTGTTATATTGAACCATTCCTGTTCTCTTGGCTCAAAGTAAACAGTTCATCCGAGTGAACCGCATGCCGTATATCGCACACACCTTCATCTGGCTGACCGTTTCTTTTGTGTTGCCTTATCACAAACAGTTCATCGGAGTGAACTGTATGTTGTATATCGCACACACCTTCATAAGGCTGCCCGTTTCTTTTATTCCTCATCATCACAAAAAGTTCATTGAACTGAACCATATGCCCTACATCGCACACGCAACTAAAATCTGAACCGTGTTTGATGCATCCTCCATCGCAAATGTTTTGCACCTTTTTTGACGTTTTTTTATATCCCCGTTTGCGGTTAGTGCATCACACAAAGTTTCGTGAAAGGGTCTCTGATCGTAGTGTCGCATTAGCAGCATCCTGCAGTAGTGTGGCGCATGTGTGTGGATTACACAGACCTTAATAAGGCTTGTCCAGCTGATCCTTTTTCTCTTCCCCATATTGATCAGATCATAGATGCTAGGCGGGTTGTGAACGTTTGAGTTTCCTGGACACTTACTCTAGTTATCATCAGATTAAGATGGCAGTTAAAGACCAAGAGAAGATGGCTTTCATCACACCTTTTGGAGCTTTCTGCTATGTGTCTATGCCTTTTGGGCTCAAGAGTGCTCAGGCGACCTATCAGCATTGTGTTCAGAACTGTTTCCAAAATCAGATTGGACGCAATGTTCATGCCTATGTGGATGATATTGTTGTGAAGTCTAGATAGAAGGAGACTCTGCTAGATGATTTAAGAGAGACCTTTGATAATCTTTGGGTCTACAAAATGATGCTTAACCCGGCCAAATGTGTTTTTGGTGTACCTGCAGGCAAGCTCTTAGGGTTCTTGGTCTCAGAGAGGGGTATTGAAGCTAACCCAAAGAAAATCAAGGCTATAATTTCATTGGCTAAGCCGGCGTGCATCAATGATGTCCAGCGCTTGGCGGGTTGTATTGCAGCTTTAAGCCGGTTTATAAGCCACCTGGGAGAGAAGGCTATTCCTCTGTACCAGATGATGAAGAAAATAGATCGTTTTGTCTGCAGCGGTGCTGCCAATGAGGCATTTGAGGCACTCAAAAAGTAGTTGGCTGAGCCGCCGGTTCTTGCAGCTCCTATTGAGAAGGAGCATTTGCTTTTATATGTGGCGGCTAACATCAGATCCGTCAGCGTGGCGGTTGTGGTGGAAAGAAAGAAACATGCAAGGAATATCTGGTTCAAAGGCCGGCTTATTATGTCAGTGAGGTCTTAATTGAGTCTAAACAGAGATACCCACATTGGCAGAAGCTAGTCTATGGGGTGTTCATGGCTAGTCGCAAGTTGAAACATTATTTCCTTGGTCATCCCATTACTGTGGTTAGTTCTGCTCCCTTAGGGGATATTATTCAGAACAGAGAGGCCACAGGCCGAGTGGTGATACGTCTTCAACGTATCTATAATTTTTGATTGTTCCATGCTGCTTTATTATCAATCTTGGATGTTTTATAATTATTTTATAGTCATTTTATATCATTCTTTGGTACTAAGCTATTGTCATAGTGCCAAGTGCCAGTTGCTATTTTTTCCATGTTTTTTACATCGCAGAAAATCAATACCAGACGGAGTCCAAATGCAACGAAACTTCACGATCATTTTTTATGGACCAAAAGGAGGAAGTTGGGCCCTGGTTGCACCTGGGGGGAGTCCCGAGGAGGGGACAACCCACTGATGACCCACAAGTATAGGGGATCTATCGTAGTCCTTTCGATAAGTAAGAGTGTCAAACCCAACGAGGAGCAGAAGGAAATGATAAGCGGTTTTTAGTAAGGTATTCTCTGCAAGCACTGAAATTATCGATAACAGATAGTTTTGTGATAAGATAATTTGTAACAAGTAACAAGTAGTAAACGTAAACAAGGTGCAGCAAGGTGGCCCAATCCTTTTTGTAGCAAAGGACAAGCCTAGACAAACTCTTATATAAAGGAAAGCGCTCCCGAGGACACATGGGAATTATCGTCAAGCTAGTTTTCATCACGCTCATATGATTCGCATTCATTACTTTGATAATTTGATATGTTGGTGGACCGGTGCTTGGGTACTGCCCTTCCTTCGACAAGCATCCCACTTATGATTAACCCCTATTGCAAGCATCCGCAACTACAAAATAAGTATTAAGGTAAACCTAAACATAGCATGAAACACATGGATCCAAATCAGCCCCTTACGAAGCAACGCATAAACTAGGGTTTAAGCTTCTGTCACTCTAGTAACCCATCATCTACATATTACTTCCCAATGCCTTCCTATAGGCCCAAACAATGGTGAAGTGTCATGTAGTCGACGTTCACATAACACCACTAGAGGAAAGACAACATATATCTCATCAAAATATCGAACGAATACCAAATTCACATGACTACTTATAGCAAGACTTCTCCCATGTCCTCAGGAACAAACATAACTACTCACAAATCACATTCATGTTCATAATCAGAGGGGTATTAATATGCATAAAGGATCTGAACATATGATCTTCCACCAAATAAACCAACTAGCATCAACTACAAGGAGTAATCAACACTACTAGCAACCCACAGGTACCAATCTCAGGTTTTGAGACAAAGATTGGATACAAGAGATGAACTAGGGTTTGAGAGGAGATGGTGCTGGTGAAGGTGTTGATGGAGATTGACCCCCTCCCAATGAGAGGATCGATGGTGATGACGATGGGACGATTTCCCCCTCCCGGAGGGATGTTTCTCCGGCAGAACAGCTCCGCCGGAGCCCTAGATTGGTTTTGCCAGGTTCTGCTTCGTGGCGGCGGCGCTTCGTCCTGAAATCTTTCTCCTAATTTTTTCCAGGGCGAAAGACTTCATATAGCAAAATATGGGCACCGGAGGCCTGCCAGGGGGCCCACGAGGCAGGGGGCGCGCCCAGGGGGCAGGACGCGCCCCCCACCCTCGTGGACGATGGGTGGCCCCCCTCTGGTGCTTTCTTCGCCCAATATTTTTTATATATTCAAAAACTGACTTTCGTGGAGTTTCAGGACTTTTGGAGTTGTGCAGAATAGGTCTGTAATATTTGCTCCTTTTCCAGCCCAGAATTCCAGCTGCCGACATTCTCCCTCTTCATGTAAACCTTGTAAAATAAGAGAGTAAAAGGCATAAATATTGTGACATAATGTGTAATAACAGCCCATAATGCAATAAATATCGATATAAAAGCATGATGCAAAATGGATGTCTCAACTCCGCGAGCTTAGACCTCGCTCGTCCTCAAGCGGAAGCCGATAACGAAAAATATGTCCACATGTTTAGAGATAGAGGTGTCAATAAAATAAAATACAGACATGAGGGCATCATGATCATTCTTATAACATCAACATATATATATATATATATATATATATATATATATTGTCATATGGTTTCTTATGCTAAAGTAACAATCTATTCACAATGTCAAGTATGAATCAGAAACTTCATTGAAAACTAACAAACTATGATCTCGGTCATTGAAGCAATTGCAATTTATCATAACATCAGAAAGATTCAATATAAGAGCTTTTCAGCAAGTCCGCATACTCAACTATCATTTAGTCTTTCACAATTGCTAACACTCACGCAATACTTATGGGTATGGAGTTTTAATCGGACAAAGAGAAAGATAGGGGCTTATAGTGTTGCCTCCCAACCTTTTACCTCAAGGGTAATGTCAACAATAATGCTTTATGAAAACCCACATCCTATTAGATATATATATTAGGATCTTTCCAACACATCGTGCTTGCCAAAGGATAAAATGTAAAAAGGAAAGGTGAAGATCACCATGACTCTTGTATAGGGTATAAGACAAGAATAACAGATAGACCCTTCGTAGAGGGAAGCAGAGGTTGTCATGTGCTTTTATGGTTGGATGCACAAAATCTTAATGCAAAAGAATGTCACTTTATATTGCCACTTGTGATATGGACCTTTATTATGCAGTCCATCGCTTTTATTTCTTCCATATCACAAGCTCGTATAAAGCTTATTTTCTCCACACTAATAAATCATACATATTTGGAGAGCAATTTTTATTGCTTGCAACAATGACAACTTACTTGAAGGATCTTACTCAACCCATAGGTAGATATGGTGGACTCTCATGGCAAAACCGGTTTTAAGGATATTTGGAAGCACAAGTAGTATCTCTACTTGGTGCAAAGAATTTGGCTAGCATGAGGGGGAAAGGCAAGCTCAACATGTTGGATGATCCATGACAATATACTTTATTTCAGATATAAGAAAACATAACCCATTACGTTGTCTTCCTTGTCCAACATCAACTTTTTAGCATGTCATATTTTAATGAGTGCTCACAATCATAAAAGATGTCCAAGATAGTATATTTATATGTGAAAACCTCTCTTTCTTTATTATTTCCTATTAATTGCAACGATGACCAAAACTATGTTTGTCAACTCTCAACAACTTTTATTCATCATACTCTTTTATATGTGAAGTCATTACTCTCCATAAGATCAATATGATCTGTTTAATTCTTTTTTATTCTTTCTTTTATTCCCTCAAGATCATAGCACTACTACAGGATGGTCCAAACGCGACACTACGATCAGAGACCCTTCGAGAAACTGTGTGCAATGCCATAATCTCAAACGGTGGTGTAAAAAAACCGTCAAAAAAGGTGCAAAACGTTTGCGATGACAGATGCATCAAACATGGTTCAGAATTTAGTTGCGTGTGCGATGCAGGGCAAACGGCTCAGGTCAATTAAGTGTTTGGGATGAGGAGGCACAAAAGAAACGGGCATCCAGATGAAGGCATGTGCAATATACAGCATACGGTTCACTGGGATGAACTGTGTGTGATTAGGCAACACAATGGAAATGGTTCAACTGAACAAGATGTGTGTGATACACGACAAACATGTCCGTAATCTGAAATGTGTGCGAAGACCAATAATAACACAGACGATTGCTGCTAAGAAGCCGTGTGGATTGCTCTGTCTACAGTAGAATAACATGTATATATATATAACTGAAATAAACATCCTATTACATAAGTGACTATACAGATCATTCACACACACCTCAATAAACAATTGCATGCATGCTAAAGTAGGAGAAACGATCATCTAGTCATCTACTTCTTGTGACGCTCCCGCCACTGTTATGTGGCTCGATCCCTTGTCTGGGTCAGGAAGAAGACAGTTCCTCATGTCAACGATCCTCCTGTACATCTCAGAGCTTGTATGCGCGTCCATGGCCAGCGTACTTGACATGTTGTTCATCCAGTCTCTTATGCCACACATCGTGCTGGGCGTCCTTGTCCATATTGCTCTCTTGCTTCATCTTCGCATAGTAGGGGTCGATGATGGCCGAGGCGAGGTCAACCAGGGAGTTCAGTTTGCTTTTGTCGCTGCCCCAGACCTTGTAGTGGTGCTGGATGTTGACAAGATTCGGGCATTTCAAGTCCAAAACCTTGAGTGCTTTTAGATCGTTGGTGGTGTCCACCGTAGCGAAAATGTAGTTGGAGCTATTGATAAACCTGGAGAAACGCTCGTAAGGCCTTGTGGCAAGGTGGAAGTGGTAGACGAGGAAGTCATGTCGCACGCAAAACTGGGAAATGGCAACCTTCTGATCGTGCCCGACACGACCGATGGTGTACTCGAGGTCAAAGCCGCCCACTCGGTATTTGTCCTCGGCAAGGAATTGCTCCATAGTTTGGATGGAGCTCTCCACCGAGACCGGATCGTTCGTGTACTCCACCGAGAGGGCCTTCCCCCTCATGTGGGTGTCCATTACGTGATGCGTGGTGAACTGCTCGCCGTTGTCGTCGTCGGCCGCTGGGAGCGCTATTGGAGCCACGGGGAGTGCCATTGGAACCGCTGGATGTCCTCTTTGTATGTGTCCTCGTGGGTGTGCTTATTGTGTCATGTGAGACGAGAGATGAAGGTAAATGGCCGCAGGAATAAAAGGGGGCCGGGCGGCGTGGATTCTCGGCGCATCCGCATGGCAGTTTTTGCAGCGGGTAACTGCATTGTCGCGCCGCGCCCGGTCCAACCGCTTGCACACGAACGTGCGTGAGCGTGCGCCGGCCCAAAACACTGGCATCATGCGTGGAGGGACGAGGGCAGAGCACCCGGAGGGATGCAAGAGCAGAGCGTGCGCGGCGGGACGCGAGCAGAGTGCGCCGTAGCGGCCTGAACCGCAAGCAACCACACTCATAGAGCAGTTGAACATGCAGGAAATGGTCGCCTACAAGCCGGCCGACAGTTGCGTCGTTGCGTAGAGAGCGGCCGCGTGCTACCACCTCCGTCTAGTCTATAGTCTCCTTTATATTCCGTGCCATAATTTAACCAACAAAATGTTAATGCATGTTTTAAAAATTATATAATTGGAAACTATGTTCAAATACAAATCCAACTATATAATCTTTGGCGACATGCATCCGTATTTTATTATTTAAATCATAATTATAAACCAGGACGATGGTATAGTAGGTAATTAAATCACAAATGTTTTTTTATTAACCTTATGTGTACGTGGCCTTTCGTACTCCTCTCGCACGTCTTGTCACCCCGCTGCCACAGACGGCTTACAGCGCAAGCTTGCGCAGTGCGGGGGCGTTCTTTTTGCCAAACGATGGCGCCAATGAATCGTCTGTGAGCCTGTTCCCACCGAACCTCGCAGGTTCCCGCGCAAGCTTCCCGCCCGACTCGATGAAATCCCCCAAAATCCCAATGCTTACCGGCCTGCTATAAAAACCCACACGGCCGGCGAGTCCTGCGTCGCATTTTCCCCTCCATCCCTGTAGCTTATCTCGTCTGCTTCTCCCACATTCGCCAATGGCACCGGTTCACCGTCGTCGCTCAGCCACTCCGCCCTCATCAGAGGACAGCTCCAGCTGGGAGGCTACACCATGGCGGCGGCGCAGTCCCCGGCGTAGTGTAGTGCGCGTGGCGTCCCTGTTGGGTGTGCGCGGAACACCCACCACACGCTCCGCCGCCGGTGCCCGTCGGCAGCTGTTGCCGGCCGCCGTTGCCGCCACACCACCATCGAAAGCCAGGGCCATCGCCTGCTCCGCCGCCGCGGCCCGAAGGCGGGAGATGGCCGTCGTGGCCGCCACCTCACTGCCAGCCACTGTGGCCATCACCCACTCCGCCACCGCGGCCCGAAGGCGGGAGGTGGTGGTCGTGGCTGCCACCCCGTCGTCGGCCGCCGTGGCCGCCAGCCTACCGTCGACCGCCGGGGTCATCACCCGCTCCGCCAGCGCCGCCCGAAGGCAGGAGGCGGAGGTGGATGCCTGCACGTGTGACAGTGACCTTGCACGCTACACCGAGTTCCTGCGGGCGGAGGAGCACCTCGTCGAGCACGCAAAGAGCCTTACCGCTGAAGTGGCCGCGGCACACGCCACCTCAGAGGCGAGGAATCAGGAGATCTACGAGGAGAACCACCGCTTCGAGAGGGGCCGTCTGGAGCGGCAGAGGGCGTTCGAGGTGAGCGTCGCTGAAGCCGCATTAGCAGCAGGCACCGCATTGCGGTTGCCCAGCTCGTCGGTAGGCTCCTCCTCCTCTGCCTCTTACTGAGCACACTCGACAGAGGAGAGGCAGCCGGAAGTAGTACAAAGCCCCTTCGCAGTAGTAGTATTTAGGGGCTATTTTGTTCAGTTCATCTGACTATAGATGTGGTGGAACTGTACAACGTACTTAAAATTAGCTAGTATATATAGTTGAACTAGCTATTTCAGTACGTGGTTGGCAACAATTGGGGAAAAGTTTGGTCGGCTCAGCTATCGAGCTGAAATCTATGAATGAAATCTATGCTTAATTATTGAATGTTAGTTGCAAAAATTAGATACTGCTCGTGATTTTTAGCTTCATATTTTGACAAATCGAGTGTTACAACGATTGACAAATCTTACCAAATTGTTTGTACATGGTTGCACACGGGTCATCCAAAACAACCGTTCGCGCTGAAGGGATGCACAAATTGTTTGTACAGCTCACACGCTTCCCGATGAGCCTGCACACTCAAGGACGGCTTGCACGCCTCTCGGTCAGCCTGCGCACCGGACAACGCTAGCATGCCTACCTTTCAGTCAAGGTCGAGCAGCTGTCCGCACGGCACCTCCTACAACCATTAAAACCAAGACACGTGGTGTCACGTGAATGGTTAACAGAATTTTTTATTTACTAGAATTTAAAAACCAGGCATCTCAATGTTTTGCTGGCAATCAACGGTGCTCTGGTGTTTGAAATTCATTCCCATTTCTTGCATGGGACCTAAGCATGCACCCAAGGACACATATTTGATTTTTCAACCAATTTATATGCACTGGAGCATGTGCATGTAGTTCAAATTTGAATTATGCACATAAATGCGTTGAAAACTCAGTTAATGCATAAAAATGTCCAAACAAACCCCAAAAAATCACAATAATTCACAAAACACTCCTGTTGTTCTATGTTTACACGAGAATTTTTTTTGAGAAGTTATACAATGGGAGAGGCTCCCACTGTGTTTGTATTACTCAAAAAGTAAGGTACAAAGTACAGTCCATATTTACAAACATCTCATCCTCCACTTTGGGAGGGAGTGTGATTTATCAGAAACCTGGACTAACTAGTGGGGATGGAGGTTGTTTACAAAGGAGAGAATAAAGTCTCTCAAATCAACATTGGTTCTGTATTGGAGTAGGATGAAGTCTTTTTTGAACCTATCCAGCCAGCTATGATATGTTGGAGGGATGCCTCTAAAGAAATTGTTATTCCTTTCTTTCCATATACTCCAGGCTTCTTGCAAAAAGATTTCCATGAACATGGGTTTATTCCAATCATTAGAGGCTTTACTTATCCATTGTAGTCTGGATCCAGTTGCATCCCACGAGATCCCAATTTTAGACCAGCAGTATTTGCTGAATGGGCATTGAAAGATCATGTGTTCCACATCCTCTTCCACTGGTTGGTTACACAGGAGGCAGCTGAGGTCGTCTCCTATGTTATAATGTCTTCTTTTGAGCATATTGCGAGTATTTAGTCGACCAGAGAGGAGTAACCATCAAAACATCTTGATTTTCAGTGTGACTTTGCTCTTCCAGAGCCAATGATATGATTGGTGGGCCTTCACATCCCGAAAATAAAACTTGTAGTATCTGTTTGCTTTGAAATCCTTCGAGCCCCAGCAATAATCCCATGTGTCATGCGTGTATGGAGTTTCTTGATTACCAACGTGCATCACTTTTTGTTGCAGATCACGGACTTCATCATGTGCTTGTATGGAGAGGGGAAGGTGAAACGTTTCATGGAGGGAAGTGGATCCCAAGAAAGCCTTGATAGAGATATCCTCATTCAAAGCAAAAGAGAAGGCTCGAGGGTGCGATTCTTCCAGCACAGTATCCAACCAAAGGTCTTTCCACATAAGGACCGTGTCCCTAACATTTACATTTGCCTTGGAGATACCTCTATATACTGGCGTAAGTTTCAGCACGTCTTTCCACCAGAATGATCCACATGGATCCGACGCATGTGGGATCTTGTGAGTGTAGTATGTTGTCCATATCAGCTCTACCCAAGGCAGGTCGTGATGGTTGTAAAATTTGTGTAGATATTTGAGGAGGAGGGCATCACTTTGGATACGGAGATTGATGATACCGAGGCCACCACTTTCTTTTGGTCGGCAAACCATGTCCCAAGCCGCAAGTGAATTGCATTTATCTCCTTGCTCCGTTTTTTTTGTCCAAAGGCATCTCCTTCTGAGTTTATCAAGCAGCTCTAGGATCTTTGGTGGAAATTTGAGGGAGCAGAGAGCAAAAATTATGAGTGAGGTGGCCATTGTGTTGAGGAGCGATAGTTTTGCACCATATGACATTAGAGTAAGAGTGCTGGTCACTCTTCTTTCCATCGAGCAGACTAGGGGCATCAGATCTTGTACACGAGAAAAAAAATTGAAAGCAATAAGAGGCAATGGATATCGTTTCGTCCCCAAAGATGGGACGTTCCCTACCGAAAACCATCATGCTTGTTGCGAGAAGCTCCGGTTTGTGAGAAGCATATACCAAAACCTGCCCCAAATGGGACAAAATTTGTACCACGGCATGCGGGTGCCCTTCCATGATAGCATGCCAAGTTTCATGAATTTCAGGCGAGTTTTGGATTTAGTTGAATTTAAAAACCAGGCATCTTTCCGTTCTGCAGCGGCGGCCTTAGCCCTGATGGAGGCCGCCCACGACCATGTCGAGGCCGCCCAAGCTCAGCTCCTGGCGGTCACCGCACAAATCGAACGAAGCTTCTCCGACAACGGTCGGCAACCCACAACTGAAGAGCTGGCAATCACCGAGAGCGTTCGAGCAGCCGTCCGTTCCTCCGCCGCATACCTTGCGACGATGGAGCCCGTCCAAGCCCAGATCGCATCCGCGCACGCCCAGCTCGTGGCGGCCTTTTCCAAAGAGATGGCGGACGCGGATGGCGAGATGCTTGCCGAGTATGGTCTGATGGATGCCATGGAGCCCCTTCCCCAGGAGACCGTCGGGCGCGAGCTGGACATGGAGGCGGCAGCGGAGATCGACGAGCACCAGCCGTAGTAGTACTCTTTGTTTTGTTTAATTATGAGCGCCAGTCTTTAATTTGTTAGAGTAATGTTTAGGTCAGCTAGCTCTGTTTAATTGCTGAGTTTGCTCGATTAAGAAGTGTGGGTGTGCTGTAGTCTCCTTTGTGTACCCAAATTATGCAATGACGTGGATGACCACTGTAACCATGGAAATTCGAACCAAAACTTTTGACGTTCAAACTCATCACACACGGGTTAAGCTGTATGAATCATTTGTGATGTCCACATATCATACACAGTTCTGAATAAGGGACCGTGTCTGATAACACATTGTGCGCCAATTTTTTGGCTGAAGCGATTCCAAATTTTTGGCTTCCGCGGAAATATCTACCTCCCCGCCCCCTCCCCCTTACCAAAAGCCACATTTCCCCTCTTTCCGCCTTCCTTTCCAAGTTGAAACCTTCACTCCTTGCTTGCAGCACCACCGCCTCCTCGCCGGCGACCCTCCTTCACGCTGCTCGACCTCCTCTATCCAGGCAGGTAATTCGCATCCGACCCCCATCCTCCTCCTCCTTCCACATCCCACATGCCCCGACCGCCGACGCGAGCGCGACACCTTCCACCCAAATCACCGACCCCTCCACCAAAAAAGTGCCGGCCTAAGACATGGTGCATGCAGTATAGCCAGGACCTCAAGGAGCATTTGGCAGTGGAGAAGCAAATCGCGGCCGCATGCGCGGATGAGGTCGTGATGGCTGCCATTCGTGCCAAGCCCTAGATCTTGATGGAACACCTTGCCAATTGCTAGCTACGCCGGTTAAGCATGCTCATTTTACCCGTTGCGTGTGCTGCTCCTGCCTTTCCTTCACAAATTCTAGTGAATTGTGCTATCTAATTTCACCATGCAATATGTTGCTCTAGTGTATATGTTCTATATGTTGTGTAGTGTGGTGCTCACTTATTAACTGTTTTGTTAATTAGTTGTCATCTTCAGTTAACTGTTTGGTTCAATTCTGCAAATGTGATGTTCAATTCTTCAGGCTGCAATTTTGTATTGTCTTCCATGTGAGAAATAAATCGAATTTATCTTTACAAAATTGTGGGTGCATTCTGTTATTGTATACCATGTGAGGAATAAATTGAATTTGGCTGTAGTAAATACATGAGAAAAAAATACAATTGCTACAATTGGCTGTAGTTAACTATTTGGTTAACTCTCTGATCTTCTATTAGCAGTATGTTATATTGTGCAATGTGGTGCTCAGTTAATGTTTGGTTCATTTGTTGTGGTGTTTAGTTAACTGCTTGGTCCAATTCTGCAATGCGATGTCCAATTGTCGTGGGTAGAATTTTGTATTGTTGTGCATGTGAGGAATAAATCGAATTCGGCTGCACTTAACCTGATGACTAACTACCTTATATGTGTTGCAGGGAAACAATGGGAAGCACTGAGGTTTACAATCGAGGTTAGCACGTGCATGGTCCGTTGTCTAATAGCACATTACTGTGCAATTGGAGGAAGCATTCTAATATTTTGGTTTTTAACAATTTGGTCTTGCACATGTAGGTCCCGGCCGTCGAGGTTTTGACCCACTGTTCAATTCCTTTTTGCATATGGGGAAATGAGTTGTCCATGAATATCAATGAAATCAAGAAACTCGGAAAGATTGTTAGGATAAAGAAATTAGCGACAAAAAACAACAAGATTTTTGTCTACACAATGAAGAAGACATCAGTTCACTACAAGATGGTACTAACTATTATACCTTGCCTTTTTTTATTCCTTTGCCCCATTTCCAATATAGAGAAGATATTTATGCACATCCTTGTTTTCAGGCCTTTCCAAAGCAATTCACTGATGATTACCTCTCAAACCACCTCTATAGTCAGGAGGCGAGGAAGGTTTTCATACAACACCCACGGTTCAATATTGAAGTGTTCCTGAAGAGGATGAAGGACGGATGGTCAATCATCCACAGGCACTGGCCTAAAGTTGCAAATACCTTCAACATGAATGAAGGCTCAATATTCGCCTTCCGCTTTAGCAGTTTTCCAGATGAGATGCATATGTCTATATACTGTATATGATGCTAATTTCGAAAGGTTCTACATGTTGCATGTGGAACTTGCTGTTGGTGCAGTTGTGTAATGGGGTAGCTGAGTGCTGAAGCTATATCATGTTGTACTCTGATGTATTTCAATTATGAAATTCTGCTTCCTTAATATGGAAATGAAATATATTGTGTGCTTAATATGAAATGTCAATTAGATTAAATGGATTATGAATAATCGGATAATTAGCCTGCCAATGGCGAATTAGCCTGCTAATTGTGTTTTGCTATTGCAAATGATTGTTGAAAAAAATACCGTGGGCGATGACCTCAGGCAACGCACACAGTTTCTAGGAATAAACCTGTTGGATCAATGAACAATCACACACGACTTTCTCTTGAAAACTGTTTGCGTTAGGCCACCTTGCGCAAATGTTTACCACATAAAAACTGTGTGTGATGGACAACCTTTGCCACACAAATTCTTCTACGGACCGTGTGTGATACATTCAATAACATAAACGATTTAACGGGAAAAATTGTGTGTGATGTACCTGTGAACGGAAACAGTTTCCTTGGAGCGACAGTGTGGGATGTGCATACGAATGGAAATGTTTAGCGGGGACTGACTGTGTGGGATGTACTTGCGACCGGAAACAATTTCGCCGTATAATTGTATTTTTTAGCTCTCATCAGACGTATTTCCGTATTTGAGCGCTCGCCGGTCACACACGACCTCATTTTGCCGAACGTGTGTGCCAGGAGGGCATATCCCCGACGATTTCTGGGTCGTGTGGGAAGGACCCTCCTATCGCCCACACTCACTTGGCGGCGGTTCCAAATGCCGTCACGGAAAGGGGTAAAAAACTATTTGTTTAGGACTGACGCGCACGAGTGTAGTAAGATGATACGTCTCCAACGTATCTATCATTTATGAAGTATTCATGCTATTATATTATCTGTTTTGGATGTTTATGGGCTTTACTAAACACTCTTATATTATTTTTATGACTAACCTATTAACCGGAGAACCAGCCCAAATTGCTGTTTTCTTGCCTATTTTAGTGTTTCGAAGAAAAGGAATATCAAATGGAGTCCAAACGGAATGAAACCTTCGGGAGAGTTATTTTTGGAACAGAAGCAATCCAGGAGACTTGGAGTAGACGTCAGGGAAGCTTCGAGGAAGCCACGACGTAGGGAGGCGCGCCCTACCCCCTAGACGCGCCCCCACCCTCGTGGGCCCCTTGTGGCTCCCCTGACCGACTTCTTTCGCCTATATATATCCATATACCCTAAAAACATCGAGGAACAGAATAGATCGGGAGTTCCACCGCCGCAAGCCTCTGTAGCCACCAAAACCCAATCGGGACCCTATTCCGGCACCCTGCCGGAGGGGGGATCCCTCACCGGTGGCCGTCATCATCATCCCGGCGCTCTCCATGACAAGGAGGGAGTAGTTCACCCTCGGGCTAAGGGTATGTACCAGTAGCTATGTGTTTGATCTCTCTCTCTCTCTCTCTCTCTCTCTCGTGTTCTTGAGGTGATACGATCTTGATGTATCACGAGCTTTGCTATTATATTTGGATCTTATGATGTTTCTCCCCCTCTACTCTCTTGTAATGGATTGAGTTTTCCTTTGAAGTTATCTTATCGGATTGAGTCTTTAAGGATTTGAGAACACTTGATGTATGTCTTGCATGTGCTTATCTGTGGTGACAATGGGATATCATGTGATCTACTTGATGTATGTTTTGGTGATCAACTTGCGTGTTTCGTGACCTCGTGAACTTATGCATAGGGGTTGGCACACGTTTTCGTCTTGACTCTCCGGTAGAAACTTTGGGGCACTCTTTGAAATACTTTGTGTTGGTTTGAATAGATGAATCTGAGATTGTGTGATGCATATCGTATAATCATACCCACGCATACTTGAGGTGACATTGGAGTATCTAGGTGACATTAGGGTTTTGGTTGATTTGTGTCTTAAGGTGTTATTCTAGTACGAACTCTAGGATAGATCGAATGGAAAGAATAGCTTCGTGATATTTTACTACGGACTCTATGATAGATCGATCCGAAAGGATAACTTTGAGGTGGTTTCGTACCCTACAATAATCTTTTCGTTTGTTCTCCGCTATTAGTGACTTTGGAGTGACTCTTTGTTGCATGTTGAGGGATATTTATGTGATCCAATTATGTTATTATTATTGAGAGAACTTGCACTAGTGAAAGTATGAACCCTAGGCCTTGTTTCCTAGCATTGCAATACCGTTTACGCTCACTTTTATCATTAGTTACCTTGCTGTTTTTATATTTTCAGATTACAAAAACCTATATCTACCATCCATATTGCACTTGTATCATCATCTCTTCACCGAACTAGTGCACCTATACAATTTACCATTGTATTGGGTGTGTTGGGGACACAAGAAACTCTTTGTTATTTGGTTGCAGGGTTGTTTGATAGAGACCATCTTCATCCTACGCATCCCACGGATTGATAAACCTTAGATCATCCACTTGAGGGAAACTTGCTACTGTTCTACAAACCTCTGCACTTGGAGGCCCAACAACATCTACAAGAAGGTTGTGTAGTAGACATCATAAGATAATCTAGCCCTTGACTCAAAGCTAATCTTTATTATATATAGCTCAAGGACTCGGTTACATAGAAGGATCATAAAGAAAAACTCAGAACTAGATCATACTAAAACTTTATTCTACTAGATCAAGATATTACTAAAAGGATCGAACTAAGAAAAACGGTAAAGATAGTAGTGTGATGGTGATACGATACCGTGGCAACTCCCCCAAGCTTGGCAGTTGCCAAGGGGAGTGCCCATACCCAATACTCAATTCTCCTTCTTCGAAGGTGGTGATGTGATATTCTTAGCGATGATGCCCCTTAGGATGTGATTCTCTTCCTCGAGCTTATTGACTTGCTGCTTGACATCAATTATTTCCTTACGGAGCTTACCCGTGATAGATAAAGTTCCTTTCACCCATGGATGTTGCATAGCTGCGGGAGAACACGTAACACTCTTTTTCATATTTTCATAAGAAATAAATTTAACATTGGGAGGGATAACCGAGTTTGGAATTGCTGAGCTCTGAAGTTCCTCCATCGCGAATCTGGCTTGGAGACGAGAGGTGACTTCTTGATCCTCCTCCATGGCATCTATCCTTTTTAAGTCGGCCTCCATCTCTTCCTTCGTCGATGGCCCAAAGTGGTCAGCATCACTGTTTGCTCTTGGCCCTGGTGTCGGATGAGACACCCGACTCTCCCCAACCGACTCTTGAGAAGACATCTTGCTCTAGATCTGCTACAGAAACAGCTCGAAACAAAAACAGGAGATATTTGCATGGTACGGTGGTCAAAACCTTTGGGAGAATATATAATGATTTTTTACTGACTGAAAGAAGTATCGTGCAAGAAAAAGGAGTCCGGAGGGCACACGAGGTGCCCACGAGGCAGGGGCGCGCCCAGGGGGGTAGGGCGCGTCCTCCACCCTCGTGGACGCCTCGTGTCCTTCCCGGACTACTTATTACTTTCCTATTTTCTTAAATATTCCAAAACAGAGAAAAATTGCCATTAGAACTGTTTTGGAGTCGGTTTACTTACCGTACCACATACCTATTCCTTTTCGGAGTCTGAAACATTCTGGAAAGTGTCCCTTATGTATTCCTCCGGGGTTACGGTTTCAATAACATTAGTTTCAACATTTATTGGATTACCTGAGATATAATGTTTGATTCTTTGACCGTTCACCACCTTTGGATTTGTGCCTTCGAAGTTGCTGATTTTTATGGCACCGGAACGATAGACCTCTTCGATAACGTAAGGACCTTCCGATTTAGAGAGAAGTTTTCCTGCAAAAAATCTTAAACGAGAGTTGTATAACAAAACATAATCGCCTATGTTAAACTCACGCTTTTGTATCCTTTTGTCATGCCATCTTTTAACTTTTTGTTTAAACAGTTTGGCATTCTCATAGGCCTGGGTTCTGCATTCATCAAGTGAGCTAATGTCAAATGGCCGCTTCTCACCGGCAAGTTTGAAATCATAATTGAGCTCTTTAATGGCCCAATATGCCTCATGTTCTAGTTCGAGAGGTAAGTGACATGCTTTTCCGTAAACCATCTTATACGGAGACATACCCATAGGATTTTTATATGCAGTTCTATAGGCCCATAATGCATCATCAAGTTTTTTTGGACCAATTCTTTCTAGATCTATTAACAACCTTTTGCAAAATTAATTTAATCTCCCTATTACTTAGTTCTAATTGACCACTAGATTGTGGATGGTATGGAGATGCAATTCTATGATTAACATCATACTTAGCAAGCATTTTATGAAGGGCACCATGAATAAAATGTGAACCACCATCAGTCATTAAATATCTAGGGACTCCAAACCTCGGAAAAATAACTTCTTTAAGCATCTTAATAGAGGTGTTATGATCAGCACTACTAGTTGGAATAGCTTCTACCCACTTAGTAACGTAATCAACAGCAACTAAAATATGTGTATACCCATTAGAGGAAGGAAACGGTCCCATATAGTCAAAGCCCCAAACATCAAATGGTTCAATAACAAGTGAATAGTTCATAGGCATTTCTTGACGTCTACTAATATTACCAATTCTTTGACATTCATCATAAGACAAGACAAACATACGGGCATCTTTAAAAAGAGTAGGCCAATAAAAACCGGATTGCAATACCTTATGCGCAGTTCTATCTCCAACATGGTGTCCTCTATAAGCCTCGGAGTGACACTTGCGTAGGATTTGTTCCTGTTCATGCTCAGGTACACAACGTCTAATAACACCATCTACTCCTTCTTTATAAAGGTGCGGGTCATCCCAGAAGTAATTTCTTAAATCATAGAAGAACTTTTTCTTTTGCTGGTGTGAAACTAGGTGGTATAAATTTAGCAACAATGTAATTGGCATAATCAGCATACCATGGAGCAGTACAAGAAGCATTTATGAAAGCTGATTGTTCATCAGGAAAACTATCATCAATAGGTAGTGGGTCATCAAGAACATTCTCTAACCTAGACAAGTTGTCTACAACGGGGTTCTTAGCTCCCTTTCTATCAATAATATGCAAATCAAATTCTTGTAGTAGGAGAACCCATCTAATAAGTCTAGGTTTAGCATATTTCTTTTCCGTAAGATATTTAATGGCAGCATGATCAGTGTGAACAGTTACTTTAGAATCAACAATATAAGGTCTGAACTTACTACAAGCAAATACAACTGCTAAAAATTCTTTTTCAGTAGAAGCATAATTTCTCCAGGCAATCGCCTAGAGTTTTACTAGCATATTGGATAACATTTAATTTCTTATCAACTATTTGTCCTAGAACAACACTTACATCATAATCACTAGCATCACACATAATTTCAAAGGGTAAATTCCAATCAGGTGAATGAACAATAGGTGCAGAAATCAAGGCTTTCTTAAGTATTTCAAATGCTTCTACACAATCATCATCAAAGACGAAAAGAACATCTTTTTGTCAGAGATTAGTCAAAGGCCTAGAAATTTTTGAGAAGTCTTTAATGAACCTCCTATAAAAACCGGCATGACCAAGGAAACTTCTTATACCTTTAATGTCCTTAGGACACGACATCTTTTCAATAGCATCAACTTTAGCTTTATCAACTTCAATACCTCTTTTAAATTTTATGCCCCAAGACAATACCTTCATTAACCATAAAGTGGCACTTCTCCCAATTCAAGACAAGATTAGTTTCTTCGCATCTCTGCAAAACTCGATCAAGGTTGCTTAAGCAATCATCAGAAGAAGTTCCATATACGGAGAAATCATCCATGAAAACCTCAACAATCTTTTCACAAAAGTCAGATAATATAGCAGTCATACATCTTTGAAAGGTAGCAGGTGCATTGCATAAACCAAAAGGCATACGTCTATAAGCAAAGGTACCGAAAGGGAAAGTAAAAGTGGTGTTTTCTTGATCCTCTTTTGACACAAGTATTTGAGAGAAACCAGAATAACCGTCTAGAAAGCAAAAATGTGTATGTTTGGATAATCTTTCTAGCATTTGATCAATAAAAGGTAAAGAGTAATGATCCTTTTTAGTAGCTTTATTTAGTTTGCAAAAATCAATTACCATCCTATAACCTGTAACAATTCTTTGTGGGATCAATTCATCTTTATCATTAGGAACAACAGTAATACCTCCCTTCTTAGGGACACAATGGACAAGACTTATCTACTGACTATCAGCAACGGGATAAATTATACCTGCCTCCAGAAGCTTTAGTATTTCCTTCCTTACCACTTCTTTCATCTTAGGATTTAACCGTCGTTGGTGATCAACAACAGGTTTAGCGTCTTTCTCCAATTTTATTTTGTGTTGGCATAGAGTGGGACTAATGCCCTTAAGATCATCAAGAGTATATCCAATAGCAGCACGGTGCTTCTTCAGAGTTTTCAATAATTTCTCTTCTTCCTGCTCTGAAAGGTTAGCACTAATAATAACAGGATATATCTTCTTTTCATCAAGATAAGCATATTTAAGAGTATCAGGTAATGGTTTAAGCTCAAACACGGGATCACCCTTGGGTGGAGGAGGATTCCCTAGAGTTTCAACAGGCAAGTTGTGTTTCAAAATAGGTCCCTGTTTAAAGAATACTTCATCTATTTCCCTTCTTTCATTCATAAACATATCATTTTCATGGTCTAGCAAATATTGTTCTAAAGGATTGTTAGGAGGCACGACAATAGAAGCAAGACCAATAATTTCATCTTTACTAGGCAATTCTTTATCATGGGGTTGTCTATGAAATTTAGCAAAATTAAAATCAAGAGACATATCCCCTAATCCAATAGTAACAACACCCTTTTTGCAATCTATCTTAGCATTAACAATATTCAAGAAGTGTCTACCAAATATAATGGGACAAAAATCATCTTGTGGGGAACTAAGAACAAGAAAATCAGTAGGATATTTAACTTTCCCACACAAGACTTCAACATATCTTACAATCCCAATTGGTGAAATAGTATCTCTATTGGCAAGCTTAATTGTAACATCAATATCTTCTATCTCAACAGGTGCAATATCATGCATAATTTCTTTGTATAAAGAATGAGGTATTGCACTCGAACTAGCACCGATGTCACATAAACCATGATAGCAATGATCTCCTATTTTAACAGAAATAACAGGCATGCCTACAACAGGTCTATATTTATTTTTAGTATCGGGTCTAGCAATTCTAGCAGCTTGAACATAGAGGTAAATAACATGCCCATCAATATTATCGACCAAGAGATCCTTAACCATAGCAATACTAGGTTCAACTTTAATTTGCTCAGGGGGTGTATGTGTTCTAATATTACTTTTGTTGACCACAGTTGAAGCTTTAGCATGATCCTTTATTCTAACAGGGAAAGGTGGTTTCTCAATATAAGCAGTAGGAACAATAGGATCAACATTATAAGTGATAGTCTTTTCTTCAACTTTAATAGGTTCAACTACTTTTAATTCAATGGGAGGATGATATTTAAACCATTTATCCGTAGGAAGATCAACATGAGTAGCAAATGATTCACAAAAAGAAACTACTATCTCAGAGACAACTCCGTATTTAGTGCTAAATTCATGGAAAACATCGGTATCCATAAAACATTTAACACAACTAAACTTAGGTGTTATACCTGACTCCTTGCCTTCGACGAGTTCCCAATCTTCATAGTTGTATTTAATTCTTTCCAATAAATCCCATTTGAATTCAATAGTCTTCATCATAAAAGAACCAGTGCAAGAAGTATCGAGCATGGAGCGATTATTGAGAGAAATCCGAGCATAATTTTTTTGAATAATGATTTCTCTTGAGAGATCATGATTGGGGCATGAATATAACATTGAATTAAGCCTCCCCCAAGCTTGAGCGATAATTTCTCCTTCGCGAGGCCAAAAATTATATATATAATTACGATCACGATGAACCAGATGCATAGGATAAAACTTCTGATGAAATTCCAATTTCAATCGGTTGTAATTCCATGATCCAATATCATCACATAGCCTAAACCAATGCCTTTCCCTTCAAATATAAAGAGAAGAACTTCTTCTTGATAACATCCTCGGGCATACCTGCAAGCTTAAATAATCCACAAACTTCATCCACATAGATTAGGTGCATATCGGGATGTAATGTTCCATCTCATGTAAAAGGATTAGCTAGCAGTTCCTCTATCATGCCCGAAGGCATTTCAAAGTAAACATTTTCAGTAGGTTGAGGAGCAACTCTTTGCTCTACTGGTTGGGGTGAAGATACCCCGAACAAGCCCCTCAAAGGATTATGTTCCATAGTAACAAGTGACAGTAAATTTCAGCACACTATATAAATTTTTCCTTACCAAATTCCACCTACCAAAGGCGCTTCACTCTCTGGCAACGGCGCCAGAAAAGAGTCTTGATGACCCACAAGTATAGGGGATATATCTTAGTCCTTTCGATAAGTAAGAGTGTCGAACCCAACGAGGAGCAGAAGGAAATGATAAGCGTTTTTTAGTAAGGTATTCTCTGCAAGCACTGAAATTATCGGTAACAGATAGTTTTGTGATAAGGTAATTTGTAACGAGTAACAAGTAGTAAAAGTAAACAAGGTGCAGCAAGGTGGCCCAATCCTTTTTGTATCAAAGAACAAGCCTAGACAAACTCTTATATAAAGGAAAGCGCTCCCGAGGACACATGGGAATTATCGTCAAGCTAGTTTTCATCATACTCATATGATTCACGTTCGTTACTTTGATAATTTGATATGTGGGTGGACCGTGCTTGGGTACTGCCCTTCCTTGGACAAGCATCCCACTTATGATTAACCCCTATTGCAAGCATCCGCAACTACAAAAGAAGTATTAAGGTAAACCTAACCATAGCATGAAACATATGGATCCAAATCAGCACCTTACGAAGCAACACATAAACTAGGGTTTAAGCTTCTGTTACTCTAGCAACCCATCATCTACTTATTACTCCCCAATGCCTTCCTCTAGGCCCAACCAATGGTGAAGTGTCATGTCGTCAATGTTCACTTAACACCACTAGAGGAAACACAACATACATCTCATCAAAATATCGAACGAATACCAAATTCACATGACTACTTATAGCAAGACTTCTCCCATGTCCTCAGGAACAAACGTAAATACTCACAAATCACATTCATGTTCATAATCAGAGGGGTATTAATATGCATAAAGGATCTGAACATATGATCTTCCACCAAATAAACTAACTAGCATCAACTACAAGGAGTAATCAACGTGACTAGCAACCGACGGGTACCAATCTGAGGTTTTGAGACAAAGATCGAATACAAGAGATGAACTAGGGTTTGAGAGAAGATGGTGCTGGTGAATATGTTGATGGAGATTGACCGCCTTCCGATGAGAGGATCGATGGTGATGACGATGGTGACAATTTCCCCCTCCCGGATGGATGTTTCTCCGGCAGAACAGCTCCGCCGGAGCCCTAGATTGGTTTCGCCAGGTTCCGCCTCGTGGCGACGGCGCTTCGTCTCAAAAAATTTCTCCTAATTTTTTCCAGGGCGAAAGACTTCATATAGCAAAAGATGGGCACCGGAGGCCTGCCTGGGGGCCCACGAGGCAGGGGGCACGCCCCCCACCCTCGTGGACGGTGGGTGGCCCCCCTCTGGTGCTTTCTTCCCCCGATAGTTTTTATATATTCCAAAACCGACTTTCGTGGAATTTGAGGACTTTTGGTGTTGTGCAGAATAGGTCTCTAATATTTGCTCCTTTTCCAGCCCAGAATTCCAGCTGCCGGCATTCTCCCTCTTCATGTAAACCTTGTAAAATAAGAGAGAAAAGGCATAAGTATTGTGACATAATGTGTAATAACAGCATGATGCAAAATGGACGTATCACCCACCAGGGCGCGCCAGGAGGCCCAGGCGTGCCCTGGTGGGTTGGGCCCACCTCGGGTGCCCCCGGACCGCCTCTTTGCACTATAAATACCCCAATATTCCAGAAACCCTAGGGGAGCCGACGAAATATTCATCCAGCCGCCGCAGAGTCCAGAACCACCAGATCAAATCTACACCATCTCGGATGGGGTTCACCACCTCCATGGGTGCCTCTCCGATCATGCGTGAGTAGTTCTTTGTAGACCTTCGGGTCCGTAGTTAGTAGCTAGATGGCTTTGTCTCTCTCACTGAATTCTCAATACAATGGTCTCTTGGAGATCCATATGATGCAACTCTTTTGTGGTGTGTTCGTTGGGATCTTATGAACTTTGAGTTTATGATCAGTCTTATATTTTTATATCCATGAAAGTTATTTGAGTTCCTTTGGTCTCCTATATGCATGATCTCTTATAGCCTCGTATTTCTTCTCCGATATTTGGGTTTTGTTTGGCCAACTTGATCAATTTATCTTGCAATGGGAACAGGTGCCCGGTAGTGGGTTCGATCTTACGGTGCTCGATCCGAGTGACAGAAAGGGAAACGACACGTATGTATCGTTGCTACTAAGGATAAAAAGACGAGATCTATATCTAATGCCATAGATAAACGGATCTTGTCTACATCATGTCATCGTTCTTATTGAATTACTCCGTTTTTTCATGAACTTGATACACTAGATGCATGCTGGATAGCGGTCGATGTGTGGAGTAATAGTACTAGATGCAGGCAGGAGTCGGTCTACTAATCTTGGACGTGATGCCTATGTAATGTTTGTCGGATTATGGGTTCTGGCAAAACCCTTGAGGTTCAAACTCTGGGGTGCGCATGAAGATCTCTCTCCCCCTAGCTCACGCTCTCACCGTGATCTCAAAGCTCAACTCGCCGAACCCGAAGAACAAGGGACACAAGAGTTTATACTGGTTCGGGCCACCGATGTTGTGTAATCCCTACTCCAGTGTGGTCTGGTGGATTGCCCAGTAGGCTTGGATGAACAAGTACAAGGGATGAACAGCCTCCTGAGGAGAGTTGTTCTTGAGCTTGTTGAGCTGGTGATGAGGCCTTGGTGGGATGGGTCCAATCCAAGATCAGATGCCTCCTACGGTGGTGGCTAGTCCTATTTGTAGAGGCCCGGGTCCTCTTCCCAAATGTTTGCAGGGAAGGGATCCCACAACGGCCAATTTGAAGGGGGACAGCTAGTACAAGCTATCCTAACAAAAGGTGGTCTTCGCCTGCCAAAGGCTCTGGTGGTGACGACGTCGTGGGCTCTGCGATGACCTCCATCCTGCCGTCCCGCCGGTCCTGGTCTCGTTGCACCGACACGAAAACCTTTGCCTGATGCCTCGGGACTCCTCGCCTACGCCTGCTCCTTTAGCACCAAAGAGGAAACCAGTACTCTGAGCCCGCTGGCGCCCGCTTGGCGCCCGCCTGGCCTTGGTCGTCATGGCTCACGTCATGGCTCACGTCACGGGAATTGATACGTCTCCAACGTATCTATAATTTTTTATTGCTCCATGCTACTTTATCTACTGTTTTGGACTATATTGGGCTTTATTTTCCACTTTTATATTATTTTTGGGACTAACCTATTAACCGGAGGCCCAACCCAGAATTGCTGTTTTTTCCCTATTTCAGTGTTTTGAAGAAACAGAATATCAAACGGAGTCCAAACGGAATGAAACCTTCGGAAACGTGATTTTCTCACCGAACGTGATCCAGGAGACTTGGACCTTGCTCCAAGAACTAACAGAGGCGGTCACGAGGGTGGGGCGTGCCCCGCCTCGTGGGCCCCCCTGCTCCACCGACGCACTTCTTCCTCCTATATATACCAACGCACTCCAAACGATCAGAACAGGAGCCAAAAACCTAATTCCTCCGCCGCAACTTCCTGTATCCACGAGATCCCATCTTGGGGCCTGTTCCGGAGCTCCGCCGGAGGGGGCACCCACCATGGAGGGCTTCTACATCAACACCATAGCCCCTCCGATGAAGTTTGAGTAGTTTACTTCAGACCTTCGAGTCCATAGCTAGTAGCTAGATGGCTTCTTCTCTCTTTTTGGATCTCAATAGAATGTTCTCCCCCTCTCTCGTGGAGTTCTATTCGATGTAATCTTCTTTTCTTGGTGTGTTTGTTGAGACCGATGAACTGTGGGTTTATGATCCAGCTTATCTATGAATAATATTTGAATCTTCTCTGAATTCTTTTATGTATGATTGGCTATCTTTGCAAGTCTCTTCGAATTATCCGTTTGGTTTGGCCAACAAGATTGGTAGTTCTTGCAATGGGAGAAGTGCATAGCTTTGGGTTCAATCTTATGTGTCCTTACCAAGTGATGTAAAGGGTTGCAAGGCATGTATTGTATTGTTGCCATCGAGGATAACAAGATGGAGTATTTATCATATTGCATGAATTTATTCCTCCACATCATGTCATCTTGCTTAAGGCGTTACTCTGTTTTTAACACAATACTCTAGATGCATGCTGGATAGCGGTCGATGAGTGGAGTAATAGTAGTAGATGCAGAATCGTTTCGGTCTACTTGTCTCGGACGTGATGCCTATATACATGATCATACCTAGATAGACTCATAACTATGCTCAATTCTGTCAATTGCTCAACAGTAATTTGTTCACCCACCGTAGAATACTTATGCTCTTGAGAGAAGCCACTAGTGAAACCTATGGCCCCGGGGTCTATTCTCATCATATCAATCTCCATCACTTTAATACTTGCTTTGTTTTTACTTTGCCTTTTACTTTTTGCTTTGCATCTCTATACCAAAAATACCAAAAATATTATTTATCATCTCTATTAGATCTCACTCTCGTAAGTGACCGTGAAGGGAATGGCAACCCCTAATCGCGTTGGTTGCGAGTAGCTATCGTTTTGTGCAGGTACGAAGGACTTGTGCGTGGCCTCCTACTGGATTGATACCTTGGTTCTCAAAAACTGAGGGAAATACTTATGCTACTCTGCTGCATCATCCTCTCCTCTTTGGGGAAAACCAACGCAAGCTCAAGACGTAGCAAGAAGGATTTCTGGCGCCGTTGCCGGGGAGTCTACGCAAAAGTCAACATACCAAGTACCTATCACAATCCCTATCTCTCGCATTACATTATTTGCCATTTGCCTCTTGTTTTCCTCTCCCCCACTTCACCCTTGTCGTTTTATTCGCCCTCTCTCTCCCAATCTCCTCCTCTTTTTCCTGTTGCCTTTTTCTCGTCCGCTTGTTTGCTCGTGTGTTGGATTGCTTGTTTGTCGCGATGGCTCAAGATGCTACCAAATTGTGTGACTTCACCAATACCAATAATAATGATTTCCTTAGCACTCCGATTGCTCCTCTTGCCAATACTGAATCTTGTGAAATCAATACTGCTTTGTTGAATCTTGTTATGAAAGATCAATTCGCGGGCCTTCCTAGTGAAGTTGCCGCTACTCATCTGAATAGCTTTGTTGATTTTTGTGATATGCAAAAGAAAAAAGATGTCGATAATGATGTCGTTAAATTGAAGTTATTTCCTTTTTTGCTTAGAGATCGTGCTAAAGCGTGGTTTTCATCTTTGCCTAAAAATAGTATTGATTCTTGGAACAAGCGCAAAGATGCTTTTATCTCTAAGTATTTTCCTCCCGCTAAGATTTTTTCTCTTAGGAACGATATTATGAATTTTAAGCAACTTGATCATGAACATGTTGCACAAGCTTGGGAGAGAATGAAATTAATGATACGTAATTGTCCTACTCATGGTTTGAACTTGTGGATGATTATACAAAAAATTTATGCCGAATTGAATTTTGCTTCTAGAAATCTTTTAGATTCGGCCGCGGGAGGCACTTTTATGGAAATCACTTTAGGAGATGCTACTAAACTTCTAGATAATATTATGGTAAATTATTCTCAATGGCATACCGAAAGATCTACTAATAAAAAACTGCATGCGATAGAAGAAATTAATGTTTTGAGTGGAAAGATGGATGAACTTATGAAATTATTTGCTACTAAGAGTGTTTCTTCTGATCCTAATGATATGCCTTTGTCTACCTTGATTGAGAATAATAATGAATCTATGGATGTGAACTTTGTTGGTAGGAATAATTTTGGTAACAACGCCAGATAGAGGGAATTTTAATTCTAGGCCTTATCCTAGTAATCCTTCTAATAATTATGGAAATTCCTACAACAACTCTTATGGAAATTTTAATAAGATGCCATCTGAATTTGAGAGTAGTGTTAAAGAGTTCATGAATTCACAAAAGAATTTTAATGCTTTGCTTGAAGAGAAATTGCTTAAAGTTGATGATTTGGCTAGGAACGTTGATAGAATTTCTCTTGAGGTTGATTCTTTAAATCTTAGATCTATTCCTCCTAAGCATGATATCAATGAGTCTCTCAAAGCTATGAGAATTTCCATTGATGAGTGCAAAGAAAGAACCGCTAGGATGCGTGCTTCCAAAGATGCCTTTATTAAAGCGTGTTCTTCCAATTCCTATGAAAATCAAGATGAAGATCTAAAAGTTATTGATGTGTCCCCCATTAAATCTTTGTTTTGCAATATGAATCTTGATGAAACTAAATATGATCTTCCTTTACCTAGAAGGCGTTCTAAGAATTCGGAGTTTTTAGATCTTGATGATGAAATTGGTAAAAGTGGGATTGAAAGAAATAAAAACCTAAATGTTGCTAAACCCACTATATTGGATCTCAAGGAATTTAATTATGAAAATTGCTCTTTAATTGATTGTATTTCCTTGTTGCAATCCGTGCTAAATTCTCCTCATCCTTATAGTCAAAATAAGGCCTTTACCAAACACATTGTTGATGCCTTGATGCAATCTTATGAAGAAAAACTTGAGTTGAAAGTTTCTATCCCTAGAAAACTCTATGATGAGTGGGAACCTACTATTAAAATTAAAAATTATGAGTTTCATGCCTTGTGTGATTTGGGTGCTAGTGTCTCTACTATCCCCAAAACTTTGTGTGATTTGCTAGATTTCCGTGACTTTGATGATTGCTCTCTAAACTTGCATCTTGCGGATTCCACTATTAAAAAGCCTATGGGAAGAATTAATGATGTTCTTATTGTTGCAAATAGGAATTATGTGCCCGTAGATTTTATCGTTCTTGATATAGATTGCAATCATTCATGTCCTATTATTCTTGGTAGACCTTTCCTTAGAATGATTGGTGCAATTATTGATATGAAGGAAGGGAATATTAGATTCCAATTTCCATTAAAGAAAGGCATGGAACACTTTCCTAGAAAGAAAATAAAATTACCATATTAATCTATCATGAGAGCCACGTATGGATTGCCTACCAAAGATGGCAATACTTAGATCTATCCTCGCTTTTATGCCTAGCTAGGGGCGTTAAACGATAGCGCTTGTTGGGAGACAACCCAATTTTATTTTTAGTTTTTTTGTTTTTGTTTTTGTTTAGGAATAAATAATCCATCTATCCTCTGTTTAGATGTGGTTTTATCTTTTAATTAGTGTTTGTGCCAAGTTAAACCTATTGGATCTTCTTGGATGATAGTTATTTGATCTTGCTGTAATTTCCAGAAACACTGCGCTCAGTGACCGAATTATTAAAAATCACCAGAACGTGATAAAATACTGATTCTAATTGCTGATGATCAATACAAAAATTGTCTAGGTCGTCTAATTTTGGTAGATTTTTTGGAGTTCCAGAAGTTTGCGTTAGTTACAAATTACTATAGACTGTTCTGTTTTTGACAGATTCTCTTTTGCGTGTGTTGTTTGCTTATTTTGATGAATCTATGGCTAGTGAAATAGTTTATAATCCATAGAGAAGTTGGAATACAGTAGGTTTAACACCAATATAAATAAAGAATGAGTTCATTACAGTACCTTAAAGTAGTCTTTTGTTTTCTTTCTCTAACGGAGCTCACGAGATTTCTATTGAGTTTTGTGTTGTGAAGTTTTCAAGTTTTGGGTGAATTCTTTTGATGGATTATGGAACAAGGAGTGGCAAGAGCCTAAGCTTGGGGATGCCCATGGATCCCCAAGATAATTCAAGGACACCAAAAGTCAAAGCTTGGGGATGCCCGGAAGGCATCCTCTCTTTAAATCTACTTCCATCGGTAATTTACTTGGAGCTATATTTTTATTCACCACATGATATGTGTTTTGCTTGGAGCGTCTTGTATCATTTGCGTCTTTGCTTGTTAGTTTAACACAATCATCCTTGCTTTACACACCTTTTGAGAGAGCTATACATGAATTGAAATTTGATAGAATACTCTATGTGCTTCACTTATATCTTTTGAGCTTGATAGTTTTGCTCATAGTGCTTCACTTATATCTTTTGACCGTGATAATTTTTGCTCTAGTGCTTCACTTAGATCTTTTAGAGCACGGTGGTGGATTTGTTTTAAAGAAACTATTGATCTCTCATGCTTCACTTAGATTATTTTGAGAGTCGTTAATAGCATGGTAATTTGCTTAATATTAATATACTTGGTATTCAAGATATGTGAAACTTTATTTTGAGTGCGTTGAATACTAAGAAAAGTTTGATGCTTGATAAGTGTTTTGAGATATGAAGATGGTGATATTAGAGTCATGCTAGTTGAGTAGTTGTGAATTTAAAGAATACTTGTATTGAAGTTTGTGATTCCCGTAGCATGCACGTGGTGAACCGTTATGTGATGAACTCAGAGCATGATTTATTTATTGATTGTCTTCCTTATGAGTGGCGGTCGGGGACGAGCGATGGTCTTTTCCTACCAATCTATCCCCCTAGGAGCATGCACGTAATACTTTGCTTTGATAACTTCTAGATTTTTGCAATAAGTATATGAGTTCTTTATGACTAATGTTGAGTCCATGGATTATACGCACTTTTTCCCATCCTTCCACCATTGCTAGCCTCTCTAATACCGCGCACATTTCGCCGGTATCATATACCCACCATATATCTTCCACAAAACAGCCACCATACCTACCTATTATGGCATTTCCACAGCCATTCCGAGATATATTGCCATGCAACTTTCCACCGTTCCGTTAATTATGACGCGCTCCATCATTGTCATATTGCTAGCATGATCATGTAGTTGACATCGTATTTGTGGCAAAGCCACCTTTCATAATTCTTTCATACATGTCACTCATGAGTCATTGCACATCCCTACATCACGGAGGCATTCATATAGAGTCATACTTTGTTCTAAGAATCGAGTTGTAATTGTTGAGTTGTAATTAAATAAAAGTGTGGTGATCATCATTATTAGAGCATTGTCCCAAGTGAGGAAAGGATGATGGAGACTATGATTCCCCCACAAGTCGGGATGAGACTACGGACGAAAAATAAAAAAATGAAAAAAAGAGGCCATAAAAAAGAAGAAGAGAAAAGGCCCAAAGAAAAAAAAGAAAGAAAAAAATGAGAGAAAAAGCGAGAAGGGCAATGCTACTATCCTTTTACCACACTTGTGCTTCAAAGTAGCACCAAGATCTTCATGATAGAGAGTCTCTCATTTTGTCACTTTCATATACTAGTGGGATTTTTTCATTATAGAACTTGGCTTGTATATTCCAATGATGGGCTTCCTCAAATGCCCTAGGTCTTCGTGAGCAAGCAAGTTGGATGCACACCCACTTAGTTTCTTTTGTTGAGCTTTCATATACTTATAGCTCTAGTGCATCCGTTGCATGGCAATCCCTACTCACTCACATTGATATCTATTGATGGGCATCTCCATAGCCCGTTGATACGCCTAGTTGACGTGAGACTATCTTCCCTCCTTTTGTCTTCTCCACAACCACCATTCTATTCCACATATAGTGCTATATCCATGGCTCACGCTCATGTATTGCGTGAAGATTGAAAAAGTTTTGAAAATGTTAAAGTATGAAACAATTGCTTGGCTTGTCATCGGGGTTGTGCATGATTTAAATATTTTATGTGGGGAAGATGGAGCATACCCAGACTATATGATTTTGTAGGGATAACTTTCTTTGGCCATGTTATTTTGAGAAGACATAATTGCTTAGATAGTATGCTTGAAGTAGTATTATTTTTATGTCAATATGAACTTTTGTCTTGAATCTTTCGGATCTGAATATTCATACCACAATTAGGAAGATTTACATTGAAATTATGCCAAAGTATCACTCCGCATCAAAAATTCTCTTTTTATCATTTACCTACTCGAGGACGAGCAGGAATTAAGCTTGGGGATGCCTGATACGTCTCCAACGTATCTATAATTTTTGATTGCTCCATGCTACTTTATCTACTGTTTTGGACTATATTGGGCTTTATTTTCCACTTTTATATTATTTTTGGGACTAACCTATTAACCGGAGGCCCAGCCCGTAATTTTTTTTTTGCCTATTTCGTGTTTCGAAGAAACAGAATATCAAACAGAGTCCAAACGGAATGAAACCTTCGGAAACGTGATTTTCTCACCGAACGTGATCCAGGAGACTTGGACCCTACTCCAAGAAGTAACAGAGGCGGTCACGAGGGTGGGGGCGCCCCCCCTAGGGCGCGCCCCCTGCCTCGTGGGCCCCCTGTTGCTCCACCGACGTACTCCTTCCTCCTATATATACCTCACGCACTTCAAACGATCGTAACATGAGCCAAAAACCTAATTCCACCGCCAACTTCCTCAGATCCACGAGATCCCATCTTGGGGCCTGTTAGGAGCTCACGAGGGGGCATCCACCATGGAGGGCTTCTACATCAACACCATAGCCCCACCGATGAAGTGTGAGTAGTTTACTTCAGACCTTCGGGTCCATAGCTAGTAGCTAGATGGCTTCTTCTCTCTTTTTGGATCTCAATACAATGTTCTCCCCTCTCTCGTGGAGATCTATTCGATGTAATCTTGTTTTTTGCGGTGTGTTTGTTGAGACCGATGAACTGTGGGTTTATGATCCGCTTATCTATGAATAATATTTGAATCTTCTCTGAATTCTTTTATGTATGATTGGTTATCTTTGCAAGTCTCTTCGAATTATCCGTTTGGTTTGGCCAACTAGATTGGTAGTTCTTGCAATGGGAGAAGTGCATAGCTTTGGGTTCAATCTTGCGGCGTCCTTACCCAGTGACTAAAAGGGTTGCAAGGCACGTATTGTATTGTTGCCATCGAGGATAACAAGATGGAGTATTTATCATATTGCATGAATTTATTCCTCTACATCATGTCATCTTGCTTAAGGCGTTACTCTGTTTTTAACATAATACTCTAGATGCATGCTGGATAACGGTCGATGAGTGGAGTAATAGTAGTAGATGCAGAATCGTTTCGGTCTACTTATCTCGGACGTGATGCCTATATACATGATCATACCTAGATATACTCATAACTATGCTCAATTCTGTCAATTGCTCAACAATAATTTGTTCACCCACCGTAGAATAATTATGCTCTTGAGAGAAGCCACTAGTGAAACCTATGGCCCCCGGGTCTATTCTCATCATATCAATCTCCATCACTTTAATACTTGCTTTGTTTTTACTTTGCCTTTTACTTTTTGCTTTGCATCTCTATACCAAAAATACCAAAGATATTATTTATCATCTCTATTATATCTCACTCTCGTAAGTGACCGTGAAGGGATTGAAAAGCCCTAATCGCGTTGGTTGCGAGTAGCTATCGTTTTGTGCAGGTACGAGGGACTTGTGCGTGACCTCCTACTGGATTGATACCTTGGTTCTCAAAAACTGAGGGAAATACTTACGCTACTCTGCTGCATCATCCTCTCCTCTTCGGGGAAAACCAACGCAAGCTCAAGACGTAGCAGGAACCTCACGAGGTCCCCCTCGCCTTGATCTCTCCGCTCCTCGCGAGCCAGCCTAGTGAGGCCGCCCCTGAGGAGGTCTTGTGCCGTCCGCCTCGCAAGGCTCGGCCCCTCACGAGGGTCTTGAGCATTTGCTGGTGAAGATGGGCCGTACAGGGCTGGCCACGCCGTGGGCCACATGCAGGCAAGTCTGGGGACCCCCGTTCCCAGGACGCCGACAGTAGCCCAAGGCGCGCTCGGACTTGGCTTCGAGGTGAAGCCAAGGGGAAAGTGCGGAGCATCACAGGCCCCAACCGCCTGCAACCTTGATTGATGCGTGGCGACTGACAAGACGTGGGCATCTTCGCTTCCCCGCGCTGCCTTGATACCCGCCTTGCTAGGCGGCCACCGTGACTTACACGGTCATTCCTTCATCGCTGCTGACGCACTCCCCCAACTCTTTCGCCTCCCCAAGACAACAGCCTCCTCTTCCAATCTGACCTGAGCTCTGCCCTCTCCGTGGCCATGGTGCTGGCCAGACGAAGAAAGGGAAGAAGAAGTCCGTGTCCTCAGTCGAACCTCCCCTGACCCATGGGCCAACCATTGGGCGGTCGGTGGTGCTTAACCAGGAAGCCATGGACAAGGTCCGCCCAGCGCTCACCGCCGACTTCAACGAATGGGGGAAGACGGTGGCCTACCCCGCATCCCGCGCCTCCGTTGATAGGACAGTTACCAAGGTCCACATCTTTCTTGACACCTTGTGGGCCAGCCTGATTCCCCCTTTTCCCACCTTCTTCAACGTCTTGCTCTCCCATTACCAGATCCACATGCTGCACCTGGGTTCCCAATCCGTTGTCCTTCTTGCTGCCTTCACCTTTGTCTGCGAGGCCATGGTGGGCATTGCTCCTTCTGTGGCTCTTCTTCGCCATTTCTTCTCGCTGCACTTGACTAACCCTCGGCAGCGCTCGGGATGCTTGAGCTTCCAGGCCATGGCCGTGACGGCCGGCTCGGGGATCGACTTCAAGCTCCCGCCGTCTGCGAGTGAGTTCCGGAAGCGGTGGGTATTCGTGGACGTCGACGTGCTCAGCCCCCTGCTCTCGCTTCCGTCGGCACCCGCCGTTCCCAGCTCTAGCTGGGGCTACGAGAGGCTTGCTAACCCGCGTCTTGCCTACGTGTGGCTCCGGTTGAGGAGGTTGAAGGATCTTGGCATGACTGCACCCATGGTGGTGAAGGAGTTCATCCGGCGCCGTGTTGCCCCGCTCCAGCACCACTCCCGTCCAATGTGGACCTTGTCAGGCAGCGAGGACCGCATGAGGCTTCACGAGTCCGGGCTTCCTCTTGAGGCGCAATGATCTGTGCTCGAGATCCTGACAGGCGACCCGTCACCAGCCAACATGCCGGTGGAGGGTTGTATCTTGTACTGCTGCTCGAACGAGGTGGATTTCGTGAGGCAGGTGCCCCCTTTCGATGAGTGGGGACTACGTCCGGCCGGTCTTGAAGGGCCTCGCGAGAACCCTGTCCCCGTGGTTCCCTTGCCCGCCGTCAGCGCGGCGACCTCCCCGGAAGAGGGCGCAGGGCGGGCGACCACCTTCGGCTGCTGATGACGCGGCTGCCGAGGAATCGGCCTCGCTCGGGGCTCCCGAAAGGGCGTCCCATGGCCCCCGGAGAGTCGTCCTGAGGAAGCGCCCGGAGGGGCATCGCTGCCCGATACTCTTGAGGACACAGCCCCCGAGGATTGGCGGGTCACCGCGAGGCAGAGGCCAAGGTCTCCACGCAGTTTGGCGCCCCTGGGGTCGCCTCACCAGGGGCTACCCCAGCCCACGTCCGGAGCCGGTGACCGTATCCTGGGCTTCGACTGGCTCCGACTGAACTTCTATGCGCTCCGGAAGAGAAAGGGGCCTCCAAGCTGCAGCGGTGATGCCTTCCGGCCATTGAAACAGAGGAAGTATATTGCCATAGACGAGTGAGTACCTTATCTTTGTAATTTCTTGAGTGCTGGTTTCCCTCCTGACCGTGGCTCCTCAGGGTCCCTCCTATTAAGACGGCAAGATCTCGCGAGAAGCAACCTCCTCCTGCCTCGAGTCCCCTGCTGGCCTTAAGCGCCCTAAGCCCGCCTGCCGCGCTCGGCGCAAGGTCGGCCGGAGAGGCAAGCGCGCCAGCCTGGCGCCTCAAACCCACGTTCTTGCCGTCTTTCCTTCGTGGCCTCGCTTGGGGTGCGGCAGGCGTGCCAAGGGCTCCTCCTCTGGTTGTCGACCGCGGCTGGGTGGCCTCATCCCTGGCCTCTCCTTCATGCAGCGAGCCACCTCCTGCCCAGGCTCCTGACAAGGCTCGAAGGGCGTCTTGCAAGGCGCCAGCCCCCAGCCCCCTGCTGGGAGGAGGCTCGCCATCTCGGACCTCTTCAACGACTTCCAGCACGAGGGATGGGCCCGGTCATGATTCAAGCTCGCGCGCGAGCGGGGTGCTGTGCGCCACGAGCTCTTCCGGGAGGCGATGAGTGTGCTGAGCCGGCTTGGGGAAGAGCTCGCAGACGTCGACACCCGCCTTGACGCCGAGGGTCTCCGGCTGGTGGATGAATGGCATCAGCTGAAGGTGGCCATCAACCTCGGCCGCCACCAGTGCGAGCATGCCAATGCAAAGGCCGAGGCATCCCTCGCAACCTCGTGCGAGGCCAGCGCCCGGGCCTTGGAGGAGGCCAGGGAGGCAGACCGCGCGAGGTCGCGGAGAAGCACAGGCAGGAGCTCCTGGTGTTGAATGCCTCCCTGGAGCAACAAGTGGAGGCGAGCTGAGCTGCCTTGGCGTCAGTGAAGGGGGCGCCATCCGATGAGGAGGAGATCTTGAGAAGCGAAGAAGTGTTGATGCTGGAGGCCACGGAGCATAGCCTCGAGTTTGAGCGGTTAGAGACGAGGGAGCGTCAGGTTGCCGAAGCGGAAGATGCTGCCAGCGCACGCGAGGCCAGGACCCAGGAGGAAGTTGACCGTAGGGTGGTCGAGGCTCATGCTGATCTTGCCAACAGGTGTGACCTGAAGCTGAAGCTCATGGAAGCTGAAGCTGAGGGCAGGACCGCCGCCCTCAGGTCAAGGTTGGTCGAGGCGGAGAAGCGTGAGAAGGCTGCAGCAGCTGCCTTGGTCTCTATGCAGGCCGAGTTGGCCTCCGCCCATGCTGAGCTGCTCCCGCTTCAGCAGCGGGTTACCAATGCCGAGTCCTCTGTGCAGCAGAGCAGGGAGGAGGCGTTCCGCCGGCAGACGTTACTGCGCGAGCATACTCCCATGCTTCGGGACCTCAGGACGAGGGATAATCAGGCGCTTGTCGCCATCTGTGATGAACACGCCCCTCATCCCCATGCCAAGGATTACGCCAGCCATCTTCGCTTCTTCACCGGCGTCGTGACGCGCCTGGAGAACCAGGCCGAGAGAGCTCGCGAGCTTGTGGATGAAAAGAGCTGAGGCCTCCTCGGGCGCGCGTTCTCCCGCGTCTTCAGCTATCTCCTGAACATCAGTCCTGACTTTAACTTTGACGCCGCCAGCACCCCGGTGACCGAGGTCATCCGGGAAGACCTAGCGCGTTGGGTGGATGACAACATCGATGCTCTGGTTAGGGCCTTTCACTACAAAAAAAAGACACATCCGTGACATTTTGGGTCGAACGAATTTTTTTTCTGTCATACATATGACACTTCTATGACGATAGTTGTGACCGAACCCGGTATCATCATAGATGTGGTGGGCTCCTACTTCTATGACAAAAAATCATGACAGAAAATGGGCTTTTCGTCCTGGGCGGGCTGGAGATGCAGCTGCATGACATTCTTTGGGCCGTCCATGACGAAAAAACCGTGGTAGAAGCGAGGGAGGAAAATTTCGGGAGTTGCCGGTTACGGTGGGAGGTCGGGGTCGAGCGAGCGCGCTGCGTTCTCAGACACGCGTGCGTAGGCGTTGGCTCTAATCAACCCGAGCGAAGCGTTGGGCTCTAACTAAACCCGGCGACAGACCGCAGTTACGCTGCATCGAACCCGAGCGATCGATCAATGGCTGTTAATCGAACCCGATGGAGCGATTCTTCGCTCTCGCCGCTAATCAAGCCGATCGATGCTGCCTCTGGGATGAACAGTGAGCGTTGCGGGGGTTTTGGATGAACAGTGAGCGGTGGCATTGCCTCTGGATGAACATGACCCCGTGGTGTGGAGGGCTAGATGAACAGTAGCAGGTGGAGGGGTGCCCGTGGAGGGGTGGTTGAACAAGAGTGGTGGAGTAGCGCGGTGGAGGCTGGATGAACAGGAGCCCGTGGAGGCTGGAGGAGGGAGAGGTGGAGGCCGGAGGAGGTCGGACGGTGGAGATGAACAGTATCCCGTGGAGTCCTGCTTGCTGCACGCCACACCCTCCCGATGAACAGGACCCCCGTTTCGACCGTAGCGCTCCAACACAAGTCTGTTTCGTCCGTTTTGCGGTACGCCACACCCCTCTCAATCAACAGGACCCCCGTTTCGACCGTAGGAGGTCCTTTCCTCCGTTTTGCGGTACGCCACACCCCTCCCGATCAACAGGACCCCCGTTTCGACCGTAGGAGGTCCGTTTCCTCCGTTTTGCGGTACGCCACACCCCACCGATCAACATGACCCCGTTCCGAACGTAGGAGGTCCGTTTCCTCTATTGCGCGGTACGCCAGGCCTCGTTTCCATCGCATGTTCCGTCCAAGCCCTCCCGATGAACACGACCATGCATTCCGTTCCGACCCAGCCGGTTGGCTCCCCATGAACACGACGACGACGCTGTTTCTCCGTTCCGACCCAGCCATGTATGTATGCGCGAGTAGGCGTTCGAGACCCTGCCCGTATGTACGTACGTGGCCGTATTTTCTTTCTTGCACCCTCGCCGTTGTACATATGTGTACATGCTACGTGTGCGCCTCTACTACGACACGTGCGCGCCTCTACAACGACCAGTATGTGCGTACACGTCCGCGACCAGAATGACAATGCTACGTACGCTTCGACCAGGTGGGTCCCGACTGTCACATCACTTCCTTGCCTGTGAAGATGTAGCTGGTGGGTCCCAGCAGTCAGGGGGTGAATCTTTTTTTTTGCCCGGACGCACTTCCTTGCATGCGAAGATGTAGCTGGTGGGTCCCAGCAGTCAGGGGGAAACGTTTTTTTGTGAAATACGGTGGCCCGTCTGGTGGGTCCCCGCTGTCAGGTGGAGGAATAATTATTTTGTGCATAATAAGGAGGCACTTCCTTGCTGTGGCCGTGGTCCCAACTGTTAGCCTCTCCACGTACAGTACATGTCCGATGGAAGCCATTCCTTGACCATGTTGACCACGCCGCGCCGAGAGCACCAGGGCGGTGGACGACGGCGAGGCCTAGGAAGGGGACGACACGGAGCCGGGGAAGACGCGGCAGTGGATGCCCACGCATAGAGTACGAGGGTTCACTGGTTTGCTGCGGTGTGAGGCTGCCGTCGCCGCAGAATAACAGGGGGTGTGGGTGAGTAGAGGGATGGACTGGCCAGCGATGGGAGTAGTAGGGGGCGGTGAGGCCTCCGCCGCATCGCAGCCGGCCACGGGAGGCAGGAGCACGAGGCACGACCGGCGCTGGTTTGGGCGGCTGGAGCAAGAAGACCAGAGGTTGAAGAAGCACTACGGCCGTTGGATGGACATCGTACGGTCACAGGAGCTAGAATCGTGCATATTGACTAAGTTGACAAAGCCCTCCGTCCCCGTCAACTTAGTAGGCCCACAATTCAGCCTGCCACTATACTGGGTCCCAGCCTAATGTGGGGAGTATTCATTTTTTTGTGCGTAATAAGGAGGCACTTCCTTGCGTGCGAAGATATAGCTGGTGGGTCCGAGCTGTCAGCGGCGGTAACATTTTTTCGTGAAATACAGAGGCCCTTTCGGTGGGTCCCTGATGTTAGGTGGAGGAATCATTATTTTGAGCGGCTGGAGCGGGAAGAGCAGAGATTGAAGAAGCACGACGGCCGTTGGATGGACATCCAATAGTCATTGCTTGTGCGTCAACCTTTTTTTATAGGAAAGCCTCAAATCTGTGGAAAACAGCATACAGTCCATCTGCCATTATTTCTAATAATTTACAGCCCATTTTCTAATTCTTAAGGTTTTTTTGGAGCCCATATTCTTTTTGTTAGGATTACATCCCATATTGTGGCCACGGTTAAAAAAATATACGAAATTTTGCATATTTCAAAAGGTCCGAACTGTTTTAATCCCGAAATTTCGACTCACATTCAAACTGATTTTAAAAATAAATGTATATCAATATAAAATCCAACAAATTCTCCACGCATAAAAATTAATTTAATTTAAAATCTCGAAATGAAAAAAGATATTTGAAACTAATTGCGGTTTGATGTGTTTTAAAATGTACATCCCATTTCTCATTCTTGATAGGCCATTTTCTCGGCCACCGAATGAAGCTCTCCTCGTCTTGAAAGATTTGCAGCCCAACAGGCTGACAAAGCGACTTACTTGGCAAATCACAAATAAATCGGGCGGCCATGGACCCACTGTCGGCCTCTCCATGTACAAGACTCTTCCGATGGAAGTCGGTCGTTGACCACATTGACCACGCCGCCGAGAGCACCAAGGGGTGGATGACGGCGAGGCCTAGGAAGGGGACGACGCAGAGCCGGGAAGACGCCGGTGGATGCCCACGCGAGAGGAGTATGAGGGTTCACTGTTCGGCCAGGCGTGAGGCCGTCGCCGCAGAATAACAGGGGTGTGGGTGAGTAGAGGGATACCCTGGGCCAGCGGTGGGAGTAGTAGGGGGCGGTGAGGCCTCCGCGGCATCACAGCCGGCCACGAGAGGCAGGAGCACGCGGCACGACCGGCGCTGCTTTGGGCGGCTGGAGCAAGAAGACCAGAGGTTGAAGAAGCACTATGGCCGTTGGATGGACATCGTACGGTCCACCGGAGCTAGAATCGTTCATATTGACTAAGTTGACAAAGCCCTCCATCCTCGTCAACTTAGTAGGCCCATTAAGTCAGACACACACTATGGAGGGTCACAGCTAGCAGGAGGTATTCATTTATAGGTGCGCAATAAGGAGGCACTTCCTTGCGTCCAAGATATAGCTGGTGGGCCCGACACATCAGCCGGGGAACGTTTTTCACGAAATACGTAAGCCCTTCCCACGTCACAAAGGCACGACAAAGGCGTAATAAGGAGGAACTTTCCTTCCATGCGACCATGGACCTCGTGGGTCCCAGCCGTCGAGCTCTCCACGTCTGATCCTCTTCCGATGACTCTCGTATGTTGACCACGCGCCGTGCAGCGCACCGAGGCGATGGACGACGGTGAGGCCCTGCATCGAACGACCCGGAGATGGGGAAGACGCGCAAAGGAGTCAACAGACGGAGAGGAGTGGGAAACTTGACTGGTTCAGGTGTGGGTGGGCCTACACTCGGCAGAGAATAACAGAGGTGCGGAGTGGAGGGATGGCTGGCCGTCGGCGGGGTAGCGTTTGAGGAGCACAAAACAACGCCGCTGGACGACGAAAGCTGGAGCAAGCGGTTCCGGCAGCTCTGGGGGAAGAAGACGAGAGATTCACGAAGAATGCCGGCCGTAGGATGTAAATCCAACGCCTTCTTAGGCTTCGACCTACTGGCCCACATGTCAGCCAGTCCATTTGTTTTTTAGTCCATGTGGTGAGCTGGGTGAAACAATGATGTAGCATCTATGCAGCCCGTTTAAATCCCATTTGCATTTTTCTCGAAATCCGCGGACTTGCTGGGCTGGGTGAAAATATCATGTTGGGCTAGACGGAGAAATATTATAAAAACATAAACACATGATTGCACGTCAGTAAAATCTTTGCAAGCTTATGTACGCAATCACTAGGAGTTTACTTGGCAAGTTATATATAAACAATTATTATTATTATTTTCTAAGAACTTTCAACTTACGAAATAAAATATCATTTTAATTTGATGAGTTAATAGTACGTGGGTATTATTATTTTTAGGCTAGACATGGGACAGCTTGAGTTGGTTCTAGGGAAAGTAATCGGGAGAAAACTCAGTTTACATCGAAAAAGAACGTGGGAGAAAATTCAGAGACCTGCTGGGTCCACCTGAGGAGAGGAATATGTTGGGAGGAAGGAGATTCAAAGCACGGCAGCCGAGTGAACTAGTTTTTTTGACGGAAAAGTGAACTAGTTTACATACATAAGCAAATAGCCACTAAAAAAAGCAATCAGGTTAATGGGTTCTTAAAAGAAATATTTCGGACAAAAAAGATAATTACGACACATAGGCTAATGCATGAAACACTGAGATGATAAAGGTGCTTATAAACAGATAAAGTACAACATCTAGACCTTCCTGGCACGCTTGATCATGACGCTGCGGCTATCCGTGTACTCGTCGGTTATGGGAAGTAGACACGCCCTCATGTCCAAGATCTGCCTGTACATGTCGTAGCATGCGTATGCGTCCTTGGCCGCGTAGGTTATGTAGGCTAGATTCGTAGGTACCTCCCACGTGTTCAGGTCGTCTTCTTTCATGTTGGTGTATCAGGGGTCGATGATGATCTCAGCGAGGTCAACCACGGAGTCCTTTTCCTGCCTGCTGTCGATGATCTTGTATTGCTTCTGGATGTCGACAAGCTTGTTGCACCAGATGGCCGAATCATCGCGTTCTTCCTTCTCTCCACCATAGCGAAGGTGCATTCGGCGCTGCCGATGAAACGGGCGAATGCTCCAAAACCTGGTGCAGCCATAGGACTGAGGCGAGGCAGAGCTTCACCGAGTCCGTATCGTTGGTGTACATCACATTCAACTTGGTGCAGCCATATGACTGAACGGCGAACTAACTCCTTGTTGAAGTCCATATCCAGCAGGCTCACCCCTCGGATCGCCATTGGAGTCTCTTTGAGTGAACGAGTGTGTAGGCGGCGGCAGCAGTTCGTTTTTCAGCTCTTGGGTAACTGGATTCAACAGTAAGCTGAGTGTGTACATGCGACAACGGTTACTACCCCTCCCTCGTTCGCTGCACGCCCGGCAGAAGATGCACCCTCGGTGCATTCAAACACTTCCATTAAGAAACCTACTCCGGCCGCACGTCGGTTCACGAGCGGGTCGGTATTGGTACTGTAATAACAGGAGTTAGTGGTCACTTTACTTAAATTTAATTAGCTTTAATAGAAATTTATACTTAAAACAAGCAATGCATTGGCTCGTTCTATCAGTGCCACGGGATCAACATGCACAACAATTAGAATTATTATTCTCAGGACGCACACGATCAACACATTTGTCGCACTTTCACAAAGATAATACTACCAAGTTTGAACTGTTTGTTATGGTTGTTGTCCTCTGCATCATCATGCCATGTTTCCCAGCTTGCAAGATTCAGAACCAACAAATAAGATCCAAATAATAAGTACAACAAAGATGCCTACACATCTCATTGATTCCCAGCTTGCAAGATTCAGAACCAACAAATAAGATCGAAATAATAAGTACAACAAAGATGCCTACACATCTCATTGATTCCCAGCTTGCAAGATTCAGAACCAACAAATAAGATTCAAATAATAAGTACAACAAAGATGCCTACACATCTCATTGATTCCCAGCTTGCAAGATTCGTAACCAACCCATTAGAGCCTTTTGATAATGTGAATATCGGGATTAAATCCATCTTGGCTAGCCATGTCATACAATCGAAGAACTTGGCGAATGCTCTTGACCGTCACAACATATGTAGTTGAGTATTCCTGTTTGCACAGCACAAACAAGGAGACAGGAGAGCATGATTTCACTTTAATAGCGGCCTCCTTGAACTCAACCTCCAGCTCCACTAGGATGAGGTCTGCCTGGAGTTCCATGATTCAATTCATGCGCCCTTTTCTGCAGTTCATCTGAAATGAAGCAAAGATTGCATCATTCAGCTAGCAAGAAGTACTTGCTCTTGTGAGCTGGCAGGTTCTTCTTTAGTAGTTGCACTAAAATTGAGGAACATTAAGGTTGGCTGTCTGGCTCATGTAAGGTGCAACTATATTTTCTTATCCTTTTGTGCAGTTCCACTAAAATAATGTGCCATTGTGGTGAAAGTGACGGCTCCATCTTGCAAAGGCTAATAAAATGTTGCACGAGATTACCAGCAGAACTTGACAGAGATTTTGGAAACTCCAATCACCATTTTGTGCAGTTCCACCAAAATTGAGAGATGTTGCCCACGTGACATTTTAGTTGAACTGCACAAGACACTCATTCCAAAAAAAGTGTTTTGTGCAGTTCACCAAAAGGTCACAATAGCAACAAGGTGAAATGGATATCCCTATCTGCACAAAATGATAGAAAGTAAACAGTTGTGGTCAATAAGAATATACGAAACATATACAAAATGAAAAGAAGCATCTTAATTATGTTCATGGCAATCACGCAAGGACAGTAGAAATTTTAAAACATCAGCAATGCTTCATGTTACCAGAAGCATTACGATCAACAATGAGATTCCTCAAATATGGGATTACTTTAATGGTGGCATTGCTTGTTTACCAGATACAATAAATCAACAATGACTAAAGAGTTGGTTTAAGGGCATGGGACCGTGGGGACACTAGGACACTCAGCAGCGTAAAGGATCGACTTACTTATCATACTGGGGAAAACAGCAAGAGTGCCATTTGTAACACAGTTTAATTGCATCTTATCACTGGAGGCATTAGATTAACAATAACACTGGATAGACATGTCCCTAAGGTAACAGTGTGATCGCTTCATTTTACATGCACCCTTACATTAACAACAGCAAAAGGTTGGTATAAAGACATGCGACGATTGGGCGATCAACAAGAATGTACCTACAAGGAGGCATAAAGTGGTGATGTCGAGCTTGTTCACGCTATGTGAGGGCAGCAAACCTAATCCTCGAGACCTTGTACTATGTGAGGGAAGCAAATCTAATCACAGAGACCTTTTACTATGTGAGGGCAGCAAATCTAATCACGGAGACCTTTTACTATGTGAGGGCAGCAAATCTAATCACAGAGACTTGTACTATGTGAGGTCAGAAAATCTAATCCTGAGACCTTTTACTATGTGAGGGCAGCAAATCTAATCCTGAGACTTTTTACTATGTGAGGGCAGCAAATCTAATCCTGGAGACCTTTTACTATGTGATGGCAGCAAATCTAATCATGGACATACTCTGTTGACTTGTCCACCAGCCGCCACTTTCTATCCTTTTTGCAACCAATAATAGATTTGTTCCGTATCCAGTTTGTACTACGTTTTCCCATTATTTCCCTTTTCAACCAAGAGACCGGTTGGGTATCCGGTCTCTACTACTTTCACCATATTATTTCCTCTTTGAATCAAGTCCTAGATTCATGCTACAACTTTCCCCCCTTTGTTCATTGTTTTAACAAAGCCCTAGATTCGAATGCATGAAGTAACTTTACCTCTAATAATACTAAAAATTTAGGTGGCTTTGGAAGAGCTGATGGGAGTAGAAAAAGATGCACATGTAGACACGTGGGGAGCTGGGGCAGTAGAGCAAGGCCGCTTTCGAAGAACTTATACCTGAGGGTCACCGGGATGTCGGCGGCGGCAGGTCAGATCTGCGGACAATACAGCAGGGAGGAAGAAGGGTCGGAGGACCTCCCGAGCCCACGCTGTGTCAGAGAGAATGGCACGGGCAGAGGATCGGGCCCCTCCGGCAGCTGTGGGTTTCCTCCCTCGGCGGCGATGACCGCGTGAACGATGCACCTTTTAGTCCTCTACACACACCGGCCGAAGGGATCCGGCCGGATCTGTGACCAGCGGTGAGCAAAGAGAAAATGTCGCTACCGCTATCTTGTTTATATCTGGAGAGGATGAGAGAATGAAGAGAGGAACCCTAGTAAAGCAAGCGCTCAGGCCCTCAAGGCCCATATATAGTGGAGTGATTATCTTTTTTCTCTCCACAACAAGCGTTTCAATTTGTGTACATGGCATTAAAGAAAAGAAACTCTCTATTTAAGGTGAATACTCTACGACTCCTACTTACTACTCCCTCCGTCCAAAAATACTTGTCCTAGAAATGGATAAAATGGATGTATCTATAACTAAAATAAGTCTAGATACAACCATTTCTAGGACAAGTATTTCCGGACGGAGGGAGTACTACAGTATTGTTCACTTGTGCTCCCCGCCCCTCCATTCATTGAACAACCCCACGGGTGAATAAACATATAGTAAGTACTGTATTTATATAGAACGAACAAGCTCGAACTATTTTCGCGTAGTTAAAAGTTGAGGGCGGGCTTTTCCGGCGATGCTGTGGCGAGTTTTTAAATGTAGGTGGTTTGAAAGAGAGGCGAGGAGGGTGAGCGAGTGGGGCTCTGCGATTTGACGGCAAGCATCGCTGGAAAGACTTGTGATATGACCACTCACTATAGTCATGAATTATCTGGCGCTCCGACCGGGTGATGCCCCCTTCCGCTCCAGCGCTCTAATCTGGTGCATGACACGTCGAATTCGGATGCTGGCTCTCCCACATGTCGGAGTAATAAGAAGGAGCAAAGAATGATGCGGTATACTAGTACTATACTACTCCCTCCGTTCCTAAATATAAGTCTTTGGAGAGATTTCACTATGGACCACATACGGAGAAAAATGAGTGAATCTACACATAAAATGCATCTATATACATCCGTATGTGGTCCACAATGAAATATCTACGAAGACTTATATTTAGGAACGGAGGGAGTACTACTCAGGTCGGAGGAGTGCGAACCACGGCAGCCCAAAGTGAACCAAAGAAGCGAACCACGGTAGCCCAGTGAACCAGCAGTAGAAAACAATGTGGTGATATGGCCATAAAAAACAATGTGCTACGATCCACACTATAGCATGTACAATAACACTCCTCTTTGTTTGGATCCCTGAGTTAGAGCTAGTTTGGGTTGAAATAGCCTCAAATTATTGAAACAAGAGGGGTTAGTTTGAGCCAGTTTGCTCTAACCCAGCAAAAAAAACTAGCCCAGTGGAGAGGTTCTAATTGGGTTAGTTATCCTCGGGCCCACTAAAAGAGAACTAAAAAAATCTCCCCTGCCCGCACCAGATCGCTCCCCCCCCTCTCGCACGACTCCTCTCTGTTCCCCATAGGGCCGCCCGCCCAAGCGCCGCTCGCCCTCTCTCTCCTCCGGCCGCCCTCTCCTTCCGGCCTCCGCCGCCCTACTCCGACCGCCCTCTCCCTCCGACCTTCGAAGGTGGCCCCACTCCCCCTTCACCAGTCATTTTCTCCCTCTGTCGTGCACGGCGGCGGCGCATCTACAAGGGAGGTCGCGAGAGGGCTGAGTTTGTTCGTTCCTTCTCTGTCTCACGGCCATATCATTGATCTTGCTTGCTCTAGCGCTAATTCTGATTTGGAAAAGTAGATCCTGATCAAACTTGCTATAGATTTGTGGTGCACGCATGGAATTGTTTGATGCTGCTTGAGGAGGTAATAAATCTTTCTAGAGGCCCAAAGATTCAATTCACCTTTCTAGGTATTTCAGTTTCAGGCTTGCATTATTTCTAGAGGCCCAAAGATTCAGTTCACCTTTCTATGTATTTCAGTTTCAGGCTTGCATTATTTCTAGAGGCCCAAAGATTCAGTTCACCTTTCTAGGTATTTCAGTTTCAGGCTTGCATTATTTCTAGAGGCCCAAAGATTCAGTTCACCTTTCTAGGTATTTCAGTTTCAGCTTGCATTATTTCTAGAGGCCCAAAGATTAAGTTCACCTTTCTAGGTATTTCAGTTTCGAGCTTGCATTATTCCTAGAGGCCGAAGATTAAGTTCCCGATCGTGACAAGCGGCCCTGCTACCCATGCCGGTGTCGACCTCAACTCGCTAGGCCGGCGTCGGAGGGGTTCCCGGGGCTTGGGCTCTACAGAGCCTTCCTCCAGAGCGACGATGGCGAGCTCCTCCCTCGGTGTGTGAGGGGCTCAGGGATCCCTCCCTATCGTGAATGACTTCCGTGATGAGTTAGCTCATTCTTTGTTTCATGAAGTGTTTTTTTATTTTGTGAAGCTTGATTGAAAACTTGTATGTTTAAGTGGGATATCTCATTTGTATGGACAAAGTAAAAATTATCATGTTTTGCATGCTTGATTTTTATAGATGGTTCGTTTATGTCAATTGTGAGCGGAGGAGGCCACATAACAGCCGACCACACCAAGAGGGTGCTTGGATCCAAGTGACTTATTTTAGTCTGACTAAAAATAGGGTCCAAAGTAGTCAAATGATTGAGATAGAGCATTTATTGTCAATCTAACCCTGCCATCCATACACCTCTTTGGTTTAGAGTTAGTTCAGTGTTAGAATCTAACTCTAACCTCTAACTGAGTTAGAGTTCTCCTCGTCTTGGTTCATCGCCATCATACTTTCCCCATTCCTGTGTTTTCAGTATCCTGTAAATCAAAGAGGCCCTTTTTTTGCGGGAAAAAGCTAAGAGGCCCTTAGACTGGTTTAGGTCCGGTCATTTTTTATAAACGTGTTATGTCCAAAATTCAATGAACGTGCTCCGGTTTCCACGAAAATAATCCGGTTTCATGTAGTAATTCATTCATTTATTTATTCTTCTGCGGGGGGTTTGCATGTAATTCGTGAGGTCTGAAATGTAAAGTACCCCGGCATATGCTCCGAGTCGTGCACGCAACACGACCCAGATGCTCTATGTCCCACATGTCGGCGAATGGGAGCACGTGGAAATAGCCTAGGAGTACATATAGGAGGGTAAATGCGTGAAAAAATATGTACTGTGAAGCGTAGCCGCGGTTCGAAAAGGAGACCTAAAGTGATGACAGCTATAGGTCGCACGCACCCAACTAGTGGTAGTACTAGACAAGGCACGAGTATTCAGTACTCCTATTCTATAAACACGAGTCCCATCTGACAACAGCGTCCGTGCTACAGCTAGCTCTCCTCCCTCATTTCTCTCTTCTAATTCTAAAGTCGGCCGCCTCACTGGCGGGGTGGGTTTGCTCAATCAAGGCCCCACCTCACAGTGAAAACGTTATGACTGGAATAAAAATGCCATATACTCCCTCGGTTCATAAATATAAGCCTTTTTAGATACTAGTTCAAATGGAATACAACATACAGATGTACGTAGACATAGTTTAGAGTGTAGATTCACTCATTTTGCTCCGTATGTAGTAGTCACTTGCTGGAATCTTTAGAAAGACATATTTGGGAATGGAGGGAGTACTATACTAATAAAACATTAAGGCCACGAGGCGATGCAAAGGTTGGTTACAGGAGGCAAGAAGAAGAGATGCATCCATCGACGACGCCCACCTCCTCGACTCGTATGCCGCCCACCGAACGGCGCCTAAGTAGCAGCGGCTTTCGTGGCCAGGTCGACGATCTTCTGAACAATGGCGTCCAAAGATTCCAGCCGCTGGAAGAAGGCCAACGTCTTTCTGTCCTCGCTTGCCTTGTAGTGGCCTATGTAGACGATTTCCTCGTAGACGTGGATGTGCAGGTCGACGGTTTCCTGCATGGCGAGGCGCTGCACGGCGAGCGCGGCCTCGAGGTGCACATTCTTCGTCGCGACCTCCGGCACCTGCAGGGCCGATGAGGGTGGCAGGCAATGAGGAGTCTGGGCGCGCGGGCTGGAGCAGTACGGCAAGGTCGTCCGCGCGCTTCTTGACGGCGGTGAACTTGCGGATGGAGTTGACCATCATGTCGTCCATGCGAGAGGCGAAGCCGGTGTCGGCGAGGGCTACGATGCCTGCGGTCGCCAGCACCATCTGGAAATGCTGCGCGGTGCGGGGCCGCAGGCCAGCGCCTTGGATGATTTGGCACAGCCGACTGCCGCTCGCGTCCATCGCCTCCATAGGTGCTTGTGGCTTCTGGTCACTTGGTCTTGGATTGGAGTGAGCAGTGTTGCGCAGAGACTTGGGAGTATATGGATTGGAGTGGTGGGGCGCCTTTATCATATGAGAGTCCAAACTCTGTTGCATTCACATCGTGCTGGCTCAATTCTGCTTCTCCAATTAATTCCCTCTGCATGTAATTGAGGATGCATCATTGCCCGTTCAACGTCTCGGTGTAGGATCTTGAGAAGAGGTGTCTAGAGGGGGGGTGATTAGACACTAAGTACCAAAGTTGCCGTTTTTAACTTCTTTAGGTTTAAGTGGAGTTTAGGCACACGTTCAACATTCACGATACATAACAAGCAAGCATGCAAAGAGTATGTGAGCAGCGGAAAGTAAAGCATGCAACTTGCAAGAATGTAAAGGGAAGGGTTTGGAGAATTCAAAAGCAATTGGAGACACGGATGTTTTTGTCGTGGTTCCGATAGTTGGTGCTATCGTACATCCACGTTGATGGAGACTTCAACCCACGAAGGGTAACGGTTGTGTGAGTCCACGGAGGGCTCCACCCATGAAGGGTCCATGAAGAAGCAACCTTGTCTATCCCACCATGGCCGTTGCCCACGAAGGACTTGCCTCACTAGCGGTAGATCTTCACGAAGTAGGCGATCTCCTTGCCCTTACAAACTCCTTGGTTCAACTCCACAATCTTGTCGGAGGCTCCCAAGTGACACCTAGCCAATCTAGGATACACCACTCTCCAAGAAGTAACAAATGGTGTGTTGATGATGAACTCCTTGCTCTTGTGCTTCAAATGATAGTATCTCCAACACTCAACTCTCTCTCATAGGATTTGGATCTGGTGGAAAGAAGATTTGAGTGGAAAGCAACTTGGGGAAGGCTAGAGATCAAGATTCATATGGTTGGAATGGAATATCTTGGCCTCAACACATGAGTAGGTGGTTCTCTCTCTCAGAAATAGGATGCTGGAAGTGTAGGCTTGTTCGATGGCTCTCTCCACGAATGAAGAGGAGGTGGAGGGTATATATAGCCTCCACACAAAATCTAACCGTTACACACAATTTACCAAACTCGGTGGGACCGAATCATCAAACTCGGTTGGACCGATTTAGTAAACCTAGTGACCGTTAGGGTTTTCGGTGGCACTGACATGCAACTCGGTAGGACCGATATGGTTAGGGTTATGGCATAACGTAATCTCGGTGAGACCGATTACACAAACTCGGTGAGACCGAATTTGGTAATTAGCTAACCAGAGTTGGTCGGGTAAACTCGATGGGACCGATTCGCTCTTCGGTGAGACTGAAAAGTTACGAAAGGGAAACAGAGAGTTTACATTGCAATCTCGGTGGGACCGATCGCTTACTTCGGTTAGACCGAAACGTTACGAAGGGAAACAGAGAGATTACAATCCCATCTCGGTGAGACCGAGATCCCTATCGGTGAGATCGATTTGCCTAGGCTTTGTGGCAGTGGCTATGACATCTGAACTCGGTGGCGCCGGATAGAAAGAATCGGTAGGGCCGAGTTTGAATTTAGGTTTAGGTCATATGTGGATGTGAGAAAGTATTGGAGGGTTTTGGAGCATATCACTAAGCACATGAAGCAAGAGGCTCATTAAGCAACACCTCATCCCTCCTTGATAGTATTGGCTTTTCCTATAGACTCAATGTGATCTTGGATCTCTAAAATGTAAAATGAAGAGTCTTGAGCTTGAAGCTTGAGCCAATCCTTTGTCCTTAGCACCGTGAAGGAGTTCCCACATCCTTTAGTCCATGCCACTCCATTGTTGAACTTGTCTGAAACATACTAGATAAAAGTGTTAGTCCAACAAGAGATATGTTGACATTAATTACCAAAACCACCTAGGGAGCACTTGTGCTTTCAATCTCCCCCTTTTTTGTAATTGATGGAAACATACATCAAAGCTTTAGATAAAGATATAAAGAATAGCAAGTAAAGCTTTGAAAAGACATGTAACAAGCATAGGCTCCCCCTACATGTATGCAATCATGTGAATATGGAATATATAGAAGCATGTGAGAGCATGACCATGATAGAGTAGGCAATGTGTTACATGTATCTTGGCCATATGCATCAGAGCAAAGAATATTAAAGAAAATACATCCATGCTTATGAGTCCTTCTTGCAAACAGTATGTACATCAGCAAGAATTCCTCATACACATGAGTGTGATGCATATACTTACCTTGTAGTCTTGAGTTGGCTTAGGGTGGAATGAACCTGCACAAACAAGGTTAGATAACATAGGTACATCTACTAGCCAGAGCAAACAAAAGAAACCACAAGAATACCAAGACTGGGATGACATGTAGAGAGTGAGTAGTAAGTACCACATTGGATTAGACATGTCCCCAAGAGTAAAGATATGCAATGAATTTGAATGATTCCTTTCCCTTAGATGTCTTGCTCCCCACAGATCTAGCATGGGATCTTTGGGAGAAGATAGGGAACAGAAAATCAGAGCTGAAAGATATAAAAGAACAGAGCTTAATGCAAATAAGCACATATGAACATGTCTTTCCCCCAAAAAGACATGTGGCATCCCTCCTCTTGAACACCAAGCATTTGGGATCCTTGAGAAATACTTTCTACTTGAGTATTCTCTCCCCTGGAGATCTCTTTCTCCCCCTTTACACTCTCTCCCTTTTGGAAGTGATAAGCTTTGATGTGATCAGCTTTGATGTGATCTCTCTCTCCCCCTTTGACATCAATTTCCAAGAAGGGTGGAATTTGTTGTGAATGGGTTTGGTCCTTGAGTCACAACACAAAGCATTTATAAATATGTGATGCTTGTAGAGGACAAGATTCATTGAGTGGAGCTGGATCAGAAGAAACACAGAACAAGTGGCAAACTGTTTTTCCTGTTGTGAAATCGGTGGCACCGAGTGGTATGCTTCGGTTGTACCGAAAAGATTTGGTTGGATCGAAAACAACAAATCGGTGAAACCGAGTTCATCGCAGAGAAAACACTTGTCACCTCAGCTCACTAGACTAGTAAGATCTCACAAAGATTTGCAAGGAATTAATTGAATGATATGCAATGAATTGGATGCAGGAAATGCAGAGCAAACAGAAAAGAAAAGAAAGAAATCTAGATGAAGTTTTTTTTGAAAGGGGAAACAAATATGCATGAGACAAATGCAAAATCTTAGAAAAGAACACGAGAGAACTTCATCTAGAGATGGTCGGCGACAAAGTCACCTATGTTAGAGTATATTGACTTAGGAGTCAAGTGAGATCACTTGATCATAGGTCATACGCTCAAAATGGGGTTACCATTTTTTGTTTAAGCATCTTGATGTATTCACATCTTGTCGAGTTGCTTTAGCTCATGACTCGGAGTAAAGCTTCTCTAAGATGGAATAACATACCTTGGTTGGTGGTGTTGACCATGTAGTTGAACTTGTGTGGATTGCTCAAGGTTGATGTAGCTCATCAAGAGTTTGGAGCACCACTTGGAATTTGAGTCCATCTACCTACATGGGTTAGATCTTGCAAGGAAGAGCACTTGTGTATCCAAAATGACAAGCATGAAACTCAAACATAGAATTTGTCAAAGGATATGTTTGAATGGTCTCGTGCTTCCTTGTCTTCAACCATCATAGTGTAAAATACTTGGTGATGTAGAGATTGCTCAAGATGTGAGTAGATTACAATCTCGTGGAATTTGATTCATCCAAGTACCTACATGGGTTAGATAACATGCAAGATGCAAATATATCCAAGACATAAGATTTTCATCATAAGAGAAATATAAAGGATTAGTCATAAGCTCAAGTCTTGCATGTATCCAATGGAGTTTCTACTCCAAGTTTGAAGCATCAATGATGTTCAATTCTCCTCTCAACCTGCAAAACACTTTCTCATCAAGAGGTTTAGTGAATATATCTGCTAATTGCTTTTCGGTGCGAACATGCTTAAGATTAATGTCACCCTTAGCAACATGATCTCGAATGAAATGATGACGACCTTCAATATGCTTAGTTCGAGAATGTTGTACGGGATTATGACCAATTTTGATAGCACTTTCATTGTCACAAAGCAACGGAACATGTTTCACATATATCCCATAATCTTTAAGAGTTTGGGTCATCCAAAGTAATTGAGCACAACATGAACTAGCGGCAATGTACTCCGCTTCGGTAGATAAGGATATCGAGTTTTGTTTCTTGGAGGACCAAGACACAAGAGATCTACCAAGAAATTGACAAGTACCGAAGTGGACTTTCTATCAACCTTGTCTCGGCATAGTCCGAGTCGGAGTAGCCAACAAGATCGAAGAGGCCCTCTTAGGATACCAAATGCCAAAATTTGGTGTATGAATTAAGTATCTCACTATCCTTTTTACGGCCTTAAGATGACATTCTTTAGGAGCAACTTGATATCTTGCACACATGCACACACTTAGCATAATATCGGGACATGAAGCACATAGGTATAACAATGATCCAATCATAGAGCGATAAACCTTTTGATCAACCGGTTTACCATCTTTGGTCAAATCAAGATGTCCACTAGTAGGCATGGGTGTAGACATACCTTTGCACTCTTGCATATTGAACTTCTTGAATAAGTCCTTAGTATACTTCGTTTGAGAGACAAAAGTACCTTCCTTAGTTTGCTTGATTTGCAACCCAAGAAAGAATTTGAGTTCACTCATCATTGACATCTCAAACTTCTCCGACATTAGCTTTCCAAACTTTTCACTAAAGTGAGGGTTAGTTGATCCAAATATGATATCATCAACATAAATTTGGCATACAAATAATTCTCCATTAAACCTTTTAGTAAAAAGCGTGGAATCAATTTTTCCTATTTCAAAGCCTTTTTCAAGAAGAAACTTGGTCAAGCATTTATACCAAGCTCTAGGATCTTGTTTAAGACCATAAAGGGCTTTGTGAAGTTTGTAAACATGATTTGGTTTCTTAGGATTGACAAAGCCGGGAGGTTGTTTAACATAAACTTCCTCCTCTATTTCACCATTTAGAAAAACACTTTTAATGTCTATTTGGTACAAGGTGATATCATGGTGATTAGCATAGGCAAGTAAGATGCGAATGGACTCAAGTCTAGCAACGGGAGCATAAGGCTCACCATAGTCCATACCTTCGACTTGTGTGTAGCCTTGGACGACGAGACGTGCTTTGTTGCGAACTACTTGTCCATCTTCATCTTGCTTGTTGCGAAACACCCATTTGGTACCGATGATGTTGTGGTTGTTGTCGGGCTTCTCAACCAATGTCCAAACTTGGTTTCTCTCAAAGTTGTGTAGCTCTTCATGCATAGCATTTATCCAATCCGGATCTTCCAATGCTTCTTCAACCTTCATAGGTTCAATGATAGAGATGAAAGAATAGTTTTCACAAAAGTTAGCTAAACGAGTTTTAGAGCGAGTGATTCTCCCGGTTTGAATATCATTGTAGATTTGCTCGACGGGATGGTCTTTAGCAATCCTTGCTCGAACTCGTGAAAGCTTTTGCTTGGGTCTCGGTTGAACATCTTCTTCATCTTGTTCTTCTTCTTGATCTTCTTCATTGTTGGCGTTGTCGTTCTCTTGTCGTGGTGGAGAAGGAGGTTGTTGACGTTCGTGATCTTCTTCCTCGTTTTCTTCATCTTGGTGTGTTCCACTTGTGGATGCTTCCGTATCAACTCTTGGTTCACCTTGTCGTGAAGTAGAAGCTTCCACTTGGATAGACGAGGTACTCTCCTTCACCTCCGTTGGACGGACCTTGCCAATATACAAGTCTTGGATTGCTTCATAGGGTCTTTGTCTCCTACATCAATTGGCAATTGCTCTACTTGCGAGCCGTTAGATTCATCAAACTTCACATCTACCGTCTCTTCAACCTTTCGGGTGAATTGTTGTAGACACGGTAACTCTGAGAGTTTGAGCCATAACCTAGTAGGAAACCTTCATGAGACTTAAGAGCAAATTTTGAACGACGATGATTATCAAGAATGTAGCACTTTGAGCCGAATAATCGAAAGTATCCAACTTGGGGTTTATTACCGGTGAGGAACTCGTATGCCGTCTTGCCGAGTAGCTTGTGAAGACAAGCGATTTGTTGCATGACAAGCTGTCTCAACCGCTTCTGCCCAAAAGTGCTTTGGCGTCTTGTACTCATCAAGCATCGCTATCGCCGTTTCGATGAGCGTCCGGTTCTTCCTCTCAACAACTCCATTTTGTTGAGGTGTGTAGGTAGCCGAGAACTCGTGTGATATCCCTTCTTCATCAACAAAGGTGTCCACATTTGCGTTCTTGAACTCCGTTCCGTTGTCGCTGCGAACCTTCTTGATCTTCACTTCAAACTGATTTTGGGCCTTCCTAGCGAAGTTTTTGAAGATCTTTTGGACCTGCAATTTATCATCGAGAAAGAACACCCACGTAAATCTTGAAAAATCATCAACTACAACTAGACCAAAAGAATTTCCACCGAGGCTTTTGTAGGCGTTGGGACAAAAAAGATCCATATGAAGAAGCTCGAGTGGCCTCCTTGTGGTCATGATATTCTTCACGGGATGCCTTCGTCCAACCTGTTTACCTGCCTGACAAGCACTGCAAAGTCTATCCTTATCAAATATGACATCGTTAACTCCAAGGATATGATTTCCTTTCATAAGCTTGTCAAGATTTCTCATGCCAACGTGACCTAGTCGTCTATGTCATAACCAACCTTTTGAGGATTTAGCAATGAAGCAAGTTTTAGGTTGTGCCTTTTTAGAGAAATCAACAATGTAAAGATCACCTCTCACGATACCGGTAAAGACCATTTTATGATTGTCTCGACGGAACACTTGGCAATCTACTTCAGTAAATAGGATATTGAAATCGAAATCAGCAAGTCTAGATACTGAAAGTAAGTTGTAGCCAAGAGACTCAACGAGCATAACATTCTGAATGGAGCTATCATGTGAGATGGCCACCTTACCGAGGCCAACCACCTTACCCTTTGAGTTATCACCGAAAGTGACGTACTTTCGAGGACTATCATTTTCAGCAAGCTCACGAAACATGTCTTTATCTCCGGTCATGTGATCGGTACATCCACTGTCAAGAACCCATTCCTTTCCTCCCCGACACATATCGTCAAGATTTGCCATAAGACCAAAATGTCTCATTGCATCATCAAGATCGAAGTCACTATCATCATCCTCATCATAGTATCCATGTTCAACATCGTCATGTGGTGGATCAAGTCCTAGAGAGGGTAATTCGTTTTTGTGAGTTTGACAATGATCTTGCTTATGAATTCTTATAGCTTCGGAAATAATATAACCAATAATTCCAACATCTCCTTTGGCACGCATAAGGTCTGTAAGCTCAAATAGACGATCTCCAAACATAGGATCACTAGTATTCATCTTACTCAAGGCAATAGACTTATAGAGAATTTCATCTAGATTTTTCAAGGAATAATTTGGAAAGCGTTCCTCAAGAAATTTCCATATAGTGTAGGCACACTCAAGAGTAGGCAAGATTCTAATTAAGTTTCTAGGCAAGCCTCTAGTGATGAGATTAACAGTTCTCTGATTCCTAGTCATGTCAATTGATTCATCAAGGGTAGGATGCATAGGATCAACACAAGGTGCACAAGGGCTAGCAATGTACTTGTTCAAATGATATTGATTGAAAATTACAAGCATCTCATTTTTTCACTCATGAAAATACTCTCCATCAAGAATAGACACTCTATGTCTAAGACTCCCCAAAGTAGACTCATCCATCTTCCTCCAATGGTGATTAAACCAAGGCAATGGAGACCAATCCTCTGATACCACTTGTAGGATCTTGAGAAGAGGTGTATAGAGGGGGGGGGGGTGATTAGACACTAAGTACCAAAGTTGCAGTTTTTAACTTCTTTAGGTTTAAGTGGAGTTTAGGCACACGTTTAACATTCACGATACATAACAAGAAAGCATGCAAAGAGTATCTGAGCAGCGGAAAGTAAAGCATGCAACTTGCAAGAATGTAAAGGGAAGGGTTTGGAGAATTCAAACGAAATTGGAGACACGGATGTTTTTGTCGTAGTTCCGATAGGTGGTGCTATCGTACATCCACATTGATGGAGACTTCAACCCACGAAGGGTAACGGTTGCGCGAGTCCACGGAGGGCTCCACCCACGAAGGGTCCATGAAGAAGCAACCTTGTCTATCCCACCATGGCTGTCACCCACGAAGGACTTGCCTCACTAGCGGTAGATCTTCACGAAGTAGGCGATCCTTGCCCTTACAAGCTCCTTGGTTCAACTCCACAATCTTGTCGGAGGCTCCCAAGTGACACCTAGCCAATCTAGGAGACACCACACTCCAAGAAGTAACAAATGGTGTGTTGATGATGAACTCCTTGCTCTTGTGCTTCAAATGATAGTCTCCCCAACACTCAACTCTCTCTCATAGGATTTGGATCTGGTGGAAAGAAGATTTGAGTGGAAAGCAACTTGGGGAAGGCTAGAGATCAAGATTCATATGGTTGGAATGGAATATCTTGGCCTCAACACATGAGTAGGTGGTTCTCTCTCAGAAATAGGATGCTGGAAGTGCAGGCTTGTTCTGATGGCTCTCTCCACGAATGAAGAGGAGGTGGAGGGGTATATATAGACTCCACACAAAATCTAACCGTTACACACAATTGACCAAACTCGGTGGGACCGAATCATCAAACTCAGTTGGACCGATTTAGTAAACCTAGTGACCGTTAGGGTTTTCGGTGGGACCGACATGCAACTCGGTAGGACCGATATGGTTAGGGTTAGGGCATAACGTAATCTCGGTGAGACCGATTACACAAACTCGGTGAGACCGAATTTGGTAATTAGGTAACCAGAGAGTTGGTAAGGTAAACTCGGTGGGACCGATTCGCTCTTTCGGTGAGACCGAAAAGTTACGAAAGGGAAACAGAGAGTTTACATTGCAATCTCGGTGGGACCGATCGCTTACTTCGATTAGACCGAAACGTTACGAAGGGAAACATAGAGATTACAATCCCATCTCAGTGAGACCGAGATCCCTATCGGTGAGACCGATTTGCCTAGGCTTTGTGGCAGTGGCTATGACATCTAAACTCGGTGGCGCCGGATAGAAAGAATCGGTTGGGCCGAGTTTGACTTTAGGTTTAGGTCATATGTGGATGTGAGAAAGTATTGGAGGGTTTTGGAGCATATCACTAAGCACATGAAGCAAGAGGCTCATTAAGCAACACCTCATCCCTCCTTGATAGTATTGGCTTTTCCTATAGACTCAATGTGATCTTGGATCACTAAAATGTAAAATGAAGAGTCTTGAGCATGAAGCTTGAGCCAATCCTTTGTCCTTAGCACCGTGAAGGAGTTCCCACATCCTTTAGTCCATGCCACTCCATTGTTGAACTTGTCTGAAACATACTAGATCAAAGTGTTAGTCCAACAAGAGATATGTTGACATTAATTACCAAAACCACCTAGGGAGCACTTGTGCTTTCACTCGGGAACCGCTACCCTCTTCTTCCTTGGCATTCAAGCACCTATGGACCCGTCGACGACGAGGTGCCTATGGTGACTTCGTAAATTTCAAGATGATAGTGCCGTGCATGTGTGCGTTCATAGGGGTGAGTGTATGCGCGTGTATATGAGCGCTTGCGTCTGTACTGTGTCAAAAAAAACGTAAATGCGTGTCAAAAAGAGACTAGTGAGTATACTCAATATTGTGCACCTCGGAGAGGAAAACGATAGAACTAGTACGTATTTATCTACGGTGCAGATTTAGTCATTTTGCTCCATATGTACTCCGTCTCGGTGTAGTCTAGTCACTTGTTGAAATCTCTAGAAGGGCAAATACTCCTTTTTGGTTTACAGGGCTATACTAGCAAGTAGTTGTATGTACTAGTACAATAGTGCGCTCATATAGCAATTTTGTCTCATGCAAGAGCCTGGCTATATGCGTGCTCCAATGTTCGCGACAGCAACGTTCGGTTTGCGCTTGGCTCTTCGCCTCTTCGAGAAGACGAACAATGATGTTACTACTACTGCTTCTATAGTGTCGAATCCACTGCTGCATGTCCGTCCACCGCGAGCGGGACGGATAGCTTGTTGTAGAAGTACTACTAAGCAAAAACCTGTCCTCGTTTGCGAGCAACCGCGCGCATGGGTGAGGGAGAAGGTGTGTAGTAAACTCAAGCTTCTCCTCGATGTACGAGTTGACGTGACACATCATAGCACTAGCCCCACATGCTTGCATCTAAACTTGGCTGAAAGACCCGCAGTGTACAATATATTTGCTGCAACCTCTAACATTTACCCACCACAAATTAAAATATATGTGGCAGGTGCAGTTAAGTCTGCGAGGGAGAGGATAATCAAACTTCTTGTTGATGTACGAGTTGACGCAACACATCAAAGCACTGCACTCGATATATTTCAATAATTTGCGTTTACCGATGCATTAATTACAACGCATGCATGCATGCCGTGACTCTTCTTTTGATACTTGCATGTGTTGATTTAATGCACCGTGAAGTAGTACTTACTCCGTTCCTAAATTATAAGTCTTTGTAGGGATTCCATTATGAATTACATACGGATGTATATAGATGCATTTTAAGTGTGGATTCATTCATTTTTCTCCATATGTAGTCCACCTAGTGAAATCTCTATAAAGTCTTACATTTAGGAACGGAGGGAGTACAAAATATGTGACGGTTGAGGGAGTCCTGGACTAGGGGGTGTCCGGATAGCCGAACTATCATCTTTGGCCGGACTCCTGGACTATGAAGATACAAGATTGAAGACTTCGTCCCGTGTCCGGATGGGACTTTCCTTGGCGTGGAAGGCAAGCTTGGCAATACGGATATGCAGATCTCCTACCATTGTAACCGACTCTGTGTAACCCTAACCCTATCCGGTGTCTATATAAACCGGAGGGTTTTAGTCCAGAGGATGCACAACAATCATACGATAGGCTAGATTCTAGGGTTTAGCCTCTCTGATCTCGTGGTAGATCTACTCTTGTACTACCCATATCATCAATATTAATCAAGCAGGAGTAGGGTTTTACCTCCATCGAGAGGGCCCGAACCTGGGTAAAAACATCGTGTCCCTTGTCTCCTGTTACCATCCACCTAGACGCACAGTTCGGGACCCCCTACCCGAGATCCGCCGGTTTTGACACCGACATTGGTGCTTTCATTGAGAGTTCCTCTGTGTCGTCACCTATAGGCCCGATGGCTCCTTCGATCATCAACAACGCCGCGGTCCAGGGTGAGACTTTTCTCCCGGGACGGATCTTCGTATTCGGGCGGCTTTGCATCATGCGGGCCAATTCGCAGCCATCTGGAGCAGATCGAAAGCTACGCCCCTGGCCATCAGGTCAGATTTGGAAGTTTGAACTACATGGCTGACATCCGCGGAGACTTGATCTTCGACGGATTCGAGACACAGCCATGCGCGCCGCACTGTCTTGATGGGTATGATCTAGCTCACGCCACGAAAGGTCTCGAGGTCAAGCATTCTGGCCCGACCCTTAGTTCGGAGCCGATTTCGCCGATCAAGGACGAGTGGGTGGACACCGCCTCGGGGGCTATGATATCTTCGGCGATTGAGCCGAACACCATCCCTGTCCTTTGCAGATCCCGTGACTCCGAGGTGCGGGACTCCTCTCCAGACTCCGAACCTCCTCATACCGCCACCGAATCCGACCGGGCACCGATTATGGAGTTCACCGCCCGCAGACATCTTTTCAAAGACTCGCCCTTGGCGACATCCTGAATTCATTAAAGTCTCTCTCTTTGTCAGGAGTGCCCTGGCCGGACTATGGCCAGGATGGTTGGGATGCGGAAGACGAAGAAATTCGATGCCCACCCACCACCCACTTTGTAGCCACTGTCGAAAGTTTAAACGGCGTGCTCAATTTCAACTCCGAAGACATCGACGGCATGGACGACGATGTAGGAGATAACTATGAACCAGCACCTATAGGATACCGGACAGCCACCTCATCTCACGATGTATACATGGTGGATACTCCTAAAGGAAGTGGCAACGAGGAACAACGGGACGCTATGAAGGATAAATCCCTCGAAAAGCAGTCAAAACGGCAACGTAAACGCCGCACCAAGTCCCGCCTCGACAAAAACGGCAGCCACACGTACCCAGCCATCATCAAGCAGGTCGAACCGGTGGACGACGAACACGCCACTGAACAACCGTCCGAACAGGACAACTTGGATAAACAACCCGTCCCCGGCGAAGATAACAGTCCGGACGATCTCACTCCGGACAAGTCATTGGAGCAGAAGAACCTCCACAAAAGGCTCGTTGCCACTGCGCGTAGCCTGAAAAAGCAGAAGCGGAAGCTCAAAACAGCGGAAGATGCACTCAGAATCAGATGGAGCAAGGTACTCAACACCACAGACAAATACGGCGACAGTCGCCAAACAAAGAGCTACCCAAAGCGCAAACTACTGCCCGAATTCGATGAGGAGGCCCTAGAGCCCCCGCAATCAAAAAACAAAAAGGTCGCCCGGTCGGATAGACGACCACATAACAAGAATAGAGCGGCAAGAGGCGCCACACATAATCCGGCACGCGATCCGCATAAGGATTCGCTGCAAAAGGATGGCCCAGTTAGGTCCATCTACGGGCCAAGAGAGAAAGCTCTAGCAAACAGTACAACACGCCAAGTGTCCGAACATCACGGCATACCCAAATACAGGGGCGCCGTGCACCCTCTATGTTTCACCGATGAGGTGTTGGATCATGAATTCCCAGCGGGATTCAAACCCGTAAACATAGAGGCATACGATGGAACAACAGACCCTGGAGTCTGGATTGAGGATTACATCCTCCACATACACATGGCCAGAGGAGATGATCTCCATGCCATAAAATACCTACCCTCAAGCTCAAAGGGCCAGCCGGCATTAGTTTAAAAGCCTCCCCGAAAACACCATTGCTAGTTGGGAAGAGCTTGAGGATGCTTTTAGGGCCAATTTCCAGGGGCACCTATGTCCGACCTCTGGACGCAGACGATTTAAGTCACATAACCCAACAGCCCGGTGAGTCAGCCCGAAAATTCTGGAACAGGTTCCTCACCAAAAAGAACCAAGTAGTCGACTGTCCGGACGCCGAAGACTTAGCAGCTTTTAAACACAACGTCCGAGACGAATGGCTCGCCAGACACCTTGGCCAGGAAAAACCAAGAACAATGGCCGCAATAACAAGCCTCATGACCCGCTTTTGCGCGGGAGAGGATAGCTGGCTAGCAAGATGCAGTACCGGCGACCCAAGTACATCCGAAGTCAGAGATGGAAACGAGAAACCATGATGCAGCAAGGACCAGCGCCGGATTAAGGGGAACAGTCCAAAGAGTGCGGCAGTCAACGCCGGATTCAAAAGCTCACGGCAGAACAACAAAAAACTGCCCCTTAAAGATAACAGTGATGAGATATCCAACTTAAACAAAATCCTGGACAGGATATGCCAAATCCACATCACTCCCGGGAAGCCTGCAAACCATACCCACAGAGATTGTTGGGTCTTCAAACAGTCCGGCAGACTCAACGCCAAACACAAGGGGCTCGACGCACTGCCAAGACGATGACGAACCCCACAAGCGAGCACCGGAAAACAAAAGAATTTCCCACAAGAGGTCAAAACAAGAAACTTACTTCAAGTAACAAAAGGGGAAAATAGAGCGGCGCCCATTGAATTACGCTACCGCATGTCTACCCCAATGAGTCCCAACACCGTTGTCAAAACCAATCACCTTCGACCATCAAGACTACTCCGAAAGTATCCTAACGCAGGATGGACTGACTTGATACTAGAACCTATAATCGATGGTCTTCAATTTACGCAAGTCCTAATGGACAGCGGCGGTGATTTAAACTCGCTATATCAGGACACAATCCGCAATATGGGGATAGACCCAAATAGGATTAGCCATAGCAACACTTCCTTCCAAGGAATCATGACAGGCACTTACGCCCATTGTACGGGCTCCCTACTACTGGAAGTTATGTTTGGCTCACCCGACAACTTCCGTCGCGAAAAGTTGGTTTTCCACATCGCCCCATTCAGAAGTAGCTATCAAGCACTGCTGGGACGCGAAGCTTTCGCCCGCTTTAACGCCATACCGCACTATGCATCTCTTAAACTTAAAATGCCCGGTCCACGAGGCATCATTTCATTAAGGGGAAGCTGTGCGCATCCTTTAAGGAAAGAATGTGAGACTGCCTTAACAGCCTCACAACAATACGCCCCATCGCCAAAAGCGTCTAAAGCAGGTCGTTCAGACTCCGGACACGGTTGGGCGAGTCTGTCATTAATAAACATAATGCTCACTAGTCGCGTACCCCCCTTACAAGGGGCTCCATGCATGTACAACGAGAGACAATAAAGCTCAATTTTATTCATTTTTGAACCGTACTATGATTATTTCCAATTACATTTCCGCACGATCTTTTTTTCATACTAAGTTCTTCTTTTTCACAGATGAACACCGTGCTACACCCGTCCAGGATACGGCACAACGGAGACACAGGCGCAGACGTGTAGTAGGGACCCGCTATAAGGATCCTTTTCAGATTAAGACCCTGCGTAAACCTTTTTTACTGTCTCTTGTTGATACACATCCCCCGGTTTCTTGCTATAACCGAGGAGGAGGCTGGCGTTTTGGCATCGGCCGCGTCGAATTTCTCTGCGTGCACTGGACACCAGGGCTTAGGGCATTGTTACGCCCGCTTTCATAAAGACCGAATACCTTAGGGAGTGTTCGGCGTCTCGAAGTTAGGCCTTATATGCATCAGCTCCGAATCATGTCTTTGGTCAAATGTTGGGTTTGCCCGGCTCCTATATTTTGCTGCCTTACTTTCCGCTTTTATCGGCTAATGCGGCACCAGGAGAACTATCGCGATTGTGCCTGTGTTTGGCCTGGTGAGCACCTCAAGAGAGAAAGCCAAAACTGATCATCATGATGTAGCGTGAGACTGGTCAACCACTCGATGACCCACGTGAATGCTTAGAATTCCTCCAAGATAGATGAAGGACCGCTTTCGGTCAGCACATATGCACCCCGCATTCAGGAGAGTGCGGTGCCCCCAGGGCCTATATCGTAGCCCCACCCTCGAACCCCTATGGCTAAGTGAAATTGATAAAGCATTATAGTCTGGTTGCCTAGTTTTCTATGCTATCACCTCCTTTACAGGACCAAGACGTTGGATTAAGTGTGAAAATGCGCCTTTTTGCAAACACCCCACGCACTGGGCTGAAGCCAAGGACTGCCATCTTTCAGGTTATATACACATATACATTAACGGCCGCACAGGAGGTAGTTTGCTACTTGAAGGCACAAGTATAAAAAGCTCTTACATTGAATCGAAACGATGTTTCATAAAATTACACATGTCATTCAAACATAACATCCTTCGAGCACTGCGTTTGTATTAAACGAGCGCCCTGCAGTACTTCCTCAAAATAGTGGTCGGCAGGTACTCGGCTTCTGTCCGAATCCGGGGATGCAACGTCGGTGGCCTTCATCTCCGCCCAGTTTGTTTTGACACGGGCAAGAGCCATCCGCGCACCCTCAATACACGCCGACCGCTTCATTGCGTCGATACGCGGTACCGCACCAAGGAACTACTGCACTAAGCCAAAATAACTCTTCGGCTGAGGTCCGCTGCCACAATCGAAGTCACGCCATGCTTCATGGCAAGTCCGGATAATCGATTCAGTTCGCCCATTCGCCAACCGATCGGCCAGCGGAAGAGGACGCTCCGGACTACGGAATCGCGACCAAAATAGCCCTTCCCTTCGTGCCCCTTCCGCCTTGGAAGTGCTCAATCGCGTCGCTAGCCGCCGCTAAGTCCAGATAAGCATCCTCCGAACTCCACAGCTTATCCAATCGAGCATACTTGATCCAGATATCTCCTCCGCCGCAGAAAAGGCTTTCCAGCCGCAATTTCTTCGGCCTGACGTAGCTCCTCTTTTAATGCTCTCATCGCAGAGCGAGCATCCTTGGCTTCGGCGGTGGCCTTGTTCAGGCCCTCTTGTTCCGCCTGTCGTTCTTTTTCAAGAACCCTGCAATGGTCGGTAGCATTCTTCAACTTTACGGCCATTTCGGCCATCTCCTCTTTGCTTCGCAGTGAGCAGCCCGTTCGGCTTTCAGCTCTTCGGCCGCCTTTAAAGCAGCCGCATTACTCTTTCGGGCTTGCTCTTTAGCTCGGGCGAGTTCTGCCCACAGCCTCTCCACGGCAGCAACGCCATCTGCATCAAAGCATACAAATAGTAAGGCATGGGCGTCAAGCCCCCTTACCAGGTGCTCGCGGAGGAGTCGCATACCTTGTGACTCGTCAAACCGTTTATTGACCAGCGCGATGTCCGCATCCGCCTCGTCAAGACGCCGCTCCTGTTCGGCAAATTCATCAGTCCGGCTAGCCACCGGACGCCCCGCCACCTACATAGGAAAGGCAACATGTTAGTACTGAGATTATGATCCTCGGCATGCTATCAGTTTTGACAACATACCGAGTCTCAGGGGCTACTATCTATACAGGGCGCATTCTATATGCATAACTGTCAGAAGGTACATCATCTTTTTTCTCGTACCTCAAACCCCACAAGAACTTATGGCGGCTTGCAATCCGCTCTCGTGGATGCAATTCTTTCAATCACCGTAGCCATTAGCGCACGGTGATCTTCTGAGATAGACACTCGCCCAAGCAGGTCCTTCAGCTCCTCTGACCGTGCGCCGATTGGCGCCGGACCTTCCGGCCCCGCCGGACTCGGGGAAACTCTCCGTGACGACACCTCAGGGTTCCCCGCCTCACATGAAGGCGCGATAGGTGGAGGCGTTTCGCTCTCCATCATTTCCGAACAAAGATCCCCAAGATGAGCTCACGAGAAGGGCTGAGATCCGAACTACAAGGTACAATTTCGGTTATCTACAGAAATAAATACAGGGATATCCTTTATTCACAAGGCCCTTTCTTTTTTACTTACGGCTCGTTGTAGGGCTAATCCCCTTGGGGAAATAGTGCGGCTGGGGCATTTCCCAGCGCCGGACTGTCCGCCGAAGATTTCTTTCCCCGCTTTGAGGCCTTGGCTTCCGGGTCTTCGGAGGCGGTCCTCTTCTCCCCACGGAGGGTAGGATCCTCGATTCCTCCTTCCTTGAAAACCTCCTTCGTGGAGGCAGTTGTTTCCCGGGCCCCCCCCTTCGCCTTCTTCAAGAGGCGCGACCTTCAGCATCTTGGTCAGTATTGGGTCCGGCGTGGTCTCCGGAGGGAGCCGACACCTTATCAACTTTGCCTTGGCTATCCACTCTGTTCAAGAAACGGCTCCCTTTAAAGGGCATATATATGATAAATGAATGAACAGCCTGTCCGGTTACAAGACTACTTACTTGAGTATCCGGGCGATTGCAGCTTAGTCCTGCGTCCTCGGCCAAGTCCGGACACTTCTCTTGTGATCCAAGAACAGTTTATACATCTCCACGCGCCGCGCCCATAAAATGTTGGAGAGCTCGTGGTCCCTCCGGATTAAACTCCCATGCATTTTAGGGGGCGGAGTTTGAGGGCGTATAGGCGCCGAATTAGCATAACCTGCGCCGCCACGATCAGATTGATCTCTCTTTCCTAGAGATCTCGAATGTGGCCCTGCAACAGAGGAACGTCCTTGGACGGCCCCCAGTCGAGCCCCCGGTTAACCCATGATGCCAGCCGCTGTGGTGGACCTGAGCGGAAGGCGGGTAGCGCCACCCATTTGGTTCCCTGGGGAGCGGTGATATAGAACCACTCCTGCTGTTACACAAACCAGGCTCCTCCCGAAAAGAGCCCTTGGGCCACGGAGCATGAGCACACTTGCTTATGATCGCCCTCCAAGACTCGCTTGTTGCCCTCGATCATCCTCGGCTCCACCTCAAGGTCTTGAGCCACAATCCAAAGTGAGGGGTAATACGGAGGAAGGCTTCACATACGACAATGAATGACGAGATATGGAGGATGGACTCCGGATTCAAGTCATGGAATTCCAGCCCATAATAAAACATGAGCCCCCGCACAAAGGGGTCCATCAGGAAACCTAAACCCCGAAGAAAGTGAGACACGAACACCACGCTCTCGCCGGGCTCGGGAGTAGGAATGACCTGCCCTGGAGCAGGCAGCCTATGCGAAATTTCGCCGGTTAGATACCTGGCGTCTCTCAGCCTTAGCATGTCTTCTTCCGTAATGGAGGAAGGCAACCACCGGCCTTGCAGGCCGGAGCCGGACATCCTCGGAGGTCTGAAGCGCCTAAATCTGGAGCTTTGGGTGTTGGAACTCGAAGCGAGGGGCGGATTCGATTGAGATTGAAAGAAAGGAGCGGGCCTTGGTCTCATTATAAAGAGGTTGAATACCAAGAGCCCTCACCGTGGCCGATTGGGACTCACCTTCGATAGAGGAGGCGTGCCAACGGGCACGGTTGGGTTACCCATGTCCGTATTAATGAGAATCCCGGAATAAGGGTGACACGATCTCTGCCTTGACAAGACGTGCCAAGGAAACTGCCTCGCTAAACGCGCTGAGGTGGTATGGTAAAAACAATTCAAATAAAGACTTTGTCGTGGCGTGGTGACACACCGCGGAATACGTTAGCAGATTGATTTTGTGTAAATATTATTCTCTCTACGGTGTTATGTGGAAATTATTTTGCAGAGCCGGACACTGTCCTTGTGTTCAAAATCTTCTATGAAGTATTCGGAGGAGGAACCCGCCTTGCAATGCCGAAGACAATATGCACGCCGGACTCGTCGTCATTGAAGCCTGGTTCAGGGGCTACTGAGGGAGTCCTGGACTAGGGGGTGTCCGGATAGCCGAATTATCATCTTTGGCCGGAGTCCTGGACTATGAAGATACAAGATTGAAGACTTCGTCCCGTGTCCGGATGGGACTTTCCTTGGCGTGGAAGGCAAGCTTGGCAATACGGATATGTAGATCTCCTACCATTGTAACCGAATCTGTGTAACCCTAACCCTATCTAGTGTCTATATAAACCGGAGGGTTTTAGTCCATAGGACGGACAACAATCATACGATAGGCTAGCTTCTAGGGTTTAGCCTCTCTGATCTCGTGGTAGATCTACTCTTGTACTACCCATATCATCAATATTAATCAAGCAGGAGTAGGGTTTTACTTCCATCGAGAGGGCCCGAACCTGGGTAAAAACATCATGTCCCTTGTCTCCTGTTACCATCCGCCTAGACGCACAGTTCGGGACCCCCTACCCGAGATCCGCCGTTTTTGACACCGACAACGGTAAAGCTTTGTAATACCCCGGCCCAAGTCGAGAGATGGTTGTGCACGAGGAGGGCGAGATCATGCAGACCGAACAGGAATGGGACCCGACGATGGAGCTCTCTAAGGTCTCTATGGACCTCACCGTGCTCCATCGCCTTGTGCCTCCGCCCCTTGACGCCTCCATTGTATGAGGTTCGAATACAGCTCTTCCGTTCGGCTGATTGAGCAAGGTGCAGGTTTCTTGATTGATGTGCTGTTCGATTGATTTCTGAAGTGCAAGGGAGGGCACTTGGCCTGCGCGGACTACCGCGTCGAGCGCCCTGGGAACCAGAGGCAGTGCCAGAAGTGCTAGCGCGGTGGTGGCTGTGGACTCCGTCCTTTTGTCGGTGAGGATGGAGTGCCCGCATGAAGGCTGTGGGCTCTACGTCACTTACCACAAGCTCGCCGATCACCGTGAGCGCAGGTCCGCCATGCCCTCGCAAATTCTCGTGCCCGCTCAAGGCACGGGCGTTCGCCACGGCGCTTCTACCACCACATCAGCACCACGCATCCCATGCCCGCACAGGATCCAAGACGGCAAGGTGCTCCACCGCAAGTGCCATCGCCGAGCCACGGCTCTTGCTGTTCACGGAGGAGGACCGCCGTGTTTTTCTTGGTCGGCGGCGTGCTCGACATCGGGCGCCGCTTATCGCCGTGTTTCCGCCGTCTGCATCGAGCGGGGTGTCCCCACCGCCGCACTACTTGGCCAATCTGCAGGTGAACGGCACGGGGAGCCCAAAGGCACGACCGACGCCACAAGGTGGAAATGGAGGTGACAAGCAGCAAGGATCCCGGCGACGCCGACGTGTGGGGGCTGGCCTTCTTGGACAGTTCCACCCAAGCTGCCGCCGGGCTAAGCTTGTGTCCCTCCACATTCAGATTGACAAGCTCACGCCCTAAATGTTTCGACAAGGCCTTCTGCTTATCTTAGTAATATGCTAATATAGGGATTACCTTGGTCTACTTTAGCTTAAGAAATGGTGGGTTTTGGTGGCGATGCAGCAATTACTTGACATCGATCAAGAATTTCCAATAGTCGAACGGATATTTTGTGTCTGTTGGATATAAAGTTCCTTTGGGTAAGAAGTACTACTTGTCATCAAAATGGATAAAAGGAGATGTATGTAGACGTATTTTAGTGCTAGATACGTCCCTTTTTATCTTTTTTGATGACAAGCACTCCATCCATTCCACAATACATGCCTTCCATTCGTCAAAATATAGATGTATCTAGACATGTTTTAGTATATAGGTACATCCATGATAGAGCCAATCGGATGGCTGAGAACACTACAATTCGCAGCTACAGATGCGTGTGTGACTCCCAGATGCAAAGGCCGGGGGTCATCATCCTCCTTTTCGAGAAAAAACAGACGCGTGTGTGAGAGGACGAGTGCGTGCGTGCACCTCTTCTCTTCCCCGTATAACGTACTACTAAACTCGTGAGTACAAGTTTTTGTGGGTGGCACGATGGTGCGTGCGAGAAGTCCCGAGAGATAGGTTTAATGCGTTCGAAAAAGGACTAGCCTAGAGCTCACCACACGGCTATTCTCGTTGAACGCCCCATTAACCGTAAGATATGTATACGACGGTGCCGCTTATTGCACGCATACAACAAAGATTCTCCTTTCCGGTTTATAGGGCTTAATTCAAAAATCTCACCAACCAAGATGGTGAGTGGTGGAATATTTTCTGTAGTTTGCAAAAGCACCTAATTAATGCTCTTGTTTTTTTCAAAAAATTATGTTTATCAATGCATTAATTGCAATGCATGCATGCATAAAGTACATGCATTGGTCAATTTTCTCTTAATACTTGCATGCAATGATTTAATGCACCTTGGAATCTGAACATGTGTTGGGGAACAACCAAATTGAGCCTTATAAAATGGAAAAACTAAAATTTTGAGATAAGCCCTATAAAACCAGAAAGGATGGAGTAGAAAAAGAAGTATTCCATCCGGGAATAGTGCCGCACTTCGAAACTAGAATCGTCAATAAATTTTGAGTTTGCGTCTCGTCACATTCCAAATTACTCCACGCTATATTGAATTGCAAACCTGTTCACACCGACCACAACCTAAACGGTTTCCCACTTAGGAGCGTATTAGTACCACGCTATATTGAATTCCAAACCTGTTCACACCGATCACAACCTAAACGGTTTCCCACTTAGGAGCGTATTAGTACTCGATTATAAATACTACTATGCCAAGATGACTGCACATTCATCCTCAACTCCTCATCCACAAAAACAAACAAGTCATTCAGCATCCTTCCCTTGCGTCTGCCATGGCCAGCGTGAGTTCTGGGTCGAGAGATTGCCACCAGGGAGAGGCGAGCATGGAAGCGGAAGCACGAGAGATATCCTGCCTCGCTGCGAGAGCAGCCGACATGTCCCGCCGCACGGAAGTAGCAGCACAGAGGTCCCGCCGCGCCGTCGATCCAGCAGACTGGTCCGGCCGCGCCGCGGAAGCAGCAGAGATGTCCCGCCGCGCCACGAATGCAGCAGAGATATCCCGCCACGCCACGGCGGCCTGGAAAAATTTCTCGCGGGCAGGCGACGACTGTTACAGGCGCATGCATGCGATCGTCCATAGCCAGATGGATCAGATCTCCGGCTGGGCGAGGTTGCAGGACGACGTGAAAGCCTCATTTGAACAGGCTACCGGCAACTAAGGGAGGGCAATGAGAGGCTCCGGGCCGAGCGCGACCTGCTGAGGGAGAAGATCGTCCGTGAAAAGTGCATCAGCAGGAGGAGACCAGTTCCTTGTTGAAGAGGACCGGCGTCATCGTCAAGAAACTTATGGACGAGAATGACATGCTCTGCAATGAGCGCCAAAGGCTGGTGGAGGAATCCGTGGATGTTCTCAAGCAGCATCTTGAGGAAACGAAAGAGCTCATCGCCGCTCGCCGCAGAGACTAGTTCCCGCGGCCTGCAACAACGCATCAAGAAAGTAGAGATCAGCGAGCCAGATCCTTGTCTTCCTTCTTCTTTTGCCCTTGTGTATTTCGGGCGTAGCCACATGTGGCTTTTTAAAATTATCTTTCTAATTATGTAAGACAATTAATCGTCCTTATCTTTCCGTGGAAGATCAATGTTGCGAGGCTGGAATGAAGAAAACTATTGCTATGGCGACCCTGGCGTTGCTGTTCTTCTAGTTGCTGCTGGGCTTCCTTCAGTTTCCTGGTTTCTTTTGATGTAATAATTGGTTTAGGATGTGGATTGTGTCATCGGTTGTGAAATGTTGGGTTCTAGCACGGATGTTTGGCCTTTGTTGGCCTCTTGGGATGTTGCGATTTCAATATGGTAGCTTTTAGTCCTTCGTGTTAGGCTGGAGTTGTGCTGAACTTCTTGTGAATTGTGGTGGTTTTCAGTAATGAAAATCGGAAGGGACAAGCCCTTATTTGATCAAAAAAATTAATCGACCTTATATATTCATCAGTCTTGCTATAAGTCGCAGTAGATGCTATATAGGTCCGTCAGATCTTACATCAAGATCCGTGCTTTCAGATTTTCTTTTTCTCTCTTAAATCTCAGTCGAGTGAGACATAGCCACGCCATTAAACAGAGGCTCGGGCGCCATTAATGGAGACCTTGGGAGAGAGGTGGACGGCAAATGGAGGTCAAAGGGCTCTCCTCCCGATAATCACGCAGGGTCCGATCGCACGCCTCGTACTCAAATAGCTACCTGCACGGCGCCTCCTAGCTAATAAAAATGGGGATGCGTATGCACGTAAATGGTACTAGTAAGTAGAACGCCCACGGTTTCAATAATACTTGTGTTTCCGATTGTAACGTGACAGCACTTGTTCCAAAATGACTTTGTTGATTGTTAATGTGTGCGCCTTCGCAAATCGGACTGCAAATTTACCACAGCATGTTGGTGCTATGTCATGGCACCGCCAAGCCAAGTTTCATTATTTTCATGTGTGTTTTGGATTTACAGGAATTAAAAAACTAAGTTTCTCAATGTTTCCAACCCAGCCACGACGCCCGGAATTTTGAATTTCATTCCCATTTCTTGCATGGAACCTAGAAATTTACCCGAGGACACACATGTGATTTTTCAACCAACTTTGGTGCACTGGAACATGTGCTTGTATTTCAAATTTGAATTATGCACACAAAGGTGACACGCTCCTCCCGTAACCACGAGCCTTCTTGAGAGAAGCTCCGATTTGCAAGAAGCTTATACCAAAATTTGTTCCTATTCGCCAATTTTTTACCACGGCATGGTACTACCATGACATGACACCATGCCAAGTTTCATGATTTTAAAACCAAGTTTCTCAATGTTCTCGACCGAGCCACGATGCCCAGATGTTTGAATCTTATTCTCATTTTTTGCATGGGACCTACTCCCTCCTTCCATCTGTGTAGGGCCTAATGTGTTTTTCAAGATGCCTTTGACTATTGACAAGATTAATAGCACATGAGATGTGTACTATGAAAATTATATTATTGGAAGCTCCTTTGACATACAAATTTGAAGGTATGCTTTGTGTAAGTTGCATGTCATATATTACTGCTCTAATGTTTGGTCAAAGTTAGCCTCGAAAAACGCATTAGGACCTATATAGATGGAAGGAGGGAGTAGAAATTCACCCAAGGACACAAATGTGATTTTTCAACCAACTTTGGTGCACGGGAGCATGTTCTTGTAGTTCAAATTTGAATTATGCACATTAAATGACCAAAAGCTCAATTAATGTGTAAATAAGGCCAAACGAAGCGGTATAATTCCAAAATTTAACAGGCACTCATGTAGTTCTATGTTGCCTTTGTAAATAAACTCAAGGGTGACAACGTATATCGCTTTCAAGACTCAAAGGTGGCATGTTCCTCTCGTAACCACGAGCCTTCTTGAGAGAAGCTTCGTTTACAAGAAGCTTATACCAAAATCTGTTCCTATTCGCCATTTTTACCACAACATGGTAGTACCATGACATGACATCCATGCCAAGTTTCATGATTTTCAGATGTGTTTTGGATTTACAAGAATTTTAAAACCAATTTTCTCAATGTTCTCGGCCGAGCCACGATGCCCAAATGTCTTAATTTCATTCTCATTTCTTGCATGGGACCTAGAAATTCACCCGAGGACACAAATGTGATTTTTCAACCAACTTTGGTGCACGAGAGCATGTGCTTGTAGTTCAAATTTGACTTATGCACATTAAATGACCGTAAACTCAATTAATGTATAAAAACGACAAAAAACCCGAATAATTCTAAAATTTAACAGGCACTAATGTAGTTCTATGTTGCCTTTGTTAAGAAACTCAAGGGCGGGGCAGTGTATATCGTTTCACACTCAAAGGTGGCACGTTCCCTCTTAGAACCACGAGCTTCCAAATCGGCCCAATTTTTTACCACAACATGTTAGTGCCATGACATGACACCATGCCAAGTTTCATAATTTCCAGCTGAGTTTTGGATTTACAAGAATTTAAAATCTAAGTTTCTCGATGTTCTCGGCAGAGTCATGCCGCCTAGATGTTTGAATTTCATTCTCATTTCTTCCATGGGACCTAGAAATTCAACCAAGGACACACATGTGATTTTTCAACCCACTTTGGTGCACCGGAGCATGTGCATGCAATTCATATTTAGATTATGCACATTAAAAGTCCAGAAACTCAATTAATGTATAATAAGGCCAAATGAACACGAAATAATTCCAAAATTTAACAAGGCACTCATATATTTCTATGTTGCCTCTGTAAATAAAATCAGGGGGGAGGCAGCGGATATCGTTTCGCACACAAAAAGGTGACACGTACCCTCTCGGAACCACGAGGCTTGTTGAGAGAATCTCCGGTTTTGCAAGGGACTTATACCAAAACTTGTCCCAATTCAGCCAAAAATTATAATGTATGAAAACAGGGTTTAGATTATCCCTAACATCTCGCTACCTAGACCAATAATGTACTATGATTTGAATTCAACATAAAATGGATACAAATATTTGAATTGGAGAGCGTCACGGTACATGTAGTTCATAGTGAATTATGATTATCAAGTATATGCATGTATTTTTGTTATCAAGATAATATTTAAATTATTGTATAACTTGACAAAATCGTATTCAAATAAGGAAAATTGATTCAAATTTAGTCCATATGGTAGACGACAATATATATGTTCACATGGTGGAGTAAAATGTTCATATATGATGGAAGATCAAAATGTACGACTACATCAATTATAAACCGCAAGGTCACCTAATGATATATTCGAATTGAACATAACGTGGATTCTAAAATTGAAATTCAAGATCATGGCATCTGTAATCATATAAAAAGGAACATTACTCTTTCTTTGGCGGGAATTGATTTGTTTTTTGTTGTTGTTGAGGGAAGTGCGAATCGATTTGGTACTGTGCAGGGTAATCTTGTTCTCCTGATTTTTTTATTTTTCTTGTAGTTTTTTCAATGGCATCTATAGCAATATAGTAAAAGGGGACATGACTCTCTTGTGTCTTGTATGAATTGTTTTTTACACGTTAAGTTTGTTCTGTGGAACAAGGAATCAGCACCTTGTTATCCCGAAATTTTCAAGCTCGAGTATCTTTTGTCTCACCTGCTTTGAAACTCCCGCTTCTTCAACCCGCGCCACGCCTTGTTATCCTGAAATATGGACGCGCGCGAGAACTCCCTCCTCATCTGAAATCGCTCCCGCAGCCCAGAGACGCACAATCCCCCTTCTACCCCTCAGCCGGAAATGAAGCTCCACGTCGCGGTGTCAAAACCGGTGGGGCTACGTTGGTAACTTACCCTACATTTCGGACAAGCGCGTCCCTAAGCTTGGCTCGCCCCTCCCCCGGCGCCCCCCATTCGTACACCGAGGCCACCAAAACCCGCGAAACCCCACGCTCCTCCGTCGGCCTCCCGACCACCGCCCAGCCGGAGACTCTTCCCCGACTACGTCATCCACCGCAACAGCTCGTCGTCCCTCATCCACCGCACCGGATGAGGATCCGTTGTCGATCTCGTCGTCCCGCCGGATCAGCCGCCCCGTCCACCACCTCCAAGGAGCTGCACCGACGTTCACCTCGTCTATCGCGCCACCTCAATCCCCACAGCGCCGTCTTGACCTGCCCCACCGGAACCGCAGCACCCTCACCAATTCCTCCGATGAAGCCGAGGCCAACTTGGCGCCACCAAGGAGGTTCTGCACTCACCGCTGCATTTTATCTTTTATTCGATCTCACGGGGCTACTGGTGCTCGATACCGAGCAGACATGGCGTCTCCATCGAGGGCGCCGTCGCCGGCCACATCATCCATGACGTCTCTCCCCCATGTCGTTGCTTCCTCAGCGGCGACTTCCACAACGGCACTAGCTGTAGCTGCTCCGGCTCTCGCTCGCGCTGCGACTCTGTTCTTCTTTGTCGGTTCTTGTTGCTGCACTGCTCTGCTTTCATTCGTCTTTGCTGCTCTGCTCTTGCTCTTGCTTGCGCTTTTCTGCTGCTGCTGCACAACCTTCGGCAGCTACAGGAGTTGTGCTTTAGCACTCGTCATGGTGCTATCGCATCGACTTGCTCTCTGCTAGTGCGTTCGCTGCTCGAGCGTCTGCTGATATAGATCACTGCTTCTCTGCTACTAGTGCTCGAACGCCCTAAACATCTATTGCAATGCTCTGTTACTAGTTTAATCAATTTCGACAGTAAAATTCAGTTTCGAATGTGAAGTTCATTTTCTTCTGTTAAGTTCAGAGTGAACAGTACTTACAGCATCTGTCGGAGCGGCCGTGGCGCGGCTGATGCGTTTTACATCTAGCACTTTTTGGTGATGTATTTTACATCATCTATTGCAGATGATATTAGGGTCCCACTTCAGATTATCGTTGTCTGTCTTGTCATGCTTCAGCCTCGTCGTCGTACACCTTAGCGGAGCTGCTTCAATGATGGAACTGGCCCATCACAATGAGCAAGACCTCGGCGCCGCTTTCCAGAGGCCTCGGATCTTCCTCCCGCCTCGACAGCCACACCAAAGATCATCACCATCCTCCACGTCCAACCCAATGATGTTGAGGTCCACAAGGCTATGCCAAAGAGGTTGTACACTCGTCGCATCACTTTGTTTCTCCATTCCTCTGTTCTTCCAATTCATGTGAGCCAAACACCCAAAGTTGACTGAAATCCTATGTTTCCAAATGCTCTGCTTTGCACGTGCATTCCTATCCTATTCCTGTGTTTTCCCGTCCCTGCGCTTATAGAATCCTCCAATTCTAAGGAGCCCTTATAGATTTACTTCATTTTCAGATTGGCCAAAGAAAACTCATGTGTTATGTCCTGCTCCTGCCGTGCCGTCATCCACCCCACCGAGGTGCACCATCGATGTAGCGTTCACTGCAGCAGAGATCCCCTGCAGACTTTCTTTCGCCGCCTCGCATCATCTTCCCCATTGCCGGCAGCCACGCCTAACCGCATTACCATCATCATCGATCGAAAGCAGATGAACCCGAGGACTACACAGTTCCTAAGAGAGGTCGCGATCTTCGTGTTTGCTTACGTTATACATCGGTTATTATTACCTGCTACTTTATCGCTCAATCTTGAGTTTTGAATTGCCCATGGGTCTCATATCGAGCCAAGAATCTAATAGTATTTGTCTACTATCTGGTTCATCTGGGGTCTTCTATGTGGTTCATGTTGGGTGGGCAACAAACAATAGATGATCCATTGTCTATCTTTTTAAATTGAAGCTATAATCTACCTGCTATCATTAGTTTTGGATCCATCCACTCACTTGCTACCATCAGTCTTGATTTTTGCATGCACCCCTTAGGCCTTACAAAATCTAACTATTTTTTTACTGAACATGTAGAGAAAAAGAGAAGACTGTTGCGTGCGAATATAATGTCATGCAGACGCTGCTCCATGGTGGGCGAAGTGGCCCCCCCTCTCCTGCATTTCCAGATTGTATTCCAGAGGAAGATAATTGTTCAGATGGAGATTCGTATGAGCCGACCACGCCTGCTTACCACCGAGGTGTTTGCTCTAACCTCAAGCGTCTTTGATGTTGGTCATATCATGCATATGGCGCCTTGCATTGCTTACATTATACATCTTATATGTCATCAACTTAGTTTAGATTTGCTTTGTGTGAATGCCACCTGTTTGGTTTCTATATCATACTTCACCATTCCTAAATATTTGTCTTTTTAGAGATTTCAACAAGTGACTACATACGGAACAAAATGAGTGAATCTACACTCTAAAATATGTCTATATACATCTGTATGTGGTAGTCCATTTGAAATCTCTAAAAAGACAAATATTTAGGAAGGGAGGGAGTATATGGAATTATGCAATGCCATCTTCTTTAGCCAGGCATCATATACATGAATCATGCAATGCCATCCTGTTTAGCCACCATCGTATATGTGAATTGTATCGTGCCATATTTTTGCCATAATGTATTCCATTTGTCAACAATGTTTATACATTCATCTACTCTTCCTGTGCATCAGCCATTTGAGTCGGTCATGGGAAAATCTGGAGTGAAAACAAGGTCTTCTGAGCAGTTAGTGCTACCTGTCGATGCAGATTTCTTGCTGGTTACAGATAGCTCCCCAGAGGAGGATTCAGAGAGAGATGACTAGTCGTATCCCCCCCCTCCCTGAGGTGCATGCTCTAACTTGGCTGGGTTATATTGCTCATATCATGCATATGGTGTCTTGCATTGCCATGCCATCTACTTAGATTAGACATGCTTTGTGTGAATGCCTCTTGTTTGCTTTCTATATCAGATATGTGAATTATGCAATGCCATGTTTTTCAGCCAGTTATCATATATGTGAATTATGCACCGCCATGGAGCCAGGCATCATATATGTGAATTATCTCATGCCATCTTTTTTTTCATTACGTATTCCATTTGTCGACAATCTGTGTATATTGAACTACTCTTCATGTGTATCGGCCATTTGAGCTGGTTATGGAAAAGTTTGGAGTGAAAACAAGGTCTTCAGAGCAGGCAATGGTACCTGTTGAAGCATATATCTAGATGGTTATAGGGAGCTCCTCAGAGGAGGATTCAGAGACGGATGACCAGTCCTATATCCCACCTGAGGTGTATGCTCTAAGTTGCAATGTTTATATTTCTCATATGATGCATATGGTGTCTTGCATTGCTTAGTTTAGACATCATATGCACAATATTGAATTCTATCTGCTTAGTTTAGAGATCATACATGCGAGTGCCACCGCTTAGTATATGAATCAATTATGTCAATTATATCATGCCATCCTCACATACTTAGACAACATGTATGTGAATTATTTCATCCCAACCTATTTTAGAAAGACATCATATAGTTTTGTCATGTCATCCTGTTTAGGTACTCATTATATGTTGAATTATGCCATTATATCCTCGTTAAGTTATCCATCATATATCTGAAATCGTGTCATGCTATCCTGTTTAGTTAGGCATCATATATGTGAAATTGTGTCATGCTGTCCTGTTTGGTTAGACAACATATATGTGAATTACCACATCTGTCTTCATCATACAATGTCTCAGACGTTCAATTTCTTTTCTTGTTTATCAGCCATTTGAATTGGAGGGATGATGGTAGTATCTAAGGGAGCAAAACCCATTCTTCACAAAAGACAAGTATACCCATCGATGCAGATAGAACCATGGTTGTACTGCCCACAAATTAGCCCCACCACACATAATCGAGACTCTTCCAGATTGCACACTTACACCGCTTAAGGCGAGAACCAGCTACAACCCATCTAACCGCAACCCCAGCGGATAGTAACCCACTTATAGTTGATAAAGCACCATGTCCACCACAGAGTACCCCCACACGAGCAGTTTGTAAAGCTACTGTAGTGCTCAAAGCACGAAGACCACCACAGCTAACCCAAACTCCACATTTAAAGCAGAAGAGCAACTGTTCTCAGGTCAGATTTCGTAGCTATGGTCCATACTCCTTTGCTGTTGCATCACTGTATTTACTCATACCAACTACTTTCGAATTTTAAGGATCCAATTGAAACTCCAATGGCGCAACAGGTATGTTTTAAACCTATTTCTTTAACTGGATTGATGTTCTAACTTCTTGCTCTATGTTGATTTCAGTTTAAGTTGTATAAACAGTTATGTTCTCATGTGATGCACATTACAAGTGCTGCCAATGCTGTGTAGTTTCTCACACTTATATTCTGTCTATGTCATTGTGTCTTAAAAATATATGAGTTGAATCGTGTCTCTATCTTGATTAGGGAACATAAACTAGAATGATATGGACAATACAAGGACCATAGTACATAGATATATTTTTGTTTCATGTCGTTATCCTGTCCACCTTACTATCGAACCGGTTTACCAAAATGAGTTTGGTATACTACAAGCTAAACTCATGATGTGTCTGCTTGTTTCTCTTGTGGTATGCAAACAGAATATTGGAGAAGAGCACCCCACTATGCAATGGTAGAGAAAGTAAAGCAGATAAGGTTCAAGATAGTGAGACAACCCTGTTGGTCTCCAAGAAAGGTGATAAAAACGATCTTGTAGACAGTGAGAAAACCCCACAGTCCCGCGTTGATGTAGTGTTCGAGTTATTGGCGATCCTGGCACAAGCTCTTCGAACTCGCTGCTGAATCACTTGGCTTCTTGCCTCAGCTACAAGCTGAAAGGCATCGATCGGTGTCTTTGCGGCAAGAAGTCAAGGATCGAGGAAGTCCTGCAGAATTCAGATGCGTACTTTCTTGTGCAAACGACAATATTTGGAGGATTTAAGCGCCAAACAAGAGAAAGTTAATAAGCTTGCTAAGCATCTTGCCGCATTATGGGTACCTGTGATATTGTTTCTTGAACTCTTCAAGTGGTTTCAGCCTGGACTTGTTTTGCTGTGGCGTTTATATGCTGATGTGTTCCCTATATTTGCACTGGTGGCGAACTTTGATGCCCAGTGGATGTAATATGTGTAATAGCCGTGATAGCCTAGCATAAGTTGCTTGCTTATTTATTTCCTTGTTCTCTTGTTTATTTGTTTGCTTATAGTCGGCAGTTCTTTTCCGCGGTTTGCTAGTGGCTGCAATAACCTATTTTTTAAAACTAGGCTACAATAACCATGGGCTAATATTTCTTTGTAGTGACCTTTGGGCCTCCCTACGGGCCATAGAAATAGTGGGCCTTCTACGGGTCAGAAACAAGAGGGCCTTCTACGGGTCAGAGAAACATTGGGCCTTCTACGGTCAGAGAAACAATGGGCCTTCTACGGGCCGTGTCATCAATGGGCCTTATACGGGTCAGTATGATCGATTGGCAAACATGGGCCAATAACGAGCCGCATTCGCCGTGAACGGGCTAGAGTTGGAATCGTCTGCTCATGGGCTGACCATAACGGGCCATCGTTAATAGGCTGTATTTGATGACGCTATGAAAACGGCCCAACGATTAACGGACCACAAACGGGCCGATCAGTAACCACAGCTGAATTTGGCCCACAAGCGTAAAATGACAAGAACGGGCCGTAAGTAAACGAATCGCCGGAAATGAGCCCAAGAATAAATGGGCTCGAGAAGGCCGAAGATAACATGGGTTGGAAACGCCCAATCAATAATGGGCCCTTAATGGGTATAAAGTGATACCTTTGTTCATTACGGGCCGATTTCACCACGGTCGTTAATAGGTGTAAAGTGATACACGTTCATTGCGGGCCGCTCACCACGGGCCGTTAATAGGCCAAGAGTTACATAGGGCCTCATATGGGCCGAAGACGCCATGGGCCATACATGGGCCGGCGAAAACGGGTGGAATCATATTGGATGGCCCAGATGACGTTATTAGGCCTAATTCGGATAGGGCGTAACAGCCTTGGGTTAGCGGGTCAGAATGGGCTATATGCGAACATGCCGTTAACGGGCTTTCCATGGGCCGGCCCGCCACCTTTTGACCAAGTCAAATGGGCCGGCCTTTTCACAGGAATGGGCCTCTGTTGGGCCATGCCACGTGTCGACGTATCATAGGCGCCTTCTGTCCAATGAGTGGATGACATCTGTCCCAACGATGAGCCCACACGTGTTTCCTCCAGCCAATGATGATTTTACACATGGAAAATCCCCATTGGTCGGGGCTGTTAAGGGTTATCCGACCCAAAACCCGACCCGATAGCTTAACGGCGTTCCGTTATGGTGGATGCCACGTGTCAGTCACCCTTGACGAAAGCACTTCTCTGACGCGCGATTTATTGTCATGGAAGTGGACACTTCCGTGATGATAATTTTGGTAATGTCGTGGAACACTTCTACGACAGCACATGTATGACTATCTTGATTCTTTCATAAAATCGTCATGGATGTACATGCATGACAAAAAACGCGACCTACTGTGACAAACACGTATCATCACGGAAGTGTATTTTTTTTGTAGTGTTTGCTTCTGATGATGACACAGTGGTGGTCGTGGCGGATGAGGGTGGCACAGTTGATGACGGTGAAGATAGCGCCAGCGACGGCGCTGATGTCTACTACACAATTTTCCTTTCCATCATTCTCACGAAAGATATTAAAAAGGTGAAGCGTATGAGACAAACTTAATTCCATTTTTTTGTAATTTTCTTAAATAAACTAGTGCTAAAACAAGAAAAAAAAGATTCGATTGGAAGATCTAAAGATATACCTTCACTTACCTAGCCTCCCCAAGAACGGCGCTTAAAAGAGCTTGATGTCTACTACACAACCTTCTTCTTGTAGACGTTGTTGGGCCCGCAAGTGCACAGGTTTGTAGGACAAGAGCAAATTTCCTCAAGTGGATGACCTAAGGTTTATCAATCCGTAGGAGGCGAGGGATGAAGATGGTCTCTCTCAAACAACCCCGCAACCAAATAACAAAGAGTCTCTTGTGTCCCCAACACACCCAATACAATGGTAAATTGTATAGGTGCACTAGTTCGGCGAAGAGATGAAGATACAAGTGCAAAATAGATAGTAGATATAGGTTTTTGTAATCTGAAATAATAAAAACAGCAAGGTAGCGAGCGATAAAAGTGAGCGTAAACGGTATTGCAATGGTGGGAAACAAGGCCTAGGGTTCATACTTTCACTAGTGCAAGTTCTCTCAACAATAATAACATAGATAGATCATATAACAAGCCCTCAACATGCAGCAAAGAGTCACTCCAAAGCCACTAATAGCGGAGAGCAAACGTAGAGATTATGGTAGGGTACTAAACCACCTCAAAGTTATTCTTTCGGATCAATCTATAAAAGAGTTCGTACTAGAATAACACCTTAAGACACAAATCAACCAAAGCCCTAATGTCACCTAGATACTCCATTGTCACCTCAAGTATCCGTGGGCATGATTATACGATATGCATCACACAATCTCAGATTCATCCAACCAACATAAAAGTACTTCAAAGAGTGCCCCAAAGCTACTACCGGAGAGTCAAGAACGTGTGCCAACCCATATGCATAGGTTCCCAATGTCACGAAACCCACAAGTTGATCACCAAAACATATATCAAGTGGCACATGGTATCCCATTGTCACCACAAATAATCACGGCAAGACATACATCAAGTGTTCTCATAAAGACTCAATCCGATAAGATAACTTCAAAGGGGAAACTCAATTCATCACAAGAGAGTAGAGGGGAGAAACATCATAAGATCCAACTACAATAGCAAAGCTCGGGATACATCAAGATCGTGCCATAGAGGAACACGAGAAAGAACACGAGAGAGAGAGATCAAACACATAGCTACTGGTACATACCCTCAACCCCGAGGGTGAATTACTCCCTCCTCGTCATGGATAGCGCCGGGATGATGAAGATGGCCTCCGGTGATGGGTTCCCCCTCCGCCAGGGTGCCGGAACAGGGTCCCGATTGGTTTTTGGTGGCTACAGAGGCTTGTGGCGGCGGAACTCCCGATCTAGGTTCTGTTCTGGAAGTTTTAGGGTATGTAGATATATATGGGTGAAAGGAGTACGTCGGTGGAGCTACGGGGGCCCCACGAGGCAGGGGGGCGCGCCCCCCACCCTCGTGAGCACCTCCCGTATCTTCTGACGTAGGGTCCAAGTCCATCAGGTGGGTTTCCTTCCAAAAATAACTTCTCCAGTTGATTTCGTTCCGTTTTGACTCCGTCTGATATTCCTTTTCCTCGAAATACTGAAATAGGCATAAAACAACAAATTTGGGCTGGGCCTCCGGTTAATAGGTTAGTCCCAAAAATAATATAAAATTGGATAATAAAGCCCATAATCATTCAAAACAGATAATATAATAGCATGAATGCTTCATAAATTATAGATATGTTGGAGACGATCAAGATCCCCAAGCTTAATTCCTACTCGCCCCTCGAGTAGGTAAATGATAAAAGAAAGAATTTATGAAGTGTGAATGCTAGAGGTGCACAAGTTTGATCAATGATAATTTCAATCACCTTTTCTAGCATGATAATATGTCATAACAGTAGTTCATCTCATAAAACTTTTCATGAACTAGTAACAAGCAATTCACATGTCAAAGCATAGACCGTAAACATTCTTGAAAACTAGCAAACTTCATTCTTAGTCATCAAAACAATTGCAATTCATCTTATTTTCAGGAATAGAAAACTCCACATACTCAACTATCATATAGTCTTCTACAGTTGCTAACACTCACGCAATACTTGTTGTTATGAAGTTTTAATCGCATACGTAGAAAGATTGGGGCTTATAATGTTGCCTCCAAACGTATTCACCTTTGGGTGATGTCAACAATAATAGTTCATGCTAACGTACATCCAATTGGATATATATATCAGGATCATCACACCACAAAGTGCTTGCCAAAGGATAAAATGAAAAAGGGAAAGGTGAAGATCACCTTGACTCTTGCATAAAGTAAAAGATAGGCCCTTCGCAGAGGGAAGCAGGGATTTGCAGAGGTGCCAGAGCTCAGTTTTGAAATAGAGATAAATAATTTTGAGAGGTATGATCTCATTGTCAACATAACAACCAAGAGTTCCCAATATCTTCCATACTACATACATTATAGGCGGTTCCCACGCAGAATGGTAAAAGTTTATACTCCCCCAACCACCAACAAGCATCAATCCATGGCTTGCTCGAAACAACGAGTGCCTCCAACTAACAACAATCCTGGGGGGAGTTTTGTTTAATTATTTTGATTTGATTTTGATCCTTTTGATCATGGGACTGGGCATCCCGGTTACCGCCACTTTCTCATGAATGAGGAGCGGAGTCCACTCCTCTTGAGAATAATCCACCTAGCATGGAAGACACTGACAACCCCTAGTTGCTACATGAGCAATTCAGCATACAAAACAGATTATAATTTGAATGTTTAGAGTTTGGCACATGCAAATTTACTTGGAACGCAGGTAAATACCGCATATAGGTAGGTATGGTGGACACTCATGGCAAAAACTGGGTTTAAGGATATTGGATGCACAAGCAGTATTCCCGCTTAGTACAGATATTTAGGCTAGCAAGGGGAGAAAGGCAAGCTAAACATGTTTGAATGATCCATGACAATATACTTTAACTGAGATGCGAGAAAACATAACCCATTATGTTGTCTTCCTTGTCCAACATCAACTCTTTAGCATGTCATACTTAATGAGTGCTCACAATTATAAAAGATGTCTATGATAATATATTTATATGTGAAATCTCTCTTCCTTCAATATTCTTTCATGAATTGTTCAAATGACTAATACAATGCTTGCCAACCGTCAATAAATTTACAACCTCTACTTCTTAGATGTGAAGTCATTACTCCCCATGGGATAAGCAAATGAAACATATATAATTTCAGATTTGTGACATTCAACTTATTCAACCATTTACTCATAGGATATAAGTGAAGCACACGAGTAAATGAAAAGCTACTCCAAAAAGATATAAGAGAAGATCAATGAGTAGCTAAATAATTATGCAACTATGTGAAGACTCTCTCTCATTAAAGAATTTCAGATCTTGGCATTGTATTCAAGCAGCAAGCAAAACAAAATAAAATTACATTGCAAGGATAGCACGACTCATGTGAAGAAGCAAAAACTTAGGCCTAACCTATACTAACCGATAGTTGTTGAAGAAGGAAGGTGGGATGCCTACCGGGGCATCCCCAAGCTTAGATGCTTGAGACTTTTTGAAATATTATCTTGGGGTGCCTTGGGCATCCCCAAGCTTGAGCTTTTGTGTCTCCTTAATTCCTCTCATATCATGGTTTCTCTTTTTATCGAAAGCTTCATTCACAACGAACTCAACAAGAACTCGTGAAATAGGTTAGTATAAACCAATGCAAAACTTTATCATTTTCTACTGTAACAAATCACTAACATTATTATTCAACATTGCATACTAAATGCCTCTGCATATTTAATACTCCTATCCTTAAATAGAATCATTAAGCAAGCAAACATATGCAAACAATGCAAACATAACAGCAATCTGCCAAAACAGTACAGTCTGTAAAGAATGCAAGAGTATCAATACTTCCCTGACCCCAAAAATTATGAACTAAAATTCACACTGTAATAAATTTATCAGAGCTCAATATGCAAAAATATTCAACATTATACCATTCTCTGACTTTTCTAGGGAATTTTTTCAACAGCGGTAAACTTTCTGTTTTCAAACAGCAACATGTATACTAGCAAAATAAGCATGGCAAAGGCTATCCTCGACATTTTTATTGAAACTAAAGATGCAAAACACTAATCTAACTAACAGCAAGCAAAACAAAACAAAATTACATGACGCTCCAAGCAAAACACATATCATGTGGTGAATAAAAATATAGCTCCAAGTAAAGTTACCGATGAACGAAGACGAAAGAGGGGATGCCATCCGGGGCATCCCCAAGCTTAGGCTCTTAGTTGTCCTTGGATATTACCTTGGGGTGCCTTGGGAATCCCCAAGCTTAGGCTATTTCCACTCCTTATTACATAGTCCATCGAATCTTTACCCAAAACTTGAAAACTTCACAACACAAAACTTAACAGAGAACTCGTGAGCTCCGTTAGCGAAAGAAAACAAAACACCACTTCAAGGTATTGTACTGAACTCATTCTTTATTTATATTGGTGTTAAACCTACTGTATTCCAACTTCTCTATGGTTTATAAACTATTTTACTAGACATGGAGTCATCAAAATAAGCAAACAACACAATGAAAACAGAATCTGTCAAAAACAGAACAGTCTGTAGTAATCTGTAACTAACTCAAACTTCTGGAACTCCAAAAATTCTAAAATAAATTGGTGGACCTGAGGAATTTGCCTAGTAATCATATTCAAACATAATCAACTAAATAGCGCTCTCCAGCAAAAAGTTATAGCTAATCTCGTGAGCGCTAAAGTTTCTGTTTTTTACAGCATGATCATAAAGACTTCACCCAAGTCTTCCCAAAGGTTTTACTTGGCACAAACACTAATTAAAACACAAAACCACATCTAAACAGAGGCTAGATGGATTATTTATTACTAAACAGAACCAAAAAGCAAGAAACTAAAATAAAATTGGGTTGCCTCCCAACAAGCGCTTTTCTTTAATGCCTTTCTAGCTAGGCATGATGATGATAATGATGCTCACATAAAAAATAAGAATTGAAACACAACGGGAGCATCATGAAGCATATGACTAGCACATTTAAGTCTAACCCACTTCCTATGCATAGGGATTTTGTGAGCAAACAACTTATCGGAACAATAATCAACTAGCATAGGAAGGTAAAACAAGCATAACTTCAAGATTTTAAGCACATATAGAGGAAACTTGACATTATTGCAATTCCTACAAGCATATATTCCTCCCTCATAATAATTTTCAGTAGCATCATGAATGAATTCAACAATATAACCAGCACCTAAAGCATTCTTTTCATGATCTACTAGCATAGAAAATTTACTACTCTCCACATAAGCAAAATTCTTCTCATCAATAGTAATGGGAGCAAACTCAACAAAATAACTATCATGTGATTGAAAATTAAGATCAAGATGACAAGTTTCATGGTTATCATTATTCTTTAAAGCATACGTGTCATCACAATAATCATCATAGATAGGAGGCATTCTTTCATCATAGTAAATTTTCTCATCAAAGCTTGGGGGACAGAAAATATAATCTTCATCAAACATAGCTTCCCCAAGCTTGTGGCTTTGCATATCATTAGCATCACGGATATTCAAGGAATTCATACTAACAACATTGCAATCATGCTCATCATTCACATATTTTATGCCAAGAATTCTATGTAATTCTTCTTCTAGTACTTGAGCACAATTTTCCTTTCCATCATTCTCACGAAAGATATTAAAAAGGTGAAGCGTATGAGACAAACTTAATTCCATTTTTTTTGTAATTTTCTTAAATAAACTAGTGCTAAAACAAGAAAAAAAAGATTCGATTGCAAGATCTAAAGATATACCTTCACTTACCTAGCCTCCCCGGCAACGGCGCCAGAAAAGAGCTTGATGTCTACTACACAACCTTCTTCTTGTAGACGTTGTTGGGCCTGCAAGTGCACAGGTTTGTAGGACAAGAGCAAATTTCCTCAAGTGGATGACCTAATGTTTATCAATCCGTAGGAGGCATAGGATGAAGATGGTCTCTCTCAAACAACCCTGCAACCAAATAACAAAGAGTCTCTTGTGTCCCCAACACACCCAATACAATGGTAAATTGTATAGGTGCACTAGTTCAAGTAAGAGATGAAGATACAAGTGCAAAATAGATAGTAGATATAGGTTTTTGTAATCTGAAATAATAAAAACAGCAAGGTAGCAAGCGATAAAAGTGAGCGTAAACGGTATTGCAATGGTAGGAAACAAGGCGTAGGGTTCATACTTTAACTAGTGCAAGTTCTCTCAACAATAATAACATAGATAGATCATATAACAAGCCCTCAACATGCAGCAAAGAGTCACTCCAAAGCCACTAATAGCGGAGAACAAACATAGAGATTTTGGTAGGGTACGAAACCACCTCAAAGTTATTCTTTCGGATCAATCTATAAAAGAGTTCGTACTAGAATAACACCTTAAGACACAAATCAACCAAAGCCCTAATGTCACCTAGATACTCCATTGTCACCTCAAGTATTCGTGGGCATGATTATACGATATGCATCACACAATCTCAGATTCATCCAACCAACATAAAAGTACTTCAAAGAGGGCCCCAAAGCTACTACTGGAGAGTCAAGAACGTGTGCCAACCCCTATGCATAGGTTCCCAATGTCACGAAACCCGCAAGTTGATCACCAAAAGATACATCAAGTGGCACATGATATCCCATTGTCACCACAGATAATCATGGCAAGACATACATCAAGTGTTCTCATAAAGACTCAATCCGATAAGATAACTTCAAAGGGGAAACTCAATTCATCACAAGACAGTAGAGGGGGAGAAACAACATAAGATCCAACTACAATAGCAAAGCTTGGGATACATCAAGATCGTGCCATAGAGGAACACGAGAGAGAACACGAGAGAGAGATCAAACACATAGCTACTGGTACATACCCTTAGCCACGAGGGTGAACTACTCCGTCCTCGTCATGGATAGCGCCGGGATGATGTAGATGGCCTCCGGTGATGGGATCCCCCTCCGGCAGGGTGCCGGAACAGGGTCCCGATTGGTTTTTGGTGGCTACAGAGGCTTGCGGCGGCGGAACTCCCGATCTAGGTTCTGTTCTGGAAGTTTTAGGGTACGTAGGTATATATGGGTGAAAGGAGTACGTCGGTGGAGCTACGGGGGCTCCACGAGGCGGGGGCGCCTGGGAAGGTCGCGCCCCCACCCTCGTGAGCACCTTCCGTATCTTCTGACGTAGGGTCCAAGTCCATCAGGTGGGTTTCCTTCCAAAAATAACTTCTCCAGTTGATTTCGTTCCGTTTTGACTCCGTCTGATATTCCATTTCCTCGAAATACTGAAATAGGCATAAAACAACAAATCTGGGCTGGGCCTCCGGTTAATAGGTTAGGCCCAAAAATAATATAAAAGTGGATAATAAAGCCCATAATCATTCAAAACAGATAATATAATAGCATGAATGCTTCATAAATTATAGATACGTTGGAGACGTATCAGGCGCCAGTAGCATGTCTGGGAGCGATTCGGAAGAAGCGGTAAGCGACATGTCCGTCTGAGCCCGCGCTCCTTTATTTTGAACCTGCATGCAAAAGCTTGGGCATGGCCCCTCGTGATGTAAGGGCATTTTGGGGAGGGGGAGCCCCTCATGTAAATGGACTACCATTTCACTTCTTAGGTTAGGCTTGAAAACACGCTTTTGTAAGCTTACGAGCCCCTTGCAGGCTTGTTGCCGTAACTTACCTTAGTCCAGTCGGGCTTCAAACTGATTTGACAGCTGCGGATGTGCATTTCTTCTGAGGGGAGTCCCTTGCGGGCTCCCGAGGTTTTGGTCTCCTGATGGGGCTGCCGGGCCGCCCGAGAGGGCCTCGCGAGAAGCGAGCACCAGTCATGGCGGGGTACGCATGCAGTGCGTGCATGCCACAGCCAGCGCCTGCTCACGAGGTGCTCGAAAGGGAGGATGCAGCAGACGTAAATCTCAAAACAAGGCACAAATCCAAAAACTCACGAAATCAACATGAACGAGAAAGGATGCCCCCCATGCTTGCCAACAGAAATACAATCTCGAGTTCAAATCCAAAAAGGCGGTGAAACAAGCTACAGAAAAGAGGGGTTGAAAGCAAATGGCCGCGTCTGGCACCTAGCTAGTCTTCTTGTCTTCCCACCAGCGTGGAGCTAAGTGCTTTCACAGGCCGTGAGCATAGTCATTGGGGGACAGTGTCAACGGCCAGCGCGGAGCATGGTGCTTCCACTAGGACGTGGACGGGAGCCCCCGAGGCCCGAGGGCGGCTCTCTGGAGACTACGGGGCATGTACAACCCCACTCGTTATTACATGAGAGTGTCACGGGCAGACACCTTCACAGGCGTTAGCCTTGCTTCATATCGCGTGACGAGGGCCCCGCCTTGCGCCACCCTCGACCACCGTTGGGGCGTCCGGAAACCAGGACGATGCCAAGGGGCAAAGGGGACGCTAGCGGCGCCCTCGGCGACCATTGGCCCTCTTCCAGGGGAAAGGATCGCCAGTGCCTCCCCGACAGAGGACCTACCTCTGGGCGATGAATTTCTCCATGCGATGCAAAGAGGGGCCTTGCTCCAGGCCCCTCCCACGCAGCCCCCAATGCGTTTCCCCTAGTGGAAGTGAGGCTGCCGGGCTGGGGTCGTCGTCCATCGCTGCGACCTGATCCACCTGCAACCCATGGTTAGCGTAAGACTGCTCCTGAGGGATTAGTGGTACCCTGCGGTTGTCATCGTCGGCGGGGTCAGCAAGGCTCCTGGAAGGCCTCAACTTCTAGCAGCTCCTCTTCCCAACCCGGCTCGAGGAACGAGCCAGGGTCATCTTCCGGCGTGTACTCTCGGTCCACCATGCGGGGCACATAGGCCTCCGGAGCCGCCGCCCCGGGACCTCCGCCGAGACGCCCCGCGCTCCACGCCGCCAGGCCTGGCACGCCGCCCTGAGGATGGTAGGGTGGCATCCTACTGGAGCCGTGGGTGGCAATGTTCATGACTACGCCCACCGGGGGAGGCATAGGTGCGGCTGGGTGCCCGGCACCACTGGCCGCGCCGATGCCGATGAACCCTCGTGGTGCGCGTGGGAGCACGCGGGCGCGGCGAGGCCCATCATGCAATCTGGCCACAACTTGAGGCATAGGCAAGGAGCATAAAGGTGGCGTACCCCTGGTTGCGGCGTCCAACAACTCGGCAACGCGCTCCAACAATGCATCACAGACGCTCTCTGCCAATCGGCACCGCAGCAGCTCCCGCACCACTATGAGCGTGGCTCTCATGTTTGCTTGTTCCCGTCGTGTGTGCGGCGACATCGCCGCGGTGTAGCTCGAGGCCCTTGCAGCGGCCCATACGCGCCGTGGGGTAAGGGCAGAGTGTGCCGGACCGCGCCAACCGCGCCACGTGGCGTTCGGCAGTGCGCGGGCCGCTTGCAGCGCGGAGTTGAGGTCTTCTTGGGCGGACGGTGCCGTCCTGGCTGGCCAAATTGCCCAGTGGTCGGTGTTGGTCCTTGGGTCGTCAGACATCGGCACCGCGGGGTGTTGGCGGGTCGGCCGACGGAAGAGAGGCTTCGGCGCACCCCCTACCTGGTGCGCCAAATGTCGGATTACAAGTTCCGGCAAAACCCTTGAGGTTTGAACTCTGGGGTGTGCATGAAGATCTCTCTCCCCCTAGCTCACGCTCTCACCGCGATCTCAAAGCTTAGCTCACTCAACCCGAAGAACAAGGGACAGAAGAGTTTATACTGGTTCGGCCCACCGATGTGGTGTAATACCCTACTCCAGTGTGGTGTGGTGGATTGCCCAGAAGGCTTGGATGAACAAGTACAAGGGATGAACAGCCTCCTGAGGAGAGGTGTTCTTGAGCTCGTTGAGCTGGTGATGAGGCCTTGGTGGAATGGGTCCAATCCAAGATGAGATGCCTCCTATGGTGGTGGCTAGTCCTATTTATAGAGGCCCGAGTCCTCTTACCAAATGTTAGGCGGGAAGGGGGACAACTAGTACAAGCTATCCTGACAAAAGGTGGTCTTTGCCTGACAAAGGCTCTGGTGGTGACGCCGTCGTGGGCTCCATGATGACCTCCATCCTGCCGTCCCGCCGGTCTTGGTCTCGTTGCACCGATATGGAAACCTTTGCCTGATGCCTCGGGACTCCTCGCCTGCGCCTGCTCCTTTAGCACCAAAGAGGAAACCAGTAATCTGTGCCCGCTGGCGCCAGCCTGGCCTTGGTCGTCATGGCTCACGTCATGGGAACCTCAAGAGGTGCCCCTCGTCTTGATCTCTCTGCTCCTCGCGAGCCAGCCTAGTGAGGCCGCCCCTGAGGGGTCTTGTGTCGTCCGCCTCGCGAGGCTCGGCCCCTCGCGAGGGTCTTGAGCGTTTGCTGGTGAAAATGGGTCGTACAGGGGCCGCTAGTGGAGCCACGCCTTGGGCCGCAGGCAGGCAAGTCTGGGGACCCCCGTTCCCAGGACGCCGACAATGGTCATTGCCTGGATATCGTCATAATTATTTGAGGTTCTATCAATTGCCCAACGGTAATTTGTTTACCCACCGTTTGCTATCTTTCTCGAGAGAAGGCACTTGTGAAACCTACGGCCCCCGGGTGTTCTTTCTCATATATTTGCTTGCGATCTACTTTTCCTTTGCATTTTTACTCAGATATATTAAACCAAAAATACAAAAATACTTTGCTGCACTTTATTTATTTGTGATCTATTATTTCAATCTACTACAATTTTTTGGCATCGTTACCCTAAAGGGATTGACAACCCCTTTAATGTCGGGTTGCGAGGTGCTGTTATTTGTGTGTAGGCGTTGTTTACGTTGTGTTGCTTGGTTCTCCTACTGGTTCATAACCTTGGTTTCTTCACTGAGGGAAATACCTACCGTCGATGTGTGATACGTCTCCAACGTATCTATAATTTTTTATTGTACAATGCTATTATATTATCCATCTAGGATGTTTTATATGCATTTATATGCTATTTTATATGATTTTTGGGACTAACCTATTAACCTAGAGCCCAGTGCCAGCTTTTGTTTTTTCCTTGTTTTTGAGTATCGCAGAAAAGAAAAAAAATGGAGTCCAGTTGACCTGAAACTTCACGGAACTTACATTTGGACCAAAAGAAGCCCACGGAGTACCGGACGTGGGCCAGAAGAGTCCTGAGGCCACCACGAGGGTGGGGGGTGCGCCCTACCACCCTGGGCATGCCCCCTGCCTCGTGGCCGCCTCAGGGACCCCCTGACTTGATCCCGACTCCAACACCTCTTATATAACCCCAAACTTCTAGAAAGAAACCTAGATCGGAAGTTCCGCCGCCGCAAGCCTCTGTAGCCATCGAAAACCAATCTAGACCCGTTCCGGCACCCTGCCGGAGGGGGAATCCCTCTCCGATGGCCATATTCATCATCCCGGCGCTCTGCATGACGAGGAGGGAGTAGTTCACCCTCGGGGGAGAGGGTATGTACCAGTAGCTATGTGTTTGATCTCTCTCTCTCTCATGTTCTTGAGGTGTTACGATCTTGATGTATCGCGAGCTTTGCTATTATAGTTGGATCTTATGATGTTTCTCCCCCTCTATCTTTGGTAATGGATTGAGTTTTCCCTTTGAAGTTATCTTATCGGATTGAGTTTTTAAGGATTTGAGAACACTTGATGTATGTCTTGCAAGTGTTTATCTGTGGTGACAATGGGATATCACGTGATCTACTTGATGTATGCTTTGGTGATCAACTTGCGAGTTCCGTAACATTGTGAACTTATGCATAGGGGTTGGCGCATGTTTTTGTCTTGACTCTCCGGTAGAAACTTTGGGGCACTCTTTGAAGTTCTTTGTGTTCATTGAATAGATGAATCTGAGATTGTGTGATGCATATCGTATAATCATACCCACGGATAATTGAGGTGACATTGGAGTATCTAGGTGACATTAGGGTTTTGGTTGATTTGTGTCTTAATAAGGTGTTATTCTAGCTTCATGTTATTTTACTACGGACACTTGAATAGATCGATCAGAAAGGATAACTTTGAGGTGGTTTCGTACCCTACCATAATCTCTTTGTTTGTTCTCCGCTATTAGTGACTTTGGAGTGACTCTTTGTTGCATGTTGAGGGATAGTTATATGATCCAATTATGTTATTATTGTTGAGAGAACTTGCACTAGTGAAAGTATGAACCCTAGGCCTTGTTTCCTAGCATTGCAATACCGTTTGCGCTCACTTTTATCATTAGTTACCTTGCTATTTTTATATTTTCATATTACAAAAACCTATATCTACCATCCATTTTGCACTTGTATCACTATCTCTTCACCGAACTAGTGCACCTATACAATTTACCATTGTATTGGGTGTGTAGGGGACACAAGAGACTCTTTGTTATTTGGTTGCAGGGTTGCTTGAGAGAGACCATCTTCATCCTACGCCTCCCACGGATTGATAAACCTTAGGTCATCCACTTGATGGAAATTAGCTACTGTCCTACAAACCTCTGCACTTGGAGGCCCAACAACGTCTACAAGAAGAAGGTTGTGTAGTAGACATCAAGCAGTTTCTGGCGCCGTTGCCGGGGAGGTTAGTGCTTGTGTAGTAGAACCTTTGGGAAGACTTGGGTAAAAAACAGAAACTTTAGCACTCACGAGATTAGCTGCAATTTTTTAGTGACCAGTGATTTTAGGTTGATTCTTTTTGCAGATGATTAATAGAAAAATTCCTCAGGTCCGCAATTTATTTCAGAATTTTTGGAGTTCCAGAAGTATACGTTTGATACAGATTACTACAGACTGTTCTGTTTTTGACAGATTCTGTTTTCGTTGTGTTGTTTGCTTATTTTATGAATCTATGAGTAGTATCGGAAGGTACAAACCATAGAGAAGTGGGAATACAGTAGATATTACACCAATATGAATTTAGAATGAGTTCACAACAGTACCTAAGTGGTGATTTATTTTCTTTTACTAACGGAGCCTACGAGTTTTCTGTTAAGTTTTGTGTTGTGAAGTTTTCAAGTTTTGGGTAAAGATTCGATGGACTATGAAATAAGGAGTGGCAAGAGCCTAAGCTTGGGGATGCTCAAGGCACCCCAAGGTAATATTCAAGGACAACCAAGAGCCTAAGCTTGGGGATGCCCCAGATGGCATCCCCTCTTTCGTCTTTGTTCATCGGTAACTTTACGTGGAGCTATATTTTTATTCACCACATGATATGTGTTTTGCTTGGAGCGTCATTTTATTTTCTTTTTTTGCTTGCTGTTTGAATAAAATACCAATATCTGAAATTCTTAAATGTTAGAGAGTGTTCACATAGTTACATAATTATTCGACTACTCAGTGATCTTCACTTATATCTTTTGGAGTATTTTGTCGTTTGCTCTAGTGCTTCACTTATATCTTTTAGAGCACGGCGGTGGTTTTATTGAAGAAGTAGATGAACTCTCATGCTTCACTTATATTATTTTGAGAGTCTTTAGAACAACATGGTAATTTGCTTTGGTTATGATCATCCAGGATGGGTATAATAAAAACTTCCATATAGAGTGCATTGAATACTATGAGAAGTTTGATACTTGATGGTTTTGAGATATGAAGATGGTAATATTAGAGTCATGCTAGTTGAGTAGTTGTGAAATTGAGAAATACTTGTGTTGAGGTTTGCAAGTCCCGTAGCATGCACGTATGGTAACCTTTGTGTAACAAATTTGGAACATGAGGTGTTCTTTGATTGTCGTCCTTATGAGTGGCGGTCAGGGACGAGCGATGGTCTTTTCCTACCAATCTATCCCCCTAGGAGCATGCACGTAGTGCTTGGTTTTGATGACTTGTAGATTTTTGCAATAAGTATGTGAGTTCTTTATGACTAATGTTGAGTCCATGGATTATACGAACTCTCACCCTTCCATCATTGCTAGCCTCTTGATGCGTGCATTGCCCTTTCTCACCTCGAGAGTTGGTGCAAACTTCGCCGGTGCATCCAAACCCCGTGATATGATACGCTCTATCACACATAAGCCTCTTTATATCTTCCTCAAAACAGCCACCATACCTACCTATTATGGCATTTCCATAGGCATTCCAAGATATATTGCCATGCAACTTTCCACCGTTCCGTTTATTATGACATGCTTCATCATTGTCATACTGCCTTGCATGATCATCTAGTTGACATCGTATTTGTGGCAAATCTACCATGCATAATTTTTCATACATGTCACTCTTGATTCATTGCCATCCCGGTACACCGCCGGAGGCATTCATATAGAGTCATATTTTGTTCTAGTATCAAGTTGTAATCATTGAGTTGTAAATAAATAGAAGTGTGATGATCATAATTAATAGAGCATTGTCCCAAAAAAAAGAGAGAAAAAAGAAGAAAGGCTAAATAAAAAAAGGAAGGTCCAAAAAAAGAAATAAAAGGGAAAATGCTACTATCCTTTTTCCACACTTGTGCTTCAAAGTAGCACCATGATCTTCATGATAGAGAGTCTCTTATATTGTCACTTTCATATACTAGTGGGAATTTTTCATTATAGAACTTGGCTTGTATATTCCAACGATGGGCTTCCTTAAATGCCCTAGGTCTTTGTGAGCAAGCAATTTGGATGCACACCCACATAGTTTCTTTTGTTGAGCTTTCATACATTTATAGCTCTAGTGCATCCGTTGCATGGCAATCCCTACTCCTCGCATTGACATCAATTGATGGGCATCTCCCTAGCCTGTTGATTAGCCGCGTAAATGTGAGACTTTCTCCTTTTTTGTCTTCTCCACACAACCCATATCATTACATTCTATTCCACCCATAGTGCTATGTCAATGGCTCACGCTCATGTATTGCGTGAAAGTTGAAAAAAGTTTGAGATTACTAAAGTATGAAACAATTGCTTGGCTTGTCATCGGGGTTGTGCATGATTTGAGCATTTTGTGTGACGAAGAAGGAGCATGGCCAAACTATATGATTTTGTAGGGATGAGCTTTCTTTGGCTATGTTATTTTGAGAAGACATAATTGCTTGGTTAGTATGCTTGAAGTATTATTATTTTTATGTCAATATTAAACTTTTGTCTTGAATCTTATGGATCTGAACATTCATGCCACAATAAAAAAGAATTACTTAGAGAAATATGCTAGGTAGAATTCCACATCAAAAATTCTGTTTTTATCATTTACCTACTTGAGGATGAGCAGGAATTAATCTTGGGGATGCTTGATACGTCTCCAACGTATCTATAATTTTTTATTGTTCCATATTATATTATCCATCTAGGATGTTTTATATGCATTTATATGCTATTTTATATGATTTTTGGGACTAACCTATTAACCTAGAGCCCAGTGCCAGTTTATGTTTTTTCCTTGTTTTTGAGTATCGGAGAAAAGGAAAACCAAACGGAGTCCAATTGACCTGAAACTTCACGGAACTTATTTTTGGACCAGAAGAAGCCCACAGAGTACCGGAGGTGGGCCAGAAGTGTCCCGAGGCCAGCACGAGGGTGGGGGCGGGTGCGCCCCCCTGCCTCGTGGCCGCCTCGGGGACCCTCCTGACTTGTTCCCGACTCCAACACATCTTATATAACCCCAAACTTCCAAAAAAAACCTAGATCAGGAGTTCAGCCGCCGCAAGCCTCTGTAGCCACCGAAAACAAATCTAGACCTGTTCTGGCACCCTGCTGGAGGGGGGAATCCCTCTCCGGTGGCCATCTTCATCATCCTGGCGCTCTCCGTGACGAGGAGGGAGTAGTTCACCCTCGGGGCTGAGGGTATGTACCAGTAGCTATGTGGTTGATCTCTCTCTCTCTCTCTCGTGTTCTTGAGGTGTTATGATCTTGATGTATCGCGAGCTTTGCTATTATAGTTGGATCTTATGATGTTTCTCCCCCTCTATCTCTTGTAATGGATTGAGTTTTCCCTTTGAAGTTATCTTATCGGATTGAGTCTTTAAGGATTGGAGAACACTTGATGTATGTCTTGCATGTGCTTATCTGTGGCGACAATGGGATAACACGTGATCTACTTGATGTATGTTTTGGTGATCAACTTGAGAGTTCCGTAACATTGTGAACGTATGCATAGGGGTTGGCACACGTTATTGTCTTGACTCTCCGGTAGAAACTTTGGGGCACTCTTTGAAGTTCCTTGTGTTGGTTGAATAGATGAATCTGAGATTTTGTGATGCATATCGTATAATCATACCCACGGATACTTGAGGTGACATTGTAGTATCTAGGTGACATTAGGGTTTTGGTTGATTTGTGTCTTAATAAGGTGTTATTCTAGTACGAACTCTATAATAGATCGAACAGAAAGAATAGCTTCATGTTATTTTACTACGGACACTTGAATAGATCGATCAGAAAGGATAACTTTGAGGTGGTTTCGTACCCTACCATAATCTCTTCGTTTGTTCTGCGCTATTAGTGACTTTGGAGTGACTCTTTGTTGCATGTTGAGGGATAGTTATATGATCCAATTATGTTATTATTGTTGAGAGAACTTGCACTAGTGAAAGTATGAACCCTAGGCCTTGTTTCCTAACATTGCAATACCATTTGCGCTCACTTTTATCATTAGTTACCTTGCTATTTTTATATTTTCATATTACAAAAACCTATATCTACCATCCATTTTGCAATTGTATCACTATCTCTTCGCCGAACTAGTGCACCTATACAATTTACCATTGTAATGGGTGTGTAGGGGACACAAGAGACTCTTTGTTATTTGGTTGCAGGGTTGCTTGAGAGAGACCATCTTCATCCTACCCCTCCCACGGATTGATAAACCTTAGGTCATCCACTTGAGGGAAATTAGCTACTATCCTACAAACCTCTGCACTTGGAGGCCCAACAATGTCTACAAGAAGAAGTTTGTGTAGTAGACATCAAGCAGTTTCTAGCGCCATTGCCGGGGAGGTTAGTGCTTGTGTAGTAGAACCTTTGGGAAGACTTGGGTAAAAAGCACAAACTTTAGCAATCACGAGATTAGCTGCAATGTTTTAGTGACAAGTGATTTTAGGTTGATTCTTTTTGCAGATGATTAATAGACAAATTCCTCAGGTCCACCAGTTTATTTCAGAATTTTTGGAGTTCCAGAAGTATAAGTTTGATACAGATTACTACAGACTGTTCTGTTTTTGACAGATTCTGTTTTCATTGTGTTGTTTGCTTATTTTATGAATCTATGAGTATTATCGGAAGGTACGAACCATAGAGAAGTGGGAATACAGTAGATATTACACCAATATGAATTTAGAATGAGTTCACAACAGTACCTAAGTGGTGATTTATTTTCTTTTACTAACGGAGCTTACGAGTTTTCTGTTAAGTTTTGTGTTGTGAAGTTTTCAAGTTTTGGGTAAAGATTCGATGGACTATGAAATAAGGAGTGGCAAGAGCCTAAGCTTGGGGATGCTCAAGGCACCCCAAGGTAATATTCAAGGACAACCAAAGTTTAAGCTTGGGGATGCCCCAGATGGCATCCCCTCTTCGCCTTTGTTCATCGGTAACTTTACGTGGAGCTATATTTTTATTCACCACATGATATGTGTTTTGCTTGGAGCGTCATTTTATTTTCTTTTTTGCTTGCTGTTTGAATAAAATACCAATATCTGAAATTCTTAAATGTTAGAGAGTGTTCACATAGTTACATAATTATTCGACTACTCAGTGATCTTCACTTATATCTTTTGGAGTATTTTGTCGTTTGCTCTAGTGCTTCACTTATATCTTTTAGAGCACGGCGGTGGTTTTATTGAAGAAGTAGATGAACTCTCATGCTTCACTTATATTATTTTGAGAGTCTTTAGAACAGCATGGTAATTTGCTTTGGTTATGATCATCCAGGATGGGTATAATAAAAACTTCCATATAGAGTGTATTGAATACTATGAGAAGTTTGATACTTGATGATCGTTTTGAGATATGAAGATGGTAATATTAGAGTCGTGCTAGCTGAGTAATTGTGAAATTGAGAAATACTTGTGTTGAGGTTTGCAAGCCCCGTAGCATGCACGTATGGTAACCGTTGTGTAACAAATTTGGAACATGAGGTGTTTTTTGATTGTCATCCTTATGAGTGGCGGTCAGGGACGAGCGATGGTCTTTTCCTACCAATCTATCCCCCTAGGAGCATGCACGTAGTGCTTGGTTTCGATGACTCGTAGATTTTTGCAATAAGTATGTGAGTTCTTTATGACTAATGTTGAGTCCACGGATTATACGAACTCTCACCCTTCCATCATTGCTAGCCTCTTCGGTACCGTGCATTGCCCTTTCTCACCTCGAGAGTTGGTGCAAACTTCGTCAGTGAATCCAAACCCCGTGATATGATACGCTCTATCACACATAAGCCTCCTTATATCTTCCTCAAAACAGTCACCATACCTACCTATTATGGCATTTCCATAGGCAGTCCGAGATATATTGTCGTGCAACTTTCCACCGTTCCATTTATTATGATATGCTTCATCATTTTCATACTGCCTTGCATGATCATCTATTTGACATCGTATTTGTGGCAAAGCTACCATGCATAATTTTTCATACATGTCACTCTTGATTCATTGCCCATCCCGGTACACCGCCGGAGGCATTCATATAGAGTCATATTTTGTTCTAGTATCAAGTTGTAATCATTGAGTTGTAAATAAATAGAAGTGTGATGATCATAATTAATAGATCATTGTCCCAAAAAAAGAGAGAAAAAAGAAGAAAGGCTAAATAAAAAAAGGAAGGCCCAAAAAAAGAAATAAAAGGGACAATGCTACTATCCTTTTTCCACACTTGTGCTTCAAAGTAGCACCATGATCTTCATGATAGAGAGTCTCTTATATTGTCACTTTCATATACTAGTGGGAATTTTTCATTATAGAACTTGGCTTGTATATTCCAACGATGGGGTTCCTCAAATGCCCTAGGTCTTCGTGAGCTAGCAATTTGGATGCACACCCACTTAGTTTCTTTTGTTGAGCTTTCATACATTTATAGCTCTAGTGCATCCGTTGCATGGCAATCCCTACTCCTCGCATTGACATCAATTGATGGGCATCTCCCTAGCCTGTTGATTAGCCGCGTCAATGTGAGACTTTATCCTTTTTTGTCTTCTCCACACAACCCATATCATTATATTCTATTCCACCCATAGTGCTATGTCAATGGCTCACGCTCATGTATTGCGTGAAAGTTGAAAAAAGTTTGAGATTACTAAAGTATGAAAAAATTGCTTGGCTTGTCATCGGGGTTGTGCATGATTTGAGCATTTTGCGTGACGAAGATGGAGCATGGCCAAACTATATGATTTTGTAGGGATGAGCTTTCTTTGGCTATGTTATTCTGAGAAGACATAATTGCTTGGTTAGTATGCTTGAAGTATTATTATTTTTATGTCAATATTAAACTTTTGTCTTGAATCTTATGGATCTGAACATTCATGCCACAATAAAAAAGAATTACTTAGAGAAATATGCTAGGTAGAATTCCACATCAAAAATTCTGTTTTTATCATTTACCTACTTGAGGACGAGCAGGAATTAATCTTGGGGATGCTTGATACGTCTCCAACGTATCTATAATTTTTGATTGTTCCATATTATATTATCCATCTAGGATGTTTTATATGCATTTATATGCTATTTTATATGATTTTTGGGACTAATCTATTAACCTAGAGCCCAGTGCCAGTTTATGTTTTTCCTTGTTTTTGAGTATCGGAGAAAAGGAAAACCAAACGGAGTCCAATTGACCTGAAACTTCACGGAACTTATTTTTGGACCAGAAGAAGCCCACGGAGTACCGGAGGTGGGCCAGAAGTGTCCCGAGGCCACCACGAGGGTGGGCGCGGGTGCGCCCCCCTGCCTCGTGGCCGCCTCCGGGACCCCCTGACTTGTTCCCGACTCCAACACATCTTATATAAGCCCAAACTTCCAAAAAGAAACCTAGATCAGGAGTTCGGCCGCCGCAAGCCTCTGTAGCCACCTAAGACCAATCTAGACCTGTTCTGGCACCCTGCCGGAGGGGGGAATCCCTCTCCGGCGACCATCTTCATCATCCTGGCGCTCTCCGTGACGAGGAGGGAGTAGTTCACCCTCGGGGCTGAGGGTATGTACCAGTAGCTATGTGTTTGATCTCTCTCTCTCTCGTGTTCGTGAGGTGTTACGATCTTGATGTATCGTGAGCTTTGCTATTATAGTTGGATCTTATGATGTTTCTCCCCCTCTATCTCTTGTAATGGATTGATTTTTCCCTTTGAAGTTATCTTATCGGATTTAGTCTTTAAGGATTGGAGAACCCTTGATGTATGTCTTGCATGTGCTTATCTGTGGTGACAATGGGATAACACGTGATCTACTTGATGTATGTTTTGGTGATCAACTTGAGAGTTCCGTAACATTGTGAACTTATGCATAGGGGTTGGCACACGTTTTTGTCTTGACTCTCCGGTAGAAACTTTGGGGCACTCTTTGAAGTTCTTTGTGTTGGTTGAATAGATGAATCTGAGATTTTGTGATGCATATCGTATAATCATACCCACGGATACTTGAGGTGACATTGGAGTATCTAGGTGACATCAGGGTTTTGGTTGATTTGTGTCTTAATAAGGTGTTATTCTAGTACGAACTCTATAATAGATCGAACAGAAAGAATAGCTTCATGTTATTTTACTACGGACACTTGAATAGATCGATCGTAAGGATAACTTTGAGGTGGATTCGTACCTACCATAGTCTCTTCGTTTGTTCTCTGCTATTAGTGACTTTGGAGTGACTCTTTGTTGCATGTTGAGGGATTGTTATATGATCCAATTATGTTATTATTGTTGAGAGAACTTGCACTAGTGAAAGTATGAACCCTAGGCCTTGTTTCCTAGCATTGCAACACCGTTTACGCTCACTTTTATCATTAGTTATCTCTTCGCCAAACTAGTGCCCCTATACAATTTACCATTGTATTGGGTGTGTTGGGGACACAAGAGACTCTTTGTTATTTGGTTGCAGGGTTGCTTGAGAGAGACCATCTTCATCCTACGCCTCTCACGGATTGATAAACCTTAGGCCATCCACTTGAGGGAAATTTGCTACTGTCTTACAAAGCTCTGCACTTGGAGGCCCAACAACGGCTACAAGAATAAGGTTGTGTAGTAGACATCACTGTGTTGCATCATCCCTTCCCCTTTGGGGAAATACTGACGTAGCTTAGAGAGCAATCAAAAGGAATTTCTGGCGTCGTTGCCGGGGAGGATTTTCAACATATAGCAGGTTCCTAATCACAAATCTCATCTCCTTGCAATTTATATTATTTGCCATTTGCCTCTCGTTTTCCTCTCCCCCACTTCACAAAAATTTGTCGTTTTATTTGCCCTCTTTTTCGCTCGCCTTCTTCTCGTTAGATCTCATGTTTGCTTATGCCTTCTATTTGCTTGCATCTTCGCTTGCTAAAAATCGATTGATATGGATACCCATCCACTTGCTAATCTTTTCAAAAGATCAAATTATGATGAACCAATTGCTAGTGAATTGAGTTCACTAGATTATCTTTATGAAGGTTTGCTTGAGATTTATGGATGTGAAAATTGTGATGAAGTGTTAAGCGAAGAAATTTATAAAGTGATTCATGATGGCTCCTTGAATGAAAAGCATGATTGCAATGATTTTACTATAAATTCTATTAATGTCAGTTGTTCTAATAATACGCAAACCCCAAGCTTGGGGAAGCTAATTTTTCTATGTCCACTACGTATTGCAATGATCATGATTGGGGTGATGATTCTTATGATCTTGAAAATTTATTTAAATCTCATGATGAATATGCTTGCGATAATATTAAAAGTGGGTTTGGGAGAGTGTCAACTTTAGCTAAGAATAATCCCACATATTTGGGGAGTGTTCAATCTTATGATTTTTTTATGGAAGTTGTCGTGGTATTCTCACAGGGGGGGGTATGTGAGTAGCACGCGCTAGTTTACCCAGGTTCGGGGCTCTCCGGAGAGATAACACCCCTACTCCTGCATGTCTGAGTATATGTGGTATATCTGGTACAGAGTGCTCCTGAGTCAGATTCTGAAAGTGCCACAGGCATCTGGTTTCATATATGCATGTATGTGGCATGCTTTAGTGGCCGGCCATGCTCATGGCTCATGGCCGTGAGCATTTGTATGCTCATGCGTGTGTGTCTTGTGTCCTCCATGGATGGATGGATGTGTGCCCTTATATAGGCATGGGGGTAGCTTAGAGAGTAAGCTAGGTAGTGGCATGGGCAAGGCATGGTGGGTGTCATCCTTGTCCCCTGGGTCACTTCATAAATAGTGCACAGGGACAAGGGACGCTGTACATGATGGCTGGGGTGTCGCGTGTACAGTGCTCAGGTACAGCTGTCACGTCGGTGTTGCATCAGGCTGCAGTTGACTTCGGGAAGCCGACTGGTTGGAGCAGTTGGCAGCCAGCAGCCGGCCTGGTGGAGCAGTCGGCAGCTAGCAGCCGGCCTAGTGGAGCAGTCGGCAGCCAAGAAACTGGTGGAGTGGCGGCCAAGAGCCAGCCCATCGGCAGCACCGGCCGGCCTGGTGGAGCAGCCAAGACCAAAGAACCGGCCTGGTTGAGCAACAAGAACCAGCATCGGCTGGTGGAGCAGCCAGAATGGCTCGGTGGAGCGATCAACAAGACGGCCCGGTGGAGCAACAAGAGCCAGCAATGACCGGTAGTCGGACTGAGGGGCTTTGCTAGCCCCGATGTCTTGAAATATCGTCTTGCCGTCTTCGGGATACCCGGCGCCAATAACTCCGACAAAAGTGGGCTTGGAGAGGTCATGACTTTATTTGATGATAATCCCACTATTTTGGAAGAGTGTCAACTTTGCATGCATGTGGATCAGAAAGAGAAAATTTTATATAATAGTTATATTATTGAATTTGATTATGATCATACATATAATTATTTTGAAAGAGGAAAATATGGTTGTAGAAACTTTCACGTTATTAAATTTCCTCTCGTTATGTTGAGATTGTCAATGTTTCATTCTTCTCCTTTGCATATGCTAGATGTATCTTGTCTTGATATTTCGTTTTCCTATAAAATTCCTATGCACAGGAAGTATGTTAGACTTAAATTTGTTTGTCATATGTTTGATGGTGCTCTCTTCGTGTTTCAACTACTATCTTTCTTGTGAGCATCATTGAAATATTATGCCTAGCTAAGGGCGTAAAACTATAGCGCTTGTTGGGAGGCAACCCAATGAATAAATTTTATTTTTTGCCTTTTGCTTTATGTTCTTGAGTGTTAACACAATTATGCTAATGTTATGATTGTGTTTTTTGTGTTTTAGTTAGTGTTTGTGCCAAGTAGAACCGATAGGATCTTATTGGGTTATAGTTGTTTGATCTTGCTGAAAAAGACAGAAACTTTGCGCTCACGAAAATAATTCTCATTTTTATCAGAAAGTTCTTTTGCCCTGATTCTTTTTGCAGAATATTAATACACAAATTTCTCAGGTCGACCTATTTTTTCAGAATTTTTGGAGTTCTACAAGTTTTCGTTTAAGTCAGATTGCTACAAACTGTTCTGTTTTGACAGATTCAGTTTTCTTTGTGTTGTGTGCTTATTTTGATGGCTCTATGGTTTTCTTTGATGAGTTTTTTCCATAGGAAAGTTGGAATGCAGTAGATATAATACAAAAACAAAATAAGAATTGGTTTGATACATCACTTATAGTAGCTGTTTACTTTGTTACACTAACGGATCTCGCGAAGGTTTTGTTGAGTTTTGTGTGATTGAAGTTTTCAAGTTTTGGGTTATCTTACGATGGATGAAGGAAGGATGTAAGATCATAAGCTTGGGTATGCCCCGGCATCCCAAGCTATTATCCAAAAATGAGCAACCAACTAAGCTTGGGGATGCCCCCGAGTGGCATCCCCGCTTTCTTCCAACAACTATCGGTATTTTACCCGAGGCTATATTTTATTCGTCACATGATATGTGTTTTTCTTGGAGCATCTTGTATGATATGTGTCTTTGCTTGTTTTATTTTGTGTTTTAAGTCATCAATCCTTGTTGGACACACCTATTTGAGAGAGCCAAAATTATATCATGACTTGTTAGAATTGCTCTCTATGCTTCACTTAAATCTTTTATGAGCTAGGACTTGCCCTAGTGCTTCACTTATATCTTTTTGAGCACAGTGTGCTTAGTATTTTTGAAGAAGTGCTCTCTTGCTTCACTTAGATTAATTTGATAGTTACTAAAATTTTGAAGAAATTATCTCTTGCTTCACTTAAATTATTTTGAGAGAAAGAAAATTTGTTATGCTCATGATCTTCACTTGTATTTGTTTGAGCTTATGAAAAGCAACACATGAAAGTTAGTCCCAAAGTGATAGATATCCAAGAAGGATAAAGAAAAAAGAAATGTCATGAAGATCATTGGACAAAATAAACTTGATTCTTAGTAATAGTTTTGAGATATGATGATGTGATGTGTGAGTTATGTTGATGAGTAATTGTGCTCTAGTAAGAATATTGGTGTTAAGGTTTGTGATTCCCTATGCATGCACGGAAGTCAATAATCATGCAATTAAAATTATATCCTACTTGTGGTGCATTATTTGGTGTTAATTATGCTTAATGCTTGCTTATGAGATTATTCGTTTCTTGGTTGGTCGCTTCCCAATCTTTTACTAGCCTTCACTTTGCACCAAGTATGATCTCTACTTGTGCATCCAAAATCCTTTAAACCAGTTTTGCCACATGAGTGCACTATATCTACCTATATGCGGTATTATTTTGCCGTTCTAAGCAAATTGCATGTGCCATCTCTAATTTTCAAAATAAACTTCTCTTTTGTGTGTTTGTTTCGCTCGCGGAGCGGTGAAGGGTGGCTAATATTTTCCATGCTAGATGTGTTATTCTCAAGATGCGTGTTTATTCACTTGTCATTGCACGAGAGTAAGGCAGAGGTATTAGGGATGCCCAGCCCCGAAATGCAAAAAAAATTGAATTTACTTTATGTTGTCAACTAATAAATTCCTTGGAAAATGTTGGTATGGAGGCCAACCGCGGATACGGCTAGCCATGTGTCACGACCAGTTTTTCAATAAAAATATTTATCGAGAAACCGATCTTTTAGTTTCCAGTGTGAGGAAAATCCTCCTCACTGGTAGACAAATCTTTGATACAATAAGCCAGTAGCATTAATATCTTACAGGGTCGAGCTGAGGTTGCTCAACAAATTATTACAAGCGCGCCAATAATTATACATAATGGCGGATATGACACAAAGGTGTGGGGGTAACATTTCTACTGACTCAAGATAAAAGTGATTGGTAGAATATCACAGTGGGGTGGATAATATGACTACTAAACTGGCGGCTCATCGAGCGTCGAGGAGAGGCTCAATGAATTTATTTGGGTAGCGGAAGCGGATATAATACAGTGACCAAATCCAGGGTCGCACGAGACTGACTGGGACTCCTCTAGGCGTCGAACTCGCTATCAAACTCATCATCCATGAGATCGCCTTCGTCAGCATCTGGCCAAATCAACAAGCCAGGTAGTACTTTGAAAGTACTCGCAAGACAGTTCGGACAAAAGTTATAACAAATGCATGCATGAATGCGTCAAGAGTACTATTAACAATGCACGTTTAATTCATAATAACAAGGTAAGTAAATAAGGGAGTCGGCGGTAGTCCGCTCGAAAACCCCAAAGAAGATAAACTCAAAACCGATCGGGTGTCTGAAGCGACGCCTCGAAGGGTGAACAAATAAGTAAAACATGCCACAGTCGGGCGTCTAAGCGACACCTCATAAAGGGCTTATATTGAAAGAAAAAGACGTGCGTGCCACCGTCGGACGTCGGAGCGACATCACAGAAAGGGCTTATAATAAAAGTAAACAATAATAATGCCGCAGTCGGACGTCTGAGCGACATCGCAGAAAGGGCTTATAATGAAAGTAAACAATAACAATGCCGCAGTCGGACTCTGAGCGACATCGCAGAAAGGGCTTATAATGAAAGTAAAAGATAACAACGCCGCAGTCGGACGTCTGGGCGACATCGCAGAAAGGGATTATAATAAAAGTAAACAATAACAATGCCGCAGTCGGACGTCTGAGCGACATCACAGAAAGGGCTTATAATAAAAGTAAACAATAACAATGCCGCAGTCGGACGTCTGAGCGACATCGCAGAAAGGGCTTATAGTTCATTTTACATAACTGACAAGAAATGGTACTCACGGAAAATATTCCTCACAAGGCAATAAGCGGGTTAGTCCATTCACATGGAATAAATATTTAACACTCATATGGTTCTCAAGAGTTTCGGTCACCGAGACTGGCACTTGACAAGATAAGGTGAACACGGTACTAGGACATGGATAAGGTGAAATTCCAGAATTTTGACTCTGCAGAATTTGTACCAAAATTGTCCACAGCCAACGGATTTCCGTAGTCACGAAGGACTAGTTCCGTTTACGGTATTTCGGAGGAAACACAACTAACCAGTACACACCCATCATACCTCACGTTGCCAAGAATCACCCTAGACAACGTTCAAGAAAAACTTTGAGACGGGGAGATCACAATCTCGAATAGCATGGGATCAAATTTATTTATGCGCGCTCTAAGGCGTGCCCCCCTCTCGGTCCCAACCGGAAACACCCATGCCCCCTGACCGGATGATAGGCTTTAATCCAGGGCCATGGAACCCTCATCCCGGCCTCTCGGTTTGGTGTGTACCAGAAAGTGGTTTGCAACTTACTAAACCGTATCCCTTGCGGAAAACATGTGGTAGTACGGAAAAGGAAATGGACGGGAGTGGATACTGGAGTCAAATAATCTGGCATAGGGCTGGCATGCTACAACACTGCCATCTTACCCATTTCCTGCCATCACGTGGCCATGCAACCTCATTTCCATCAACTCATGGATTCCTGAAACTCACTTGTCTCGACTTTTCACGTGACAAAGTTTTTACCGAGATGCTCATGAACATGCCATGTAACTACTAAATGCAAACATGCCAAGACACTCATCATATCAAGAGTTCAAACTTGCTTGCCTGGTTCGGAGTAGTCGGGGTCTAGCTCGGTGAAGTTCGCGGTTCCGTCACCTCCGTCGGTATCTACGGTACACAAAACACACGCGCTAACGTAAATACCGTGGAGTACAAAAAGTAATCCAAATATTTTTCAAATAAATATGATAACAAACTAGACAAAATTTTGAAGTGGACAGAAAAATAATCACTCAAAAATCTCTTCCTGTTAAAAAGTTATAAGAGTTTTGGTCCAAGGACCCATCTGTAATGAAACAGAAAGCTCTCAGGGGCCTAAGCAGAAAAGTACAGAAAAAAGGTTCAGAGTAGAAAGCGTATTTGCCAAAGTACGCTTTCAAAAAACGGTTCAAAGAAGAGAACAGAGAGACTGATGGGCGGGTCCCACCCGTCAGGTTTGAATTTTTAAAAGAGGGAGACGGGGCTCGTCGGCGCCCGAGAGCCGCGGTGGTCGCCGGCGGCGATCCACGGCGAGGCAGGAAGATCGGAAGGTACCTCCGTGCTCAGTGGGTTATTCCGCGTCGGTTGGTGGTGGTGGTGGTTGCCGGTGAGCACCACGTCGACGGCGGCTCCTGCTCCGGCGGACGGCGGCTCGGGTGGTCGTGGGTCTCGTCGGAGAGCGCTGCGGAGGTAAAATTGAGGAGGGGGTTAGACTCTGGTAGCTTGAGGTGGTAGTTGACGGATTAGGGCGCTGGGACGGCCTCACCAAGTGAACCGAGGTGGAGGCCGAGGCGGAACGGGCGGCCGAGTCGAGGAAGAAGAGCCTCGAGGCCCTTCCAAAGTGGCTTGGCAAGGTCTAGTGAGGTGGTGGAGGTGTGTGGGGGCGAGAGGCGCCGAGGTTTGTCGAGGATATACCCCACGCCAGAAATCGCCAAGTATAACCCGCCGGACTTGGCGGTTTACCTGAAGAACTCACGACACTTGGTGTCGGGAGGTTGATTCGCACTCCACGAACACCTATGGGCCGGGCGGACCGGCCCCTTTGTGGTTGGAGGGGGGCGGAGATCTCACGAAGAGCGGATCGAGGCGGCACACGAGCAGTTTTACCCAGCGGAGCTCTCCGGAGAGATAAAACTCCTACTGCTGCTTGTTTGATGTATTGTGTTCTTGCTAGGGAGCGATGCAAGCTACAAAACCTAAGCGTGAGCGTATCTGGTCTCGAGTGGGTCGAATGAACCAACCCCTTTCTACGCTATGCATGGGCCTCCTTTTATATGCTCAAGGGTCTCCGGCAGGTGGCAACATAGGCGAGGGTACAAATGTAAAACAGGAGTTGGTACACCTACTTGAACAAAGGTACAAGACAAAATACCTAACTCGACAAGGGACAAAAGCAATAAATGCCCGTCTGTGTCGCCCAAACAAAGGCAACAGAGACCGTCAGTGCACCACCGCCGCCACGATGGCAAGCTCGTCGGCGCCGCTTATCGCTGCTCTCCAGCTGCACAACCTCTTGACACGCGCATGGAATGGTCCCATGGCGACACGTTGCTGGGATGAGCTGGAGCGGAGACGGAGAGAGGTTGCTTGCCGCTGCAAGCGCCTTTGCCGCGCCGAATCCTTGTCGCGTCCGGAGGCTTGTCGCGCTGAGCCTTCCGGCAAGCTCCTCTTGCCGGGCCCTGTCTTCTGCATGCCTTGAATGGCCTTCCCGGCAAGCTCCTCTTGCCGGGCCTTGTCTTCTTAGTCAAATACTTTGTTCTTGAATGGCTCCAAAGGAGCCACGGAGGATCTTGGCGGTGACCAGCAAACCCCGCCACAGGTGTCAGAATCGTCTGCAGGCACGAGTACGGGATACTAGGGTACCCCTACTCTAGTACACCGACACTTGGTGGTTCACTGGCGACCCGGCGGTTTACGGTTCATTGGTAATCCGGCATGCGGTGGGCCGGTTTATAAGGAAAGGCATAAGGAATATTTGTCTTACAAGGAGTTAAGACCTGGACTTGTATCCGGTTTGTATTAGAGATAGGTTTGTCCTAATCTTAGTAGGACTCCACATGAAACCCGCCCCTTCAACTTATATAAGGAGGGGCAGGGCTCCCCAAAGAAAGGACAAGCTAGAAGCAACAAGAAACAATCTCTAGGGCTAGACACAACTAGAGGAGAGCCGGTTTACGGCGACTCCCTCGTGATGATAATGAGACCTAGCCTCAAACAGCATGTAGGGTTTTTACCGGATGATGTTTCCCGGGGCCCGAAGCTGTCTAAATCTCTATCTTGTGTTGCGTCTCTCGATTCCGCTCAACCCCTCTCAAGCTACCACATAGATGCGTTGGCCTCACGACTAAATCCTGACACTAAGGACATCCGCTGTGACAATTCCACGACAATTGGCGCCCACCGTGGGGCATGCGCACGGTGATGATGAGTCCTTAGAGGGATCTCTTCTAGGGATCGAGAAGCTCACGGCTAGCCGATTGGAGAAGACTTGAATCGAAAGGATCTACATCAATTTTTTGAGCCCATTAGTTCAGATTCACAATCTGGGAGGTTTAAGTTTTGTTGCGCACGCGTGTTAATTGCACAAAAGGAAGTCCTGAGGCAGATCTGTAAAGGAATCTGATAAAAAAATCATTATGACGGCGGTTTAAGTTTTTCGCCGAAGTCAAACGACAAACCCGAAAAATGTGCTAGCTACATGAAGCTCGCCCCGAGTTAATTTGATGCGTCAAGATGCCTTGGTCGCCGCTGCCGAGTCGCCGGTCTTCACCATCGTGGCTGTGCTTCCGAGCCGCCAGCTGCGTCCACCGCTGATGCTACGGCCTCACGCCAAGCCGGCCCTACGATCCGTCACCTCCAAGCAGCATTGAGCCGCCCCGATGGCCTGCGTCTGTTTTGGTCTTGGCTCGCCTCTGTTCGCCTTTGCATCCGAGTCACCTATGGTCTCCGAGTCACCCGGCAGTGTTGGGTCTCTCCTGTACGTGCGCGGTTCCGTTCCGGTTCTGCTGCAATCAGTTCCACCTCTACATCAACTCCGTCTTTTTATTAAGCTGAGATTGTAAAGGGTTCGAGGGTAATATGAGTCAGATCCGGATTAAAGGTAAAACTTTGATGGTAGCAGAGTATCACATGAAGGATCAGGATAAGAAATGAAGGGTGTTCTTGTATGACCCGGGGGCAGATGTGGTCCTGAGCAGAAAACCCGGACGCCTCCAACTCCGTCGTTTTATGCCTCTGCCTTGACCGCAAGTCTCCGTCACCGGCGAGTCACCTTCGCTGGTTTACTCCACTTCACATCGAGCCGACCAAATTCACTAATAGGCCGATGCAATGTTCCGTGCCTATAAGAAAATCAACCATATCCAGCTAAAGGAATATCAAGTGCTTTGACTTTTTACGTGTTGTGTGAAGGCTCCAATGAACCGGATTCTTCAAAAGCAGCTGCGAGTCGCCGCAGTTTCAAGTCGCTGCTCTGCGACCCGCCGTCTGCGCCACGACCTATTTAAAGCGTCACTTGCAAGCCGGACGAACCGCCCACCTCCGCCGCTTCACCACACCGGCGGGTCGTGCTCGTGCCCCGGCCGTCACCTGGAAGCCGGGTTGAGTGCTAGTTTCAGCTTTTTGGAATTATTATCTCCGATAAACAGGCACAAAGCTAATTACGCTTCAGGGGAGACAAAATCCAGTCATTGTGAATATTAGGGATTGGATATACTGCAGCTCGCTGAAAGCAGACTCATCCACGGGCTGGGAATTCCCTGTTGACCCACCTCGCTGAAACCACAGAGCCGCGAGCCAGCTGAGTCGCCTCCGCCTTTTCGGTGTTACATCAGTCAAACTGCTGCTCTGCTGTTGCGTTCCACTTTTGCCTCCGAGTTGCCGCGACACAGCCGGAGCAGGTCAAGCTGTCGCACGTGAAACCGGTCACACCCGATCCGCCCTCGCCGGCGCGCCGAGCCACTGCAATACTTCAACCCGGACGACCTGTGGGCGAATCATCCATGGATTCAGACTCCTCCGTTTGACCAGCCACTTCCTCGCAGGACAAGTCGCCGCCTCGCCGGTCTGATTCCTTTATGGCAAGCCACATCCTCCACAATTGAGCTGGCCTCATCTCCAGAACGCCGCAAGTCGCCTCCGCTGTAAACCGCCCCGGACAAGTCGCCGCTGCATCTGTCAAACCGGACCAGCCTCTACTCCGCCTCTAAACCGCCCTATCGGCCGACAGCAGCGACATGCCTCGCCGCAAATCGCCTTTGAGCCGTCAGGGCCTTGATTCACCCCGCACCATCGCCTTCAAACCGCCACTGCGCCCACTGGCCTGCAGCTCGGGCCGCTCCGAACTCACCTCGGCAATCTCCACCTTGCCGCTCTTCTCCCGCAAGTCACTACCATAGTAAGGACTTAGACTCTACTTCATCGCCGAGTCGCCCGTGGCGTGCAAACCGCCGTCGAAGTCGCCGGGTCACTACCGAACTGCGCCCGGTTCACCGTTCACACATCCAGCTAAGGCATAACTACGGTCATAACTCGTCTTGCCGGGAGGTCCTTGCTAGGCACCGCGTCGAGGTGCCGCCCAACTTGGTGCTGCGCTAAGACGCCGTTCCATCTCCGCCATGACGCGCCGGGCCAGCCACCCCCTGCTTTGAGCCGCCCGCGCCAGGCGCCGTTTACGTCGTCGTGCCACCGTCTGCCTGCCTAGCTCACCATCACGGATCGAGGGTCATCTCCTATCCGAGTTGCCGTCGGGCCTCGTCCCCGGTCCGGGTCGCCATTGCGCTTCGTCCCCCCTGAGTCGCTGTTGTACTGCTTCCGGAGCCGCCGATGCGCCAAGTCACCTCCACCGTTTTGCCCGAGCGCAGGGGGGATCGTATTAGTAAATGACGGGAGCGGCGGTTTGGAATTCATTCAACGGTTGAATCGGACCCAGTATAAGTACACATGACTGAAGACAACAGGGATGACTTTCAATATGAATTTGATGATGCTGACTTTCATTAGCAGCTTGCTGAGAAATTAGACGATTCAGATATGCCTCTAGGCGTGGAGGTCGCTATATTTCGGTGCTGGGGACCTGTCCAATGTTGAGCAGGATGGAGCGTCGGATGAGTCTGCTAAGGATGCAATTACAGAAAAGAATTCAAAATGACTGACAACTTTTGGAAAACAGTTCTGGAAATTGGCGAGGATACAGGTTCCGGCAGCACGGTTACAAAAATTATCTCTTGCATGAGGATAACAGTATTGAACACTCCTAAATGAAGAGATTGCTGGTCGTCGGGGTACTATGTTTACGTTGGATAGACCACAATGTTACCAAGGTGATTCATGGACGGTCCATTCATCATCCGAACAAATCAGGTGATATTCATCTAAAGATTATTTTTCTTCACACATATTGTTTTTATCAAAGAACAATTACTTGGTCTATGATATTTTTTCCACAGGACCATTATTACAAAAGGTGTTGCAAAAGGGGCGTGAGCAAATATTTTTCACTAGCGCTCATCCTGCGCAGATTGCCACCCCCACTACATCAACACACACGGTTGACTTATTGTCCGCCCCCGCAGCCGATTCTCCCGTCCACACTAGCTTACAACACCGCGGCTGGTTCACCTGTGATTGATTTCAGCTTCACCATGGTGATCATCAACTCTGCGATGGATAATCACTATCCTGGCGTATCAGGTGAAATCCACCCACTATATTTTTATGTTTTATATTGCTTTCTTTAAAAAGAGCAATTACTCCGGCTTGCAAAGTTATCTAATGCAGGACCCTAAACCGCCATATTGGTGCAAATTTAAAGGCCGTCAGAAAATTTCCGGCTGAAAATGAAGATTCCGGTTTAAAATCCGGTTCAAGGGAAAGATGTCTCCCACAAAGCTTTGAAGCTCTCAATATCCGGTTTAATGTCCGGTTCAAGAAGGATTTTTCTCTTACAATAAGTTAAAAGGTGCCAAAGAGGACCTGCTGCCATGATGCGCGGTTCAAACATGGGTATCATGCCTTATTGGCTTATCATATTATTGATCACTTGGGGGCTTGGTCGTATCCGAACCATAGCCACGCCTCTTGATCGGCCTAGTGCCACAACATCACTTGGGGGCTTGGTCGCGTCCGAACCAATGCAACACCTTTTGATAGGCGGAAGCCACCAGATCACTTGGGGACATGGTCAAGTCTGAACCAACACGCCTCTTGATCGGCCTAAGGCCATAGAGTCACTTGGGGGCTTGGTCGAACCCGAACCATTGCCACGCCACTTGATCGGCATAATGCCACGGTTTCAGTTGGGGACCCGCTGACTTGAACCATGGCTACACCTTATTGGGAGCTTGGTCGTGTCTGACCATGGTAACACCATCTGATCGGCTCAGTAAAGCCTCATTTGCAATGGTTTTATTTTTCCTTTGCTTGAATTCTGTTCTTTTTGCTAAAGAACTTTTACTTCTATGCGTTTTAAACCGACATTGTTAATCCGGTTCAAACTGTCAATTACAAATTGGCGGAACACGGTCAAATCCTAATCCGGAGACTTTCTGCCCGGTTTGATATTACCATCTTATTATGGAGTAAACCGGTGTTCATTAACCCGGCTTGACTTTCAATTACAAATTGTCAGTACATGATCAAATCATAATCCGGAGACTATCCGCCCGGTCTGGTTTGACTACGAGTCGCCAAGATATATATGGTTAAACCGGTGTTTATCACAACCCGGTATGGTTTTATCATAAACCGACACAAGATGAAAGGAGTTATCATTACTCAAGATTGGGGTCATCACCCTTACTACAAAAATTGGTAAACCAATGATGTGATTCAATGTCACATGTATGATATATTTCATTGATTATTCTTAAAGTGCAGCCTTGGTTATAAACCCGGGTTATATGTTGGGCATTATGACCCGTCCGGTGGTAAACCGCCAGGACACTTTAAACTTGTTGTATGCAGAGACATGTTGAATAAAGCATGATGATAAATTATCCGGTGTTTATTAAACCGGCCTGGCTTTAAGATGATAAGTCGCCAGTATATGATGAGAAATTATCCGGTGTTTGTTAACCCGACCTGGTTTTGGACTATAAGTCGCTAGTACATATTTGGATTGCGCCATTGGAATCATGCGCTTATAAATCATTGGGTTATATTATTCAACTAGCTAAACTTGGCTGAATTTTCAGTATGATATCAAATGAATAAGGTTTTTCATACCAGATTATATTATCTTGAATAGCCAACATGGTTAGATTTTTATTATGGTTATCAATAACCAATATTATGATTGAGGTTTTCAAAGTCGCTCAAACAAGAATGGCTATTATTTCATCAATGGGTATGATTTATTCTACAATGGAGGGAATAGTCCCGAGTTGTCACAGGCTTACGACCCGGCACTTGGGGGCTACATTATTTAAGTTGAGATTATATCAAATATGCAAGTCTCATGTCGCTGCAAGCATGCACCATGACACTTGGGGGCTAATGCAAAGTTATTTTTTGCTCATATTATTGAAGACCCGACTCATCATATTATAATGAGTCGGTCCTTGGGGGCTACCAATTGCTCCTATCAACAGTTCAAGGTACAAAGCTTTTTATTCATTATATTGAAGGGTCCACTGCTCAGTTGATAAAGCACAAGGCTCTTAACCTTGTGGACGTGGATTCAAGTCCCATGATGGGGGTTACATCATATGATGTTATTTTCATTGAAGTATATATTAAGTCGCAGCTCAATATTATCTTACTGAGCCGGTCCTTGGGGGATACACATCATTGCTCAAATCTACATGATTACACCTACAAAGTCCCTGCTCATTATTGCATAATGACCCGGCCCTTGGGGGCTACACTGGTGGAAGTTTTTATGAGTATAAGACAATTACAAGTCCTGTGTTGCTGCAAGCATGACAACCCGACACTTGGGGGCTACATAGTATGGAGTATTCAGTTTTTACTAGTCCTTTGGGATGAACAACATGGATTTCTTTGAAAGTGGCAGTATTTATATTGAAGCAAAGTCTTAAGCCACCACTTTGTTCTGCTCAAAGACTTGGGGGCTACAGGTATTATATTATTATTGAAGAAATATTTACAAATTCTCTGATTGAGCAAACTAGGTTGACCCGGCGTCACCAATCATTATGACCCTGTGGCTGCAACCCGGCGTCATTAATAATCATGAACCGGCGTTGGCAACAATCATGAATCGGTGTCTGCAACAATCATGACTCGAAATTATCAAGTTTTTATAACCCGACAGTCTTTGGCAATGATAAAACCGGCAAGTTCTGCATCTTCAAACTGGTTGAATATCAGATGAGTATTTCAAGACCAATATTTCTTAAACCGGCGCTTTGGAAGCCGATTCAAGTGGATTATTTTTCATAATATTTTTTCTATAAAAAGCCAACATCAGCAATTTGAGTATGAAGCTGGATATTGACCCGGATTTTCTAGAAGGAGGAAATGACAAGGATTTAAGGATGATCAGATGCCGGTTTACAAGAATTCTTAACCCGGAGCATAATCATCAAGTTTGTTCTTGTGTTTATTTCACAGGATCAGTTTAACATGGATAAATCCAAATTAAACTGGGGGCTAATGTCGGGGATATACCTCGCGCCGTAAACCGGCCGGAAGTATAACCCGGCCGGACTTGGCGGTTTACCTGAAGAACCCGCTGACACTTCGCGGTTCACTGGCGACCCGGCGGTTTACGGTTCATTGGTAATCCGCAAAGCGGGTCGAGGATCGACAAGACCGGTGGCCCGGTGGCGGTTCATGAAGGCCGGTTCAACTACGGTGGGCCGGTTTATAACGAAAGGCATAAGGAATATTTGTCTTACAAGGAGTTAAGACCTGGACTTGTATCCGGTTTGTGTTAGAGATAGGTTTGTCCTAATCTTAGTAGGACTCCACATGTAACCCGCCCCTTCAACTTATATAAGGAGGGGCAGGGCTCCCCAAAGAAAGGACAAGCTAGAAGCAACAAGAAACAATCTCTAGGGCTAGACACAACTAGAGGAGAGCCGGTTTACGGCGACTCCCTCGTGATGATAATGAGACCTAGCCTCAAACAGCATGTAGGGTTTTTACCGGATGATGTTTCCCGGGGCCCGAAGCTGTCTAAATCTCTGTCTTGTGTAGTGTCTCTCGATTCCGCTCAACCCCTCTCAAGCTACCACATAGATGCGTTGGCCTCGCGACTAAATCCTGACACTAAGGACATCTGCCATGACAATTGCACGACAAGGTTGCTATATATAGCCGGCCCGAGGCGGTTGCCGTGAATGGATAAGTCCGGCGAGTATTACGGCGGCGCAGGGCTTGGTCGGGGAGGTTTAGGAAGTTGAGCGTCATCGTGGTGATCAACTGATTCCGTTTAGGTGCTGAACGAGCCGGGATTGGTTGCTTTGGGGTGAGCTCGACGGAACGGAGTAGTGCGGGCGGCGGTGCCGCGGGCGTGCACTGGCATGCATGCGCCACGCGGAGCGCTAGGGAGAGCTGGGCGGCGCAGAACGGCGTTGATCTTGGGTGGTGCCCTCTGTCGACCGCCACGGGGTGTCCCGACGCCGCGGAAGACGCCAGCGAGGTTAGGCCAGGGCGCCACCGACGCCAGGAACGAGCCAAGCGCTCGTGTGGTGCTCCGGACAGGGAGGAGGGGTGGTGAGCAACGTGCCAAGTGCACTGTCGACGCGTGATCAACCACGGCGAAAAGGAAACGACGCTGAACTACGAATCTCTGAACTTTTCTGAAAACGCAAAGAAACACTGCCGGCCAGGTGTTCGACAGAATGATTTTGGCATGTGGAAGTTTCTCCTTGAGCTGAGTTTTGGTGGAGTGGCTTCTCATTGCATCTGGAGGCTGCCTAAATTTTTGTGGAATTTTTGGAGCAGTGAGGATATGAATTTCATCAAATTTGACAAATCTGGTCCAAACTTGCAGAGTCTGTAATTTGAAATATTTGAAAAGGAGGGGAGTGAATCATGATGGTTCTAGGTTGTGGGTACCAAGGACTATCCAGGGAAGTTGGTTTGAGGTTAAAACTCAAATTCATTTAGGTACTTGCTTTGCAAATCACCTAGGCTCAAAATAATGGATGTAAAAGATTTGGGAGGGAAATAAATGAAATAAAATTTAGAAATGGATTGAACTTGATGAGACAGGATGCTTGGATTGCCCCAAAGTGGCAAGAAGGTTTTTGGGGGGTTTTACCATGTGGGTCATGGTAAAATCATGAGAGGTTCCAAAATAGGAGAGGACACAAGACTCCTAGGGTTTTCTTTTTGAAAGAGAATAAAACTCAAAAATTTTGATTTTGAGAAGAGGACAAACAGAAGAAAAGTCTTCAACAACCAAACACCAGAGTTGAAGAAGAAGCAAAAAATAAAAACCTTGCCAAAGGGAAAAGTCTTTGAGAGAATTTTTTTTGGAAGGGTTTAAATGACCTTCCTCAAATCCAAGAAAGTTTTTGAAGGAAACCAAAAGAAATTTTTTTGGAGTGTCACAACACCTACCCTAGGGCTGGAATTCGAGCCGAGTCGAGCCAGCTCGGCTCGACTCGCTAGAGATCGTTTCATTAACGAGCTAGCTCGACTCGACTCGTTACTATAACGAGATCAAACCCAGGATTGGCTCGACTCGTATAACTCGCGAGCTGGCTTGTTTAGCTTGTTAAGCTCGTTTAAGATATAAATGTAAAGCCCTCAAATATGATACAAATGATTATGTATATATTAAACATATATATCACTATACAATTGTAATTTTCTTGTAACGCATGAGTCTCCTAGGAGGCTAGGCCTTCAACTTCTCGGCCTTGGGTTGTGCGCCTGGGACGTAGGCTGTTTAGTGGCTGATCTTTCTTTGTGATCTATTGTATCGAGGCTAACGAGTTACACGAGTACTCATGAGATTAGCTCGTTTAACTTGGTCTATAAACGATCTTAAACTAAAGCTCGGCTCGACTCGTTATTCTTCGAGTTCGAGTCGATTCGAGCCGAGTCACGAGCTACTTGTTTAGCTCGCGAGCTTCGAGCTTTTTTTCCAGCCCTAACCTACCCCCTTAGGAAAAATCTCGTCCCCGAGATTACAGCTGATTCTCAAACAAGTGTGGATGCTCTGCTCGAAGGAAATCCTCTCTTTCCCAAGTGGCTTCACTCTCGGTGTGATTGCTCCACTGAACTCTGAAAAACTTGATGGTTTTCTGTCGGGTCCTCCTTTCAAACTCCTCTAATATTTTCACTGGATGTTCCCGATAGGTGAGGTCTGGTTGCACGTCAATGTTTTCATGTGGTACTTGCTTTTCTGGGTTGCTTACGCACCTCCTTAATTGGGAGACATGAAACACGTCGTGGATATCAGATAATTCTTCGGGTAAGTCTAGCTGGTAGGCTACCTTGCCTCTTCGTGCTACTATGCAGAATGGTCCGATCAATCTTGGTGCTAGCTTCCCCTTAATTTTGAATCGTTGCAGGCCTCTCATAGGAGAGACTCGTAGGTATACAAACTCACCAGGTCCGAAACCGATCCCACGGTGTTTCTGATCATAATAACTCTTCTGTCGGCTTTGAGCTGTCTTGAGTTGGTTCCTGATTAGCTTGACCTTTTCCTCGGCCTCTTTGAGCATGTCTGGGCCGAAGATACGGCTGTCACCGGTCTCTGACCAATTTAGTGGGGTACGACATCTCCGCTCGTACAAGGCTTCAAAGGGTGCCATCCGTAGACTGGCCTGGTAACTGTTGTTGTATGCAAACTCTGCGTATGGCAAGCTTTCCTCCCAACTGGTTCCATAAGTGAGGACACAAGCCCTCAGCATGTCTTCTAGAATTTGGTTTACTCGTTCAGTTTGTCCGTCAGTCTGGGGGTGTTATGCGGTACTGAATGCCAGCTGAGTTCCCAGAGCTTGTTGTAAGTGACCCCAAAATCGGGAGACGAATTGAGTGCCTCTGTCCAAGATTATTTTCTTTGGGACTCCATGTAAGCAGACGATACGGGAAAGGTAGAGCCTCGCAAGCTTCTGAGTGGTGTGGGTTTTCTTCACTGGGATGAAGTGTGCTACTTTAGTCAGTCTACCAGTGATGACCCATATGGCATCATGTCCGTGTCATGACCGGGGTAGTCCAACAATAAAATCCATTCCAATACCGTCCCATTTCCACTCGGGTATCTTATTTGGTTGCAATAGTCCGGCCGTTTTCTGGTGCTCGGCCTTGATGCGTTGACATAAGTCACAACATGCAATAAACGTGGCTATGTCTCTTTTTATACCATGTGTAACATCCCAAAATTCTAAATTTTGGAATGTTATAAACACATAGATAGTTTTGATTGATTGTTTGATTGATTGACTGAAATTGAGTGAATTCGAAACTTTTGAAAGTTAAATGAGAGGGAATAAAAGGACTTTCCCAAACTTTCATTTTGCTTTTATGATCTTGAGAATTCAAATTCTTTTCATCACAAAACCACGGAGAGAAGATGACATGACTTCTTCCATTTATTTAAATGACAAGGGTGTTGAAAATATTTGAATTTCATTTGAAAAACATTTCCAATTCTGAAACTTTATGCAACTCAATGATTTTCACGGCGAAGATAAAATGACTTCTTCAAAACATATGAAATATGAGTTGGGAGTTTCAAAGAATTAAATTCAAAGTTCCTTTGAATTTATTTTCAATTTGGAGTTAATTGAGTTTTATTCAAATTATTTTTCTCCAAAATAAAATATATGGAAAATAGGGTAACATGATTCCCTACCTCAGAAAAATGGAGAGAAATAAATTTGAATTCATTTTGGTATTTTTAAAATGATTTTTGTTGGATTTTATTGGACAAGAAGCACTCTTTGCTTTATTTGAAGTTGTGTGAATTTTATTTAATGCTATAGAAATGTCCATGTTGTAGGAAATTTTTTTCTGAAAATTTTGATATATTATATGCCTATATAATATTTTTATTTATTTGGTTTTATTATTTTTATTTGTCTCAGTTAAAAAAAACAATTGTTTAAAAAACTTTTCCCCTTGAATCTGGCGGCCCGATAGCAGTGCCAAGGCCCATCCCAGCGAGCCGCTCGCTCCCGTCCCCGACCGGGACTCGTCCCGAGTCCGCCGCCGCACCGCCATGGCCGCCGTGCCACCTCCGTCCTCCTCTGCCCCCTCCTCCAAGCCACCCTGCCCCCCTGGCCCCCTTAAATACCGGCCCCGTTCCTCCCCTCTCTCTCCTCGTTTTCGCCGCCGCCGTCGCCCCTCACCAGATCCGCCGCCGCCGTTGAAAGCCACCGCCGCCGCCCGCCTCGCTCTCGTCGCCCTACCCGCACCTCAAACTCCAGCGCCCGCGCCCTTGCCCGCCGAGCACCGCCCGGCGACCGCGCCCATGAACCGCCCCATCTTGCCGGAGTCCGTCGCTAACCGCCGCCACCGGTTTTCGACGGCAAACCGCCATGAACCGGTACAAACCGACCCAGTTTATTTTTTTTAGTTCTTTTAGTTCGGGTTAATTTTATTAGATCGGTTTTTGTTTTAGTCCAGTTATTTAGAGAGCGTTCGCTGGTTAGAATTAGAAAACGAACGTTCATCGTCTAGTTTTTCTCTTTTCTGTTTTTTTTTCGTCAGGGACCTATCCATGAATATATTTATTCACAGATTAGCCCCTGGTTTTCAAACGCCCATAACTTTTTACTCTTTTGTCCAAATTCAACGAAACCAACGCTCACGTCTTCGTTATGATCCCCTCTATCCAGTAATCCAACTCAACCATGTTTTTGAAAGTTTTAAAATTTAAATTCAAACAGATTTGTATTCAAACTTCGTTTGATCATAACTTGAGTTTTGTAACTCCGATTTAGTTGATTCTTTTTGCAAATCGAAGCTCTTGACCTAAACTTTCTGATAAGGCCAAATCCATATAATTTTGGTACTGTTAGAAATTGTTTTATGTTGCAAGAGTTATTTGATTGGTTTTGATGTTTTCCGAATTGTTTCTTCGTTCTTTCCGATCTTTTGAGTGATGCTTATGTGTGGTTACTATTGCTTGATTACGATAGATTGACCGGAGTGTGACGAGTAGAACTATCAAGAGTTGTTGAGTGCGAATCATCTTCATCAACTTTGCAGGCAAGTAACACTTTGATCATACTTTCTCATACCCAATTTTTATGCATTAGATCAATCCTCAAACACTTGCATGATTAGGATCTAATTAAATTGTGGGATGGGAAGTAGATGAGGTAGTACCTATTACCTGTTTTATTATCAAACCTTTGGGAGTTACTTCTACGTTTGCTTATTATGCCATGCTATGCTAGTAGACGTGGATTGGGTGAGTGTATTCCATGACAGATGTGAGATTGTTAAATTAATGGTTTATTTAAGGTGGCAACTTAAACACACATCCGGGTGGATTGAGGCACCTGGTTTCTATCAGGACTTGCCTGTATTTCTTCGGACCGCCACCCAGGCTCAAAGGGATCATGAGATTATTCAAACTAGAAACTTCCGTGTGCAGCCACAAGCCATTATGGGCTCTGGCATAGCTGAGTAAGTTGTGCGAACTCTTACGGGTAGACTAGCAGATGTAGGGGTTGTAGGTTGGTACGGTCTACCCACAAGTAAGGTGCTAAGCGCTTACGAAGACTATGTCTCGATCATCCGTCTCTCAAACACCATGTAGTGCGAGAACCAAGCAGAAAGGCGATCGAGTCTTGTGGGGAAAAGTCATAAACCTCTGCAGAGTGTACAAACTAATCATGATTAGCCGTGTCCCCGGTTATGGACATTTTGAGTAACTAGTTCTTGGATTATCCTGTTGATCTCATCACGTTACTTAATTTGTTTGGGTTTAATGAGTACTTTTAATGGGGATTGAGAATGCTGTCAACCATTCTCAATGTTTAACAACCACCATGATAGTTAAATAAATTTATTCCTTTGTAGTAGGGAAAAATTGGCTTTTCGCAAAACCTTATAACCATAGAGCTTTTCCACCAGCCATATATGCATGTAGTATAGGCTTATTCCTCCATTACTCTCTATGTGTTACATTGCCAGCATATTCCATGTGCTGACCCGTTTGCGGGCTGCAACTTTTCATGTTACAGACTTTTCAGACGACGAGTAAGTGATACGTTAGGGTTACGATTTCCTATACTCAACTTTGCCGTTGGTGTTGATGGGAATCCACAACCTTGTTGCTTCCGCTATATATTTGGATTGAGGTAATAGTATTTACGTTACTTTATACATGTGATTTACCTCTGTTATAAATCCTTCGAGTACTGTGTGTGTCAGCATACCGATCCAGGGATGACATGAAAGCACAGAGACTTGATCCATTCGGGTCGGGTCGCTACACCATGCCACCAAAATGTTTCCTGAAGGTCTTTGTACATTTTTGTTCCCCCAAGATGGATTGAATACGGAGCGGTGTGGCTTTCAGTCAAGATTTGCTATTTAAGATCATGGATATTTGGTACGCAAAGTCTATTCCCGTACCACAATATTCCTTGCTCATCGATAACAAATTCTGAGGCGTTGCCCAAATTCATCTTCGGTTTTATGCCTTCAATGCTGGGGTGTCCACGTTGAGCCTCTTTAACCTTCTCTATCGAGGTGAAATTTGTAACTCTAAGTTCGACCGCTGCCTTGGTGACCACCATCAGTTGAGCTTGGCAAATTCCTGCTGGAATTTAGGTTTCAAGTTTGGCATCTTTGTCGTTGTTCGGACTGGGTTCCGACTCGAGCATCTGCTACAACATTTGCTTTGCACGGGTGGTAGTGGATTCCGACATCATAATCCTTCACTAATTCCAACCAGCGTCGTTGCCGCCAATTCAGTTCGGTTGTGTGAAAATATACTTGAGGCTTTTATGGTGCATGTATATTTCACAACGATTTCAAGTAAAAAGTGTCTCCATTCCTTGAGTGCATGAATAATCGCTGCTAATTCTAGGTCATGAGTAGGATAATTTTCCTCATGCTTGCGAAGTTGTCCGGAGACATATGCGACTACCTTGCCTTCTTGCATCAATACGCACCGAGGCCCTTTCGAGATGCGTCACAATATACCTCAAAGTTCTTGTGTATGTCGGCACAATTAATACTGGTCTTTGTTGTTAATTTCCTTTTTAGTTCTTGGAAACTTTTCTATAAGCTTCCGTCCATTCAAACTTCTTGTCTTTCTTGAGCAGGTGCATCATCGGCTTTGCTATTGTGGAAAATCCTTCAATGAATCTTCGGTAGTAACCTGCCATTCCCGAGAAAACTTAAATGCCCTTGAATTCTGTTGGTGGTGGTTTCCAGCAAATCACGGCCTTGACTTTCCGGTCTACGGCAATACCTTCTTGGGTCGATGCGTGGCCCGTAAAACCTCTGTCTTAGCCAAAATTCACATTTGCTGAACTTGGCGTATAATTGATGTTTCCTGAGTTCTCCTAGTACAATTCGGAGGTGTTCAGCGTGCTCTTCTGGTGTCTTGGAGTATATCAGAATATCGTCGATGAATACCACAAAAAACTTGTCCATAAATTTCATAAATACTTTGTTCATGAGATGAACAAAATATGCCGAAGGCGTTAAATGGGTCAAATGGCATTACTGTGAACTCATACAATCCGTATCTGGAGGTGAAGGCTGTCTTGTGAATATCTTCTGTGCGTACTTTTAATTTATGGTATCCCGATCTTAAGTCAATTTTTGAGAATACCTTGGCTTGCGCGAGCTGATCAAAAAAATCATTTATTCGCGGCATTGGATATTTGTTCTTGATTGTGACCATGTTTAGCGCTCGATAGTCTATGCACAATCTCAGTGTCCCATCCTTCTTTTTGGCAAATAAAATTGGTGAACCCCAAGGTGAGGTGCTGGCTCGTATATAACCCTTGTCTAGTAATTCTTTTATTTGCCTCTTCAGTTCTACCAATTCGGGTGGTGCCATTCTGTATGGTTTCTTGTATATGGGGGTGGTTCTGGGTGCTAGCTCAATGCTGAATTCTATCTCTCGGTGCAGTGGCATGCACAGTAGTTCCTCGAAATACGTGCGGAAATTCACACACTACGGAACCTTGCTCAATTCAGAAATATCTACCTTGTTCAATCTCGGTTGCGGGATATTTTTCTTTCCTTGGCTGAAACTTTTATTGTCTTCCCGTGGTGGTGGGTGAGAATCACGGTCCGGTTGAAGAAGTCAATAAAACCTTTGTTGGTGGTTAACCAATCCATTCCCAAGATGACATCTAGTCCTTTATTTTCCAAGACAATAAGGTTGGCGTAAAACTTCAATCCTTCAAACCCAATGATCACACCTTGGCAGTAACTCTGGGTAATTTGCTTAATCCAGGGACTTGACGATCATAGATTTTTCCAAAGGGAGCATCAAAAATTATTTTTCAAGGCAAAACTCTTGAAGCGAATGAGTGAGAAGCTCCGAATCAAACAAAACCATGGCGGGTATTGTGTTGACAGAAGCGTCTGCAGTACGATATCCGGGGCATTCTGTGCTTCCTCTTTAAATCACGTGGTTCAGATGACCCTTCTGTGGTTGTTATTGGGGTTGAAATTGTTTCGCTTGGGTGCTGGATTATTGCCACCGTTGTTCGGCTTTGGGGTAGAGTTCCTTGGTTTGGGACACTGTTTGGCGTAGTGCCCTTCTTCTCCACAGGCGTAGCAAGTAACGCCTGGGCGATACGTGAACTCCTTGTCCCTCGCATGGAAATTCTTAACTGGGCACGAGACGTTTGTCGTGGGTTTGCGTGTCCCACCTTTCTGAAAATCCGTCTTGCTTCGATGGTTGCGGGCAAGATTAATCTGGTCCCTTTTTCGCCATGGAAATCTTCCGTGCCGCGTCTCTCATTTTCCAAAGTAACGGCCTTATCCACCAAAGGTCTTGAAATCTGGAAAGGTGTGCACAACCAGTTGGCATTTAAGCCGGGTGCCGGACCGTCTAGGAATTTCTCCATCTTCTTGTTTTTCGGACATACGCTCTTCGTTGGCGTGGCGAGATAATAGAGTAAACTGACTGTTGTATTCGACCTTTGTCTTGGTCCTTTGTTTGAGGTCATCAAATTCTCTCTTCTTGATCTTCATAAGGCTTTTTAGGAATATGCGCCTACCGAAAACCTTCTTTGAAATCCTCCCAAGTTATATTATTTTCGTTGGGGTGCATGTGTAGGAAATTTTCCCACCACGATGCGGCTGCTCCAGTAAGATAGTGCGGAGCATAGAGTACTTTTTCAAGATCTGAACACTGGGCAATAATTAATTTTCTTTCCATGTCTGAAGCCGGTCTTGACTTCAAGGGGTTTGTCGATGTGAGAAAAAGTTTGAGGACGTGTCTTCTGTAGCTCAGATAACTTTGATTGTTGCTGATACTGTCCACGGTGATTTCCCATATTGATGACTTGGTTCATTATTTCCTGATGTTGTTGCTGACTTTGCTCATAAAGATGGTACATTTGGGAAAGTGCCGTTTCACTATCCTGTTGACTTGACTGCCCCTGTGTGAAATTGTTGCTTGGGGGTGTGCCAAAATTTTCTTCTGACGGGGTTGGCATGGAGCGCGTCCAAGGACGAGACATTGTTCACTCTGGGGATATATTTTGCAACACTCATAAGGAAAGAAGATTGAGTCATGAAATTTAATAAATTCATGAAGATGACAAGGAAAAATTGCAAATGCTCCAAGATTTTCCCAAGAGAATAAATGTTTGCGCATGGAGAAGGACTGATCATTACCTATCTTACACGCAAGCAGTAATTATACAATACATCACTCAAGATATGCGTACATAATCCTGACATGTTATTTAGTCTAGTGCACTTCTCCAGATCCTACATGATGCGCAAGCAAGCTACTTCTCACAGCCTATTTAGATATAAACATATCATACAAAGCCGTACATCGCATGGCGGCTAAGCGTACTCAGTCAGAGGAGATGGTGAGGACCTCCCTTGCCCTGCCGAGGGTGAGGCGCTGAGAGGCTGGGGACTCAACCTCCTCCTTGCTAATAGTCTCCAGACGTGAAGTGCTGCACTGAGTAGAAGGAGCGGGTGCCCTATGTGGAACAACACGGGCAGGAGTGGGCGCCATGGGTGGTGCAGAGCGGACTGGTGTTGGCGCAATAACTTGGTTGAACTCTTTGGTGGAAGGCAGGCAACGAGCAGTGGCGGGAGTGGTAGGTGCATAAGATGCTGAGGACGAGATGAAGGTCAGTGGCGGTGCCGTGTGCAGGAGCTCCCTCCTGTTGGCGGTGCAGCCATGGACTGAGTCCATGCGGGCAGCCACAAAGTCATCCACTAGGTTGTCGAAGGCTGCTTCCAAAGCTCGGAGATACCCGACGAGCATCTCAAAAGCCTCGTCTCGCTCCCCTCTAGGGCAAGAGTATGAGTAGTGGCAGGCGTACGATACGTGGCATGGAAGGTAGCAGTAACGACGAGTCTGCATCGACGGTAGGACTTCCCTGAGACGAGCTATCGCGTCACGGGCTGCCATCTGCATCGCATGCTTCTCCGTTGGAATGGCTCTTCCCAAGAACCGAAAGCGGCGTAACTCAACACACCCTCCCTTGAATTGCACCGCGGCCTGGTGCATGGTCAGATGGTCGTTGATCTTGTGCTGATAAAGTGTGAAGACTGGGAGCATGGATGGCCCCATTGCGACCTGGACGATGAAGGAGAGAAGCTTGATGAACCCATCGGGCTCGTTGGCGAACATCTGAGACTCGCACTTGTTGCCGGCCATCTACAAAAGTAGGCAGAAATTGTCGGGGAGGCTGATCGTACCCGCGGACACCTATGGGGCCGGCGGAGCAGGCCCTTGTGGTTCGGAGGCGGAGATCGCACGAAGAAGCGGATCGAGGCGAGGCACACGAGCAGTTTACCCAGCTTCGGAGCTCTCCGAGAGATAAAACTCCTACTGCTGCTTGTTTTGATCTATAGTGTTCTTGCTAGGGAGCAATGCAAGCTACAAAACCTAGCGTGAGTATCTCTGGTCTCGAGTGGATCGAATGAACCGAACGAGCCGAACCTGGCGAACCCCGCGAACCGAACCCCCTCTACGTTGCACTCGGGCCTCCTTTTATATGCTCAAGGGGTCTCCGACAGGTGGCAACATAGGCGGGGGTACAAATGTAAAAACAGGAGTTGGTACACCTACTTGAACGATTATGCGGTGCAAAATACCTAACTCGGCGGCAAGGGACAAAAGCAATAAATGCCCGTCGTTGTCGCCCAAACAGTGTAACAGAGGCTGTCAGGTGCGCCTCCGCTCGCCACGATGGCGAGCCTGTCAGCGCCGCTTATCGCTGCTCTCCGCTGGCTGCACAGCCGCTCGACACGCGCCCATGGAACGGTCCCATGGCGACACGTCGCTGGGTGAGCTGGAGCAAAGACGGAGAGAGGTTGCATGCCGCGGCAAGCGCCTTGCCGCGGCCGAATCCTTGTCGCGCTTGGGAGCTTGTCGCTTCACCAAGCCTTCCCGACAAGCTCCTCTTGCCGGGGCCTTGCTTCCTTCGTGCCTCAAGTGGCCTTCCCGGCAAGTTCCTCTTTCCGGGGCCTTCTTCGTGCCTAGAGAGGCCTTCCCGGCAAGCTCCTCTTTCCAGGGTCTTGTCTTCTGAAAGGCTGCGGAGGGTCTTGGCGGGCCTTGGTGAGGCTTGCCACAGGGGCCAGCTGCGACTGCCCGTGCACAAGTTCGGTACTAAGGTACCCCTACTTTAGTACACCGACAGAGCCCAGTGCAGGCCATACAGTGCGGCGCTGTTGGGCCAGGCCCAAAAGCAGAACGCAGACACGCAGCGGCACTGGGTCCAAACCAAACCCACTCCGTATCCGCCGCGTTCCCCGTGGCGGCACGCGTCAATTGCGGCGTCGTGGGGAAGTGGGCGGCGTCTTGAGGTCGCTTCACCCGTCGCCTCGATTCTGCATCCCCGCCACGTGGTTCCCATGCTCTTGGGGTCATGGACGGTGGAAGTGAAAAAAGCTGGGCCGTTCTGACGGGAGGCAGCAGGTCGGCCCTGATTCCCTGCTCTTCCTATGCCCTGATTTGCCGAAAGGGCGGTCGAGCCCCACCTTGCTTCCTTAAAAAGAGCGGAAGGCGGCGCAAGCCCGCACTCTCCTATCGCCTCCTTTCCTCGGTTTACGCTCCCCTTTCTCTCATTCGTCATGGAGAAAAGGAACCTTGGTTCTTCATCGGTGGCGGCGAGGGTCGCCACAGACAGCGCTCCTCCCAACCCCACGCCCGGGTGGCGTAACCGCCACAAGGGGAAGAGGGAGGGGCGAGGTCGTGGACGAGGTCGAGGCGCTCGGGAAGAGGCGGACGGGCAGTCTGCTGTCTCCGCTTCCGCCAGGTTCCCCTCCTGCGGCGGTCCATACAGGGCGACCCTTGCGAGTTCTTCGTCAGGCTGCGCCGGGCGCCTCGTCGTCGCCTCCGGCTTCCAGCTCCGTTCGCGAGTGCGATGGAGTCGGATCCGCCCAAGACACTGAGACTGCACATGAGGGGCTGTGGAATCAGCGGCAAGCGAGTCCGTGTTGTATTCCCAGCCCCTAATGTGATGTATCTCGATCGTGGGTGGAAGACGTTCACTCGCATCCACAGCCTGGTGGTGGGGTCTACCCTCCATTTTAAGTTAATGGAGGGTGATCTCCTCTCCGTCAAGGTCTTCGGGGATCTCGGTACTCAGGCGAAGTGCTGCGTGGATAGCTCCTCCGACAGCGAAGATTCTCCCTCGAACGAGAGTGACGAGGAGGAGAGCGACGCGACGACGAGGGTAGCGGGCCCGATTAGTTGTCGGGCGCCGCTTCGTGCGTCACCGGCGGCCCCATCATCCGCGTCGCCGGCTCCTTGAACTCCCCGGGGTCGTCTCCTTGGGCGACCGGCGTAAGGAGGCTGCGGAAGGGGAAGAGGGATGGCGACAAGGCCGTCAAGTGGAATCTGAGGCGTAGTGCCCTCGACAATCTTGACGTCCTGCCGCCCGTCTTGAGCTCCGCTTCCGGCGCTGCCATCTCCGTCAAGCCCTCGGGGAGCTCCCGGGATGTTCCCTTGGTGCCTTCTGGCACCTGTAGCTCGCCTAGGCGTTTCTTTTGCCCTTCTCGCCTCCTTGACCTACCTCCTGAAGAGAGGGACAGAAAAAGGGATTACGGGCATCTTATCTTTTTAATTTGTAAGCCTTCGGGCCTTATCCGCATTTAAAACTTGTAATCTTCTCTTTCATGTTTTCATTCCCCACGGATTGTATCCGAGTAGAATGTTTTAATGAAAAGAGATGCTTGAAAAGGACGAAGGGCTTATCGATATCGCAGCCCGGCAACTCTGGCTTGCCGCAGTCCCCGGCAACTCTGGCTTGCCGGGGCTTGGGTGCCGGTGCGCCCTTCTTCTCCTCTTCGCTGTTATTTCAGTTCTAAGAACGATTTAGCCAGTGCCGCAATAAGTTATTTTTGTAATATAACTTTATTCTGGGCGACATTTGCTACGTTACTTCCTTTACTCGACTCTTGGCTTTGTATGTTATTGCCCTACGCTTTTCAGGGAAACTTGCGGTGCAGGCACCCTTGCATGGCGCCGAAAAGTCTGGAACTTCAGCAGACTTCTTGGCGGGGTCCCTACCGACAAGCAACCTTGTCGCGGACTAGCCGCAGCTCACTTAAGTTGTTGAGCGGACTCGAAACAAAGTAAGGGCGCGACCAATCACGATTTGGTTCCTCCGCGCATGGGTTTTTCATACAAAGCGCGGTCGTTCAAGGAAGATAACTTTAAAAATTTATTATCGATCGTTGAAACTTAGCAACTTAGCTTCTCTGTTGCCCATTTCCGGCAAGCGGCAGTTCCTCGGCGATCCTGTCAAGGAAATGAATAATCTGCTGCGCCCATGCTGGAGCCTGCGGCTCGACAACAAGGACTAAAGGCAAATCTATCGCTGCGGGAACATCAGCTTCTATGGCGAAAACCTGAGTTTCTGCCGGAGCTTGACATTCCCCGGCAAGCTTGCCGGAGCAAAACTTGTCGGGAGCGTTTGCTTCAACGAAACAAACCCTAGGGCTTGTCGGAGCAGACTGCTCCTCAGCACTCTTGGTGTTGACCTTGGAGACCCTCTTGGCGGCGGCTTCGGGAAGCTCTGCCAGAAAGTAGTCGCCAGAAATCAACTTCCTCTTCTTGCCTTGTCCAGTTGATGGTGCTTTCAAACTTAAGACCAAAGCTTGAGAGCTCCAGTGCCCACTCGACAATCCTGCCTGTCGCTTCTGGATTCTCGATCTAGCCCCCTGCAGGAGGGAACTGACAAAGTAGACTGGGCGCTGCACCATCCTTTTCTGTATCTGCTCATGCGTCTTCGCGGACTCGTCCTTGTCGGGACCAGAGCTTGTCGGCGAAGCCCCCTGCTTGTCGCTGGATGTGCTTGCCGCGGTTGCTGGCTCGTCATCCGCCTCCCTCTCCGCCACTAACGCAGCACTAACCACTTGATTGGTTGCCGCTATATATAGCAGCAACTTCTCTTGTGGCCTAGGTGCGACAAGTGTTGGAGTGGAGGACATGTATCTCTTCAAGTCCTGCAGCGCAGCCTCCGCTTCGGGAGTCCATTTTACTGGACCTGCCTTTTTCAAAATCTTGAAAAATGGCAGGGCGCGCTCAGCAGACCTAGAAATAAACCTGCTGAGAGCAGCCACGCAACCAGCAAGTCTTCGTACATCCTTGATGCGCTTTGGTGCTTCAATTTGCTCAATGGCCTTGATCTTGTCGGGATTGGCCTCAATCCCTCGTTGAGACACGAAGAACCCGAGAAGCTTGCCGGAAGGGACTCCAAACACGCACTTCTCGGGGTTGAGCTTGAGGTTGATCTTGCGCAGATTTGCAAAGGTCTCGTCCAAATCTTGAACCAGAGTTGCTTTGTCCTTGCTTTTGACCACTATGTCATCCATGTAGGCTTCTACATTTCTGTGCATCTGCGGCTCAAAAGCGTCATGGACTACCCTTGCAAATGTTGATCCAGCGTTCTTCAAACCGAAAGGCATCCGTATGAAACAGTATGTGCCACACGGTGTGATGAATGCGGTCTTCTCTTCATCTTCTTCAGCCATGAAGATCTGATGGTATCCTGAGTATGCATCAAGAAACGAAAGCAAATCACATCCAGCCGTGGAGTCAACAATCTGGTCAATGCGCGGCAAGGGAAATGGATCTTTGGGACAAGCTTTATTAACATCCGTGAAGTCAATACAAAGTCTCCATTTTCCATTTGGCTTCTTGCGACTACAGGATTGGCCAACCACGTAGGATGGAGCACTCCTCTGACAAGGCCTGCTGCTTCCAGTTTCTTGATCTCTTCGGCTATGAATTCTTGGCGCTCCACTGCTTGCTTCTTGACTTTTTGCTTGACGGGCCGCGCATGAGGACAAACGGCCAGGCGGTGCTCAATCACTTCCCTGGGAACGCCGGGGATATCAGACGGTTGCCATGCAAACACGTCAAAATTCGCCCGCAGGAAAGCAACGAGCGCGCCTTCCTATTTAGGGTCGAGAGAGGCACTGATGGTGAAGGTACCACCAGCGCCGTCCTCCTTGGCGGGCACCTTCTTGGTCTTCGGCGGAGCCACCATCTTCTTGCACTTGCCGGTGGAGCTCGATGGTGCGTCCTCGCCGGTAGCGCAGCACTCGAAGAGGTGCGCTTGCGGAGTGAGCATCGAGCCCTTGTCGGACTTGGACTTGGTCTTCTTCCCCGGGAGCTTGACGGCAAGTATTGGGCGGTCTGTCAGCGGCTGCTGCATCCAGTAGATCTTGTCGGCATAGATAAGGGCATCCTTCTTGTCGCCGTGGACGGAGATGACGCTTATCGGCCTGCATCTTGATGGGTTGTAGGCGTAGTGAGAGGCTGCCATGAACTTGGCGAGTCTTTGGGCGGCCAAGTATCCATTTGTAAGGCAATGGGAAATGGGATACGTCGAATGTAACACTCTCTGTCATGAAGTTGAGCTCGCTGCCTAATGTGACCGGCTACGTAATCTTCCACTTCGGCTTGATCCTTGCCGGATTGATTCCTTTGAAAGTACCGGTCTCTTCAAGCTCGCTGTCGAGGATTTGAAGCTTCGAGCACCGCGGAGGAGATCAGATTCAAGCGGCCCGCCGTCAACTAACATTTTGTGACTTTGAGGTTGCGGATGGTTGGTGAGACCAACATCGGCAAGCACCCGACCGCAGTTATGCGATCGTGGTGGTCCTCAATATCAAAAATGATAGGCGTCTTCGGACCATTTCGAGGCTTGCGTGACTCTCTGGATGGCTCATTGCATTGACCTCCCGCATCCATTGCTTGAGTTGGCGGTGGGAGGTATGCAGGGAAGCACCTCCGTCAACGCAGAGAACCTCTGTGGCTTTCTGAAACTCCTGCTCGTCGGTGTCGTCGTCTTCCATATCTTCGTCGTCGTCATCATCTTCATCCTTGTCGCGGCCGCGGGGAGGTCGATCTCCTTGCCGCTGCTTGGCCTTGCCGCGGCGTCCTCCCCGGCCGGGACGTTTCTTGCTTGCTCCCCCAGCACCTTCCTGGGCCTTCTCCTTGTCGCGCCGCTAGTACTCAGCTCTCTGCTGTTCGACGAGCTGCTCGACTTTCTTGCAGCTCTGGAGGTCGTGGCCCTTGGTGCGGTGGATCTTGCAATCGCTTGCGGAGCTGTCACCTTGTCGGCGGCCGCCACCGACCGGTGGTTGGCATCAGCGGCAACCTCCTTGCGAGCCACCAGCCTTGGCGTTCTTGTCGCCACCTCCATTGCCGGACTGCTCATTTGCTAGCACTTCTCCGCTTTCTTCTTCCTGTTGCCTCGCTGGCCCTTCTTTGCCGGGCGGTGTCCTCACTATGAGATCCTCGCTTACGCATTCTCTCCGTGGAGTCTCCTCCTTCCTCGAGACGTGCACACTTGTGGCCAAGGCGTACAGCTCACTGACGTCCTTGACTTTTCACATCGCCATCTCCTCCCTCATCCTACGGTTCCGCACATTCTGATGAAATGCGCTGATCACCGCGGCGGGGTGGACGTCTGGGATGTTGTAGTGCACACGGCTGAATCTCTGGATGAACTTGCGCAGGGACTCTCCTTCCTTCTGGGCGAGCAAGTGAAGGTCACTCTCTTGGCCATGAGGTTTGTGGCCACCTGTGAAGGCGCCAACAAACTGATGGCATAGATCTGCCCAAGAGGATATGGAGCTGTCCGGCAAGTGCATGAGCCAAGATCGGCGTTGGGCTTGAGCACGGCGGAAGTAGTTGGCGAGGATCTTGTCGTCCGTCCCACCACAGCCTGCACCGCGATGGTGTAGATGCCGAGGAACTCCGACGGATGCGTCCTGCCATCATACTTCTCCGGCATGTCTGGTTTGAAGTTTTTACGGCTGGGCCCTTTGGACTTGCCGCAGCTCACGAGTGAGCGAGGGCAACCTACCGCGTCTGACAAGTCGCTGGCCCCTCCGGTGCGCGCATATCAACAGAAGGCCCAACGCGCTTCTCGGACTGACGTCGCGCTTCTCTTCGGCGCTCGATGCGAGTTCGAGCGTCTTCTTGTTGTCTCTCATGAAGAACTTGGCGCTGATCGCGGCGAGCTCGCGGATCCGACGACGCAGTGGAGTTGCTGTCAAGGTGGATCCGGTGGGTCGGCGATCTTGGCCTTCGTGGCGGAGAGTGCATGGTGGTTGTACCTCCGACTGTCTCGTCACCACCGGCTCGTGCCTTGTCGTCTCGCCGCGGCAATGATGGCGTTGGTTGCCGCGGAGCGTCGCCGTTGGCAAAGCCGATGAGGCTCTGGATAGTGGCCCTCCACTCGTCGACCTTGTCGGCCGTTGGAGGGTAGTCGAGGAGCAGCTGAGCCCTCGCCAGAGCTTCTGCTGGAGTAGTGGGTGGCATCGGAGAACGGTGCGAGGAGCGGGACACGCTCGGACTCCTAACTGCGTTAGAAGGAGCAGCGCCCCGTCCGGGCGACCGTATCTCACTCGTGCCAGCATGTTGGCGCGCATGCTGGTCTTGAGGGTCTCGATCCAACGAACGTATGGCGGTATGAACGCCATGACGCTGCTGGTCCCGCGTCTCCTGAGACGGGCGCGGGGGATGCGCGGACGCCGAGGTTTGCGGTGCCTTGTCCTTGGACTTGGCAATGTCGCGAGCACCTTCGTCGACGCCCGTTCCTCCGCCAGCGTCTGCCCCACCACCCGTTTGCTGCGGTGAGGGTGGGTACGACGTGGACGGCTCTGCTGCCGCCGTAGCCTTCTTCCTCGGTGGCATGTTGAGGAAGATGTTGATGACGCTGCTCGTGTGGACGCCGGATCAGATTCACACGGCCTCGACGCCCCTACAGCGCGCCGAAGATGTCGGGGAGGCTGATCGTACCGCGGACACCTATGGGGCCGGGCGGAGCAGGCCCCTTGTGGTTCGGAGGGGGCGGAGATCGCACGAAGAGCGGATCGAGGCGAGGCACACGAGCAGTTTACCCAGCTTCGGAGCTCTCCGGAGAGATAAAACTCCTACTGCTGCTTGTTTTGATCTATAGTGTTCTTGCTAGGGAGCAATGCAAGCTACAAAACCTAGCGTGAGTATCTCTGGTCTCGAGTGGATCGAATGAACCGAACGAGCCGAACCTGGCGAACCCGCGAATCGAACCCCTCTACGTTGCACTCGGGCCTCCTTTTATATGCTCAAGGGGTCTCCGACAGGTGGCAACATAGGCGGGGTAAAAATGTAAAAACAGGAGTTGGTACACCTACTTGAACAGTGTATAGTGCAAAATACCTAACTCTGACGGCAAGGGACAAAAGCAATAAATGCCCGTCGTTGTCGCCCAAACAGTGCAACAGAGGCCGTCAGGTGCGCCTCCGCTCGCCACGATGGCGAGCCTGTGCCGCTTATCGCTGCTCTCCGCTGGCTGCACAGCCGCTCGACACGCGCCCATGGAACGGTCCCATGGCGACACGTCGCTGGGTGAGCTGGAGCAGAGACGGAGAGAGGTTGCATGTCGCGGCAAGCGCCTTGCCGCGGCCGAATCCTTGTCGCGCTTGGGAGCTTGTCGCTTCACCAAGCCTTCCCGGCAAGCTCCTCTTGCCGGGGCCTTGCTTCCTTCGTGCCTCAAGTGGCCTTCCGGCAAGCTCCTCTTGCGGGGCCTTCTTCGTGCCTAGAGAGGCCTTCCCGGCAAGCTCCTCTTGCCGAAGTCTTGTCTTCTGAAAGGCTGCGGAGGGTCTTGGCGGACGCCCGGCGAGGCTTGCCACGGGGACGCTGCGACTGCCCGTGCACAAGTTCGGGGTACTAAGGTACCCCTACTTTAGTACACCGACAGAAATTCTGAATGGTCAGATCATAAATCTATGCTGACTGTCAAAAAATGACTATATTTGCAAAAATATGAATTAGTTCTAAGATGCTAATAACCGATTAGCAATCGCGCCTAGTGGTTTCCTACAGTCAGCCTGGCTCTGGTACCAAGCTTGTCACGACCGGTTTTTCAATAAAAATATTTATCGAGAAACAGATCTTTTAGTTTCCAGTGTGAGGAAAATCCTCCTCACTGGTAGACAAATCTTTGATATAATAAGCCAGTAGCATTAATATCTTACAGGGTCAAGCTGAGGTTGCTCAACAATTTATTACAAGCGCGCCAATAATTATACATAATGGCGGATATGACACAAAGGTGTGGGGGTAACATTTCTACTGACTCGAGATAAAAGTGATTGGTGGAATATCACAGTGGGGTGGATAATATGACTACTAAACTAGCGGCTCATCGAGCGTCGAGGAGAGGCTCAATGAATTTATTTGGGTAGCGGAAGCGGATATAATACAGTGACCAAATCTAGGGTCGCACGAGACTGACCGGGACTCCTCTAGGTGTCGGACTCGCTATAGAACTCTTCATCCATGAGATCGCCTTCGTCAGCATCTGGCCAAATCAACAAGCCAGGTGAGTACTTTGAAAGTACTCGCAAGACAGTTCGGACAAAAGATATAACAAATGCATGCATGAATGCATCAAGAGTACTACTAACAATGCACGTTTAATTCATAATAACAAGGTAAGTAAATAAGGGAGTCTGTGGTAGTCCGCTCGAAAACCCCAAAGAAGATAAACTCAAAACCGATCAGGTGTCTGAAGCGACGCCTCGAAGGGTGAACAAATAAGTAAAACATGCCACAATCGGGCGTCTAAGCGACACCTCATAAAGGGCTTATATTGAAAGAAAAAGACGTGCGTGCCACAGTCGGACGTCGGAGCGACATCACAGAAAGGGCTTATAATAAAAGTAAACAATAATAATGCCGCAGTCGGACGTCTGAGCGACATCGCAGAAAGGGCTTATAATGAAAGTAAACAATAACAATGCCGCAGTTGGACGTCTGAGCGACATCGCAGAAAGGGCTTATAATGAAAGTAAAAGATAACAACACCGCAGTCGGACGTCTGGGCGACATCGCAGAAAGGGCTTATAATAAAAGTAAACAATAACAATGCCGCAGTCGGACGTCTGAGCGACATTGTAGAAAGGGCTTATAATAAAAGTAAACAATAACAATGCCGCAGTCGGACGTCTGAGCGACATCGCAGAAAGGGCTTATAGTTCATTTTACATAACTGACAAGAAATGGTACTCACGGAAAATATTCCTCACAAGGCAATAAGCGGGTTAGTCCATTCACATGGAATAAATATTTAACACTCATATGGTTCTCAAGAGTTTGGTCACCGAGGCGGCACTTGACAAGATAAGGTGAACACGGTACTAGGACATGGATAAGGTGAAATTCCAGAATTTTGACTCTGCAGAAATTTGTACCAAAATTGTCCACAGCCAATGGATTTCCGTGATCACGAAGGACTAGTTCCGTTCTGATATTTCGAGGAAACACAACTAACCAGTACACACCCATCATACCTCACGTTGCCAGGAATCACCCTAGACAACGTTCATGAAAAACTTTGAGACGGGGAGATCACAATCTCGAATAGCATGGGATCAAATTTATTTACTCGCGCTCTAAGGGGTGCCCCCCTCTCGGTCCCAACCGGAAACACCCATGCCCCCTGACCGGATGATAGGCTTTAATCCAGGGCCATGGAACCCTCATCCCGGCCTCTCGGTTTGGTGTGTACCAGAAAGTGGTTTGCAACTTACTAAACCGTATCCCTTGCGGAAAACATGTGGTAGTACGGAAAGGAAATGGACGGGAGTGGATACTGGAGTCAAATAATCTGGCATAGGGCTGGCATGCTACAACACTGCCATCTTACCCATTTCCTGCCATCACGTGGCCATGCAACCTCATTTCCATCAACTCATGGATTCCCGAAACTCACTTGTCTCGACTTTTCACGTGACAAAGTTTTTACCGAGATGCTCATGAACATGCCATGTAACTACTAAATGCAAACATGCCAAGACACTCATCATATCAAGAGTTCAAACTTGCTTGCCTGGTTCGGAGTAGTCGGGGTCTAGCTCGGTGAAGTTCGTGGTTCCGTCACCTCCGTCGGTATCTACGGTACACAAGACACACGCGCTAACGTAAATACCGTGGAGTACAAACATTAATCCAAATATTTTTCAAATAAATATGATAAAAAACTAGACAAAATTTTGAAGAGGACAGAAAAATAATCACTCAAAAATCTCTTTCTGTTAAAAAGTTATAAGAGTTTTGGTCCAAGGACCCATCTGTAATGAAACAGAAAGCTCTCAGGGGCCTAAGCAGAAAAGTACAGAAAAAAGGTTCAGAGTAGAAAGCGTATTTGCCAAAGTACGCTTTCAGAAAACGGTTCAAAGAAGAGAACAGAGAGACAGACGGGCGGGTCCCACCCGTCAGGTTTGAATTTTTAAAAGAGGGAGACGGGGCTCGTCGGCGCCCGAGAGCCGTGGTGGTCGCAGGCGGCGATCCACGACGAGGCAGGAAGATCGGAAGGTACCTCTATGCTCTGTGGGTTATTCCACGTCGGTTGGTGGTGGTGGTGGTTGCTGGTGAGCACCACGTCGACGGCGGCTCCTGCTCCGACGGACGGCGGCTCGGGTGGTCGTGGGTCTCGTCGGAGAGCGCTGCGGAGGTAAAATTGGGGAGGGGGTTAGACTCCTGGTAGCTTGAGGTGGTAGTTGACGGGATTAGGGCGCCGGGGACGGCCTCATCGAAGTGAATCGAGGTGGAGGCCGAGGCGGAACGGGGCGGCCAGAGTCGAGGAAGAAGAGCCCCTCGAGGCCCTTCCAGTGGCTTGGCTAGGTCTAGTGAGGTGGTGGAGGTGTGCGGGGGCGAGAGCGCGCTCGAGGTTGCTATATATAGCTGGCCCGAGGCGGTTGCCGTGAATGGATAAGTCCGGCGAGTATTACGGCGGCGTAGGGCTTGGTCGGGGAGGTTTAGGAAGTTGAGCGTCATCGTGGTGATCAACTGATTCCGTTTAGGTGCTGAACGAGCCGGGACTGGTTGCTTTGGGGTGATCTCGACGGAGTGCGGACCCGTCGGCAGCAGGGAGCATGCTCTGTGCTTGCCGGGCCACGGCGACGGTGCCGCGGGCGTGCGCTAGCATGCATGCGCCACGCGGAGCGCTAGGGAGAGCTGGGCGGCGCATAACGGCGTTGAGCTTGGGTGGTGCCTTCTGTCGAACGCCACGGGGTGTCCCGATGCCGCGGAAGACGCCGGCGAGGTTAGGCCAGGGTGCCACCGACGCCAGGAACGAGCCAAGCGCTTGTGTGGTGCTCCGGACAGGGAGGAGGGGTGGTGAGCAATGTGCCAAGTGCACTGTTGACGCGTGACTGAACCCTGACGAAAGGAAACGACGCTGAACTCTGAATCTCTGAACTTTTCTGAAAACGCAAAGAAACAGTGCCGGCCAGGTGTTCGACAGAATGATTTTGGCATGTGGAAGTTTCTCCTTGAGCTGAGTTTTGGTGGAGTGGCTTCTCATTGCATCTGGAGGCTGCCTAAATTTTTGTGGAATTTTTGGAGCAGTGAAGATATGAATTTCATCAAATTTGACAAATCTGGTCCAAACTTGCAGAGTCTGTAATTTGAAATATTTGAAAAGGAGGGGAGTGAATCATGATGGTTCTAGGTTGTGGGTACCAAGGACTATCCAGGGAAGTTGGTTTGAGGTTAAAACTCAAATGCATTTAGGTACTTGCTTTGCAAATCACCTAGGCTCAAAATAATGGACAGAAAAGATTTGGGAGGGGAAATAAATGAAATAAAATTTAGAAATGGATTGAACTTGATGAGACAGGATGCTTGGATTGCCCCAAAGTGGGAAGAAGGTTTTTGGGGGGTTTTACCATGTGGGTCATGGTAAAATCATGAGAGGTTCCAAAATAGGAGAGGACACAAGACTCCTAGGGTTTTCTTTTTGAAAGAGAATAAAACTCAAAATTTTTGATTTTGAGAAGATGACAAACAGAAGAAAAGTCTTCAACAACCAAACACCAGAGTTGAAGAAGAAGCAAAAAATAAAAACCTTGCCAAAGGGAAAAGTCTTTGAGAGAAATTTTTTTGGAAGGGTTTAAATGACCTTCCTCAAATCCAAGAAAGTTTTTGAAGGAAACCAAAAGAAAATTTTTTGGAGTGTCACACCATGGAAAGTGAAAGTCTGGTGGAAAAAATGAATAAACTTTATTTTATGTTTGGGAACCGCCTATGGTATATCTAGCATGGAAAGTGTTCGGAACTCTAAGTCGTTTTCGCTGGTGGGATGGATACACCTCCCAAAATGTTTTTATCTCTAAGTTTTTCACTTTGAGCTCTGGCACCTCTACAAATCCCCACTTCCCTCTACAAAGGGCCTTTCTTTTAATTTATGCAATTTTTATTTTTGAAATTTGAGTCTCCATCTTCTCTTAAAAAAGCACCAACTAGGAGGCAATATGATCATACTTAAGTATTGGGTGTAACTAATATTCGAGTGTGTTTCATGAATGGATCAATGTTTGAGCATGATGGGCTAGGGATAACTTATTTTAGCGTTGATATTTTGAATGACATGGTTGCTTGTTGATACGCTTGAGTATCTAAATTATTATGCCAAAACTAGACTATTGCTTTGAATCAAATAAAAGTCCAAATGTCCATGCTATAAAGAAAAGAATATGATATGACATGATAGACAACACTCCACATCAAAAATTCTGTTTTTATCACTTACCTACTCGAGGACGAGCAGGAGTTAAGCTTGGGGTTGCTGATACGTCTCGAACGTATCTATAATTTTTTATTGTTCCATTCTGTTTTATTATCAATCTTGGATGTTTAATAATCAATTTATAGTCATTTTATATCATTTTTTGGTACTAACCTATTGACATAGTGCCAAGTGCTAGTTGATGTTTTTTCCAATGTTTTTTACATCACAGAAAATCAATACCAGATCAAGTCCAAATGCAACGAAACTTCACGATGATTTTTTATGGACCAAAAGGAAGAAGTTGGGCCCTGGTTGCACCTGGGGGGAGTCCCGAGGAGGGGACAACCCACCAGGGCGTGCCAGAAGGCCCAGGCGCGCACTGGTGGGTTGTGCCCACCTCGGGTGCCCCCCGGACCGCCTCTTTGCTCTATAAATACCCCAATATTCCAGAAACCCTAGGGGACTCGACAAAATATTCATCCAACCGCCGCAGAGTCCAGAACCACCAGATCCAATCTAGACACCATCTCGGATGGGGTTCACAACCTCCATTGGTGCCTCTCCGATGATGCGTGAGTAGTTCTTTGTAGACCTTCAGGTCCGTAGTTAGTAGCTAGATGGCTTTCTCTCTCTCTCTCTCTCTCTCTCTCTCTCTCTCTCTCTCTCTCTCTCTCTCTCTCTCTCTCTCTCGTTGAATTCTCAATAAAATGGTCTCTTGGAGATCCATATGATGTAACTCTTTTGCGGTGTGTTTGTTGGGATCTAGTGAACTTTGAGTTTATGATCAGTCTTATCTTTTTATATCCATGAAATTTATTTGAGTTTCTTTGATCTCTTATATGCATGATCTCTTTTAGCCTTGTATTTCTTCTCCGATATTTGGGTTTTGTTTGGCCAACTTGATCTATTTATCCTGCAATGGGAACAGATGCCCGGTAGTGGGTTCGATCTTACGATGCTCGATCCCAGTGACAGAAAGGGAAACGACACGTATGTATCGTTGCTAGTAAGGATAAAAAGACGAGATCTATATCTAATGCCATAGATAAACGGATCTTGTCTACATCATGTCATCGTTCTTATTGCATTACTCTGTTTTTCCATGAACTTAATACACTAGATGCATGCTGGATAACGGTTGATGTGTGGAGTAATAGTAGTAGATGCAGGCAGGAGTCGGTCTACTAATCTTGGACGTGATGCCTATGTAATTATCATTGCCTGGATATCGTCATAATTATTTGAGGTTCTATCAATTGCCCAACAGTAATTTGTTTACCCACCGTTTGCTATCTTTCTCGAGAGAAGCCACTAGTGAAACCTACGGCCCTCGGGTCTTCTTTCTCATATATTTGCTTGAGATCTAATTTTCCTTTGCATTTTTATTCAGATCTATTAACCAAAAATACAAAAATACTTTGTCTCACTTTATTTATTTGCGATCTATTATTTTAATCTACTACAGTTTTCTGGCATCGTTACCCCAAAGGGATTGACAACCCCTTTAACACATCGGGTTGCATGGTGTTGTTATTTGTGTGCAGGTGATGTTTACGTTGTGTTGCTTGGTTCTCCTACTGGTTCGATAACCTTGGTTTCTTCACTGAGGGAAATACCTATCATCACTGTGGTGCATCATCCCTTCCTCTTTGGGGAAATACCGACGTAGCTCAGAGAGCAATCAAGTGGCCAAGTGGGCCATTGATATGTGTTTGTCACAGTAGGTCACGTTTTCTGTCATGCATGTACATCCATGACAAATTTATGATAGAATCAAGATAGTCATACCGTCTTTGTCAGAGAAGTGTTCCATGACATTACCAAAATTATCATCACGGAAGTGTCCACTTCCATGGCGATAAATCACACGTCACAGAAGTGCTTTCGTCAAGGGTGACTGACACATGGCATCCACCGTAACGGAACGCAGTTAAGCTATCGGGTCCGATTGTGGATCCGATAACCCGTTAACAGCCCCGACCAATGGGGATTTTCCACGTGTAAAATCATCATTGGCTGGAGGAAACACGTGCCGGCTCACCGTTGGGACAGATGTCATCCACTCATTGGACCCAAGGTGCCTATGATACGTCGACACGTGGAACGGCCCAACAGAGGCCCATATAGGTTAAAAAGGCCGGCCCAGTCAAAGGCCCGTAGTACTTACTCAGGTACTAGTGGGCCAACCCAATAACGACCTGCTTAATAAAGGCCCATTTACGGCCCACAGCCAGATCTGGCCCGTTAATTGTTGGCCTAATATTTGGGCCCATTTATGGCCCGAAGCCAGATCTGGCCCGTTAATTGTTCGCCGAATATTTGGGCCCAATTATAGCCCAGTGACTTTCGGCCTGTTAGAGGCCCGATGTAGACATGGGCCCATTTCAGCCCGGTGTGACTTTCGGCCTAGGAATGGCCCGTGCTACCCATGGGCCATATATGGTCCGACAGGACATCGGCCCACTAACGGCCCGTGATAAAGGTGGCAATGATTAAGCCCAACGTGACTTTGGGCCTGTTAAAGGCATTACATAATTTGGCCCGTTGATGTTCAGACTAAGCTTTCGGCCTCTTAAAGGCCCACGATATCGATGGGCTAACTAAGGCCCGAGATATGTTTCGGCCTGGTAACTGCCTGTGATATAACTGGGCCCAAAAAGGCCCCGTCTACATTTCAGCCTGCTGAAGGCCCGTCGACGACTAGTGAAAATTGAGGCCCAATATGCATTTCGGCCTGCTAAAGGCCCATGGTTTCATCTGGGCCGTAACAGGCCAGTACAATATTCAGCCTGTTAATGGCCCAACGCTACCTGGGTCAAACTAAGCGCTGGGTCCACACAAGGCCCAACTAAAATATAGGCCGGTGTAAGTTGTGGGCACTATTGCAGCGTAACAAAATAATACTGACCCGAGACCACTTCCAAGACAGTTCAATTAAGGTTAGCCTTGCACGGGAACTGCTGTGCAAGCTGCTGAGCAAGGCTGTGAGACCAGCCTAGCATGTCGGTCATAGCTTCCAGGTGTAGTTGTTTAGCAATGAGGTTCTCATTGGTGTTCTCCGCAATCTTTCTTAGAGATAGGACTTCAAGTCAAAGTTGAGTTGCAAAATGCCTTTCTGCTAGAACTTGGGACTGAAGAAGTCGAACTGATTTAGACTATGAATTTTGTGAGCTTGTCTGACTGCTAGTCTCGAGTAACTTGAACACTGCATCAAGACAAGACTTTGGGGTTGTCTCGCTATCTTCAAGATGTTTTGCCTTCTTTGCTGCAATATATGTTGGGTTTGTCTCACAGCCTTTCAACAGACTTGTGCATGCCATCGTGCATATCACCCTGAAACAAAGCAGAGAGATGATAGGTTTTGCACGTGTATAAACAAAGATGATAATTGTGCTGTCAATTCCATCCAATTTCAAATTAGAAAATAAAGAGTAAGTTCAAAATATCAATAGCATAATTTGGCATTGTTCATAATGTGGGGAGCTTCACCACGCTACTGGATTACCATGTCAATATAACAAGCATAGATGAAGGGCAAAGAAAATCATTGTATCTATTTTGGTTAATGTGCATGGCATGTTGTTCATATCATCAGCCACATCAGTAAGATAAATCAGGAGATGACAAGGTGCAAACGTGGCCTGCTTCACCACACACTGGATTATAGATCCACAAAAACAAGCATACATATAGGGAGTATTGAGTAATGTGCATGGTATGAATAAGGAATTTGGTTTTACAAGTAAAACATATAACTCACGGTTCTTGCGAACATGCATTTTGGTAGAAACAACAAACTAAACAACAGTAAACGATAGGGAGTATGAGAAAATTAAACAACAGTTAACCATAAAGGCTTTAGAAGGACTGACTTACATTAACAGTTAACACCGGCTTTATAATGCCCTTCTCCATGCCAAGGGAAGGATAACTCAAGAATTTCAGCACAGAATCTTCTTCATAAGCATTGCCTGTACTCTACATTTTGTAGAGAGTAATTATAGATATGATAATACTGGAAGGGATAGAGGATAACGAAGATAAGATGCAGTTTGATGCTACATAATCAACTACCAATCCCTAGATGTACAAGCATTACAGGACAAAATGTACTGACAAGAGCAATGGGCTACACTTCTGCACTGGCATTGTCTGTGTATTCTACTTTTTGGTAAGATTAAATATAGATCTGATCTATTTTAGTAAATGGTGGGCGAGGGAGATAAGATGCAGAATGCTACACAATGAACCAATCCCTCTTCCCAAAATACAAGAGTGTTTTGAACACTGGTGTACTGTACAAAACGTTCTAATATTATGGGACGGAGGGAGTAGTTGTTAATGTAAGTATAGTGATAGATGGCGTTTAGTCCTTACAAGAGGACTGCAGAGCTAAACCTCTTTAAAAGCATTTGGTTGATTCTGAATTTATGTAAGAGTCCATAAGGATCTTATAATGTCCACCAAATGGACGATAACGAGGCTAAAATGTGCAGTGATGCTACATAATCAAACAACTATGAAAGTAAGTATGGTCATACAGGGCAAGAGGTACTCACAAGAGAATGCAGTGTGCAGTATAGTTGCGAGATTCTGTGGTCCCTTGATAATGAATGTTCTGCTAACAGTTTTCGTACAAGTGAGACATTAAGGCAAATGCAGAAATGTAGTTCAAATTGTGATGTGATATCATAGATAGTACCTTACGCTGCAGCCGAGACCAATGTGTAACAAGATTATTCCAGTCACCGTCGGATAAATGTAGCACCGGAGACTTTACAGAAATTTCGTTTAGAGGCTTGCCATCGAAGTGCGCTTGCCTCAGGTAGGAACGATACTTCATCAACGAGTGCTTGAAAAGCGCAACCAACCCTTGCTCGTCTTCACAATCCAGTTTGGTCCTCGCCTATTTAAAGGAATGATATCTTCTGTCTTCTGTCAGTAGAAACATATGCAACAATGACCATGAATAACATTAGTACATTACTTACGCGTAAGTTGCGGAGGAAGACTGGAAATTGTTCTGTGTCTGCGGTATAATCTCTCCATGAAGGAAAGATGCGCACAAAGTTCCTGACAACAATATAAGCTTTGTCTTCTTAACTGAGAAGAAATGGAACATGGGTCCTATTTGCTGCAATTGGGGCTCTCTCTGGTTCGAAATGGGATTTGGCAACTGGATTTGGTGTACTCTTTGCTGGAATGGGGGTTTTGCGTCGTAGAGCTGGTGCTATGTCAACTGGCATAATCATAATGTTTGCTGCAGTTGGGGCATCAGAAATGACTAGTGTAGTAGGGCTAGAGTCTGCTAGAGTTGGGGTGGGTCAGGTGATATTGCAACTACACCTAATGGGCTATTTGATTTATCAGGTGCCACTACCTTTTCCAAATACTTTGCTTGTGCTCCTCCATGATCAGCAATCACCCTCTTCCTTTTGAACGTCTGATACATAAGAACAGTATTTGAATGGATAAATATGGTATGATGACAGATGGAATATGTACTGAAAATGGATAGGCAGGGCGTATTCACATACACGATGTGTAAACTAAGCTAATGGCAGTTCAACAAAGTAGAATCAATGCAAAGCATCAGTTGCAAGATATGTGCGACAAATATAACCTTGGAAAGTTAGAGCAAGCACCTTGATGGGTGAATAAGATAGGGCATCTTCCTCTGACTCCTCCACTAGGGAGCTACATTGAGTTAGGTCTCCCTCTAGCTCAGAATCACTGTTAGGATCATATTTTGAGCATGAATCTGTAGGTGGAGAGCGTTTGCATTGCATTGCATCCAGACTTGATTTCAGTCCCTTAATGCCAAGTTTGACAACCATGGCATTGTTACGCTTTATTCTTTTCATGCGCCAAGCTCATAATCATTATGATGTTGTTCGTAATATGAGATTCATGAAAACATAAAAAGTAGTCAGATTATCTATGGAATGCATTGCAGATTCAACTCAAGAGTGTCTCGCTATAAACCCCTGCATATGCAAAGTTCACCCCAACCGTCTTGACGGACCACACACGTAAATACAAACCCCTTATGTCTCTATAACGTGCATACACATTTCAAAATTGAAGTAGGAACATTAGAATCATATGAAATTCGTATTTGAACAAATAAACTAAGGAATTATGAGTGGCATAATGTTTAGCTTCAAGGGTGGAGTGTTGGTAGTGCGACACAAAGTAAGTAGGCAGATTGTATTCCATGTAAAAGATCGAAGCCTATGTAAAAGCTGGAAATGACACTTTCTTTTTATACAATGCAGTGTTCGTTCCCACACATGATGGAAGAGGTCACATAGAGAAATACTATTCACTCATGTCTACGGTTGCAGTATTTAGAAACAGGGTGGTCCACCCTAAAAGAATATTGACAACAAATATGACAAGGCAAGCATAGATGTAGTGAATCAATCATTTACTTGTGAGCTTACTAGGACAAGTATGTAGAATTGTAACTGCAGTAAGACATCGTCCAAAATCTGAATCAAAAAGTTTGTCTATCACTTATTGTTTGCAACTAATCGACGTGAATAATTGGATATTATATCGAATGAGTAAGAAAGACAAGTAAAATTGTCAACAAACCTGGCTTGCAGTAGTAATCTGGGTCAATGTCACTATGACAAACAATCCAAAATGACTAGTGTCTATTCCTAGGGCTGGAGTTTTGAAAACCCTGTGAACTTTACAGGTACTAAAGATTACCGAAATACATCTGAACCATTAAGTGTAGGTAGCACTGAGCACACAACAAACCCTAATGACAGTCCTGCCTAATGTAATGAATCAATTAGAAAATGGGTGATGAGGAGTGGCTGCTGAGTGTTGAGGACTTATCTCAGGATAAATTGGGTTAGCTTAGTGGGTGCTGCACGCCTGAGCCCTAAATGGACTGGGAAGGTAGGCACGGCGGCACGCCCGAGCAGCGGTGACGCTGTTGGGCGAGCGGCTCTTGACCTCCTGTTAGTCCGGCGTCTCCTCCTAGATTCTTGCCGTCCGGGGACGGCAAGTCGCCAAGCAGGCAAAGGCGGTGGGGTGAGTAGAGATCGGAAGCCTTGTGCAGAGCAGGAGGAATCGGGGCTGGGGCGACCCAAAATCCCAGGTGGGCCGGCCCACCATGGGCACCTCAGAGATACACACACCGGCGGCGAACATGCATTTTGAAACTAATTTAGGAACATTTAGCTGACCAATTAAACAAATCTGTTTTAATAATATCAGATTCATATTTGAACAACTAAGCTTGTTTAGCTTGATTGGTCGAGCAGTGCTATTATGACACGAAGCACGTATTCTGATCGTATAGTGATCATAAAAGGGGGAAATTGGAGAAATGATATTTAGCAGCCATTCTTTGCTTCGAACTAAGAACTAAATTCTAAGAGCTGAAAAGAAAGTGAGTTAAGATCTATTTTCTGGTTGAGATCAAAAAGTTGAGGAGATATGAAGTACCACCTCTCTTGCGTCGCTGTGTAGGCATTGGGGGTGCGATGGCTGTCGGTGGCGTTGTCGCAGATCTGCGATGGTAGACGGGTGCATCGGGGTATAAGTCCCGTTGCGGTGGAAGAGAAGGTCGTGTGAGCGGCCCCGGGAAAGAGGACGACGGCGCCGATGAAGTCAGAGGACGTGATGCAAGGCTCTTGGTCCGTCCCCATGGATGAGGAACGTCCATCTCTAGCAGTGGACGACGCGGTCTTGGTAGGCGCTCCGGCATGGTGGAGGACGGTGGCGATGGATGTGGTGGAGGACGACGATGATGGATGTGGTGGAGGACGGTGGCGATGGATGGGGTGACGGACGAAGGCTGGTCTGGGGATGGTGTTCTAGCGCGGACGGTGTATGAATGGGAAAATGGAGGGAGAGGTACGGGGAACCATGTTTTTGGGGCCAGCACTGCGAAATATGGGAAAGTTACGAACTTAGCCCCCGTTTAAAATTTTGACGTCTCATCGCTTGCGGATACGACGGTAATCTCGCATCTCGCCAATATTTGCCCAGAGCGATTCCGGGCTAGGAGATGGTGGTTGGCACCCATGGTGTATGAACGGGGCTAACAGGTAGGGCGGTTGTGTCACGTCTGAGTGAAGTTACAAACCTGCCCCTATTGAAAATATTTGTCTACATCGATTTCGGTCGAGTCGAGTTTGTTTTGCCGCCCACCGTGTATGAATGGGGAAATGGAGGGAGAAACAGAGGTATTTCGGACGATCTTGAATCAAATGTGTTTTGCCGCCCATGTTTGGCGCCCACCATGTCGGAATGGGCTCAGAGGCGGTCGTGTCATGTCTAATTGAAGTTACTATCCTACTGTCGGTGTACTAGAGTAGGGGTACCCTAGTATCCCGAACTTGTGCACGGGCAGTTGCAGCCCTCCGCAGCAAGGCTTACCGGGTGACCGCCAAGGTCCTCCGTGGTTCCTTTGGAGCCATTCAAGAACAAAGTATTCAAGCCAAGGAGACAAGGCCCGGCAAGAGGAGCTTGCCGGGAAGGCCACCCAAGGCACCTAGGAGACAAGGCCCGGCAAGAGGAGCTTGCCGGGAAGGCCCGATGAGCGACAAGCTTCCTGGACGCGACAAGACAACAACATGACAAAGGCGCTTGCATGGCAGACCACCACTCTGTACTGCGCTCCAAAGCACATCCATTAACGTGTCGCCACAGGACCTTTCCGAACGCAGCGTGGCAAGAGCCGTCTTGACCAGCGGAGGCGAGGTGTGGCAAGCGGCCGACAAGATTGCCATCGTGGCAAGCGGTGGCGCCCTGACGGTCCCTTTACGCACTATTGGGGCGGCGTGAGCGGGCATTTAATGCCTTTGTCCCCTGCCGTCAGGGTTAGGTATGATAAACTGTACAAGTAGCTGTACCAACCACTCCTTTTCCATTTTTACCCTTGTCTACGTTGCCACCTGTCGAAGACCCCTTTAGCATATAAAAGGAGGCCCATGCGCAACGTAGAGGGAAGGCTTTTCAGAGGTTCGAGAGGTTCGAAGCCAGAGAACACTCACGCTCAGTCTCGTTAGCAGCTTGTGGGTACTGTAGCCCTCAGCGCTCCTGAGCAAGAACTCAATACACTCAGACATGCAGCAGTAGGAGTGTTATCTCTCCGGAGAGCTCCGAAGCTGGGTAAACCGCTCATGTGCTTCGCCTCGATCTGCTCTTCGTGCGACCTCCGCCCCCTGCCGAACCGAAAGGGGCTCGGTCCGCCGGTCCCATAGGTGTTCGTGGGCCAGATCAGCCTCCCCGACATCTTTGGCGCGCCAGGTAGAAGCGTCGAGATTGTGTGAACCTGATCCGACGTCCACGAAGCTAGATCTTCATCATCTTCATCGACATGCCACGAAGAAGAAGGCTTCGGCGGCAGATGTTCCGTCTGCGTCGAACCCACCACCACCGGAGCAAAGGGGTGGTGGGGTAGACGCCGTGAAGAATGGACGCCAACGGGGAGTTTCCACGGTGCTGCCAAGTCCAAGGACAAGGCAGCGCAGACCTCGGCGTCCGTACACGCACCGCGCCCTTCTCAGGAGGAGCGGGACCGACAACGTCATGGTATTCACAACGCCATACGCTCGTTGGACCAAGATCGAGCTGGTGGATCTCGGGATGCTCAAGACCAGCATGCACGCCAACATGCTGGCGCGAGCGAGGCACGGTCGCCTGGACGGGATACTGCTCCTTCTAACATAGTTAGAAGTCCGAGCATATCCCGCTCCTCGCGCCGTTCGCCACTGCATCCCACCACTCCAGCGAAGCTTTGGCGAGAGCTCAACTGCTCCTGGATTACCCTCCAACAGCCGACAAGGTCGATGAATGGAGGGCCACCATTCAGAGTCTCATCGGCTTCGCCAACGGCGACGCTCCGCGGCAGCCGAGTTCATCGCTGCCACGGCAGAACTGCCAAACACGAGCCGGTGGCGACGAAACCGGTGGGGGTGCAACCACCATGCACTCTCCACCCCGAAGGCCAAGATCGCCGACTCGCCGGATTCACCTCGACAACGACTCCACCGCATCATCAGATCCATGAGCTCGTCGCGATCAGCGCCAAGTTCTTCACGAACGACAACAAGAAGGCGCTCGAACTCGCATCGAGCGCCGAAGAGAAGCGCGGCGTCAATCCGACCAGCGCGGTGGGCCCTCTGTCAACATGCATGCGCCCGAGAGGAACCAGCGACTTGTCGTCTGTGATAGGTTGCCCTGCGTTCACTGCGTGAGCTGCGGCAAGTCCGGTGGCCCAGCAAGAAGAGTTTCAAGCCAGACATACCAGAGAAGTATGACGGCAAGACGCATCCGTCGGAGTTCCTCAGCATCTACACCATCACGGTGCAAGCTGCCGGGGGGCGAGACGACAAGATCCTGGCCAACTACTTCCCGCTGGTGCTCAAGCCCAATGTCAGATCCTGGCTCATGCACTTGCCGGACAACTCCATATCCTCTTGGGCAGATCTATGCCATCAGTTTGTCGGCGCCTTTACAGGCGGCCACAAGCCCCATGGCCAAGAAAGCGACCTTCATTTGCTCGCCCAGAAGGAAGGAGAGCCCCTGCGCAAGTACATTCAGAGATTCAGCCGCGTACAGCACAACATCCCAGATGTCCACCCTGCCGCGGTAATCAGCGCGTTCCATCAGAACGTGTGAAACCGCAAGATGCGGGAGGAGATGGCGATGTGCAAGATCAGACGTCAATGAGCTATATGCCTGGCCGACAAGTGTGCACGTCTTTGAGGAAGGGAGGAGACTCCCCGGAGAGAATACTGAAGCAGAAGGATCTGATAGTGAGGAGACCGCTCTGGCAAAGAAAAACTGGCGGTGAAGAAGAAGACCAAGTCCGGCAAGAGCTCTGATGCCCACTCCGGCAAGCGCACCTCTTCGGAGTGATGCGCTACCGTCGAGGACGCACCATCGAGCTCCACCGGCAAGTGCTGAGGAGCAGTCTGCTCCGGCAAGCCCTAGGGTTTGTTCCGTTGAAGCGGGCGCTCCAAGTCCGGCAAGAGCTCGATGCCCACTCCGGCAAGTGCACCTCTTGGTCTTTGCGCTACCGTCGAGGGCCTTCCATCGAGCTCCACCAGCAAGTCTTTGAGGAGCAGTCTGCTCCGGCAAGCCCTAGGGTTTGTTCCGTTGAAGCAGACGCTCCAAGTCCGGCAGGAGCTCTGATGCCCACTCCGGCAAGCGCACCTCTTCGGAGTGCTGCGCTACCATCGAGGATGCACCATCGAGCTCCACCGGCAAGTTCTGAGGAGCAGTCTGCTCCGGCAAGCCCTAGGGTTTGTTCCGTTGAAGCAGACGCTCCCGACAAGTTTTGCTCCGGCAAGCTTGCCGGGGAACGTCAAGCTCCGGCTGAGCCGCAGGTTCTCGCCCAGTGGAAGCAGATGTTCCCGCAGCGGCGAATGTGCGGTGGTTCTTTGGTCGATCAGACGAGGCCAAATCGAGCCTTGGCGAGACACCTTTCGCTCTAGTCTATGGAGCAGAGGCAGTTCTCCCCACGGAACTCGTGTCTGGATCACCTCGAGTGCTCGCTTACGATGAGCTTGAGCAAGAGCAGTTGCGACAAGATGACGCTGCTCCTTGAGGAAGATCGTCTTCGAGCTCTTGTCTGAGCTGCTCGATACCAGCAAGCTTTGCGCCGCTACCATAACCGCAGTTAATGCTAGAAGTCTCGAGAAAAGCGACCTTGTTCTTCGGCGCTGCTCAGTCCGCCAAGAATTCCAACAAGTTGACGCTGAAGTGGGAAAGGCCCTTACGGGTGAAATGAGTCACTAGGCACTGGCGCTGTCCGCCTTGAGACCGAAGATGGCATTCCGGTGAGCAACTCCTGGAACATTGAGCATCTTCGTAAGTTTTACCCGTGAGAAGCGCGGTTGCGGAACCTGTTCCGGCAACCACCTTTTGTACAAGTCTTGCCGATGTTGCATGTAATCCTTTGTACAAAGCGGCGCAGACCCCGTGCGTATGTGCCGCACATCTTGTCAATTTCATGCTTTCTACTTCTATTTTGCATCGTTATCCGACACTTTGTGCAGCACCTACCCGGTAAGCAATAACGAGCCATAAGGCTCCATATCTTTATTTTCTCTTCTTTCTCTTTCTCAAAGAAAGGAAGGTTCCCTCGCCCACAAGTTTGCGGGGAAAGGAGAAGATAATGGTGTGGACCAAGCGTCGCTCAAGGAAGTCTAGCCTTACCGGGAAGCAAGCGACAGAAAAGCTAAGTTGCTAAAGTTTGAGCAATCAGTTTTAAAATTTTAAGTTATCTTCCTCAAGCGACCGTACTTTGTATGGAAAACACATGCGCGGAGGAACCAACTCGTAGCTAGTTGCCCTTACTTTGTTTCGAGTCCGCTCAACAACTTAAGTGAGTTGCGATTAGCCCTTACTTTGTTTCGAGTCCGCTCAACAACTTAAGTGAGCTGCGATTGCGCCCTTACTATGTTTCGAGTCCGCTCAACAACTTAAGTGAGCTGCGACTAGTTGCGACAAGGTTTCTTGTCGGTCGCGGCACCTCCAGCAGGCTGCTGACGTCCCGCACTCAGGCTCGCGGCCCAGGTGCCTGCGCCGACAAGTTCCCTAAAAGCGTAGGGCAAAAACATACAAATGAAGGAATCAAGTAAAGGAAATAACATAGCAATCACTATCCGAAATAGAGTTATATTACTAGATAACTCGTCGCAGCTCTAATAGACCGTTCTCATAACATGACCAGCAGCGGCAAGAAGAAAAGAAAACGAGCAGCTCTTCATCAGAAGTTTCTCCTTGGTAGGCGTACGGAGCTCGGCGCCCATGGGAGCTTGATGAAGACGCCATCGCCCGGCCTTCAAATAGGCGCGGGCTGGGGCTCTTCGAACTGCCCGCTGCAGCAGCGGCCCGGAGGGATCGGCGGTCGGCGTGGCGCTGGCGCTCCTTCGGCCTCGGGGCGTCGGTCGATCGCCGGACCCCTGACCCGGCTGCGGCGGCAGCTTTGGCGGCCTCTTTGCCGGCGGGCTCGTCGGTGCCAGCTTCTTCTCCGATGGCAGCGGCGTCGTCAGTATTGCCGCGCGCGTCCTCCTCGCTGGCGGCCCCGGTCTCCATTGGCTCTGTGGCGGATGGATCTGGCGACCGGAAAATGAAGAAAAGTCAAGCAAATATTCAAAAAGAAAATCAGAAGAAGAAGAACACGAGGAAAGTTTTCAAGCGGGAGGATTACATGCTAGGGTCTGCAGTCATGGTCTCCGCCACGGGGATCGCTGGTCTTTGTCCCTTGCCGGAGAAGTCCCCTTGCCGGAGAACGCTCCTTGCGGGAATCCTCCCTTGGCGGTGAAGTCGAAGCGAAGGCATGTCGAGGCGGCTTGAGGCCGCTGGTAAGGCTGCTCTGCTCCTACACAAATCAGCAGTCGGATATCAGCAAAGAAAGGGCACCCATGCACGCCTAACAGCAGGAAGTAAACCATATACTTCTGTTTGGGGGCTCTGTTGGGGCTTGGCGATGCCGATGCCTGTTTTGGGCTGGCCCAACAGCCTTTCGACGCAGGTGTAGCCCTAGGCCGGGGCTCTGTCGGTGTACTAGAGTTGGGGTACCCTAGTATCCCGAACTTGTGCACGGGCAGTTGCAGCCCTCATGGCAAGGCTTGCGGGTGACCGCCAAGGTCCTCCGTGCTTCCTTTGGAGCCATTCAAGAACAAAGTATTCAAGCCAAGGAGAGAGGCCCGGCAAGGCAGGCTTGCCGGGAAGGCCACCCAAGGCACCTAGGAGACAAGGCCCGGCAAGAGGAGCTTGCCGGGAAGGCCCGATGAGCGACAAGCTTCCGGACGCAACAAGACAACAACCGCGTAAGGCGCTTGCCGCGGCAGACCACCACTGCACCTGCGCTCCGGCACATCCATTAACGTGTCATACAGGACCTTTCGGTAGCAGCGTGGCAAGAGGTCAGGACGGCCAGCGGAGCCCGGTGGCAAGCGGCAGCGACAAGATTGCCATCGTGGCAAGCGGTGGCGCCCACGGTCCCTTTACGCACTATTGGGGCGGCGTGAGCGGGCATTTAATGCCTTTGTCCCCTGCCGTCGAGGTTAGGTATGATACACTGTACAAGTAGCTGTACCAACCACTCCTTTTCCATTTTTACCCTTGTCTACGTTGCCACCTGTCGGAGACCCCTTTAGCATATAAAAGGAGGCCCATGCGCAATGTAGAGGGGAGGCTTTTCAGAGGTTCGAAGCCAGAGAACACTCACGCTCAGTCTCGTTAGCAGCTTGTGGGTACTGTAGCCCTCAGCGCTCCTGAGGAAGAACTCAATACACTCAGACATGCAGCAGTAGGAGTGTTATCTCTCTGGAGAGCTCCGAAGCTGGGTAAACCGCTCGTGTGCTTCGCCTCGATCTGCTCTTCGTGCGACCTCCGCCCCCCGCCGAACCGAAAGGGGCTCGGTCCGCCGGTCCCATAGGTGTTCGTGGGCCAGATCAGCCTCCCCCGACACCTACCCCTATTTAGAGCAGTGGAAATCGGGCCGATGGATTGTCCGTGTAATGGGTAGACAGTACTTTCCATCTCCCAAACACTTGGCTTCGGGCAGCCGACGTGGGAGTGGACATTTTGCCGCTTCTTTCGAATTTTGGGACAATAAGCATCCACGTTTACCCTGGCAACTAAATTCAAATCCATTTTGTATTCCTATACGAATCTATATAAATCATTCTATGTGTTTTTATATATCTTCAAAAGGGCGACAAAGATGTATTCCACTGTCATATATGAATATGGTTTACAAATGCCGATACTCAAATTCAGAAGCTAGAATCCAGTTTAAGGTGAATTGAATATTTGAACACATCATGTCCAACTCAAATGTCACACGCAGCATAATGTGTACTCCCATTTAGATATGTACACAAGCGATGTATCAAGATTCAAATACCGAGTCAATCAACCAAGAATGTACATAACTAACAGACATATAAACACTTATAGAGTATATGGATCAATAATATCAACTAACATACATAAGCCAGGCCGCTGTACTTTTCTTTGCTACAACAACATCCTTTTCTTAGCCAAGCTACTACAACATCTTGGCCCTTTCTGATGCATGCCACTTATGGTCCATCTATACTACTATTATTGGTGAATGCACATTCAGCCCGATTGGCATATTTGTAGGTCTGGCACAACAATCAATATGAAATGTCTCCGAGTCTTATCAATTAATACAGACTTGTGCTCAAATACAATTACAAACCAAAAAACAAAAAACAAAAAACAATTATTACATGATATCTAAAACAAATGGTTTCATTGATTACATGAACAAACAACACAAAGGTTATTCAACGATGGAAAGAACATTTCACCTATGATTTACCAAGTGGGAACTTAATTTCCTTTTTTCCTTCAGAACCTTAACAATGTGGCCAGTCTCAGCTTGCTTCGTTTTGAAGTCCACAAAATATTTAATGGTTGTCTTGAGTACTGCTACTAATTGTGATGTTTGCTTCCTCAACATGTCAACTTCATATCTAAGTGCAGAAGCAGAATCTCTTTCTACCACTAGTTTAGCCTCTAGAGCATCGTGATTGGCAATTCATAATGCACGATTGGGCCGGTGCCACTGCTGTGGGATGATACAACGTTCATTGGGACCTCGCTCTTTGATCTTGGGCTAACCTGTTTTGCCATTAAAGTTCTGATTGGATTCAGAAAAGTAGAAGTTAGCAAAACATCTCAATTGGGAGTTATAACAGCAAACAAGTTAAACAAACAAGGAATTAAAGAGTTTCAATTCGATGCTAAAAAGTAGTTATTAACATCATTGTAACCCGTTGTTGCAGCAGCAAAGCAGTTAAACAAACAAGTAGTTATTTAAGTTCAGGCAAACAGGTAATTCTTAACAGTAAGTATCAAACACATAGATAGGCGCAGTCTATAATAGGATTAACAGGCTGTGGCATTATGTAATCAGTAGCAAACTAAATTAAGCCAAGCAACATAATTGAACAATTTTACAATAAGTGGCTAACTAAAATTCCGAGAAGCAGGTAACTAAACTTACGCTAGTTCTTTGTGCAGGCACCTTTGCAACTTCTTTTTCACTTACAAGGTTGTACGAAGGAGTCCATGGCATCAGTTGCTTGGATACGCAGTCCCAATACTTCTTTCTTCCCACACTGCATTGGTAAGTCGAATGCATGGTTAATCTGGTAAGATGGTGCGTCCTTGATATGTTATATGAGGACGTGTAGTCAGACTAGTTGTAGCCACGCACATCACACTGGCTTTTACTTTATATTTCATGCGATTACTTTTGGCATATTGAGATCTAAGCAGTCTACAATAGGATGAAAAGACTGGCATCCTTCACATTATTGGCGAACTCAGTTCATAGAAACAAGCAATTCAACCATTCTGTGGGTAAATCAAAAGCGCCACTGGAATATTTTTCACTACCCCTATCATACCGCATAAAGGCGATGCCACCATAGGGGCTTGTATGGTGACACGCCTCGGGTGGCTCAAAAGTGTGCACCTAGTTTGAGTTGTCCAGGTTGGCCCAGGCTAGTTTTGTTCGTCCCAACGCACAAGCAGGCAATGTAAAAAATGAAGAACAATGTTTCAATTTGGATAGGCCAATAACATAAGTGCAAGGCAGGCCCTATAGCAGGCTCGCGGCCCAAACGAGCGCCTCCCATATCGATCGACTGTAGGAAAAATCCCAATTCATCCGCTCCAGCCTCCAGTCTGGTTTGCTCCTAACCTAGCCGGCGCTGGACAGACCGATACAGCACTTCCTCGCGCCCTTGTTGGACGGCGGTTGCCGGGTTTCAAGAGAACGGAAGGACAAGAAGATGAAGATCCAACCCTGGGTGTAGCCTGCGTGGGAGGCAGCGGCGGCAGCATGGGCATGGCATCGAGCTTGCATAAGCAGACGATCGCAGCTTGCAAGAGTAGCATGCGCAACGAGCAGGTACATCACATCCCTGATTATATCTAATTCAACTCTTCAATTTCTGGCCAATAGTTAAACCTGACGGTGTTGTAAAAATGCTTGTATGTAGGGAATGAATGAGAAAATGAAATCAATTTCTACTTATTTTATAACTCCCCGAATCAATACTTTGGAATCGATGAATCGATGAATCTAATCAAGTTTCCGGTGCAAACATCCAAGCTCATGTTGTTCTTAAGCACGAAGTGTCTAATGAATGCAATTTGGTAATGAAGGATTTGATGCAAACATTTTACATGCTCCTGGTGATGAACATATAGTGCCTAATGAGGCATCTAATGCAAGCATTTTGCAAGCTCCCATTGAAAGATTTAGTGTCTAATGATGATCTCTTATGTTGAGAGAGACATAGAGATTTGCAGGCATTGATGACAAGCAAATTACAGTGCATTTTCATGGCTTGAGGAAACGTCGAGGCCATCTCCAGAAAGTCCTCGTATCATGACAACGTAGCATAAATACTTTTCTAATCTGTTGTTTGAAACTATTGGCATACTTGTGCAGGATAGATATATTGATATGCAGTTTGCGCACTGGTTATAGGTGCAATTACACTTCGATATTTTCAGCCAGAGAACGAATAATGCAAGCAGGTATAGACCATGTTTGTAGTCCGTGTACACCATGTTGCATTTTGTGTTTTTGGTGCTTGCATCATTTAGTGTTTATAATCTGAACTACTTTGGATCATTAGCTGGTTTTCAAAGTGCATGTAGCTTCACACTTCTCAAGTTATGTTGATTTCCGGATTGCAAGTGCCTTCGTATTTTTTATGTTAAATGTTCTCCCCTGGTAACTTGAATTCGTGGATCCGCCACTGCACACAAATCATACACGAGTGCCGGTACAAATTAAATGAAATGCAGGACTTACGCTAGCTCGTTCTACAGGCTCACTGTAGCTCTGCTTGCGCTTGGGATGTTCCATGTACAAGTCCATGTTACCACTTGCTTGGATGTGCAGGCCTTGTGCTCCTTGCATCCCCCTCTGCATTTTCGACACGGTGAATGGCTGATCAAATAAGAGGAATCGACCTTGTTGTTGTACCGGAGGACAGCTACTTACAAGGTTATACTGGTGTGCAGGATGTGTACCAGATCCCGTAGCGCCGTCATGCTTCGCTAAAAAATGGATTTGCTTGTTTCAGATGATATCTCCAGAAGAAATAAGAGTTAAAGTTAGAGTTGGATAGTGTGGAAGCTAAGAGAGCAGTGAAAGGATATCCAAACATCGTCGGAACAGTGCACACGGGAGTGATGTGTGGCTACCTAGTTCAGGCCGGCGTTTGGGCATGCTCGCCTAGCTAGAGTGCGGGTCACTTCAGAGCCGTTGAGGGTGATGTGCTGGCGTTGGCTCACCGCGCATGGATGCAGACCTTGAGTGGCAGCGGAGTGCTACGATGCGGTGGACGAGACCGTTGGTGAAGCCCCAGCGGCCTCGGGTGGCGGAGGCGCGACGATGTGCTCGGTGAAGTAGCCCCGGTGAGCTAGGAGACGGCGTCGGTGAAGTGCACCTGACGCGGTGGAAGTCGGTGTCTATGAGGCACGTCGGTTGCGGCAGCCGATGTTGTCGGTGGACCACCCGGTGCGGTGGACGAGGGCGTAGATGAGGTAGCTCCGGTGCGGTGGTGAAGCGCGACCGTCGTCTTCGTCGTCGTCGTCCGGCCTGAAGGTGGGGAAAGAGACGAGACGAGGGGTGATTCGAACTTTGCTTGGGTTGGCGGCGAATTAGGGATTTGAGATATCTGGGCGCGGAAGGGGACGGTGGAGAAGGGAGATTTTGCAGGGCTGGAATTGGGGCCGCCAGATATTTCAGTCCGAAACGTGGAAGCGCAAACTTATTTTGTCGTCGTCCTTTTTTTTTGGGGGGGGAGGGGGTGGGTGGCTGGGTAGCTGGGTGCTAAGCGTCCGTCCGACACAGGCGACCACCACGACACGACCCTGGTCTGCCTGGTGCGCCTACATTTGAGAATGCAAAAGAATCTTCTTTCATTTGCAAACGAATCTGTATTATTACCATGCCCATGTTTTCCTTGCAATAATTAGTCATTCGAAACGAGATACTATAAATTAATTAATGAGGAGTTATTTGAAAAAAATCGAAACGGTATCCACGCTAACGTGGATTAGAGTGTGTGTCACATAATTAGTTATTTGAATTAGAGTGTGGGTAACATAGCGATCCCCAATTAACGTGGATTTCGCATTTCACTGTATCCACGCTACTTTTTTAATACAAATTCATATGTATATGATGAACACCATGGTAGTGAGAAAACTTTTGGATGGATTCAAACATATGACCTACAAAATAGCACAACAAATTGAGTCAATGTCAACTTTTCAAAACCTAGTATGGCACGAATTCGAAATAATTACCCATATGCATGGTCCTCACTTCAAATCTTACAATGTCCACCGAATTGAAACATCGATATTAAGTCTCGTACTATCTACATTCAAATGTTGTTTTTATCCCCCCCCCCCCACACACACACACACGCTACATACTTCCTGTATCGGTCAATCTTCCTCTCCTAACCACCTTAGGAAGCTATCGGTTTCCAACACACATCCATTCTTTCTCTCCATGTTTCGATCTCTAATTCTCTCAACTACACAACCCCCTTTTTCCACTCTGTTACGAAATATATTTACCTCACACACCCGCCATTGCACCCCATGCCGAGCTCTCTCTCCCCCTCTCCCTCTCACCCTCTCGCGCTAAATACATGCATTGCCTATCTAGCCCCCCAACCTCTCGTGCACACGCACTCACATTGTCTATCTAGGTCACTCCCTCGAGACTGTCTCACTCTTTCTTCCGCACGGCGGGCCACACTCGCTCAATCTCGCTCTCTTTATCTGAGTCTCGTTTAACCTCATTTTCTTTCACACACAAATGATATATCTCCCTGTTCGGGCCTCGATCGACACACTCTATACTCTCTCATGCAGAGTGTCTATCTAGGTCAGTCCATCGAAGCCGCCCCCACTCTTTCGACCTCATGGCGGGCCATGCTCTCTCTCTCTCTCTCTCTCTCTCTCTCTCTCTCTCTCTCTTTGTATGCCTTGATTGACCTCGCTCTTTCTTGGACAAAAACGATATATCACCATGTTTCAGCCCAATTCGACTTATTCACATTGTATACTCTCTCACGCACATTGTCTATCAAGGTCACTCTCTCCAACCCCTCTCACTCTTTCGATCGCACGACGACCCTATGTGATCGATTGACCTTGCTTCCTCCCACGCACAAAATATATCTACACGTCTGTGACTGGATCATCTCTCAAGCTCTATCTTACAGCCCTCACCCTTGCCAAAAGCTCAATCGGACAATATCTCTCCAGCGCATATATATTTGTTCAATGAATGTCGGACGACACTCACTTTGTCTCTCTATCTATATGTCTCTCGGTTGACCTCGCTTTCTCACGCCGTATCTTCCACACATTGGATCTACCTCTCCATCGCTTGCAAAGCCGGAGCAATTTACATTGCGAGGGGCACTCCAACCTTGGATTAATTTGTGTAGGCATTTATTCTGGTCGGTTTAGATTATATTTTCATAGCATTCGGCCCACAACTGCTCAAAACACCGTTGCAACCCCCACAACTCCCCTAGTTGATTTCCCTCTATCTCGGTCATCGCTCTCTCACACGTCCTTTCTTGCCTTCAACGTTGCACCATGGTATTATTGCAAAAATTGTATTGTTCTCTTTAATTAATATAAATAAGCTACAAAACTACACACTGATAGTCCACTTCGAATGGAACAAATTTCGACCCACAAATTAAAGTGATACAAACTACACACCGAGGGGCCCACATGTCATGAAACAAATTTGGACCCATATACAAATTAAAAAATAAAGGACGAGGATCGAACATGCGACCAGGGCCTTCAAGCCGCACGTCAATAGGCAACATACGTAGAACAGCAATGTTTGTTGTACCTCCCTTTGTTCACATAATGTTTTTATATTACCACAGCCTATTTAATTGATAACATGTAATATTATTTTTAGTACTATTCGCCTTCACTTACTGGTGGTTTCCATGTGTGCTCTCTCTCTCCTCCCCTTCTGCGTTTAGACGCATGGGCAAACACGAAGAACTCACGGGCGATGTTGCCGTTGACCATATCTGGACGCGTTCACTAGTTACGGCACCAGTTTCACGTGCTAGGAGCACTAGTCAGTGTGTACGTGCAATGCACGTTAATTTGGAAGTTTATTAAGTGCATGCGGATATTAAGTAGGACATTATTTGCGTGTTATTATGTGATTAGCACTATTTTTGGCATGAAATTAATTGCACGCTAAACGTGTTGAGCGCTCGACATTGAAGCAGTCTAGGTCGTGGCTTGATGACATTTTATATTTAATTTGATACGGCTCTAGCAGAACATTCAATCGATCAAACCATAGATTTTGTTCAGTCTGACTCCGACTTTTAATTATACGACGATCGATCCAAAATAAACGGAAATGATAAACGTTCGGATTTTAAGCATGGCAATACGAACGTTTTTCATGGCAAATTTAGATTACGCGGCGGCGGCGGGGGCGTCTTGCGGTAGGAAGCGGCTCCTTTGCCGTGCTCTGTGTGTCGTCGGGACACTGACCGACAGCGGCGCCTTGCGCCGTTGTTGGCGTACTCCTGGACGTTGGCCTAGCTTCAAGGAAGGCCAAAATGTTCTGGACTTCGCAGCGAGTCAACTGGCGGGAGGAGGTGACTGGCATTGGTGCAAGGAAGTGGTCGACGGCGGCCATCCATGCCGCTGAGGGGGGCACTAGCACCCGCGCGGGGACAGGCGTTGTCAACGGCGCGGCGGAAACATTCGTGTGCACAGGCACCGGCACGGGCGTGCGCGTCAGTGCACGCGCAGGCGCATGCGCTAGCAGGTGCACGGGTGATGAAGTCATGTACCTAGGGTAGGGTCATGGACCTATCCAAGATACCCTCCCCAAGGACATCTCTTGAAGAAAACACCTTTCAGTCAACCTGGAAGGATTCCACTCGACGGACCTGAAGTCACTCGACCACCAGCCAACCACTCGACCGCCAGAAGATCTGCAGTTAGTCTGCACGCAAACAGTCGGTCATTAAGTGGCTTTATGGTCATCATAGCACTTTATGTGGGACATTACCAGTAACTCCCTATCTTAATGTACCTTAATCCCTGCATAACTGAGGGCTGGAGGGGTCTGGTGAACTCTATATAAGCCACCCTCCTCGGTGTAAAGGGTTCGCACCCCTATAACTCATACGCATATACTACGATCGACCGCCTCCGGGCTCCGGAGCGTGGGGCTGTTACTTCCTCCGAGAAGGGCCTGAACTTCGTAAACATCTTGCGTATACAACTACTCCATAGCTAGGATCTTGCCTCTCCACACCTACCCCCATTCTCTTGTCGGGGCTTAGAACCACGACAGTTGGCGCCCACCATGGGGCAGGTGTCTTAGCGACTTGTTGGAGAAGTTGCAGTTTTTCCGATCCCATTCATCATGGTTTCAGGTGGAGTTTTGGTTGAGGGCCGCGAGATCCGTCTCGGTGCGCTCACGTTCATCACCGACGACTCCGCTTGGTTGCAGGAGGCTCCACTCGACGTCGACGCACTCCCCATCCACGGGGCAACACACTTTCGCGCGTGCATCCGCGGCGTCCTCCTGCGGCAGCCGTCGACCCAGTATCGGTCGGCTCTTGTGCCGTCCTCCCTCCCAGTCTCTCACCGGCGCAAGCGCTCCGGTCGGTCGAGGCTTCAGCGGTGGGTGAGGCACGCGGTGGCCCGCCAGTCGGCCACCCCTCAAGTCGCGGCAATCGAGCCCGAGGAATCTCTCTACGGCCTGTTCGATGTGTCGAGTGGCTCCGCAGAGACTACATCCGAGTGCGGTACTAGTGATCCAGCGGCAGAGGTTCTGATGGTCGACGGACCATGCAGTCCTCCTGGTTTCCCCCGCGCAGACGAAGGCGTTGGTGGAGGCGAACCAGCGCAGGCTCACGAAGAGTACCAACCCGAGCCCCTCATTTCGCTGTAGAGGGAGGAGCTTCGTCGCCGGAACATGGATGCGCTTCACACTCCTATCGTTGGAGAAACCCCCGAGGCCCGTGCCTTAGAAGATGCGCGTTTAGCCAACTTGGCTAAGCGCACTCGACTGGAAAATCTCCAGCGAGTGCTCGACGAATGAGCGCAACAACGGGTCCCGTCGTCCAGTCGACGTCAACTCTTTCCACAACCGACTCAGGTATACCGAACTCCCATTCAGAATCTAGCAGCTGCAGCCCGTATAGAATAGTCCATTCAGCCTTCCCAGTCGAAGGCTGGCAGAGGCTTACTCCAGATCAGAGATTTGCTCCGGGCAGCAGGAGATCAAAATTCAGCTGTATCGCAGTCGCGGAACAGGATTCACAGCAGATCCGTCGCTGCGCATACAGTCCAGTCGGCACATAGCCCAAGATCGCCCCCAAGGCGTGAAGGACATGGAGGCCAGCGTGATCAGTATGAGGACCAATTCGATCGTGATGATCGACATCGAGTGCCCACTCCTCCCCCAAGGGGTGGGTCGTATCTTCTCGGCAACCAAGATGATGACGCCTTGACATAGTCTTTGGCGAAGGATTCTGTCGACCCGAGGAACCAGGCTTTGATGCGAGATCCATCATCGTTCAAGGCTTGGTCGACAGGAATAGAGCTCACCGAGAAGGCCATGACAGAAATGCACCTGCTAGCAGCAGAGTACACGTCTCAGGACCAGAGTGTTTTAGCAGAGCCATCAGAGCCGCGGTAATTCCTCCCGACTTCAGGTTGGCGACTGGAGTCAGTAAGTTCACTGGTGAGTCCAAGCCGGATACCTGGCTTGAGGACTACCGAGTGGCTGTTCAGATCGGCGGCGGCAATGATAAAGTGGCCATGAAACACCTGCCTCTTATGTTGGAGGGCTCGGCGAGCATGGTTGAATCGATTAGCACCCAAAGACATCTACACTTGGGAAGATCTTGCCCGAGTGTTTGTCGAGGACATTTGAAGGAACTTGCAAGCGGCCAGCGGGGTTGACAGAGTTGCGATCGTGTGTGCAAAAGTCGAATGAAACTCGAGGATTACATCCAGAGATGGATTACATTGCATCACACGGTAGAGAATGTATCGATCACCGAGGCGATCTGTGCCTTCAAGGAAGGTGTTAAGAACAAGAGTTAAGTTTGAAATTGATTCGGACCGGAGATATGACCACGAAGTCGAATGATGGAGATTGCCACCAAGTACGCCAATGGTGAAGAAGAGGATCGGCTCCGAAGTGGCAAGTACAAGTCAGCCGCTAATGAAACCGGGGGAGGGAACTCCAGTCGGAAACAGAAGCGGAAAGCCGAGCCAGCTGCTCCTGGAGAAGCCTTGGCCGTGACTCCAGGGAGGTTCAAGGGGAAATCCAAGGGGCCTTGGAACCCCAAGAAAGTGAAAGACCAAGATGGAAATGATGTGTTGGACTTGCCATGTCACATTCACACGAAGAAAGATGAAGAGGGTAAACTCATTTACCCAAAGCATACCACTCGGCGATGTCGGCTCTTGATTCAGCAGTTCCAGGGGAAGCAGCCCAAGGACAAGGAGAAGGAGTCGGACAAAGTTGAGGACAAGGAAGATAGTGACGGTGGATACCCCCAGGTCAATTCCACCCTGATGATTTTTGCTGACGTTGAAAGCAAAAGTCGATTGAAAGTTATCAACCGAGAGGTGAATATGGTTGCTCTGGCGACACCCAGTTATCTGAAATGGTCGCAAACCGCCGTCACGTTCGACCAGTCTGATCACCCGACACACATAGCCACCCCTAGGAGGCAAGCATTGGTGGTCGACCCAGTCGTCGAAGGCACTCGACTAACTAAGGTTTTGATGGATGCTGGCAGTGGCCTGGACATACTGTATGCAGAGACGTTGAAAGGGATGGGCATTCCGATGTCCAGACTCAGCACCGGCAACATGAGCTTCCACGGAGTCATTCCTGGAAAGAAGGCTGAGTCACTCGGCCAAATTGCTCTCGATGTGGTTTTTGGTGATTACAAGAATTTTCGTAAGGAAAAGTTGACCTTTCAGGTCGTGGATTTCCAGAGTGCTTATCACGCTATTACGGGAGGCCGGGCGTATGCATGTTTCATGGCTCGACCATGTTATGTATATCTCAAACTGAAGATGCCGGGCCCCAAAGGTGTGATCACTGTCGCGGCAATCGGAAGAAAGCGAAGAGTGTTTTCGAAGGCTCTAAAATCACCGATGCTCGATGGCGATGGTAGAGCTGCAAGAGTACCCGAAAACTGCAGACCCGAGTGATTTGTTGCGAGCCAAGAAGCCGCCACAGAGTCGACATTTCAGTCGTCCGTGAGATGAAACCGATTCATATTCACCCGGTGATCCCAATGCTGCTCCGACTCACATCTCAACAACACTCGACTCCAAATAGGAAGAAGAGCTCATCCGGTTCCTCCGTGAGAAGCTGGGACATCTTCGCATGGAAGCCTCTTGACATGCCGGTGTTCAGGAGGATCGGGCTGAGCATCGTCTATGAGTCGACTCGAAAGTTAAACCTGTCAAAGAACATCTTCGACGGTCTGCCATCCAGAAGAGAAAGGCCATTGGCGAGGAGGTGGCTCGGCTCTTAGCAGCAGAGTTTATCCGAGAGATTTACCACTCCGAGTGGCTCTCCAATGTTGTCATGGTCCCTAAGAAGGACAAATCACTTCGGATGTGCATCGACTTCAAACATATCAATCAGGCCTGCCCGAAAGATCATTTTCCTCTCCCCCGCATCAACCAAATAGTCGACTCAACTGCGGGATGTGAGCGGTTGTCTTCCTTAGACGCCTATTCCGGGTACCATTAGATCCGTCTGTATGGACCCGACGAGATCAAAACAGCTTTCATCACTCCATTTGGGTTCTTCTGTTATGTCACCATGCCATTCGGCCTCAAGAATGCCGGACCCACGTTCATGAGGATGATTCAGAAGTGTTTGCTCACTCAAATCAGTTGGAATGTGGAAGCATACATGGATGACATTGTGGTCAAGTCACGGAAAGGTTCCGACCTGTTGACTGACCTTGCTGAAACATTTGCCAATCTCAGGAGGTATGATATCAAGCTTAATCCATCGAAATGCACATTCGAAGTTCCTGGCGGAAAATTACTCGGTTTCTCGTTTCGAGCGAGGAATCGACACCAACCCGAAAAAGTTGGCACTATACTCCAAATGAAACGCATGCAATGCGTGTGCACGGCGATCGAAGCTTCTTTGGATGCTTGGCCGCTTTAAGTCGATTCATCTCTCACCTCGGTGAAAAGGCATTGCCTCTTTACCAACTGATGAAGAAGTCAGACAAGTTCGAGTGGACTCCCGAAGCTGATGCAGCGTTTGCAGAGCTAAAAGGTCTGCTCTCCACCCAGCCGGTGCTTGCTGCCCCAATCAGCAAGGAGCCGTTGTTGCTTTACATTGCAGCCACAGGACAAGTCGTCAGTACAATACTTACGGTCGAGCGGGAAGAAGAAGTAAAGGCCTTCAAAGTTCAGCGCCCAGTTTATTATCTTTCTGAAGTATTGACCCCATCAAAGCAAAGATACCCTCATTATCAGAAGCTTGTTTATGGGATTTATATGACCACGAAGAAGGTTGCTCATTACTTCTCTAATCATTCCATTACAGTCGTCAACGACGCCCCATTATCAGAGATTTTGCACAACAGAGATGCAACTGGTCGAGTGGCGAAATGGGCGATTGAACTCCTTCCCCTTGATATCAAGTTTGAGGCAAAGAAAGCCATCAAGTCCCAAGCAGTAGCAGATTTCATCACCGAGTGGATCGAACAGCAATTACCGACTCAAGTTCACTCGGAGCACTGGACCATGTTCTTTGACGGTTCCAAGATGCTGAATGGTTCCGGTGCTGGGGTAGTGTTGGTTTCCCCCCGAGGAGATAAGCTCAGATATGTGCTCCAGATTCACTTTGATTCTTCCAACAATGAAGCAGAATATGAAGCACTGTTGTATGGGTTGCGTATGGCCATTTCACTCGGCGTCCGTAGCCTCCTGGTCTATGGCAACTCAGATTTAGTGGTTAATCAAGTGATGAAGGAGTGGGACGCCAGAAGTCCAGCCATGACTGGTTATTGCAATGCAGTGAGGAAGCTAGAGAAGAAGTTCGAGGGGTTAGAGCTTCATCATGTACCCCGACTGAAAAATCAAGCTGCTGATGATTTGGCGAAAGTAGGGTCCAAGAGGGAAGCCATTCCCAGTGATGTGTTTTTGGAGCACATCCACACACCGTCAGTTCAAGAGGATCCTTTCACCGAAGAGGCTCCGCAGCCAAAAAGTGCCACTGATCCGACTGAAGTTGAGGTCCCAGCTGTGGTCGACCTGGTCATGGAAGTCGTGGTCGTCACTCCTGACTGGACGGTGTCGTACATCGCGTATATCCTAAGGAAAGAGCTCCCGGAGAACGAAGAAGAGTCTCGACAGATCGTCCGCCAATCCAAGGCCTTTAATGTGATCAAAGGACAGTTGTACAGAGAAAGCGCCGATCGAGTCGGCCGTAAATGCATAACGCCGTAAGAAGGTCGATAATTCTTGATGATATCCACTCGGGGACCTGTGGTCACCATCGTCCTCTCGGACCATTGTAGCTAAAGCATACCGGCGGGATTTTCTTGGCCAAAAGCAAATGACATGGCAAAGGAAATAGTCGACAAGTGTGAAGGATGTCAGTTCTACTCCAATATGTCACACAAACCCGCCTCAGCCTTGAAGACCATTCCACTCATCTGGCCCTTCGCTGTTTGGGGGTTGGATATGATTGGACCACTGAGAACTGGCAGAAGCGGTTTCACTCACTTGCTAGTGGCAGTCGACAAGTTTACGAAGTGGATCAAAGCTAAACCTATCAAGAACCTCGATGCGTGCACTGCTATCAGTTTCATCAGAGAGTTGATATTCAGATATGGAGTTCCGCATAACATCATCACTGAAAAATGGGTCAAACTTCGATTCTGACAAGTTCAAAGCCTTTTGCGCCTCTCAGGACACGCGGGTCGACTATGCTTCAGTTGCTCACCCCCAGTCGAATGGACAAGCAGAACGAGCAAACAGTCTAATTCTCAAAGGACTAAAACCTCGGCTGATGCGCGATCTCAAGCACGCAGCAGGAGCGTGGGTCGATGAACTTCCGTCGGTTCTTTGGGGATTGAGGACCACTCCTAATCGGTCGACTAGGAGAACTCCATTCTTTCTGGTCTATGGAGCTGAAGCAGTTTTGCCGAGTTACCTTCTTCACAATGCACCCCGAGTCGAACTCTACTCTGAAGATGAGGTGGAGCAAGCCCGGAAAGATGCAGTCGACCTCCTAGAAGAGGAGAGAGAGATGGCCCTGATCCGCTCGACCATTTATCAGCAAGACTTGCGTCGATTCCATGCTAGAAATATGAAGAGCCGAACCTTTCAAGAAGGAGAATTGGTCCTCCGAGTGGATCAACAGAAACCACACAAGCTCGCTCCCACTTGGGAAGGTCCCTTCATCGTCACCAGAGTTCTCCACAATGGAGTATACCATCTTTACAACGTCGATCGCCAGATTGATGAGCCTCGAGCTTGGAATGCGGAGCTGCTCCGCCCCTTTTATACTTAAGTACTCACTCGGGTGAGATGTAATAAAAGTACCTCTGTAGTTTGTTTATCAAAGACAAGAATGTTATAATTTCCTAGTGATTGTTATTATTTTTCGTTTACATGACAAATTTCCCCCTAGTGGGTGGCTTAGCCGCGAACCTGTTTCGCCTAAGTTTGTAAAAAAAAATCCCGGCCGAGTGGAGAGCCAGCCTCCCACTCAGGGCTTAGCTGCGAATCCGCTTCGCCTAAGTATCTGAAAATCCTACCGAGTGGTGAGCTAGCCTCCCACTCGGGGGCTTAACTACAGTCCGAGTACTTGCCTAAGTGTTTAAAATCCTACCGAGTGGTGAGCCAGCCTCCCACTCGGGGGCTTAGCTGCAGTCCAAGTACTCACCTAAGTGTTTAAAATCCTACCGAGTGGTGAGCCAGCCTCCCACTCGGGGGCTTAGCTGTAGTCCAAGTACTCGCCTAAGTATTTAATACAATGTGCGCTTTGCAAGGACAACGAGGTACAGGTCGACTGTTGCCTTCCCCTTTAGAGCTACGACACAAAAAAAATCCTCCTCGGAGGCTTAGCTGCTGTCGGTGTACTAGAGTAGGGGTACCCTAGTATCCCGAACTTGTGCACGGGCAGTTGCAGCCCTCCGCGGCAAGGCTTACCGGGTGACCACCAAGATCCTCCGTGGTCACTTTGGAGCCATTCAAGAACAAAGTATTCAAGCCTAGAAGACAAGGCCCCGGCAAGAGGAGCTTGCCGGGAAGGCCACCCAAGGCACATACAAGACAAGGCCCGGCAAGGCAGGCTTGCCGGGAAGGCCCGATGGCGACAAGCTTCCGGCGCGACAAAGACAACAACAGCGGCAAAGGCGCTTGCCAGACCCTCCTGTACCTCGCTCCAAAGACATCCACTAACGTGTCGCCACAGGACCTTTCCGGTAGCGGCGTGGCGAGGCTGTGCAGCCCGGTCTTGGCTGACAAGCGGCAGCGGCAAGTTTGCCATCGTGGCGAACGGTGGCGCCCGACGGTCCACTGTTTGCACTTTATTAGGGCGACTAGGCGGGCATTTAATGCCTTTGTCCCCTGCCGTCGAGGGTTAGGTATGGTACACTGTACACTGTACAAGTAGGTGTACCAACCACTTCTTTTTCATTTGTACCCTTGTCTACGTTGCCACCTGTCGGAGCCCCTTGAGCATATAAAAGGAGGCCCATGCGCAACGTAGAAGGACGTTGGTCGGTCAGTTCCCCCATGCTCAGTCTCGTTAGCACCTCGTGTGTACTGTAGCACTCAGCGCTCCTGAGCAAGAACGCAATACACCTAGACATGCAGCAGTAGGAGTGTTATCTCTCCGGAGAGCTCCGAAGCTGGGTAAACCTCTCGTGTGCTTCGCCTTGATCCGCTGTTCGTGCGAGCTCCGCTCCCCGCCGAACCGAAAGGGGCTCGGTCCGCCGGTCCCATAGGTGGTCGTGGGCCAGATCAGCCTGCCCCGACATCTTTGGCGCGCCAGGTAGGGGCGCGTCGAGGTTGTGTGAACCTGATCCGGCGTCCACGCAAGCTCCACCATCATCTTCATCAACATGCCACCGAAGAAGAAGGCTTTGGCGGCAGAAGCTCCGTCCGCGTCGAACCCACCGCCACCGGAGCAAACGGGTGGTGGGGTAGACGCTGGCGGCAGAATGGACGGCGACGGGGGAGCTCACGGTGCTGCTAAGTCCAAGGACAAGGCTGCGCAGACCTCGGCGTCCGTACATGCACCGCGCTCGTCTCAGGAGGCGCGGGACCGACAGCGTCATGGCATTCACAATGCCATACGCTCGTTGGACCAAGATCGAGCTGGTGGATCTCGGGATGCTCAAGACCGGCATGCACACTAACATGCTGGCGCGAGCGAGGCACGGTCGCCCGGACGGGATACTGCTCCTTCTAACATAGTTAGAAGTCCGAGCATATCCCTCTCCTCGCGCCGTTCGCCATTGCCACCCACCACTCCAGCAGAAGCTTTGGCGAGAGCGCAACTGCTCCTGGATTACACCTTAGCGGCCGACAAAGGTCGACGAATGGAGGCCACCATTCGTAGTCTCATCGCTGGCTTTAACGGCGGCGTTCCATGACAACCGAGTGCATCGTTGCCGCGGCAGGACTGCCAAACACGAGCTGGTGGCGACAAGACCGGTGGGGTGCAACCACCATGCACTCTCCGCCCGAAGGCCAAGATCGCCCGACTCGCCGGATCCACCCGACAGCGACTCCACCGTCGCCGGATCCACGAGCTCGTCGCGATCAGCGCCAAGTTCTTCACGAACGACAACAAGAAGATGCTCGAACTTCGCATCGGCGCCAAGAGAAGCGGCGTCAATCCGACAAGCGCGCTGGGCCTCTGTTGACATGCATGCGCCCGGAGAACCAGGCGACTTGTCGTACGCGGTAGGTTTCCCTGCGTTCACTAGTGAGCTGCGGCAAGTCCAGTGGCCCAGTAAGAAAAACTTCAAGCCAGACGTACCAGAGAAGTACGACGGCAAGACACATCCGTCGGAGTTCCTCAGCATCTACACCATCGCGGTGCAAGCTGTCGGGGGGCGAGACGACAAGATCCTTGCCAACTACTTCCCTCTGGTGCTCAAGCCCAATGTCAGATCCTGGCTCATGCACTTGCCGGACAACTCCATATCTTCTTGGGCAGATCTATGCCATCAGTTTGTCGGCGCCTTTACAGGCGGCCGCAAGACCCATGCCCAAGAAAGCAACCTTCATCTGCTCACCCCTGCGCAAGTATATTCAAAGATTCAGCCGTGTACAGCACAACATCCCAGATGTCCACCCTGCCGCGGTGATCAGCGCGTTCCATCAGAATGTGCGAAACCGCAGGATGCGGGAGGAGATGGCGATGTGCAAGATCGAAGGACGTCGATGAGCTATATGTCCCTGGCCGACAAGACGCGCAGCTGAGGAAGGAGGAGACTCAAGAGAATCTTGAAGCGGGAGGATCCGATAGTGAGGAGACCGCCCGGCAAAGAAGAGCCGGTGGCGGGCAACAAAGAAGAAGAAAGGCAGAGATGTACTGGTTGTCGAGCAGTCCGGCGACGGAGGTGGTGCCAAGAAAGCCAAGGCTGGTAGCTCCGGCAAGGAGGTTGCCGCTGGCACCAACTGCCAGTCTGTGGTGGCCGCCGACAAGCAGGACGGCTCCGGCAAGCAGTACTGCAAGATCCACCGCACCAAGGGTCATGACCTCCAGAGCTGCAAGAAGGTCGAGCAGCTTGTCGAGCAGCAGAAGGCTGAATACGAGCGACGCGACAAGGAGAAGGCCCGGAGGGTGCTTTGGAGGAGCTAGCAAGAAGCGCCCGGCCGGGAGGACGCCTTGTGGCAAGGCCAAGCAGGCTGACAGGAGACAGACCTCCTCGTGGCGCGACAAGGATGACGATAGCGGCAGCGATGAAGACATGGATGATGACGAGGCCGATGAGCAGGAGTTCCAGAAAGCCACAGAGGTCCTGTGCGTTGACGGCGGTGCTTCTTTGCATACTTCACACCGCCAACTCAAGCAGTGGATGCGGGAAGTCAATGCAGCAGAACCATCCGTCGAGTCACGCAGGCCTCTGAAATGGTCCAGCACGCCTATCATCTTTGATATTGAGGACCACCCTGATCGTGTAACTACGGTCGGGTGCTTGCAGATGTTGGTCTCACCAACTATCCGCAACCTCAAGGTCACCAAGATGTTAGTTGACGGCGGGGCCGGCTTGAACCTGATCTCCTCCGCGGTGCTCCAAAAACTCCAGATACCTGATGGCGAGCTCGAGGAGACCGGCACTTTCCAAGGAATCAATCCGGGAAGGAGCAAGCCGAAGGGAAAGATCACATTGCCGGTGACATTTGGCAGCAAGTTGAACTTCAGGACTGAGAGGGTCACTTTTGACGTTGCTGACTTTCCATTGCCTTACAATGGGATACTTGGCTGTCCAACACTCGCCAAATTCATGGCGGCCTCTCACTATGCCTACAACATGCTGAAGATGCCAGGCCCGATAAGTGTCATCTCTGTCCCTGGCGACAAGAAGGATGCTCTTATCTGCGCCGACAAGATCTACCGGAAGCAGCGGTACAGCAGTTGCAAGCCACTTGCATTGAAGCTCCGGGGAAGAAGACCAAGTCCGGCAAGAGCTCGATGCCCACTCCGGCAAGCGCACCTCTTGGTGCTGCGCTACCGTCGAGGACGCACCATCGAGCTCCACCGGCAAGTGTAAGAAGACGATGGCAGCTCCACCGGAGACCAAGAGGGTGTCCGCCAAGGAGGACGGCACTGGTGGTACTTTCACCATCAGTGCCTCTCTCGATCCTAAATAGGAAGGCGCGCTCGTTGCTTTCCTGCGGGCGAACGTCGACGTGTTTGCATGGCAACCGTCTGACATCCCTGGTGTTCCCAGGAAAGTAATTGAGCACCATCTTACCGTTTGTCCTCATGCGCGGCCCGTCAGCGAAGAAGTCGAGGAAGCGGCGGTGGAGCGTCAAGAGTTCATCGCAGAAGAAATCAAGAAACCGGAAGCAGCGGGCCTTGTCGAGGTGCTCCATCCTACGTGGTTGGCCAATCTTGTAGTTGTATGCAAGGCTAACGGGAAATGGAGGCTTTGTATCGACTTTACCGATGTCAATAAAGCTTGTCCCAAAGACCCATTTCCTTGCGGCGCATCGACCAGATTGTTGACTCCACTACCGGATGTGATTTGCTTTCATTTACGGATGCATACTCGAGGATATCATCAGATCTTCATGGCGTAAGAGGATGAGGAGAAGACCGCATTCATCACCCCATGTGGCACATCTTTGTTTTGTCTGGATGCCCTTCGGGTTAAAGAATCTTTGGTTAAACATTTGCAAGAGTAGTCATGACGCTTTTGAGCCGCAAATGCACAGAAATGTGGAAGCATACATGGATGACATAGTGGTCAAAAGCAAGGACAAAGCGACCCTGGTTCAAGATCTAGACGAAACCTTTGCAAATCTGCGCAAGATCAACCTCAAGCTCAACCCTGAGAAGTGTGTGTTTGGTGTCCCTTCCGGCAAGCTTCTCGGGTTCTTCGTGTCTCAGCGGGGAATTGAAGCCAATCCCGACAAGATCAAGGCCATTGAGCAGATTGAAGCACGAAAGCGCGTCAAGGATGTACGAAGGATTGCCGGTTGCATAGCTGCTCTCAGCAGGTTTATCTCTAGATCTGCTGAGCGTGCCCTGCCATTCTTCAAAATTTTGAAGAAGGCAGGTCCGATGCAATGGACTCCGGAAGCGGAGGCTGCGCTGCAGGACTTGAAGAGATACCTGTCCTCGACTCCAACACTTGTCGCACCTAAGCCACAAGAGAAGTTGCTGCTATATATAGCGGCAACCAATCAAGTGGTTAGTGCTGCACTAGTAGCGGAGAGGGAGGCGGATGATGAGCTAGCAACCATGGCAGGTGCATCCAGCGACAAGCAGGGGGCTTCACCGGCAAGCTCTGGTCCCGACAAGGATGGATCTGCGCAGACGCATGAGAAGATGCAGAACAGAATGGTGCAGCGCCCAGTTTACTTTGTCAGTTCCCATACGCAAGGGGCTAGGTCAAGGTACTTTGGTGTGCAGAAATTGCTTTTCGGCCTCCTCATGGCCTCGAGAAAGCTGCGCCATTACTTCCAGGCACATGAGATCACAGTTGTCACTCGTTTTCCGCTGAAAAGGATACTGCAAAATCCAGAGGCGACAGGCAGGATTGTCGAGTGGGCACTGGAACTGTCAAGCTTTGGCCTCAAGTTTGAGAGCACTTCAACTATACAAAGCAGAGCATTGGCGGAGTTCATAGCAGAATGGACGCCAACACCAGATGAAGAAATTCCGTAAGCGAGCATCCCCGTCAAGGAAGCAAGCAAAGAGTGGCTGATGTACTTTGATGGTGCCTTCTCGTTGCAAGGCGCCGGTGCCGGCGTGCTACTTGTCGCACCCACCGGAGAGCACCTCAAGTACGTAGTCCAGATGCACTTTCCCAAGGAGCAAGCAACAAATAATACTGCAGAGTATGAAGGTTTGCTTGCCGTCTCAGGATCGCAGTAGACCTTGGGATCAAGAAGCTCGTTGTCAGGGGTGACTCGCAGCTTGTTATCCGCCAAGTGAACAAGAATTATCAGAGTCCGTTGATGGAAGCGTATGTTGATGAAGTGAGAAAGCTAGAAGAGCACTTTGACGGCCTGCGGATGGAATATATTCCAAGAGCTCGAACGACATTGCCGATGGTCTGTCAAAGTGCGCCGCACTTAAGTTACACAATGGAACCAGGGATCTTTGTGCTCAAGCTGACTCAACCGACTGTAACGCCATCAGCTGGACAGAACAAGAAGAGGAAGTTGGTCTCTGGTAACTACTTTCCGGCAGAGCTTCCCGAAGCCGCCGCCAAGAAGGTCCCTAAGATCGATGCCAACAGTGCTGAGGAGCAGTCTGCTCCGACAAGCCCTAGGATTTGTTTCATTGAAGCAGACGCTCCCGACAAGCTTTGCCCCGGCAAGCTTGCCGGGGAACGTCAAGCTCCGGCTGAGCCGCTGGTTCTCGCCGCGGAAGCTGATGTTCCCGCAGCAGCAGATGTGCCTTTAGTCCTTGTTGTCGAGCCACAAGCTCCAGCATGGTAGCGACAAATTGTCCATTTCCTTGACAGGAGAACTTCCGAAGAGCAAGAAGAAGTGGAAAGAGTAGCCCGGCGGTCAAGTATGTACCAGTTTGTCGATAGCACAGCATGTAAGAAGACTCAACGGTGTGAAATTGAAGTGTATTCACCGAAGGCGGACAAAAAGCTGTTGGCAGAGATACATGGAGGCATATGTGGTCACCACATTGGCGCCAAAGCACTTGCCGGCAAAGCATTCCGGCAAGGTTTCTTTTGGCCGACAGTCCTCCAGGATGCAACTGCACAAGTAACCAAGTGTGAAGCGTGCCAGTTCCACTCCAAGCAGATACACCAGCCAGCTCAAGCTCTCCAGACGATCCCTTTATCCCGGCCATTTTTGGTGCAGGGCTCGACATCCTCGGCCCCTTTCCCCGAGCTGTCGGGGGCTTTGAGTACTTACGTTGCAATCGACAAGTTCACAAAGTGGCCGGAAGTGGAAGCAGTGAGGAAGGTGACAACACAGTCAGCAGTCAAGTTCTTCAGGTCGATTGTTTGTCGTTTCGGTATCCCTAACAGGATCATCACCGACAACGGCACGCAATTCACAAGCCACACCTTCATGCAGTACGTCCAAGATCTTGGCGCCAAGGTGCCTTTCGCTTCATTGCTCATCCAGAAGCAACGGTCAGCGGAGAGGGCAAATGCTGAAGTGCTGCGGGCTCAAGACCAGAACTTTCGACGGGCTGCCTGGTCGCGGAAGAAAGCTGGATCGAGGCTGCGGTGGTTCTTTGGTTGATCAGGCGATCGGCAGCGCCAAATCGAGCCGCGGCGGAACACCTTCGCTCTAGTCTATGGAGCGAGGCGATTCTCCCCACGTAACTTCGTATGGATCGCCTCGAGTGCTCGCTTATGATGAGCTTGAGCAAGAGCAGCTGCGGCAAGATGACGCTGCTCCTTGAGGAAGGATCGTCTTTAGGCTCTTTGTCTGAGCTGCTCGGTACCCGGCAAGCTTTGCGCCCGCTACCATAAGCCGCAAAGTGAATGCCGAAGTCTCGAGGAAGGCGACCTTGTTCTTGGCGCGTTCAGTCCGCCAAGAATTCCAACAAGTTGGCCTTGAAGTGGGACGGCCCTTATCGGGTGAAACGAGTCACTAGGCCTGGCGCTGTCCGCCGTGAGACCGAAGATGGCATTCCGGTGAGCAACTCCTGGAACATTGAGCATCTTCGTAAGTTTTACCCGTAGGGCGCGGTTGCCGGAACCTGTTCCGGCAACCACCTTTTGTACAAGTCTTGCCGCTGTTGCATGTAATCCTTTGTACAAAGCCAGGCGCAGACCCCGTGCATAAGTAAAGCTAGCGTGCTTCACACATCTTGTCAATTTCATGCTTTTTACTTCTATTTGCATGCATTATCTGACACTTTGTGCAGCACCTACCCCTGGTAAGTAATAACGAGCCATAAGGCTCCATATCTTTATTTTCTCTTCTTTCTCTTTCTCAAAGAAAGGAAGGTTCCCTCGCGCACAAGTTTGCCGGGGGGAAGGAGAAGATAATGGTGTGGACCAAGTGTCGCTCAAGGAAGTCTAGCCTTACCGGGAAGCAAGCGATGTAAAAGCTAAGTTGCCAAAGTTTGAGCAATCAGTTTTAAATTTTTAAGTTATCTTCCTTGAACGACCGAACTTTGTATGGAAAACCTGTGCGCAGAGGAACCAACTCGTAGCTAGTTGCGCCCTTACTTTGTTTCGAGTCCGCTCAACAACTTAAGTGAGATGCGACTAGTTGCGACAAGGTTGTTTGTCGGAAGCGGCACCGCCAGCAGGCTGCTCACGTCCCGCACTCAGCGCTCGCGGCTCAGGTGCCCGCGCCGACAAGTTCCCTAAAAGCATAGGGCAAAAAAAAACATACAAAGGAAGGAATCAAGTAAAGGAAATAACATAGCAATTGATACCCAAAATAGAGTTATATTACAAGATAGCTTGCCGCAGCTCTAATGGATTGTTCCTATGACATGACCAGCAGCGGCAAGAGAAAGAAATGGGCGGCCTAATCTCTGCGATCGCCCTCAACCCTCTTGATTCCACTCACCCTGTCCACAATGGGTGCGACAAGGATCTTGAGCGCCTCCACATCAGCATCCGGCGGCAGGGACTTGAGGACGTTGGTGAGGTTGAGGCCTGGGTTGTGGAAGGCCACCTTCATCAGCACCTTCGGGAGAGCTCCCGCGCAGATCTGGCGCGACTCCTCGGCTAGCTGCTTTGGGACTTCTTCCCGGAGTCGCTGGAGGCCCTTCACCACGCCCTTGAAGAACAGGCTAAGCTTGGCACTGGGTTGGAGGTGCTCGTCGGAGGAATATCCAAGATCCACCATCCCCAGCTCCATCAGCTCCCTGTGGATGGCTGCAGCAGTATCCACGAGACCCTCGGTCCAAAGGCTCCACGTTCTCCCTCAAGGCACTCTGGCGGCGACAAGACTCGCCCAGCAGCTCCTCGTCGGCCTTGATCTTCTCCTTCAAGGCCACCTCCCGCTCCTTGGCGCCCGTCCAGCGTCTAAGTCAAAGTAGTTAGCTTCAACTCAAGATCTGCATTGGAGTCCCCGGCGGCGCTGAGGCTCCTTGCTCCTCTCGGCGAGGCGGCCCTGCAGCTCGCCAAGAGTGTAGGCGTCCTTCTCGCGCTCGTGCTTGAGTGCAGCAAGCTCCTCGCCGCTCTTCTTGAAGCTGGCCTCCAACTGCGCCACCTTCGTCTCCAGCTCCTTCTTGGCGGCCTCGGCAGCTGTGGCAGCATCCTTTGCTTCCTTGAGAGCCCCGCCAAATGTTTGCTCGCGCATGGCAAGATCCTCCTCGTGGCTGTCAAGGTTAACCTTCCGCTGCGCCAACTCACCTTCCTGTGAGGCGGCTTCTCGGCGGCAACCCATTGTTCCTCCTCGGCTTGACCTTCTCGAGGATGAAGGCCTTGCGCTCCTCGACGAGTTGCTCCCGCTCCTCCGCCAAGGACCGGAGAGCTTCACTGGTTCGCCCCGGAGCTCCTCCCGCTTCTCAATATCTGCTCCCGCCTTAGCGACAAAGCGCTTCCGGGATTCCAATTGTCGGGCGCGATGAGCAACAGCAGCTTCGCAGCTGCTCCTCCTCGAGCTTCGCCTTCTTGCTGCTTGGCGCGTCAACCAGCGTGAGCCCGGCGGAGCAGCAGCTCTTCATCGAAGAGTTTCTCTTTCGTCCGCCACAGGCTCGACTCCCATGGGAGCTTGATGAAGACGCCATCGCCGGCCTTCAAATAGGCGCTGGCCGGGCTCTTCGAGCCCAACGCTGCAGCAGCGGCAGATGGATCGGCGGTCGATGTAGCGCTGGCGCTCCTGACCTCGGTGCGTCGCTCACGATTGCGGACCCGTCGCCAACTTCTGCGGCGGCAGCTTTGGCGGCCTCTTCGCCGGCGGGCTCGTCAGCGCCGGCTTCTTCTTCCACGGTGGCGGCTTCATCAGTGTTGCCGCGCACGTCCTCCTCGCCGGTGACCTCGGTCTCCATTGGCTCTGTGGCGGACGGATGAAGAAAGTTAGGCAAATATTCAAAGACAAAATTAGAAGAAGAAGAACACAAGGGAAGTTCTCAGGCAAGCAGATTACCTGCGCTGGGGTCTGCGGTCATGGTCTCCGCCGCCAAGGGATCGCTGGTGTCGTCCCTTGCCGGAGAGCTGCCCCTTGCCGGAGAAGTCTCCCTTGCCGGAGAACGCTCCCTTGCCGGGGGATCCACCCTTGGCGGCGTAGTCGAAGCAGAAGGAGGCTGCTCTACTCCTAGACAAATCAACAGCCAGATATCAGCAAAGAGAGAGCACCCATGCACGCCGAACAGCAAGAAGTAGACCATATACTTACGCTGGGGGTTGCTCTGAAGAAGAGTTGCCTCATCCGGCAAGGAGGTCTCGGACGCGCCTCCTGCTGTCGCAGTGGGCTCGTCCTCGACGATGATCACCGGGGTCTTGGCTCTCTTCGACATTCTCTGGGCCAGCGTCCTGAAAAGGAATGGGTTCAGAGTAAAGCAAATCGGATACAAGACAAAACAACAAATCGAAGAATTACAAGTACAGCAAGGAATCTTACTCTTCTTCTTCCTCGTCGGAGCTGGCCGGAGAGGTCAAATTTGGCCCACCTCCGATGCACCCAGGCGGAGATGGGTTCCCTTGGGCTGGCTTGGCGAGCGGAACTGGTGATGCGAGGGCCCGCTCCGGTGCCGCGGCGTGAGGTGCTCCAGCGGCAACAGTGCTTGCCGCGGTGGAGCGGTCTGTCGCTGCGGCTGTTAGCCCGTCTGCCCGCCCGCTGCGTCTCCGGCCTTCTTGAAGACGCCTTCTTGGTGGAGCTGGTGGCTCCGCTCGCGGCAAGCTGCTTGGAGGCGGGGAGGATGCACCCTCGGCGGGTTCGCTCGACTCGGCTTCAGGCTCGGCAAGCTCCTCCTCGCCGGCAAACTCCTTTCGCTCGACAAGGCTTGCCGCCTCGGCTGCCTCTGCCTCCTCCACAGTGAAGCCAAACTCGCCCGCGGCTGCTGCCGCCTCTTCCAGCCTGGTGACGATGCGCTGCCTCTCATCTTGATGAGTGTCATGGTGAGGCCCTCTGCCGTCCGGGGCGGACCGGCATTTCCACCAGATTGTCAAAGAACTGCCGCCGGCGTCATCTGCGGCTCTTGCCAAGTTGGGACAATTCCATGTGAGTCGCATGACGGCATCATTACCGCGGATGTGGTCAAGCCTTGAGTTGTTGCACAGCGGAACGACGCCCCTCGGCAACCTAAACATCTCCGGATGATCAGGATCGGGCTTGAACAGCTCTAAGAGCATCGCGTCAAGCTCCAAGACGGTGAAGTTGAAGTTGAGGCCCGGGCGCAGCCTCATGATATCTGCTGCGTTCTGAAATTCCCAAGCAGGTCTCCTTCTCTCACGCAAAGGGGCGTCTGGCCCGGCGAAAGTCCAGCGCCAGCGGTGCCTACGGTGAGTCCGGCAAGTCTGAGGCGGAGGATTCGGGTGACTGCGATCTTGACCTAAGCGTCCTCCGGGGCCAGATTGCTCCAATCATTGCAGCGCACTCTCTGGGGTTTGGCGGGCGATAAATGGCTGCGGGTTCTCCTCAACAATCCAGCACCAATCTGCCCTCCACTCCTCCCATTTGCTACGGAGCTCTCCCTCCAGATAAGGTTCCTTCTTGCCGACCCTGGAGATCCAAGCGATTCCTCCGGCAAGGGGCTCTCCTCTCTCAACATGGGGTAAAAAGAAGTGGCAGAAAAGGGCTACATTTGGGTGGACTCCGACAAAGTTTTCGTAGAGATGTGCGAAAACTGCCATGGTCAGAACGGCGTTGGGGGTGAAATCAAGGAGGCGGAACCCGTAGGTGTTCATAATGTCACAGAAGAACTCAGAGAAAGGCGGGCAGAAGAGCACGAAGAAGGGATACCCAGTCGGGGCCAGTTCCGCAGCAGCGGCGGGAATACCTTCGTCGGATGCCTGCGTCTCCGTCGACCGGAAGAGGTAGTAGTTCTCCTCGGCTCCCTCACGGCGGTGAGGGGAAAACTGGCCCGCTCCCGTGGCGCCGCAAGCCGCTGCGCCTCGGCCGACTTCACGGCCTTCCCTTGTCGGCTTTCGGGCCCATGGCGGAGGCGGTGGAGGAGATCGGCGGCGTTGAGGATCTTTGGTGGCGATGGAAGCGGAGCGCCGCTCTCTTCAGCCTTGAGAAGAAGGGGGGGCAGCGGTGGTTTTTCGATGGGACAGCAACTGGCAAGGTAGGCGGCCTGCCCCTGTTTCCCCTGCTTATAAAGAGGGAGGGGCGGACGTTCCGTTATTCCGAATAAAGAAACCCCCACGATCTCGCCCACGATCTCTCACACGACGCCACGTTCGATGCGTGCCTGCCTGTGGGGGCGCGTGGTGGTCCGGGGTGAGTTATGGTGTGACCGGGCCGCGTGTGCCCGTGCCTGTTTTGGGCCTGGCCCAACAGCGCTCGGCACCGTGTGTGGCCCAGGCCCGAGGCTCTGACCGGTGTACTAGAGTAGAGGTACCCTAGTATCCCGAACTTGTGCACGGGCAGTTGCAACCCTCATGACAAGGCTTACCGGGTGACCACCAAGATCCTCCGTGGTCACTTTGGAGCCATTCAAGAACAAAGTATTCAAGCCTAGAAGACAAGGCCCCGGCAAGAGGAGCTTGCCGGGAAGGCCACCCAAGGCACATACAAGACAAGGCCCCGGCAAGACGAGCTTCTTGGGAAGGCCCGATGAGACAAGCTTCCGGGCGACAAAGACAACAACATGACAAGGCGCTTGCATGATGACCACCTCCCTGTACCTCGCTCCAGCACATCCACTAACATGTCGCCTCAGGACCTTTCCAGCGCGTGGCGAGGCTGTGCAGCCAGCTTGAGGTGGCAAGCTGCAGCAAGTTTGCCATCGTGGCGAACGGTGGCGCCCTGACGGTCCCTGTTTGCCTTTGTTAGGGCGACTAGACGGGCATTTAATGCCTTTGTCCCTACGTCGTGGTTAGGTATGGTACTGCAGCACCTTTGTACAAGTAGGTGTACCAACCACTTCTTTTCCATTTGTACCCTTGTCGACGTTGCCACCTGTCGGAGCCCCTTGAGCATATAAAAGGAGGCCCATGCGCAAAGTAGAAGGAGGTTGGTCGGTCAGTTCCCCCATGCTCAGTCTCGTTAGCAGCTCGTGTGTACTGTAGCACTCAGCGCTCCTGAGCAAGAACGCAATACACCTAGACATGCAGCTGTAGGAGTGTTATCTCTCCGGAGAGCTCCGAAGCTGGGTAAACCTCTCGTGCTTACCTCGATCTCTGCTCTTTCGACCTCCGCTCCCGCCGAACCGAAAGGGGCTCGGTCCACGGTCCCATAGGTGTTCGTGGGCTGATCAGCCCTGCCCGGCAATTGCAGTCGATGCTTGCCTAAGTTTGAAAAATCCTACCGAGTGGAGAAAACCTCCCACTCGGGGGCTTAGCAACAGTCAAGATTTCGCCTAAGTTTGAAAATCCCTACCGAGTGGAGAGCAAACCTCCCACTCGGGGCTTAGCAAGCAGTTTAGTACTACGCCTAAGTTTGAAAAACCTACCGAGTGGAGAGCAAACCTCCCACTCGGGGGCTTAGCTTCTGATTCGATGCTACTCGCCTAAGTATCTTTAAATCCTACCGAGTGGAGAGCAACCCTCCCACTCGGGGGCTTAGCAGATCCAAGACTGCGCCTAAGTATCTGAAAATCCTCTACCGAGTGGAGAGCAACCCTCCCACTCGGGAGGCTTAAGCTGCAGTCCGATGCTACGCCTAAGTACGAAATCCATCCCGATCCGCAAGGACAACGAGGTACAGGTCGACTGCTACCTTCTCCTTCGGAGCTACGCCACAAGTACAACGTGCGCTCCATCCCGATCCGCAAGGACGACGAGGTGCAGGTCGACTGCTCCCTTCTCCTTCGGAGCTACGTCACAAGTACAACGTGCGCTCCATCCCGATCCGCAAGGACGACGAGGTGCAGGTCGACTGTTACCTTCTCTTGCGGAGCTGCGCCATAAGTACAATCCGAACTCCATCCCTACCTGCAAGAACAATGAAGTGTAGGTCGACTGGATCCACCTCAGAGCTGCATCTCAAACAATAAAGTATATTCCGAGTGAAGAACAAGGTTCGCTCGAAGGCAAATGAAAGCACATTCGACGATAAGTAAAGTTCGGATAACATCTTACGGATGCAGAAGTACCCAGGCATCAAGCCTGTTAAAGTTTATCGATTACAAGACCACTCGGCATTCCGAGGCAAATTTAAGACGAAGCATATAAGTTTTTTACTCCTCAGGTGGAGGACTGGAAGGCGCGACGAACTGGTCCAGGTCGACCCCGTCAGCGATCCGAGTGGCAGCAGCAATGAAAGTCTCCATGAAAGATTGGAAATCATGCTTCTTGGTATTGGCAACTTTGACGGACGCCAGCTTTTCCTCTCGCGCCTCCTTGCAGTGAACGCGGACCAGGGACAGAGCAACATCAGCGCCACACCTGGCAGAAGATTTTATCCATTCCTGCACTCGACTTGGAACGTCATTAGGTCGAGTCATTAAAGACTCGAGGTCATTTTGAAGCGTCTCGTCTGGCCAGAGTGTCGAGCCAATGCGCGACACCGCAGCCTTCAATCGAGCGAGGTAATCCACTACAGCAGCGACACAAGACTCCAGTCGGAGGACATTCATGGCGGCTTCATCCTTCACGGGAGAGTTAATGGGGTCCAGGCTTGTCTCCACTCGAATAGTCTCTTCTTCGAAGTTCTGACAGAATTCTGCAAACACAACTTGAGTTCAAGCTAATGGTTCTGTGATGAGTCGGTGATAACAAGTCACTCGGATAAGAGGAATTACCTTCAAGCATGAGGAATAACTTCTTGGCGAGCCCTCCCGGATAAGCCTCCAGATCGTTCCTCTTCCCCTTGATTCGCCCAGCCTTGTCGCTCGAGCTATCTTGTCGTTCTTGATTCGGCTAACCTCCTTGTTGGCGCGTCGAGAGCAGCTTTCAGATTGGCGTTCTCTTCTTCAAGTTTTCCGGTGAAGACAGCTTCTCTTCCGCGAGCTTGGTTTTGTTCAAAGCCGTTTTCTGCGCCTCGGCAAGGTCATGATCCTTCTTCTTCAGAGCCTCCTCCATTTTGTCTGCAAAATGACAGCAAGATCAGAATTAGGAAGGGACAGAAAGAAAAAGACAGTCGTCAAGTTCTCACTAGCCATACCTTTCGCCTCGTATCTCACCTTCTGCAAGTTCTCCTGAGCAAGCTTCAAGTCAAGGTTGAGCTGGATCTATTTGTTTTCCAATTCAGTATAGCGAGCCACAAGCCCACAGGATTTCTGTGAAGAATCAATCGACAGACATCAAAGATAGGTTACTTCCGAGTGACTAAGAAAAATCATTGCGTTTCTAAGACTACAGCCGAATCAAAATATTCGACAGTAGTCTCGGGGACTACACCCAGTGGGTGCACTTAGCGTGCCCCCACTGGTCTTTCTGACTCGGTTCGATCAGTCGACCAAAAAAAGAAAGAAGAGAGAGTTCTGCAGACTACGGTCGCCAGCAGTCCACCATAGTCTCGGGGACTACACCCAGTGGGTGCACTCAGCGTGCCCCCACCAGTTTCAAGATTCCATTCGACATGGTCCGACCAGACTGAGTGAAGAAGTTATCAAAGAAATACAAAGTATAAAGACTACGATCGACTGCCAGCAGTCCAACATAGTCTCGGGGACTACACCCAGTGGGTGCACTCAGCGTGCCCCCACCAGTCCAAAAATTCAGTCGACACACCCAGCGGGTGTACAGATACGGAGATCTTCAGAAAGAAGAGTTTTTTAGGTAGCATATGCTAACAGAACAAGTGGTGATCAACTAACCTGGACGTTGCTCTGAAGAGCTGAGCTGGCATCATAGGCCGCCTGGCTGGCTTCCCGGACCACCTTCACTTGCTCCATCATGATCCCCGCTTGGCGTATAGCCTCTCTAGCAGCACTCGCTTGGTCCTCTGGGACATGGTGCATGGCGAAAAGGGAAGGCGGATCAGCAGTCGATGATGAAGGCCTGATACTCGTCAGCGGCACAGCGAAGGACACGGAAGTCTGAGTGATGTTGCCACCCTCATGAAGCAGCACCTCAGGCACTGATGCAACCTCATCAGCCTTGCCAGCAGGCACCTTCTTAGTCCTCCTCCGCCTCAACGGCGCCTCATCATCATCATTGGGGAGATCAATGACATGAGGAGGGACTACAGGAAAGATTCAAGGTTAAAAACGGAAATCCAGTCGACCAAAAGCGAAACTACAGAGATCATACCAAGGTTAGAGGTGGCAGCATGTTCCATCTCCTGGTCTTCGTTCTGGTGAGGTCTCGGAGGTAGCAGCTACCGCAGATTTCAGAAATCGGTTGATCGACCAACAAGTCGACCAAAAGTATGTCCATGATAAACAAGAAAACACAAGTTCTGCATTACCCGGAAATGGTAGGAATGACCATCCTCATCTTGGGCAAAGCCTTCGTGAAGCTTTGATGGCGTCGCCGGGGTTGCTTGATGCCTTTTCACGGTATTTGGAGAGGTCGTCTGTGGGTGCTTAACCGTATCCCTTGAGCACAGTTGCTTGACCACGCTCAACCAAGGGGTCGTGGGCGAGCTTGGATCGCCTTTCCGTGCGAGAAGGGTTGGCTTCCTCCTCCTCTTCCCCCTCCTGTTCCTCCTCCTCTCCACCAGAGTTGTCGTCATCTTCTTCCCCCTCGGCGTCAGATTGCCACTCCTCCTGGCTTGCACCTCTGCTCGCCTCCTCCTCTTCGACTTGTTCTTGCGCCCCGTTGGGCATCGAATACATCTCAGTGGTGAGCTGGAAGACAACAGACAAGACAGAAGTCAGTCGACTAATTTAAGCAAAACAGAGTGAAGTAAACAGGATCACAGTCGGAGAAACAGAATTGGACCTGGTCTGGCTCGTATGACTGGTCGAGTTGGGGGATCCTCCTGGCTCCTCGGGGGTTGTCTCTATTCCCTGTGATGGCAGTCATCCACGTCTCCAGCGTGGCATCCTCGACCTCCTCCGGGTGGACCCGAGTGGTGTCTTCAGTGCCAGAATACATCCACATCGGGTGGTCTCGATATTGAAGAGGCTGGATACATCGTCGGAGGAAGACCTCCAGGAGATCCATGCCGGTCACTCCATCACGGATAAGCTGAACTACACGCTCGACCAACACTTTAACCTGCGCCTTCTCTTCTGGGATCACCTTCAAAGAAGAAGGCTTACCCACTCGGTCCATAGAAAAAGGAGGGAGTCGATCGGCCCGCCAAGGCGTCGGCTGGTCCTTGCAGTAAAACCAGGTCGACTGCCATCCACGAACCGAGTCGGGAAGGATCATGGCCGGAAAGGCACTTTTTCCTCTCATCTGAACTCCGAGACCCCCGCAAATCTGGATCACTTGGGTTCTCTCATCACTCAGATTGGCCATTTTCACCGTTTGTGAGCGACAGGTGAAAATGTGCTTGAAGAGACCCCAGTGAGGCCGAAAACCCAAGAAGTTCTCGCACAACGACACGAAGGCAGCTAGATACACGATAGAGTTGGGTGTGAAATGGTGGAGTTGTGCCCCAAAGAAGTGCAGAAATCCCCGAAACAAAGGATGAGGGGGCAAAGAAAATCCGTGGTCAACGTGGGTGGCCAAGAGGACGCACTCACCCTCCTGAGGCTGCGGTTCCGACTCGTTCCCCGGGAGCCTCGCTGATCCATGGAGGATTAGTCAGGTCATCGAGATCTTTCTGACGGATCGTCGAGCGGATCCAGTCGCCCTGGATCCAGCCCCGCGGCAGGCCGGTCCTTGACGAAGATCCGCCCCGACTGGTCGCCCTTCCCTTCGCCTTCGCAGTCGCCTTCTTCGCCTGCTCCAAAGCAACTGTCTTCTCCTTCACCATCGTTGTCGGTGAAGCGTGCACGGAGCAGCAGCGCTAAGGTGGAAGCTAGCGCAGCGGATGAATCTGGAGAAGAAGGAAGGAAATGAGGATGCACTGTTCAAAACCCCCGTCCGGCGCCTTATATAAGGCCGCTTCCGAGTGACTGACATATGGGCCCGGACGATCCTGTCAAATCCCGCGACAGTCGCGCGCGCGATACGTGGCGAAAAAGGTGGCGCGGAGATCGAGGCGTCCCTGCCTTATCCCGTCCGATTGCTGCGGCTTCGCCCCGCCCCGCGCGCTTCCCAAAATTCGAATCCCACAAAATCTGCGGGTTGCAGAACAACCCGTTGGGCGGATGATTTCCTCCACTCTATCACTCAGAGCTCTCCAAGCGAAAACTTCACTCGACAGATACAAAGAATGGATCAAGGCGACTGAAAAAGAAGTTGAATCCGTCACCTAAGCTTATTGATCCAGGACAAGACATGCTCATCACACAAAAAGTGGGTCGGAAGAGTTCTCAACTCCTTCCCCACTCAAACCTCGATCCATTCGAGGGCTACTGATGAAGTCATGTACCTAGGGTAGGGTCATGGACCTGTCCAAGATACCGTCCCCAAGGACATCTCTTGAAGAAAACACCTTTCAGTCGACCTGGAAGGATTCCATTCGACGGACCTGAAGACACTTGACCACCAGCCAACCACTCGACCGCCAGAAGATCTGCAGTTAGTCTGCACGCAAACGGTCGGTCATTAAGTGGCTTTATGGTCATCATAGCACTTTATGTGGGATGTTACCAGTAACTCCCTATCTTAATGTACCTTAATCCCTGCATAACTGAGGGTTGGAGGGGTCTGGCAAACTCTATATAAGCCACCCCTCTCCTCAGTGTAAAGGGTTCGCACCCCTGTAACTCATACGCATATAATCTGATCGACCGCCTCCGGGCTCCGAGGCGTAGGGTTGTTACTTCCTCCGAGAAGGGCCTGAACTCGTAAACATCTTGCGTATACAACTACTCCATAGCTAGGATCTTGCCTCTCCATACCTACCCCCCATTCTACTGTCAGGCTTAGAACCACGACAACGGGCGTGTGAAAGTCGGCGAGGACCTCATGGAACCCCGTGGCATCAAGCTCGGTGACAATGTGTGGCTCCCAGCCCATCAATGCCATGGGGATGGGCGCCGGCCTTGATCGAGGCGGCAGGAGCAGGGAACGAGGCGGGACAGGCACGACGTCTTCCCGCAAGGCCATTTCAAGCTCGTTCCAAAGCACCTTATGTTCTTGAGACTCCGGCTGGGTGTCTTCCTCAGGAAACTGGAAGACTAAGGGCAGACCATCGTGATGCGGCATGGCGTGCGTTTAGGTTAGGCTGGTTGGAGGTAGACGACAGGAGAACCGGAGAGGAAGAGAGAAGATTGTAGCAATACCGGGTAGTGCAGGATTGGTCTTAAACTGCGGCGCCGGCAACATTAAAAGTGGGAGCAGTTGGGACGAAGGTGGGCGGCGGAGCCTGGTCAAAGGGCTCGCCTCCCGGTGAGCCTGCACAGCGGTCTGCTCGCACGCCTCCCTGTCAGCCGGCGCAGAGGTCTGCTCGCACGCCTCCCGTCGACTCACACGCTTTCTCGGATGGCACCTGCCGATGAGAAGCGGGACTTATGGCGGCACGTAAACGCCCACGGTTTCAATAGTGAAAGCGTTCGCCTTAACGTGACAGGTCTTTGTTCCAAAATACCTTGGCTCTTCATTTGTGCAACTTGTCATAAGCAGCTTGTCTCAAATTGAAGAAAAAAATTATGAAGTAATATTTGTGCCATATCACGTGACCATGCTCAGTTTCAAGAATTTATGGTCACTTTTGGATTTTCTGAAATTTAAGATCCAGGATTCGAAACAATATCATAACCTGCATCATGCAATAAATTTTCAAGCCATACATATGTCCTGTTGTATTTCTTAAGAAAGGATTTGGTCAAACATTTTTCTTAGTTAGACTTCAGACAAGTTATATATGCAGATCAAAAGGATAATCCCTCCGTACCAGTGCATTGCCTGATAGATTAACTCAAGTACTAGGCACGAACAAACAGACTCAATTATGTGCTCATCCTGGTGTAGTAGTAGTAGTACTAGGCAATGCAGTTGACGGGTGACCTTGGCGAGCAGCGACCGAGGGAATTGAATCGTGCTCGGCATGGTAGGTAACGTTGTCTAGTTACTAAAGCATCCCTCCGTTGTTCATCGATAGTCATTATGGACCGAGGACATGAGGGGAATTTCCTAGTGCTGGAATTCTGGCCGCCAGATATTTCGACTCGAAATGCGAAGGCTCGACTGGTTGGGGTTTCCTAATGTGCGTACAATGCACGCCACCAGAAGGACACGAGCCCGTTTTTTAGGATCAACACGAGCCAAGGTCTGGCTGGTACGCCGTTGGGTCCTACAATTCAAGAATACGAAAGGAACCTTTTAAATTGCCGAACGAATCTATGTGTATTACAATGCCTGTATTTTCCTTGCAAATACTAATCTCACGTGGTAATTGATTTATGACGAGTTGTTGAATTAGAGTGAGTTTGTGATATAGTGATCTCAACGTGGATTTCACATTTCATGGTATCCCTGGTAAGCTTTTCAATGCAAATTCAAATTTAAAAGATGAACAATATGGAGGTGAGAAAACTTTGTATGTATCAAGCATATGACCACACACACACACACACAGAGACATCCACACACGAACACAACAACAATCCAATAAGTATAGTGCATCTATTTTTCCAAACCATGCATGTATGACACGAATTCAAAAATACTCCTTTTGTTCCTAAATATTAGTCTTTTAGAGATTTCAACAAGCGACTACATACGGAGCAAAATGAGTGAATCTACACTCTAAAATATGTCTATATACATCCGTATGTGCCAGTCCACTTGAAATCTCTAAAAAGACTAATATTCAGGAATGAAGGGAGTAAAATGTAAGACATGCATGGTCCTCAATTCAATATTTAAAACGAACATGAAACTGAAACATGAATATTAAGTCTAGTACTACAGTACATGCAAATGTTGTGTTTAATTAGGCGGAGCTATGATTGTCAGGGGTCACCCCCTCGACCTTAGATAAAATTGTGAAGCTCTGTTTAGGGTTGTTTAGAATATATTTATCCCCACCCTCCCAACCACCGATTGGTTGTGCATCCCCCACCCCTCCTCCCCGGGAGAATATCATGTGCCCCCATACCTTAGATATGCCAATACGAGTTGCTTGGAGCTTGCAGATCTGAGATATAACAGCTCACATGATGTCTTAATATTTTTACAGGAAACCTTGATGAGTTTGAGAATTGCACACAATTTGTACAAAAACTACTCATATGCCCTTGGATCCCATATCCAACAACCTCGAAGCTCGTATCGCCATAGCATCTAAGATGAAGGAGGACATCATATTCTCTTGTATGTAAGAATATCATGTGCTACCACACCTTAGATGCTTTGGTGATACAAGCTCTTCGGAGCCGTTGGATTTGTGACCCAACACCTCCTCGGTGGTTCAAATGGTTATTTGCAGAAAAGCCCACAAAGAGTTCGGCCACTGCTTACAAGCACAAAGACTACTCAGATGCCATTGGATCTCAGATCAAACGACCTGGAAGCTCGTATCACCGTAGCATCCAAGCTGCGGGAGCACCTTATGTTTTCTGGGAGAATATGAGGCGCTCCTGCACCGTAGATTCTATGGTGATACGAGTTCACGGAGATCTAACGGCCCACAGTAGGAGGTTTGAATGTTTTTGCAATATACGGCTGAGAGAGTTTGGGAATTGCGGAGAAAGTACAAGTACTACGCATGTCCATCTGATCACTAATCATACAACCTAGATGGTCATATCACCGTAGCGGGTAATTAAGCTACGGGGAGCACCTAATATGAGCAACGGACAGCCGTTGGATCCAAGATGCAGCGGCACACATGAGGCCTGAATGTTTTATTTGCAAAAAAAACCTTTGGAAAGTTTTGAAATTGCGCGTAATTACAAAGACTACTCCCAAGCCATTGGATCTCACTTCCAACGGTGTAAAAACTCGTATCACCATAGCATCTAAGCTGCGGGGTGGATGTGATATTCTATGCCGCTGTCATTTTTGTTTGTAAACTTGCAAAATACGTGTAACTTGTGCCATTACTTGTCTAACCACGCAAAGTGTTTGTTCAAAAAAACCATCCTACACTGAAATATCGGAACAACACACAGGGGTCCCACTTGTCATTAATCAAATTTGGACCTAAAACTGAAAAGACGAGATTCGAACTGGCAACCTGGACTACAAAGCGTAAGTCAATAGCCTGAAACAACAACGGTTGTTGGCTTTGTCCCATAACTTGATTTTATATAGTATTACGTTGAGTAGAGTAGAGGGAGTGCCTCGTCAACACGTGCATGACCGTTGACTCACTTACTGGTGGGTCCCAGGTCTGTGATCTCTCTCTGCTCTCCATCGTCTAACCTTTGCACGGGCACACACGAAGAGCGGCACTAGCTTGCCATGGTGTTATTACAACTAAAAAAGCTTGGAAAATAGAAGAATCTCCTAGAACAAGAGACGTTGTGGCTGGTCGAGACGAAGCTAACCACACCTATCCTCCGTGCCATGTTAGCATGATGAAGCTGTGTGGCTAGTGGGATGTTTTTGACCGACTGGCTGGGTCCCGAGGTCGAACCATAGGTACTACGTCTGATACAGTAAATTTTTACACGCACATTTTTCCTCCGTGCCGAGACATGGCACACCCTACCGCGCAGTTTCGGGGTCCTCCCGGGTGGTGCACGCATATATTCTTCCTGACGTGGGACGCCCTACCGCGCATTTTCGCCGAAGCAAGTAAATGAGTCGTCAAATCACGAAAGACCAATTTTCCCACCGAGTACATCAGTGAAGCATGGTGGCTAGCAAGTTGGGCTAGTTCGACCGATTAGCTAGGCCGCTGCCACATTTGTTTTTTCACCCCTTTTTTGTCTACTTGCCGGCAGGTAAATTTAAATATCCACCGTGGCATTGCTCTGGTGTTTGAGTGCGGCATGATTTTTAATTTATTGATTGACTGGAGCAGGCGCGGCAGGATTTTTAATTTTTTGATTGACGGGAGCAGGCACAACAGCAATTAGTCACGATGACTCCGCCTGTAAAACCCACTGCTCCCTGGTGTGAGAAGTCGTCGACTGGTGTTTTACCATGGTGAAAACCAAAAGATCCCGCTCCTTGGCTGGCTCCCTCCGCCTTCCCGTAGATTGCATTGCCTTTCAGCCGTTTCGCCCCTTGAATCACCAACGTCATGCGCCTCGAGAAGCAGAGGAACTTCGGTGGTGTTAGGCGCCCTCTGCATGGGCATGTCCATGTCTCGGCGCAACATGACCGCTGGATCAAACTCAGACGGTGCAGATCGGTCACTGTAGCACAAAGCGTGTGGGTGTGTTTGATTGCATTCTCATCTCAATATACTCCTCTGTCTAGGTGTGTAAGTCACCTTACGAAAACCAAATAATACCAAAACACTTAGGCACGGTACATTAGCTCCCTCCCCATTTTTTGTTTTGTGACATATCAACCAATAAGAGAAGTGGGCAGTGCATGCTTTCAATGACTTGAGACTAATAAACATGACATGAAGTGGTTAGTTCATTGCATGCAATGCTATTAATTAGCAAAAAGACATTAAGTTTTCTCGTTTTCCTCTCCGCCTTGGTCGCAGTGCACAACGTAAGATGACTTACACACCTAGACGGATTAGTTGTTTTGTGACGCCCCCGATTCAATCGTACACTAATCATGCACGCAAACGTGTACGATCAAGATCAGGGACACACGGGAAGATATCACAACACAACTCTAAAAACATAAATAAGTCATACAAGCATCATAATACAAGCCAGGGGCCTCGAGGGCTCGAATACAAGTGCTCGATCATAGACGAGTTAGCGGAAGCAACAATATCTAAGTTCAGACATAAGTTAAACAGGTTTTCCTTAAGAAGGCTAGCACAAACTGGGATACATATCGAAAGAGGCACATGCCTCTTGCCTGGGATCCTCCTAAACTACTCCTGACCATCGTCAGAAGCCTGCACGTAGTAGTAGGAACCTCCGGTGTAGTAAGAGTCATCATCGACGGTGGCGTCTGGCTCCTGGGCTCCAGCATCTGGTTGCGACAACCAGGTAGAATGGAAAGGGGGAAAAGAGGGAGAAAAGCAACCGTGAGTACTCATCCAAAGTACTCGCAAGCAAGGATCTACACTACATATGCATGGGTATATGTGTAAGGGGCAATATCGGTGGACTGAACTACAGAATGCCAGAATAAGAGGGGGGTAGCTAGTCCTGTCGTAGACTACGCTTCTGGCAGCCTCCATCTTGCAGCATGTAGAAGAGAGTAGAAGGTAAGTTCACCAAGTAGCATCGCATAGCATAATCCTACCCAGCGATCCCCTCCTCGTCGCCCTGTGAGAGAGTGATCACCGGGTTGTATCTGGCACTTGGAAGGGTGTGTTTTATTAAGTATCCAGTTCTAGTTGTCATAAGGTCAAGGTACAACTCCGGGTTGTCCTGTTACCAAGGATCACGGCTATTCGAATAGATAAACTTCCCTGTAGGGGTACACCACATTACCCAACATGCTCGATCCCATTTGGCCGAACACACTTTCCTGCGTTATGCCCAGCCTCGGAAGATCAACATGTCGCAGCCCTACTTAGGCACGACGGAGAGGTCAGCATGCCAGTCTAATCCTAAGCGCGCAGGGGTCTGGCCCCATCGCCCATTGCACACCTGCACGTTGCATGGGCGGCCAGAAGCAGACCTAGCAACCTCCATTTCAAAGGACGTTGCGTTACGCGGTCCAATCCGGCGCGCGCCGCTCAGTCGCTGACGTCACGAAGGCTTCGGCTGATACCACGACGTCGAGTGCCCATAACTGTTCCCACGTAGTTGGTTAGTGCGTATAGGCCAGTGGCCAGACTCAGATCAAATACCAAGAACTCTTTAAGCTTGTTATTTTGAAGTAACCGCGGACGTCGACCCGGGCCAGGGCCACCTCTCACCTAGGCGGTCTCAACCTGCCCTGTCGCTCCGCCACAAAGATCCACCCAGAGGGCCATTGGGACAAAGGTCCTTTCAGCCCCCAATCCGTGAATCACTCGCGGGTGCTCCACGAGCCGACCCGACTTTAATCACCACATGTATCATGTATAAAGTATATAGTATATACTCGTGATCACCTCCCGAGTGATCACAGCCCGATAGTATAGCACAGCAGATGGACAAGAATGTAGGGCCACAGATGGAATACTAGCATCCTATACTAAGCATCTAGGATTGCAGGTAAAGGTAACAACAGTAGTAGCAAGGACAGGCTATGCATCCGGATAGGATTAACGGAAAGCAGTAACATGCTACACTACTCTAATGCAAGTAGTAGAGAGAAGAATAGGCGATATCTGGTGATCAAGGGGGGGGGGCTTGCCTGGAAGCTCATCCGAGGAGGGGTCGTCAACACCGTAGTCGTACTGGGTAGCAGCGGCATCGGTCTCGGTGTCTAAAGAGAGAAGAGGGGGAAGAAACAATAAATATAAAAGCAAACATACGCATGATGATGCATGACATGACAATGAACGGTGCTAGGTATGCCCTAACACGGTAGTAGGTGATACCGGTGAAGGGGGGAAACATCCAGGAAAGTATTCCCGGTGTTTCGTGTTTTCGAACAGATGAACAGGAGGGGAAAGTTGCGAGTTTGCTATGCTAGGGATGTGTGGCGGACGAATGGGATGTGTATTCGGATTCGTCCTGTCATTCTGAGCAACTCTCATGTACAAAGTTTTTCCATCCGAGCTACGCTTTATTTACTCTTAATTTTTAAAGTTTTAAATCATTTTCTAATTTATTATTATTAAATTAATTCGAAATTAGTATTATTGCATCAGCATGACGTCAGCAGTCAACAGAGGTGTTGACTGGTCAAACTGACGTGAGGGTCCCGCCTGTCATTGACTGATTAATTAACTAACAGTTAATCTTTACCTAATAATAAAGCAAATTGGGTTTCTTTCGTCCGTCATGGAATTTTTCAGAAAAGTCCCTCTATTTTAGAGAATTCAACCCGTAGTCCTGTTTTAAGTTAAAATGAATCGTTATTTTCGTATTTTACACAAAAGTCCCTGTCTTTTTTTGAAATCAACCCGCCGTTACGATTTAAGTCACACTCGAACCGTTATTTTACATTTTTTGAACCCCCCCCCCCCCTGATGTTTCAGGTAATTAATCCATGGATCATATTTAAGTCAAACAAATGCTTTTTAAAATCATCCATATCTTTTAAACCGTAACTACGATTTGAACATGTTATATATGAAATTTGATTAGAAAAAAATGTAGAATATGAATATGAGATTACTTTTACCTGTTAAGTATTTTTAAATATTATTTTGGAATATATTTTAGTCAAACCAAATGATTTTCTAAATTATCTGTATCTTTTAAACCATAACTTTGATTTTAACATACTCCCTCCGTTCCTAGATATAGGGTGTATAGTTTTTGGCACGAAAATTAAAGAACGCATGTGGAGGGAAAATTTCACAAGTTTTGAGTGAGATTACACATGACTAATTGACATGAGAAAATAGAGGAGCTTACATGATATAAAGAAATGTAATCAAATCCCTAAAAAATTATCCAAACGAGTGGTGCAACGCAATACACCTTATATTTCGGACTTTTTCTTAAAAATCTATACACCTTATATCAAGGAATGGAGGGAGTATTATATATGAAATTTTATTGGAAAAATGTGCGGAATCTAAATATGATGTTAATTTTACCTGTTAAATATTTTTAAAATATTGTTATGGAAGCAAACTTATAATTTATAGTATTTTTTTCATACCGGCGGCGATCCAGATTGCAAATAAACACCCCACTATAACCATATACGGAGAAGAAAACATCGATAACTACACATGCATACCTCTGAAAAATGTCGCAGGGCAAAACAACAAATTTCTCATCATGAGAGTGAGAGAAAGCGAGCGATAGAGAGAGAGAGAGAGAGAGAGAGAGAGAGAGAGAGAGGGAGAGGCAGGAGAGAGGGAGAGAGAGACGCCTTAGGATTAACCATATTCAACACACGTTTTTTGTTGTGAACACCGAGGCCATCGCTGGCGAGGGTGAGAAGGAGGATAAGCGGCAACACAAATATGATGTCTCGCAAAAATAAAGGAGATGGACCTATTGTGGTCTTAAGTGATGGTTGTTGAGTTAAGAGCGTGTGTTATGTTTTCTCTCCCGTTGCAACGCACGGGCTCTTTTGCTAGTTAGGTTAATTAGTGATTAGATTAATCTAATTATGATTAATTAACTTAATTGATTTAGTTAATTAATTAATTAAATTTATTTTTATTATTATTCTTTTGATTTTTCTTTATGTTCCAGGGGCCGGCCCCACGTGCCATAGGCACAGGGGCCATAGTGGGTGACGGCGATTAACAGTGGGTTCACGGCGCTTCGTGCTGAAACCACGCGGCGAGAACACCCGAGGCCCATGGCCCTTGGCCTGTGGCTGACACCATGGGGCAGCGCGAAGAGGCGAGTGGGGCTGGGCGGAGGTGCGCGGGTGGCGCGAAGCGTAGCGTGGCAGCCAGCGGCGCAGGTAGCAAAGCAGCCGAGGCTGCAAGGAGCGAGCGCTAGGATAAGGGAGCAGCGGCGAGAGAGGTGGCGCGGTGGCGAAGCGAGTGGGTGCAGGAACGCACGGAAGGACAACAGCGGTTGCGGGGCGAGGCAGGTAGTTGCATGGCGAGGTGCACGCCCAGGGCATGCACGGGCGTAGCCAGGTCGGCTAGAGGCGCGACGAGCGTGGCCAGGAGCGCGCGAGAGCAGAGCCCCGTCTACGATGGTGTTACGGTGACCTACGGTGACGGAGAAACAAAATGGAGAAGGGGAATCCAGCGGCGGCCGGAGGTGGCCTCATCGGCGTTGGAGAGAAGTGGGGCGGCGAGGCTCGGGGGCGACCGTTGTGGAGGAGGACGGGGACGAGGCATCGTCGCGGTGTCGGGGAGGCGGGCGCAGTCCGGCGGGGAGGAGGACGGGGACGCGACGACGACGGGGCAGCGTGAGGCGGCTTTGGGTCCTCGTGCGGCGGCGGTGGTAGACGACGGCGGGTGGTGATGGTGAAGCGGTCCTCGACGACGGCCGGTGGCGGTAAAGCCCGACCCCGATCCAGAATTGGATGGTCGGGGGAGGGGAAGCGAGCGAGTGGGTGGGGGAAGTGGGGGCGTCAGTGGTTAGGGTTTGGGTCGCCTCAGGGGATAAGGGAGTGGGGATGGGCCGGTCGGGCCAGTGAGCTGGCCTGCTGGGCCATTTGGTCAAGGGGTCCTTTTTATTTTTTATTATCTATTTCGTTTTATTTCCACTTTTCTTCAGTGTTTTCTTTTAGTTACCTTTTATTCTTGTTTTAGAAAAATACCACAATGGCACCTAATTTGACGTTACTAAATATGTCACTCCCACATTAACTTGTTACCCAAACTAAAATAGTTTCGTAATTATGTAATATTTAAAAGCATTTAAATAATAGTTTTCGCTACTGTTTCATTCGCCTAATAACATTTAAATATTTTATAAAGGTGTGGTTTCTCCACCATAATTATCTATGCATTATCTGGTTCACTTTGGACATTTTAGTTTTAATGTTTGAAACTTTTGTTGTTTAACTTGATTTCGAATTTGAATTTGAATCGTTTTTGAACTAATGCGAGAGTAACAACAGTAATTGAAGTGTTGTTGCATCATTAGTAGAGGGTTACTGTAGCTTAATTATCCGGGCGCCACAATTCTCCTCCACTACAAGAAATCGCGTCCAGAGATTTAGGAGCGGGAGTAAGGGGAAGGGATTTGGTTACGAAATTCTAACGAATCTTCTCGTTCTTGGTTGCTCTTATCGAAGAGGTTGATCCATTACATTGATGTCTTCATTTCTCTGCTTCAGGTTATCATGATGAAGGCATCATTTTCTTCGGGAACTCCAACGTACTTACGAATAGGTAAGGGACAGCTCGGCTACGACAGAATGCTTATGAGGGAAACAATCTAGGGTTAACCCATGAATGAGCATAAGATTATCTCTCGAGTTGAACATATAAAATACATCGAGAGTAAGGTACGAAGGTACAATAAGAGGTTCCAAGCGGATAGATAGTTGCTCGAAGTCTGAACCAGATTGAGAAAGGGGTTCAGAGCAGCGAGAGTAAGTATTGTGTCTGATACCAGAATAGAGCACTAGGAAGGTGGCCCGTGAATTAAATACGAAGCCAAGCGCGAGGAATAAGTTTGGAAACAGGGGGTATAGGAGAGTCAGGTTTCGATCCTGTGGAACTGTGGGTTATGGCCCACTATGTGGGTTAAAAGTAGGTAGGGCGGAGACGTCTTGCGTGATCATGCAAGCAAGGCATGTCAGAGGGTAGCCTATCGATTATGTCGGCAACAACGTCGGTACCAAGGGAGAGGGACAAAGAGAACCATTTTCCTGCTCGTTAGGACGAGGCGGACCAATAGTAACAGGGTCTTACCGATACGGTTGTACACCAAGGTGTTCACATAAGCAAGACAATATTACTGCTTAGATCATATAGATCACTAGAAAGGTTAAACAAAACAATGGAAAGGAAAAGGTGATCTTCATATTAAACAGAACAATGGAAAGGAAAATGTGTTTAAACAAAAATTTCAGGGGTATTTCCTTCCCAAGGACAAACAGAGCATGATATCCATGACAGGATATAACATCGAAAACCTTTAGGAAAGGGGATAGAAATTTCATGACATTACCTGTTGGGGATATTACTACTGAGCGTAAACCGGCCAAGACATGCCGGGTTAACTTCATCAGTAGTTGAGTATGCTAGAAGCCCATAAAGGCAGATAGGAATGTTAGATATGGGCCCATGGCCCAGAACCGGTTTAAGGCCTGCAACCGTGAACCGGTATTGTTATGTAACTTGTATGGTAAGATAGAAAGAGCAGAGACCGAACCGGACACGTTTATGAGCCGGTCTCGGGACTCTGTAAACCGACGTATATAAGGGGACGACCCGGCAGTGGATCAGGACAACGGACAACAACTCGAGACTTAGGCAAAGCGTATTCGCTCCCTGGTCATCGAAACCCCATCAATTCCATCACAACTAGACGTAGACTTTTACCTTCATCGTAAGGGGCCGAACTAGTATAAGACTCTCTTGTGTCCCTTGTCTACTTTAACCCCTTTAAGCTAACCTGTAGCGATGGCTCCACGACTAAGTCCTTTCACAAGCACATCTGCCGTGACAAATCCACGACAGTTGGCGCCCACCGTGGGGCTATCACACGTTGGTTTCAAGTTGTTGGAGGGCAACTTCGAAGGACTCAAGGGTTACGCTGTGGGCCGGATGACCAAGAGTCGTCGCGGCAAGCTCTACATCGACGATGCAGGATGGGGCCCCGAGGCCGGCTCAATTGAGTACGGGTACCGGGTCCCCTTTGGTGGCATACACGTTTTCATTGGCAAGATCGGCGAACCGGGCCCTGAGCCGGACATCTGCACCGACCTCGTCGAAACGGCTCAGCGTGCGCGATCTGCCCGGGTCAAGCCTGCCATGAAGCGTGCCATTGTGGGAGTCATCCATGGAGGGGAGTACAAGGACAGATCGAAATCTGGTGGTGAGACCGTCGTTTATTCCGGCGACGAGTCATTGACTGGAGAGACCGAGTCGTTATATCAGCTACAAGATGGCCGGATTGGAGGCTGTTCCGATGGCGACAGTATTCCGGACCCCTCTGATTTGCCACACCGGGTTGGAATCTTCATGGCCGGTACAGCCGGCGCTCCACTCTTCAACCGCAGCAGCAGCAGCGGCCGGGGCAGGAGGCCCTGTGCGGCCGCCGGCTCAGGTCTTATCTGATCTATTTGATGCGTTGGCAACACTAATCGCAGAGGTTAACCCGGCTGATCAGGATGCGAACAATGCGGAAGTCGTGAAAGTAAGGGATCAGATTACCCAGGCCAAGGCCGATTTGGCAGCAGAGGATGCCAGGATGGCCGCGGAGCGGGCCGCTTTAGATGCACAGGCTTACCGGCTTATGCTGGATCAGAATGCATCCCATGAAGTCCTAAAGAGAAGACACCGGTCTCGCCTGCCTCCGATTTATGATGCTAGGAACCTCTTTAACACCCCAGGTGCAGGGACCAGCAACCCGCCGGTAGTAAACCGGGCAGAGGCACCTGGAGCGGGGGCGCCGGTTCAGCCCCGTTTGATGGGTCCGCCTCGAGAGCACGACAACGTGACGTAGCCTATTCCAATACCACCGGATCATTACTCTACTCCAATAGACAATCTTGTTGCTGCCGCTTCACGGCTGGAAGCTATCCCAACTGAAGGCGATTCTTCGGCGGCAATCGAGACGCGTCGGGTTAAAGAGCTTCTTCGGACAGCCTTGGAGCAACAGGAGGCTTATTCATACAGCCGTGATCGGATTCATTCTACCCCCCCCCCTCGTCCAAGCTGGAGTTATAGCAGGCGTATGGATGAACCGGCCGTGTCAAGCAATGCGGGGAACCGTGAACCGCCCCGTGGCCACAACCCTGCAGGAGGTGCCGGTGATGCCCAGGAAGTGGTGGACCGGGCTCGCGCGCGCAGGGAGGCCGAGTTAGCAGCACAGTATGAAGCCCGTCAGCCTACTCCGGTTCGTCCAACCACGTTGAGAGAGAGTCAGGAGTTACCTCTAGCTCTTGGGGGGTGTCGTGTCTCGTCTCGGCGTTACGCAAGGTACGCCTGCCCAAGGATTTCAAGGGCCCGCGCAAGGTGCCAAATTACACTGCCGATTTACTCACTGAGACATGGGTTGAAAGCTATGAGATGGCCATGGAGATGCTGGATGTGGATGATGCAGCCTGTGCGAAGTGCTTCAACATGATGCTAGAAGGGACGGCTCGTACTTGGTCAAAAAGTCTACCTGCTAATTCTATCAGATCATGGGCCGAGTTGAGAACTCGGTTTATCCAGAATTTTAAAGATACATGCAAGCAGCCCATGTCGATTGTGGACTTAGCTGCCTGTGTACAGGAGGAAGGAGAATCAACAACCCAATGGGTGCGCCGGGTCTCGGAAATTTTTTACATTCATCGGATCGCATCAACGCTGACACTGCAGTTATAACCTTGGAAGGTAATTGTCGGTTTAAGCCTCTGAAGTTGAAGTTGGGACGGATGAAACGCCATTGCACTGATATGGGGACCCTCATGGCCGCTTTAGTAAAGTATGATGACTCTGATAGTACCAAGGATCCCGAGTCGGAGGATGATAAGACAGGGAAGGGAAAGAAGAGCAGCAACGCCAAGGGGCAGCACCACAGCCCAGCGGGTCATGGAAACGGCGGAAAACGTAAGGCGGACCACAGCATGGACTTTGTGGCCAATGCCAGTGCGCAGGATAAGGGCCAACGGCGCAAGTGTAAACCGCCCCGGCGCAATGGGGCACCTAACCCTAACCCGGACCGTCTGTCTTACCTATTGAACCAGCCCTGCCCGAAACATGGGACGAAGGAGATGCCGACCACGCACCTCTGGAAGGACTGCTATATCATGCAGGAGTTCAAAAATTCTAATGACTTCCGGTATGATCACGGACCGGGTGACGGTTCAGGCCCCGGGTATCATGGGCCAGGTTATGGCGGAGGAAATTCTGGTTCAGGCTTCCATGGTAATCAGGGGGGACATACAAATCAAGGAAATCAGGGCAACCAAGTTGGTTACAATAGTCAGCAGCAGCAGTCCGGTTACCAGAGCAATCCAAAGCAGTTGAATAGTGGGCAATATCATGTCTTTACCACTAGCTTGGACAAGCGGGATCAGAAGCTTCATAGGAGAGCGGTGAGCTCCGTTGAACCGGCGGTGCCCCGTTACTTACGGTGGTCTGAGCAGCCAATTATATGGAGCAGGGAGGATCATCCACCCCGGGTTAACAATCCGGGTCAGTTGGCGTTGGCGGTGGCACCTCAGGTAGGAGGTTACAAGTTCACAAAGGTACTCATGGACGGAGGGAGTAGTATCAATATCCTGTATTATGAAACTTTCCGTCGCATGGGGTTAACAGATAAAAATCTTAGACCGTCCAGTACGGTGTTCCATGGAGTGGTGCCTGGTAAGTCAGCGTATCCTGTTGGCAAGATAGCTCTAGAGGTGGCTTTTGGGGACGAGCATGACTCAAGATCAGAAACCTTAACCTTTGAAGTGGTGAAGATCAGAAGCCCCTATCACGCCCTGTTTGGACAGCCGGCTTATGCTAAGCTTATGGCACGACCTTGTTATGTCTATCTTCAGCTCAAGATGCCGGGTCACAAGGGAACTATAAATGTCCATGGGAGCCGCAAGATCGCTCTGGAGTGTGAAGAAGGTGATGCGGCTTATGCTGAGTCAGTTTGTGCTGCAGAGGAGTTGAAGTTTTACAAGGATAATGTTGATCCGGCAGATATGAATCCGTTGAAGAAGCCAACTACCGAGCACGAACCGGACCTGAAGTTCAAATCGGCTACTAAGACTAAGCTTGTTGACTTTGTACCTGGCGATTCGTCCAAGCAGTTCAGCATCAGCACCAACTTGGATCCGAAATAGGAAAGCGCGCTCATCAAGTTCATCCGTGAGAATCGGGACATCTTTGCGTGGAAGCCTTCAGACATGCCAGGTGTACCGAGAGAACTCACTGAGCACACTCTTAATGTGGATCCTAAGTACAAACCAGTGAAGCAGTTTCTCCGCCGGTTCAATGAAGAAAGACGCAAAGCTATTGGAGAAGAAGTAGCCAGGCTCTTGGCGGCTGGGTTTATCGTTGAAGTTTTCCATCCTGAATGGTTGGCTAATCCGGTGCTGGTCCTTAAGAAAAATGGCACATGGCGTATGTGTGTGGATTACACAGATCTCAACAAAGCTTGCCCAGCAGATCCTTTTGCCCTTCCCCGTATTGATCAAATTATTGATGCTACGGTGGGTTGCGAGCGTTTAAGCTTTCTAGATGCGTATTCCGATTATCATCAGATCAAGATGGCAGTTAAGGACCAGGAGAAGACGGCCTTTATAACCCCCTTTGGAGCCTTCTGCTATGTATCTATGCCCTTTGGGCTCAAGAGTGCCCAGGCGACTTATCAACGGTGTGTGCAAAATTGTCTTCGTGAGCAAATCGGCCGTAATGTTCATGCCTATGTGGATGATATTGTGGTCAAGTCAAGGAAGAAGGAGACTGTAGTTGATGACTTGAAGGAAACCTTTGATAACCTGCGGACTTACAAGATGATGCTCAATCCGGCCAAGTGCGTTTTTGGTGTACCGGAAGGCAAGTTGTTGGGTTTTCTGGTGTCTAACAGGGGCATTGAGGCTAATCCGGAGAAGATTACAGCTATCACCTCCTTGGCTAAACCGAAGTGCATCAATGATGTTCAACGCTTGGCAGGCCGGATTGCTGCTTTGAGCCGGTTTATCAGCCGCCTCGATGAGAAGGCGATTCCTTTGTATCAGATGCTGAAGAAAACGGATAACTTCGTCTGGAGTTCTGCCACTGATGAAGCATTTGAGGACTTAAAGCGGCAGCTAGCTAATCCGCCTATTCTCGCTGCTCTGATTGACAAGGAACCATTGTTGTTATATGTGGCAGCTAATGCTCGGGCAGTCAGCGTAGCTATTGTGGTGGATCGCAAGGAGGCAGGCAAAGAATATCCGGTTTACTATATTAGCGAGGTACTTATTGAGTCCAAGCAAAGGTACCAGCATTGGCAGAAGCTGGTGTATGGATTTTTCATGGCAAGCCAGAAGCTTAAACAGTATTTTCAAGGTCATCCCATCACGGTGGTCAGTTCTGCTCCTTTGGGAGATATAATCCACAACAGGGAAGCGACTAGCCGGATTGCCAGGTGGGCTATAGAGCTTGGGCCTCATGGGTTGAAATACGTACCTCGGACGGCGGTCAAATCTCAAGCACTTGTGGATTTCATCAATGATTGGACAAAACTGCAAGCACCTGAGGAGAAGCCGGATAACACCTATTGGACTATTCACTTTGATGGGTCCAGACAATTGGAAGGCTCGGGGGCTGGAGTCGTATTAACTTCCCACGAGGTGATAAGCTCTATTCTGTTCTCCGCTTAATGTTCCCGTGTACTAACAATGCAGCTGAGTATGAAGCTTTACTCCATGGTCTTCGGATGGCTAAGGAGATGAATCTAAGCCGAGTTAAGTGCTTCGGTGACTTGGACCTGGTGGCTCAACAAGTGTCTGGCACTTGGGATTCCAAAGACCCGCTCATGGCAGCATATCGTCGTAAGGTGGATATTGTCGCAGGTCACTTCAAAGGCTATCATGTGGATCACGTGGACCGACGGAAGAACGAAGTGGCGGACGCTTTGAGCTGATTGGGTTCTCAGCGTAAACCGGTCCCTCCTAATGTCTTCTTGGATGTTTTGCATAATCCGTCCGTCAAGCTCCCTGGTGAAGAAGATTTGGCTATTCCTGATCCGGAAGCTCAGTTGGTGGCGGCTCTTCATGTCATCTCGGATTGGACGATTCCTTATCTCGTGTACATGACCGGGGTGAGTTACCAGAGGATGAGACTCTAGCCAGACAGATAATCCGGCGGTCCAAGTCCATGACTATTATCAATGGAGAGTTGCATCATTGCAGTGTGTTAGGGGCGTTTCAACGCTGTGTGTCTCCTGAGGAAGGCTGTGAAATTTTGCGTGAAATCCACGACAGTTGGGGATATTACTACTGAGCGTAAACCGGCCAGGACAGGCCGGGTTAACTTCATCAGTAGTTGAGTATGCTAGAAGCCCATAAAGGCAGATAGGAATGTTAGATATGGGCCCATGGCCCAGAACCGGTTTAAGGCCTGCAACCGTGAACCGGTATTGGTATGTAACTTGTATGGTAAGATAGAAAGAGCAGAGACCGAACCGGACACGTTTATGAGCCGGTCTCGGGACTCTGTAAACCGACGGGTGTCACCCATGTATATAAGGGGACGACCCGGCACAGATCAGGCCAACAGACAACAACTCGAGACTCAGGCAAAGCGTATTCGCTCCCTGGTCATCGAAACCCCATCAATTCCATCACAACTAGACGTAGGCTTTTACCTTCATCGTAAGGGGCCGAACTAGTATAAAACTCTCTTGCGTCCCTTGTCCGCTTTAACCCCTTTAAGCTAACCCGTAGTGATGGCTCCATGACTAAGTCCTTTCACAAGGACATCTGTCGTGACAAATCCACGATATTACCCATACAACGGTGTTTGGATAATTGATAAAGAGAATTTAGCATTGTGTTTCAAATGCTCGTATTGATGACCGAAGTAGCACAGACATGCTTCGAGATAGCATTGACATGGTCTTCAAGCAAAGGTCAGTCTTTGGATAAACGAAGGATTCACCAGGAACAACTGGTAGAATAAGTCTTACAATTTCCTCATGGAAGAGTGTTTAACCTGGCTGAAAAGGAAAACAATAACAATAGAGCGTCCGGCCAGGTGTGCTAGGCATGACATCACCTTACCGGGTCATATAAAGACCAATGTTATAACTCTTGAAAATATATTCCAACCATCATATCTGACCGAGATTCAGATCTGATTGGTGTCAGGATACCTCAGACTCAGGATGCCTGAGAAGGAAAAGCGCAACACAATTTGACGAGATAAAATTGCAAGACTCTCGGGAAATGAACTATGGAAGCAAGTTTCGAAACAAGAGTTCATCAGTAAACCAACGAGATGATGAGGAGGTGGCTGATGGAAGCAGTGACAATTCATCGAGGTTTCCAAAAAGATGGATTTCCACAATTATGTGAACAAGGAGATAACATTTTTCATATCAAATGATATAATGATGTATGCTCGAGGAGAACATCCACGAGCAAACACGGGTTAAAAGGTGCACCCGAAATTTGGGCTTTAGGTAGCATGATCAATGTTAGTATAGTGATTCAATTATCAAAAGACTTAGAATGAAACTATCGCCCATTCACTTCAAAGCAATAGGGTTGCTAGAAGTTTTGAATTCACACGTCATAGCTTAATTGTCGGTATTCCGGTTAACAACAACACGGGGACCAAGGAATGAATGGAGATGGCGGGAAGTATTATCATATCAAGAATTCTTAAGGGGCGGTGAAATTCTCACCACGTTCTTGACAAAAATAGATGGTAATACTCCAAGGTAAAACATAACATGAGCTAGATAGCGAGGAGCTCAAGGTATAACACAAAACACGGACAAGTTTGTGTTGAACGGAAGGCAATAAAGTGGTCGATGATAACACAAATCATCGAGGGCAAAGGATGGTATTTCTCATCAAGAATTCAATTGATACCCTGGAAGAGCTCAGAATGTTGATGATGATCATGACACATTTGCCAAGAGATTTCATGAAGATGTAATTGATCGGTGATGACATCAAGTCAAAAGAATGATGAAGCAAAATGTTATTGGAACCATGGTTACGACACAAACTCGAAATCAAGTTTGTTGTTCAAGGCAAAATGAAATGGAGAGGTAGATCGACGTAAGCTTAGCTCATCGTCAAAAATTTGTGCTCGGGGAAGAAGGACCGGGTAGCAGCGTTAAAATTTTGCACGATAATGATATAACGGTCAGGTTAGGTATGACTTGAAGGATTAATAAACTCGTAAGCAACGAAATTTACTTAAAGTTATTGATTCGGAGTGTGAAACTGATTCACTTATCGGTGTTATCGGTTGACAAACAACCCAACACCCATGAAGTGACAATGACAGCGAAAGGTAGTACTTCATTAAAAATTCATATGATGTAGTGCAATGGCATGATATCCTCGACATACCAGGGGTAATACTCAAAGGTAGATCATAATAGAGGTTGGGCAGACGTATTGATCTATAGAAGACAAATGTTTTAACTTGTCCGGGAAATGGGATCAAAGAAGAACAATCATGGTCGGAACCATAGTTGCAAAGGATCAATTCACAGATACCAGATGATATTTATCAAGGAAATAGTTATTATTACAAGAAGCTTCCATGATAGGTCTACATCGTGTCCATGGGCATGAACACAAAGTTCAAGGTCAACTCCCACTTTTTTAATGCATAACATTTCATTCAGTTCACGCCTTCAACGAAGTTGTGGTGTTGAAATTTTATCTGACATATATAACACCAGTAGAGTATGACCCGTAGTAGTTTCAGGGTTCACACGGATTAGAAAAGGCATAGGTTCAACCCATCGGGGCCTCTTAGGAACATATACCACAAACTTCAGGGGTAAATAATACAAGCTCGAAAGTAGAGCATGTTTGACAAAGCAGAGGATACAATTTACCAAAGGCATTATGTATCCGAGAAAAGACTCACAGAGTTATTGAATATGAAGGACGTCATCGGATAAAATCCAATAGAGGATCTGGTGGTCCATAAGGGATCTGATGTGAGCATTGGTACTCAACCAGAAGAAGAAAGAAAGCAAGGAGATCGAATTATCGAAACAAGTAACTAATTCAAAGCTCAAATGCAAAGGAATTATGAGCTCTAAATCAAGGTATTAGAAGCAAACACTCTAGTTAAGGATGGATAAGTTTATAGACTTGGGTGTATAATCGACGACCATTTGATTGGTCCAGAACCAGCTCCTGTTCAAAATGACATCTGAGCCAGAAGGATGAATTCTAGGATCGGTTGAGGATTGCGAGCATTCGCAACATATTGAATCAAGACTCGAAATGATAACTACAAGGGGTACTAAATGAATATTGCTGGTCTTAAGGAACGAAGCCAAAATGCAAGCACACAACTGCAGAGCAATAGCGGGTAGAGGATTGCCGGAAGATCAGATAACATCTTAATGTATCTTGTGCACCATATGAACAACGGGGGAAGAACGGATACTCGAAAGTGCGAGGAATTATCCGTAGGGGGTATTCATGAGGCAAGAAATGCAGGACAATAAGCTCAAAGTATTCTTGGAACAATAGAGAGAATTTTGGGGTATCTTGTAATAACAAGATCAATGGGATTGAATGTAGGCATGTGTATGCAGTTATCCATACGGATATAATAGTGGTAGGGAATTTGCAAAGGCGGTGGGCACAAGCATCTAGGGAAAACATCGTAGAGTAACTTCAAAATCTTTTAGTGCAGCAGGAGGTCATCGGTAACAAGGGGCTCTCCAGGTGGAAGTGATCACGAGATCCTAATGTTAGAGTTAGCAAAATTCATTTAACCCAAATAGAAGAGAGATCAGAGTCCGAGAGTATAGACGAGGAGTAAAAGATCCTAATACCACCCAACGGTGACGTGGGCCCGTAAGCCGCACAACCATGTTAGTAGAAACTTTTTCAATGACTAGACTCAACTTCGGAAGGAGTTGGAAAGGGGGATTCCTATAGGCAGTCGGCTCTGATACCAACTTGTGACGCCCCCGATTCAATCATACACTAATCATGCATGCAAACGTGTATGATCAAGATCAAGGACTCATGGGAAGATATCACAACACAACTCTAAAAACATAAATAAGTCATACAAGCATCATAATACAAGCCAGGGGCCTCGAGGGCTCGAATACAAGTGCTCGATCATAGACGAGTCAGCGGAAGTAACAATATCTGAGTAGAGACATAAGTTAAACAAGTTTGCGTTAAGAAGGCTAGCACAAACTGGGATACATATCGAAACAGGCATAGGCCTCCTGCCTGGGATCCTCCTAAACTACTCTTGACCATCGTCAGCAGCCTGCACGTAGTAGTAGGCACCTCCGGTGTAGTAAGCGTCGTCATCGATGGTGGCGTCTGGCTCCTGGGCTCCAGCATGTGGCTTCGACAACCAGGTAGAATGGAAAGGGGGAAAAGAGGGAGAAAAGCAACCGTGAGTACTCATCCAAAGTACTCGCAAGCAAGGATCTACACTACATATGCATGGGTATATGTGTAAGGGGCAATATCGGTTGACTGAACTGCAGAATGCCAGGATAAGAGGGGGATAGCTAGTCCTGTCGTAGACTACGCTTCTGGGAGCCTCCATCTTGCAGCATGTAGAAGAGAGTAGAAGGTAAGTTCACCAAGTAGCATCGCATAGCATAATCCTCCCGGCGATCCCCTCCTCGTCGCCCTGTGAGAGAGTGATCACCGGGTTGTATCTGGCACTTGGAAGGGTGTGTTTTATTAATATCGGGTTCTAGTTGTCATAAGGTCAAGGTACAACTCTAGGTCGTCCTATTACCGAGGATCACGGCTATTCGAATAGAAAAACTTCCCTGCATGGGTGCACCACATTACCCAACACGCTCGATCCCATTTGGTCGGACACTCTTTCCTGGGTCATGCCCGGCCTCGGAAGATCAACACGTCGCAGCCCTACCTAGGCACAACAGAGAGGTCAGCACGCCGGTCTAATTCTAAGAGCGCAGGGGTCTGGGCCCATCGCCCATTGCACACCTGCATGTTGCGTGGGCGGTCGGAAGCAGACCTAGCAACCTCCATTTCAAAGGAGGTTGTGTTACGCGGTCCAATCCGGCGCGCGCCGCTCAGTCGCTAACGTCACGAAGGCTTCGGCTAATACCACGACGCCAGGTGCCCATAACTCTTCCCACGTAGTTGGTTAGTGTGTATAGGCCAGTGGCCAGACTCAGATCAAATACCAAGAACTTGTTAAGCGTGTTATTTTGAAGTAACCGCGGACGCCGACCAGGGCCAGGTCCACCTCTCACCTAGGCGGTCTCAACCTGCCCTGTCGCTCCGTCACAAAGATCCACCCAGAGGGCCGTCGGGAAAAAGGTCCTTTCAGCCCCCAATCCGTGAATCACTTGAGCCGACCCGACTTTAGTCACCACATGTATCATGTATAAAGTATATAGTATATACCCGTGAGCACCTCCCGAGTGATCACAGCCCGATAGTATAGCACAACACACGGACAAGAATGTAGGGCCACAGATGGAATACTAGCATCCTATACTAAGCATGTAGGATTGCAGGTAAAGGTAACAACAGTAATAGCAAGGACAGGCTATGCATTAGGATAGGACTAACGGAAAGCAGTAACATGCTACACTACTCTAATGCAAGCAGTAGAGAGAAGAATAGGCGATATCTGATGATCAGGGGGGGCTTGCCTGGAAGCTCATCCGAGGATGGGTCGTCAATACCGTAGTCGTACTGGGTAGCAGCGGCATCGCTCTCGGTGTCTAACGAGAGAAGAGGAGGAAGAAACAATAAATATAAAAGCAAACATATGCATGATGATGCATGCCATGACAATGAACGGTGCTAGGTGTGCCCTAACGCGGTAGTAGGTGATACCGGCGAAGGGGGGAAACATCCAGGAAAGTATTCCCGATGTTTCGCGTTTTCGGACAAATGAACCGGAGGGTAAAGTTGTGAGTTTGCTATGCTAGGGATGTGTGGTGGACGAACGGGCTGTGTATTCTGATTCGTCTCGTCGTTCTGAGCAACTCTCATGTACAAAGTTTTTCCATCCGAGCTACGGTTTATTTACTCTTAATTTTTAAAGTTTTAAATCATTCTCTAATTTATTATTATTAAATTAATTCGAAATTAGTATTATTACATCAGCAGTCAACAGAGGTGCTGACTGGTCAAACTGACGTGGGGGTCCCGCCTGTCATTGAATGATTAATTAACTAACAGTTAATTAGGTTAATTAGGATTAGATTAATCTAATTATGATTAATTAACTTCATTAATTTAGTTAATTAATTAATTAAATTTATTATTATTATTATTTTAATTTTTCTTTATGTTCCACCAGCGGGCCCCACGTGCCATAGGCAGAGGGGCCATAGTGGGTTCGGCAGTTAACGGGGGGCGCTGGTTGCAGGCGCTCGTGCTCGAGGCCACCAGGGGCGGAACACCGGCGCCCATGAGGGCGCGAGCCGGGCCACGGGCGCTGGCTGGAGCAGCGGGGGGGAGGGAACCGGTGGCCGGAGGCAACGCAGAGGGGCGAGGTGGGAGTGCCGGCAGAGGTAGGCGAGGGTGAGGCGCAGCAAAGACGCTGGTCAAGAAGAAAGCCGAGCACGGCACGGGAGGCCGCAAGGCACGAAAGATGCACAGCTGCCCATCGGGGCACAAAGAGGGACGAGGCGCGCGGGCGCACGGGGACAGGGGGGTGGAGGCGCGGTCGGCGAGCGGAGGCGCGTGGGCCTGCGCGGGCGCGCACGGAGAGGCCTGCAGCGGTTGCGAAGCGAGGCATGAAGCTGCGCGGCGAGGTGCGCACCCAGGGCGCGCACGAGCGCAGCCAGGTCGGCTAGACGCGCGATGAGCGTGGCCAGGAGCGCGAGAGAGCAGAGCCCCGTCTACGATGGTGTTACGGCGACCTACGGCGATGGAGAAACAAAATGGAGAAGGGGAATCGAGCGGAGGCCGAAGATGGCCTCACCGGCGTTGGAGAGAAGCGGGGCGGCGAGGCTCGGGGGCGACCATTGTGGAGGAGGACGGGGACGAGCACTACAAAAAAAATACACTTCCGTGATGATACGTGTTTGTCACAGTAGGTCGCGTTTTTTGTCATGCATGTACATCCATGACAAATTTATGACAGAATCAAGATAGTCATACCTATTGTCGGTGTCAAAACCGGCGAATCTCGGGTAGGGGGTCCCGAACTATGCGTCTAAGCGGATGGTAACAGGAGACAAGGGACACGATGTTTTTACCCAGGTTCGGGCCCTCTCGATGGAGGTAAAACCCTACTCATGCTTGATTAATATTGATGATATGGGTAGTACAAGAGTAGATCTACCACGAGATCAAAGAGGCTAAACCCTAGAAGCTAGCCTATGGTATGATTGTTGTTCGTCCTATGGACTAAAACCCTCCGGTTTATATAGGCACCGAAGAGGGTTAGGGTTACACAGAGTCGGTTACAATGGTAGGAGATCTACATATCCGTATTGCCAAGCTTGCCTTCCACGCCAAGGAAAGTCCCATCCGGACACGGGACGAAGTCTTCAATCTTGTATCTTCATAGTCCAGGAGTCCGCCAAAGGTGATAGTTCGCTATCCGGACACCCCTAATCCGGGGCTCCTCAAGAGCCCCAACCAGGCTTCAATGACGACGAGTCCGGCGCGTAGATTGTCTTTGGCATTGCGAGGCGGGTTCTTCTCCAAATTCCATATACTTGTCGAATAGTGTCCGGCTTTTGATAAATGCTGCGCTCCTTGGCTTCCACACCCAATAATGGCCATCTTCCACATGTCGAACGAATGCGAAAAGCCAGGGTATTTTTACACTTTCCCCCCTAGCTGCGCAAATGAGCCGCCTATAAAAAGAGACGAGGATCTAGATCCGAATCACACCATCCCCCCTCCGCAAGCTTTCATCAGAGCGCCTCTGACAAAAAATCCATTCCATCATGGACAGTCGACGCGGCTCCTCCTCTCGCGCTCCCAGCCCCCAGCCTGGGGATTGGGAGAGATGCTCAGTCCCGCATAGCAAGCTAGTGACGCTCCAAACCAAGGGATTTCTTCCCCCAGCCTTCATGGTTCCGGTTCGAGCCGGACTCGCCACCTATAAGGGCGGAAAGCAAGTGGAGAGCGTCCCGATCCTTCCAAAGGAGAGCGGGTATGCTTTGTCTCTTATCGATAAGAGGACTCGGATTTCCAATACATCCGCTTTCTCCCGTGGCTCCGGAGTTCTCTGGCCTCGGCTGCACCACCTTACGTCTGCCTCCATTCTGCACATCGCGGGCTTCGTGGCCCTTTGCGAACTGTTCTTGGGCGTCGAGGCTCATTTTGTGATGTGGAAGAGATTATTCTGCCTCGTACCCCGTTCTCATGAGGGGTCAATATATCAAGTGGGCGGAGCCGAGTTATGGCGCATCGCCGGGACCGGATATCTATCCGGAACCCCGAAGAAGGTGTCCGAAGACTGGCCTTCGGAATAGTTTTATATAGAAGACGCCCTGCTACCGGATCCTATTCGGATCGGCCTCCCGGAGTTCAGTAATGCTCCCTTGAAGAAACTCCTAAGTTGGTGTCCACGGAGCCCCCAGAGGGAGAACGACAGGGACGTCCTTTACCTGATGAGCCGAATAAGGTTGCTAGCTCATTCCGGACTGACCATGATCGGTGTCATCGCCACATGCATTATGCGGGGGGTGCAGCCGCTCCAGTATAGGGGCCACCCCATGTGGGATTTCAACGGGGAGGACGATGCCACCCGTCACGGCCGTACAAGGGGGAAGAGGAGGATTTTCTCCGCGTCAGTCCATTGAACGGATTTTCTATGAACAATCCTCGAAGCTGGGTAAGCGGACATTTCCTTTTTTGCACATCCGATCCGTACTCCCATGGTTAGATATCTCATTTTGTGATTTTGACGCAGGAACTGCGCCAGGCCGTAAAAGATATAAAAAGCCCGCCTGCGCAACCCGAGGATCCGGAACGGTTCCTCGATCCGGCCTCCCAAGAGGATCCGGACATATTGGTGGAGCTGATTGATGGGGTATTTCACCAACTAAGCATCGATAATGCCTTGGTTGCCATTACGGCCAATTACCCCGGAATACTTCCAGCCTCACAGGTAACTGAGACCGAAGCCCCAATACTTTGATAATGACCCATCCGTGCTTATTTTTTATCACTGTATACCATTGGTGTATCGCAGGGGGTGCCTTCGAGGCGGGAGGCCGAGCCCGCGGCGGCTAGCCAACAAGGGGCAGCACGGCCACGCAGGCTAAAAAGAAGTGCGGTCCGGATTGAAATGCCGCCGCAACGGTAAGGCGTGTCACCATATTCCCGGGATTGATTCCGGGAAGGTATATTAACGCTGGTGCTCCTTTCAGGAAAAAGAGCGCTCGCCGGACTGTGTCCGGAGAGATGGCCAATCGAGCCTCCGCCAGCCAGGCTCCAACGCCGGGTCCGGAAGCGGAGGTAAACACGAGGCGTGCGTCGGATGCTCCTCCGACAGAGGATGCCGACAGATTGTCCGCCACCAACTCCGAGGTGGAGAGTGCCATGAATCACAGGCGCCCGGACAGTTCTTCGTGACGCATGTTTCTCCCAAGAGGCATTGAATGCCTTCAATTCGGGAGATGCGCACCTCCATGCCGCTCAAGATGGTCTAGCCAGAGCCACGGAGCAGTATGTAAAGGACATACGGGTGAGGAAATTCTACAATTATATATGCCACTAGCCCCCGAGACTTAAAATAGTTAGAAGAACTGATTTAAGGATCATTTGTTAGGCAGGATCTTACGGAAAAGAATACCCGACTGTCCCAGGAGCTTGAAGAGTGCAAGGCCCGACTTGAGGCCGCACTAGCCGCCACAGGGGGAGCTACAGAGACCCCCTCAGGTAATATATACTTTGAAAAATAAGTAGTTTGTGAAGTGCGGCGTGTGTATAAGTCTGTCAATAATATTGCAGATGGCGCCGGACTATATCCGGACAAGCAACAGCTCCTGCGCCGGTTAAAGGCCGGCGATAATGTGCTTACAAGGGTGAGGCAAGAGAAAAATAATCTCCAAGATGCCAACACCCAGCTGGGTGAGGAACTAAAAGATGTTCGAGCCCGGTATCGACTCCGTTAAGGAGAATCGGCGGCTTCGCGGCATTTATAGTAAGTGCTTGAGAGAAATTTTGAAAAAGAGTTCGGCGAGGAAGTCGACTAATGTAAATATGTCTCAGAGGTATGCTCACAGTGTCGCCCCTGCAGAGGAAATGCCAGTTCAATGGGTGACCTACTTCCCGAAGTTGCAAGAATCGCATTTAACGAGTTCGACAGTGATGAGAGGCGTCGCCTGTGCCTTGTGGCCATCCATCTCCCTACCCGAAGGCCTTGGAGAGCTTGCGAGAGAGGCTTGTGGAGCACGGCGGCGCTTCCGGCTATGGAAGATATCGGCATGCCGTCAAAGGCGCCATGGAGGCCTGGGCCATGGTGAAGACGCGGTACCACGCTGACCCAAACCACATGGCCGAGGTCGGACTGTGGGGCCCGATGGGAAGGAGATCCCTGTGAGCTTAGTGTACGGACAAGTAGAGTTGGCGCATAAAGTATTCCCAGCAGGACTGTAAACTAGACAGCCTATTAGATGGTATTGAAGAGGAATACAATCACCAATTTGACTATGTAATTTAAAATGACATGTAAAATGCCTTCTAACCGGATTGTAGATCGTTTGTCGTAGCGGACCTTTTCGCTTCAACCTCGGGACCCAACAATCTGGAGTGTGTCCGAATACCCTCGCAGTTATGTAACAACTGGGGCATGCGTGGAGACCAGGCGTAGGGGTCATGAGTGCTTTATCAGACAAGTTCCCAACTAGTTATGTTATATTACATGGTTAGTAAGAAACATCTTCCAGGGAGAATAGTTCCGTTAGGGGTTCCTTTCCACAGGAGGCATGCCCTAAAGTGCATGTCCTGACCGCGAAAAAAGCATAAAACATCCGGGGCAGATAAATGAATAAGTAAGAAATCATCTTTTAGTTCACCGGCCGAATATTCCCTTAAGAACGCTTAGCTTTGGCTTCACCCGGTCGAGGTACACGTCCGGCCGACCGGCGGTAACAATCTCAGAGGCGCTCCCTTTACCACCTAGCCAAACAATCGGGAACGTAGGGGTAAGCACAGGAGCCAGGCAACCCAGCTTGGCCAAAACTTAAGTCATATCGATGCATATAATGGTGAAAAAAAGGTACATGCGGAAGTGTGACACATGTGTTGGGCATAAAGCCCATATGAATAAGCTTCTGCTAAAGAAGCCCCTGTATATCTTGGCCTTGGATAACGTGTCAAGTGTGTGCGAACAGTGCGCAAACGAGCCTCCAACGGCTTCAGAAAAAAGGAGGGAGAAGGAGAGAAATAAAAGGCAGTTAAAGTATAAAATATAGACGGAGGAAGGAGACGAACTCAGAGTCCGGCGCTAGGCGTAGAATCTTCGGAGACGGGCTGCGTTCCATGGGTTCGGCTCAAGTCGGTTATCCGATGCGTTCAGCACACGGTACGCTCCGCCGGTCAGGACTTGGTCGATGATGAAGGGACCCTCCCATTTGGTCTTGAGTTTGTCCTTTTTCTTGTCCGGCAGGCGTAGAACTAATTCGCCAACATTGTAAGCTTTGGACCGTACTTCTCTGCTTTGGTATCTTCGAGCCTGCTGTTGATAGAATGCGGAACGAGCTTTTGCCACGTCGCGCTCCTCCTCCAAGGCATCCAAACTGTCCTGCCGATCGAGCTCGGCTTCTCTTTCGCATACATGCATGCGCCGAGGTGAGTCATGAATTATGTCGCAGGGCAAAACTGCCTCTGCGCCATACACCATAAAAAATGATGTGAATCCGGTAGTGCGATTCGACGTGGTCCGCAGCCCCTAGAGTACGGAGTCGAGCTCCACTACCCAGTGCGTATTAGATTCCTTGAGGGACCACACTAGTCTGGGTTTAACGCCGCTCATGATTAGACCATTTGCTCGCTCGACTTGACCCTTAGTTTGAGGGTGATAGACTGAAGCGTAGTCGAGCTTGATGCCCATGTTTTTGCACCAGAGTTTGACCTCGTCGGCCGTGAAGTTCGTGCCATTATCAGTGATGATGCTATGGGGGACGCCATAACGGTGTACTACCCCTGATATGAAGTCTATCACCGGTCCGAATTCGGCCGTCTTAATAGGCTTTGCCTCTATCCATTTGGTGAATTTATCCACCATGACCAATAGGTATTTTTGCTTGTGGGTTCCTCCTTTAAGGGGTCCAACCATATCAAGCCCCGGACCCATGACGGCCAGGTGATGGGTATAGTTTTGAGGGCAGTAGGTGGCATGTGGCTTTGATTAGCAAAGAGCTGGCATCCGACGTATCGTTGGACCAAGTCCTGAGCATCTGCCCGGGCCGTCGGCCAATAACATCCTGTACGGAAGGCCTTGCCTACAAGGGCCCGGGCTGCGGCGTGGTGCCCGCCGAGTCCGGCATGAATTTCAGCCAGAAGATTCCGCCCTTCCTCTTCGGAGATACACCTTTGAAGGACTCGGTTGTGCTTTTCTTATAAAGCTCTCCCTCATGGACCTTATAGGCTTTAGATCGCCGCACTATGCAGCGGGCCTCGTTTTGGTCCTCGAGAAGTTCCTGCCTAGTTAGGTAGGCTAGGAATGGTTGTGTCCATGGGGCAATGACTGCCATTATTGTGTGGGCTGACAGTGTTATTTCGTTGGCAGAACCACCAACTATGTTAGAATGTTCGGTGTGGGGTAGTGTGGTTGGGTCCGGGATGTTATTTCCGGACTCTCCCTCCCATGATACGGATGGCTTGAAAAGCCTCTCTAGGAAGATGTTGGGAGGGACGGGATCGCGCTTTGCGCCAATGCGTGCCAACACGTCTGCTGCCTGGTTGTTCTCTCGGGCTATATGGTGAAATTCGAGCCCCTCAAACCGAGCTGACATTTTTAGGACGGCATTGCGATAAGCTGCCATTTTTGGATCCTTGGCATCAAAGTCTCCATTTATTTGGGATATCGGGAGGTTTGAATCCCCGCGGACCTCTAGGCACTGAATGCCCATGGAGGCTGCCATCTGGAGACCATGTAGAAGGGCCTCGTATTCAGCTGCGTTGTTGGAGTCCGTGTACATTATCTGAAGTACGTATTGGACTGTATCTCCAGTTGGGGACGTCAGAACAATGCCAGCCCCAAACCAGCCAATATTTTGGAGCCGTCGAAGTGCATGATCCGGTTGGAATATGCGCCCGTACTCTTTAGGGAGTTCGGCTTGATCCATTCGGCGACGAAGTCGGCCAAAACTTGCGACTTAATAGCTCGCCATGGCTTGTAGGTTATGTCGAACGGGAGGAGCTCGATGGCCCATTTGGCAATCCGGCCCGTTGCTTCGCGGTTGTTTATAATGTCATTAGAGGTACTTCGGAGGCTACTGTTATCGAACACTCTTGGAAGTAGTGTCGCAGCTTCCGGGATGCCATGAACACCGCGTATGCTATCTTTTGATAATGCGGGTACCATGACTTGCATGGAGTTAGGACAGTGGACACGTAGTAAACTGGTTTTTGGAGAGGGAACTTGTATCCGTCCGTTTCTCGTTCGACAACGAGCACCGCTTACAATTTGATGGGTTGCCGCGATGTATAATATCATTGGTTCGCCCATGTTGGGCGCGGCCAGGACCGGATTTGTTGCCAATATGGCTTTGATTTCTTCGAGTCCGGCCGTGGCGGCATCCGTCCACTCGAAGTGTTCGGTGCGCAGCAGTACGCGATAAAGGGGTAATGCATTTTCTCCTAAGCGGGAGATAAAGCGGCTTAGAGCCGCCACGCCTCCAGTCAATTTTTGTATTTGTTTGAGGTCTGTTGGGATATCCAATTGTGACAGAGCTCGGATCTTGGCTGGGGTTGCGTCAATTCCTCTACCGGATACAATGAAGCCCAAGAGCTTTCCTACCGGGTACGCCAAAACGCATTTTTCGGGTTGAGCTTAATGTCATATGCTCGGAGATTGTCGAATGTGAGCCTCAAGTCGTCTACTAGAGTTTCGACATGCTTGGATTTGTGACCACATCGCCTATGTATGCCTCCATTGTTTTGCCGATCTGGTTTGCGGACATGTCCGAATCATGCGCTGATATGTTGCGCCCGGCGTTTTTGAACCCGAAGGGCATTGTGTTGAAGCAGAATGGGCGTATGGGGTGATGAATGCCGCGTTCTTGACTGCAGCTCTTCCATCTTAATTTGGTGGTAGGCGGAGTATGCGTCGAGGAAGCACAATGAATCGTGTCCTGCGGTAGCATCGATAATTTGATCGATGCGGGGAAGGGGGAAGGGATCCTTTGGGCAAGCCTTGTTAAGGTCCTTGAAATCGACACACAGGCGCCAGGATTTGTCCTTCTTTGGTACCATTACCAAGTTTGCTAGCCAGTCCGGATGTTTTATATCTCTAATGAATCCGGCCTCCAATAGTTTGGCTAGCTCCTCTCCCATGGCCTATCTCTTATGTTCGGAGAAACGCCGAAGAGCTTGTTTGACTGGCTTGAATCCTTTTAGGATATTTAGGCTGTGCTCGGCCAGCCGGCGTGAGATTCCTGGCATGTCTGAAGGGTGCCAGGCAAAGATGTCCCAATTTTCGTGTAGGAATTCTCGTAGTGCGGCGTCTACATCAGGGTTTAATTGTGCCCCGATGGAGGCCGTTTTTGTAGGGTCCGTTGGATGGACTTGGAATTTAACTATTTAAATCGCCCGGTTTAAAGAGGTGGACTTGGATCTCTTATCGAGTATCACATCGTCCATGTTCACCGTGGAGCGCAATAAGTGAGTTCCTCGGCCGCTAGGGCTTGGATAGTTCCTCAAGGGCAAGTGCGGCTGTTTTATTTTCGGCGCGGAGTGCTATGTCCGGGTCACTAGCAAGAGTGATGATTCCATTGGGTCCGGGCATTTTGAGCTTCATGTACCCGTAATGGGGTATAGCTTGAAAAATTGTGAATGCCTCTTGCCCTAATAGAGCGTGGTATCCGCTGCTGAACAGGGCCACTTGGAATGTGACCTCCTCGGACCTGTAATTATCCGGCGTGCTGAACACCACATCCGGGTGATTTTTCTTGTACAAAACATGCTTCCCGATTGGGGATTATTCCTCTAAAGGTTGTGCTGCTTCGCTCAATGCGGCTCCAGTCTATTTCCATTTTTCTAAGGGTTTCCTTGTAAATGAGGTTTAATAATCAGCCGCCATCCATGAGTACATTGGTAAGTCGAAAAACATCCACAATTGGACTGAGGACCAATGCGGCTGGAGCTCGGGCTGTTCGAATTTAGGTTAAATCCTGGCGTTAAAGGTAATAGCCGTGTCACTCCATGGATTTATTGTTGCTACCTGGTGGACTTCGGCAAGGCTGCGGAGTGTTCGTTTCCGCATATTATTTGATGCGAAAGTTTTGAAGACTGTTAATACTGTACTGGTATTGCTGGCCTAGTGCTCTGGAGCTAGAAGCTCTTCGCCACTTTTGGCCACCTGCCGTAGTATCCAACATGCTCTAAGGCTATGAGTAGGTGTGGCGCCCTCTGTACTATGAATTTTGCAGGGTCCATTGAGACATCCCTCCAGTACGGTTCCATGCCCTTTAGAGGGTTTTTGCTTTTTGGTATTTGACCCAGGTGCCTGGTAATGATGCACCCTTTTACTTTAGACTAGGGCTGTGTTCAAGGCCGGATTGTCCCAAAATTTGATTTCGGTTTTCCAGGCGCTCTCCATCGCACAGTACTTTCGTACTATAGACGCCAAGTCAGCAAAGCGTGTAATTTCACGACGACTTACGGCGTTGGGGATTCCTTCGTCCGTGCAATTAATGCAGAAGAATGAAATTGCGTCCTCTTCACAGCAGTCCTTTATCCTGTTCATGACCAGGAGGAATCGCCCGATAATGATGTCTTTGTTTCAGTGGGCTCTTGCGGATTTGGGATAGATCGCTTATGTTTGGGTGGGCGGGTGGAGTTAAATTCCGAACTCCGTCCGATCTAAGACTCAGGGGCCAAGAAGTTTCCGAACTTGGAAGCTTGGGTTCTTGGACGTTGTCCGATGAATCTAGCTCGCTGCCTGACTTTAAGTTCAGGGCTTGAGTGGTGTTCTCCCCTCCGCGGGAATCCGGCATGGAGGGGTCAGGAATCCGGACATAGCTAGTCCTTAAGATAGAAGAAGGGTCGCCATATTGTTCCTCTACCACAACAACGTGGTGGGTAGCCTTGGGAGAGTTAATCTCTCTCAGATCGGTTTTAGGCCCAATCTGGTCGTGAGTCATGCCGACTCCAAGGCGGCGATGCGATCCAAGAGCTCGTTTAAGGAAGAGAGCTCCATCGGATCTAACCGCTCGCGAAGTTCGAGTTGACGTGAAGATTGCTTTTGATGACCCGAGAAGTCATCGTCGGCGCAATGACGAGCAAGCGGTCATAAGAAAACCGCCTAAGCGGAGAGTTTGGCCGATGGCCAAAGCTCCTTTAGCAATGGTGCCGTCTTTAAAGACAGGACGAGGCATCCTTCCCGATGGCGGCGACGGAAGGAACTCTCAATGAAAGCACCAATGTCGGTGTCAAAACCGCGGATCTCGGTAGGGGCTCCCGAACTGTGCGTCTAGGCGGATGGTAACAGGAGACAAGAGACACGATGTTTTTACCCAGGTTCGGGCCCTCTCGATGGAGGTAAAACCCTACTCCTGCTTGATTAATATTGATGATATGGGTAGTACAAGAGTAGATCTACCATGAGATCAAAGAGGCTAAACCCTAGAAGATAGCCTTGTTGGGGAACGTAGCAGAAATTCAAAAATTTCCTATGTGTCACCAAGATCTATCTATGGAGAAACTAGCAACAAGGGGAAGGAGAGTGCATCTACATACCCTTGTAGATCGCTAAGCGGAAGCGTTCAAGAGAACGGGGTTGAAGGAGTCGTGCTGCCGTGATCCAAATCACCGGAGATCCTAGTGCCGAGCACGGACGGCACCTCCGCGTTCAACACACGTGCAGCCCGGTGGCGTCTCCCACGCCTTGATCCAGCAAGGAGAGAGGAGAGCTTGAGGAAGACTCCATCCAGCAGCAGCAACGGTGTGGTGGTGGTGGAGGAGCGTGGCAATCTGCAGGCTTCGCCAAGCACCGCGGAGAGGAGAAGGGAGAGAGGTAGGGCTGCGCCAAGGAGAGGTCAAACTCTTGTGTTGGGAGCCCCAAAACCCTCAAGTATATATAGGGAGAGGGAGGTGCGCCCCTCTGGGGTTTCCACCCCAAGGAGTGCGGCTGCCCCAATCCCATCTAAGGGTGGCGGCCAAGGGGGAGAGGGGAAACTTGCCCCCAAGTTAGGTGGAAGCACCCTCCCAAACCCTAGGCGCCTTGGGCCCTTGTGGGGGGCACACCAGCCCATCCGGGCTGGTCCCTCCCACACTTGGCCCATGCAGCCCTCGGGGCAGTGGCCCCACTTAGTGGACCCCGGGACCCTCCTGGTCCCGTGACGTTACCGATAAAACCCGAAACTTTTCCGATGACCAAAACAGGACTTCCCATATATAAATCTTTACCTCCGGACCATTCCGGAACTCCTCGTGATGTCCGGGATCTCATCCGGGACTCCTAACAACATTCGGTAACCACATACAAACTTCCTTTATAACCCTAGCGTCATCGAACCTTAAGTGTAGACCCTACGGGTTCGGGAACCATGCGACATGACCAAGACGTTCTTCGTCAATAACCAACAGCGGGATCTGGATACCCATGTTGGCTCCCACATGTTCCACGATGATCTCATCGGATGAACCACGATGTCAAGGACTCAATCAATCCCGTATTCAATTCCCTTTGTCTAGCGGTATTGTACTTGCCCAAGATTCGATCGTCGGTATCCTGATACCTTGTTCAATCTCGTTTCCGGCAAGTCTCTTTACTCGTTCCGTAACACATCATCCCGTGATCAACCCCTTGGTCACATTGTGCACATTATGATGATGTCCTACCGAGTGGGCCCAGAGATACCTCTCCGTTTACACGGAGTGACAAATCGAGTCTCGATTCGTGCCAACCCAATGAGACACTTTCGGAGATACCTGTAGTGCACCTTTATAGTCACCCGATTCGTTGTGACATTTGATACACCCAAAGCATTCCTACGGTGTCCGGAGTTGCACAATCTCATGGTCTAAGGAAATGATACTTGACATTAGAAAAGCTTTAGCATACGAACTACGATCTTTGTGCTATGCTTAGGATTGGGTCTTGTCCATCACATCATTCTCCTAATGATGTGATCCCGTTATCAATGACATCCAATGTCCATGGTCGTGAAACCGTAACCATCTATTGATTAACGAGCTAGTCAACTAGAGGCTTACTAGGGACATGGTGTTGTCTATGTACCCACACATGTATCTGAGTTTCTTATCAATACAATTATAGCATGGATAATAAACGATTATCGTGAACAAGGAAATATAATAATAACTAATTTATTATTGCCTCTAGGGCATATTTCCACCAAGCCTATGGTATGATTGTTGTTCGTCCTACGGACTAAAACCCTCCGGTTTATATAGGCACCGAAGAGGGTAAGGGTTACACAGAGTCGGTTACAATGGTAGGAGATCTACATATCCGTATCGCCAAGCTTGCCTTCCACGCCAAGTAAAGTCCCATCCGGACACGGGACGAAGTCTTCAATCTTGTATCTTCATAGTCCAGGAGTCCGGCCAAAGGTGATAGTTCGGCTATCCGGACACCCCCTAATCCGGGACTCCCTCACCTGTGCTGAGTGTTCCATGACATTACCAAAATTATCATCACGGATGTGTCCACTTCCATGACGATAAATCCCGCGTCACAGACGTGCTTTCGTCAAGGGTGAACGACACGTGGCATCCACCGTAACGGAACGCCGTTAAGCTATCGGGTCGGATTTTGGATCCGATAACCCGTTAACAGCCACGACCAATGCCGATTTTCCACGTGGAAATTCTCATTGGCTGACGGATCCACGTCGACTCGGCGTTGTACGGTGTCACTCATCCAACGGTTGAGATGGGCCTATGATATGTTGACATGTGGACCGGCCCAACAGAGGCCCACAAAGTTTAAATGGGCCGGCCCAACTGAAGGCCCATAAGATTTAGCGGACCATAATGGGCCGGCCTAGCTAAAGGCCCACAAAATTTAGCGGGCCACAATGGGCCGGCCCAGCTAAAGGCCCATAAGATTTTGCAGACCATAATGGGCCTAGCTAAAGGCCCACAAGATTTTGCGGACCACAATGGGCCGGCCGAGCTAAAGGCCCATAAGATTCTTCAGACCATAATGGGTCGGCCCAGCTAAAGGCCCAACATTCTCTGTCAAGTCAGCCCGTCAACGGCCTGTCCTAAACTTGCCATCAACGCGGCCCATGGTCACTTCTGGCCCGTTAACAGTCCGCTAAGTAATTGGGCCGAATCACGGCCCGGTGTATTTCCGGCCTGTTAAAGGTCCGGCTTCATTTGGGCCCATTTATAGGCCATCAAAACTTTCGGCCTGTTAGAGGCCCACTATAGATTTGGGCCACTTTCTTCCTGTTCTCATTTTCGGCCTGTTAACGCCGGACATAAACCATGGGCCATATGTGGCCCAACGTCATATCGGGCCCATTAACGACCCATATAAAAATGACGATAATCTAGCCCGACCGAAGTTCCGGCCTGTTAAAGGCCCGTGTATTAGGTCGGCGCATTTACGACCCGTCCAATTTCAACTGTCAAAGGTCCGCGTCGTAAATGGGCCACCATTTTGGCCTGCTAAGTCCAGTGGGTTATTTGGCACAATCAGGGCCCAATCTCACTTTCATTCTATTAAAGGCCCATGTTTTTTATGGGCTCAAGATTTAAAGTGCGTTATATCGACTAGAGGGGGGGTGAATAGGCAATTTTTATGAATTCTTCACTGAGGAATTTGCCGGTGAGGAAATTCCTTAGCGAAGAACTACTTGCAGTGGAATAAGTACTCGGAAGTAAGCATAACAGAATACAGGCATGGTCATCATGATGAAATGAAGACAAGCACAGAGTACAGAAAGCGTAATCACGAGGATAACACAAGATGAAGACAAAGCGGTGAAGAAATTGAATCAAGAAATTGAGGAAGTCTTCAGTCAAAGTCTTTAAACACAGATATGAACAATCACTCAACACAGTAATGAGGAAATGAAAGAGTTGAGGAGATAGAACCAGTAAGGTTGGTGAAGATAATGATTTGGTAGACCAGCTCCAACTGCTGTCTCGGTTGTACATCTGGTTGGAGCGGCTGAGTATTTAAACTCGAGGACACACAGTTCCGGACACCCAGTCGCTGAGCACGCAGCTCAGGACACCAAGTCCTCACCGTATTCTCCTTGAACTTGGTCACATAGACCTCATCCAATCACTTGTGGTAAGTCTTCAGGCGACTTCCAAACCTTCACAAACTCGGTCACTCGGCGATCCACAATTCCTCTTGGATGCTCTAGACCATGACGCCTAACCGTCTGGAAGAAGCACAGTCTTCAAAGGTAACAAGCGTCGGATCCACGCAGGATCAATCTCTTCAGTGATGCTCAATCACTTTGGGTTTGTAGGTGTTTGCGTTTGGGGGTTTTTCCTCACTCGATGATTTTCGCTCAAAGTCCTCGGAGGATGAGTTGCTCTCAAATGACAAGTGTCAGTTTCTCTCGGAGCAGCCAACCAGCTAGTGGTTGTAGGGGGCGGCTATTAATAGCCTAGGGAGCAGCCCGACATGATAAGACATAAATGCCCTTCAATGATATGACCGTTAGGTGGATAAGATATTTTGGGACAGCTGGCGCGCAACACAGCAGTCGGAAATTTGACTCTCAAATTCCTCGGGGCTATCATGTTCCTCATTGTGTAGGCAATCCGCCGGGCGAATTCCTAACTCCTCAATCGTAACAAATTTCTCGTGACCGGAAGAACTTCGTCTACATCACATCAAGAAATTGACTGAACTGTATGAGATTTCCAATGGCTTCACTCGAAGGATTGGTAGGTGTAGGATTTTGAGTTGAGCATCACATGGAAATTTTTCCTTAGTATTTCCTCGACCCCTTTAACGATGCAGTGTTTCCTATGACTCAAGAAAGAGAAAGCGAAACTACAAAAGAAAAGTCTTCACGCTTCATGTTCCTCAAATGAATACCAAGTCTTCAAGGTCACACCAATTTCTTCACTTTCAAAGTCTTGAGAAAGTCTTCGAATACCAAAGTCTTGATCGAAGAACTTCATTTTTAGGGTCGAATTTTTCTGTAAATATCAAACTCCTCATAGACTTATAGACCTGTGTACACTCATAAACACATTAGTCCCTTAACCTATAAGTCTTCAATACACCAAAATCACTAAGGGGCACTAGATGCACTTACAAAGATATTTACACCTGTAAACGGCCTATTTTTACTAAGGGCCAAAAATATGTTTAGGCCTATTAAAGGCCCACTATGGGCACAGGCCTACCAGAAAAATATGAAAGCTTATGCTGATTTAGGCCCAGATATTTTTAGTGGGCTACATGTCAATTTCGGCCCGTAATCGTTTTTAGCCCAATTGGAATGGGCCCGACGAATGTTGGCATGTTGGGCTCCTGCCAAGCTTTCGGCCGAATACATTACTAAGATAAACCTACACTATACAAAAATAGCATCGTAATTACTGCAGCCTGGGGCAGCATCATAAATGTTGTATCACAACAAAATAAATTCCAACCATACAACAAAAGGCCTGTTGGCATAAAGTTTACAATCCTTCTAGATAAAAGCACCATCAGATGTATAGAAGCACAGATCATTTGACTTGAGTGCTAATGTTTCAGGCTGTAGAATCTGATGGAGCAGCATGATCTCCACCTTTTTTCCGCCATTGCTCTTGAACAACGAAGCGAATGTCTGATAGTCTGGTTTCAAAACCATTCATATCTTTATGACATTTCTCAACCACTATTCTTGTTTCCTAAACAACGTCCATTAGGGATTGGACTAGTGTCTGGAGCATGATATATCACTCTGTCTAGCAGGAAGATTTTGTTCAGTAGGCGATTTGGACGAGGTTACCTTCACAACCAACCCAGAATTACGCAGGAAGGTGCTTTTTGCACTGTTAGTGGAGAGATACTGACACGCTGCAGCAAGAGGTGACATTGCGCCTGTATTAGCCTCATCACCTTCAGGTGGTTGTGGTTGTTCAATCATTTGTTCCATAGCTTCCTGAAAGTTTGAACTTGTAGATTAGTGTACCGGATAAGTTACTAATGAGACAAAAACAAACAAAGTAGGTTAAACGTTTATACATAACTTATTTTGGTGAACTAATATAAGGCATTAGCATGTATTGTAGTGCCAACTACATAATAAAATCACTTTCGGAACATATGTCCATGTAGCATGCCTACTGTATTGTCTATTTCCTCACATTCGTTGACATCTAATTAAGGATAAAGAGACATGGTTTAAAGTAGGATGAACATAGTATGACATCATTCATATCATGGGCAAACAGATATAAAACAAACAGCCTATTTTATCATTGTGTGCGCACGTGAACATAACAACTAGATTACAGATCAAGACCAAAAGAATATCCTTCATCTCTTTTAAACCATGTAAGGTGAAATGATACGTTAAGACAACTATGTATAAAAGTGAACAGAGTAACTGACATTGGTTGCAAACCAAGTAGTTAAATGAACACATCACAGTACCAATCAGTACAAGGCAGGAGGAGTAAGGACTTACAACAGCGGCTTGAACTGGTGTGCTCATGCCCTTCATCTTGCTGGTGTGGCAATCCTTGAAGATTTGCACTGCATTCGGTTCAGGTTCTTTTTGGTCCGCACAGCATTTTAATTGAGTGAAGACCTTGTCCTGATGAACCTCATAATCCATGGTGCATAAGGCTTCAGCTCAAATGGTGACATTGCAATATTCGCCAGAGTCCTCATGAAGAAATCATGGAAGTTGACGAGAACGCCATGAATGATATTGAAAAGCATATTCTTCATGATGCCAACGACTTCTTCATCATTTGAGTCGTGGCCTTTGATAGGACTCATTGTCTTCGTCATAATGCGATAGACAGTCCGAGGCACATATAGTAATTCCTTGACGAGGAATTTGGTTCGAGGGGCCTGCCCTGGCTTCAAAGGCTTCATCAGCACTTGCATGTAATGATTTGTAAGCTCAAGTTCACTTTGTAGGCATAGCGAGCACCGTCAAGGGGAGGATCGAGTGGGAGGCACGAAGCAATTCGATTCTTTGGTGCCTTGTAGTGAGTATTTTACATCATCGATCCAGCACCCAAGAGTTCACATCTTCAGAATCTCCGGCGATGTGCAGCGTCGCATAGAACTGAAGAATGAGTTCTTCATTCCAATCACATATGTCAGTGCAGAAGTTTAGCAATCCAGCATCATGAAGAACACTGAGGACTGGCTCGAAGCATGGCAGAGATTCCATGTCCACGTGAGGAATGTGTGCATGATCGAAGACTTTGTCCTTACTTAATAGCACTGAGGAATAGAAATTTGCTTGACTAGCAGTCCAGAAACGCCTCTTCCTTATGCGAGCAGAGTCATATGGGTTGTATTCAGTGAAGAACACATGCTCGCCGAAGAAATCTTCAGCCTTGAACTTTTGCTTGCGTGAGAATGGATCCTTTGGTTTGGGCAGAGGAGTGTTAGTGAGTTGCATCACAACCTCAGGAATCGCAATCTCAAGTTCTTCAGGCTGAGGAATTTCTGGTTCGTCTTCAGTTGCAGTCTGCGTTGTCGTATGATCAGCAACAACAGGTTCTTCAGCACTAGTGGCTGGAATTTCTTCATGCACAGATGAGGTGGGATGGGTTTCTTCAGAGCCCATTTGAACGGTTGGTGCAGGGGACTGAGGTATTTGTTGTAGTGGGGTGAAGAGTGGAGAATTGGGGTGCTGACTTTCCCAAAAGTCATCATTCATCACTGGCGTAGTGCTTCCAATATCCACGTATTCATCTTCAATTTCTTCAACACCAGCCTCTTCAGCTGTGAACTGAGGCATTGGTGAGGATACAACAGGTGTAGAAGGGATCGCATCCACTTCAATTTCTTCATCAATCTGCTCTGACGAAGCAGCAGAATGATTTTCTTCATCAGATCCACTAGGGATCACATATTCTTCACCAAAAGGATTAAGGTCCTTTGATGGCATGGTGGAGATTGGAACAGCATTAATGGGATTCTTAGACGAGTTGGTCATAGGCTTCATTTTCTTCGGAGCTGAAGAATTTGAAGCAGCTGATGCTTTCTTTTCTTCACTGCAGCTCGCTCTGCAGCCTTGGTCTTCTTCACATCTGATGCAGATGGAAGGATTGGAGTTGTTGTAGGTGCAGGAGGAGCTGAGGAATATGATTGATTTTCCTCAGGCGCAACTAATGCAGTTGCCCTGACTTCTTCATTTTCTTCAGGCGCACCACTAGTGGATGCCCTGGCAATTTCTTCAGCGGCTGGAATGGAGTCATCAGCCCTGGAACTAGCATTTTCTTCAGACCTTTGAAAGTCATCGGTGGTCTTGGCATGTTCTTCAATAGGGCTGGCGGAGGCTTCAGCCTGAGGAACTTCTTGTTGCGTTGGAGCTGCAACATTGGTGAACTTCTCAGTCAGTTTAACAAACCTGACTTTGGCTCCTTGCCAATCAGCATAACATCGAAGTCACCGTTGAGGGTTTTGATTTCAGACTGAATCTTGATGAGTTCATCAGTTGTCATTTTGACAATGTTTTTCTTCAGGAACTTCTCTTTCCTAAACTGAGCCTTCTTAATTTGTCTGGCCTTCTCAAATTTCCATTTCTCTTCAGCGATGAAATGGGTCAGCATGTGACTTTGTCCAGGAGTCAAATGAAAATCAGGCATAGGGGTGTCTGGATCCTTGTGCCAGAGATCAATGTAGTCGAGGATCTTCTTAGGATCCAAAAGCAGTGGCACAGGTGTGCCTTTGGCTCTAGCAGCCCTTTCTTGTGCATCTCGATGATTTCTGCAAGTTCATCATCATCAGCTTCATCGTCAGATGGCACTTGGAAGGCAACCTGTTTCTTCTTCGGACTTGGCCTAGGACCTCGTCCAGCCGTTGCCTTTGTCTTCAGCAGAGTTAGGCTTGATGAAGAATTTGGTGCAGCTGAGGAACTCGCTGAGACACCAGAGGCAATAGAGATGCCTGCAGTCCTTTGGCACGTGGCCAGATGCACAGGTGCAGAGGACTTTGCGGAAGCAGCTGAGGACTTTTGAGTAGGAGCTGAGGATTTTGAAAGAGCAGGAGCAACATGAGAAATTGGCCGTGAGGGCTTTGAAGGTCCTGGCCGTGAGGGCATTGCTGAGGAACTAGGTCGTGAGGGCGCTGTTGGTGAAGCACTTGGCTTGTGCGCGGGCTTCTTTGCCATTGATTTTCTAGGCTTGACAGAGGCCTCATTGGCAGCAGCAGCAGCAGAGTCTTCATTGAATTTCCACATTGCTTCTTTGGCTTGTCTTGCCAACTTGGCTTGGCGCTTGGCCCATTCTTCAGGAAAATCCTCACCACGCTTGATCTTTGGTGGGGTCACCATTCTGGCCAGTGCCAATGGAGCTCTTGGGCATGGAGGTTTAAGTGTGAATTTCTTCATATACTTTGGAGTAACATACATGTACTCCCTCCATTCTCTTGCCCATCTCCTTTCAATCCTATGTATGCGCACCTTGCGCGAATTTTTGTCCTCCTTGCCAAATTTGGCCTCAACGGGAGTGCAGTAGTCAGCATAGATGTCCTCAGGTATTTCAAAAGCAGTCATGACCTCAGGCCTCTTTCCTCCTTTCTGTGGCTTCTTACAGTCTACCATATTCTTCAGTTGAGGAATTTGAACAATCGAATTCTCTGAAGAAGTATGCAACTTTTCTTCAAGGAACGCCGAAGTGAAGAACACGAGAACTGGGAAAAACAGATGTGAAGTTCGTCAGGTTAGATCTTCCACGCCCTAACTCGGCGGAGGAAGACAGCTACGACGGCGGTGGAGTGAAGATTTCCGTGGCCGCTGCGCGTACGACGGCGAAGAGGTCGAGGCAGTGAAGCTCTTCCTCACCGGCGACGATGAAGTAGCGGCGGCGCTAGGGTTTGAGAAGCTCGAGCAGGAGAGAGAGAGGTCGAGCGGAGTAAAGGAAGTGAGGAAGGGGAGAGGGGGTATTTATAGTCATAGTGAAAAAATGTTCGCCCGAAGATTTAGGACGAACGTGCCCCTGACCCTTCTCATTCGCTTGACATGTGTCACCCACGTACTGAAAAGTGGAGATCGTGTTAGATTGTGGGTGAGTAGATAAGTCTATCGTGGGATGCGGAACGGTTTGAGCGGCAAAACCGAAAATTTTGGATAGGATAAGTTAAAGTTCCGTTCGCAAATTCTTCAGCTGACAAGGACACAGTGAAGCTTTTGAACGAGTTTCAAATAGAACGCACATGAAGAATTTGTGAATAGATTGGGTTGAATATAGCATAGAGGGGGAAGGGTCCGATCACATTCACTTAGCAGAAAATGCAACTTGAAGAATTAGCCATAAGTGAATGTTGTAGAGGACATAAACCCATATATATATACATACATATATATATATATATATATATATATATATATCCAATGAAGAAAAACGACGGAAACAATGAAGATTTTGAAAAGTTGAAGAATCTGAAAAACTGAAGAATTTCAAAACTAAGGAAAAACTCAAATTGAAGAACTTTAACTTTGGTGGTGGCGTGACCCACCGTATAAGAATGATGATTTTAGACACCGCGTACAATTGTCGTAGGGTTCTGAGAATCAAACTCTTCATTAATTTCTTCACACTTAGAGTGTTATTCTTGATTGATTGAAGAAAAACGTTTCTTCATGTGTTGCACAGCTAAGTCATCAATTTTGCATAGGTGTTAGGATGTGGTCCTATTCAAAGAACATTGAAAGATTCTAAGATATTTAGCTCACACCGCAACTTGCTAAATTTATTCTCATCCAAGGGCTTTGTGAAGATATCGGCTAGCTGTTCTTTAGTCTTCACATGCTCAATAGAAATGTCGCCCTTCAACACATGATCACGAAGAAAATGATGACAAATTTGAATGTGCTTTGTCTTCGAGTGCTGAACTGGGTTGTGAGCAATGTTGATGGCACTCTCATTGTCACAGTAGAGAGGCACATTCTTCATGTTGATGCCGTAGTCCTTGAGAGTTTGCTTCATCCATAGTAATTGAGCACAGCAAGAACCAGCAGCAATGTACTCAGCTTCCGCAGTAGACAGTGATACGCAGTTCTGTTTCTTCGAGGACCAACAGACCAAAGATCGTCCAAGGAAATGACAAGTACCAGATGTTGACTTGCGATCCACACGATCACCAAAGATAGTCGAGTCGGTAATATCCAATGAGATCAAAAGCAGAGCCCTTGGGGTACCATAATCCTAGTGTTGGTGTGTGAGCTAGATATCGAAGAATATGCTTCACAACCTTATGGTGTGATTCCTTGGTGTATCTTGAAATCGGGCACACATGCAAACACTAAGCATTATATCTGGCCTAGATGCACATAAGTACAATAAAGAACCAATCATGGAGCAAAGATACCTTGTGATCGAAGTCAATACCATTTTCATCAGTGCATAGATGGCCATTTGTGGGCATCGGAATTTTGACGCCTTTGCAATCTTGCATGCCGAATTTCCTCAGAACATCCTTGAGATATTTCTCCTGAGATATGAATATGCCATTGTGTTGTTGACGAATTTGAAGACCTAAGAAGAATTTCAACTCTCCCATCATAGACATTTGATATTCTTCACTCATCATATAGGCAAATTCATCAATATAACGTTGGTCAGTACAGCCAAAGATATTATCATCAACGTATATTTGGCACACAAACAGTTCACAATCATAAGATTTAGTGAAAAGAGTAGGGTCGAGTGAACCGTGTGTGAAGCCATTCTTCATGAGGAATTCCTTCAAAGTATCATACCACGCCCGAGGGGCCTGCTTGAGGCCATAGAGGGCCTTGTTGAGTCTGAAGACTTTGTCAGGATTCTTTGGATCTTCAAAACACAGGGGTTGAGCAACATATACCTCTTCCTCAAGCTTACCATTGAGGAATGCACTTTTCACATCCATTTGATATAAAGTGATGTCATGATGGTTAGCATAAGCAAGTAATATCTGAATAGCCTCAAGTCTAGCAACAGTGCAAAAGTTTCATCGAAATCAATTCCTTCAACCTGTGTGTAGCCTTGAGCTACAAGTTGTGCCTTATTCCTCACCACAAGGCCATTTTCATCTTGCTTGTTGCGGTAGATCCACTTTGTGCCAATGATATTATGCATGCGAGGATCTGGACATTTGACCAGTTCCCAAACATTGTTGAGCTCGAACTGATGTAATTCTTCTTGCATAGCCTGAATCCACTGAGGCTCTAGAAATGCTTCATCTACCTTAGTGGGCTCTGTGATAGAGACAAAAGCATAGTGCCCACAAAAGTTAGATAAATGTGAAGCTGTTGAGCGTGTGAGAGGACACAGTGCTTCAATGTCATCGATGATCTTTTCAACTTGCACTTCTTTTGCAACGCGAGGATGAGCTGGTTGTCGTCGAGGAATTTGATCAGCATTTTCTTCAGCACCATTTTCTTCAGCACCATTTTCTTCAGCATTATCTTCAGGTGCATCAGCTCGACGTTCTTCGCGTTCTGGAATGAATTCTTCAGCAGATTCTTCAGTAGGAATGACATCCTCAGTTTCCTTGAACTTGATAGAATCCTCAGGTGCTGGTTCATCTATCACCAAAGGTAGGTGCTCTCTTTGCGAGCCATTAGTTTCATCGAACCGCACATCTACAGTTTCAACAACCTTGTAAAGAACATTGTTGAAGACTCTGTAGGTGTGCGAGTCCTTTCCGTAACAAAGCATAAAACCCTCATGTGCTTTCGGTGCAAATTTAGAATTGTGATGAGGATCTCTAATCCAACATTTAGCAATCAAGACTTTGAAATAACTCACATTGGGTTTCTTGTCGTTGAGGAGTTCATAGGCAGTCTTCTTGAAGAATTTTGAAGATATCCTCTGTTGATGATGTGGCACGCGGTATCAATTGCATCAATCCAAAAGCAGCGAGGCATTTTGTATTCATCAAGCATAGTGCGAGCCATCTCAACAAGAGTTACATTCTTGCGCTCCACGACGCCATTTCTTTGAGGAGTGTAAGGAGCAGATAACTCATGAGTAATACCAAGTTCATCAAGATAGTCATCAAGACCGAATTCTTGAACTCGGTTCCATTGTCACTCCTGATGTGCTTGATCTTCACACCAAAGTTGGTTGAAGCCCTCGAAGAAAATCGTTTGAAGACTTCCTGCACTTCATGTTTGTAAGTAACAATGTGTACCCATGTGTAACGAGAATAATCATCAACAATAACAAAGCCATATAGAGATGCATCATTAGTGACTGCTGAGTAATGATTAGGCCCAAAGAGGTCCATGTGAAGCAGTTCGAATGGTCGAGTAGTGGTCATGATAGTCTTTGCTGGATGCTTGGCCTTGGTCATTTTTCCAGCTTCACGGGCTCCACACAAGTGATCCTTGAGGAATTTGACATTCTCGATGCCAATGACATGCTTCTTCTTTGCAAGCGTGTGTAAATTCCTCATGCCTGCGTGACCAAGTCATTGATGCCATAGCCAGCCTTCTGAAGCTTTTGCAAGTAGGCACATGGCTGGTTGTGGTCCTGTAGAGAAATCAACAATATACAAGTCTCCTCTCCTAAAGCCTTCGAAGACTTTGGAATGGCCAGCTTCCATAACCACAACACAACGATACTTGCCAAAGATAACAACCATATCAAGATCACAAAGCATTGAGACGGACATAAGGTTGTATCCTAAGGACTCAACAAGCATGACTTTTGTCCATGTGTCGATCCTTTGTGATCGCAACCTTACCAAGACCCAATACCTGACTTTTGCCTTTGTCAGCAAAGATGATATGCTTCAGATGCAATGGAGATAAGGGAGCATCCATCAATAGATTCTTGTCACCAGTCATGTGATTTGTACATCCACTATCGAGGACCCACTCAGTGGCTTTGGGTTGATCATCCTGCAGATGAATTAGTGCAACTTACGAACTCATATACTTCATCAGTTAAGAATATGATATCAAATTCATCAGATGAATTTCATCAAGCAGTAAAACAGATATAGCAGTATGAGGACGTGTAAAATGAAAGTTCATTTCATCATGATTAGCCTGCGTCCTTTGAGGCAATTTCGTCAGGCCCCGAGCAAATTCTTCAGACGTTAAAGCACGTCTGGAGACCTGACCCTGCAGAAGAGATTAGTTCTTTTTCTTCACCACCCACATCTGAAGGGGTGGCAAAGAGTTCATCACTCTACGAGCACCATACGAGAATGGTGGCAGAGAAGCCAAACCATTTCGTTTCACATAAGAGGGGTTAGGGTAAGCGTATGAATAAGCAGAGAAATTCTTCAAGGACTTATGAACATAATGGTTTGAAGAATAATGCACATATTCATAGCCCTTACCTCTACCCTGCGAAACAGAGTTATTAGCACGATGATAATCATGTGAGGACTTTGATCCACATGAGGAATTTTGTCCGTATGAGGACTTGGATCCATATGAAGAATTTGGTCCATATGAAGAGTTTGATCTGGGGTTCCTATTCTTCACAGGTGGTGTCATGAGGACATTCACCTGAAGACTTTCAAGGCACCTTTTGGGAACCCAGATTTTCTTCATAGGGGAACCGTTCCTGCAGTTAGTGCCAACATATCTCGCAAATAATTCACCATTCTGATTTTGAACAGTTTATAGTTGGAGTCAAATGACTCATCAGAAGAATGAGGAGATTCACATGTAAAGCCAGATAAATTAGATGGATCAACTGGAGGTCCCTTTGTAGCAACCCATGAGGTTTTGGGGTACTGCTTTCGGGCTTCCAATATGTTCCATCAAGATTGAGTTTCCTCTCAAAGGCAATACCCTCTTTCCTAGGGTTCTGTTGAGAATCTGCTTTTTGAGCACATCACAAAGAGTCTGATGCCCTTTGAGGCTTTTGTACATGCCTGTCATGTACAATTCCTTCAGCCCTGCATCGTCAGTGATACTAGCAATGTCCTCAGATGAGGAATTAATGATAGCAGAGGCATGTGAAGAATTTGTAACAGTTGAAGCATTTGAACATTCAAGTGAAGAATTAGCAGATTCACGTTCAATGCACTTTAAGCATGGAGGAACAAATTCTTCCTGTGAAGCGCTGATTTGTTGAGCTAGCAATGAATCACACTCCTTCTGAAGATCTTCATAACTCACTCTTAGCTTCTCAAGATCTTGCTTTCTTTGAAGAAATTCATAAGAAATCTTCTCATGATCAGACAAGAGAGTGTTATGATGACCTTGAAGGCTGTCAAACCTAGACTGAAGTCTCAAGATTTTCAGTCAAGGCTTTAGTGCGATCCATTTCTTCACCCAACATATCATCACTTTTGTCTAGCATGTTTTGAACCTTTTCAAAAGCCCTTTGTTGTTTTACAGCAATCTTAGCAAGTTTAGAGTAGCTGGGCTTGAGGTCTTCATCGATTCATTCTCACTAGATTCAGAGGAGGTATATTTGAGTACCTTGGCACCTTTTGCCATGAAGCAATAGGTGGGGCGTAGTCATCATTATCTTCATCAGCCTTGTTGGTGAGGTCGGTTCCTTCAGAGTTGAAGATAGACTTCTTGTCGACGAAAGAAGTAGCGAGAGCGGACTCGCCACACCAGACTCGGACTCCTCAGATGCCTCCTCTTCCTCACGTTCCTCAGATTCAGCTTCAGAGTCCATTTCCTTGCCAATGAATGCCCGAGCCTTCTTGGAGCTGCTCTTCTTGTGGGATGAAGACTTCAAGGATTTTGATGATGAAGATTTTGACGATTTCTTCTTCTTCTTAGCGTCATCAGAACTGTAATCCTTGTATTTCTTCTTCTTTAATTCCTTTTCCCACTAAGGACAATCTTGAATATAGTGACCAGGTTTCTTGCATTTGTGGCATAGCCTTCTCTTGTAGTCACTGGATGAGGAATCACTATTCCTTGAGGATTTTTCAAAGCGACCACGTCTTGAGAACTTCTGGAACTTCTTCACGAGCAGTGCTAGCTCCTGGCTCAATTCTTCAGGATCACCAAGGCTGCTACCAGAATCTTCACATTCAGATTTAGACACTGCCTTGGCCTTCAGAGCACGTGATTTGCCATAGCTCGAACCATAGAGATCTCTCTTTTCAGCAAGCTGGAACTCATGAGTGTTTAGCCTCTCGAGGATATCAGCGGGATCAAGTGACTTGTAATCAGCACGTTCTTGTATCATCAGTGCCAGAGTATCAAATGAGGAATCAAGCGATCTCAACACTTTCTTCACCACCTCATGGTCGGTGATGTCAGTGGCATCAAGCGCTTGAAGCTCATTTGAGATGTCAGTGAGGCGATCGAAGGTTTGTTGAACATTTTAATTATCGAGTCTTTTGAAGCGGTTGAAGAGATTGTGAAGAACATCAACTCGAGAGTCACGCTGAGTTGAGACTCCTTCATTTACTTTGGATAGCCTATCCCAGATAAGCTTAGCAGTTTCCAAAGCACTCACTCTTCCATACTGTACTTTGCTCAGATGGCCACATATGATATTCTTCGCTTGAGAATCGAGTTGCTTGAATCTCTTCACATCGGTAGCGTCCAGTGAGGGTGAGATAGTGGGAACACCATTTTCCACAACATACCAGAGATCATTGTCAATTGCTTCAAGATGCATTCACATCTTGTTCTTCCAGTAGGGGTAGTCCATTCCATCGAAGGTAGGACACCCAGCCGAGACCTTGATCATACATGCGGTCGACATAACTAAAACTCCAGGTGGTTAAACCAAAATCACACAGAACAAGGGAGTACCTTGCTCTGATACCAATTGAAAGTGCGTTATATCGACTAGAGGGGGGTGAATAGGCGATTTTTATGAATTCTTCACTGAGGAATTTTCCGGTGAGGAAATTCCTTAGCAAAGAACTACTTACAGCGGAATAAGTACTCAGAAGTAAGCATAACAGAATATAGGCATGGTCATCATGATGAAAGGAAGACAATCACAGAGTACAGAAAGCGTAATCACAGGATAACACAAGATGAAGACAAATAGACTGAAGAAATTGAACTGAGGAAATTGAGAAAGTCTTTAGTCAAAGTCTTCAAACACAGATATGAACAATCACTCAACACAGTAATGAGGAAATGAAAGAGTTGAGGAGATAGAACCAGTAAGGTTGGTGAAGACAATGATTTGGTAGACCAGTTCCAACTGTTGTCTCAGTTGTACATCTGGTTGGAGCGGCTGAGTATTTAAACTCCAGGACACACGATCCGGACACCCAGTCGGCCGAAAGCACGCAGCTCAGGACACCAAGTCCTCACCGTATTCTCCTTGAACTAAGGTCACACAGACCTCGTCCAATCACTTGTGGTAAGTCTTCAGGCGACTTCCAAACCTTCACAGACTCGGTCACTCGGCGATCCACTATTCCTCTTGGATGCTCTAGACCATGACGCCTAACTGTCTGGAAGAAGCACGGTCTTCAAGGTAACAAGCATCGCATCCACGCAGGATCAATCTCTTCAGTGATGCTCAATCACTTTGGGTTTGTAGGTGTTTGGGTTTGGGGGTTTTTCCTCACTCGATGATTTTCGCTCAAAGTCCTCGGAGGATGGGTTGCTCTCAAATGACAAGTGTCAGTTTCTCTCGGAGCAGCCAACCAGCTAGTGGTTGTAGGGGGCGGATATTTAGAGCCTAGGGAGCTGCCCGACATGACAAGACATAAATGCCCTTCAATGATATGACCGTTAGGTGGATAAGATATTTTGGGACAGCTGGCGCAACACGATGTGATCGGAAATTTTACTCTCAAATTCCTCGGGGCTATCATGTTCCTCATTTGTGTAGGCAATCCGCCTTTGGCGAATTCCTAACTCCTCAATCAGAACAAATTTCTCGTGACCGGAAGAACTTCGTCTCACATCCTTTGAAGAAATTGGTGAATCATATGAGATTTCCAATGGCTTCACTCGAAGGGATTGGTAGGTGTAGGATTTTGAGTTGAGCATCACATGGAAATTTTTCCTTAGTATTTCCTCGACCCCCTTTAACGATGACGGTGTTTCCTATGACTCAAGAAAGAAAAGCGAAACTACGAAAAGAAAAGTCTTCATGCTTCATGTTCCTCAAATGAATACCAAGTCTTCAAGGTCACACCAATTTCTTCACTTTCAAAGTCTTGAGAATACCAAAGTCTTGATCGAAGAACTTCATTTTTAGGGTCGACTTTTTACGTAAATATCAAACTCCTCATAGACTTATAGACACATGTACACTCATAAACACATTAGTCCCTTAACCTATAAGTCTTCAATACACCAAAATCACTAAGGGGCACTAGATGCACTTACAAAGATATTTACACCTGTAAACGGCCTATTTTTACTGAGGGCCAAAAATATGTTTAGGCCTGTTAAAGGCCCACTATGGGCACAGGCCTACTAGAAAAATATGAAAGCTTATGCTGATTTAGGCCCAGATATTTTTAGTGGGCTACATGTCAATTTCGGCCCGTAATCGTTTTTAGCCCAATTGGAATGGGCCCGACGAATGTTGGCATGTTGAGCTCCTGCCAAGCTTTCAGCCGAATACATTACTAAGATAAACCTACACTATACAAAAATAGCGTCGTAATTACTGCAACCTGGGGCAGCATCATAAATGTTGTATCACAACAAAATAAATTCCAACCATACAACAAAAGGCATGTTGGCATAAAGTTTACAGTCCTTCCAGATAAAAGCACCATCAGATGTATAGAAGCACAGATCATTTGACCTGAGTGCTAATGTTTCAGGCTGTAGAATCGGATGGAGCAGCATGATCTCCACCTTTTTTCCGCCATTGCTCTTGAACAACGGTTTAATGTCCGATAGTCTGGTTTCAAAACCATTCATATCTTGACAACATTTCTCAACCACTATTCTTGTTTCCGAAACAACGTCCATTAGGGATTGGACTTGTGTGCGGAGCACGAATATATCACTGTTTAGCGGTGAAGATTTTGTTCAAGAGGGCGATTTGGACAAGGTTACCTTGACAACCAACCCGAATTACGCAGGAAGGTGCTTTTTGCCTTTATTAGTGGAGAGATCTTGGCGCTTGCGAGCAAGAGGTGACATTGCTTTGTATTAGCCTCGTCACCTTCAGGTGGTTGTGGATGTTCAATCATTTGTTCCATAGCTTCTTGAAAGTTTGAACTTGTAGATTAGTGTACCGGATAAGTTACTAATGAGACAAAAACAAACAAAGTAGGTTAAACGTTTATACATAACTTATTTTGGTGAACTCTTTGTAAGACATTAGCATGTATTGTAGTGCCAACTACATAATAAAATCACTTTCGAACATATGTCCATGTAGCATGCCCTCAGATTGTCTATTTCCTCACATTCGTTGACATCTAAGGATAAAGAGACATGGTTTAAAGTAGGATGAAGATAGTATGACATCATTCATATCATGGGCAAAAAGATATAAAACAAATAGCCTATTTTATCATTGTGTGCATGCGTGAACATAACAACTAGATTACAGATCAAGACCAAAAGAATATCCTTCATCTCTTTTAAACCATGTAAGGTGAAATGATACGTTAAGACAACTGTGTATAAAAGTGAACAGAGTAACTGACATTGGTTGCAAACCAAGTAGTTAAATGAACACATCACAGTACCAATCAGTTCAAAGGCAGGAGGAGTAAGGACTTACAACAGCGGCTTGAACTGGTGTGCTCATGCCCTTCATCTTTGTGGTGTGGCAATCCTTGAAGATTTGCACTGCATTCGGTTCAGGTTCTTTTTGGTCCGCACAGGCTTTCCTCTGTATTTGGAACAAGTCAATATAGATACGATAATATGGCACAAAAACAGAAGAAGGAAGTAGCAACTATTTACAAAAGCCTCGCAGTGTGCAATATAGCTACAAGATCCTGTTGTCTGTTGGAATTTCACTTTAGAACGGTTGGTTTTGTTCTTCAAACAGTTAGCCTAGAAGAAGATACACTTGTAAGGCACATTAATAAATACAAGTTCAATATGTGGTCTGATCAAATACATATAGCCTACGATACTTTGGATCGGACCGATTGTTTAACGAGGGCTGTCCGGTCTTCATCTGTAATATATTCCACTTTGGAGATGTTTGGGCGATTTCATTGTTAGCCTTGCCTTCAAAGTGAGATTTTCTAAGGTGATACCGATCTTAGCAGAAAGCGGTAGAAAAACATGAGTGCATGCTTGTTTAGTTGCATCATCTTTCGGATCCAACTTGAACCTCATCTGCTGAAAAAAGAATGTGAGTCTTATTAGGAGGAAGCTAGAAAGTATGGGACGAGCAAGACAATATTACTAATTGCGATGAATAACATCACTTACGGATAAATGGTCAAGGAAGGTGTTAAAGCTGGGTATTGTCTTTCTCATTCCTGTCTTTGGATCCACATTGGGAGGATACGTGCATGACACCTAACGGCAACGGCTGCCTCTGATACTAACTTGGCTGACTCTGTAGCATCACGTGGCCTTTTTAAACCTGCCTCAAAATGGATCTCCATTCTTCCGCCTTTAGATTTTGTTAATTTGTCAAGCATTATCCCTGATGTATGTTTCCTCTTGCGCCGTGGTGCTAGTTCAACAACGAATCTGGAAAGTGTTAGTGTACATCAAACTGTGAGAGTACATATAAAGGAGCATGCAACTGCAACTTGACTCGGTCAGGTACCGTCTTGGTGTTGATGCTCATTAGGTTCATCTGATCTTGCCAAGTCCTGTTGTGTCAGCAGTGCTTCGGAAGTAGTGTTAGGTGTGAAGGCAGCTTGGGAACCGGCGATTCCGAGCAAAGCGAGCAATGGCAGGTTGAGATCTTTGGAAATGCAGTTGAAGCGGATCTTTGCAGCTAGTGGAAGCAGGTGATACTGTGTTTGTAGATTTAGCGGTGGACTTGGACCTTCTACTGCACTATAAGTACCGTGAGAATCTCGACGAGAACCTTTTCCGTTTCACCCGTCGAGTAACAAAGACTCCCTACTATATTATTTTCCTTGCTCTTTTTGACTTTGCCATGTCAAGTTGTACCCACAACACAAAAGAATAAAATCACTCTTGAGAACTCATTGATGCATGATATCTGAGACAAGCTATACTTTGATGTAAGACAACCGTATGAGGATGGAATATGTAAGAAAAAGCAGGGCGGCATGACATATTCACAGCTACGATGTGCAAACTAAGCGGAAGGATTTTCAAGAAAATAGAAATGCGCATAAGCTACACCATATGAAAGATGCAACCAATATTACTCGCCAAGTTAAAAGTGTCTTGTCATAAGTGGCAATTCAAAAAATTAGAAGCGATTACAACGTAGAAATCAATGCAAGATGCAACCACTATCAAACGGCCATGTTAAAAGCGTCCAATCATGAGTGGTGATCACGGGATACACAACAACAGTACTTTGATGTAAGAACATGGTATGGTAGATAGATGCGATGTATTCTAGACACGAAAGCCATGTCATATGCACATGTATAACGTATAAACTCGTCAGGAGCAATTTAATCAAAATAGAAGAAATACAGGATAGACTACATATGCAACATGATACCAATTCTCACTATGTCAAATTAGAGCAAGCACCTGCAATGGTGGAGTACGGTAGATGAACTCATCATGTAGACTTGGGACTTCAACTTCATTAGCGATGGCAGGGGCAAATCTAGAGAGTCTCTGTTTGCGTTGGTGCGGAGGACCACCAACATCCCCTAACTTACTCTTTTCCTTCCTATTTTCTGATATTGCCTTATGAAGTCAAAACCACAAGAAGATGAATAAAATTAGCTCTGCATAACTGGTTGATGCATGATCTGATTTAACACTACTTTGATGTAAAGGCAAGCGCAGGATAGGAGGATGGAATATATACAAAAAAGACAGCGTTTCATATTCACACGTGCGATAGGAGGATGGAATATGTATGAAAAAAAGCGATGGCGGAAGGCATTTCAACAAAATTAGAAGAAATGAAAGCTAGGCACCATATGAACATGCAACCAATATCACTCTATCAGGTAAAAAGTGTCTCGTCGTAAGTGCCATTTCAAGAAATTAGAAGCATTACAAGCTAGAAGACAATGCAAGATGCAACCTACATCACAGTCCCAAGTTAAATGTGTCTTATGGGTAAGTGATCGTTGCAGGTATAAGTTGTAAACTACGCAGATGCAATTCAACATAATCAGAAGCAATACAAACTAGACATCATACGGAAAACGCAACCACGTATAACAGTTCCAAGTAAGAGCAAGCACTGTGATGGTGGAGTAGGGAGATGTGCTCATCATGTACACGTATGTTCTAGAAAGCGAGGAACACATGTCATATTCACGGGCATTATGTGTAAAGTAAGCAGATGCAATTCAAGTTAGAAGCAATACAAGCTAGACATCATACGCAACATGCAACCACATATAATAGTGTCAAGTTAGAGCAAGCACTGTGATGGTGGAGTAGGGAGATGTGCTCATCATCTACACAGCTACGTTGGTATCCAGCCTTGTGTTTTCTTGCGAATCTTGTTGGGAGGATGGCGGAGTAGAATCTATAGAGACCCCTGTTTGAGTTGCTCGAAAGACCACCATCATCCTTCTTAGGACTAATTTCCTTCAGCTGTAATGATTTTGCATTGTGAAGTCAAACCGATAAGAAAAAGGAATAAAATTCGCTCTTCAGAACTCATTCATGCATGATACTGACGAACACTACTCGGATGAAAGGCAAACACATGATGCGAGGATGGAATATGTATGAAAAACAGGATGGTGCGACATATTCACACCTATGATGTGGCAACTAAGCATAAGGCATTTCAACAAATTAGAAGCACTGCAAGCTAGACACCATATGAAAGATGCAACCAATATCACTCTGCCAAGTTCAAAGCGTATGGCGTTTCAACAAATTAGAAGCGTTACATGCTAGAAATCATATGCAAGACACAACCAATATCACAATGGCGACTTAAAGGTGTCTTATCATAAGTGACTGATGCGGGATATGCAAGAATAGTAGTCTCATGTAGAAACAGGAACACATGTCATATTCACAGGCATTATGTGTAAAGTAAGCAGATGCAATTCAATAAAGTTAGAAGCAATACAAGCTAGACATCATACGCAACATGCAACCACATATAATAGTGCCAAGTTAGAGCAAGCACCTATGATGATGGAGTAGGGGAGATGTGCTCATCATCTACACAGCTACGTTGGTATCTAGCCTTGCGTTGTCTTGCGAATCTTGTTGGGAGGATGGCGGAGTAGAATCTGTAGAGAACCTCCGTTTCAGTTGCTCGGAAGGACCACCATCATCCAATCCCTTGCCGATTTCCTTCAGCTTTATTGATTTCGCATTGTGAGGTCATAACGACAAGAAAAAGGAATATCATTCGCTCTTCAGAACTCATTCATGCATGATACTGACCAACACTACTCTGATGAAAGGCAAAGTCATGATACGAGGATGGAATATGTACGAAAAAAATGGACGGCTTGACATATTCACACCTATGATGTGGTAACTAAGTAGAAGGCACTTCAAAAAATTAGAAACACTGCAAGACACCATATGGAAGGTGCAATCAATATCACTCTGCCAAGTTAAAACTGTCTCATCATAGGTGGCGTTCATCAAACTAGAAGCAATACATGCTAGAAATCATATTCAAGGCGCAAACCAATATCACACTGTCAACTTAAAGGTGTCCCATCATAAGTGGTGATGCAGGATACACAAGAAGAGTAGTTTCATGTAAGAACATGGTGTGATAGCGAGATATAGTATGTACCAAAAACAGGAAAGCGTGTCATATTCACATGTATCATGTGTAAGCTAAGCAGATGCGATTTACACTAATTAGGAGCAATCTGAGCTAGACACCATATGCAACATGCAACCAGATATCACCTTTGCCAAGTTAGAGCAAGCACCTTGGATGGTGGAGTAGGGAGGCGGAGACTTGGACCTTGTAATGCACTATCGGTACAAGGAGAATCGAATCAGATGCTCCGTTTACGTTCTTCTGAGAGGACCACCATCATCGCCTTCCTTACTCTTTTCCTTCCTCTTTCTTGATTTTGCCTTGTCAAGTCAAACCCACAAGAAAAAGGAATAAAATTTGCTCTTCAAAACTCATTGATGCATGATACTGACGAACACTACTTTCATGTAAGGCAGCCGCATGATATGATGGAATATGTATGAAAAACAGGACGGCGTGACATATTGACATGTATGATGTATAAAATGTAAACTAAGCACAAGGTGCTTGAACTTGTTAGAATCGATGCAAGCTAGAAACCATATGAAAGATGAAACCAATATCACTCTGCCAAATTAAAAGGGTGCCCTAACAAATGTATTTGAGCAAATTAGAAGCAATACATGGCAACAGGCTAGAAATAATATGCAATATGCAACGAATAAAGGTGACTCATCGTAAGTGATTGATGCAGGTTACAGTAGAGAGGTAGTTTCATGTAAGAACAAGGTTAACACATAGATGTAGTGTGTACCAAAAATAGGAAGGCATGTCATATTCACAGGTATAGTGTGTAAACTAAGCAGTGCAATTTACCCTAATTAGAAGCATTACAAGCTAGACACCGTATGCAACATGCAACCACATATCACACTGCGAAGTTAGAGCAAGCACACTGTGATGGTGGTGTAGGGAAGTGCGGTCTTGAGTCTGAGCTACGTTCAATGTCTTCATTTAGGCTTGCTGTTTCTTGAGAATCATGTGGAGAGGATGAAATTGCATTATTTATAAGAGTATTGCGTCTCATATTAACCCACGCGCGTGACTGTCTCATCATAAGCGATAGACGCAGGATACACAAGAACAATAGTTTGATGTAAGAACATGGTGTGATAGGCAGATGTAGTATGTACCAAAAACGGGAAGGCGTGTCATATTCACATGTATAATGTGTAAGCTAAGGAGATGAAATTTAACAAATTAGGAGCATTGATGAGGGATACACAAGAAAAGTAGTTTGATGTAAGAACATGGTTAATAGAAAGATGTAGTATGTACCAAAAACAGGAAGGCATGTCATATTCACGGGTATAATGTGTTAACTAAGCGGATGCAATTTACCTTAATTAGAAGCATTACAAGGTAGACACCATATGCAACATGCAACCACATATCGCACTTTGCCAAGTAAGAGCAAGCACCTGCGATGGTGGTGTGGGGAATTGCGGTGATCAACTAGAGAGCTACGTTGACTATCTTCATTTAGCCTTGCTGTTTCTTGAGAATCATGTGGGGAGGATGACACTTTGCACTCTTTAAGCAGTAGAGGCGTCTCACAAGAACCCACCGGGTGTTGTCTCATCATAAGTGATTGACGAGGGATACAAAAGAGCATTAGTTTGATGTACGAACATGGTTAATAGACATATGTAGTATGCATCAAAAGCAGGAAGGCATGTCATTATCAAAGGTATAATGTGTAAAGTAAGCGAGATGCAATTTAACCAAATTGGAAGCAATACAAGCTAGACACCATATGCAACATGCAACCACATTTGACAGCGCGAAGTTAAAGCAAGCACCTAGGATGGTTCTGTGTGGCAATTGAGATCATCAACTGCAGAGCTACGTTTACTGTCTCCAACTGCTCACAATGTACCCATTAGAGCGCTGAAACTCTTAGTGCTTGTCTTCGAATTACAATGGAGCGACTTCTAACTTTTATTTTCTGCATTCATCAACACTGCGTCGGAGTCTGAAATACCCATGCATAAAAAAACAATAGTGTGAGTATGGGTGAAGTGTGTGCACAATTAGTACAGTGTAAAGGTAGCAGATAGCAGGTCGGTGAGAAACAAATGAAGGGAGACATATGATAGCTCTACAACATGCATGGCACACTAAATTACTACAGGATTCTATGAAAATAAGAGTCAACTGAAAGCAAATAGGTCAGTCCATTTTTTCTGCACCGTCCATGTACAAAGAACGGGCAGATCGCCTTCATCTACCTCCAGCCAGTCAGTGTTGACGATCTTCCTTGAAACGCCAGCGACCATCATTAATATTCCTCCCACACTGCGCCCTCCCCTCGACATCACCGCTTTTGCCGTGCTTGGCACCGCCCCGACCATCCATTCAAGCCCTGCCGACCTCCGGATCGGGCGTAAGCAGCCTTCGCCCCACACCCCTATGATAGACACCGATCGCCGCTTCCCGGGAAAGCAGGCGGACTAAATGATTCGGCCGACCCTTAATTGAAATCCAAAGTGCGGCTCTTGACCTCTAGCAAAGGTGAAATAGTAAAGGGAGGAAACCTTGTGCATTTAGTATCACGAAGAAGATGCGATGAAAGCGCTCAACTAGTTTCTTTCGTGGGATGAATACGGTGTGAGCAGAGGCGTAAGATTTGCATGAATAAGGGAAGAGGAGTACCTCTTTCTGCTGGCGATGTTGTGTCCTCCTTCATTTTTACGACGATCTTCTTGTTGTTACTTGAAACCGAAGTTGTGGAGGCAGTGCAGCCTTGGACGAACCCATGGCCAAGTTGTTGAGTGTGGTGCGGTGGCCGTCTGTCGGTGGCGGGGAAGCAGATCCGAGGCGGCGAATGACGGCGTAGCGGGAACAGCTCCGGTGCGGTGGACGGTTGCGACAGTGGAGCCGCAGCAGTGAGGCGCGGGACGGCGTGGTCGGAGTGGTTCTGGTATGGCGCACCTCGGCATCGGCATCGTGGAGGCAGCTCTACCTCGGCTTCAGCTGCTAAGTCCTTGAGGGCGTTGCGGTTGCGGTTGCATTGGACGACGACGTCGGGGTACCGGCTCCGGCGTGATGGAGGAGGGCTGCGGTGGATTGGCCGCTATGGGGTGGAGGACGGACCGACGGAGGAGGCTGGGGTTTCGCAGTTGGTGGAGAGGGCGTTTTCGCGCCCACGGAGTATGAATGGGGAAACGGAGGGAGGCGGGGAACTAAGGGGGAACAATGTTCGGTTTGAGACGCGCTTGTTTGAAATTTGGGCAAAGTTACAAACTTCGCCCCATCTAAAATTTCAGACATATTGCGGGTTGGGGTAGGACGATCATGTCGGTGTCCCAAATGTGGGCGGGATAGATATCGGCCGGCGCATGGGTGTTTAGGCGCCCACAGTATGAATGCTTCTCGGGAGGCGGTTGAGGCGGCATCTTAGTGAAGTTACAAACCTACCCGGTTTAGACCTTTGGACATCGGGCCGATAGGCTACGGGCCGAGTCGGGACATTAATTTCCTACCACCAAAACATTAGTCTCGTAGCGGTTTGGGTGACCAGAGGCCTATTTGGCGCTTCGTTCAATATTTGGGAGCGAAGCATTAACATTTTCGGTTCTCTTGAATTGAACTTTCAGGATTTGTCAAACTTCACAAATCTTTACTCTTGAAAATCCTAAAGCTACGATTATTTTGGAATGGAGGGGGTACATTTGAATATACATTGTACACGAGTATATATTAAAAAATATGCAACTTACCTCAGGTCATGCATGGTTCCAGATATAATCTCCTTGGTTGCAAAAAAACAAAAGTTAGATATGTGTATGAATATATATAGCATGTTCAAACTCACAACAAAGATTGATGCCCCCTTTTACATCTAATTTACAAATGCCATTATCTCGGGTTCAAATAGATGAATGCACTTCCTATGAATTCAAATCTTCGAAACCCCCTTTATGTTGAATTCGACATGTATTCTATTTCGTAGCTAGCAATTTGGAATGTATCCATGCAAGTGGCAAATGTATAAAGTGCTTCACACTAACAACATGGAGTGCACTAATTAATGTTTATATATGAATTGCAAAAGCATCCATTGCCTGTATTTCAAACCGCTCTCACTCTATGGATCGATAATATGAAATAAACACATGCACATGCTAGAATTCAATAGAGTATGGGTGTCTGATGGACTGATTTTAGTCCATATGCAATTTGCAAAATTCATGATCTCATCCAAAATAATAATGCCATTTATATTTTAATTTAATGCGTAGAACACGCCTTTTACACGTAGATGCACTATGCCTCGCCCGTTCTCACAGATGCGTTATATATCTCTCTATCTAACGCATAAGTGCACACACTTTATATGCATCGGCATTTCTCTTTCACACATGCTCACAATCTCTCTCAGGGTGTCGGGGTGTCTCACGCACATGCTCTCTCTCTGTTTCTCTCTCTCTCTCTCTCTCTCTCTCTCTCTCTCTCTCTCTCTTTCTGACTACCATGTACCACTCTTTTCACTAATCTCAGTTGGAAAACACTATTTCTCTCACATGCATATATACACATGCACGGTCTCTACTAGCCCTCTATACGCACATATATGTGCCTATGTGGCTCCTGCACGCACATTATCTTTAGGCCTCTCTACACATTGCCCCCACACACACCTCTCTCTTAGTAGTTGGCGGATATGATTTCATCATATCGTCATTGATAGGATATCCACGGTTGTTAGGCTGGATGGTATCTGAGGCAAAGTTTTACCCTATTTCGGATCGGACCCTTGCGGTTGAAGAAAGAGGCTACTCACATACTGTATATTAGTGATAGGGGTGTGTACAAAGTACACGTGAATACCGAGCATTGTGCGTGTGTGTATACTATCGACGAACTAGCCCCCAAGCTTGTATAACATACTAAGGGCCTAGGGTTAGAAATCATATATAGTCGGCTTATCGCCGGTGGGGATAGAGTCCTCCATGACTCTGGTAACTTCGTGTTGTGCCGAGTCCTCCACATGGGTCTTCGTATAACACGCCTCGGTCCAACCTATATGTGGCGCAGGATGGAACCGACCCATGAGTCTTGATGTTGACCCACCACAACTAGAAATGATGTGCCCACCACACCACACATGCAATGGGCCACTAAGAAAATAAGCATATACAATAGTACAGCGGTATATAGCTCACGATCGTGTCCATATTTTGTTGATGACAACGTGGACTTTGCATTTGATGCGTGCTCCGTATTTTGTTGGCGACACTTACGGTCATTGTATTTGAAGCGAAAGCACGATATAGTCCTGGACTTGAGAATAAGATCATCACGGTCACCACATACATTTTGTCGTGCTAACCAACATGTGGTTGGATGGTTAGAGGACAGTGGTTTCTCGAGCCCACCAAGGTTAAAGTCCGGTGCTCGCATTTTATCTTGTGTTAATTTCAGTATTTTCCGGCGATGTATGCGTTCGATTGGGAGGAGACGTTCCACTTTCGACTCTGAGGCACCTATGGTGACTTCGTAAAATCTCAAGATCATATATGCTGGCCCACTCTCTCGAAGGTGCTCATAGGGGTAGGGTTCGCGTGTAATGCGCTTATAGCGGTGAGTTCTTGGCGTATATATGAGCCCTTGCGTGCATGCCATGTTAAACAAATACATGTCATGATTATCACGGTCCTTTGGCTCACCCGTACAACTCCGTATTATGTTGATGACACAACAATTGACCGATCAAATGTTCCACGCGGCGCAACTAGTGTTGCACCATCGGGAACGCGTAACCGTGGGGCCACACTGTCAGCCCTTATATGAAAGAAAGAAATGGTAGTTTGAGTGCATCTTTGTGTTAATAAAATAGGTGTACATTTTAGGGTGATCATACGGTCCTTTGGCTCACCATACAGCTCCGTAATTTGTTGATAACACGATCAATTGACCAGCCAAACGGTCCACATTAAGCAGCACACATTACCATAGGGCCCACCCGTCAGCGCGTATATGAAGGACAGAAATGGTAGCGGGGGCTGGTGGGCCGGCCGCGGGCGGCGGAGGCTGGCGGTTCGGCTGGTGGTGGCTAGCGGCTCAGGGGGGGAGTTTGATGATAAACTGGAGGCCCTTGATTTCATATCCAACGGCTGGAAAATCTAATGACCGGAGATGAAAAAGTCGGTCGGTGACATGTAGCCTCACCCATACGTACACATGCACGCATACGCACGACACGCCGCGCATGTAGGCGTGCAACAACGGCTGCGATACACATAACGTACACACGCATGCATCTTTGGCGTGCAACAACCGACACGTACACACTGCACTCACGAACACACGCGCGTCGCACCCATGCATGCAACAACTGAAACATACCCTTGCATGCACGCAACACTCGCCGCTGCATGCACACAACACCTGACGTAAGATACACGCTCAACCTATACGTGCATGCACCCTTTGTTAAGGACATGGATTATTACGGGTATTAATCAATCTTATCTATGATAAGCGAACATTGATGTTTGCAGCGGTCTTTATGAATCACAATGTATCGAGCGGGCTATCAACATAGTAGGCTTATCTACATGAAAAGATGACGTCACACTCAATGAACAATCAACGGTATATGAAATGCCCTTGACCATACTGGCCCAACAAAGGTTCCTCTGTATGCGCTGCTGCGTTGGGTCATTGACATGCAGGCCATGCACCCAAAGAGCCCTGCGTCGGTGTAAGAATGGCGCGGTGTCCTAGGTCGAGTCGAGGCGCCACTCATGACACGCCCGACTGAACACGCATCCGTTCCGCATTCAAACGCCTCCATGAAACCCGCCTGTGTGGAAGTCGAGAAACCCCCTCCGGACACACGTCCGTTCATGACCGGGCCGGCGTTAAACACAACGCCGGCTGAGCTCCTCCGTCCGCCGTCTATTTAATCTGCTATTTAAATGTGGCCAAACGCCGGCCAAGAATCTCACACCTCCGCCACTCCCCTATCTCCTCCACCATTTTGTCCACTCTTACAATGGCTTACGAAGAGTAGTTATTCCGCATGCAAGCCGGCTGGGTAGCCCGCCGGATACGAGCTATGCAGCTCGCTGATCCACCTCCCTCCCCTCGCCCGACGGAGCCAGTTGCCGCCCCAAGCCGGCGCGCGGTTCAGCAACTCACCGCTCCAGGCCAGCTCGACGAGGAGAGGCGCACGGGCGTCGTTGCTGCCGTCCACGCCGCCGCTCGTACCGCGTCTCCCGTTTTTGTGGCCGAGACTCCCATGCCGGTGGCCGCGCCATGCAAGCAGCGATAGAAGCCGGGTGCGCGGAGAGCAACGAGTCGGTGGCCAGTGCCTCTACGTCCGCCGCCATCATCGAGGAGAAGTAGAACACAGGAGGCCGCCGCCGCTTGGGTCCCATGAAGGCCACCGCGGAGGCAACGCCGGCGTACACAGCAGGTGTCTTGCCGGTTGCTTTTGTTGCGAGGACCTTTGTCGACCCCGCATGGGCTCCACGGAAAAGGGGAATGTTACGATGAACTCGAGCCGGTGCCGGCCATGGCGAAGTAGTGGCCGGTGATGAACTCGAACCGCTGCCGGCCACCATCATCTTACGGCACCAGCCAATGATATCAGTTGGGCAGTGGGGAAGCGAGCCGTCCTTTGCCCTAAAGCATATACCTCTGGGGCTCCCGGTAGTCCGGTGATCGTGCTGCCGGACATGAGGAACACAAATCGATCGGCGGGCGAACATTTAGGCCAGGTATTATATACATGTGATGTCCAGAACTAGCACCGCGTAGTTCATTTGAATGTAATGAAATCCGTCATGTTTGTATGAAAATCCGGTATTTTATATGATTTCCGTCGTTGTTTATATGAAATATCAGTTTGTCTACATGTTTGCGTGAATTTAAATCCGGTTGGTTGAGTTGCTGTCATAATGTGTGCGGCTACGGTTGGATGGCGTAATTTGCGGGTCGCCGGTCGGTCTGTGGGCGGCTCGGGCAGTGTTGAGGGACAAAATAACACAGCTCGTGCGAGCTTGTCTCCAACGTGTGCGCTGGAGGATGCATGACAGCATGAGCACCCGATCCATTCCTCGTTCATCGGTGGCAAAGACACCGGTGGACAAAAGGGTCGCCAATATTTTGGCTACCCCGGGCAAGATCCAAACAGCCCCTCCCAACTGATTCAAATCCCTCGTTCGCCGTGGAATTTTGCCATGTGTTGTTTTCATGGACTAGCAAGATGCACGTGCATTGCACGGAACATCAAGATGCGTTTTTTTACAAACTCCCGCATGCATGCAAGGGATAATTAATGTCCTCCTTTGCTAGTACCACGAGGCAAACACCATTAATATTGCATCGATTAGTGTTAGTGGCCTTGTATATCTGCAAATTGTAATTTTGATAGTGGTCCCTTGTATATAAAAATGGAGGGAGAAAGATGAGAGATAAGGTGAGGAGGAGTGGGGCGTGGTAGTGACTGGTGGTCAGACTGGGCGGAGGCATGGGGATGGACGGCGCATTATGTCTAGGTTTTTACGTATCTCTCTCACACACACCCACGTAGGTGGGGGACGTGCACAAAGAGAAGAGGTGCACGCACGATGCACGTAATCCCGTCTCTTTCCCAACAAACCCAGCGAATTTACGGTGGAGCTCATTTACATGTGAAAAGGAAGCCCACGTGGTAATTTGGCACGTGTACTGGTTTTCCACTTGGTGGAGGGAGGATCCTCTACCACGGGTGAACAAACAAATTGTGACTTGACGCTTTATGTTAAATTTAAAAAGAGGCAAACCATGTGGGGCCTACCTTAGAGGCAAGGATCTATACACTGGAGTACTTTTGATGTGTCCCGTCAACTCGCAGAACGAGGAGAAGCTTGCTTAGTACACCGTCTCCCCATGCAGGTGCGGTGGCTCGCAGGATGAGGTGAAGCTTGCTTACGAGTAGTAGTAGTAGTAGTAGTAGTAGTAGTAGTAGTAGTAGTAGTAGTAGTACTACTACTACTACTACTATCTTATCTTCGCCCGCTCCCTACATGCAGTATGGAGGTGGTCGAGAATCGGAGACTCACGCCCGGTCGTGGCGCCATGATTAAAATGATAATGGCAAGCCAAATCACGGGGCCTCACCTGTCCAGCAGTAACTTGCTGTCAAATCACAGAGCCCTACGTTTGCAGCAGCCTACTCCCTCGTCTTCTCGCGTCTCTGTCGAACCGACTAGGCGGAATTGCCCCGTTGCCTACCGCGCAGGAATAGCCCCGCCCTTGACTTTTAAATACAACTACATCCGCTTAAGAATCCAATGATATACTTTTTGTGACATAGAACTATGTGCAGGCCCTATAAATCGAGATGCCTAAAAATAAAAAAACTGAGACGGAGAGGGTAGTTCAGCAGGTATCTTTTTAGCTCAATATAGTCGGGATTCACCAAGGAGCAAAACCAAGTGGTAGGATGCTCCTGTCGTGTTGGCGTAGCAACTCAAGCAGGGTCAATCCACACACGAAATGGCGACACACTTAACAGGACCCCTTTGGCCGACATGTGGCTCATCCACCGTCTTGTTCCACGTGTGATGCACCAAATTACAGTTCGAACAGCGGTTGGAATTGAGGCACCCGGTCGTGCACCGTAGTAGTAGAAAATGAGCGATGAGGGTCAAATCACAAAGCCCCACCTTTCCGCATTAAGTGGAGTGTTATGCAGACGAAGCAACCATCATTTCACTCTATGGCGCAAGAGCATAACAGCGAAAACAATGATGCATGCGGCAGCTACCTAGGGCACCCTAGTGTAGGGGTCTCCCTCTGAGATCCTTTTTAAGCGCCTCCACTACAAATCGGCTTCTCCCTCGTCCTCTTGAAGAAAACCGATGATGAGTGCGGCGGTAGGGATTGTAGGAGTACTACGGCGTGTGGGGCCATGTCGTAGTAAACGGGTTCGAGTCGACGCCTTAAATATGTGTGGGCCGCTTGGTTTTACGGGAACGAGGCGGCATTTTGGGTTCGGGGACCAGTGGAGAAATTGTGGACGTAGGTTCGACCGAAAGGCAATGATGCATGGGCCCTGCATTTTGATATACCCGAAGCCGCGTGAAATTTGCTACTCTACTCAAAACTAGTAAGGTACACATGTATTGAACGCATGAGATTTCGAAACCAAATTATGAATAAATACACACTATAGCATGTAAAGCTTTGAGTCATATATGCATGATGTAGATGTTCTTTTAGTTCTTATAGTTCATCTCATTCAAAATCAATTAGTTTTATAAAAATGCTAAGATTCATGGGGTTGTGCATTGTAAATCATAAAGTAAAAAACAAATAATGGCAATTCATTTAGAAAAAAAATCAATTATGATGCAGAAGATTCTAGAACAAAGGAGAAGTGCTTGTGTTTTGAGGTTTGTGCATTATGCTTAAGTTCAACCATGGAGTCTTCTAAAATGTACATCTGGCAGATCTGGTGGAATGTTGATGATATCCAACGGCCAGTGGTGCTCGGATTTGTCTATCTATGCACTTTCAGGTAAGCTTCATCCAGCGACCATCTTTCAAAGTTATTGGCACACTATATAGTTCTTGTGCCATAGTTGCATGTTTTGGAAAAAAAACTACTAGTGGGTTGTACTATCTATTTAGGAATAGAAGATGTATACATGGAAGTTGTAGGGAAAGAGATGACATGGAGCATCTCAATTCCTATGAGTAGGGATTGGAAAAGAGATGTCATTTGGTTCACATCATAGGAACTTTTCTATTGAATCTAGAGATGACATGTATCTCAATTCCTATGAGGAGGGATTTGAAATTAAGGGAGTATAGGAATCCATTCATATGAACCAAGTGGCTCTAAAGCTATAGAAATGATATCATGTTTATTTCCTTTGAAATGTGGAGTATATGAATCTATTCCTATGAACCAATTGGCTCTAAAGGAAAAATCCTATAAAAATCATATCATATAGAGTTCCTATGATATTCCTCGACACTAAAGGATGCTTGAAATTGCTGCGGGTGATACGATGGTCTTTCTTTGTAGACTCCTCACCCATCTTTATAGTTACCTCTCGAAGATGAATGAAATGATATATATAGGGTATTCTACAGTGCAATTTGGTACACGAAAACTCGGTAAAAGTTTGCGAGGTTCGAATTTTCAATAAAGCTATATCCTATATGCACTGCATTTTGGAACGGAGGGAGCATCTGGCGATTGCTAACACTCACGTGGAAGATTTGTGTGTAGGAGGAGTGGCTGATCTGTTAAATGACATGGCAAAAGCCCGACCTTTGTCGGATGCCGATCTAACGGTTCTTCACGGTGTTAAATCGAGGAAAAGGCTTGTGGCGAGCGTTTGTCGGATAATGATTTACGGACACATGCATTGCATTGATCGTGCCCCCCTCTCTCTCACGCACACGCACCCTCACGAGTCCACGACTCAGCAGAGTCCTCTCATGAGACTTCGCCGCGTCGCACCCACCGTCTATCTGCGGTAGGCGTCACGCTATATGTGCTCTTCACACCCTACCCTCAGAACTTCTAAAAACAAAAGACGCCATGCACATTTTATTTTAGCTCACACGCCACACACTTATACTATTACTCTTGTGGCGAACATTCTTTGGGCATAGTATATTGTACTCTCACGAAGAGAAGCGGTGCACGCACACTAGTTCTCTCACACCCACTTTCATGGTACACGTGGGGCGCATTTTTGAAGCTGGTACAACAAAATCACTCCACTATATATAAAAGCAGGAGCCTTAGCGCTTGCTTTACTAGGGTTCCTCTCGTTCACTCTCTCATGCTCTCTAGATCTAAGCAAGACATAGGTGGCCACACTCTCTCTCAGCTCACGGCTGGTCACAAATCCGGCCGGACAACCTCGACCGTGGCAGGGAGTAGGTGCATCGTTCACGCTGTCGTCGGCGGCGAGGGAGGAGACCAATGGCTGCCCGCGAGTCCCGATTGGCGGCCGTGCCGTTCTCTCTGAGAGAGCACCGACTCGGGAGGGCCTCCGACCCAATCTTCCTCCGTGCGGTATTGTGGCCAAGATGCGGCCTCTCGACACCGTCTTTGCCACATGCCGACGACCCTCAGGTATATATTCCTTCGAAACCTTCCTTGCTCTACTGCCCCAGCTCCCTTCGTGTGGATCCTTTTCTACTTCCGTCCGCTGTTCCAAAGCCACCTAGACTTCTACTATTATTAGAAGTAAAGCTAGTTCATACAGTCGACTCAAAGCGTTGGTTCAAATAGGGAAGAAAGTGGGAAAGCTGTAGCATGAATCTAGGACTTGGTTCTAAGAGGAAGCGGGGAAAGTAGTAATATCATCCTTTGTTTAAATAACCGTATTTCGTATTTGCATAAACAGGGATGTCATCTCCATATAGTTTGGGATGTCTGTCTCCGTATCGTTTCTATCCGCGCAATCAAAAGCACACACCTTAGTTTTAGTACAACTGCGCAAAATGAGATGGCTACCCCTCGTTGCCATCATCTAACCTCCCGTCTTCAAGGTATCCCTACATTGGTAGTAACTAAGGTAGAATGACCAACCCAATCTAAAAGAAGCTGATTCGTATGTTTTACTTCCTGATTACAGTGCAGGGATGAGCGAAAACAACTGCATCCTAGTCCGGAATGCACTTTCTACCAGTTCATCCATGGACCGAGGACTAGGCACGCAAGCCTGGCGGTTTTTCGGACAGGTCTTGCGCGGACAAGAGGCATTGTGGTCTGCTTATTTACGCAAATAGTGGTGCTTAAATTTAGTGGAATGCACAAGAATTTCACTGGTCAATACCTTTGCATGGTTCGGTTCAGCATTCGGTGAGACCACAATTATAACTGGTTATTACGGAATGAGAGAACCTAACCACGAATGGTGGCAACAAGAAAAACCAGAGTGAACGCCAGAAATTTAAGCCTGTAAGAATCTTTTGCTCGAGAGAAGCCTTTTGCTTGTTTTTTCCTGATTTGTAAACCTTCTCACAACTTTGTCTTTTGCTGTGAACTAGTATATGTTTGTTATGTTCTACGAATCATTGAGATGTATAAAATTGCTTAACTTATGCTTTTCAAGTTTTTTATGAAGACGAGTATAGTGTGAGTGTTCCACATGAGCGTTGGACTAGCGTGTGAACATTTGGAATTTATTACATTGTGGCCTCAATTAACTGCATGAACCACTGTAACAAGATACATAGTTGCTTATATGTCAGACAGCAGATTGTTGATTGTTAGTTGGTCGATAGCCTAGTGTTGAAGCGAGCTGAGCCAATGTGTTGTGTTTTTTACTGGCCCTTACAAGTGGGGTAGCGCCAACAGTGTTTACAAGTACTTATGTATCGTCGGTATACGGTTCTCAAACGAGTGCTCTATTTCATCAAAACACACACTGCTCGTATGATAAACCGTGACAACTTATGTCTTACCATGCCATATTCATGAAAAAACTAGTGAGGACGCATCTGTTTCGGTAACAATTACGACGGTTCTATCATGATTTACGGGCACACAAAAGTAGCAGCAGTTCCCATAGACGGATTCAAACATAGTACTAGCCCTAGAGGGGTCGATAATAGGCAAGGTTCGGATAATTAGACACAATCCAAACTACTATTAAACACTAGCTGGGGCAACTATTTCATGCCTCGATCTAATTTGGGCTGGACACAAGACGGACCTTGCCATGAACATCATCGAGGATGTCCGCGACAGCTCAATCCTGTGAACCTTCGTGAAGACAACCTTGTGGCCTTGCCATCGATAAACTTGTTTGTGGAGGCATGCCACGCGTCATCTTCCTGCATAAGCTTGACAAGAACAGTATGCCTCACAAGCGAAGGAGTAGCTTTGAACTTCTTGTGCTTGATTACACCACTGGACAACACGCTTGACAACAGTGAGGCTGGAATACAACTCTTCATTGGTATAACCGCAAATGGCTTCCAGGATCCAACAGCCTAAGAACTCTGTTTTCCCAGTGCGTATATTCATGTCGTCCGCCTCATAGCGAGTGACATGTACAACCACACAATCCTTATGCGCATCAGGGCTCTAATTGAAACAGAAACAAATTATAAATTACTTTTCAGTATAAGAAACACAAGTTATTTAAACCACTATGTATAGCATGGCATCGAAGCTAATACAATTTTGCATTATTAATCACCACATACTTCCTTTTCTAAAAAAATCACCACATACTTAGACGAAAAACCATAATCGAGATCGGCAAAGAAGGAAATCACCTTGGGCAGCTCAGCGGAGGGGGGGGGGCACATCCTCGAAGGGGGAAAACTGCGCCTGCAGTGCCACAGGGGCTGTAACCTCAAACGGGGCGTTGACCATATCAGTAGTGGCCGTGAGCATATCTGGGGTCAGCTCGGTGGTTGCCTCCATCTTCTTGGAGCTCTCTGTCTCATGGGGATCAGCCTCCCGCGTCTGCTCCAATATCGGCAGATCTTTGCCTGGTTCTCCTTGGTCCATCATGAAACACGAATACTAGGAGACCACTGAAAGGAAAACACAATCGCAATGACAATGAAACAAAAAAAAAGAGTGAGGATCGATTCTTTGCTTTGCAAAAGTTCTTTTTTTCTCTGAGCGAAAATATACCAACATCACGGATCCGCTTACCTTCCCTTCGTTCGGAGAGAAGAACGATTGGCGGAATCTGAGTGTTGCCTTTCTTGAAGACGGTGAGGGAGAAGGGATTCAGCGAAGAGTGAAATGATGGTTGCTTCGTCCGTCAAACTTAGGCTGCGGGGAGGTGGGGTTTTGTGATCTGATGGCTCGTTCTTGCCGGCGCTATGACCGGGGTGACTCTCCGCCTGCATACTGCCTTCTAATTTGGTGGATGGCATTTGGGACCGTGCGCTGCATGGCCCGGATGTCGGTGAACAAAAGTATAACGGCATTCAGTAGAGGGACGTTCCAATGACCTAGGAGGAGCCAGAAGCGGTAGAGTGTCTCCACTGTACTAGTAGTAATTGTTTTTTTGGGTAGCTGTAGGGTGTCTCCACTATACTAGTAGTAATTGTTTCTCTGGGCCCAAGACAAAACAGCCCATCCACACTAGTAAATAGTAAAATCAATTCAAAAGCCCATATATTTACTGAATGAGAGGCGCTACCCACACCCTGACACACCCCCAAAACACAGGTGCTCGTCTTCCTCCTCGCTCCCACCCACCTCCCGTCAGCTCGCTCCACGCGGACCCCCAACGTCCTCACCTCCCTCCGACAGCACACCCCAGCTCCCCTTCTCCCTCCCTCCTACAGACAACCCCCAGCGCCCCTTCTTCTTCGCTCGCCCTACAACTAGGCTCGTCATTAGTTACTCTGCTCAAATCGGTGGCGACCTTGACGCCCTTGAGGAAAATGGATTCGGTGACCCAGCGCCAAGAATATGAGGCTCCGCTTGGCAGCACGCTTGTTGTAGATCCCGCACCCGGCTGGGAGAAGCGGCAACCCCGCCCACCGGATCCCAGAACTCGTAGAATCTCGGGTGGATCGCATCAGCGATCTCCGGGCCAGATCCTTGGGAGATCATCTCGCTTATCCCCACCGAGGATTGCTGCACCCAAGTCCTCTCAATTCGGTGGCGCCCTCTATGGCGCGCCGTGCCCTTAATCTCATTGTCGTCAGCTATCTATCTTCAATGATTTTGAAATCCCAGAGACATCATCTCCTCCCACCAGGGCTCCGTTCAAAGCCTCTGCATCCCATCATGCTACTCGAGCAAGCATACCATGCCCTGCATGGTGGGCCTTTGGCTGAAATCCCACAATTCACAGAACTACAGCTTCTTGAGTTCTACTATTCCCTGAAATCACATACCACATACCGAACGCCATGAACTTGTGCCCTCGGCACCGATGTCCATCTCGCGGTTTCCTCCTCTCTCCACACACCGCCACCTTTGCTTTGTGCTACCTACGAGACAATCTGGTACTAAACCTTCGACTCCCATTTCTCAAGAAACTTTCACTTGTGCTTGGGTTCGTATATCGGAGGCCTCATTGCACAGACATCATCCACTCCATTTGCCCTCCATTTGGAGTGCTTGGTGCTTGTTTTCACAGTTAGAATCGGTTGTCTCCAAATAAAGTCGCCTAACCTTGTAAGAATTGGAATTTCTTTTGACAGAAGGCAACTCATCATCCAAGATGCCCCTTCACTTCAAAGGTTGATCCTTGATTCTAGTTATTCACCGTTGCAAATAACCGTCCTCTCTGTGCCTAAACTGGAGACCTTGGGTGTAATACATGATCTTTGTGCTCATTTCAATATGGTGTTTGGCTCCATAGTTCTTGGTACTTTATATTATCATCTACACTTGTAACCGAGCTGCATTTTAAACTTCTCGCATAATTTATATATCATCTTGGAGTACACATTTTGTACTAATATTATGTTCTATGCTCAATGAAGAGTTTCTCCATGGATGGCCTATCAATGGTGCTGGATTCTGTCAAGATATTATATATCCAAATGAATAGTTTTGATCTGAACAAGATTATTGGCTTGCTGCAATGCTTTCCATGTCTGGAGAAGTTGTATATAAAGGTGATAATTTCACGCACATTGGAAGCCCGTATATAGTGTACTAGAATTAACCGTTCAGATATTGATCTTTCAACACTCATTTTTTAGACCTTAACTGTTTTCAATCTTCATGTATATTTAGGCAACAGTATGGTGTAAGAAAGTTATAACCAATCGGTGGATTCGTAAGCATCGGGATTTTCTCACTTCTCATGAGATTCGATTGAAGACAATAACGCTAGAACGATATGTAGCCAACCGTGCAAACACAAGATTTGTAACATTCTTCCTGCTGAATGTGAGGTTACTATTGTCCAGCAGGCTTAAGTTTATCAGTAGCTTGGTTTTGTCGGATGGGTATGTCGAAGAGCAAAAAAAAGGAGTTTCGGGTGGGCAAAAGAGCTTCCGAACGTGTCGGGCTTCTATTTACAACATATTGTGGTCATAATCCAGTAAACTTTATGACCCAGGATGTTCATTCTATGGACCTGGCCGATCCATTTATTTGTGATGCGAAAACAGTCTTTGGAGTTAGATGTTGTTGCCCTTTTCAATCTGGGTTTTTGTAAACACGATGAACAATTAACCCTCGTGCTTTTGTACAGTTTGTAAGCTGGAGTTAGATGTTCCTGCCCTTTTCAACTCATTTGTGACTGTCATATTTTCTTTGAAACAAGGAAAATGGCTTGCCATTCGTTTAATTTATAGTGAAATGTTGTAACAAATCCCAACCAAGGGAAATAACATCACTCTACTTGGCTGCTTGAGCTCACTTTGTGCATTCTGAAGCCAAGTGATTAGCCCCCACCTGCACCCACAAACTTATTTGAACTAGCACAACAAATGGGCTGTAAATTTTCATAGGAAAGGCTACATGACATGACAGATTTGGATTACGGCGGTTGGGACCCGCGAGGAAATAGCCTATCCAAGGTGGTGTCGACTTACTAGCGGTCAACAAACGATTATGCGTACCAGCCGTTGGATTGACATCCAACATCTGTCGTGTATCTTCTATCTCTTGTCATCTTCTTCCTCCAGCCGCCCAAACCAAACCACCCCCTCGGCTCCGCCTGCTCCCGCCTCCCATGGCTGGCTGTGCCTCCGCCGCCCTACCGTACGTACCCTCCAACATTGGCCAGCCCCTCCCTCTATTCCCCCACACATCATGTTATTCTACGGCGACGTCAGCCCCAACACGCACTCGCGCCCGAACCAGTCAACCCTTGTACTCTCCTCCACCTGCGACTGGACCGGCGCATGTTCAACGGCTCATTCGTTCCGTCCGAGGCCTCGCCGTCATCCTCCGCCTTGTGGCCTTGGTTCGCTCGCCGTGCGCGGTGCGCCGCCCTCTTGCATTGTCAACGTCGTCAACAACCGAGAGGAACAAGGAGATGATTTGTGCGTGGAGAGGATGACGGTGAGGACACACCAGCGTCATGGCGATGCATAAGCAAGTGCCTCTATAGTACAAGCCCAAAAATATGGTTACTCCTAATGGTTGGACATCCGGGGCTCACGCCATTGTCAACGTAGTCAATAAGCGAGAGAATTACACTACGGCGGGTGACACGGGGACCCGACAAGTCGCGAGTTTTTTAGGAACAAGAAGTTGTTATTTATACTAGTTTTAGCGACGAATTCGGGGTAACAACGGGCTGTCTTGAAATTTGTGGCCCGTCTAGCCAGGGTTTCATTTATGTTTACCACATCATGAGCCGGTTGTGTTTTTGCTTCTTTGAAAATGGCTAGCCCAGTTCTATTTTTTTAAAGAAATACCCAAACAAGGCCTACTTGCTTTATCGGCCCTGCTGGGCTGCAAATCTTTCAAGATGAGGAGAGTTTCATTCGGTTTGCCCAGAAATGGGCTGTACATTTTTAAAACACATCAAACCGTGAATTAGTTTCAATTTTTTTTTAATTACAAGTTCTTAAATTCCATTGATTTTATGCGTGGACAATTATTTGGATTTTATATTTATATAAATTATTTTTCAAAATAGTTTGAATGTGAATCGATATTTCTGGATTAAAAACAGTTGACCGCATCGAAATATGCAAAATTTCGTATACTTTTTAAACGTGGCCACAATATGGGGTGTAATGCTAACAAAAGAAGATGGGCTCCAAAAAATTCTTAAGAATTAGCAAATGGGTTGTGCATTATTAGAAATAATGGCGAGATGGGTTGTATGTTGTTTTCCACAGATTTGAGGCTGACTTGTGCGCCTACTACGAGGTTGACGTATGCTTTCATAAAAAAGGTTGGCCTTTGCATAGCGCTTTGTCAACTTAGTGAACACACTAGAGCAGCGATCGTTGGATGTCCATCCAACGGTACATCGTCTTCTTCAATCTCTGCTCTTCATGCTCCAGCTGCTCAAACAAGCGCCGGTGGGACTGCCTGCTCCCTCCTCCCACGGCCGGCTATGCTGTCGTGCAGGCCTCACGGCCCCACCGTACTCCCATGGCTGGCCTAGCCATCCCTCTACTCACCCACACATGTTGTTATTCTCCGGCGACGGCAGACGAACCAGTAAACCCTCGTACTCCTCCACGTGGGAAACAACTGCCAAGTATTCCCTGGCTCCGTGTCGTTCCCCTCCTAGGCCTTGCCATCGTCCACCGCCCTGGTGCTCTCGGCGCGGCCTGGTCAACATGGTCAACGACCGACATCCATCGGAAGTGGACTGTACGTGGAGAGGCTGACAGCTGGGTCCATGGCCGCACACAAGGAAATGCCTCCTTATTAGGCACAAAATAATGATTCCTCCACCTAACAGCTAGGACCCACAGGAAGGGCCTCTGTATTTCACGAAAAAAACATTCCCCCCGCTGATAGGTCGGACACACCAGCTATATCTTCGCACGCAAGGAAGTGCCTCCTTATTATGCCCAAAAAAATGAATACCCCCCTGCAAGCTGGGACCCACCATATTGATGCGCTGACTTGTGGGCCTACTAAGGTGACGGGGCCGGAGGGCTTTGTCAACTTAGTCAATACTACTCTAGTGACCGTATGATGTCCATCCAACGGCCATAGTGCTTCTTCAACCTCTGGTCTTCTTGCTCCAGCCGCCCAAAGCAGCGTTGGTCGTGCCGCCTGCTCCTTCCTCCCGTGGCCGGTTGTGCTACCGCGGAGGCCTCACCGCCCCCATACTACTCCCACCACTAGCCAGGCCATCCCTCCACTCACCCACCCCTGTTATTCTCACGGTGGTGGCAACCTCACACACCGCAGAACCAGTGAACGCTCGTACTCCTCTCCGCGTGGGCATCCACTGCCGCATCTTCCCCGGCTCCGCGTAGTCCCCTTCCTAGGCCTCGCCGTCGTCCACCGCCGTGGTGCTCTCGGCGCGGCGTGGTCAATGTGGTTAACGACCGACTTCCATCGGAAGAGTATCTTGTCACGTGGAGAGGTGACATTGGGTCCACGGCAGCCGCAAGGAAATGCCTCCTTATTACGCGGAAAATAGTTATTCCTCCACCTGACAGCGGAGACCCACCGGACGGGCCACCAGTATTTTGCGAAAAAAATTCCATCGGAAGAGTACTGTACGTGGAGAGGCTGACAGCTGGGTCCACGGCAGCCGCAAGGAAATGCCTCCTTATTACGCGGAAAATAATTATTCCTCCACCTGACAGCGGAGACCCACCGGACGGGCCACCAGTATTTTGCGAAAAAAATCGTTTCCCCCTGACTGCTAGGACCCACCGGACGGGCCACCGTATTTCGCGAAAAAAACGTTCCCCCCGCTGTCAGCTCGGACCCACCGGAAGTGCCTCCTTATTACGCACAAAAAAAAGAATACTCCCCCGGCTAGCTGGGACCCACCTTGGTGGGAGGATGACTTGTGGGTCTACTAAGTTGACGGGGATGAAGGGCTTTGTCAATTTAGTCAATATGAACGATTCTAGCTCCAGTGACCGTACGATGTCCATCCAACGGCCGTAGTGCTTCTTCAACCTCTGGTCTTCTTGCTCCAGCCGCCCAAAGCAGCGCCGGTCGTGCCGCATGCTCCTGCCTCCCGTGGCCGACTGTGCTGCCGCAGAGGCCTCACCGCCCCCTACTATTCCCACTTCTTGGCGGGCCACTGCGGCGGCAGCGGCTTCACAGCGCAGCCGAACCAGTGAACCCTCGTACTCCTCTCCGTGCGGGCTTCCACTGCCGCGTCTTCCCCGGCTCCGCGTCGTCCCCTTCCTAGGCCTCGCCGTCGTCCACCGCCGTGGTGCTCTCCGCGCGGCGTGGTCAACATGGTCAAGGAACGACTTCCATCGGAAGAAATCTTGTCGTGGAGAGGTGACACTGGGTCCATGGCCACTGACCCAGTTTTTTGTGATTTGCCAAGTAAGTCGCTTTGTCGGGCTGTTGGGCTGCAAATCTTTCAGACGAGGAGAGCTTTTCGTTTGGCTGGCGAGAAAATGGCCCATCAGTAATGAGAAATTGGTTGTACATTTTTTAAACACATCAAACCGGCAATTAGTTTCAAATATCTTTTTTTTATTTCAAGATTTTAAATTACATTAATTTTTATGCGTGGAGAATTTGTTGGATTTTATATTCATATACATTTATTTTTAAAATCAGTTTGAATGTGAGTCGAAATTTCGGGATTAAAAACAGTTCGGACCGCTTTTGAAATATGCAAAATTTCGTATAGTTTTTTAACCGTGGCCACAATATGGGTTGTAATGCTAACAAAAAGAATATGGGCTCCAAAAAAACCTTAAGAATTAGCAAATGGGCTATAAATTATTAAAAATAATGGCAGATGGGTTGTATGCTGTTTTCCACAGATTTGAGGCTTTCCTAAAAAAAGGTTGACGCACAAGCAATGACTGTTGGATGTCCATCCAACAGTCGTCGTGCTTCTCCAATCTCTGGTCTTCCTGCTCCAGCCGCTCAAACAAGCGCCGGCGGGACTGCCTGCTCCCTCCTCCCATGGCCGGCTGTTACGCCTTGAGCCTCACCGCCCACCGTACTCCCATCGCTGGCCTAGCCATCCCTCTACTCACCCACACTGCTGTTATTCTCCGTGACGACGGCAGACGAACCAAGAACCTCGTGACAACAGATTCCCCTCCATGTGGGAAACAACTGTTGAGTCTTCCCTGCCTCCGTGTCGTCCCCTTCCTAGGCCTCGCCGTCGTCCGCCGCTGTGGTGCTCTTGGCGCGGCGTGGTCAATGTGGTCAACGACCGACTTCCATCGTAAGAGTACTGTGCATGGAGAAGCTGGTAGCTGGGTCTACGGCCGCAGCAAGGAAGTGCCTCCTTATTACGCGCAAAATAATTATTCCTCCACCTGACAGCGGGGACCCACCGGACGGGCCACCGTATTTCGCAAAAAAAACCTTTCCCCACATTGCTGGGACCCACCAGCTACACCTTCGCACGCAAGGAAGTGCGTCCGCAAAAACAAAGCGATTAAGCCCACATTGCTGGGACCCACCAGCTACATCTTCGCACGCAAGGAAGTGCGTCCGGGCAAAAACTATTCGCCCCACATTGCTGGGACCCATCACTACATCTTCGCCGCGCAAGGAAGTGCACGGCGATCGGGACCCACCTGGTCGAAGCGTGCGTGGCGTTGTCATTACGGTCGCGAACGTGTATGCGTACATACCGGTCGTTGTAGAGGCGGCGCCGCGTGTCGTAGTAGAGGTGCTCACGTAGCATGTACATGTACGTCTGGCCGGTGCAAGAAAGAAAATCTGACCCGCGTATGTGTACATACGGGCGGGTCTCGAACGCCTACTCGGCGCATACGTCACGGCCGGGGCTCGTGTACATGGCTGGGTCGAGCGGAGAAACTTGTCGTCGTCGTGTTCATGGGGAGGCAACAGAGTGCGTCGTGTTCATGGGGAGGCAACGGAATGCATCGTGTTCATCGGGAGGCAGCAGGCGTGTAGGAGCCAACCGGCTTGGGCCTTAGCAGCGATGGAAGCGAGGCTGGCGTACCGCTGTGGAGGAAATGGACCTCGTCGTTGAACGGGTCCTGTTGATCGGGAGGGTGTGGCGTACCACAAAGGAGGAAGCGGACCTCCTACGGTCGAAATGGGGGTCCTGTTGATCGGGAGGGTGTGGCGTGCCGCAAAAACGGACCTCCTACTACGGTCGAAGCAGGGTCCTGTTGATCGGGAGGGGTGTGGCGTGCCGCCAAAAGCGGATGAAACGGACTTGTGTTGGGCGCTTCTACGGTCGAAAGCAGGGGTCCTGTTCATCGGGAGGGGTGTGGTGTACCGCAAAATGGAACTCCACAGGATACTGTTCATCTCCGCCGTCGACCTCCTCCAGCCTCCACGGGCTCCTATTCATCCAACCTCCACCACGCGCTACTCCACCGGCTACTGTTCAACCACCCCTCCACGGGCACCCCTCCACCGTCTACTGTTCATCCAGCCCTCCACACCACGGGGTCCTGTTCAACCACCCCTCCACGGCCACCCCTCCACCGTCTGTTTATCCAGCCCTCCACACCACGGGTCCTGTTCATCCAGAGGCAACGCCACCGCTCCTTTGTTCATCCAACCCCCCGCAATGCTCACCGTTCATCCAATCAATCGGCTTGATTAGCGGCAGATGGCGAAGAATCGCCGATCGGGTTTACTTAACAACCATCAATCGATCGCTCGGGTTCGATGTAGCGTAACTGCGGTGCAATCGCCGGGTTCGATTAGAGCCCAACGCCTCGCCGGGTTCGATTAGAGCCAACGCCTACACACACTGCAGCGTCGTGTCTGAGAGAAAGCAGCGCATCGCTCGGCCCCGACCACCCACAGTAACCGGGAACTCCCTGAAATTTTCCTCGCCCTCGCTGTACCACGGTTTTTTCTGTCATGGACGGCCCAAAGAATGTCATGATCTGCGTGTCCGGCCCGCCCAGGACGAAAAGCCCATTTTCTGTCATGATTTTTTGGCATAGAAGTAGGAGCCCACCACAGCTATGATGATACCGGGTTTTGTCACAATTATCATCATATAAGTGTCATATGTATGACAAAAAAAATTTCGTTCGGCCCAAAATGTAACGGATGTGTCCTTTTTTGTAGTGGAGGCGTCTTCGCGGCGTCGGGGAGGCGGGCGCAGTCCGGCGGGGAGGAGGATGGGGACGCGACGACGGCGGGGCAGCGTCAGGCGGCTTTGGGTCCTCATGCGGCGGCGGTGGTAGACGACGGCGGGTGGCGATGGTGAAGCGGTCCTCGGCGACGGCGGGCGGCGGCAAAGCCCGATCCCGATCCAGAATTGCATCGTGGGGGGAGGGGAAGCGAGCGAGTGTGTGGGGGAAGTGGGGGCGTCGGTGGTTAGGGTTTGGGTCGCCTCAGGGGATAAGGGAGTGGGAATGGGCCGGTCGGGCCAGTGAGCTGGCCTGCTAGGCCGTTTGGCAAAGGGGTCCTTTTTATTTTCTATTATCTGTTTTGTTTTATTTCCAATTTTCTTCAGTGTTTTCTTTTAGTTACCTTTATTCTTGTTTTAGAAAAATACCACAATGGCACCTAATTTGATGTTACTAAATATGTCACTGCCACATTAGCTTGTTACTCAAACTAAAATAGTTTCGTAATTATTTAATATTTAAAATCATTTAAATAATAGTTTTCGCTACTGTTTCATTCGCCTAATAATATTTAAATATTTTATAAAGGTGTGGTTTCTCCACCATAATTACTTATGCATTATTTGGTTCACTTTGGACATTTCAGTTTTAATGTTTGAAACTTTTGTTGTTTAACTTGATTTCGAATTTGAATTTGAATCCTTTTTGAACTAACGCGAGAGTAACAACAGTAATCGAAGTGACATGGCATCATTAGCAGAGGGTTACTGTAGCTTAATTATCCAGGCGTCACATGTTTCCTCCTCGTGTATTTGTGTTAACCTACTAGTGTGGACTCATGCACCCTTCATGCACTCTGCCAAACACCCAAAAGTGGGTCGAGAAGGGAATTTTTGCTCCCATCCCGTGCACCCTTCATACACCCTGCCTAACACTATTCGTGCTTCATATGGTTCATGTTTCGTGGAGTATCTTGTAGCACCGTACTCTCCATCTTATTTGTAGACCTAGTTACATTAACATTGATCTCACCGTTCATTCTCGACCGGACAGTCGAGAAAGCGGTACTATGTTACTACATTACTGTTCATATAGTTGACATGCGCACAACATCATTTGTTGTCGTCATATCTTACTACACTAGCAATAAGATTATGTAGTACTAACGTATGAACCACTGCATATGCCTAGTAGTAGGAGCACTGTGTATGTTCAAGTGGCTGCCATGTTTCGCACTCCTCCGTCGTAAGAGTGGAAACGCTTGTTGTAATCATTCTTTTCTTCAGAAAAACAATGGACACGCTCTACCGTGCGGATCCTCCTCAAGCCATGCATTAAATTACTCACTTTCGCTGACGTGTGGGACAGCCAGCATCGGGGTCCACCAGCCATGCACTAAATTACTCCGTAGTAGAGTGACGGTAGACTACCCCGATCGAAGCACCGCGGTAATGCCCAATGAGCCGTCAAATCACAAAACCCCCTCCTTTCCAGCAGTAAGTTGGACGGACGAAGCAACCATCATTTCACTCTTCTCTCTCAGCTTCCTCTCTATCCAACCCTCGCTTATCCCTCATCTTGTTTCTCATTTCTTGAAGAAAACCCCGACCTGCTTCTGCCATTGTTCTTCTCTCCCAAAGAAGGAAAGGTGAGCGCATCAATGGTGTTGATTCTGGCCAAGGCCTGGTCTTGCAACCCTGAGACTGATCCTATAACTCCCTCTCTTTTCTTCTTTTGGGTTTGTGGTTATGGTTTCTTTTCTTTTATTTCCATTTGATAGTTTCTTGATGGAACGGCCGAAGTGATGTCTATGGCTCTGGCCACAACCGTCGAGGCTCATGGTACGAAGAAGCGCAAGCACCCCGCCGAGACTACCGCAGACAAGCTCAAAGCCATCGCCCTGTCCAAGCCCCCCTCTCTGGGATCCCTCATTAAGCAAGTCCACGTAATATCTCTTCTTGACGATCTTTTTCTCGATCTTGATCGTGTTTTTTCATCTAACACGCAGTACTAGTACTAGTAGTACAACTTTCTGGGTAATCTTGCATGTGATTTTTGTGTGCCAAATGACGGTTCTAAATTCCTCTTTTGACCAAAACATGCGACAGGTTGACACTGATTTCTTATAGATTACTTTCAACTACTCCCTCTATCCCAAATTTCTTGTCTTAGATTTGTCTAGATACGGATGTATCTAATACTAAAATGTGACTTGATACATCCGCATCTAGACAAATCTAAGACAAGAATTTTGGGACGGAGGGATTACTTTATGAACATCAGTGCTACCTTTGAAGAGGGTATATTTTCCTCAGTAACTTGTGTTATGGATATTGCAAGTAATCCCGCTGCTCTCATGCCTTTGAAGACATGTTCTAGTGTCTTTCTTCACTCATTTCTGTGTGTATATGTAGTCATATATGGAGTATAATATCGAAAATCACCTTCTATTTATGAATGGAGGTAGTAATAAAATATGGTTTCTGTTTGAATTAGAACCAGGTCCGCGGTGGAGATGAAGTTCTCAAAGTCATGTCGTGTGGTGGAAGACACGAGGATGAGTTCTCTTGCTAAACTATCCATTTGTTGTGTCCTTGTCGCCACGTGTCCTAAACTAGTGTTTTCCTGTAGCATTGTTGTCAGCGTGTTCTCGAGGTGTGCCTTGACCACAACAATTTCCTTGTTGTGCCTTCGATTACGAAGGGTGTGGTTCTTGTAAAGCTTCCCAACAAATCTGATGCGGCTTGTCTTCATGATCATGTTTATGAGTGTAAAGACCACTCTGTTAGGTTCTCCAAGGTCTACGAGATGGTGATGGTGCATGTAGACATCTCTCACGAAGTCCATGGCCTAGTCAGTTATGCGGGGTTCATCCCGTAGGTCGGTGGCAAGAAATAGTCTGCAGAGTTTAATTAGTGCAACTTTGCTTGTCTGTAGTAAGTACTATTGTTCAGTACTTGATTTGTGTTTCTGAACCCTGTATTGTTTATTAGTACTGCCGCTTTTGGTGTGTGGTCAGTCCTGAGAACGGCCTATGTTAATGTCTTTCCACTCAATTCAGTCTGTATATTTTGAAGTATCCATATCATCTTTTTTGTGAGGACAGTTTATCAATTATGGTTACACTCCAATATCTGTATGCATTGCAGGGTTTATCGCACCCACCAGGATTTTTAGTCCCATGGATGTTCGGTCCATATGATTTGTCACGACCTTTGGACTGTCCTGCTTGTGGGAGTAGGCGGGGCCCCTGCATGCCACCCGTAGTTGGATGATCAATCTTCTATTTAGTACTTCAACATAGTGATTTCCTGGTAAGGATTCACTCGTGTCACATCAAGTAAATCTTATTGATTTACCGTCTAAATCTTATTGATTTAATGTCATGTTTTCTTTCTTTTCCTGCAATTTTACGATGCAGGTTTTGCCATGTGACATTCATCACAGAATAAACCGTTTGGTTTGCTCTACGATGGCTATTTTTGCAGGTTTCACTTCTTATGTCATGTCAGTAATGAAGGCACTGTCCATCACTTATATTCTTTGGAAAAAATTGGATCAGTCTGTTGTCTGAGTACAAGCTGAATCCCTATGATGAACTGCAGTTTGGTTTAACAAAAACGCCACAATTAGTCCTTCTCGCGTTTAAAAGAAATGAAGAAAAAAACTGGATCACGGTCACGAAGCCTAGTCAAGTTAGAAAGCTGATCATAGCAGACCAGACACGATCGCCGCTGTCTCGCACATCGGTACCACCTTCAGCAACGGATCGAGCACCGACAGTTGCTCTAGCACTGACAGCGGCAACTCGATCGATCCAGGTGAGGATTGGGCACCGACCGCGTCGGATCAGGATGATCTCTGGGAGGATCGGGCATCGACACGGCACTGCTCAAACACGGCACCAGCTCTACAAGGACCACCATCTCCGGCAGCAGCGGCGGCTTAAGACTGCACCAACACTTGCACTTGCATCTGCCCGGCCCGTGCAGCGGTAATCGAACGGCAGTTGCACCGCAACATCGGGATGCGATTCGCACTTCATATACCAAAGTCCTTAGAAGAACCGACATGTCCACCTTCTTGGTAAGCATTGGTCGCCCAAGTGTTTCATTCTTTTTTATTTCCAAGTTGTTTCGCATGATTCACTGTGTTGATCTAACTGTTTGGGTATGTCTTCTTGTTTGCAAACAGAGAATTCCTAGAGCAACGAGGGAGTCGTTCAACAATCCAGGCGACAGCGGCCAAGTTTCTCTTACCATGCGCAGCCTTGGTGTGAATGAACCTGCTCAATATACCATAAGTACAAAGGATGGTCGCATGATGATTGATGCTAAATGATGGTCAAGGCTCAAATCTAAATCATATCTTGCGGTAGGGGATGATATCAAAATCGAACTTTCTCGGCAAGGAGAGCTGGTCCAAATCGACTTCGAAATTCTTCAGTAGCAGCACACAACTGCCGAACTGATCTATCCTACGAGAGATTTTGATGTAATAATCTGGCATGGTGAAACAAGTGTCCTGTGTGTATAAATGTCTGACAGAATTATTTATCACATGGTATATCGTTGATAGAATTGCAACTCTCATTGCTGGTTAGGAACTGTTGTTCGATTTCATTCCAACAACTGTCGTGCTTTATTCAATTTTGTGTATTCGCCTTGCGACAGCATCTAAAACCAGCGCCGTACCGATCGCTTGCAATATGAAAAGCGCTGAGGTAGAACACATGGGCCCCCAAACCTGCAGGGTGGGCCTGCGGCCCAAAGTCCGTAATCGTGAGCCTGTCGACTATTATATTCTCATTTGAACCCCAATAATGCCCGTGGTTTCACGTAACATCAAGATGCATTTGTATGAGTATTTTATCTTGTGAGAGAAAAGGATGAATGAGGGAAGGCCTTATTTGCAAATGTGGAGAGGTGTGTGGGTACCTTTTTGCAAAATTGTCATAGTTTCCTTCCTATCCGTCAGATATAAATCGGACGGCCTATATTGCAGGATGGTAGGCACACCATCATCACCAACTCGTCTATACTATGTTAAAAAAAACTCTGTTTTTTATAATTATATATGTTATATATATATTCCCCTTGATTTTTCTTATGTATAAAGTTGTGATATAAAAGATTTTTATATTTCTTTACAGAGGGAGTATCTCTCTGTCAAAAATATATTTTTGTGTAACTAGTTACTCCTGTCTTTCTACTTCCTTTCGTTGATATGTAGGGCATCCGGCAACGGGGTCCACGTGCCATATGAACAAATTAGAGTGCACAACTGCACGGTAGACACACCCGGTCAGTGGCGCCATGATAATGCCCAATGAGCCACAAATCACAACCCCCTCCTTCCAGATTTAGCAAGAAGTCGGACGGACGAAGCGGCAATATTTCACGGGCCTGAATCCCTTCTCCCTCATATGCTTGTTCGAGAAAACCCCTCTCGGTGATTGCATAGGGTTTTCTCATGGAGAACCAGTGCAATTCTTCATCCATCCCTGATAAATCCAGTCCCTTGGTCGCGGGTAATCCTAGGATGGCAGCCGCTGCCGTTGATGCATTTTTCTTCCCACTCAATCTAGTGTGTTTCATTTGCGATTGCCCAAAGTGCAAGGACCCTCTGAGTTTCTGCGTCCTCGGCGAGACGCCACACTTGTTCCTTCTCATCCTAACACAGGATTTTAAAACGCGCACAGTATGTTCCTAGAATCCTCTTTTCTATCCGGGAGGGTGGGGTTTTTTTGAACATGATGCCGACTAATTTGGAAATTTGAATTGCTATATTTGGATAAAGGTACTACCAGTACGATGGTCAACACTGACGTGAAGGAGGAAGTTATTTCTAGATTTGGATAGGGAATACATTGTGTTCTCATATTATTTTTCCTGTAGTGCATTATTTGCTCTGCCAGAACACATGTACTCAAGATGCTCGGCCTTGCCATAACTGAATACACCAGTTTAATGGTCACAGTGAAGACAAGCCATGGATATAAGTTCCGAGTTGGGTTCATGAACCAAGAAGATCGCTGCTTTTTTATGACCGAACTTGGATAAACTTTCTCAAGTGTTACGGATGAAAGTTGGCGCCACGAATGTTGATGGAAATAGCAGAACCTGGTCTCATCTTCACTGCGATCTTCCACCCGGCGTCGTTCCAATTGTTCATCCATGTTAGTTTTGTATCTGGTTCTTCCTTGTTGCCTTGATTACTTCTTAATCTACCTATTCTGTCTAACTAATCACAATTTAACTTTAGAAGTAGCAACGAATCTCTCACGAAGATGCTACTTCTAACTAATATTTTCTTATAATTGGTGGCACGTGTAGGTTTTTTCAGAGTTAAGCAGGCTGCTCATTTGTTATTCTGGAACAACTCATTTATTCTTGATGGCCTGAAGTTATTTGGGGCCGGCATCCACAAGTTCCTACACTTTATTGATCGTCTTGAGGTCCTTGTGGGGCATTTCAATGGTGGAAGGCCACGTGGGATATGTGTGCCACTGCTGCACTCGTTGAACAGGTCCAACTGTGTCGAGAAACTTATGGTATGAGCTGTTTTCTGTTATATATGTTGTTCATAAACTATTGCTTATACACAGTTTACAGCTGTGATCTTCTTGAAACAGAAACTGCCCAGTTCTATTGTTCCTATACAGATGCATGACCATGGTCGGGTCAGACTTGCGCTTAGTCACAACATGATGTTTATGTCGACCTACTCCATTCCCCTTGGATGTGAAAAGATACTTATTCATGGGTGGTCTCAAATAATGAAGGCCCGTCCATCTTGGAGAATAGGACAGAAGATTATGTTCCTGCTTTTCCATGGCTCTAAAGCGAATATCCTGTTTATTGACCACATTGTGAGATGAAGCCGCTTTCAGAAGGTTGTGGATGCGCGGGGTGGCGCCTGGGCCTTGTCCTGGGGCTTGGCGGCCTCACCCTTGGTTAACTGTAGGCAAAGTAGCACTGTTCGAGGCGTGCTTTGTACGGTTGAACCTATATAACTACTCATACTGCTTTCAGCTATGGTTGTTAAGTGCCCCTGCTGGTTTTAGTTAAGGTTGTTAAGTACTCCTGCTACTTTTACAGAATGTCGTGTTTCTTCAGTCATGTCTTCCTCCAGCTGCCAAAACCAAACCAGCGCCGGCGGGGCCGCCTGCTTCCGCCTCCCATGGCTGGCTGCGCCTCAGCGCACGCATCACCTCCCCACCGTCTCCTAAATCGTTAACGCCGACGTCCGAGGCCTCGCCGTCGTCCTCTGCACGCTTTGGTGCACTCGCCGCGGCGCCTCCCTCTTGTGTTGTCAACATGGTCAACAAACAACAGGAATCGACAGAAGTACGTGGAGAGGATGACAGTACAGGCCCACCATGTCAGCGTATGGAAAAATAAAATGCTTCCTCCTAGTGTTTTCCTGACATCTGGGACCACGACATTGTGAGCGTATATATATAGTCAATAGACAAGAGAACAGCACAAGATCGGCTGACACCTGGGACGTAGCTGCTCGAGCAGTATTTTTTTTTATTGTTGAGACGGAGCAGGGTTTGAACTGGGTTGTGGCCCGTCTAGCCCAGGCTTATATTTTATGTTCACCATGTGACCAGCCCAGCTATTTTTTCTTTGTGAAAATGAGCCCAGATTATTTTTCTGAAGAATACCCAATCTAGGCCTATATATTTTTCTACGCCCTGATGGGCTGCACCTCTTTCAAGACGCCTGCAAATCTTGAAAGTAATATTAAATTGGTTGTAAATATAAAAATAGATGACAAATTGGCAATTACTTTATAATTTCTGAATTTTTTTCACATTTTCAGATTCCTATTTCCTTTGGTCATTAACCTAATTTAAATATATCTTCAAAGTACTTTAAATCTGGCTCGACATTTCGGTATTAAAAATAGTTTGGAACCCACAGAAATATGCGAAATTGGCCCTGGCCAACCAAAAAAATGGACTGCAATAAATTGCATAAGAAGTTGCAATGAGCTATATATAAATTATTAAAAAAAGAAGGAATGGTCTGACTTATGGGCCTATTAAGTTGATGCGTATGCAAGATTTTTCTAGTTATTATATACGTCAACAAATGATTCTAGCAGACGTAACTGTTGGATGTCAATCCAACGGCCGTCGTGTTTCTTCAATCTCTGATCTTCTTGCTCCAGCCGCCAAATCCAGCGCCGGCGGGACCGCCTGCTCCCGCCTCTCGTGCAGGCCTCACCACCCCCCTACTACTCCTACCGCTGGCCAAGGCATCCCTCTAGTCACCCACACCCCATGTTATTCTGCAGCGATGGCATCCTCACACCACAGCCGAACCAGTGAACCTTCGTACTCCTCTTCGCGTGGGCATCCACTGCCGCGTCTTCCCCGGCTTCGCGTCGTCCCCTTCCTAGGCCTCGCTGTCGTCCACCGCCCTGGTGCTCTTGCCGCGGCGTGGTCAACGTGGTCAAGGAACGACTTCCATCGGAAGAGTACTGTCGTGGAGAGGCTGACAGCTGGGTCCACGGCAGCCGCAAGGAAGTGCCTCCTTATTACGCGGAAAATAATTATTCCTCCACCTGACAGCAGGGACCCACCGGACGGGACACCTTATTTGGCGAAAAAACGTTTCCCCCTAACTGCTGGGACCCACCGGACGGGCCACCGTATTTCGTGAAAAAAAACGTTCCCCCCGCTGTCAGCTCGGACCCACCGGAAGTGCCTCCTTATTACGCACAAAAAAATGAATACTCCCCCTGCTAGCTGGGACCCAGTATAGTGGGAGGCTGACTTATGGGCCTACTAAGTTGACGGGGATGGAGGGCTTTGTCAACTTAGTCAATATGCACGATTATAGCTCCATTGACCGTACGATGTCCATCCAACGGGCGTATTGCTTCTTCAACCTCTGGTCTTCTTGCTCCAACCACCCAAACCAGCGTCGGTCGTACCTCGGGCTCCTGCCTCCCGTGGTCGGCTGCGATGCCGCGGAGGCCTCACCGCCCCCTAATACTCCCACCACTGGCCAGGCCATCCCTCTACTCACCCACACCCCTGTTATTTTGCGGCGATGGTAGCCTCACACCGCAGCTGAACCAGTGAACCCTCGTACTCCTCTCCGCGTGGGCATCCACTGCCGCGTCTTCCCTGGCTCCGTGTGTCCCCTTCCTAGGCCTCGCTGTCGTCCATCACCTTGGTGCTCTCGGCGCGGCATGGTCAACGTGGTCGCGAATGTGTACGTACATACTAGTCGATGTAGAGGCACGCATGTGTCGTAGTAGAGGCGCGCACATAGCATGTACACATACGTACAGCGGGAAGTGTACAAGAAAGAAAATATGGCCACGTCGTACATACGGGCAGGGTCTCGAATACCTACTCGCGCATACGTACGGCCAGGGCTCATGTACATGGCTGGGTTGGAACAGAGAAACTGCTTCGTCGTGTTCATGCGGAGCCAACCGGCTGGGTCGGAACGGAATGGGTCGTTGTGTTCATCGGGAGGGCTTGGACGGAACAGCCGATGGAAACGAGGCCTGGCATACTGCAGAACGGAGGAAACGGCCTTGTGTTCGACCGACCACGTTCGAAATAGGATCCTGTTCATCGGGAGAGGTCTGGCATACCACAAAACGGAGGAAATGGACCTCCTACGGTCGAAACAGGGGTCCTGTTGATCGGGAGGGGTGTGGCGTACCGCAAAACGGAGGAAACAGACTTGTGTTGGAGCGCTACGGTCGAAACAGGGGTCCTGTTCATCGGGAGGGGTGTGGCGTACCGCAAAACGGGACTCCACGAGATACTGTTCATCTCCACCGTCGACCCCCTCCAGCCTCCATGGGCTCTGTTCATCCACCATCGACCTCCTCCGGCCTCCACCAAATGATCGCTCATCCACGGGCTCCTGTTCATTCAGCCTCCACCGCGCTACTCCACGGGCTCTTGTTCAACTAGCCCTCTCCACGGGCTCTGTTCAACCACCCCACCACGGGTTACCGCTCATCCAGCCCTCCACCGCTCATCGCTCATCCTGCCCTCCACGGGTGGTCCTGTTCATCTAGCCCTCCACGGGGTCCTGTTCATCCAGCCCCAATCGGCTCGATCGATCGGGGTCCTGTTCATCCAGAGGCAACACCACGGGGTCCTGTTCATCCACCCCCACCGGGAAATGTTCATCCAAACCCCCCCAGCAATGCTCACTGTTCATCCAGAGGCAGCATCGATCGGCTTCAGTTAGCAGCAGTAGCGAAGGAATCGCTCGATCGGGTTCAGTTAACAGCCATCGATCGATCGCTCGGGTTCTGTAACGCGTAGCCTACAGTGGAATCGCTCGGGTTCAGTTAGATCCCAACGCCTCGCTCGGGTTAGTTAGAGCCCAACGCCTCGCACACACGCGCGTGCGTGTACGAGAGAAACGCGCATCGCTCGGCCCCGACCACCCACTGTAACTGGGAACACCCCGTTATTTTCCTCGCCCTCGCTTCTACCATGGTTTTTTCCGTCATGAACGGCCCAAAGAATGCCATGCAGCTGCGTCTCCGTCCCGCCCAGGACGAAAAGCCCATTTTTTGTCATGATTTTTGTCATAGAAGTAGGACCCCACCACATCTATGATGATACCATGTTTTGTCACAATTATTCTCATAGAAGTGTCATAAGTATGAGAGAAAAAGATCGTTTGGCCCAAAATGTCACGGATGTGTCTTTTTTTTGTAGTGTGAACTTGGACCTCATGGTTTGAAATATATGCTGAGGACAGCTATCAAATCTCAAGCTCTTGTAGATTTCATCAACGATTGGACAGAGTTGCAGATGCCTGAGAAGAAGCCAGATAACACTTATTGGACGATTTACTTTGACGGGTCAAGGCAGCTGGAGGGCTCGGGGGCTGGAATTAGTTTGACTTCCCCACGAGGTGATAAATTTTGTTATGTGTTAAGATTAATGTTCCCATGCACTAATAATGCTGCTGAGTATGAGGCTCTGCTCCATGGCCTTCGGGTGGCTAAAGAGATGAATTTAAGCTGGGTGAGGTGCTTTGGTGACTCAGATTTGGTGGCTCGGCAAGTCTCAGGTACTTGGGATTCTAAAGACCCGCTCATGGCGGCTTATCATCGAGCGGTGGACAGTATTGCTGGTCACTTCAAAGGTTATCAGGTGGAACATGTTGATCGTAGAAAGAATGAAGCGGATGATGCTTTAAGCCGGCTGGGGTCTCAATGTAAGCCGGTGTCGCCCAATGTTTTTCTTGATATATTGAATAATCCTTCAGTTAAATTGCCAACAGAGGAGGACCTTGCTATTCTTGACCCGGAGGCACAATAGGTGGCGGCTCTCCATGCTAATCCTGATTGGACGGTCCCATATTTGTCTTATATGACCCGGGGAGAGCTACCTGAGGAGGAAAATTTGGCCAGGCAAACAACCCGGCCGTCTAAATCCATGCCCATTGTTAATGGCGAGTTACACCGATGCAGTTTCACAGGTGTGTTCCAGCGTTGTGTTTCTCCTGAAGAAGGCCGTGAAATTCTAAGGGAAATCCATGAAGGGGATTGTGAGCATCACGCCGGCTCTAAATCTCTAGTGGCTAAATCTTTTCGCCATGGATTCTACTGGCTGACGACTCATGAGGATGCAGAAGATCTAGTTAGCAAGTGTGACGGCTGTCAGAAGTTTTCTCGACGGGCTCATGTGTCGGCTCAAGAATTGAGGATGATTCCAATTACTTGGCCGTTTGCGGTCTGGGGGCTTGATATGGTTGGACCTTTCAAAAGGTCTAAGGATAAGAAGACCCACCTCTTGGTGGCGGTTGATAAATTTACCAAGTGGGTTGAGGCAGAGTCGGTCAGTAAGTGTGATGCAGCAATAGCGGTTCAGTTTATTAAGAAGGTTATTTTCCACTTTGGTTACCCTCACAGCATCATAACTGATAATGGCACTAATCTATCCAAGGGTGCCATGAAAGAATTCTGTCAAAGAGAACATATTCGTCTTGATGTCTCATCAGTGGCTCACCCCCAGTCCAATGGTCAAGCTGAAAGGGCCAATCAAGAAATCTTGAGAGGGATAAAGCCTCGGCTTATGGTCCCTTTGCAAAGAACGCCGGGTTGTTGGGTTGAGGAGTTACGTTCAGTACTATGGAGTATCAATACCACCCCCAACAGATCAACGGGTTACACACCTTTTTTCATGGTTTACGGGGCAGAAGCGGTTCTTCCAAGTGATGTCCATCATGACTCGCCTCGGGTGACGGCTTACGTTGAAGCTGTTAATAAAAAAGCACGTCAGGATGCTCTTGATATGTTGGATGAGGAGCGTGACCTTGCGGCGTCTCGTTCGGTGATATACCAGCAAGATCTGCGTCGTTATCATAGCCGCTGGGTTAAATCTCAAACCTTTCAAGAAGGTGACCTGGTGCTCCGGCTCATCCAAGATCAAACAGATATGCATAAGGTATCCCTGCCTTGGGAAGGACCTTTTGTGGTCAGCAAGAACCTGAACAACGGGTCATACTACCTCATTGACATTCGAGAGAACAAGGACTCGTGCACATCGGAGGAGGAGACCCATCGGCCCTGGAACATTGCTCATCTTCGGCCCTATTACACTTGAGCCACTGGCTCTTGTGATATACATACCTTCATCAATGTATATATTATGATCAAATAAAGCTGGCATCCCTGATAATTCAGGGCCTCTGTCGTTTCATTTCTAAGTATCTGAGTCTTTATTATTTGTTCATAAGGTCAATTGGGGGCGACCCGCTCAATGAGTAGAGCCTTGATTACCCTCTTGCTCCGGCTTACATGCTAACCCTGTGGTCACTTGGGGGCGACCTGTTCAATGAGCAGAGCCTTGATTACCCTCTTGATCCGGCTTACATGCCGACCCTTCGGTCACTTGGGGGCGACCTGCTCAATGAGCAGAACCTTGATTACCCTCTTCATCCGGCTTACATGCCGACCCTTTGGTCACTTGGGGGCGACCTACTCAATGAGCAGAGCCTTGATTATCCTCTTGATACGGCTTACATGTCGACCCTTCGGTCACTTGGGGGCGACCTGCTCAATGAGCACAGCCTTGATTACCCTCTTGATCCGGCTTACATGCTGACCCTTTGGTCACTTGGGGGTGACCTGCTCAATGAGCAGAGCCTTGATTGTTGGAAATACCCTAGAGGCAATAATAAAATGGTTATTATTATATTTCCTTGTTCATGATAATTGTCTATTGTTCATGCTATAATTGTATTAACCCGAAACCGTAATACATGTGTAAATACAAAGACCACAACATGTCCCTAGTAAGCCTCTAGTTGACTAGCTCGTTGATCAATAGATGGTTATGGTTTCCTGACCATGGACATTGGATGTCGTTGATAACGGGATCACATCATTAGGAGAATGATGTGATGGACAAGACCCAATCCAAAGCATAGCACAAGATTGTGTAGTTCGTTCGCTAGAGCTTTTCTAATGTCAAGTATCATTTCCTTAGACCATGAGATTGTGCAACTCCCGGATACCATAGGAGTGCTTTGGGTGTATCAGTCGTCACAACGTAACTAGGTGACTATAAAGGTGCACTACAGGTATCTTCGAAAGTGTCTGTTGGGTTGGCACGAATCGAGACTGGGATTTTTCACTCCCTATTACGGAGAGGTATCTCTGGGCCCACTCGGTAATGCATCGACATAACGAGCTCAATGTAAGTAAGGAGTTAGCCATAGGATCATGCATTATGGAACGAGTAAAGAGACTTGCCGGTAACGAGATTGAACAAGGTATGGGGATACCGACGATCGAATCTCGGGCAAGTAACATACCCATGGACGCAGGGAATTGTATACGGGATTGATTGAATCCCCGACATCATGGTTCATCCGATGAGATGATCATGGAACATGTGGTAGCCAATATGGGTATCCAGATCCCGCTATTGATTATTGGCCGGAGAGGTGTCTCGGTCATGTCTGCATGGTTCCCGAACCCGTAGGGTCTACACACTTAAGGTTCGGTGACGCTAGAGTTGTAATGGGAATAGTATGTGGTTACCGAAAGTTGTTCGGAGTCCCGGATGAGATCCCGGACGTGACGAGGAACTCCGGAATGGTCCCAAGGTGAAGATCGATATATTGGACGAAGGGTATTGAAGTCCGGAATTATTCTGGGAGTACCGGGTGACGACCAGCGTGACCGAAAGGGGTTTAGGAGGCCCCGGCAAGCGTTGGGGGGCCTTATGGGCCAAGGGGAGGGGGCACACCAGCCCACTAAGGGGTTGTGCGCCCCTCCCACCCCATCTCACATAACTTGGAGAGGTGGGGCACCTCCACCTGGCTTGGGAGGCAAACCTCCACCTGGCTTGGCTTGGGGGGCAAGTCTCCCTAGGGTTTCCCTAGGGAGATCCAATCTACCTTGGTCGCCGCCCCCTAGGGGAAACCCTATGGCACCTCCCCCTCTCCCCTTCCCCCTATATATAGTGATGGAGAGAGAGGGCAGCCCCACCCCTTCCCAGGCGCAGCCCCTCCCTCCTCGAACACCTCCTCGTCCTCTGTAGTGCTTGGCGAAGCCCTGCAGGAGAACCACAAGCTCCACCACCATGATGTCGTGTTGCCGGAGCTCTCCCTCAACTTCTCCTCTCCCCTTGCTGGATCAAGAAGGAGGAGACGTCCCCGAGCTGTACGTTAGTTGAACGCGGAGGCGTCGTCCGTTCGGCGCTTGGATCGGATCTTCCGCGATTTGAATCGCCGCAAGTACGACACCATCAACCACGTTCTTGTAACACTTCCGCTTAGCGATCTTCAAGGGTATGATGATGCACTCCCTCTCTCTTGTTGCTAGCATCTCCTAGATTGATCTTGGTGACACGTAGGAAAATTTTGAATTATTACTACGTTTCCCAGCAGTGGTATCAGAGCTAGGTCTATGCGTAGATTCGATGCACGAGTATAACACAAAGTAGTTTTGGGCGATGATTTGGTCAATTTTCTTACCGTTACTAGTCTTATCTTCATTCGGTGGCATTGTGGGATGAAGTGGCCCGGACCAACCTTACATGTACTCTTAGGTGAGACTGGTTCCACCGACAGACATGCACTTGATGCATAAGGTGGCTAGCGGGTGTCTGTCTCTCCCACTTTAGTCGGATCGGATCCGATGAAGAGGGTCCTTATGAAGGGTAAATAGCAATTAGCATATCACCATTGTGGCTTTTGCGTAGGTAAGAAACCTTCTTGCTAGAAAACCATAGCAGCCACGTAAAACATGCAACAAAAATTAGAGGACGTCTAACTTGTTTTTGCAGGGTATGCTATGTGATGTGATATGGCCAAAAGGATGTGATGAATTATATATATGTGATGTATGATATTGATCATGTTCTTGTAATAGGAATCACGACTTGCATGTCGTTGAGTATGACAACCGGCAGGAGTCATAGGAGTTGTCTTAATTTATTGTATGACCTGCGTGTCAATGAAACGCCATGTAATTACTTTACTTTATTGCTAACCGTTATCCATAGTAGTAGAACTAATAGTTGGCGAGACAACTTCATGAAGACACGACGATGGAGATCATGGTGTCATGCCGGTGATGAAGGTGATCATGTCGCGCCTCGAAGATGGAGATCAAAGGCGCAAGATGATATTGGCCATATCATGTCACTTTATTATTTGCATGTGATGGTTTTCATGTTTACATCTTATTTGCTTAGAACGACGGTAGCATAAATAAGATGATCCCTCAGTAAAATTTCAAGAAAAGTGCTCCCCCTAACTGTGCACCGTTGCGAAGGTTCGTTGTTTTGAAGCACCACGTGATGATCGGGTGTGATAGATTCTAACGTCCGCATACAACGGGTGTAAGCCAGATTTACACATGCGAAACACTTAGGTTGACTTGACGAGCCTAGCATGTACAGACATGGCCTCAGAACACGAGAGACCGAAAGGTCGAACATGAGTCGTATAGTAGATGCGATCAACATGGAGATGTTCACCGTTGATGACTAGTCTGTCTCACGTGATGATCGGACACGGCCTAGTCGATTCAGATCATGTATCACTTAGATGACTAGAGGGATGTCTATCTGAGTGGGAGTTCATTAAATAATTTGATTAGATGAACTTAATTATCATGAACATAGTCTAAATTGTCTTTACAAATTATGTTGTGGTTTAATAGCTCGCGCTTTAGCTCCTTGTTTTAATACATTCCTAGAGAAAGACTAAGTTGAAAGATATTGTAAGCAATTGTGCGGACTAGGGCCATAGTCTGAGGATTGTCCTCACCGGCTACATGTATAGGCTTCGCCCTTGATGCACCGCTCGGTGTGCCAACCCCTCTGGCATCGTCTGTGGATGTTGTGAACATCTGGCAGACACGTTCTGATGACTACCTGATAGTTTAGTGCACCATGCTTTATGGCTTAGAGTCGGGGCTCCAAAAGCGTTTTGAACCCCATGGAACATATGAGATGTTCCAAGATCTGAAATTGGTATTTCAGGTTCATGCCCGTGTTGAGAGGTTTGAGACCTCTGACAAGATCTTTGCCTACAAGGTGGAGGAGAATAGCTCAGCCAGTGAGCATGTGCTCAGAATGTCTAGGTACTTCAACTGAATCAAGTGGGAGTTAATGTTCCAGATAAGAGAGTGATTGACAAAAGTTCTACAGTCACTATCACCAAGCTGCTAGAGTTTTGTGATGAACTATAACATGCAAGGGAAGATGATCTCGGAGCTGTTTGTCATTCTTAAGGCCGTAAAGGTAGAAATCAAGAAGGGGCATCAAGTGTTGATGGTTAACAAGAGCACTGGTCTAAAAGAAGGGCAAGGGCAAGAAGGGAAACTTCATGAATGGCAAGCCAGTTGCCGCTGCAGTGAAGAAACCCAAGAACCCAAACCCGAGACGAAGTGCTTCTATTAGGGGAATGGTCACTGGTAGCAGAACTGCCTCAAATACTTGGTAGATAAGAAGGCTGGCAACTTCAACAAAAGTATATTTGATATATGTGTTTTTGATGTGTACCTTACTAGTACTCCTAGTAGCACATGGGTATTAGATACCAGTTCAGTTGCTAACATTGGTAACTGATAACCCACAAGTATAGGGGATCGCAACAGTTTTCGAGGGTAGAGTATTCAACCCAAATTTATTGATTCGACACAAGGGGAGCCAAAGAATATTCTCAAGTATTAGCAACTGAGTTGTCAATTCAGCCACACCTGGATAACTTAGTATTTGTAGCAAAGTGTTTTGTAGCAAAGTAATATAATAGTAGTGGTAACGGTAACAAAAGGTAACGATAGCAAAAGTAATATTTTTGGTATTTTGTAGTGATTGTAACAGTAGCAACGGAAAAGTAAATAAGCGAGAACCAATATAGGAGAAGCTCGTAGGCATTGGATCGGTGATGGATAATTATGCCGGATGTGGTTCATCATGTAACAGTCATAACATAGGGTGACACAGAACTAGCTCCAATTCATCAGTGTAATGTAGGCATGTATTCGGAATACGTGCTTATGGAAAAGAACTTGCATGACATCTTTTGTCCTACCCTCCCATGGCAGCGGGGTCCTAATGGAAACTAAGGGATATTAAGGCCTCCTTTTAAGCATTAACACATAGTGAATACATGAACTCCTCAAACTATGGTCATCACCGGGAGTGGTCCCGATTATTGTCACATCGGGGTTGCCGGATCATAACACATAGTAGGTGACTATAGGCTTGCAAGATAGGATCAAGAACACACATATATTCATCAAAACATAATAGGTTCATATCTGAAATCATGGCACTCGGGCCCTAGTGACAAGCATTAAGCATAGCAAAGTCATATCAACATCAATCTCAGAACATAGTAGATACTAGGGATCAAACCCTATCAAAACTAACTCGATTACATGATAGATCTCATCCAACCCATCACCGTCCAGCAAGCCTAAGATGGAATTACTCACACACGGTGGTGAGCATCATGAAACTGGTGATGGACGATGGTTGATGATGACGACGGCGACGAATCCCCCTCTCCGGAGCCCCGAACGGACTCCAGATCAGCCCTCCCGAGAGGTTTTAGGGCTTGGCGGCGGCTCCGTATCGTAAAACGCGGTGATTTCTTCTCCTTGATTTTTTTCTCCCCTAAAGCAAATATATAGAGTTGGAGTTGGCGTCGACGAAGCTCCAGGGGGCCCACGAGGTAGGGGGGCGCCCCCACCCTCGTGGACAGGGTGTGGGCCCCCTGGTCGTCATTTTTGGCAAGGATTTTTTTATTATTTCTGAACAGACGTTCCGTGGAGTTTCAGGTCATTCTGAGAACTTTTGTTTCTGCACATAAATAACACCATGGCAATTCTGCTGAAAACAGCGTCAGTCCGGGGTAGTTCCATTCAAATCATGCAAGTTAGAGTCCAAAACAAGGGCAAAAGTGTTTGGAAAAGTAGATACGACGGAGACGTATCAACTCCCCCAAGCTTAAACGTTTGCTTGTCCTCAAGCAATTCAGTTGATAAACTGAAAGTGAAAAAGAAAAACTTTTACAAACTCTTTATGCTCTTGTTGTTGTAAATATGTAAAGCCAGCATTCAAGTTTTCAGCAAAGATTATGACTGACCACATTCGTAATAACTCTCAGGTCTCATGTTTACTCATATCAATAGCATAATCGACTAGCGAGTCACAATAATAAATCTCAGATGACAACACTTTCTCAAAACAATCATGATATAATATAACAAGATGGTATCTCGCTAGCCCTTTCTGGGACCGCAAAACATAAATGCAGAGCACCTTTAAGATCAAGGACTGACTAGACATTGTAATTCATGGTAAAAGAGATCCAATCATAGTCATACCCAATATAAATTAATAGTAACGAATGCAAATGACAACTGTACTCTCCAGCTAGTGCTTTTAATAAGAGGGTGATGACTCAACATAAAAGTAAATAGATAGGCCCTTCGCAGAGGGAAGTTGAGATTTGTAGAGGTGCCAGAGCTCGGTTTTGAAATAGAGATAAATAATATTTGGAGCGGCAAACTTTCATTGTCAACATAACAACTAAGAGATGGCGATATCTTCCATGCTACACACATTATAGGCGGTTCCCAAACAGAATGGTAAAGTTTATACTCCCCCTCCACCAACAAGCATCAATCCATGACTTGCTCAAAACAACGATGTGACAGCCTGATTTTTGGCCCTTTCTTTTTCTTTTGTTTTTCCGAGGTTTTTGCCTGAGTTTTCTTTTTCCGTGGCTTTATGGTCTGGAAACTGAAGAAGATGACCTCTTCTTTGCTTCCAGAGTGGCTTGTCATTCCCAAATATTTCCCTAGACCCTATCATTTCCATCCTAGCCCAAATCCCAATATTCTTTTTATTGGGAATATTCCTTTTTCTATTGAAGGAATAACTCAGATTGCCCTAGGTTGTGAAGCAACCTATATTTCCCTCACTCCTAAAATTCCCATATAAATCTCATAAATTGTTTGGGTCATCTTGATCAAATATGGCAAAACTTTTCGTTGCCATGTTCAAAAATAATTCCCCAATATTCCTTTTTCTATTCTGCCCTGAATGGCACTTTGTGAAGGAACCGTCATTTATATTTCTCCAATTGACTCCCAACCTTTTTGAGCATGTTCATATGTCCAAATAATTGCCCCATGCACAAGTTCAAATTTATTTGCCTAGACAATCTTCCTAAGTGAATTTTCAAAGTTTCTGTCAGATAGAAAGCTTTGTGAAGGAAGTACTAGCTAGGAGTATCCAAATGAGATGAACTTTTGCACACTTCTTAACGTGCTCATATTAACCCCCTCCACCCTTTTGCAGCCCCATCCAATCATCTATGTGAGCACATGAGCAAATCTTTGTTTCTGGCAATATTTTCAGGTTGTGAAGCAAGTATATTTTATATTTCTTCAAAAATCCTGATAAATTACCAGGTCATTCTTCTACCCATAAAACATCTCTCCACCCATTTTGGCATCATTTCATTGATCCATTTGATCACCATTATTATTCCAAGTTTCTGTCCAGAGGAGATGTTTGTGAAGCAAGTGCCATTTTGGCTTGGCCATTTGGCATGAGCTTTTTACAGCATCTTAATATGACCAAATTACTAAGCTTTGCCCAATTTGAGCTCAAGTGGACACTCCATGTGAGTGCACCATCATGATCTAGTTTCCGGACCAAGAATGCAGTTGTGAAGCAACTGCAGTAAATCTTGATCCATTTACCCTCAAAACCCCCAGGATGAAAGTCCTTCGATAGAAAAACCTCCCAGACAAGTTATTTACTGAGTTACCTAGCTGGTGTACCCACTGCACAGCACAAACACTTGGCTGCTGGTTTACTTTGGAGCTAAGTGCAATTCTCTTATTTGCCCCTAGAACGATTTGTTTCCTCATTTATACTTAGGACACTAGGGTCATTCCTCTGTACATGGTCGGCCCGGCCAGAACACGCCATTTGCACGAGAGCCCGTGGTGATCACGCTTGCGTCATGCAGATTGCGTGCTCTGGCATCTTCTTGTCCATGTGCCCGTCGTCTCCCTCGTCGTCTCGACCTCCATCCATGTCTAGTAGCTGCCCCGTGATGCCCTGCATCGCCCTGCGTCGATGGCTCGTCGTGGTTTGCCATGAATGTGTCGCAAACGCCATGACCATGCCGCGTCCAGCCTCTGCCCGCCATTAAAGCTTGGTCAGGAGCTCGTCTGTGAGCTCCAGAGCCTTCCCCTCTGCCTATGAAAGGACCCCTAGGCTCTCCCACAGCTCCCAAGCCCCTCCTAATCCCTCCTATCCCACCGGAGCAACGGCATCTCGCCGGAGTTCGTCTCTGTTCGCCTCGGCCGCCGTGATTCCTCCTTGGTTCTGGCGAGCACGAGCCTCCTCTCCTCCTCCCAAGTTGTCCACGAGGTTCCCCTCATCTCCGTGAGCCACCCCAACACTTTTCCCCTCGCCACAGTGCCTCTGGCCGTCGCCGTCCCAGGCCTCCCCGGTGACCCCTTCCCCTCTGAACGGGTGCGGCGCTGCCCTGCGATCCCGCCGGTGCCCTCGGCTCGTCCGGAGATGGCCGGAGCTGGCCAGCCCCCACGCCGCTCCTCCCCTGCCTCCTTTGTCCCGTGCGGGAGCAGGACGAGGAAGAAGAAGACAGAGACCAGGCGGGCCCTCTTCTCCTCGCGGGCCCCGCGTGGCAGCCCTCGGCCAGATTGACTGGCACCTTACGTGGATAAGTGACGGCCTCACCGTGGGACCCGCACACGCCAGCCCCCGCCACTGTTCCAAAGGATAAGGTGAAAGCGTATTTTCCCAGACACGTTTTCACATTTTCTGTTCAGGCCCCTGGTTGAAAAGATTTTCATTACAGATGGGTCCCTGGCATAAAAACATCCGTATCTTTTTATCCGTAACTCCGAATGAGGTGATTCCAAAGCCTACTTCTTCGTTTCGTCGATCACTTTATGTTGGTGTCACTTTCATTATGTTTTGGCATACTGAAAATGACCATTTTTCCCCTGCCCTTAATCAGCCCACTCCGAGAGAGAGAGCTTTTTCCGGCGATTCGTTTCGCGAGTTTCTGACACTTCTCCCCGATGCTTTCTTCCACCCCAGGAAAGCCACAATACCCACTTGCATGATAGTCATGCAGTAGCCATGGTTTTCAACTTGAATATTCAATAAATGTTTGCTTGTTCAAAAGATGGTTATCGTTGTTCCCGTGATGTTCAGATTTGCATGTTCACTTTTGTGCTATGTTGTCTTATACTCTGTGATCATGTTATACTTGCTAGTATTACCTTTCATATGTTTATGCTTGTTAGTAGTACATGTTGATGTTGGAGATGGTCATGCTAGTCAGTATGTGATGCTCAGTGGATATGATTTATTGTTGATATGGTGGAAAGTCATGTGATACTCTCATGATGATGTTGATATCATGTTCATGCATTTTATCATGGCTCAGCATATTTGCATTCAAGTTTAACTGGATCAAATTGAACTTGAACAACTGTTGGTTGAGTCATGGTGCCGTTGAATCGATGCTGACCAGTGCAACCACGCTTACCGGTATGGGACGGTCCTAACTGGGTCTATTGTCGTGCCTCTCGCCGGTGCCTCCAACGAGGGAAGGTTATGGGCGTGCTGTTGGCCATTGCCCGGTAAGCAGACATAAGCCTTGTGTGCCCGGTTTTGATTCGATTTTGCGCGAGGGTCCCAGAGTGGATCGGGCCACGACGGTGGTCGTTGTGTCTGGAGGTAGACACGGGGCCACCCATGACTTAGCCCAGTGGGGAGTGAGTCGGAGTGGCCGGGAGAGTGTCATGGCAATAGATTGGTTTTGTCGGAACGTCGTTGGTCCACCCGAATGGGAGTGTGAGGCCATGGGTTCCGTAGTGTGGGTACAGTGTACTAACCTCTGCAGAGTGTATATTAAACCTATCGATAGTCGCGCCCGCGGATAAGGGCCCAGGTCGAAAGTAGGTCACACCATGAGTCAACAGTAATAAGAATAATGTGTTGAATAACAATGAGATAAGTTGGTGTGATCGTCGTAAGGATCACGGGCCAGGTGTTGGTCGGGTTGTGATCGTCGTAAGGATCATTGGCCAAGTGTTGGTCGGGTGGTGATCGCCGGAAGGATCACAGGCCAAGTGTTGGTCGGGTGGTGATCGCCGTAAGGATCACAATGGTATCGAGGTTACCGAGTTGTGTATATTCGTGTGATGTCCGAGTTTGGTAAGTGATGCATGTGTTGGTTACAAGGTAGCCGAGCAGAATAAGTGGTGCATATAGTGTCATTATGTTGCATGCTAGTATTGTCGGATTAATATGTTCATGCTATGTTCAGGTTGAGTTAGTTGTATCATGTTTATGTTGGTCATGCCATGTTGTTCTGATGATATCATGATAAATCATGTTTAACCTGTAATTGCCATGCTGTTGTTTGCCTTGAATGCTTCTGGATTATTGTGAGCTTGCAAGTACATTCAATGTACTGACCTGGCGTGTCATGCCAGTTTGCAGGTCATGCCGGATTTGATTGCTTGCTTGTCGTGGTTTCCGTTCGTGCGAGCTAGGATAAGCGTTCCAGCCAGAGTCCCTGCGGAGTGGAGTTCACCACCGTCGTCGTCGTTCCGCTACTAGAGTTCTTCTGCTGCATCATGTTGTTCTGCTGCTTGCATAGAGCAACAGTGGCAGGCGTAGTGTCGCCGTGCCGATGTAACCATTGTACCCAAATAGATTGTAATAAAGAGCTGGTTTGTTCTATGCTAAGCACTGCCGTATTCCAGAAGGCTTCATCTCGATCTCTGGGATGGAATACGGGTGTTCGATTTTCTCGAGACGGGTGCCACAACTTGGTATCGAGCGGATCTGGCATGGGGCGCCCTAGACCATGCGAACGATAGAAAGCGGTAGTATAGACCCCAGTTGGTTTGTTGCACTAGATTGATGCATTTGTTTGTCACATAGCATGCATATAGCCTTAGTATTTGTACTAATGGTTTATCTGGTGAGTGTAGCTGGCATCGGTTCGGATCCACTAAGCTCAACCTTTGCATTTCTCCAGTTCCTTTTTCTTTCGATGTTTGGTGTCATTTCTGTCCCAGCAGAGTGATGCCAAGTGATCCTGACACTGTTTGCAAAAATGGTGCTCAGGTATCGCAACGATGTCTTTCCTTCAGTCCCGCCTATCATTTCGGTGATGGACATGCGTCTATCCCAGATCGTTCTTTTATTTTGTCGTGTTGGCAACCCTTAATAATCTTAGTTATCAAGAAAGGGCAATGTCAGCAGCCTTAGTTTTTTCCCGCAATCCTATTTCTTGGACGAGTACGGATCTTTTTCCGTCCGCTTGATAATAAGGTAGTTGCGACCTTCGTGTCCCACTACATGATTACCGAGTATGTCCTCGCCTCCGAGCTAGTCCAAGTTGCTATCTGGCTAAGCTAGCACTTGGTGTAGCGCTGTTTACACCAATTCTTCCACACATTTATTCGTCCTCGTGCACATCGTCACAACATGTTAGATCGCAATCCCGGAGTTTCCGTGGAATTTGTGTGCTTAGGTGTGCATGCATATTATTGTGTGAGTAGCAGTAATATGTGGTGATTGCTTGATTAATTATATTAGTAGTATGCTTGTCTGCTTTTGTTTTAGTTGTTTCTGTTGTTCCTTTCTTTGGGCCTTCGGTGTTACAAATTTTTCCCCTATTAAAGTTGCTCGTCAACCGACCTTAATGGACCGAAGAGTCGACAAGAAATACATATATTTGGAAACTTCAGTTAAGCAGAATGGAATTATCACCGATCGCAATGAAAATTGGAATATCTAAATGCGAATGCAAAAGAAATCCTGGATGGACCGTCAAGATCAAGTTTGCATTAGCGTGCACCCATCACAACAAAATGATTAAATCAGCGGGAAGATAAATTGTGTGCAAGGTTGATGAGAATATTATCAAAGGTATGGCTCAGATACAAGTTTAATTTTTCGTTGAGGATGATTTTGGAACTCGATGTACCTGGAAGCAAGCAAATATATGGCATATACTCAGAAAGGAGGATAGTCCAGTAAAACCCTGTTTCATACAAGAAATCAACATCAGAAATATTCAGATGGTATGTATATGTGGTACTCGGTCCGCATATCACAATAAGAAGTTTCTGGTGTAAGCAACCCACTTTTCCCTCGCAAGATACCAGAGAAGCTTCCAAGGCAAGATTCATCTATCTTCCTCAGTACAATATTTGGATGATTTCTCACGCAAGGTACTCTGCCTTCTTCAGTAAGCAACCGCAAAAGCTTCCAGCATAAGGTACTGAGTCTTTCCGCAGCAAAGTCTTTAAGGGGGTAAGCTTCTGAAGCACGATAACCAGACTTCTTCAGTAAGTTGTCCGGTGAAAGTTTTGAGCACAAGCCAGCCAATATTCCTCAGTAAGACATTGGTACAAGGTAGTACGCTGTGAATTGATAGCATATGGCAGTGAATCTCAAGAGTCAGATCCGCAATATTTTGGTCAGAATCAAGAATCAGTCAGGATACACGTCTGTCTCGGAATCAGGTCCTCATATATATGCTATGAGCATACCATCAAGATCTTACAAGTCACACGGATGAGGATCTGACAACCACGTGAGGATGGTTAATAGAAGAAAGCCAGTGTACACCGCAATGTGACAAAGGATTATGAGGATTGACGACATCAATGAGCTCCATACAAGTACTTGTGAACTGGAAAATGATCTTGATGAGCCCTTGTCCCCTTTTCTCCAATGACGGCACCACGCCTGTGATCTGAGCTGTTTCTAGCTATCCGGGGTGGATGCCGATTTTTGTTTCTCTCTTCAATGACTGTCACGAGTCTGGGCTGCTTTTCGGCCATCTCGTACAGCTGTTGAGTTTCTTTTGTGACAGTAGCCCTATAGCTGCTTTTTGGCTATTTTAGGGAGCTGCCACCTTCTTCTTATCGACCCGGTCTCATGCTCTGAGCTGCTTTTTGTCCTGAGTCGTGGTTGAGTTATTTCAGTAATGTCCCAGATCTGAGTTGTAAAGACCGTTCTGGTGGCTACTGATTTATTTGCCGATTTCTTGCAAGGGTTTCGGATGATCATTTCACAACGATCAGAACTTGAGAGGTGTTGAACCTGCCATTTAATGGGTTACCCTGTCAAAAAAACAAGGATAAGCTACGATTGCCGAAAAATTGTACCGACAGTACCTAAGGTCATACAAAGAAACAATATGGCCCAGCTCTTTCAACCAAAGATCCAGACCAAGAAAACAATAATGAAGGAGCAAGACCAAGTATGAAAGTTGTACACAACCCCCCATGGTGCAGATTCCCCGGACAGTCTAATACAGTATTGATCCACACGGATATGCCTACCGCATGAGTAATCGGCATGAGGAATAACAGTCTGGAAGCCTGAGTCCTCACGTATATGAATCATCATGGATAGCCTGTCGTGAACAAAAAATTTCCGTCAGAACCACCGTTAGTCGAGTCTGCAGATATTATCATACAGGCCAAACCCTTTATGCTGGCCGCGACAGGAGACAATCAAATATTTGGTACAGATCGATACTCACGACAATGGAACCGGTTAAGATGATTCAGAAACTTCTGCAATGAGTCAGAGTTTGAGTTTTCATCAGAAAATTTTGATCATCATTACATGAAAGGTTGTCAGTGTCGGGTGGCACACCCAGCGGAAATCACTTTTGGATTTGTGACACGAACATATATTTCAGTCGTGATAATTAAATCACACTTAGCTAGTCAGCAGATCTGAAAAGAAATTGGAGCCTACATCAGCATGAACAAGCAAGGTAAGATCTGTCAGAATGTGGATACAGTAAATAAAACTACCCAGGGCCAGTCAGATAAAAAGTTAATGGGAACGACAATAAAGGAAAAAAGGATACCCGAGTTGGAAACGGTTTCCTTAAGTCAGAATATTCATACTTGTTCCCTGAGCAACCAAATCTCGAGGACGAGATTTCTTTAAGGGGGTAAGGTTTGTGACAGCCTGATTTTTGGCCCTTTCTTTTTCTTTTGTTTTTCCGAGGTTTTTGCCTGAGTTTTCTTTTTCCGTGGCTTTGTGGTCTGGAAACTGAAGAAGATGACCTCTTCTTTACTTCCAGAGTGGCTTTTCATTCCCAAATCTTTCCCTAGACCCTGTCATTTCCATCCTAGCCCAAATCCCAATATTCTTTTTATTGGGAATATTCCTTTTTCTATTAAAGGAATAACTCAGATTGCCCTAGGTTGTGAAGAAACCTATATTTCCCTCACTCCTAAAATTCCCATATTATTCTCATAAATTGTTTGGATCGTATCTTGATCAAATATGGCAAAACTTTTCATTGCCATGTTCAAAAATAATTCCCCAATATTCCTTTTTCTATTCTGCCCTGAATGGCACTTTGTGAAGGAAGTGTCATTTATATTTCTCCTATTGACTCCCAACATTTTTGGGCATGTTGATATGTCCAAATAATTGCCCCATGCACAAGTTCAAATTTATTTGCCTAGCCAATCTTCCTTAGTGAATTTTCAAAGTTTTTGTCAGACAGAAAGCTTTGTGAAGGAAGTACTAGCTAGGAGTATCTAAATGAGATGAACTTTTGCACACTCCTTAACGTGCTCATATTAACCGCCTCCACCCTTTTGCAGCCCCATCCAATCATCTATGTGAGCACAGGAGAAAATCTTTGTTTCTGGCAATATTTTCAGGTTGTGGAGCAAGTATATTTTATATTGCTTCAAAAATCCTGATAAATTACGAGATCATTCTTCTACCCATAAAACATCTCTCCACCCATTTTTGCATCATTTAATTGATCCATTTGATCACCATTATTATTCCAAGTTTCTGCCCAGAGGAGATGTTTGTGAAGCAAGTGCCATTTTGGCTTGGCCATTTGGCATGAGATTTTTACAGAATCTTAATATGACCAAATTACTAAGCTTTGCCCAATTTGAGCTCAAGTGGACACTCCATGTGAGTGCACCATCATGATCTAGTTTCTGGACCAAGAATGCAGTTGTGAAGCAACTGCAATAAATCTTAATCCATTTACCCTCAAAACCCCCAGGGATGAAATTCCTTCGATAGATAAACCTCCCATACAAGTTATTTACTGAGTTACCTAGCTGGTGTCCCCAGTGCACAGCACAAACACTTGGCTGCTGGTTTACTTTGGAGCTAAGTGCAATTCTATTCTTTGCCCCTAGAACGATTTGTTTCATCATTTATACTTAGGACACTAGGGTCATTCCTCTGTACATGGTCGGCCCGGCCAGAACATGCCATTTACACCAGCGCCCGTGGTGATCGCGCTTGCGTCATGCAGATTGCGCGCTCTGGCATCTTCTTGTCCCTGTGCCCGTCGTCTTCCTCGTCGTCTCGACCTCCATCCATGTCTAGTAGCTGCCCCGTGATGCCCTGCATCGCCCTGCATTGATTTATCGTCGTGGTTCTCCATGAATGCGTCGCAAACGCCATGCCCGTGCCGCGTCCAGCCTCTGCCCGCCATTAAAGCTCGGTCGGGAGCTCGTCCGTGAGCTCCAGAGCGTTCCCCCATGACTATAAAAGGACCCCTAGGCTCTCCCGCAGCTCCCAAGCCCCTCCTAGTCCCTCCTAGCCCACCGGAGCAACGGCATCTCGCCAGAGTTCGTCTCTGTTTGCCTCGGCCGCCGCGGTTCCTCCTTGGTTCCGGCGAGCACGAGCCTCCTCTCCTACTCCCAAGTTTTCCACGAGGTTCCCCTCATCTCCGCGAGCCACCCCAACCCTTTTCCCCAAGCTGGAGTGCCTCTGGCCGCGCCTCCCGGAGCTCGGCCGCCGTTCGGCCTCCAGCTCGTCCGGCCGTCCGAGCCTCCTCTTGCTTCCCCGACTCCCCCATCCTCTTCCCCTCGTCCCACTGAGCCGCCCGAATCCCTCAACCCCCGACGGAGCTGCCCACATCGCCGGCGAACCTCGTCGCCCGAGCCTTCTGTCCTCCTCATGGCGCCGCCCGCCGCCGCCGTCCCAGGCCTCCCCGGCGACCCCTTCCCCTCTGAACGGGTGCGGCGCTGCCCTGCGATCCCACCGGTGCCCTCGGCTCGTCCGGATATGGCCGGAGCTGGCCGGCCCCCTCGCCGCTCCTCCCCTGCCTCGGTCGCCCCTGCCTCCTCTGTCCCGTGCAGGAGCAGGACGAGGAAGAAGAAGACAGAGGCCAGGCGGGCCCTCTTCTCCTCGCGGGCCCCGCGTGGCAGCCTCAGCCCGTTAACCTGGCCTGCCCACGTGGATAAGTGACGGGCCCCACCTGTGGGACCCGCACACGTCAGCCCCGCCACTGTTCCAAAGGATAAGGTGAAAGCGTATTTTCCCAGATTACGTTTTCACATTTTCTGTTCAGGCCCCTGGTTGAAAAGATTTTCATTACAGATGGGTCCCTGGCAGAAAAACATCCGTATCTTTTTATCCGTAACTCTGAATGAGGTGATTCCAAAGCCTACTTCTTCGTTTCGTCGAGCATTTTCTGTTGGTGTCACTTTCATTATGTTTTGGCATACTAAAAATGACCATTTTGCCCCTGCCCATAATCAGCCCCCTCCGAGAGAGAACGTTTTCTGGTGATTCGTTCCGCGAGTTTCTGACACTTCTCCCCGGTGCTTTCTTCCACCCAAGGCAAGCCACAATATCCACTTGCATGATAGTCATGCAGTAGCCATGGTTTTCAACTTGAATATTTAATAAATGTTTGCTTGTTGAAAAGATGGTTAATTGTTCCGGTGATGTTCAGATTTGCATGTTCACTTTTGTGCTATGTTGTCTTATACTCTATGATCATGTTATACCTTCTAGTATTACCTTTCATATGTTTATGCTTGTTAGTAGTACATGTTGATGTTGGAGATGGTCATGCTAGTCAAGATATGTATGCTCGATGGATATGATTTATTGTTGATATGGTGGAAAGTTATGTGATACTCTCATGATGATGTTGATATCATGTTCATGCATTTTATCATGGCTCAGCATATTTGCTTTCAAGTTTAACTGGATTAAATTGAACTTGAACAACTGTTGGCTGAGTCATGGTGCCGCTGAATCGATGTTGACCAGTGCAACCACGCTTACCGGTATGGGATGGTCCTAACTGGGTCTATTGTCATGCCTCTCGCCGGTGCATCCAATGAGGGAAGGTTATGGGCGTGCCGTACCACAGCCCGATGGCGGACATAAGCCTTGTGTGCGGTTTTGATTTGATTTTCTTGAGGGTCCCAGTGGATCGGGCCCTGACGGTGGTCGTTAATGTCTGGAGGTAGACACGGGGCCACCCATGACTTAGCCCAGTGGGGAGTGAGTCGGAGTGGTCGGGAGAGTGTCATGGCAATAGAACGGTTTTGTCTGAACGTCGTTGGTCCACCCGAATGGGAGTGTGAGGCCATGGGTTCCGTAGTGTGGGTACAATGTACTAACCTCTGCAGAGTGTATATTAAACCTATCGATAGTCGCGCCCGCGGATAAGGGCCCAGGTCGAAAGTAGGTCACACCATGAGTCAACAGTAATAAGAATAATGTGCTGAATAACAATGAGATAAGTTGGTTATGATCGCCGTAAGGATCACAGGCCAGGTGTTGGTCGGGTTGTGATCGTTGTAAGGATCATAGGCCAAGTGTTGGTCGGGTGGTGATCGCCATAAGGATCACAGGCCAAGTGTTGGTCGGGTGGTGATCGCCGTAAGGATCACAATGGTATCGAGGTTACCGAGTTGTGTATATTCGTGTGATGTCCAAGGTTGGTAAGTGATGCATGTGTTGGTTACGAGGTAGCCGAGCAGAATAAGTGGTGCATATAGTGTCATTATGTTGCATGCTAGTATTGTCGGATTAATATGTTCATGCTATGTTCAGGTTGAGTTAGCTGTATCATGTTTATGTTGGTCATGCCATGTTGTTCTGATGATATCATGATAAATCATGTTTAACCTGTAATTGCCATGTTGTTGTTTGCCTTGAATGCTTATGGATTATTGTGAGCTTGCAAGTACATTCAATGTACTGACCTGGCATGTCATGCCAGTTTGTAGGTCATGCCAGATTTGATTGCTTGCTTGTCGTGGTTTCCGTTCGTGCGAGCTAGGATAAGCGTTCTAGCCAGAGTCCCTGCGGAGTGGAGTTCACCACCGTAAATGCCGTTCATTTGCTAGAGTTCTTCCATTTGCATCGTGTTGTTACGCTACTTGCATAGAGCAACAGCGATGGCGGTAGTGTCGCCGTGCCGATGTAACCATTGTACCCAAATAGATTGTAATGAAGAGCTGGTTTGTTCTATGCTAAGCAGTGCCGTATTCCAGAAGGCTTCATCTCGATCTCTGGGCTGGAATATGGGGCGTACCGGTTTTCTCTGAGCCGGGGTGCCCCAAAGAGTGTCTCCAACTAGCAACAGTCCCAGGGGGAGTTTTGTTTGCAATTATTTTGATTTAGTTTGCATGAAGCATGGGACTGGGCATCCCGGAGACCAGCCATTTTCTCGTGAATGAGGAGCGGAGTCCACTCCTCATGAGAATAACCCGCCTAACATGGAAGATACGGACATCCCTAGTTGATACATGAGTTATTCGAGCATACAAAACAGAATGTTTATTTGAAGGTTTAATAGTTTGGCACATACAAATTTACTTGGAACGGCAGGTAGATACCGCATATAGGAAGGTATAGTGGACTCATATGGAATTACTTTGGGGTTTAAGGGATTGGATGCATAAGCAGTATTCCTGCTTAGTACAAGTGAAGGCTAGCAAAAGACTGGGAAGCGACCAACTAGAGAATAACTTTGGCCTAAGTTGGTTCATTGCCAAGGGTGGCCTGGCAGATATCCATAGGTGTAGTTGGGGTCGTACTGTGATGAAGAGGACTCTGACTGCCACTGGCTGGCAGCCACCTCCGGATTCCAAAAGTAATCAGACTGTCGTGGAGGCTCAAATTGTTGCTCCGGCTCCGGGGCTGGTGTAGGGTTCCGGTAGGCTTGAATGGCAGCCCACGGAACGAGATAAGGACCTTCAGATAAATTAAACAAGGAAGGAGCAGGCAAGGTAATAGTCTCAGGGTGGTGTTTATGAAAGAATAATTTGTATTTAAGCTCCCTTCCGGCTCTTAACAATAAAGTCATGCGCTAGCATACTCTTATAATCTAAATAAGCATTGGGCAGCAATTTTTCTTCTTTCTCATAAAGTCTAATAGGTATGTTAAAATGTGCAGCTAGGCATGAAGCATAAATACCTCCAAAGATGGGGCCCTTTTGTACGGTTCAAACTTAACCGTTTAGCAATAATTCCGCCCATACTAACAGTGTTATCACGGAATAAACCATGGAACAAAATGATAATATCAGGAACACTAAGGTTTCCACAGTTTCATGACCAATCAAGCAACGACTAGCAAATATGGCAAAGTAGCGTAAAACAGGAAAATGTATGCTAGTGATTCTTGCATCGGAAACCTTCATGGTTTCTCCCACAGTGATGGTGTCAATAAATTCTTCCACATCTTTACGGTGTGGTTCATCCAAGGTACCCTCAAAGGGTATTGTGCAAACCTTGCAAAATTCAGCTAATGGCATCTTCTTAACAACATCATATAAATGAAACTCTACTGAAGGAGGTGATTCCTTAGGAAAATAGTAGAAGTTTTGCACAAAAGTATTGGTGAGTAAGAGATACTGATGACGTTGGTCGTGGAGGAAGTCGGTGAGGCCATCATTCTCAGCCAATGAATAGAAATCGTCATAAATTCCGGCTGCTCTCAAGAAATCATCGGAAGGCCATTCACACGGCCGGACCTCCGCGGTGCGAGGCAAATTATATTTGGGCCTCTATGCTTCTTCATTTTGCTTTTCCTTCGAGCTTCGGCTCGATGAGCCCCTCAAAAATCTCTTCATCATTTTCTGAAATATTCTGAAATTTTTAGTAACTTCAAACAAAAGCGAACCAAGCTCAACAAAATTGATAGCAACTACTCCTACAAGTGCCTAGAGCCTATATCAAGCATTAGAACTACTTGGAACCATATAAATTTGACATGCAAGCTAAAGAACATGGTCACCTAGGCAGCACAAATTCGCAATGAATAGAGCACTAGAACAAAAACTAATTGGACCAATGGAGGAGTCACATACCAAGGAACAATCTCCCCAAGCTGTTTTGTGAGAGGTGCTTTGAGCAAGGAGATCGAAAATCGCAGCAAAATGAGCTAGAACTCGTGCTTGAGCTGGATATTTGTGTTTGTGGGAGGAAGAAGGAGTGTATGGGTGCAGGAATAAGTGGAGGAGGGCCACCGTGGACCCACGAGGCAGGGGGCGCGCCTGGGGGGTAGGGCGCGCCCTCCACCCTCGTGGCAGTGGTTTACCCCCCGACGAGTTCTCAGTTCCAGAACTCCTCAAATATTCTAGAGAACATCATATTTCATTTTCGTGGCATTTGGAGAACTTTTATTTTAGGTATTTTATATTGCATGTATAAATTAGAAAACAGACAGAAAAATACTATTTTTACTTTATTTCAACTAAATAACAGAAAGTAGAGAGAGGGTACAGAAGGTTGTGCCTTCTAGTTTCGTCCATCTCATGCTCGTCAAAAGGAATCTACTAACAAGGTTGATCAAGTCTTGTTAACAAACTCATTCTAAATAACATGAAACCGGAGAAATTTCGAATAACACTATGTTACTTCAATGGGGATATGCACATCCCCTATAATAATAATATCAGATTTCTTCTTGACAGTAGGAAGAGGAATTTCAAAACCTCCAAATATAATCGATGGAATTTTCCCAATAGAGTTGATACTATAAACTTGAGGTTGTTTCCTTGGAAAGTGTACCGTATGCTCATTACCATTAACATGAAAAGTGACATTGCCTTTGTTGCAATCAATAACAGCCCCCGCAGTATTCAGAAAAGGTCTTCCAAGAATAATAGACATACTATCGCCCTCGAATATCAAGAATAACAAAGTCCGTTAAAATAGTAACGCGTTTGCAACCACAACAGGCACATCCTCACAAATACCGGCAATGTATAGCAGTTGATTTCTCAGCCATTTGCAAAGATATTTCAGTAGGTGTCAACTTATTCAAATCAAGTCTACGATATAAAGAAAGAGGCATAACACTAACACTGGCTCCAAGATCACATAAGGCAGTTTTAACATAATTTCTTTTAATGGAGCATGGTATAGTGGGTACTCCTGGATCTCCAAGTTTCTTAGGTATTCCACCCTTAAAAGTATAATTAGCAAGCATGGTGGAAATCAGCTTCCGGTATCTTTCTTTTATTAGTAACAATACCTTCCATGTACTTAGCATAAGGATTCATTTTGAGCATATCAGTTAATCGCATACGCAAAAAGATAGGTCTAATCATTTCAAAGAAAGCGCTCAAAATCCTCATCATCCTTTTTCTTGGATGATTTGGGAGGAAAAGGCATGGGTTTCTGAACCCAAGGTTCCCTTTCTTTACCATGTTTCCTAGCAAAAAAGTCTCTCTTATCATAACGTTGATTCTTGATTGTGGGTTATCAAGATTAACTGCAGGTTCAATTTCTACATCATTATCGTTACTATGTTGAGTATCATCATGAACATCATCATTAGCATTTTCACTAGGTTCATGTTCATTACCAGATTTTGTTTCAGCATTAGAAATAGATATATCATTTGGATTCTCAGGTGTTTCAGCAATAGGTTTACTAGAAATTTGCAAAGTCCTATCATTTTTCTTTTTCTTCCTTTTAGAATAACTAGGTACATCAATATTATTTCTCTGAGAATCTTGCTCAATTCTCTTAGGGTGGCCTTCAGGATACAAATGTTCCTGAGTCTTTCTACCAGTTCTAGTAGCCACTCTAACAGCATAATCATTTTTCTTACTCTTCATTTCATTGAGCACATCATTTTGAGCTTTAAGTACTTGTTCTACTTGAGTGGTAACCATGGAAGCATGTTTAGTAATGAGTTTAAGTTCACCTCTAACATCAGCCATGTAATTACCCAAGTGTTTAATCATATCAGAATTGTATTTCAATTGTCTACCAAAATAAGCATTGAAGTTTTCTTGTTTGACAATAAAATTATCAAACTCTTCTAAGCATTTTCTAGCAGACTTATAGTGAGGAATATCACCTTCATCAAATCTATAGAGAGAATTTACCTTTACTACCTGTGTCGGGTTATCAAGACCATGAGTTTCTTCAATAGGTAATGGATTAAGATCATATGTTTCTTCAACAGGCGGTAAATTAAGACCGTGTATTTCTTCAATAGGAGGTAAATTCTTAACATCTTCAACTTTAATTCCTTTTTCTTTCATAGATTTCTTTGCCTCTTGCATATCTTCAGGACTGAAAAATAGAACACCTCTCTTCTTCGGAGTTGGTTTAGGAATAGGCTCAGGAATTGGCTCGGGAGCTGGCTCAGGAAGTGTCCAATTATTTTCATTTGCCAACATATTATTCAATAGAATTTCAGCTTCATCCGGTGTTCTTTCCCTGAAAACAGAACCAGCACAACTATCCAGGTAATCTCTGGAAGCATCGGTTAGTCCATTATAAAATATATCAAGTATTTCATTTTTCTTAAGAGATGATCAGGCAAAGCATTAAGCAACTTGAGAAGCCTCCCCCAAGCTTGTGGGAGACTCTCTTCTTCAATTTGCACAAAGTTGTATATTTCCCTCAAAGCAGCTTGTTTCTTATGAGCAGGGAAATATTTAGCAGAGAAATAATAAATCATATCCTGGGGACTACGCACACAACCAGGATCAAGAGAATTAAACCATATCTTAGCATCACCCTTTAATGATAACGGAAATATTTGAAGGATATAAAAGTAGCGGGATCTCTCATCATTAGTGAACAGGGTGGCTATATCATTTAACTTAGTAAGATGTGCCACAACAGTTTCAGATTCATAGCCATGAAAAGGATCGTATTCAACCAAAGTAATTATATCAGGATCAACAGAGAATTCATAATCCTTATCGGCAACACAAATAGGTGAAGTTGCAAAAGCTGGGTCAGGTCTCATTCTATCATTAAGAGATTGTTGATTCCATTTAACTAATAGCCTTTTGAGCTCAGATCTATCTTTGCAAGCTAAAATAGCTGCAGAAGCTTCTTTATCAAAAATATAACCCTCAGGAATAACAGGCATATCTTCCTCATCAATGCAATCAGTTTCAATAATTTCTTTCTCTCTAGCCCTAGCAATTTGTTCATCAAGAAAAATTCACTAAGGGGCACAGTAGTATCAAGCACAGAAGTAGTTTCATCATAAGTATCATGCATAGCAGAAGTGACATCATCAATAGCATGCGACATATCAGAACGAATAGAAGAAGCAGGTTTAGGTGTCGCAAGCTTACTCAAAACAGAAGGTGCATCAAGTGCAGAGCTAGATGGCAGTTCCTTACCTCCCCTCGTAGTTGAGGGATAAATTGTAATCTAAGCGTCTTTCAAGTTCTTCATAGTGACCAGCAGATATAAATCCCAAGTGACTCAAAGAATAGAGCTATGCTCCCCGGCAACGGTGCCAGAAAATAGTCTTGATAACCCACAAGTATAGGGGATCGCAACAGTTTTCGAGGGTAGAGTATTCAACCCAAATTTATTGATTCGACACAAGGGGAGCCAAAGAATATTCTCAAGTATTAGAACCTGAGTTGTCAATTCAACCACACCTGGATAACTTAGTATCTGCAGCAAAGTGTTTAGTAGCAAAGTAATATAATAGTAGTGGTAACGGTAACAAAAGGTAACGGCAGCAAAGGTAATATTTTTGGTATTTTGTAGTGATTGTAATGATATAACGGAAAAGTAAATAAGCGAGAACCAATATAGGAGAAGCTTGTAGGCATTGGATCGGTGATGGATAATTATGCTTGGGATGCGGTTCATCATGTAACGATCATAACATAGGGTGACATGTAACTAGCTCCAATTCATCAATGTAATGTAGGGATGTATTCGAATATAGTCATACGTGCTAATGGAAAAGAACTTGCATGACATCTTTTGTCCTACTACCCTCCGTTGGCAGCGGGGTCCTAATGGAAACTAAGGGATATTAAGGCCTCCTTTTAATATAGAACAGGAACAAAGCATTAACACATAGTGAATACATGAACTCCTCAAACTATGGTCATCACCGGAGTGGTCCCGATTATTGTCACTTGAGGTTGCCGGATCATAACACATAGTAGGTGACTATAGACTTGCAAGATAGGATCAAGAACACACATATATTCATCAAAACATAATAGGTTCATATCTGAAATCATGGCACTCGGGCCCTAGTGACAAGCATTAAGCATAGCAAAGTCATAGCAACATCAACCTCAGAACATAGTGGATACTAGGGATCAAACCCTAACAAAACTAACTCGATTACATGATAGATCTCATCCAACCCATCACCGTCCAGCAAGCCTACGATGGAATTACTCACACACGGCGATGAGCATCATGAAATTGGTGATGGAGGATGGTCGATGATGACGACGGCGACGAACCCCCCTCTCCGAAGCCCCGAACGGACTCCAGATCAGCCCTCCCGAGAGGTTTTAGGGCTTGGCGGCGGCTCCGTATCGTAAAACGCGATGATTTCTTCTCCTTGATTTTTCTCCCGAAAGCAAATATATAGAGTTGGAGTTAGTGTCGGAGGAGCTCCGGGCCCACGAGGTAGGGGTGTGCCCTAGGGGGCGTGCCCCCACCCTCGTGGGCAGTGTGGGCCCCTGGTCTTCATCTTTGGCAAGGATTTTTATTATTTACGAAAAGGCGTTCCGTGGAGTTTCAGGTCATTCCGAGAACTTTTGTTTCTGCACATAAATAACACCATGGAAATTCTGCTGAAAACAGCGTCAGTCCGGATTAGTTCCATTCAAATCATGCAAGTTAGAGTCCAAAACAAGGGCAAAAGTGTTTGGAAAATTAGATACGATGGAGACGTATCAGTAACTCGAAACAAAAGCTACGGAATAAATGGAGACTAGCTAAGTGCGAGGTGACGATGTATGTTGGAAGTCTTTCCAAGGATGATATGATCACCATCGCACGCTCGCTCTACCTTCGGGATTAGTGTTGAACCCAGATAAATGTTGTTTGCATTGGTGTCTGCGTTGAGGATGAACATGATTAGATCATGTTTATTGCAATACGGTTATTCATTTAAGTCAGAGAATAATGGTTATTCTGTGTGCATGAATAACACCTTCTATGGTCATGCACCCAATGTGAATTGTTTATTGAATCTCGGTCATAGTGATACACATGTTCATAACACTGATGACAAAAGATGTAGAGTTGATAATGATAGTACCACTTTCTTGTCACACTGCCGCTTAGGTCTTATTGGTGTAAAGCGCATGAAGAACCTCCATGCTAATGGACTTTTGGAGTCACTTGATTTTGAATCACCTGACACATGCAAACCATGCCTCATAGGCAAGATGACTAAAACCCCGTTTTCTTTGTAACAATGGAACGAGCAAGTGACTTGCTGGAAATCATACATGCTGATGTGTGCGGTTCGATGAGTGTTGACGTGCGCGGTGGATATCGTTATTTTCTCACCTTCACCGATGAATTGAGTAGATATGGGTATATTTACTTAATGAAGCATAAGTCTGAAACGTTTGAAAAGTTCAAGCAATTTCAAAGTGAAGTTGAGAATCATTGTAACAAGAAGATCAAGTTCCTACGACCTGATCAAGGGGAGAGTATCTGAGTTATGAGTTTGGCAATCACTATCGTCAGGGTGGAATCGTTTCACGATTGGCGCTTTGGAACACCATAGCATAATGGTGTGTCCGAACGTCGTAATCGCACCCTATTGGATATGGTGGGATCTATGATGTCTCTTACCAATCTACTGCTATCATTTTGGGGTTATGCATTAGAGACAATTACATTCACTTTAAATAGGGCACCATCTAAGGTCCGTGGAAATGACACCGTATGAACTATGGTTTGGCAAGAAACCTAAGTTGTTGTTTCTTAAGGTTTGGGGCTACGATGCTTATGTCGATAGGCTTCGGCCAGAAAAGCTCAAACCCAAAGTGGAAAATTGTGTCTTCATAGAATACCCAAACAAGACGATTGGGTATACCTTCTATCTCAGATCTGAGGGCAAAAGTGTTTGTTGCTATGAACAGGTCCTTTCTCGAGAAAGAGTTTATCTCAAAAGAATTGAGCGGGAGGAAGATAGAACTTGATGAGGTTGTTGAACCTTCACTTCAACCAGAGAGTAGCGCATCACAGAAAGATGTTTCTGTGGCACCTACGTCGGTTGAAGAGAAACCTAATGATGATCATGAAGCTTCAGATCAAGTTACTATTGAACCTCGTAGGTAGACAAGGGTGTGTACAACTTCTGAGTGGTAACCCTGTCTTAAAGGTGTTGTTGGAAAACGATGAACCTATGAGCTATGGAGAAGCGATGGTGGGCCTGAATTCCAACAAATGGCTAGGAGCCATGAAATCTGAGATAGGATCCATGTATGAGAACAAAGTATGGACTTTGGTGGACTTGCCCGATGATCTGTAGGCCATTGAGAATAAATGGATCTTTAAGAAGAAAACATACGCTGATGGTAATGTCACCATTTATGAAGCTCGACTTGTCTCAAAGAAGTTTCCAACAAGTTCAAGGAGTTGACTATGATGATACTCTCTCAATCATAGTGATGCTAAAGTCTGTTAGAATTATGTTAGCAGTTGCTGCATTTTCATTTACGAAATCTTGCAGATGGATGTCAAAACAAAGTTTCCTTGACGGGTTCCGTGAGGAAAGGTTGTATGTGATACAACCAAAAGGTTTTGTCGATCCTAAGGATGCTAAAAGATATGTAAACTCCAACATCCTTCTGTGGACTGGAGCAAGCATCTCGGAGTTGGAACATACGCTTTGATGAGGTGATCAAAGTTTTTGGGTTTATACAAAGTTTGCAAGAAACTTGTATTTACAAGAAAGTGAGTGGGAGCACTACAACATTTTTGATAAGTATATGTGGATGACATATTGTTGATTGGAAATGATGTAGAATTTCTAGAAGGCATACAGGGTTGTTTGAATGGAGTTTTTCAAAGGAAGACCTGTGTAAAACTACTTACATGTTGGGTATCAAGATCTATAGAGATAGATCAAGACGCCTGTTAAGACTTTCACAGAGCACATACCTTGACATGATCTTGAAGGACTTCAAGATGGATCAGTCAAAGAAGGAGTTCTTGTCTGAGTTGTAAGGTGTGAAGTTAAGACTTGAAGCTCGACCACGGCAGAAGAAAGAGAAAGGATGAAAGTCGTCCCCTATGCCTTAGCCATAGGCTCTATACAATATGACATGCTATGTATCATGATGTGCCTTGCCACGTGTCCGCAAGGGTATAAGAGTGATCCAGAGTGGATCATTGGACAGCGGTCAAAATTGTCCTTAGGAATAAGGAAATGTTTCTCGATTATGGAGGTGTTGAAGAGTTCGGCGTAAAAGGTTACGTCGATGCAAGCTTTAACACCTATTCGGATGACTCTGATTAGCAAACCGGATACATATAGTGGAGCAACCATTTGGAATAGCTCCAAGTGGAGCATAGTAGCAACGTGTACAATATGAAATAGAGATTTGCGAAGAACACACGGATCTGAATGTTGCAGACCCGTTGACTGAAAAATCTCTCGTAAGCATAACATGATCAAACCCTAGAACTCATTGAGTGTTAATCACATGGTGATGTGAACTAGATTATTGACTCTAGTGAACTCTTGGGTGTTAATCACATGGCGATGTGAACTAGATTATTAACTCTAGTAAACTCTTTGGGTGTTAGTCACATGGAGATGTGAACTATGAGTGTTAATCACATGGCGATGTGAACTAGATTATTGACTCTAGTGCAAGTGGGAGATTGTGGGAGATTGTTGGAAATATGCCCTAGAGGTAATAATAGAATGGTTATTATTATATTTCCTTGTTCATGATAATTGTCTATTGTTCATGCTATAATTGTATTAACTGGAAACCGTAATACATGTGTGAATACATAGACCACAACATGTCCCTAGTAAGCCTCTAGTTAACTAGCTCGTTGATCAATAGATGGTAATGGTTTCCTGACCATGGACATTGGATGTCTTTGGGAACAGGATCACATCATTAGGAGAATGATGTGATGGACAAGACCCAATCCTAAGCATAGCACAAGATCGTGTAGTTCGTTCGCCAGAGCTTTTCTAATGTCAAGTATCATTTCCTTATACCACGAGATAATGCAACTCCCGGATACCGTAGGAGTGCTTTGGGTGTATCAAACATCACAAAGTAACTGGGTGATTATAAAGGTGCACTACAGGTATCTCCGAAAGTGTCTGTTGGGTTGGCATGAATCGAGACTAGGATTTGTCACTCCGTATGACGGAGAGGTATCTCTGGGCCCACTCGGTAATGCATCATCATAACAAGCTCAATGTGACTAAGGAGTTAGCCACGGGATCATGCGTTATGGAATGAGTAAAGCGACTTACCGGTAATGAGATTGAACGAGGTATGGGGATACCGACGGTCGAATCTCGGGCAAGTAACATACCGATGGACAAAGGGAATTGTATACGGGATTGATTGAATCCTCGACATCGTGGCTCATACGATGAGATCATCATGGAACATGTGGGAGCCAATATGGGTATCCAGATCCCGCTATTAGTTATTGGCCGGAGAGGTGTCTCGGTCATGTCTGCATGGTTCCCGAACCCGTAGGGTCTACACACTTAAGGTTCGGTGACGCTAGAGTTGTAATGGGAATAGTATGTGGTTACCGAAGGTTATTCGGAGTCACAGTTGAGATCCCGGACGTGACGAGGAACTCCAGAATGGTCCCGAGGTGAAGATCGATATATTGGATGAAGGGTATTGAAGTCCGGAATTGTTCTAGGAGTACCGGGTGACGACCAGCGTGATCGAAAGGGATTTCGGAGGCCCCGGCAAGCGTTGGGGGGGCCTTATGGGCCAAGGGGAGGGGGCACACCAGCCCACTAAGGGGATGTGCGCCCCTCCCACCCCATCTCACGTAACTTGGAGAGGTGGGGCGCCTCCACCTGGCTTGGGAGGCAAGCCTCCACCTGGCTTGGCTTGGGGGGCAAGTCTCCCTAGGGTTTCCCTAGGGAGATCCAATCTACCTTGGCCGCCGCCCCCTAAGGGAAACCCTAGGGCGTCTCCCCTCTCCCCTTCCCCCTATATATAGTGAGGGAGAGAGAGGGCAGCCCCACCCCTTCCCAGGCGCAGCCCCTCCCTCCTTCAACACCTCCTCCTCTGTAGTGCTTGGCGAAGCCCTGCAGGAGAACCACAAGCTCCACCACTACGCCATCGTGCTGCCGGAGCTCTCCCTCAACTTCTCGTCTCCCCTTGCTGGATCAAGAAGGAGGATATGTCCCCCGGTTGTACATGTGTTGAACGCGGAGGCGCCGTCCGTTCGGCGCTTGGATCGGATCTTCTGCGAGTTGAATCGCCGCGAGTACGACTCCATCAACCACCTTCTTGTAATGCTTCCGCTTAGCGATCTTCAAGGGTATGAAGATGCACTCCCTCTCTCTCGTTGCTAGCATCTCCTAGATTGATCTTGGTGACATGTAGGAAAATTTTGAATTATTACTACGTTCCCCAACATTGATTACCCTCTTGATCCGGCTTACATGCCGACTCTTCGGTCACTTCGGGGCTACCTGCTCAATGAGCAGAGCCTTGATTACCCTCTTGATCAGGCTTAAATGCCTTCTCGTGGGTCACTTGGGGGCTTCCTGCTCAGATGAGCATAGCCATGCTTACCCTCCTGATCAGGCTTACATGCCTTTTCGCATGTCACTTCGGGGCTTCCTGCTCAAAGAGCATAGCTATACTTACCCTCTTGATCGGCTTACATGCCAGGTGGAAACACCAAATTTTGAGTTAATCATCATGTATGTTGTTGTTACTCCGCCCAGGTAGTCCTGGAATGACCCGTTGTGTTCCTAACAATGAATCTTTTAAATAAGACCCTGAACTAGTTAAAGTTAACACGATGGTTTGTCATGTGAGGACCGGCTTACAGGTGTGCTGGAAAATAACTCAGTGGCTGTGCGGCCCATGAAAGCACTTGAAGTTTTAGGCTTGGCGGCCTATGAAAGCCTTGTTTTTTGGTTTTCTATTCTCTGACAAATTTTGGACTCATATCCTTCTTCCATATTAATATATGGTTTTTTGCAATTCAGGCCATGTAGCCTTGATTTTATGACTCATATTTGAGAATATTGGGTTAATAACCCGCCCTGATAAGCAGACTTTAAGTCGGCAGGATGATTTGCCTTGAATAAATTCAAGTCGTGATTACAATGCTGGATTACAATCATTACAGTGTTATTATGATATCCGTCTACAAGTATGACTTTTCATAGTTGAATAAATATTTAGGGTTTTTTCTAACCCGCCTTGCCTTCGACTTTAAGTCGCTGGTGTATTTCCGGCCTAAATAGCCTTTAATCTTTTTACCAAAGACCATTATATCAGGGTTTTTCAAAGATATTTGTGACCCGCCCGGCGTAAACCGCCAGGGCATATGCTGTTTTCTTGTGTATAGGAAACGTGATGATGCTTGATCTCATCTACATAACTGATAATGTTATATGCACAAGTGGCGGGTGATAAAAATCAAGACGGTGATTTAAACATTCAAAAGATAACACATGCACGATGGCATGGCAGATCATTGTTTCAACTAGCCTATTACAAGGATTTTCAAAACCCAGATTATTAAGAAGTTTTTCAACAGAAGCGCCACGCCGCGATCTAAGAGCCGCCCCCTGGATTAGTTGTTTTGGTCCTGATGAGTTGAAGCTTCCGGATTATCCTGCGCCGATTCTTCTTCTTCCTTCATCGTCTGGAAGTCAGGTGATGTCAAGTTGATGCCAGTTAAGGCTTTGAATACAACTTCATCATCTATAAGTTGGGACGGATCTACTTTAGGAGCAAAAGTATGCTTACGTGTTGGAGGAATAAGATCCATAACTTCATAAGTCGACGCTTTCACTTTTGCATTTTCAACAGTATAAGCCGCCTGATATCTCGAGAGACCAGTTTCTTCAGCCAATTTGCTTGCCATCTCCCTTACACATTTGGCAAAATCATCTGCATCAAAGGGAGACCCGTCTTCTTTCAAGCTTGGACAGCCAGTGGCCATCTCTTCCGGGTCTACCTCTGCTTGCCACACTTTGGCCTGGCTCAGAGCGGTGATAGCACCAGCTCTGGTAGATGATCATTTTATTTCCTCCACTCTTTGCGGTATAACCGACAGTTGTCGAAAAACTCCCTGATAAGGGTGGGTGGTTGTTTGGTGTGGGAGATGGAGGCTATGGTTTGTTGAGCGCCTGTGTACAGTTGCTCCACCAAAGTATAAATCACCTTCAGCTTCACCAACATGTTTGTCCAAGATTGGAGCTTCTGGTCCTGTTTGCGCAAACATATGATAAGTCGCTAGGCGGGTCAAAGTAAATTACTTGTGCAAGATTGCGATGCAGTGTCACTTACCAAAGATGGCATCTGTCATCTGATTTACATGTCGCTTTAAACCGGATAACTCTTCAGTCACCGGCTTAAGTGCAGCTTCAGCATCTTCAGCTCTTTTCAATAGAGCTGCTTTTTTGGTCTCCCAGCCGGCTCTCTGCGTCTTGAAATCGGTCTTCAAATTTTCTGAGGCCTCCAGGGCGGTTTTCAGTTCCGATTTGGCCTTGGAAGTTTCTGATTGTTGCAATTTGATATTCTGCCGCAGATTGACCACCCGATACTCCTTCATCTTAATTCAACCAACAAAAACAGTCAGGCAGAACTTAGGAATTATGATAATCATTCTATTGAAGTCCCAAGCACAATACAAGTATTTTACTTGGCACTTGGGGGCTAATGTACGTAATTTTTTGGCATAAGAGTACTTAATGACCCGACTCAATTTTTTCAATTTGAGCCGGCCCATGGGGGCTACATATTCGAAGTTTCTTACAACATGATCTGAAGTCCCGGTTCAACTATTCAGTTAAAACCGTCCCTTGGGGGCTACTCATTTGAACCTAATGGAGAAGCTACAAGATCCAGGATATTATCTAAGTCTACAACATTCTCAATTCTTTCATATCCTTTAGACTTGGCGGCTGACATATATTCATATGAGAAGGTTTTCAGTGTTTACCTCAAAGTGTTCCTTCATCAGATTGACCAAGCCGACTTCCATATCATGGCTAGTATGAAGGCGGTTTAAATAGCCTGCATGAATCTCATTGGCATTGAAGCTGACATAGCTTTCCAAGTCCAATTTCCATTTGCCTTTGTCGGGAGTTGAAAATTCTTCCTTGGCGCTGTGTCTTGATAAGACAATGGGGTTGCTTGGCTCTGTATAACCAGTCCCAGTAACCACAACATCTTCAGCTTCTTCGTCAGCAGGCTTGGGGGGACTTGATGGGTTAGCATTAGGCGGGTCAACACCCATTGGATCCACTGTGACGTCCTGAGTCTCTGGTGGTGGGTCATCAGAAGTGGCTTCAGGAGTTTGGTGAGAAGCTTCAGACATGGTTTGCTTTTCCGGCTCAGTAACCTTGGGATCTTCGGCCGGCTTATTTGTCTTCAATTTCTTGTTGGGCTTGGCTATGCCGCTGAAAATGAGACACATGAAGATGTTAACATATCAGTTGATAAAGTGTTAACAAAAAACAAGAGGTCAAATGTTCTCACCCAGGAGCAACTTTGAAAAGGGGAATCTGAGTCCCAGTAGAATCGCCAGAGGATGAATGAGAAGTTCCCTGATAATTTGAGTTGGAAGGGTTAAGGGGTTGACGAATAAGACCCTCCTTTGGATAAGAGAGGATTAAACTCTGTGGCACCTCTTTTCGACGCTTGCGAGGAGCTGGCGTGTTAGGTAAGCCAACAGAGAGTATTCTGCTTCCGCTGTTCCAGGTTGTGCGTCGAGCCTCATGCTGCTGTTTATTCAAAATAGAGTTTGGATGGGTCTTGTCCATCACATCATTCTCTAATGATGTGACCCCGTTCATCAAAGGACAACACATGTCTATGGTCAAGAAACTTAACCATCTTTGATTAACGAGCTAGTCTAGTAGAGGCATACTAGGGACACTCTGTTTGTCTATGTATTCACATATGTACTAAGTTTCTGGTTTACACAATTCTAGCACGAATAATAAACATTTATCATGATATAAGGAAATATAAATAACAACTTTATTATTGCCTCTAGGGCATATTTCCTTCAGTCTCCCACTTGCACTAGAGTCAATAATCTAGATTACATAGTAATGATTCTAACACCCATGGAGTCTTGGTGCTGATCATGTTTTGCTTTCGTGAGAGAGGCTTAGTCAGCGGTGCGCAAATTCAGATCCGTATGTATTTTGCAAATCTCTATGTCTCCCTCCTTGACTTGATCGCGGATGGAATTGAAGCGTCTCTTGATGTGTTTGGTTCTCTTGTGAAATCTGAATTCCTTCGCCAAGGCAATTGCTCTAGTATTGTCACAAAATATTTTCATTGGACCCGATGCACTAGGTATGACACCTATATCGGATATGAACTCCTTCATCCAGACTCCTTCATTTGCTGCTTCCGAAGCAGCTATGTACTCCGCTTCACACGTAGATCCCGCCACCACGCTCTGCTTGGAACTGCACCACTGACAGCTCCACCATTCAATATAAATACGTATCCGGTTTGTGACTTAGAGTCATCTGGATCAGTGTCAAAGCTTGCATCGACGTAACCATTTAGGACGAGCTCTTTGTCACCTCCATAAAGGAGAAACATATCCTTAGTCCTTTTCAGTTATTTCAGGATGTTCTTGACCGCTGTCCAGTGATCCACTCCTGGATTACTTTGGTACCTCCCTACTAAACTAATAGCAAGGAACACATCAGGTCTGGTACACAACATTGCATACATGATAGAACCTATGGCTGAGGCATAGGGAATGACTTTTATTTTCTCTCTATCTTCTGCAGTGGTCGGGCATTGAGTCTGACTCGGCTTCACACCTTGTAACACAGGCAAGAACCCTTTCTTTGACTAATCCATTTTGAACTTATCAAGGTACATGCTTTGTGAAAGTCCAATTAAGCGTCTTGATCTATCTCTATAGATCTTGATGCCCAATATATAAGCAGCTTCACTAAGGTCTTTCATTGAAAAATTCTTATTCAAGTATGTCAGGACCCCGATTCCAAGTCACATCGACCTAGCCGGTAACACCTCATATCACTTTGCAGCCTCACGCACGGTATTCCCACGGGTGTCGCCTTACCATGGCCCGGGACCGTTTGCGCCTTTTGGCTCACGTATATGATAGTGTCGCTAGCATCCATATGACAGAGAACACGGGCCGACATGGCTAGTCGTGAACCCAAAGCGGCACTAACCCATAGGGACAGGCATACATGAATCACATCGAGCATGTCGGTCAAGCGTGTGAATCCGGGCTGTAGCACTGGCTAACAGGACTCGGGAACCCGGGCTATAGCGGGCTAGGCAGGACTCGGATGTCACCTGTGACATTTCCCGAAGGGATGTAACCACGAGAACGAAGTGAAACACATGCCGGCCAGTCAAGTGTCACGAGCGGTAGTCTTTGGGCTAGCAGGACTCCGTGAACCGGCTGTAGCGGACTACTATGGCTCAAGGAAGCACTAGACTACATTTCCCCATAAGAGAGGCTGCCAAGGATAAACAACTAGATTGTCGGATCCCACACATACCAAGCATTTCAAACATACACACAATATGCTCGATATGTGTAAATACAACATGGCATCACAACATAACTCTCTGACTCAAGTATTTATTCAATAGGCTCCGAGGAGCGAGATATTACAAACATGGGTCTCATGACCCAACACTCGAAACATACAAGTCAAACACAAGCGGAAGCTTAACATGTCCGAAAGTACGCATAACTATAAATGAAAAAGGCTCAGAAGCCTGACTATCTACCAGATCCTGCCGAGGGCACAAGATCATAGCTGAGGTAACAAGCTAAACGTCGAAGTCCACGTGGAACTACTAGTGAGACTGAAGTCTCTCTGCAAAACATAAAATAGGCAAACGTGAGTACAAATGCACTCAGCAAGACTTACATCAGAACTAACTACATATGCATCATTATCAACAAAGGGGTGGTGGGGTTTAACTACAGCAAGCCAGCTCTGACTCGGTGGCTATCCTGAACTACGACTGCAATTAACTCTTTTGAGGTGGCGCACACGAGTCCACATATTCACCATATCAATACACCACTATGGATTCGATCCCGTCTTCCTATGAGAACGCCATCCATAGCACTCACGCTTATCTTGCGCATTTTAGAGTATCCACTTTCACTTGTCTATGAACCGTTATAGGCAACCTAGAAGTCCTTTACCGCGGACACGGCTATTCAATAGATGATGTTAACCCTGCAGGGGTGTACTTCTTCACACACGCTCTCACCACTTACCGCCGTTTACACGACATGTACTCGGTAACCTTCAAGCGGAAGCCCAACGTGGGTGTCGGCCACAGCCTACCTAAACACTCAAGTCTCTAGTCCAGGTTTATCGCCTATTCAGGTTCCATCCGCAGGAGTCCGCCGAGGTTTCCACATACGGCCCCGAACGATGTGTGCAGGGTTCCCGAGATACCAAACGGGCATTCGTACACCGTACACGGTGTATCTACCGCATCATAGCCCACCCCTAGGGTCAGCGCTACATACGGCCTCCAAGACATATCCTACAAACACCGTAAACTAGTTGCAACTCCCGGACAGAGAACAAGGGTGGTTAAGAAGCCGAGAGGGTCCATTGGTTTGGGCCCAATGCGTGGTAATGGCTGTTTCATGGATCACAAACACGTAACTCAGTTCTGAGGACGGCTTCAATGAGACAACCCACCATGTACTCCTACATGGCCTCTCACTGCTACCTTTACCAAATCGTGTTCACACACTTAGCTCTCAACAGTAGGACATGTTCACACACCATTCTAATTCATCCCAGATGAATCAGACCTGACTCAACTCTAAGCAGTAGCAGCCATGACAAACAAGCATGAATGAGTAGGCACATCAGGGCTCAAACAACTCCTACTCATGCTAGTGGGTTTCATCTATTTACTGTGGCAATGACAGGTCATGCAGAGGATAAAGGGTTCAGCTACCGCAGCAAGTAACAAATGAATCGTTGTTGTCCTAATGCAGTAAAAGAGAGCAGGAGAGAGAGAGAGTAGGATTGTATCGGAATGAACAAGGGTGTTTTGCTTGCCTGGCACTTCTGAAGATATTATAGCTCTTCATCGGTGTCACCGAACTCATCGTCGGAACCACGTCTATCGAGAGGGGACAAACACCTAAGCAATCGAGAAAGAACACAATCAATGCAATGCCACAATATGATGCATGATCATGACATGGCAATATGCTGTGATTTGAGCTAATGCATCTAGCTATGATTTAAATGAAGTTGGTTTGAATACATGATTCAAATTCCAACTCCATATATGATTATTTAAATGCCCTTTATTTGTTTTGTCCAAAACAGAGGACAAACATTGTTCAAACATGCATGAAAGTGGTACAGATGGATTCCTTGAATTTTTCTGATAATTTTTCATATATAATTTGTTTGATTTGGAGTTACGATTGAATTTCTATGATTTTTAGAAGTTTTGGTTATTTTCTGGAATTAAATAAATCAAATAGATTTATTTAAAATCCAGAAAAGCATTACTGCATCAGCCTGACGTCAGAATGACGTCATCAGGTCAATAGCATCGGCCCAGGTCAAACATGACGCCGGGACCCACTGGTCAGTGACCCAGTCAACTAACTGAGTTAGTTAGTGCTAAACTAACCCTAACGAGGCTGTTAGCAGGGCGGGCCCACATGTCAGTGTCTAGTTTAGTTAACTAAATTAGTTAGTTCTAATTAATCTCGAGTTGACTAATTAGGGCTTGGGCCCACATGTCAGGGAAGGTCAAACCAGTGGTCAACCGCGGTCAAACGAGTCAAACCCGCCGGCGACTCGGCCGCGAGGCCGCACATCTGGCCAACTCGGGTTTTCACACGGGCGACCAAACTCGCGGCGGAGGGCATCTACGCGCTCCTGGGACTCGCGCGCATCTAGTGGTGCAGACGGAAGGAGCTGGGGCAGCGCGTAACCGCGGCGGCGACGAGCCGGGCGGCGGCCGGAGCTCGGCCAAGTGCGGGCGAGGACTACGGCGATCAAACGAAGCGGGGAAGAGGGGGAAACGGTGGCGGAGCTCACAGCGGTGCCGGACGAGGTGCTCGGCGGCTCGGGGACGGCTAGGTGACGGCGAATCGGCGTCGGCGGTGACAGGTGCAGAAGGACGAGGGCAGCGGCGTAGTTGGCGTTCTGGCGCGTCCGGGCTTCGTGGCTCGTTGAGGAGGTCGGGAGGTCGAGACGGAGCTCGCGGGCTCGGCGAGGGTCGAGAGAGGTGATGGCCGCGCAACGGCGAGCGGCGGCGGCGCAGTTGCGCTCGGGCGCGAGAGGAGAGAGGCGGAGGAGGGGAAGGGCACGAGGAGAGTGAGAGAGAGGGTCGAGGGGCGGCGTGGCACGCATGGAGGCGACCAGCGGTCGAGAGGGCACGAGGCGGGAGGAGCCGGGCTGCTCGCCTCACAAGACGGGCACGTAATCGCTTCTCCTCCTGGCAGGAGGAAGAAGACGGTGCTGCCCCTGGTGGGCAGGCTGGCTTTGGCCAGTGGGCCACTACAGTGGTGGGCTGCACGGTAAGGTTTCCTCTCTCTCTCTTTTCCATTTCTGTTTTCTATTTCTGTAGTTGTTTGGGCTTTATTAAAAAATAAGAGAGCACTTCTAAAAATCCTGAAAATAATTATGTGGCTAGAACTAAAGTATACAAAACCACATAAAATGTTCCAGAATTATTGGACATATATTAATTATATAAAATATATATATCCAATGCAAATAGCTATTGAATTAATTCAAAGGCCCAAGATAATTATTTAAAGCCTCCAAAAATATTTGTTTGAATTTTATTCTTGCCAACATTTTTCAAGGTTTAACAGCAACATTTTCTTGGGCTTCTTTGAGAAGATTTTAATGTTGATCATTTTTAAAAGGTTTCTGAGGCTTTGAAAAATCCTCAATTCAAATTTCATTTGAATTTAGACATGATGACATGAATATCAAGCAAAGACAACAAGGCTAATCTAGGGCTGTGACAAAGTATCCTTTTATGTTATTCAGAAATTCAGTATCATTTCCGATCAACAATATGTCATCCACTTATAATATCAGAAATGCTACAAAGCTCCCACTCACTTTCTTGTGAATACAGGCTTCTCCAAAAGTCTGTATAAACCATATGCTTTGATCACACTATCAAAGCGTATATTCCAACTCCAAGAGGCTTGCACCAGTCCATAAATGGATCGTTGGAGCTTGCACACTTTGTTAGCACCTTTTGGATCCACAAAACCTTCTGGTTGCATCATATACAACTCTTCTTTAAGATATCCATTAAGGAATGCAGTTTTGACATCCGTTTGCCAAATTTCATAATCATAAAATGCAGCAATTGCTAACATGATTCGGACAGACTTAAGCATCGCTATGGGTGAGAAGGTCTCATCATAGTCAACTCCTTGAACTTGTCGAAAACCTTTTGCAACAAGTCGAGCTTTGTAGACAGTAATATTACCGTCAGCGTCAGTCTTCTTCTTGAAGATCGATTTATTCTCTATGGCTTGCCGATCATCGGGCAAGTCCACCAAAGTCCACACTTTGTTCTCATACATGGATCCCATCTCAGATTTCATGGCCTCAAGTCATTTTGCGGAATCTGGGCTCATCATCGCTTCCTCATAATTCGTAGGTTCATCATGGTCAAGTAACATGACTTCCAGAACAGGATTACCGTACCACTCTGGTGCGGATCTTACTCTGGTTGACCTACGAGGTTCAGTAGTAACTTGATCTGAAGTTTCATGATCATCATCATTAGCTTCCTCACTAATTGGTGTAGGAATCACTGGAACTGATTTCTGTGATGAACTACTTTCCAATAAGGCAGCAGGTACAATTACCTCATCGAGTTGTACTTTCCTCCCACTCACTTCTTTCGAGAGAAACTCCTTCTCTAGAAAGGATCCATTCTTAGCAACGAATATATTGCCTTTGGATCTGTGATAGAAGGTGTACCCAACAGTCTCTTTTGGGTATCCTATGAAGACACATTTCTCCGATTTGGGTTCGAGCTTATCAAGTTGAAGCTTTTTCAAATAAGCATCGTAGCCCCAAACTTTAAGAAACGACAGCTTAGGTTTCTTGCCAAACCGCAGTTCATATGGTGTCATCTCAACGGATTTAGATGGTGCCCTATTTAACGTGAATGCAGCCGTCTCTAAAGCATAACCCCAAAACGATAGCGGTAAATCAGTAAGAGACATCATAGATCGCACCATATCTAATAAAGTGCGGTTACGACGTTCTGACACACCATTACGCTGTGGTGTTCCAGGTGGCGTGAGTTGCGAAACTATTCCACATTGTTTCAAATCAAGACCAAACTCGTAACTCAAATATTCACCTCCACGATCAGATCGTAGAAACTTATTTTCTTGTTACGATGATTTTCCACTTCACTCTGAAATTCTTTGAACTTTTCAAATGTTTCAGACTTATGTTTCATTAAGTGATATACTCATATCTGCTTAAATCATCTGTGAAGGTCAGAAAATAACGATACCTGTCGGTGTCAAAACCGGCGGATCTCGGGTAGGGGGTCCTGAACTGTGCGTCTAGGCGGATGGTAACAGGAGACAAGGGACACGATGTTTTTACCCAGGTTCGGGCCCTCTCGATGGAGGTAAAACCCTACTCCTGCTTGATTAATATTGATGATATGGGTAGTACAAGAGTAGATCTACCACGAGATCAAAGAGGCTAAACCCTAGAAGCTAGCCTATGGTCTGATTGTTGTTCGTCCTCTGAGACTAAAACCCTCCGGTTTATATAGACACCGGAGAGGGTTAGGGTTACACAGAGTTGGTTACAATGGTAGGAGATCTACATATCCGTATCGCCAAGCTTGCCTTCCACGCCAAGGAAAGTCCCATCCGGACACGGGATGAAGTCTTCAATCTTGTACCTTCATAGTCCAGAGTCCGCCAGCGGTGATAGTTCGCTATCCGGACACCCCCTAATCCAGACTCCTTCAGTAGCCCCTGAACCAGGCTTCAATGACGACGAGTCCAGCACGCATATTGTCTTCGGCATTGCAAGGCGGGTTCCTCCTCCGAATACTTCATAGAAGATTTTGAACACAAGGATAGTGTCCGGCTCTGCAAAATAAGTTCCACATACCACCGTAGAGAATAATCTTTACACAAATTCAATCTGGCGACGATTCTGCGGCGTGACGTCACACCACGGCCAAGCCTTTATTGGAGTTGTTTTTACTGTCCCACCTCAGCGTGTTTAGCGAGGCGGTTTCTTCGGCACGTCTTGTCAAAGCAGAGATCATGTCCCCTTATTCCGGGATTCTCATTAATACGGGTGTGGGTAACCCAACCGCGCCATTGATTACGGCGCTTGGGAGATAAGCAAGTTTTACCAGGCTGGTGGGGGACGCATAGCTTCGTCCGTCCATATAAGGGGATAAGGATCCACCTTTTCACCTACGCCTTCTTCCTCCTTTGCTCATCCATTTCACAAGACTCGAGCTCCAGCGCCCAAGTCCGCACATCCCATCTCAACCTTCTCCAACTATGTCCGGAGCAGGAGGCAAGTGGATGGCCTCCTCCGTCACGGAGGGACACATCAAGAAGCTGAGGAAGGCCGGATACTTGTCTAATGACATCGAGTACCGGCTCCCCGAGAAAGGGCAGCTCATCCCCACCCCCAGGCCCCATGAGAGGGTGGTGTTCCTCCCCACTTCCTCCGCGGACTAGGTTTTCCACTTCACCCATTTGTCCGGGGCTCATGTTCTACTACAGCCTAGATTTCCATGATCTGGCCCGAATTTCATCCTCAACATCTCGGCGTTCATCGTGGGTGTGCGAGCCTTCCTCTGCATCCAGCCCCGCCCGGCTTATGGTCAAGACCTTCAATGTCAAGTGAAGGTAGTGGGCGGCCGCCAAGCCAGTCTTGGAGGTGCCATGGTGGGCAAGATGGCCAACGTCCTATGGCTCGAGGGCTCCTTCGTGGAGACCATAAAGGGGTGGCAATCGGGGTGGTTCTACATCACTGAGCCGTGCGACTCTAAATGGGCAATGGCCCCCGAATTCAGATCTGGCTTCCCTACACGGCTCACCTCATGGAAAGAGACGGGCCTGATGTGGGGTAATTCGGAAGAGCTGGCCGGACTCCAAACCTGCGTCCGAAACCCGGTGGACAAGAAGCTCAAGCTTGTCAACGTAGTCGAGTTATGCTCATCCGCCGGATCCTCCCATGCCCGAACGGGCCTTCAACTTGCGGAGTTTGATCCGCACAAAGAACAACCTTGAGCCGGCTCTTTGACACTACATACGAAGACGCCTGGAAGGTGCTATTCAAGGACGCCGAGGCTCCCACATCCGCTTCCGAAGATCGCGGATTCAGCTCGCAGCATCAAGCCAGCGAGGTAAGCTATTTTACCCTTTACGGGACTCTTTTTCCATAGTTTGACTCTATGCGGGATCTAAACTCCCTTACCTTTGACAGGATTGGCAGAATACGGCCGGACAGATTAGATGTCCGGCTCCCTTGCCGGAAAACCCAGCGGATGCCCACTTGACGGGGCTGCTGGCCCTGGCACCTTACGTGGTGCCGGAGAAGAAGGCCAAGAAGCAGGCCACGGGAACTCGAAAGAGTTCCAGACGCCAGGCGGTGTCGGACTCACCGTCCGATGACTCAAAGCGGACTCCTCCCTTGAGCGAGGAGGAGGAAAAGGCCTCTCTCCCGGTGAAGAGAGAAGAAAAGGAAGGCCGCCCTAGCTGCGGGGCTGGAGGGTCCAAGAAAGGAAGGACCCTTCCTCCGGACTTCTCCACCAACGCCGACGACGGCGAAGAGGAGTGGCCCTCGAGGGCCAAGCCCCTGGCGAGATCGTAAGTGTCCGGATTCCAGAATAACTCATGATTTTTCATTTGTCGCATAGTGTCTTCTAACGCCGAATACAACCATGTAGCCCGCCCAGGGCAGGCTCGCCGCTTGTCGGCGGCTCCTGGTTCGTCGGATGTGAATAGCAATTCACTTCCGACAGCCTCCTCCTCGTGACACAGACGGCCTTGCGGTGGAGTCCCGAAAGGGCCCAACCAGGAGGAGGTGGTCTGGAGGTGCCGCAAAGGCGACCTCCCGGACTCGGCGCAAAGGGGCCAAACCCGGAAGGGCTCTAAGTCCGGACCTATGCCGGACTCCGTCTCGAACCTCTGATGGTTCCGTCCGGCAGCGCCCTTCGTAAGAAGGGCAAGATCGCGACGTCGGTGACCTCCGTCAACCGGGGCACCGGATAGCTTCTTTGGAGGCGCTTAACGGCGCCTCCATCGACGAGGAGCACCGCACTATCATGAGTGCGGTGATCCATAAAGTTCGGTCCGCCAAGAGCGGGCTGACTGAAGCCTGTACTAGCCTTCTAACAGGCTTTGAGGTAAGTTTTTAAGATATGTTAGAATATTACCGCATAGACAGTAGCCCCCGATGCTTAGTTCGGTGTTCGGAAAGAAAAGCCGAGCTGAGGATCTAAAAAGATATACGCAGGAGTCTAACATAAATATGTCAATATGGGAATGCAGGCTGCCTTTCTTGACCTCTGCCGCACTGACTGCGGAGGTCAATGCATTGAAGGAGAGCCTCGAGCAGTCCGAGAACGAGCTCGGCCTTGCCAAGAAGCAACTCGAGGACAAGGAAGGCAAGTAATACCTTATTAAAGTAAGACCTTATAGAAAGGATTCGGTTGCAAAAAATGACAGGAATAACGTGAGTATTGCAGGGGCCACGAACGAGGTGGCAACCCTGAAGGAAGCGGTGTCCAAGGCCGAAAACAGTCACGGCCGCCGAGCGCACCGAGCGAGAGAAGCAGGAGGCGTGGGTGGCGGAGGTGCGGCAAGAGCTCCGAGCTCTCATGGAAAAACACGAGTTTGGGCGTGACTCAAAGACTCGAGAGTCCGAGCTCGCATTGGCTCTTGCAAGTGCCAAAGCCGCTAAGGCCGAAGCCGTAAGGCCCTCCGTGAGATTGAGGCGATAAAAAGATAGCGGCGGGTAAGGCATTCTTTATGCAAAGCAAGCATGTAAAAGTGAATTATCTATTACTTACCCGAATCCGGAGCTCTCCGAGGCGTTCACATATCTGCCCGTGGTGTGTCCGATGCTGCCGCATTCTACCGAGCCGAGGAGGGAGCTCGGCGGAAAAGGTGTTACGGTCTCAATATCGAGGCCGGACATCCGGTGCCCTGAGCGACCAGTGAAGCAGTTAATTCGAGCTCCACAAGGTGGCTGAACAGGCCATGAAGGGCCTCATAGTTCGGTGTGGCCTAAAGAAGCCATGTCTGGGAGCTACTTGATGCAGTGCGGCTGGTGGGCCTTTGTCCATGGATTGAAGTCATCAAGCGCTCCATCTGCATTGAAGGTGCCCGTCGGGCCTTGCCCGTGCTAAAGTGCACTTTGGGGCAAGATGGACGCCGAGAAGCTTGTGACGGACGGGCCCTTTGCCGGGCAAGGCATCGCAAGCCGAGATGTACTATGAGGGCGTCCTGAAGGGTGCCCGCCTTATAGCGGGTTAATGCTCCAAAGATGTAATTTTTGAGTAGACTCGCATTTGTTATCCTGTACGCTGAAAACTTTGTTCATATGCGCTAAGCAATGCTTGTTAATTTAAAATATTACCTTCTGTGCGGCCGTTTATCAAATTTGAGAGATGGCGAGTCGTTGGCTTGACCCCCATGCCACAGTCTTTGGGGTGTTCGGGATAAACTTGCGCTCTTGTTCCCATTCTTGGGTCCTTCGAGGAGGCGCTCAACACGACGAGCGAGGCAACCGGACTATAATGCTTGAACACTCTCACTTGGCCATAGAATTCTATAATTTTAAATTTCGTGAAGCTCTGGTATTCGGAAGATCGAGTTCGGGGCGCTATCCACGCCTTGGCCGGACAATGCCGACTCCTCGCTCTAAGCGGCATGAGTCTTTAGGGACCCGAAAAACCTCTCGAACAGCGACCGGCTCTCGCCCTATCATGAGGTTAGTTTTAGCTTTCTCCACTGAGGTGCTCAACCCAGCTCAACCGGGGCACAATCGCAGTGGTTCTCCCAGCTACCTTAGCCGATATAACGGAACGTAAGGTACCAAAACATGGGAGCCGGGCAAACCCAACTATTGACCCAAGACATGATTCGGAGCCGATGCATATAATGCTATGAGTTCGGGGTGCCGCACTTGTGAAAGTGTTTGGACTTATCACACCATGTTTTGGGGTACTTAAGCCCCTGGTGTATTGACCGTACCAAGTTCTACGAGTGCAACATGTCATAGATGAACATTTATGGAAAAAAAAGAAAGGGGAATGCAATAATAAGCAGAAGCTATGTATTGTTTATTCAAAAGATACTGTAATGAAAGTAGAACGATACAAATAGTGCGATAAGCAAGGGATGGGACTATTTAACATGTCCCCCTCCAGGGGTAGGCTGCGGGATGGTATGTAAAAGCGTATCTTTGCTTTCGTAATAGAGACCACCTGGACACTAGACGTAGCTTTTCTGCTTCCATGGCTGTTGCATCGTGAGTTCGGCGATTCTACTGCCGGACAGGGCTTCTGGAAAACGGAGTCCTGAGAATAAGAAAAAAAAAGAATGACACAATTGGGAGCCCCTGGTGCGGTTGAGCCGCACTCTGGGCATGCCGTGGTCGTGCCCCTCCCCCTATGCCCATGGTATCTCCAGAGCGTAGTTGTGTACCCGTGGTACTGGTCTCGCAATTTCACGAGGGCTGGGGTTGGGGCCGCATTGCTACGCGCGCTCGGAACGTGCCAGGAGGTCTTGTTGTAGGTTACTCCGGGCGCGCTTGACGGTGTCCGGACGTTTAGTAGTCGGACTCGAGAGTTGCCTTAAGAGGCTGCTTTGTACTTCCACCGCTAGGGACGCCGTATGCTCCTCCGTTCGGAGAGAGCGTTCGGTGTTTCCATTGACCGTGATTACTCCTCGAGGGCCCTGGCATCTTGAGCTTGAGGTATGCGTGGTGCGGCACCGCATTGAACTTTGCAAATGCGGTTCGTCCGAAAGCAAAGGCGTGATAGCCGCTGCGGAACGGGACTATGTCGAAGATTAATTCCTCGCTTCGAAGTTATCCGGGGATCCGAAGACCACTTCGAGTATAACCGAGCCTGTCATGCTTGGCCTCTACACCTGGTATGACGCCTTTAAAGGTCGTTTTTGTGGGTTTAATCCTTGAGGGGTCTATGCCCATTTTGTGCACTATATCCTGGTAAAGCAGGTTCAGGCTGCTGCCGCCGTCCATCAGGACTCTAGTGAGGTGAAATCCGTCAATGATTGGGTCGAGAACCAATGCGGCGAATCCGCCGTGGCGGATGCTAGTGGGGTGGTCCCTTCGATCAAAGGTGATCGGGCAGGAGGACCATGGGTTTAACTTTGGGGCGACTGGCTCCATCGCATATACGTCCCTTAGTGCACGCTTCCGCTCCATTTGTGGTATGTGGGTTGCGTATATCATGTTCACCGTCCGCACTTGTGGGGAAAGCCCTTCATCCTCTATTGTTCGGGCGGTAGGGCTCCTCCTCGTCATCGCTATGCAGCCCCTTGTCGTTGTTTTCGACATTTAACTTGCTGCCTGCTTGAACACCCAACAATCCCTGTTGGTGTGGTTGGCTGGTTTTGAAGTGCCATGTATCCGCACGAGCGATCGAGTATTCGGTCCAAATTGGACGGGCCCTGAGTATTTCTTTTGAACGGCTTTTTCCGCTGACCGGGTTTAGAGCCTCTAAATCCGGCATTGACTATCGTATCTTCAGCATTATCGCTGTTAATGCGGCGCTTGTGCTTGTTGCGACGCAACCTGCCATTGTTGTCCTTGGTATCCGAACTACCAGGGTTATTGGTCAGGTTGTTACTGCGAGCTAGCCAGCTGTCCTCTCCCGCGCAGAAGCGGGTCATGAGTGATGTGAGGGCTGCCATGGATTTCGGCTTTTCCTGTCCTAGGTGTCGGGCAAGCCACTCGTCACGGATGTTATGTTTGAAGGCTACAAGGGCCTCTGCATCCGGACAGTCAATGATTTGATTTTTCTTGGTTAAGAACCATGTCCAGAATTGTCTGGCCGATTCATCTGGCTGCTGAATTATGTGGCTTAGGTCATCGGCGTCTGGTGGTCACACATATGTGCCCTGGAAGTTATCAAGGAATGCGGCTTCCAGGTCTTCCCAACAACCAATTGATTCTGCTGGCAAGCTGTTGAGCCAATACCGAGCTGGTCCTTTAAGCTTGAGTGGGAGGTATTTGATGGCGTGTAGATCATCACCGCGGGCCATGTGGATGTGAAGGAGATAGTCTTCGATCCAAACCGCAGGATCTGTTGTGCCGTCGTATGATTCAATGTTTACGGGTTTGAAACCCTCGGGGATTTGATGATCCATTACTTCGTCCGTGAAGCATAGTGTGTGTCTTGGCGCCTACGTAGGCTATATCACGACGCAGCTCAAATGAGCTTTGTCTCATCAGTGTTAAACCGCCCGGAATTGCTGTATCCGGCGTGACGGTTGTCATCACGTGTCGTGGGGCTCCCACGCGATCCGTAGATCGATCTTATTTGCCTTGCCTTGTCCTCCAATATGTCTCGCAAGTCTGGCGCATTTCCCCGTGGCTTTGTACTTTTCGAGTGACGCCAGGGTGCGGCTTTAGTGGAGGGCCTAGAGGCCTCTCTGTTGCGGCCACGAGGTGGCCGGTCGGCCGCGTCATGCGCTGGTGATGTAGGTTTGGGTGCTTCCTCCTCTAATTGGGGTAGCAGCCTGCATTTTGGGTAGCTCTTGGAGGGGCGATCGAGTTCGTACTCTTCGGCTGTAAGGACTTCGGTCCATCTGTCAGCTAGCAAGTCTTGGTCAGCTCTAAGCTGCTGCTGCTTTTTCTTGAGGCTTCTTGCCGTGGCCATAAGCCTGCGCTTGAAACGCTCTTGTTCGATGGGATCCTCGGGCACGGCAAATTCGTCATCGTCGAGGCTTGCTTCATCTTTGGAGGGAGGCATATAATTATCGTCCTCTACCTCTCTGCCTGCCGCTCTATTATGAGGGCTGGCTTCTCCCTCCTCCTGTGCTGAATCCTGCTGGAGGGGTTGTCTTGACCTTGTCCGGTGTTATTATCTCCGTGCGGAATCACCATTTCTTTGTGGCGGGATTTAAATGGCGCCACGACACGGCGCTTGGGCTGTTTCTTGGAGGGTCATCCTCCGTTGTTCCATTGCCATTCCCATCTTTTGGGATGTCCACCATGTATATGTCGTATGGCGAGGTGGCCTTCCAGTGCCCTGTAGGCGCTGGTTCTTGGTTGTCTCCTGCATCGTCGTCCATACCGTCGATGTCTTCGGAGTCGAAGTCGAGCATGTCGGTTAAATCATCGACAGTGGCTACAAAGTGGGTGGTGGGTGGGCGTTGAATTTCTTCGTCGTCCGCATCCCAACCTTCCTAACCATAGTCCGGCAGGCTCTCGATAAAGAGAGACTTTAGTGAATTCAGGATGTCGCCAAAGGGCGAGTCTTTGAAGATGTCATGGCGATGAACTCCATAACCGGCGCCCAATCGGATTTGATTGGCAGGGGCGCGGGATGTTCGGAGTCCGGAGAGGAGTCCGGCACCTCGGAGTCACGGGCTTTGCAAAGGACAGGGATGGTGTTCGGCTCAATCGCCGTAGAGATCACAGCCCCCGAGGCGGTGTCCAGCCACTTGTCCTCGATGGGCGAAGTCGGCTCCGAGTGTCGGGGCAGGCTGATCTGGCCCACGAACACCTATGGGGCCGGCGGACCGAGCCCCTTTCGGTTCGGCGGGGAGCGGAGGTCGCACGAAGAGCAGATCGAGGCGAAGCACGCGAGAGGTTTACCCAGCTTCGGAGCTCTCCCGGAGAGATAACACTCCTCTTGCTGCATGTCTAGGTGTATTGCGTTCTTGCTCGAGCGGCCTGAGTGCTCAAGTACACACGAGCTGCTAACGAGGATCGAGCGTGGAGGGAATCGACCAACCAACCCTTTCTACGTTGCGCATGGGCCTCCTTTTATATGCACAAGGGGCTCCGGCGGTGTGGCAACGTGAAGCGGGGTACAAATGGAAAAATAGTGGTTGGTACACCTACTTGTACGATATCTGATGTACTATACCTAACCCCGGCGGGGGACAAAGGCATTAAATGCTCGTCTAGTCGCCCTAACGATTGCAAACAGGGACCGTCAGGGGCGCCACCGTTCGCCACGATGGCAAACTTGTCAGCGCTGCTTGCCACCTCGCACCGCTGGCTGCACAGCCTCTCGCCACGCGCGCCTGGAAAGGTCCCAGGGCGACACGTTAGTGAATGTGCTGGAGCGTAGGTACAGAGAGATGGTCTGCCGCGGCAAGTGCCTTGCCGCAGTTATTGTCTTGTCGCGCCCGGAAGCTTGTCGCTCACCGGGCCTTCCCGGCAAGCTCCTCTTGCCGGGGCCTTGTCTTGTAAGTGCCTGGGGTGGCCTTCCCGGCAAGCTCCTCTTGCCGGGGCCTTGTCTTGTATGTGCTGGGGTGGCCTTCCCGGCAAGCTCCTCTTGCCGGGGCCCTGTCTCCCTGACTTGGATACTTTGTTCTTGAATGGCTCCAAAGGAACCACGGAGGACCTTGGCGGTCACCCGGTAAGCCTTGCCGCGGAGGGCTGCAACTGCCCGTGCACAAGTTCGGGATACTAGGGTACCCCTACTCTAGTACACCGGCAGAGCCCCGGCCTGGGCCACACCTGCAGTCGAAGCGTTGTTGGGCCAGGCCCAAAAGCAGGGCACGGGCACACGCGGCCGGGTCACACCTTAACTCACCCCGGACCCACCACGCCCCCACAGGCAGCCACGCGCCAGATGTGGCGTCGTGTGAGAGATCATGGGCGAGATCGTGGGGGTTTCTTTATTCGAAAATCGGGCGTCCGCCCCTCCCTCTTTATAAGCGGGGAAAGCGAGGGCACATCGCCTACCTTGCCAGTTGCTGTCCCATCGAAAAACCACCGCTGCTCCCCCTTCTTCTCAAGGCTGAAAAAAGAGCAGCGCTTCGCCCCCCGTCGCCACCAGCACTTTCAACGCCGTTGATCTCATCCACCGCCTCCGCCATGGGCCCGAAAGCCGACAAGGGGAAGACCGTGAAGTCGGCCGAGGCGCTGCGGCTTGCGGCGCTGCGGAAGGAGCGGTTGTCTTCCCCTCGGCTCGCCCGCGAGGGAGCTGAGGGAGAACTACTACCTCTTCGGTCGACGAAGACGCGTGCGGCGCATCCGCGCACGAAGGTACTCCCCGCTGCTGCAGAATCGGCCCGACGGGTATCCCTTCTTCGTGCTCTTCTTCTCTGCGGGCTCACCGCCTTTCTCTGAGTTCTTTTGTGACATTATGAACACCTACGGGTTCTGCCTCCTTGATTTCACCCCCAACGCCGTTCTGACCATGGCAGTTTTCGCACATCTCTGCGAAAACTTGAGTCCACCCAAATGTAGCTCTTTTCCGTCACTTCTTTTTGACCCGAGCCGAGAGAGGAGAGCCCCTTGCCGGAGGAATTGCTTGGGTCTCCAGGGTCGGCAAGAAGGAGGCCTATCTGGAGGGAGAGCTCCGTAGCAAATGGGATGAGTGGAGGGCGGATTGGTGCTGGATTGTTGAGGAGAACCCGCAGCCTTTACCGCCCTACCAAACCCCAGTAATACGCTGCAATGATTGGAGCAATCTGGCCCGGAGGGCGCTTCAAGTGAAGATCGCAGTTACCGAATCCTCCGCCTCGGACTTGCGGACTCACTGTGAGCCTTTGTTGGCGCGGACTTTCTTCGCCCGCCGCCCCCTTTGCAGGAGAGAAGGAGACCTGCACAGGAATTTCAGAACGCAGCAGACATCATGAGGCTGCGCCCAGGCCTCAACTTCAACTTCACTGTCTTGGAGCTTGACGCAATGCTCTTAGAGCTGTTCAAGCATGATCCTGATCATCCAGAGATGTTTAGGTTGCCGAGGGGTGTCGTTCCGCTGTGCAACAACTCGTCGCTTGACGGCATCTGTGCAATGATGCCGTTGTGTGACTCCCATGGAATTGTCCCCACTTGGCAAGAGCCGGCAGATGATGTGGTGCGGCAGTTTTTTGACAATCTAGTGGAAACGCCGGTCCACCCCGACGAGCAGAGGGGCCTCACCGCGACACTATCGACGATGAGATGCGCGCCATCGCCACTGGGGCCGAAGAGGCGGCAGAAGCTGCCGCTGGGCGAAGTTTGGCTTTACTGTGGAGGAGGCAGAGGCGGTCGAGGCGGCAAGCCTTGTCGAGCGAAAGGAGTTCGTCGGCGAGAAGAGCTTGCCGAGCCAGCCGAGTCGGCGAGCCTGCCGAGGGCGCATCCTCCCCACCTCCAAGCAGCTTGCATGCGGCGGAGCCACCGGCTCCACCAAGAAGGCATCTTCGCAAGGCCGGAGGCGCAGCGGGCGGCAGACGGGCCAGCCGCAGCCAGCGACGCGCTTCCATCACCGCGGCAAGCACTGTTGCCGCGGGAGCTCCTCACGCCGCTGCGGCAACTGGAGCAGGGCCCTCGCAGGCCACCGGTCCCGCTCCCGCCAAGCGTCCAAGGGAGCCCACTCCTCCGCCTCGTCGTACCGGAGGCGGGCCAGAATTCGACCTCTCCGCGCTCAGCTCCGACGAGGAAGAGGAAGAGTAAGATTCCTTGCTGTACTTGTAATTCTTTGATTTGTTGCTTTGTCTTGTATCTGATCTGCTTTACTCTGAATCCATTCCTTTTCAGGACGCTGGCCCATAGGATGTCGAAGAGATCCAAGACCCCGGTGATTGTCGTCGAGGACGAACCTACTGCGACGGCAGGAGGCGCGTCCGAGACAACCTTGCCGGATGAGGCAACTCTCCTTCAAAGCAGCCCCCAGCGCAGCCCCCCAACAGAAGTATATGGTCTACTTCTTGCTATTCGGGCGTGCATGGGTGCTTTTTCCTTCTTGATATCATTTGTTGACTTGTGTAGGAGCGAGCAGCCTCCTTCGCTTCAACTACGCCACCAAGGGTGGATTCCCGGCAAGGAGCGTTCCCCGGCAAGGGAGCCTTCTCCGGCAAGGGAGCCTTCTCCGGCAAGGGGCAGCTCTCCGGCAAGGGACGGCACCAGCGATCCCTGGGCGGCGGAGACCATGACCGCTGCCCCCAGCGCCGGTAACCTTCTCGCCTGAGTACTTCCCTTGTGTTTTTCTTCTTCTGATTTTGTCTTTGAATATTTGCTTGACTTTCTTCATCCGTCCGCCACAGAGCCAATGGAGACCGAGGTCGCCGGCGAGGGGGATGTCTTGGCAACAACAACGAAGCCGCCTCCGTGGAAGAAGAAGCCGTGCCGACGAGCTTGCCGGCGAAGAGGCCACTGGCTGCCGCCGCAGAAGCCGGGCGAGGGTCTGCGATCGACCGACGCACTTCGAGACCGCAGGAGCGCCAGCGCTACACCGACCGCCGATCCCTCCGCCCGCTGCTGCGTCGGGCTCGAAGAGCCCAGCTCGGCGCCTACTTGAAGGTCATGGCGACGGCGTCTTCATCAAGCTCCCATGGGAGTCGAGCTCAGGCGCCCGGCGAAGGAGAAACCTTCGATGAAGAGCTGCTCGCCTCGCCGGGTGGCACGCTAGTTGACGCGCCAAGCAGCAGCAGCGGCGAGCCTGAGGAGGAGGAGCTGCTGCGGAAGCTGCTGTCGCTCTACCGCACCCGACAAGCCAAACTGGCATCCCGGGAGGCGCTTGTCATGAAGGCAGGAGCAGACATCGAGAAGCGCGCGGAGGAGCTCCGGGGCCGCAACCAGGAAGCTCTCCGGTCCTTGGCGGAGGAGCGGGAGCAACTCGCCGAGGAGCGCAAGGCCTTCATCCTCGAGAAGGCTGAAGGTCGAGGAGAAACAGCGGCTTGCCGGCTGAGAAGCCGCTCTGCAGAGGGCGAGCTAAGCGCAGCGGAAGGTTAACCTTGACAGCCACGAGGAGGATCTCGCCATGCGCGAGGAAACATTTGGCGGGGCTCTCAAGGAAGCAAAGGATCTTGCCCGCAGCCGAGGCCGCCAAGAAGGAGCTGGAGACGAAGGTGGCATAGTTGGAGGCCAGCCTCAAGAAGAGCGGCGAGGAGCTTGCTGCACTCAAGCACGGCCGAGAAGGACGCCTACACTCTTGGCGAGCTGCAGTGGCCGTCTCGCCGAGAGGAGCAAGGAGCTCAGCGCCACCGGGGACTCCAATGTAGACCTTGAGTTGAAGCTAACTACTTTGACTCGGGGCTGGGCCAGCGCCAAGGAGCGGGAGGTGGCCTTGAAGGAGAAGATCAAGGCCGACGAGGAGCTGCTAGCGAATCTTGTTGCCGCCCAGAGTGCCTTGAGGAGAATGTGGAGCACCGGACCGAGGTCTCGTGGATACTTCTTGCAGCCATTCACGAGGAGCCGATGGAGCTGGGGATGGTGGATCTTGGATACTCCTCCGGCAGAGCATCTCCAACCCAGCGCCAAGCTCAGCTTGTTCTTCAAGGGCGTGGTGGCGGCCCTCCAGCGACTCCGGAAGAGGTCCCAAAACAGCTGGCGAGGAGTCGCGCCAGATCTGCGTGAGAGCCCTCCAAGAGTCTTGATGAAGGTGGCCTTCCGCAACCCAGGCCTCAACCTCACCAACGTCCTCAAGTCTCTGCCGCCCGGATCTGAGATGTGGAGGCGCTCAAGACCCTTGTCGCACTCCATTGTGGACAGGGTGAGCGGAATCAAGAGGGTTGAGGCGATCACGTGGATTAGGCCGCCCGTTTTCTCTTTCTCTTGCCGCTGCTGGTCATGTCATAGGAACAATCCATTAGAGCTGCGGCAAGCTATCTTGTAATATAACTTTATTTTGAGTATCAATTGCTATGTTATTTACTTTACTTGATTCCTTCCTCTATATGTTTTTGCCTTACGCTTTTAGGGAACTTGTCGGTAGCGAACACAGGCCGAGCGCTGAAGTCTTGAGCGAACGTCAAGAGGCTCTTTGGCGGTGCCGCTTCCGACAAGCAACCTTGTCACAACTAGTCGCAGCTCACTTAAGTTGTTGAGCGGACTCGAAACAAAGTAAGGCGCAACTAGCTACGAGTTGGTTCCTCTGCATGGAGTTTTCCATACAAAGTTCGGTCGTTCAAGGAAGATAACTTAAAATTTTTAAAACTGATTGCTCAAACTTTGGCAACTTAGCTTTTACGTAGTTTGCTTCCCGGTAAGGCTAGACTTCCTTGAGCGACGCTTGGTCCACACCATTATCTTCTCCTTTCCCCCCGGCAAACTTGTGTGCGAGGGAACCTTCTTTTCTTTGAGAAAGAGAAAGAAGATAAAATAAAGATATGGAGCCTCGTGGCTCATTATCACTTACCAGGGGTAGGTGCTGCACAAAGTGTCAGATAACGCATGCAAATAGAAGTAAAAAGCATGAAATCGACAAGGTGTGCGAAGCATGCTAGCTTTACTGATGCACGGGGTCTGCGCCCGGCTTTGTACAAAGGATTACATGCATCAGCGGCAAGACTTGTACAAAAGGTGGTTCTTAGGAACAGGTTACAGCAACCACGCCTCTGAGTAAAACTTACAAAGATGCTCGATGTTCCAGGAGTTGCTCACCGGAATGCCATCTTCGGTCTCAAGGCGGACAACGCCAGGCCTAGTGACTCGTTTCACCCGATAAGGGCCTTCCCACTTCGGCCTCAACTTGTTGGAATTCTTGGCGGACTGAACGCGCCAAAGAACAAGGTCGCCTTCCTCGAGACTTCTGGCATTGACTTTGCGGCTATGGTAGCGGCGCAAAGCTTGCTGATACCGAGCATCTCGTGACAGCTCAAGAAGGCGATCTTCCTCAAGGAGCAGCGCGTCATCTTGTCGCAGCTGCTCTTGCTCAAGCTCATCATAAGCGAGCACTCGAGGCGATCCGTATCTGAGTTCCGTGGGGAGAACTGCCTCTGCTCCATAGACTAGAGCGAAAGGTGTCGGCGATTGGCTCGATTTGGCGTCGTCTGATCGACCAAAGAACCACCGCAGCTCCTCAATCCAGTTTCTTCCGCACCTGCAGCCTGTCGAAAGTTCTGGTCTTGAGCCAGCGCAGCACTTCAGCATTGCCCTCTCCGCTTGACCGTTGCTTCTCGGATGAGCAAGCGAAGCGGCAGAACCTTGGCGCCAAGATCTTGGAGCGTCTTGCATGAAGGTGCGGCTTGTGAATTGCGTGCCATTGTCGGTGATGATCCTGTTAGGGATTCCAAAACGGCAAACAATCGACCTAAAGAACTTGACTGCTGACTGTGCTGTCACCTTCCTCACTGCTTCCACTTTCGGCCACTTTGGGAACTTGTCGATTGCAACGTACAAGTACTCAAAGCCCCGGACAGCTCGGGGGAAGGGGCCGAGAATGTCGAGCCCCCAGACCGAAAATGGCCAGGATAAAGGGATCGTCTGGAGAGCTTGAGCTGGCTGGTGTATCTGCTTGGAATGGAACTGGCACGCTTCACACTTGGTTACTTGTGCAGTTGCATCCCGGAGGGCTGTCGGCCAAAGAAACCTTCTTGCCGAACGCTTTGCGGCAAGTGCTCTGGCGCCAATGTGGTGACCACATATGCCTCCATGTATCTCTGCCAACAGCTTTTGTCCGTCTTCCGGTGAATACACTTCAATTTCACACCGTTGAGTCTTCTTCTGTACAGTGTGTTGTCGACAAACTGGTACATACTTGACTGCCGGGCTACTCTTTCCGCTTCTTCTTGCTCTTCGGGAAGTTCTCTTGTCTGAAGGAAATGGACAATCTGCTGCGCCCATGCTGGAGCTTGCGGCTCGACAACAAGGACTAAAGGCACATCTGCTGCTGCGGGAACATCAGCTTCCACGGCGAGAACCTGCTGACTCGGTAGGAGCTTGGCGTTCCCGGCAAGCTTGCGAACAAAACTTGTCGGGAGCGTCTGCTTCAATGAAACAAACCCTGGGGCTTGTCGGAGCAGACTGCCCCTCAGCACTGTTGGTGTCGATCTTGGGGACCTTCTTGGCGGCGGCTTCGGGAAGCTCTGCCGGAAAGTAGTCACCAGAGATCAACTTCCTCTTCTTGCTCTGTCCAGTTGGTGGTGTTACAGATGGTTGAGTCAGCTTGAGCACAAAAATCCCTGGTTCCACGTGTAACTTAAGTCTGGCACACTTTGGACAAAGCCATCGGCAATGTCGCTCGAAGCTCTCGGAATATATTCCGTCTGCAGCCGTCAAAGTGCTCTTCTAGCTTCCTCACTTCATCAACATAAGCTTCCATCAACGGACTCACGATAATTCTTGTTCACTTGGCGGATAACAAGTTGTGAGTCACCCACGACAATGAGCTTCTTGATCCCAAGGTCTCTGCGATCTCGAGACCGGCAAGCAAACCTTCATACTCTGCGGTATTGTTTGTTGCTTGCTCCTTGGGAAAGTGCATCCGACTACGTACTTGAGGTGCTCTCCGGTGGGTGCGACAAGCAGCAAGCCGGCACCGGCGCCTTGCAGCGAGAAGGCACCATCAAAGTACATCAGCCACTCTTTGCTTGGTTCCTTGACGGGGATGCTCGTTTCTGGAATTTCTTCATCTGGTGTTGGTGTCCATTCTGCTATGAACTCCGCCAATGCTCTGCTTTGGATAGTTGAAGTGCTCTCAAACTTGAGGCCAAAGCTTGATAGTTCCAGTGCCCACTCGACAATCCTGCCTGTTGCCTCTGGATTTTGCAGTATCCTTTTCAGCGGAAAGCGAGTGACAACTGTGATCTCATGTGCCTGAAAAAAATGGCGCAGCTTTCTCGAGGCCATGAGGAGGCCGAAAAGCAATTTCTGCACACCAGAGTACCTTGACCTAGCCCCTTGCAGAAGGGAGCTGACAAAGTAAACTGGGCGCTGCACCATCCTTTTCTGCATCTTGTCCTGCGTCTGCGCAGATTCGTCCTTGTCGGGACGGAGCTTGCCGATGAAGCCCCCACAGCTTGTCGCTGGATGTATACGCCATGGTTGCTAGCTCATCATCCGCCTCCCTCTCCGCTACTAACGCAGCACTAACCACTTGATTGGTTGCCGCTATATATAGCAGCAACTTCTCTTGTGGCTTAGGTGCGACAAGTGTTGAGTGGAGGACAGGTATCTCTTCAGTCTGCGCAGCGCAGCCTCCGCTTCGAGTCCATTGCATCGGACCTGCCTTTTTCAGAATTTTGAAAAATGGCGTATGCGCTCAGCAGATCTAGAGATAAACCTGCTGAGAGCAGCTACATAACCGGCAAGTCTTCGTACATCCTTGGCGCTTTGGTGCTTCAATCTTCTCAATGGCCTTGATCTTGTCGGGATTGGCTTCAATTCCCCGCTGAGACACGAAGAACCCGAGAAGCTTGCCGGAAGGGACTCCAAACACACACTTCTCAGGGTTGAGCTTGAGGTTGATCTTGCGCAGATCTAAATCTTGAACTAGGGTCGCCTTGTCCTTGCTTTTGACCACTATGTCATCCATGTAGGCTTCCACATTTCTGTGCATTTGCGGCTCAAAAGCATCATGAACTACTCTTGCAAACGTTGAACCAGCATTCTTTAACCCGAAGGGCATCCATACAAAACAGTATGTGCCACATGGGGTGATGAATGCGGTCTTCTCCTCATCCTCTTCTGCCATGAAGATCTGATGATATCCTGAATATGCATCCAGAAATGAAAGCAAATCACATCCGACTGTGGAGTCAACAATCTGGTCAATGCGCGGCAAGGGAAATGGATCTTTGGGACAAGCTTTATTGACATCTGTAAAGTCGATACAAAGCCTCCATTTCCCGTTAGCCTTGCGTACAACTACAAGATTGGCCAACCACGTAGGATGGAGCACTCCTCTGACAAGGCCTGCTGCTTCCAGTTTCTTGATTTCTTCCGCGATGAACTCTTGACGCTCCTTGCTTGCTTCCTCGACTTTACGCTTGACGGGCGCGCATGAGGACAAAGCGGCAAGATGGTGCTCGATTACTTTCACAGGAACACTGGGATGTCATACGGTTGCCACGCAAACACGTCGATGTTCGCCTGCGAGAAAGCAACGAAGCGCCTTCCTATTTAGGGTCGAGAGAGGCACCGATGGTGAAGGTACCACCGGTGCCGTCCTCCTTGGCGGACACCTTCTTGGTCTCCGGTGGAGCTGTCGCCGCCTTCTTACACTTGCGGTGGAGCTCGATGGTGCGCCCTCGACGGTAGCGCAGCACTCCGAAGAGGTGCGCTTGCGGAGTGGGCATCGAGCTCTTGCCGGACTTGGTCTTCTTCTTCCCCGGGAGCTTCAATGACAAGTGGCTTGCAATCTGTCGCGGCTCGCTTCCCGGTAGATCTTGTCGGCGCAGATAAGAGCATCCTTCTTGTCGCCAGGGACAGATGACACTTATCGGGCTGGCATCTTCAGCGTGTTGTAGGCATAGTGAGAGGCCGCCATGAATTTGGCGAGTCTTTGGGCGGCCAAGTATCCCATTGTAAGGCAATGGAAAATCAGCAACGTCAAAAGTGACCCTCTCGATTCTGAAGTTCAACTTCGCTGCCAAATGTCACCGGCAACGTGATCTTTCCCTTCGGCTTGCTCCTTCCCGGATTGATTCCTTGAAAAGTGCCGGTCTCTTCGAGCTCGCCATCGGGGATCTGGAGTTTCTGGAGCACCGCGGAGGAGATTAGATTCAAGCCGGCCCCGCCGTCAACTAGCATCTTGGTGACCTTGAGGTTGCGAATAGTTGGTGAAACCAACATCGGCAAGCACCCGACTGCTGTTACATGATCAGGGTGGCCCTCAATGTCAAAGATGATAGGCGTGCTGGACCATTTCAGAGGCCTACGTGACTCGATGGATGGTTCTGCTGCATTGACTTCTCGCATCCACTGCTTGAGTTGGCGATTGTGAAGTATCTGCAGAAGCACCACCGTCAACGCACAGGACCTCTGTGGCTTTCTGGAACTCCTGCTCATCGGCCTCATCATCATCCATGTCCTCCTCGTCGTCGTCATCGTCGTCCTTGTCGCGGCCGCGGGGAGGCCTGTCTCCTTGCCGTTGCTTGGCCTTGCCGCGGCGCCCTCCCCGGCCGGGACGTTTCTTGCCAGCTCCTCCAGCACCTTCCTGGGCCTTCTCCTTGTCGCGTCGTTCGTATTCAACCTTCTGCTGCTCGACAAGCTGCTCGACCTTCTTGCAGCTCTGGAGGTCATGACCCTTGGTGCGGTGGATCTTGCAAGATCGCTGTCGAGCCGTCCCGCTTGTCGGCGTCGCCACAGATCAAGCGATTGCCGCCAGCCCGGGCAACCTCCTTGCCGGAGCTACCAGCCTTGGCCTTCTTGTCGCCACCTCCGTTGCGGACTGCTCAACAACTAGCACGTCTCTGCCTTTCTTTTTCTGTTGCCCGCCGCCGGCTCTTCTTTGCCGGGCGGTCTCCTCACCGTCGAGATCCTCCTGCCTCGGTATTTTCTCCGGGGAGTCTCCTCCCCTCCTCAGCACGTGCACACTTGTCGGCCAGGGCGTATAGCTCACTGACGTCTCTGATCTTGCACATCGCCATCTCCTCCCGCATCCTGCGGTTTCGCACGTTCTGATGGAATGCGCTGATCACCGCGGCAGGGTGGACATCCGGGATGTTGTGCTGTACACGGCTGAATCTTTGAATATACTTGCGCAGGGGCTCTCCTTCCTTCTGGGCGAGCAGATGAAGGTCGCTTTCTTGGCCATGGGGTTTGTGGCCGCCTGTAAAGGCGCTGACAAACTGATGGCATAGATCTGCCCAAGAAGATATGGAGTTGTCCGGCAAGTGCATGAGCCAGGACCTGACATTGGGCTTGAGCACCAGCGGGAAGTAGTTGGCAAGGATCTTGTCGTCTCGCCCCCCGGCAGCCTGCACCGCGATGGTGTAGATGCTGAGGAACTCCGACGGGTGCGTCTTGCCGTCGTACTTCTCCGGTACGTCTGGCTTGAAGTTTTTCTTTGGGCCATCGACTTGCCGCAGCTCACGAGTGAACGCAGGGCAACCTACTGTCACGGCAAGTCGCCTGGTTCCTCTGGCGGCGTGCATGTCAACAGAGGGCCCAGTAGCGCTTGTCGGATTGACGCCGCGCTTCTCTTGGCGCTTCGATGCGAGTTCGAGCGTCCTCTTGCTGTCGTTCGTGAAGAACTTGGCGCTGATCGCGATGAGCTCGTGGATCTGATGATGCAGTGGAGTCGCTGTCGAGGTGGATCCGGCGAGTCGGCGATCTTGGCCTTCGGGGCGGAGAGTGCATGGTGGTTGCACCCCCAGCGGTCTCGCCGCCACCGGCTCGTGTTTGGCGGTCTTGCCGCGGCAGCGTACACTTTCGGTTGCCGCGAGCATCGCCCGTTAAGCGAAGCCGATGAGACTCTGAATGGTGGCCCTCCACTCGCCGACCTTGTCGGCCGTTGGAGGGTAATCCAGAGCAGCTTGAGCTCTCGCCAGAAGCTTCGCTGGAGTAGTGGGTGGCGCGATGGCGAACGGCGCGAGGAGCGGGATATGCTCGGACTTCTAACTATGTTAGAAGGAGCAGTATCCCGTCCGGGCGACCGTGCCTCGCTCGCGCCGGCATGTTGGCGTGCATGCTGGTCTTGAGCATCCCGAGATCCTCTAGCTCGATCTCAGTCCAACGAGCGTATGGCATTGTGAATGCCATGATGGTGTCGGTCCCGCGCCTCCTGAGACGGGCGTGGTGCATGTACGGACGCCGAGGTCTGCGCAGCCTTGTCCTTGGACTTGGCAGCACCGTGAGCTCCCCCGTCGCCGTCCATTCTTCGCGGCGTCTACCCCACCACCTGTTTGCTCCGGTGGTGGTGGGTTCGACGCGACGGGGCTTCTGCCGCCAAAGCCTTCTTCTTCGGTGGCATGTTGACGAAGATGATGAAGATCTAGCTTCGCGTGGACGCCGGATCAGGTTCACACAACCTCGACGCTTCTACCCGGGCGCGCCAAAGATGTCGGGCAGGCTGATCGCCCACGAACACCTATGGGGCCGGCGGACCGAGCCCTTTCGGTTCGGCGGGGAGCGGAGGTCGCACGAAGAGCAGATCGAGGCGAAGCACACGAGAGGTTTACCCAGCTTCAGAGCTCTCCGGAGAGATAATACTCCTACTGCTGCATGTCTAGGTGTATTGCGTTCTTGCTCAGGAGCGCTCGAATGCTACAGTACAGACGAGCTGCTAACGAGACTGAGCGTGGAGGGAACTGATCGACCAACCAACCCTTTCTACGTTGCGCATGGGCCTCCTTTTATATGCACAAGGGGCTCCGACAGGTGGCAACGTAGACGGGGGTACAAATGGAAAAATAGTGGTTGGTACACCTACTTGTACGATTATGCGATGTACTATACCTAACCACGGCGGCGGGGACAAAGGCATTAAATGCCCATCTAGTCGCCCTAACGGTGCAAACAGGGACCGTCGGGCGCCACCGTTCGCCACGATGGCAAACTTGTCGGGCTGCTTGCCACCTCGCACCGCTGGCCGCTGACCTCTCGCCACGCAGCACCTGGAAAGGTCCTGTACGACACGTTAGTGAATGTGCTGGAGCGTAGGTACAGAGAGATGGTCTGCCGCGGCAAGTGCCTTGCCGCGGTTATTGTCTTGTCGCGCCCGGAAGCTTGTCGCTCACCGGGCCTTCCCGGCAAGCTCCTCTTGTCGGGGCCTTGTCTTGTATGTGCCTGGGGTGGCCTTCCCGGCAAGCTCCTCTTGTCGGGGCCCTGTCTCCCTGACTTGGATACTTTGTTCTTGAATGGCTCCAAAAGAACCACGGAGGACCTTGGCGGTCACCCGGTAAGCCTTGCCGCGGAGGGCTGCAACTGCCCGTGCACAAGTTCGGGATACTAGGGTACCCCTACTCTAGTACACCGACACCGAGCTAAGGGTTGGAGCTGACGCTGGTGCGGCCTCCAGGGCACTGTTTGGCAGCAGAGCTAGATCATACCCATCAAGACAGTGCGGCGCGCTTGGCTGTGGCTCGAATCCGCCGAAGATCAAGTCTCCGCGGATGTCAGCCGTGTAGTTCAAACTCCCAAATCTGACCTGATGGCCAGGGGCGTAGCTTTCGATCTGCTCCAGATGGCCAAGTGAATTGGCCCGCACTGCAAAGCCGTTGAATACGAAGATCTGCCCGGGGAGAAAAGTCTCACCCTAGACCGCGTCGTTGTTGATGATCGAAGGAGCCATCGGGCCTAAAGGTGACGACACAGAGGAACTCTCAATGAAAGCACCAATGTCGGTGTCAAAACCGGCGGATCTCGGGTAGGGGGTCCTGAACTGTGCGTCTAGGCGGATGGTAACAGGAGACAAGGGACACGATGTTTTTACCCAGGTTCGGGCCCTCTCGATGGAGGTAAAACCCTACTCCTACTTGATTAATATTGATGATATGGGTAGTACAAGAGTAGATCTACCACGAGATCAAAGAGGCTAAACCCTAGAAGCTAGCCTATGGTCTGATTGTTGTTCGTCCTATGGACTAAAACCCTCCGGTTTATATAGACATCGGAGAGGGTTAGGGTTACACAGAGTCGGTTACAATGGTAGGAGATCTACATATTCGTATCGCCAAGCTTGCCTTCCACGCCAAGGAAAGTCCCATCCAGACACGGGACGAAGTCTTCAATCTTGTATCTTCATAGTCCAGGAATCCGGCCAACGGTGATAGTTCGGCTATCCGGACACCCCCTAATCCAGGACTCCCTCAATACCCGTCGTGAGCCTCAACACTCATCAGACTACATACATCAGTATGCATTATTTCCAATAAGTCATTTGCTCGCTCCATTGTTCCGGAGAACGGAGTCTTAGTCATCTTGCCCACGAGGCATGGTTCGCAAGCATCAAGTGATTCATAATCAAGTGATTCCAAAAGCCCATCAGCATGGAGTTTCTTCATGCGCTTTATACTAATATGACCTAAACGACAGTGCCACAAATAAGTTGCACTATCATTATTAAACTTATATCTTTTGGCTTCAATACTATGAATATGTGTGTCACTACTATCGAGATTCAACAAAAATAGACCACTCATCAAGGGTGCATGACCATAAAAGATATTATTCATATAAATAGAACAACCATTATTCTCTGATTTAAATGAATAACCGTCTCGCATAAAACAAGATCCAGATATATTGTTCATGCTTAACTCTAGCACCAAATAACAATTATTCAGGTCTAAAACTAATCCCGAAGGTAGATGTAGAGGTAGCGTGCCGATGGCGATCACATCGACTTTGGAACCATTTCCCACATGCATCGTCACCTCGTCCTTAGCCAATCTTTGTTTAATCTGTAGCCCCTGTTTCGAGTTGAAATATTGGCAACAGAACCAGTATCAAATACTCAGGCGCTACTACAAGCATTAGTAAGGTACACATCAATAACATGTATATAAATATACCTTTCACTTTGCCATCCTTCTTATCCGCCAAATACTTGGGGCAGTTCCGCTTCCAGTGACCAGTCCCTTTGCACTAGAAGCACTCAGTCTCAGGCTTAGGTCCAGACTTGGGCTTCTTCACTTGAGCAGCAACTTGCTTGCCGTTCTTCTGAAGTTCCCCTTCGTCCCTTTGCCCTTCTTCTTGAAACTAGTGGTCTTGTTAACCATCAACACTTGATGCTCCTTCTTGATTTCTACCTCCGCAGCCTTTAGCATCGCGAATAGCTCGGGAGTTGTCTTATCCATCCCTTGCATATTATAGTTCATCACGAAGCTTTTGTAGCTTGGTGGCAGTGATTGAAGAACTCTGTCAATGACACTATCAATAGGAAGATTAACTCCCAGTTGAGTCAATTGGTTGTGGTACCCAGACATTCTGAGTATATGTTCACTAACAAAACTATTCTCCTCCATCTTGCAGCTATAGAACTTATTGAAGACTTCATATCTCTCAATCCGGGCATTCGCTTGAAATATTAACTTCAACTCCTGGAATATCTCATATGCTCCATGACGTTCAAAACGACATTGAAGTCCTGGTTCTAAGTCGTAAAGCATGGCACACTGAACTATCAGGTAGTCATCAGCTTTGCTCTACCAGAGGTTCATAACGTCCGGAGTTGCTCCTGCAGTGGGTTTGGCACCTAGCAGTGCTTCCAGGACGTAATTCTTCTGTGCAGCAATGAGGATAATCCTCAAGTTATGTACCTAGTCCGTGTAATTGCTACCATCAACTTTCAACTTAGCTTTCTCTAGGAACACATTAAAATTCAAGGGAATGGTAGCACGGGCCATTGATCTACAACAACATAGACATGCAAAATACTATCAGGTACTAAGTTCATGATAAATCAAATTTCAATTAATCATATTACTTCAGAACTCCCACTTAGATAGATGATACGTCTCTAACGTATCTATAGTTTTTGATTGTTCCATGCTATTATATTATGTGTTTTGGATGTTGCTACCTCTTGAGCACTGCGTTGGATTTCCCCGAAGAGGAGAGGATGATGCAGCAAAGTAGCGTAAGTATTTCCCTCAGCTTTTGAGAACCAAGGTATCAATTCAGTAGGAGGCAACGCACAAGTCCCTCGTACCTGCACAAAACGATAGCTCCTCGCAACCAACGCGATTAGGGGTTGTCAATCCCTTCACGGTCACTTACGAGAGTGAGATCTGATAGAGATGATAAATAATATTTTTGCTATTTTTTTGGTATAGAGATGCAAAGTGAAAAGTAAAAGGCAAAGTAAAAAAACAAAGCAAGTATTAAAGTAATGGAGATTGATATGATGAGAATAGACCTGGGGGCCATAGGTTTCACTAGTGGCTTCTCTCAAGAGCATAAGTATTCTACGGTGGGTGAACAAATTACTGTTGAGCAATTGAAAGAATTGAGCATAATTATGAGTATATCTAGGTATGATCATGTATATAGGCATCACGTCCGAGACAAGTAGACCGACTCACACGCATCTACTACTATTACTCCACTCATCGACCGCTATCCAGCATGCATCTAGAGTATTAAGTTAAAAACAGAGTAACGCCTTAAGCAAGATGACATGATGTAGAAGGATAAATTCATGCAATATGATAAAAAAAACATCTTGTTATCCTCGATGGCAACAATAGAATACGTGCCTTGCAACCCTTTCTGTCACTGGGTAAGGACACCGCAAGATTGAACCCAAAGCTAAGCACTTCTCCCATTGCAAGAACTACCAATCTAGTTGGCCAAACCAAACGGATAATTCGAAGAGACTTGCAAAGATAACCAATCATACATAAAAGAATTCAGAGAAGATTCAAATATTATTCATAGATAATCTGGATCATAAACCCACAATTTATCGGTCTCAACAAACACTCCGCAAAAAGAAGATTACATCTAATAGATATCCATGAGAGAGGGGAGAACATTGTATTGAGGTCCAAAAAGAGAGAAGAAGCCATCTAGCTACTAGCTATGGACCCGAAGGTCTGGAGTAAACTACTGACACTTCATCGGAGGGGCTATGGTGATGATGTAGAAGCCCTCCGTGGTGGATGCCCCCTCCGGCGGAGCTCCAAAACAGGCTCCAAGATAGGATCTCGTGGACACAGGAAGTTGCGGCGGTGGAATTAGGTTTTTGGCTCCTGTTCTGATCGTTTGGGGGTACGGGTATATATAGGAGGAAGGAGTACGTCGGTGGAGCAACAGGGGGCCCACGAGGTAGGGGCGTGCCCTTGGGGGGGCGCGCCCGCCACCCTCGTGACCGCCTCTTTTGTTCCTTGGAGTAGGGTCCAAGTCTCCTAGATCACGTTCGGTGAGAAAATCACGTTCCCGAAGGTTTCATTCCGTTTGGACTCCGTTTGATATTCCGTTTCTTCGAAACACTGAAATAGGCAAAAAACAACAATTCTGGGTTGGGCCTCCGGTTAATAGGTTAGTCCCAAAAATAATATAAAACAGGAAAATAAAGCCCAATATAGTCCAAAACAGTAGATAAAGTAGCATGGAGCAATCAAAAATTATAGATACGTTGGAGACGTATCAGGCATCCCCAAGCTTAATTACTGCTCGTCCTCGAGTAGGTAAATGATAAAAAGAGAATTTTTGATGCGGAGTGATACTTTGGCATAATTTCAATGTAAATATTCTTAATTGTGGTATGAATATTCAGATCCGAATACAAAATAAAAGTTCATATTGACAAAAGAAATAGTAATACTTCAAGCATACTAATCAAAGTAATCATGTCTTCTCAAAATAGCATGGCAAAAGAAAGTTCATCCCTACAAAATCATATAGTTAGGCTATGCTTCATTTTCGTCACACAAAGATGTTCCCAACTTATATACCCCCGATGACAAGCCAAGCAATTGTTTCATACTTAAATAATCTCAAACCTTTTCAACCTTCACGCAATACATGAGCGTGAGCCATGGATATAGCACTATGGGTGGAATAGAATATGATGATGGGGATTGTGTGGAGAAGACAAAAAGGAGAAAGTCTCACATTGACGAGGATAATCAACAAGCTATGGAGATGTCCATCAATTGATGTCAACATGAGGAGTAGGGATTGCCATGCAACGGATGCACTAGAGCTATGAATGCTCAACAAAAGAAAACTAGTGGGTGTGCATCCAACTTGCTTGCTCATGAAGACCTAGGGCATTTGAGGAAGCCCATCATAGGAATATACAAGCCAAGTTCTATAATGAAAAATTCCCACTAGTATAAAAAGACAACTTATGAGACTCACTACATGAAAAACATGGTGCTACTTTGAAGCACAATATATGAGACTCACTACATGAAGAACAAGGTGCTACTTTGAAGCACAAGTGTGGAAAAAGAGATAGTAACATTGCCCTTTTTATTTATTTTCCTTTTTTTTCGGGCCCCCTTTTTTTGGCCTTTCTCTTTTTTTTGATTGGGCAATGCTCTAATAATGATTATCATCACACTTCTATTGATTACAACATAAGGATTAAAACTCGAAACTAGAACATGATATGACTCTATATGAATGCCTCCGGCGGTGTACCGGGATGGTGCAATGAATCAAGAGTAACATGTATGAAAAATAATGCATGGTGGCTTTGCCACAAATACGATGTCAACTACATGATCATGCAATGGCAATATGACAAAGTAAAGTATGTCATCATGATGATGAACGAAACGGTGGAAAGTTGCATGGCAATATATCTCGGAATGGCTATGGAAATGCCATAATAGGTAGGTATGGTGGCTGTTTTGAGGAAGATATAAGGAGGTTTATGTGTGATAGAGAGTATCATATCACGGGGTTTGGATGCACCGGCGAAGTTTGCACCAACTCTCAAGGTGAGAAAGGGAAATGCACGGTACCAAAGAGGCTAGCAAAGGCGGAAAGGTAAAAGTGCGTATAATCCAATGACTCAACATTAGTCAAAAGAACTCATATACTTATTGCAAAAATTTAGAAGTCATCAAAAATCAAGTACTAAGTGCATGCTCCTAGGGGGATAGATTGGTAGGAAAATACCATCGCTCGTCCCCGACCGCCACTCATAAGGATGCACAAGCCAGGTACACTTCATGTTTCAAATTTGTTACACAACTTTAACCATACGTGCTTGCTATGGGACTTGCTAACTTCAACAAAAACATTCTTTAAATTCACAACTAATCAACTAGCATGACTCTAATATCACCATCTTCATATCTTAAAACAATTATCAAGCATCAAACTTTTCTTAGTATTCAACGCACTCAAAAGAAAGTTTCACATATCTTGAATACCAAGTATATTAATATTAAGCAAATTACCATGCTATTAACGACTCTCAAAATAATCTAAGTGAAGCATGAGAGATCAATAGTTTCTTTAAAACTAATCCACCGCCGTGCTCTAAAAGATCTAAGTGAAGCACTAGAGCAAAAATTATCACGCTCAAGAGATATAAGTGAAGCAATATGAGCAAAACTATCAAGCTCAAAAGATATAAGTGAAGCACATAGAGTATTCTAGCAAATTCTAATCAAATTGGCTCTCTCAAAAGGTGTGTACAGCAAGGATGATTGTGTTAGACTAACAAGCAAAGACACAAATGATACAAGACGCTCCAAGCAAAACACATATCATGTGGTGAATAAAAATATAGCTCCAAGTAAATTACCGATGGAAGTAGATTTAAAGAGGGGATGCCTTCGGGGCATCCCCAAGCTTTGACTTTTGGTGTCCTTGGATTATCTTGGGGTGCCATGGGCATACCCAAGCTTAGGCTCTTGCCACTCCTTGTTCCATAATCCATCAAAAGAATTCACCCAAAACTTGAAAACTTCACAACACAAAACTCAATAGAAATCTCGTGAGCTCCGTTAGAGAAAGAAAACAAAAGACTACTTTAAGGTACTGTAATGAACTCATTCTTTATTTATATTGGTGTTAAACCTACTGTATTCCAACTTCGCTATGGATTATAAACTATTTTACTAGCCATAGATTCATCAAAATAAGCAAACAACACACGAAAAACAGAATCTGTCAAAAACAGAACAGTCTGTAGTAATCTGTAACTAACGCAAACTTCTGGAACTCCAAAAAATCTACCAAAATTAGAAGACCTAGACAATTTGTTTATTGATCTGAAGAAATTGTAATCAGTATTTTATCACGTTCTGGTGATTTTTAATAATTCGGGCACTGAGCGCAAAGTTTCTGGAAATTACAGGAAGATCAAATAACTATCATCCAAGAAGATCCAATAGGTCTAGCTTGGCACAAACACTAATTAAAACATAAAACCACATCTAAACAGAGGCTAGATGGATTATTTATTCCTAAACAGAAGCAAAAGCAAAAAACTAAAAATAAAATTGGGTTGCCTCCCAACAAGCGCTATCGTTTAACGCCCCTAGCTAGGCATAAAAGCAAGGATAGATCTAGGTATTGCCATCTTTGGTAGGCAATTCTTCAATGAGGCATCTACCTTCTTTAGAATTTTCTTTCTTTCTAGTAATTGTCAAATTTTTAGGCAAAAGATCGAAAAATTCATTCATATCAAATGGTTCCTTAATGATGGCAAAAAGATTGGGATGAACACTTATAGATTTAAGATCCGCAGTTTCCTTACTAGATGATTCACCCTTATTCTGAGGAACATAAATAAGCTTAGTATTTTTTGGAGTGTTTTTTACGGAAGAAAAATCGGTTCCCAAGTTGGTAATGATACCCTCAAGTTTATCGATTCTTGTGCAATCTAGATTTATTTTCTCATTAACTATGGGTTCCTTTTCTTTAATATTTTTCAAAGTCATTCCTACCTTAGATCCATATTGGGTAATTTGATTGTGGATCTTTTTATCAAGATTTTCAATCGATTCAATGGTAGCAACTTTATTATCAATAATTTCAAGTCTTTGCATAACATGCTCCAAAGTTAACATAGTTCCATTAACCAACAGAGGTGGTGAGCCAAATAAATCTATTAAAGCATTATAGGAATCAAAAGTATGGCTACCCAAGAAATTACCTCCGTAATGGTATCAAGGATATATCTATACCAAGGATTAGCACCTACGTAAAAATTACGAAGAAGAACTGAAGTAGATTGCTTCCTGGTAGATCTATTTTGAGCACTGCAAATTCTATACCAAGCGTCTTTTAGATTTTCTCCCTCCCTTTGCTTAAAATTTAGAACCTCATTCTCGGGAGATAACGGAGAAGATATGAGACTAGACATAATGACAAGCAAGCGAACTAACACACGAGCAAACAGAAAAACGGCAAGCGAGAAGGCAAACGGGAAAAAGAGGAGGAGATTGGGAAAGAGAGGGCGAAAAAAACGGCAAGGGTGAAGTGGGGGAGAGGAAAACGAGAGGCAAATGGCAAATAATGTAATGCTGGAGATAGGGATTGTGATTGGTACTTGGTATGGTGCTTGACTTGCTCTTGCGTGAGCGTCCCCGGCAACGGCACCAGAAATTCTTCTTGCTACCTCTTGAGCACTGCATTGGATTTCCCCGAAGAGGAGAGGATGATGCAGCAAAGTAGCGTAAGTATTTCCCTCAGTTTTTGAGAACCAAGGTATCAATCATGTAGGAGGCTACGCACAAGCCCCTCGTACCTGCACAAAACAATAGCTCCTCGCGACCAACGCGATTAGGGGTTGTCAATCCCTTCACGGTCACTTACGAGAGTGAGATCTGATAGAGATGATAAATAATATTTTTGGTATTTTTTTGCTACAGAGATGCAAAGTGAAAAGTAAAAGGCAAAGTAAAAACAAAGCAAGTATTAAAGTAATGGAGATTGATATGATTAGAATAGACCCGGGGGCCATAGGTTTCACTAGTGGCTTCTCTCAAGAGCATAAGTATTCTATGGTGGGTGAACAAATTCATGTTGAGCAATTGATGTAATTGAGCATAATTATGAGTATATCTAGGTATGATCATGTATATAGGCATCACGTCCGAGACAAGTAGACCGACTCCTGCCTGCATCTACTACTATTACTCCACTCATCGACCGCTATCTAGCATGCATCTAGAGTATTAAGTTAAAAATAGAGTAACGCCTTAAGCAAGATGACATGATGTAGAAGGATAAATTCATGAAATATGATAAAAAAAACCATCTTGTTATCCTCGATGGCAACAATACAATACGTGCCTTGCAACCCTTTCTGTCACTGGGTAAGGACACCGCAAGATTGAACCCAAAGCTAAGCACTTCTCCCATTGCAAGAACTACCAATCTAGTTGGCCAAACCAAAACGGATAATTCAAGAGACTTGCAAAGATAACCAATTACACATAAAAGAATTCAGAGAAGATTCAAATATTATTCATAGATAATCTGGATCATAAACCCACAATTCATCGGTCTCAACAAACACACGCAAAAAGAAGATTACATCGAATAGATCTCCACGAGAGAGGGGGAGAACATTGTATTGAGATCCAAAAAGAGAGAAGAAGCCATCTAGCTACTAGCTATGGACCCGAAGGTCTGAAGTAAACTACTCACACTTCATCGGAGGGGCTGCGGTGATGATGTAGAAGCCCTCCATGGTGGATGCCCCCTCCGGCGGAGCTCCGGAACAGGCCCCAAGATGGGATCTCGTGGATACAGGAAGTTGCGGCGGTGGAATTAGGTTTTTGGCTCCTGTTCTGATCGTTTGGTGGTACGTACGCATATATAGGAGGAAGGAGTACGTCGGTGGAGCAACAGGGGGCCCACGAGGAGGGGGGCGCGCCCCCACCCTCGTGACCGCCTCCTTTGTTCCTTGGAGTAGGGTCCAAGTCTCCTGGATCACGTTCGGTGAGAAAATCACATTCCCGAAGGTTTCATTCTGTTTGGACTCCGTTTGATATTCCGTTTCTTCGAAACACCGAAATAGGCAAAAAAAACAGCAATTCTGGGCTGGGCCTCCGGTTAATAGGTTAGTCCCAAAAATAATATAAAAGTGGAAAATAAAGCCCAATATAGTCCAAAACAGTAGATAAAGTAGCATGGAGCAATCAAAAATTATAGATACGTTGGAGACGTATCAGATGTTTATGGGCTTTATTAAACACTTTTATATTACTTTTGGGACTAACATATTGACCAAGAGCCCAGTGCGAGTTCCTGTTTTTTTCCTTGTTTCAGTGTATCGAAGAAAAGGAATATCAAACAGAGTCGAAACGGAATGAAACCAACCGGAGAAGTTATTTCTGGAAGAAAGCTACCGGATAAACTTGGAGTGCACGTCAGGAAAGAAATGAGGGCGCCACGAGGTAGGGGGCGCGCCCTCCACCCTCGTGGGCCCCTCGTGGCTCCCCTGACGTACTTCTTCCTCCTATATATACCCATATACCCTAAAACGATCGGGGAACAGACTAGATCCGGAGTTCTGCCGCCAAGAAACCTCTCAGAGCCACCAAAAGTCAATCGGGACCTGTTCAAGACCACTGCCGGAGGGGGAACCCTCACCGGTGGCCATCTTCATCATCCGGCGATCTCCATGACGAGGAGGGAGTAGTTCACCCTCGGGGCTGAGGGTATGTACCAGTAGCTATGTGTTTGATCTCTCTCTCTCTCTCTCGTGTTCTTGATTTGGCACGATCTTGATGTATCACGAGCTTTGCTATTATAGTTGGATCTTATGTTTATTCTCCCCCTCTACTCTCTTGTAATGGATTGAGTTTTCCCTTTGAAGTAATCTTATCGGATTGAGTCTTTAATGACTTGAGAACACTTGATGTATGTCTTGCCGTGCGTATCTGTGGTGACAATGGGATATCACGTGATTCACTTGATGTATGTCTTGGTGATCAACTTGCGGGTTCCGCCCATGAACTTATTCATAGGGGTTGGCACACGTTTTCGTCTTGATTCTCCGGTAGAAACTTTGCGGCACTCTTGAGGTTCTATGTGTTGGTTGAATAGATGAATCTGAGATAGTGTGATGCATATCGTATAATCATACCCACGGATACTTGAGGTGAAATTGGAGTATCTAGGTGACATTAGGGTTTTTGTTGATTGGTGTCTTAAGGTGTTATTCTAGTACGAACTCTAGGGCTGTTTGTGACACTTATAGGAATAGCCCAACGGATTGATTGGAAAGAATAACTTTGAGGTGGTTTCGTACCCTACCATAATCTCTTCGTTTGTTCTCTACTATTAGTGACTTTGGAGTGACTCTTTGTTGCATGTTGAGGGATAGTTATATGATCCAATTATATTATTATTGTTGAGAGAACTTGCACTAGTGAAAGTATGAACCCTAGGCCTTGTTTCCTAGCATTGCAATACCGTTTACGCTCACTTTTATCATTAGTTACCTTGCTGTTTTTATATTTTCAGATTACAAAAACTTATATATACCATCCATACTGCACTTGTATCACCATCTCTTCGCCGAACTAGTGCACCTATACAATTTACCATTGGATTGGGTGTGTTGGGGACACAAGAGACTCTTTGTTATTTGGTTGCAGGGTTGTTTGAGAGAGACCATCTTCATCCTACGCCTCCCACGGATTGATAAACCTTAGGTCATCCACTTGAGGGAAATTTGCTACTGTCCTACAAACCTCTGCACTTGGAGGCCCAACAACGTCTACAAGCAGAAGGTTGTGTAGTAGACATCAAGCAGTTTCTGGCGCCGTTGCCGGGGAGGTGAGTGCTTGAAGGTATATCTTTAGATCTTGCAATCGAATCTTTTTATTTCTTGTTTTATCACTAGTTTAGTTTATAAAAGAAAACTATAAAAAAATGGAATTGAGTTTACCTCATACGCTTCATCTTTTTAATATCTTTCGTGAGTATGATGGGAAGGAAAATTGTGCCAAGATGTTAGAAGAAGAATGCATTAAAATGTTTGGCACTAAATCTTTGAATGATGAGCATGATTGCAATGTTGTTAGTATGAACTCCTTGAATATCCATAATACTAATAATTATTGCACTAGTTATGATGAAAATGTCTCCTATAAACATGTCATTTTTTGCGGAGTACATTGGGTTTGCAAGTACACACCAAATAGAGAAGATAGATATTGCAAGAGGCATAAGCATTTAGAAACTAAATTATTGCAAGAAAGTCTTGATGTTTGTGCTGAAAAATTCAATATTTTTCGCGAACCTTGTGAACTTTGCAATGAACATGGTCATTTAAATCTCCAATGCAAATTGTTTCATGACCAAATCATGTCCAAAACTTGTGATAATTTGATTACCCTTGAGCATCATAAAGAGCTTAGTCTTCTTTTGGGGTATGAGGAAATGGAACGTATAACTGAGGGTATTCCAAAGTTTAATCTTGATAGATTTCTTGATTTTGATCTAGAGAAGATTTATATGTATTGTGCGGTGAATTGCATTGAAAATCCTTATATTGCCAATTACATAAAGAAAAGAAAACAAATAGAAGATGAAGAGAATACTAACGAAAGGGAAGAGACTTCCCAATATTCTCCTATTATTTCTTATGATGAATCAGGTAACGAGGAGGAGTCTTCTATTCAACCAATCTCATTAATAAGGAGCTCCAAAAAGAGGATTGAACCCACACATGAGGTGAAGAAGAAGAAAAGAAAAAGGAAGAGAGGTAAAAAGGTATCTCCCCCAAATAATGTTGCTCCCATTATTGTTGTTCCTCGTGAAAATGAAGATGATGCACTTGATGATGATCTCATTATGCCTATTGCTTGTTGTGATGATTATGATTGGGAAGATAATAATACTTCTTATGATCTTGAAAATCTTTTTGGCACTTGCTTGGAAGAATATGATAATTTCTATACTATTGGTGCTATCCATACTATTAATGATGAGAGTGATTATGCTTATGATATGAAAAGGCCCAAGCTTGGGGATGCTATGTTTGATGAAGATGATGTTTTTAAGAATATATTTGCTGCAATTAATGTTTGTCAAAAGCTTGGGATGCTATGTTTAATAATGATGATATTTTTAGCCTCCCAAGTTTTGATATGCAAAGTTGTTATGATGATAGCATGCCTTTTACCTATGATGATTATATTGATGAAAGTGGGTTTGGAAGAGTGTCAACTTTAGGAAGTAATGATCCCACTATTTTGGAGGATGTTGAATCTTATAATGTTTATGAAAGTGGATTTGGATAGGTCATGACTTTATTTAGTGATGTATCCACTATCTTGGAAGAGGTTTCAATCGATTATGATGAGAACAAAGTTGCTACTTATGATGATTGTTGTGATGAAACTTATGCTATAAAAAGTAGTGATGATTATATTTATAAAACTTGTCATGATTATGATTACCCTTTTTCTGAACATTACTCATTTAATGTGGAAACAATTTATAGTATTCAAGTCTCTTATGATACTCCCACTATTCCGAATGAGAAGATTTTTTCTTATGTGGAGAGTAGTAAATTTTCTATGCTTGTAGATCATGAAAAGAATGCTTTAGGTGCTGTTTATATTGTTGAATTCATTCATGATGCTACTGAAAACTATTATGAGGGAAGAACATATGCTTGTAGGAATTGCAATAATATCAAGTTTTCTCTCTATGTGCTTAAAGTTTTGAAGTTATGCTTGTTTTACCTTCCTATGCAAGTTGATTCTTGTTCCCATAAGTTGTTTGCTCAAAAAATCCCTATGCATAGGAAGTGGTTAGTCTTAAATGTGCTAGTCATATTCTTCATGATGCTCTCTTCATGTTTCAATTCTTATCTTTTATGTGAGCGTCATTGAAATCATCATGCCTAGCTAGGGGCATTAAACGTTAGCGCTTGTTGGGAGGCAACCCAATTTTATTTTAGTTTCTTGATTTTTGGTTCTGTTTAGGAATAAATAATCCATCTAGATTCTGTTTAGATGTGGTTTTGTGTTTTAATTAGTGTTTGTGCGAAGTACAACCTTTGGGAAGACTTGGGTGAAGTCTTTATGATCATGTTGTAAAAAACATAAACTTTAGCGCTCACGAGATTAGCTTCAACTTTTTACTGGAGAGTGATATTTAGTTGATTCTTTTTGCATATGATTACTAGACAAATTCCTCATGTCCACCAGTTTATTTTAGAATTTTTGGAGTTCCAGAAGTTTGCGTTAGTTACAGATTACTACAGACTGTTCTGTTTTTGACAGATTCTGTTTTTCGTGTGTTGTTTGCTTATTTTGATGACTCTATGGCTAGTAAAATAGTTTATAAACCATAGAGAAGTTGGAATACAGTAGGTTTAACACCAATAAATAAAGAATGAGATCATTACAGTGCCTTAAAGTGGTGTTTTGTTTTCTTTCGCTAACGGAGCTTACGAGTTTTCTGTTAAGTTTTGTGTTGTTAAGTTTTCAAGTTTTGAGTAAAGATTCGATGGACTACGGAATAAGGAGTGGCAAGAGCCTAAGCTTGGGGATGCCCAAGGCACCCCAAGGTAATATTCAAGGACAACCAAGAGCCTAAGCTTGGGGATGCCCCGGATGGCATCCCCTCTTTCGTCTTCGTTCATCGGTAACTTTACTTGGAGCTATATTTTTATTCACCACATGATATGTGTTTTGCTTGGAGCGTCGTTTTATTTTCTTTAGCTTTGCTTGCTGTTTGAATAAAATACCAAGATCTGAAATTATTAAATGGTAGAGTCTTCACATAGTTGTATAATTATTCGACTACTCATTGATCTTCACTTATATCTTTCGGAGTAGTTTGTCATTTGCTCTAGTGCTTCACTTATATCTTTTAGAGCACGGTGGTGGATTTGTTTTATAGAAACTGTTGACCTCTCATGCTTCACTTATATTATTTTGAGAGTCTTAAATAGCATGGTAATTTTCTTAAATAATCCTAATATGCTAGGCATACACGATTTGTAAGAATTCTTATGAGTGTGTTGAATACTACGAGAAGTTTGATGCTTGATGATTGTTTTGAGATATGGAGGTAGTGATATTAAAGTTGTTCTAGTTGAGTAATTGTAAATTTGAGAAATTCTTGTGTTGAAGTTTGCAAGTCCCGTAGCATGCACGTATGGTAAACATTATGTAACAAATTTGAAACATGAGGTGTTCTTTGATTGTCCTCCTTACGAGTGGCGGTCGGGGACGAGCGATGATCTTTTCCTACCAATATATCCCCCTAGGAGCATGCGCGTAGTGCTTGGTTTTTGATGACTTGTAGATTTTTGCAATAAGTATGTGAGTTCTCTATGACTAAAGTTGAGTCCATGGATTATACGCACTCTCACCCTTCCATCATTGCTAGCCTCTTGATTGCAGTGCATTGCCCTTTCTCACATTGAGAGTTGGTGCAAACTTCGCGGTGCATCCAAACCCCGTGATATGATATGCTCTTTCACACATAAACCTCCTTATATCTTCCTCAAAACAGCCACCATATCTACCTATTATGGCATTTCCATAGCCATTCCGAGATATATTGCCATGCAACTTTCCATCATCCAGTTTATCATGACACATTCATCATTGTCATATTGCTAGCATGATCATGTAGTTGACATAGTATTTTTGGCAAAGCCACCGTTCATAATTCTTTCATACATGTCACTCTTGGTTCATTGCATATCCCGGTACACCGCCGGAGGCATTCATATAGAGTCATACTTTGTTCTAGTATCGAGTTGTAATCATTCAATTGTAAATAAATAGAAGTGTCATGATCATCATTTAATAGAGCGTTGTCCCAAAAAAAAGAAAAAAAGAGAAAGGCCAAATAAAAAAGAAGGCCCAAAAAAAGGGGCAATTCTACTATCCTTTTTTTCCGCACTTGTGCTTCAAAGTAGCACCATGTTCTTCATATAGAGAGTCTCTTGAGTTATCACTTTCATATACTAGTGGAAATTTTCATTATAGAACTTGGCTTGTATATTCCAACGATGGGCCTCCTCAAGTGCCCTAGGTCTTCGTGAGCAAGCAAGTTGGATGCACACCCACTTAGTTTCTTTTGTTGAGCTTTCATACATTTATAGCTCTAGTGCATCTGTTGCATGGCAATACCTACTCCTTGCATTAACATTAATCGATGGGCATCTCCATAGCTCATTGATTAGCCTCGTTGATTGATACTTTCTCCTTTTTTGTCTTCTCCACATAACCCCCATCATCATATTCTATTCCACCCATAGTGCTATGTCCATGGCTCACGCTCATATATTGTGTGAAAGTTTATAGGTTTGAGATTACTAAAGTATGAAACAATTGCTTGGCTTGTCATCGGGGTTGTGCATGATGAGAGCATTCTTGTGTGAAGAAAATGGAGCATGACTAAACTATATGATTTTGTAGGGATGAACTTTCTTTGGCCATGTTATTTTGAGAGGACATAATTGCTTAGTTAGTATGCTTGAAGTATTATTATTTTTATGTCAATATGAACTTTTATCTTGAATCTTTCGAATCTGAATATTCATACCACAAGTAAGAAGAATTACATTGAAACTATGCAAAGTAGCATTCCACATCAAAAATTCTGTTTTTATCATTTACCTACTCGAGGACGAGCATGAATTAAGCTTGGGGATGTTGATATGTCTCCAACGTATCTATAATTTTTGATTGTTTCATGCTATTATATTATGTGTTTTGGATGTTTATGGGCTTTATTAAACACTTTTATATTACTTTTGGGACTAACCTATAGACCCAGAGCCCAGTGCCAGTTCCTGTTTTTCCCCTTGTTTCAGTGTTTCCAAGAAAAGGAATATCAAACGGAGTCGAAACGGAATGAAACCAACTGGAGAATTTATTTTTGGAAGGAAAGCTACCGGATAAATTTGGAGTGCACGTCAGGAAAGAAACGAGGGAGCCATCGTTGGGGAACTTAGTAATTTCAAAAAAAAATCCTACGCACACGCAAGATCATGGTGATGCATAGCAACGAGAGGGGAGAGTGTTGTCCACGTACCCTCGTAGACCGAAAGAGAAAGCGCTATAACAACGCGATTGATGTAGTCGTACGTCTTCACGGCCCGACCGATCAAGCACCGAAACTACGGCACCTCCGAGTTTTAGCATACGTTCAGCTCGATGACGATCCCTGGACTCCGATCCAGCAAAGTGTCGGGGATGAGTTCCGTCAGCACGACGGCGTGGTGACGATCTTGATGTTCTACTGTCGCAGAGCTTCGCCTAAGCACCGCTACAATATTATCGAGGAGAAGTATGGTGGAGAGGGGCACCACACACGGCTAAGAGATCTCAAGGATTAATTGTTGTCTCTGCGGTGCCCCCTGCCCCCGTATATAAAGGAGCAAGGAGGGAGGCGGCCGGCCTAGGAGGAGGGCGCGCCAAGGGGGGAGTCCTACTCCCACCGGGAGTAGGACTCCTCCTTTCCTTTTGGGAGTAGGAGAAGGGAAGGGAGAAGGAGAAGGAAGGAAGGGGGTGCCCCCCCTCCCTAGTCCAATTCGGACTAGTCCATGGGGAGGGGTGTGGCCACCCTTTGGGGCCTTTCTCTCCTTTCCCGTATGGCCCATTAAGGCCCAATACGAATTCCCGTAACTCTCTGGTACTCCGAAAAATACCCGAATCACTCGGAACCTTTCCGATGTCCGAATATAGTCATCAAATATATCGATCTTTACGTCTCGACCATTTCGAGACTCCTCATCATGTCCCCGATCTCATCCGGGACTCCGAACTCCTTCGTTACATAAAAACTCATAAACTCGTAATAAAACTGTCATCGAAACCTTAAGCGTGCAGACCTTACGGGTTCGAGAACTATGTAGACATGACCGAAACATGTTTCCGGTCAATAACCAATAGCGGAACCTGGATGCTCATATTGGCTCCCATATATTCTACGAAAATCTTTATCGGTCAAACCGCATAACAACATATGTTGTTCCCTTTGTCATCGGTATGTTACTTGCCCGAGATTCGATCGTCGGTATCCCAATACCTAGTTCAATCTCGTTACTGGCAAGTCTCTTTACTCGTTATGTAATGCATCATTCCGTAACTAACTCATTAGCTACATTGCTTGCAAGGCTTATAGTGATGTGCATTACCGAGAGGGCCAAGAGATACCTCTCCGACAATCGGAGTGACAAATCCTAATCTCAAAATATGCCAACTCAACAAGTACCTTCGGAGACACCTGTGGAGCTCCTTTATAATCAGCCAGTTACGTTGTGACGTTTGGTAGCACACAAAGTGTTCCTCCGATAAACGGGAGTTGCATAATCTCATAGTCATAGGAACATGTATAAGTCATGAAGAAAGCAATATCAACATACTAAACGATCAAGTGCTAAGCTAACAGAATGGGTCAAGTCAATCACATCATTCCCCTAATGATGTGACCCCGTTAATCAAATGACAACTCATGTCCATGGTTAGGAAACTTAACCATCTTTGATTCACGAGCTAGTCAAGTAGAGGCATACTAGTGACACTATGTTTGTCTATGTATTCACACATGTATCAAGTTTCCGGTTAATACAATTCTAGCATGAATAATAAACATTTATCATGAAATAAGGAAATAAATAATAACTTTATTATTGCCTCTAGGGCATATTTCCTTCAGTCTCCCACTTGCACTAGAGTCAATAATCTAGTTCACATCGCCATGTGATTTAACACCAATATTCATATCAGTATATGATTAACACCCATAGTTCACATCCTCATGTGATCAACACCCAAAGGGTTTACTAGAGTCAATAACCTAGTTCACATCAATATGTGATTAACACCCAAAGAGTACTAAGGTGTGATCATGTTTTGCTTGTGAGATAAGTTTAGTCAACGGGTCTGTCACATTCAGAGCCATATGTATTTTGCAAATATTATGTGTCTACAATGCTCTGCACGGAGCTACTCTAGCTAATTGCTCCCACTTTCAATATGTATCCAGATTGAGACTTAGAGTCATCTGGATCGGTGTGAAAACTTGCGCCGATGTAACTCTTTACGACGGGCTCTTTTATCACTTCCATAATCGAGAAATATTTCCTTAGTCCTCACTAAGGATATTCTTCACCAATGTCCAGTGATCTACTCCTAGATCACTATTGTACTCCCTTGCCAAATTCAGAGCAAGGTATACAATAGGTCTGCTACATAGCATATCGTACTTTATAGAACCTATAACTGAGGCATAGGTTTCATTCTCTTTTCTATTTTCTGCCGTGGTCGGGATTTGAGTCTTACTCAATTTCACACCTTTGCAACACAAGCAAGAACTCTTTCTTTGACTGTTCCATTTTGAACTACTTCAAAAATCTTGACAAGGTATTTACTTCTTGAAAAACTTATCAAGCGTCTTGATCTATCTCAATAGATCTTGATGCTCAACATGTAAGTAGTTTTACTGAGGTCTTTCTTTTAAAGAACTCCTTTCAAATACTCATTTATGCTTTCCAGAAAAATTCTACATCATTTCCGATCAACAATATGTTACTCACATATATTTATCAGAAAGGCGGTAGTGCTCCCACTCACTTTATTGTAAATACAGGCTACACCACAAGTCTGTATAAAACTATATGCTTTGATCAACTTATTAAAGCGTATATTCCAACTCTGAGATGCTTGCACCAGTCCATAGATGGATCATTTGGAGCTTGCACATTTTGTTAGCACCTTTAGGATTGACAAAACCTTCGTTGCATCATATACAACTCTTCTTTAAGAAAACCATTAAGGAATGCAGTTTTGACATCCATTTGCTAGATTTCATAAAATGTGGCAATTGCTAACATGATTCGGACAGATTTAAGCATCGCTACAGTTGAGAAAATCTCATTGTAGTCAACACCTTGAACTTGTCGAAAACCTTTTTGTGACAAGTCGAGCTTTGTAGATAGTAACACTACTATCAGCGTCTGTCTTCCTCTTGAAGATCCATTTATACAATATGGCTTGCCGATCATTGGGCAACTCCACCAAAGTCCACACTTTGTTCTCATACATGGATCCCATCTCAGATTTCATGGCCTTAAGCCATTTCGCGGAATCTGGGCTCATCATCGCTTCCTCATAGTTCGTGAGGTTCATCATGGTCTAGTAACATGACTTCCGTAATAGGATTACCGTACCACTCACAGTGCGGACTGTACTGGAAGACCTACAAGGTTTTGTAGTAACTTAATCTAAAGTTTCATGATCATCATCATTAGCTTCCTCACTAATTGGTGTAGGAATCATCGAACTGATTTACATGATGAACTACTTTCTAATTCGGGAGAAGGTACAAATTACCTTATCAAGCTCTACTTTCCTCCCACTCACTTCTTTCGAGAGAAACTCCTTCTCTAAAAAGGATCCATTCTTAGCAACGAATGTTTTGCCTTCAGATCTGTGATAGAAGGTGTACCCAACAGTTTCCTTTGGGTATTCTATGAAGACGCACTTCTCCGATGTGGGTTCGAGCTTATCAGGTTGAAAACCTTTTCACATAAGCATCGCAACTCCAAACTTTAAGAAACGACAGCTTAGGTTTATTGCTAAACCATAGTTCATACGGTGTCGTCTCAACGGATTTAGATGGTGCCCTATTAAAGTGAATGCAGCTATCTCTAATGCATAACCCCAAAACGATAGTGGTAAATCGGTAAGATACATCATAGATCACACCATATCCAATAAAGTGCGGTTACAACGTTCGGACACACCATTATGTTGTGGTGTTCCATGTGGCGTGAGCTGTGAAACTATTCCACATTGTTTAAAAATGAAGGCCAAACTCGTAACTCAAATATTCTTTTCTACGACCAGATTGTAGAAACTTTATTTTCTTGTTACGATGATTCTCCTCTTCACTCTGAAATTCTTCGAACTTTTCAAATGTTTCAGACTTGTGCTTCATTAAGTAGATATACGCATATCTGCTCAAATCATTTGTGAAGGTCAGAAAATAACAATACCCGCCACGAGCATCAACACTCATTGGACCGCATACATCGGTATGTATTATTTCCAACAAGTTGGTAGCTCGTTCCATTGTTCCGGAGAATGGAGTTTTAGTCATCTTGCCCAAAAGGCACGGTTCGCAAGCATCAAATGATTCATAACCAAGTGATTCCGAAAATCCATCTTTATGGAGTTTCTTCATGCGCTTTTACATCGATATGACCCAAAGCAGCGGTGCCCCAAATAAATTGCACTATCATTATTAACTTTGCATCGTTTGGCATCAACATTATGAATATGTGTATCACTATGATCAAGATTCAATAAACCATCACCATTGGGTGTATGACCATAGAAGGTTTTATTCATGTAAACAGAATAACAATTTATTCTCTATCTTAGATGAATAATCGTATCGCAATAAACATGATCTTATCATATTTATGCTCAACGCAAACACCAAATAACATTTATTTAGGTTTATCACTAATCTCGAAAATATAGGGAGTGTGTGATGATGATCATATCAATCTTGGAACTACTTCCAACACTCATCGTCACTTCCCCCTCAACTAGTTTCGCTTATTCTCAGAACTCCTGCTTCGAGTTACTAATCTTAGCAACCGAACAAGTATCAAATAATCAGGGGCTACTATAAACACTAGTAAGGCAAACATCAATAACCTGTATATCAAATATACCCTTGTTCACTTTGCCATCCTTCTTATCCACCAAATATTCAGGGTATTTCCGCCTTCCAAAGCGACCATTTCCTTTGCGGTGTAAGCACTCGGTTTCGTGCTTTGGTCCAGCTTTGGGCTTCTTCAAGGAGTGACAACTTGTTTGTCATTCTACTTGAAGTTCCCTTTCTTTCCCTTTGCCCTTTTCTTGAAACTAGTGGTCTTGTCAATCATCAACACTTGATGCTCTTTCTTGATTTCTACCTTCGTCGATTTCAACATCATGAAGAGCTTGGGAATCGTTTTCGTCATCCCTTGCATACTATAGTTCATCATGAAGTTCTAGTAACTTGGTGATGGTGACTAGAGAACTCTGTCAATCACTATCTTATCTGGAAGATTAACTCCCACTTGATTCAAGCGATTGTAGTACCTGCATAATCTGAGCACATGCTCACTAGTTGAGCGATTCTCCTCCATCTTTTAGCTATAGAACTTGTTGGAGATTTCCTATCTCTCAACTCGGGTATTTGCTTGAAATATTAACTTCAATTCCTGGAACATCTCGTATGGTCCATGACGTTCAAAACGTCTTTGAAGTCCCGATTCTAAGCCGTTAAGCATGGTGTACTAAACTATAAAGTAGTCATCATATTGAGCTAGCCAAACGTTCATAACGTCTGCATCTGCTCCTGCAATAGGTCTGTCACCTAGCAGTGCATTAAGGACATAATTCTTCTGTGTAGCAATGAGGATAAACCTCAGACCACTGATCCAATCCGCATCATTGCTACTAACATCTTTCAACACAATTTTCTCTAGGAACATAACAAAATAAAAATATGAAAGCAACAACGCGAGCTATTGATCTACAACATAATTTGCAAAATACTACCAGGACTAAGTTCATGATAAGTTTAAGTTCAATTAATCATATTACTTAAGAACTCCCACTTGGACAGACATCTCTCTAGTCATCTAAGTGATCACGTGATCCAAATCAACTAAACCATGTCCGATCATCACGTGAGATGGAGTAGTTTTCAATGGTGAACATCACTATGTTGATCATATCTACTATATGATTCACGCCGACCTTTCGGTCTCCGTGTTCCGAGGCCATATCTGTATATGCTAGGCTCGTCAAGTTTAACCTGAGTATTCCGCGTGTGCAACTATTTTGCACCCGTTGTATTTGAACGTAGAGCCTATCACACCCACTCATCACATGGTGTCTCAGCACGAAGAACTTTCGCAACGGTGCATACTCAGGGAGAACACTTGTTGATAATTAGTGAGAGATCATCTTATGATGCTACCGTCAATCAAAGCAAAATAAGATGCATAAAGGATAAACATCACATGCAATCAATATAAGTGATATGATATGGCCATCATCTTCTTGTGCTTGTGATCTCCATCTCCGAAGCACCGTCATGATCACCATCGCGTCACCGGCGCGACACCTTGATCTCCATCGTAGCATCGTTGTCGTCTCGCCACCTATTGCTTTTACGACTATCGCTACTGCTTAGTGATAAAGTAAAGCAATTACAGGGCGCTTGCATTTCATACAATAAAGCGACAACCATATGGCTCCTGCCAGTTGCCGATAACTCGGTTACAAAACATGATCATCTCATACAATAAAATATAGCATCACGTCTTGACCATATCATATCACAACATGCCCTGCAGAAACAAGTTAGACGTCCTCTACTTTGTTGTTGCAAGTTTTACGTGGCTGCTACGGGCTTAGCAAGAACCATTCTTACCTACGCATCAAAACCACAACGATAGTTCGTCAAGTTAGTGTTGTTTTAACCTTCGCAAGGACCGGGCATAGCCACACTCGGTTCAACTAAAGTTGGAGAAACTGACACCCGCTAGCCACCTCTGTGCAAAGCACGTCGGGAGAACCGGTCTCGCGTAAGCGTATGCGTAATGTCGGTCCGGGCCGCTTCATCCAACAATACCGTCGAACCAAAGTATGACATGCTGGTAAGCAGTATGACTTGTATCGCCCACAACTCACTTGTGTTCTACTCATGCATATAACATCTACGCATAAAACCAGGCTCGGATGCCCTTTGTTGGGGAACGTAGTAATTTCAAAAATTCCCTACGCACACGCAAGATCATGGTGATGCATAGCAACGAGAGGGGAGAGTGTTGTCCACGTACCCTCGTAGACCAAAAGCGGAAGCGTTATAACAACGCGGTTGATGTAGTCGTACGTCTTCACGGCCCGACCGATCAAGCACCGAAACTATGGCACCTCCAAATTTTAGCACACGCTCAGCTCGATGATGATCCCCGGACTCTGATCCAGCAAAGTGTCGGGGATGAGTTCCGTCAGCACGACGGCGTGGTGACGATCTTGATGTTCTACCGTCGCAGGGCTTCGCCTAAGCACCGCTATAATATTATCGAGGAGAACTATGGTGGAGGGGGGCACCGCACACGGCTAAGAGATCTCAAGGATTAATTGTTGTCTCCAGGGTGCCCCCTGCCCCCGTATATAAAGGAGCAAGGGGGGAGGCGGCCGGCCTAGGAGGAGGGCGCGCCAAAGGGGGAGTCCTACTCCCACCGGGAGTAGGACTCCTCCTTTCCTTGTGGGAGTAGGAGAAGGAAGGGAGAAGGAGAAGGAAGGAAGGGGTGCCCCCCCTCCCTAGTCCAATTCGGACTAGTCCATGGGGAGGGGTGCAGCCACCCTTTAGGGCCTTTCTCTCCTTTCCTGTATGGCCCAATACGAATTCCCGTAACTCTCCGGTACTCCGAAAAATACCCGAATCACTCGGAACCTTTCCGATGTCCGAATATAGTCGTCCAATATATCGATCTTTACGTCTCGACCATTTCGAGACTCCTCATCATGTCTCCGATCTCATCCGGGACTCCGAACTCCTTAGGTACATCAAAACTCATAAACTCATAATAAAACTGTCATCGAAACCTTAAGCGTGCGGACCCTACGGGTTCGAGAACTATGTAGACATGACTGAAACATGTTTCCGGTCAATAACCAATAGCGGAACCTGGATGCTCATATTGGCTCCCACATATTCTACGAAGATCTTTATCGGTCAAACCGCATAACAACATACGTTGTTCCCTTTGTCATCGGTATGTTACTAGCCCGAGATTCGATCGTCATTATCCCAATACCTAGTTCAATCTCGTTACCGGCAAGTCTCTTTACTCGTTATGTAATGCATCATTCTGTAACTAACTCATTAGCTACATTGCTTGCAAGGCTTGTAGTGATGTGCATTACCGAGAGGGCCCAAAGATACCTCTCCGACAATCGGAGTGACAAATCCTAATCTTGAAATACGCCAACTCAACATGTACCTTCGGAGACACCTGTAGAGCTCCTTTATAATCACCCAGATTACGTTGTGACGCTTGGTAGCACACAAAGTGTTCCTCCGTGGCAGGAGTTGCATAATCTCATAGTCATAGGAACATGTATTAGTCATGAAGAAAGCAATAGCAACATACTAAACGATCAAGTGCTAAGCTAACGGAATGAGTCAAGTCAATCACATCATTCTCCTAATGATGTGACCCCGTTAATCAAATGAAAACTCATGTCCATGGCTAGGAAACTTAACCATCTTTGATTCACGACCTAGTCAAGTAGAGGCATACTAGTGACACTATGTTTGTCTATGTATTCACACATGTATCAAGTTTCTGGTTAATACAATTCTTGCATGAATAATAAACATTTATCATGAAATAAGGAAATAAATAATAACTTTATTATTGCCTCTAGGGCATATTTCCTTCAGCCATGAGGTAGGGGGCGCGCCCTCCACCCTCGTGGGCCCCTCGTGGCTCCCCTGACGTACTTCTTCCTCCTATATATACCCTTATACCCTAAAACGATCGGGACACAGAATAGATCTGGAGTTCCATTGCCACAAGCCTCTGTAGCCACCAAAAGTCAATCGGGACCCTGTTCCGGCACCCTGGCGGAGGGGGGAACCCTCACCGATGGCCATCTTCATCATACCGGCGATCTCCATGACGAGGAGGCAGTAGTTCACCCTCGGGGCTGAGGGTATGTACCAGTAGCTATGTGTTTGATCTCTCTCTCTCTCTCTCTCTCTCTATCGAGTTCTTGATATGTAACGATCATTATGTATAGAGAGCTTAGCTATTATATTAGGATCTTATGTTTATTCTCCCCATCTTCTCTCTTGTAATGGATTGAGTTTTCCCTTTGAAGTAATCTTATCGGATTGAGTCTTTAATGACTTGAGAACACTTGATGTATGTCTTGCCATGCGTATCTGTGGTGACAATGGGATATCACATGATTCACTTGATGCATGTCTTGGTGATCAACTTCGTGTTCCGCCCATGAACTTATGCATAGTGGTTGGCACACGTTTTCGTCTTGATTCTCCGGTAGAAACTTTGGGGCACTCTTTGAGGTTTTATGTGTTGGTTGAATAGATGAATCTGAGATTGTGTGATGCATATCGTAAAATCATACCCACGGATACTTGAGGTGACATTGGAGTATCTAGGTGACATTAGGGTTTTGGTTGATTTGTTTCTTGAGGTGTTATTCTAGTACGAATTCTAGGGCTGTTTGTGACACTTATAGGAATAGCCCAATGGATTGATTGGAAAGAATAACTTTGAGGTGGTTTCATACCCTACCATAATCTCTTCGTTTGTTCTCCGCTATTAGTGACTTTGGAGTGACTCTTTGTTGCATGTTGAGGGATAGTTATATGATCCAATTATGTTATTATTGTTGAGAGAACTTGCACTAGTGAAAGTATGAACCCTAGGCCTTGTTTCCTAGCATTGCAATACCGTTTACGCTCACTTTTATCATTAGTTACCTTGCTGTTTTTATATTTTCAGATTACAAAAACTTACATCTACCATCCATACTGCACTTGTATCACCATCTCTTCGCCGAACTAGTGCACCTATACAATTTACCATTGTATTGGTGTGTTGGGGACACAAGAGACTCTTTGGTATTTGGTTGCAGGGTTGTTTGAGAGAGACCATCTTCATCCTACGCCTCTGAAAGGGATCGAGAAGAGGTGTCTAGAGGCGGGGTGATTAGACACTAAGTACCAAAGTTGCAGTTTTTGACTTCTTTAGGTTGGAGTGGAGTTTAGGCACGATTTTAATAACATAATACATAGCAAGCAAGCATGCAAAGAGTATATGAGCAGCGGAAAGTAAAGCATGCAACTTGCAAGAATGTAAAGGGAAGGGTTTGGAGGATTCAAGCGCAATTGGAGACACGGATGTTTTTGTCGTGGTTACGATAGGTGGTGCTATCGTACATCCACGTTGATGGAGACTTCAACCCACGAAGCGTAACGGTTGCGCGAGTCCACGAAGGGCTCCACCCACAAAGGGTCCACGAAGAAGCAACCTTGTCTATCCCACCATGGCCGTCGCCCACGAAGGACTTGCCTCACTAGCGGTAGATCTTCACGAAGTAGGCAATCTCCTTGCCCTTACAAACTCCTTGGTTCAACTCCACAATCTTGTTGGAGGCTCCCAAGTGACACCTAGCCAATCTAGGAGACACCACTCTCCAAGAAGTAACAAATGGTGTGTTGATGATGAACTCCTTGCTCTTGTGCTTCAAATGATAGTCTCCCCAACACTCAACTCTCTCTCACAGGATTTGGATTTGGTGGAAAGAATATTTGAGTGGAAAGCAACTTGGGGAAGGCTAGAGATCAAGATTCATATGGTAGGAATGGAATATCTTGGCCTCAACACATGAGTAGGTAGTTCTCTCTCAGAAATAGGATGCTGGAAGTGTAGGCTTGTTCTGATGGCTCTCTCCATGAATGAAGAGGAGGTGGAGGGGTATATATAGCCTCCACACAAAATCTAACTGTTACACACAATTTACCAAACTCGGTGGGACCGAATCAACAAACTCGGTCTGACCGATTTTAGCAAATCTAGTGACCATTAGGATTTTCGGTGGGACCGACATGCAACTCGGTAGGACCGATATGGTTAGGGTTAGGGCATAACGTAATCTCAGTGAGACCGATTACACAAACTCGGAGAGATCGATCTTGGTAATAAGCTAACCAGAGAGTTTGTCAGGCAAACTCGGTGAGACCGATTACACAAACTCGGTGGGACCGATTTTGGTAATAAGCTAACCAGAAAGTTTGCATTGTAATCTCGGTAGTACCGATTGCTCAAACTCGATGAGACCGATTTTGGTAATGGACATACACAGAGATTATAATCCCATCTCGGTGATACGAGATCCCTATCGGTGAGACCGATTTGCCTAGGGTTTGTGGCGATGGCTATGACATCCGAACTTCGGTGGCGCGGATAGAAAGAATCGGTGGGGCGAGTTTGACTTTGGGTTTAGGACATATGTGGATGTGAGAAAGTAGGCGAGGGTTTTTGGAGCATATCACTAAGCATCATGGAGCAAGAAACTCATTAAGCAACACCTCATCCCTCCTTGATAGTATTGGCTTTTCCTATAGACTCAATGTGATCTTGGATCACTAAAATGTAAAGTGCAGAGTCTTGAGTTTTTGAGCTTGAGCCAATCCTTTTATCCTTAGCATCTTGAAGTGGTTCCACATCCTCTAGTCCATGCCACTCCATTGTTGAACTTGTCTGAAACATACTAGATAACAGTATTAGTCCAACAAGAGATATGTTGACATTAATTACCAACCCACCCAGGGAGCACTTGTGCTTTCAATCTCCCCCTTTTTGGTAATTGATGGCAACATACATCAAAGCTTTAGATAAAGATATAGAGAATAGCAAGTAAAGCTTTGGAAAGACATGTAACATGTATAGGCTCCCCCTACATGTATGCAATCATGTGAATATGGAATATAGAAGCATGTGAATGCATGAACATGACAGAGTAAGCAATGTGGTACATGTATCTTGGCTATATGCATCAGAGCAAAAGATAGTAATAGATGTGTATGTGGGAAATGTACCTTCATGCTCATGAGTCCTTCTTGCAAACAATATGTACATCAGCAAGAATTTCTCATACACATGACTATGATGCATATACTTACCTTGTGGTCTTGAGTTGGCTTAGGATGGAATGAACCTGCGTAAACAAGGTTAGATAACACAGATACACTTACTAGCCAGAGCAAACAGAAGAAACCACAAGAATACCAAGACTGGGATGACATGTAGAGAGTGAGTACTAAGTACCACATTTAATATTGACATGTCCCCAAAGGTAAAGATGTGCAAAGAATTTCAATCATTTCTTTCCCTTAGATGTCTTGCTCCCCCTGAATCTAGCACGGGATATTGGGAGAAGATAGGGAACAGAAAACCAGAGCAAAAAGCAAAATCAGAGCTCAAGGAGATAAATAAACAGAGCTAATGCAAATAAGCACATATGAACATGTCTTTCTTTCCCCTCAAGAAGACATGTGGCATCTCTCCTCTTGAACATCAAGCATCTGGGGTCCTTGAGAATTACTCTCTGTTTGAGTATTCTCTCCCCACAGATCTCTCTCTCCCCTATGGAGGTGATACTCTCTCCCTTTGGAAGTGATAAGTTTTGATGGGATCTCTCTAAGTGATAAGCTTTGATGTGATCTCTCTCTCCCCCTTTGACATCAATTTCCAAGAAGGGCCTTCTGGAATTTTTGTGAATGGGTTTGGTCCTTGAGTCACAACACAAAGCACTGGATAAAAATGTGATGCTTGTAGAGGACAAGATTCATTGAGTGGAGCTGGATCAAAAGTAAAACAGAAACAAGTGGCAGAATGTTTTTCCTGTAGTGAAATCGGTGGCACCGAGTGGTTTGCTTCGGTTGCACCGAAAGGATTCGGTTGGACCGAAAACATAAACCGGTGAGACCGAGTGCATTGCAGAGAAAAACTTTGTCACCTCAGCTCACTAGACAAGTAAGATCTCACAAGGATTTGCAAGGAATTAACTAAAAGATTTGCAATGAATTGGATGCAGGGAATGCAGAACAGATAGAAAAGAAGGAAAAATAAAAGAAAATAAATCTAGATGAAGTTTTTTTTTTGAAAGGGGAAACAAATATGCATGAGACAAATGCAAAAGAAAACACAAGAGAACTTCATCTAGAATTGGGCGGTGACAAAGTCACCTATGTTAGAGTATATTGACTTAGGAGTCAAGTGAGGTCACTTGATCATAGGTCATACTCATCGCTTAAGCTCAAAATGGGGTTACCATTTTCATTTAAGCATCTTGATGTATTCACATCTTGTCGAGTTGCTTTGACTCATGTCTTGGAGTAAAGCTTCTCTAAGATGGAATAACATACCTTGGGTGGTGGTGTTGATCGTGATCATGTAGTTGAACTTGTGTGGGTTGATCAAGGTTGATGTAGCTCATCAAGAGTTGGGAGCACCACTTGGAATTTGAGTTCATCTACCTACATGGGTTAGTTCTTGCAGAGAAGAGCACTTGTGTATCCAAAATGACAATCATGAAACAACATAGAATTTGTCAAAGGATATGTTCGAATGGTTTCGTGCTTCCTTGTCTTCATCCACCATTGTGTAGAGACTTGGTGATGTAGAGATTGCTCAAGATGTGAGTGAGTTGCAATCTCATAGACTTAGATTCACCCAAGTACCTACAAGGGTTAGATAACATGCAAGCTGCAAATATATCCAAGACATAAGATTATCATCATAAGAGACATATCAAGGATTAGTCATAAGCTCATGTCTTGCATGTATCCAATAGATTTCCTACTCCAAGTTTGAAGCATCAATAATGTTCAATTCACCTCTTAACCTGCAAAACACTTTCTCATCAAGTGGTTTAGTGAATATATCCGCTAATTGCTTTTCGGTGTGAACATGCTTAAGATTAATGTCACCCTTAGCAACATGATCTCAAATGAAATGATGACGAACTTCAATATGCTTAGTTCGAGAGTGTTGCACGGGATTGTGAGCAATCTTGATAGCACTTTTATTGTCACAAAGTAATGGAACATGTTTCACATATATCCCATAATCTTTAAGAGTTTGGGTCATCCAAATTAATTGAGCACAACATGAACCAGCGGCAATATATTCCGCTTCAAGTGGATAAGGATACCGTGTTTTGTTTCTTGGAAGACCAAGACACAAGAGATCTACCAAGAAATTGACAAGTACCCAAAGTGGACTTTCTATCAACCTTGTCTCCGGCATAGTCCGAGTCGGAGTAGCCAACAAGATCGAAAGAGGCCCTCTTAGGATACCAAATGCCAAAATATGGTGTATGAATTAAGTATCTCACTATCCTTTTCACGGCCTTAAGGTGACATTCTTTAGGAGCAGCTTGATATCGTGCACACATGCACACACATAGCATGATATCGGGACGTGAAGCACATAGATATAACAATGAACCAATCATAGAGCGATAAACCTTTTGATCGACCGGTTCACCATCTTTGGTCAAATCAAGATGTCCACTAGTAGGCATGGGTGTAGTCATACCTTTGCATTCTTGCATATTGAACTTCTTGAATAAGTCCTTGGTGTACTTCGTATGAGAGACAAAGGTTCCCTCCTTAGTTTGCTTGATTTGCAAACCAAGAAAGAATTTGAGTTCACTCATCATAGACATATCAAACTTCTCCGACATTAGCTTTCCAAACTTTTCACTAAAATGAGGGTTAGTAGAACCAAATATAATATCATCAACATAGATTTGGCACACAAATAGTTCTCCGTTAACCCTTTTAGTAAAAAGAGTAGAATCAATTTTTTCGTGTCGGTGTACTAGAGTAGGGGTACCCTAGTATCCCGAACTTGTGCACGGGCAGTTGCAGCCCTCCGCGGCAAGGCTTACCGGGTGACCGCCAAGGTCCTCCGTGGTTCCTTTGGAGCCATTCAAGAACAAAGTATTCAAGCCAAGGAGACAAGGCCCCGGCAAGAGGAGCTTGTCGGGAAGGCCACCCAAGGCACATAGGAGACAAGGCCTCGGCAAGAGGAGCTTGCCGGAAGGCCACCCTGTGCACTTACAAGACAAGGCCCGGCAAGAGGAGCTTGCGGGAAGGCCCGTGAGCGACAAGCTTCCGGGCGCGACAAGACAACAACCGCGGCAAGGCGCTTGTCATGCAGACCACCTCTCTCAGACCTACGCTCCAGCGCATCCACTAACGTGTCGCCTCAACCTTTCCAGCGCTGCGTGGCGAGAGGTCAGGCAGCCAGCGGTGCGAGGTGGCAAGCAGCGCTGACAAGATTGCCATCGTGGCGAACGGTGGCGCCCCTGACGGTCCCTGTTTGCACTGTTAGGGCGACTAGATGGGCATTTAATGCCTTTGTCCCCTGCCGTTAGGGTTAGGTATAGTACAATCGTATCGCATGCAAGTAGGTGTACCAACCACTATTTTTCCATTTGTACCCCGGTCTACGTTGCCACCTGTCGGAGCCCCTTGAGCATATAAAAGCAGGCCCATGCGTAACGTAGAGAGGGTTGGTCGATCAATTCCCTCCACGCTCAGTCTCGTTAGCAGCTCGTGTGTACTATAGCACTCAGCGCTCCTGAGCAAGAACGCAATACACCTAGACATGCAGCAGTAGGAGTGTTATCTCTCCGGAGAGCTCCGAAGCTGGGTAAACCTCTCGCGTGCTTCGCCTCGATCTGCTCTTCGTCGACCTCTGCTCCCGCCCGAATCGAAATGGGCTCGGTCCGCCGACCCATAGGTGTTCGTGGGCGAGATCAGCCTGCCCGACATCTTTGGCGCGCCGGTAGAAGGCGTCGAGGTTGTGTGAACCTGATCCGGCGTCCACGCGAGCTAGATCTTCATCATCTTCGCCAACATGCCACCGAAGAAGAAGGTTTTTGGCGAAGCCCCGTCGCTGCCGAACCCACCGCCACCGGAGCAAACAGGTGGTGGGGTAGACGCCCGGAAGAATGGACGGCGACGGGAGCTCACGGTGCTTCCAAGTCCAAGGACAAGGCTGCACAGACCTCGGCGTCCGTACATGCACCGCGCGCCCGTCTCAGAGGCGCGAGATCGACAGCGTCATGGCATTCACAATGCCATACGCCGTTGGATCGAGATCGAGCTGGAGGATCTCGGGATGCTCAAGACCAGCATGCACGCCAACATGTCGGGCGCTGAAGCGAGGCACGGTCGCCCGGACAGATATCGCTCCTTCTAACATAGTTAAAAGTCCGAGCATATCCGCTCCTCGCGCCGTTCGCCATCGCCACCCACCACTCCAGCGAAGCTTTGGCGAGAGCCCAACTGCTCCTGGATTACCCTCCAACGGCCGACAAGGTCGATGAATGGAGGGCCACCATACAAAGTCTCATCGGCTTCGCCAACGGCGACGCTTCGCGGCAACCGAGTGCATCGCTGCCGCGGCAGGACTGCCAAACACGAGCCGGTGGCGATAAGACTGCTGGGGGTGCAACCACCATGCACTCTCCGCCCCGAAGGCCAAGATCGTCGACTCGCCGGATCCACCTCGACAGCGACTCCACTGCGTCATCAGATCCGCGAGCTCATCGCGATCAGCGCCAAGTTCTTCACGAACGACAGCAAGAGGACGCTCGAACTCGCGCCAGCGCCAAGAGAAGCGCGACATCAATCCGACAAGCGGCTGGGCCCTCTGTCGACATGCACGCGCGCCGGAAGAACCAGGCTACTTGCCGTCAGACGCGGTAGGTTGCCCTGCGTTCACTCGTGAGCTGCGGCAAGTCCAAAGGCCAAAGAAAAAACTTCAAGCCGGACGTGCGTAGAAATGCACGACGGCAAGACGATCCGTCGGAGTTCCTCGAGATCTACACCATCGCGGTGCAAGCTGCGGGGCGAGATGACAAGATCCTTGCCAACTACTTCCGGTGCTCAAACCCAATGTCGATCCTGGCTCATGCACTTGCCGGACAACTCCATATCTTCTTGGGCAGATCTATGCCATCAGTTTGTCGGCGCCTTTACAGCGGCCACAAGCCCCATGGCCAAGAAAGCGACCTTCATCTGCTGCGCCCGGAAGGAAGGAGAGCCCTAACAAGTATATTCAAAGATTCAGCCGTGTACAAAGACAACATCCCAGATGTCCACCCTGCCGCGGTGATCAGCGCGTTCCATCAGAACCTGCGAAACCGCAGGATGCGGGAGGAGATGGCGATGTGCAAGATCAGTGACGTCAGTGAGCTTTATGCCCTGCCCGACAAGTGTGCACGTGCTGAAGAAGGGAGGAGACTCCCCGGAGAAAATACCGAAGTAGTAGGATCTGACAGTGAGGAGACAGCCCCGGCAAAGAAGAGCCGGCGGCGGGGAAACAGGAAAAAGAAAGGCATAGATGTGCTAGTTGTTGAGCAGTCCGGCAACGGAGGTGGCGCCAAGAACGCCAAGGCTAGTAGCTCCGGCAAGGAGGTTGCCGCTGGCACCAATCGCCTGTGGCAGCCGCCACGACAAGCGGTGACGGCTCCGGCAAGCAATACCGCAAGATCCACCGCACCAAGGGCCATGACCTCCAGAGCTGCAAGAAGGTCGAGCAGCTTGTCGAGCAAATGTAAAGCTGAATACGGCGACGCGACAAGGAGTAGGCACAGGATGGTGCTGGAGGACCCAGCAAGAAACATCCCGGCCGAGGAGGACGCCGCGGCAAGGCCAAGCAGCGGCAAGGAGACAGACCTCCCCGCGGCCGCGACAAGGACGAAGACGACTACGATGACGAAGACATGGATGATGACGAGGCCGATGAGCAGGAGTTCCAGAAAGCCACAGAGGTCCTGTGCGTTGATGGCGGTGCTTCTCTGCATACTTCACACCGCCAACTCAAGCAGTGGATGCGGGAAGTCAATGCAGCAGAACCATCCATCGAGTCACGCAGGCCTTTGAAATGGTCCAGCACGCCTATCATCTTTGATATTGAGGACCACCCTGATCGTAATCGCCGGTGCTTGCCGATGTTGGTTTCGCCAACTATCCGCAACCTCAAGGTCACCAAGATGTTAGTTGAAGGCAGGGCGGCTTGAATCTGATCTCCTCCGCGGTGCTCCGAAACTCCGGATCCTCGATGGCGAGCTCGAAGAGACCGCACTTTTCAAGGAATCAATCCGGGAAGGAGCAAGCCGAAGGGAAAGATCACGTTGCGGTGACATTTGGCAGCGAAGTTGAACTTCGTAACTGAGAGGGTCACTTTTGACGTTGTCGACTTTCCATTGCCTTACAATGGGATACTTGGTCGCCCAAAGACTCACCAAATTCATGGTGGCCTCTCACTATGCCTACAACATCTTTGAAGATGCCAGCCCGATAAGTGTCATCTCTGTCCTGGCGACAAGAAGGATGCTCTTGTCTGCCGACAAGATCTACCGGGAAGCAGAGCCATGACAGATTGCAAGCCACTTGTCACCGAAGCTCCGGGGAAGAAGAAGACCAAGTCCGGCAAGAGCTCGATGCCCACTCCGGCAAGCGAACCTCTTGAGTGCTGCGCTACCGTCGAGGACGCACCATCAAGCTCCACCGCAAGTGTAAGAAGACGATGACAGCTCCACCAGAGACCAAGAAGGTGTCCGCCAAGGAGGACGGCACCGTGGTACCTTCACCATCGCTGCCTCTCTCGACCCTAAATAGGAAGGCGCGCTATTGCTTTCCTGCGGCGAACGTCGATGTGTTTGCATGGCAACCGTCGACATCCCGGTGTTCCAGGAAAGTAATTGAGCACCATCTTGCCGCTTGTCCTCATGCGCGCGCCCGTCAAGCGTAAAGTCGAAGCAAGCGGTGGAGCGCCAAGAGTTCATCGCGGAAGAAATCAAGAAACCGGAAGCAGCGGGCCTTGTCGAGGAGTGCTCCATCCCACGTGGTTGGCCAATCCTAGTTGTATCAAGAAGGCTAACGGGAAATGGAGGCTTTGTATAGACTTTACCGATGTCAATAAAGCTTGTCCCAAAGACCCATTTCCTTGCCGCGCATCGACCAGATTGTTGACTCCAGCGGACGGATGTGATTTGCTTTCATTTCTGGATGCATATTCAGGATATCATCAGATCTTCATGGCGTAAGAGGATGAGGAGAAGACCGCATTCATCACCCCATGTGGCACATACTGTTTTGTACGGATGCCCTTCGGGTTAAAGAATGCTGGTTCAACATTTGCGAGAGTAGTTCATGACGCTTTTGAGCCGCAAATGCACAGAAATGTGGAAGCCTACATGGATGACATAGTGGTCAAAAGCAAGGACAAAGGCGACCCTAATTCAAGATTTAGATGAAACCTTTGCAAATCTGCGCAAGATCAACCTCGTGCTCAACCCGAGAAGTGCGTGTTTGGAGTCCCTTCCGCAAGCTTCTCGGGTTCTTCGTGTCTCGGGGAATTGAAGCCAATCCCGACAAGATCAAGGCCATTGAGCAGATTGAAGCACCAAAGCGCGTCAAGGATGTACGAAGGCTTGCCGGTTGCGAGCTGCTCTCAAAGAGGTTTATCTCTAGATCTGCTGAAGCGCTACCGCCATTTTTCAAAATCTTGAAAAGGCAGGACCGATGCAATGGACTCGAAGCGGAGGCAGCTGCAGACTTGAAGAGATACATCCTCCACTCCAACACTTGTCGCACCTAAGCCACAAGAGAAGTTGCTGCTATATATAGCAGCAACCAATCAAGTGGTTAGTGCTGCGTTAGTAGCGGAGAGGGAGGCAGATGATGAGCTAGCAACCATGGTAGACGCATCCAGCGACAAGCAGGGGGCTTCACCGGCAAGCTCTGGTCCCGACAAGGACGGGTCTGCGCAGACGCATGAGAAGATGCAGAAAAGGATGGTGCAGCGCCTAGTTTACTTTGTCAGTTCCCTTCTGCAGGGGGCTAGGTCAAGGTACTGCGGTGTGCGTAAATTGCTTTCGGCCTCCTCATGGCCTCAAGAAAGCTGCGCCATTACTTTCGTGCACATGAGATCACAATTGTCACTCGCTTTCCGCTGAAAAGGATACTGCAAAATCCGGAGGCAACAGGCAGGATTGTCGAGTGGGCACTAGAACTGTCAAGCTTTGGTCTTAAGTTTGAGAGCACTTCAACTATCCAAAGCAGAGCATTGGCGGAGTTCATAGCAGAATGGACACCAACACCAGATGAAGAAATTCCATAAACGAGCATCCCCGTCAAGGAAGCAAGCAAAGAGTGGCTGATGTACTTTGATGGTGCCTTCTCGCTGCAAGGCGCCGGTGCCGGCGTGCTGCTTGTCGCACCCACCGGAGAGCACCTCAAGTACGTAGTCCAGATGCACTTTCCCAAGGAGCAAGCAACAAACAATACTGCAGAGTATGAAGGTTTGCTTGCCGGTCTCAGGATCGCAGTAGACCTTGGGATCAAGAAGCTCATTGTCGTGGGTGACTCACGACTTGTTATCCGCCAAGTGAACAAGAATTATCGAGTCCGTTGATGGAAGCTTATGTTGATGAAGTGAGGAAGCTAGAAGAGCACTTTGACGGCCTGCAGATGGAATATATTCCGAGAGCTCGAATCGACATTGCCGATGGCACTGTTAAAGTGCACCGCACTTAAGTTACACAATGGAACCAGGGATTTTTGTGCTCAAGCTGACTCAACCGTCTGTAACACCACCAACCGGACAGAGCAAGAAGAGGAAGTTGATCTCTGGTGACTACTTTCCGCAGAGCTTCCAAGCCGCCGCCAAGAAGGTCCCCAAGATCGACACCAACAGTCTTGAGGCGATCTGCTCCGACAAGCCCCGTGGTTTGTTTCGTTGAAGCAGACGCTCCCGACAAGTTTTGCTCCGGCAAGCTTGCCGGGAACGTCAAGCTCGGTGAGCCGCAAGTTCTCGCCATGAAGCTGATATTCCCGGAGCAGCAGATGTGCCTTTAGTCCTTGTTGTCGAGCCGCAAGCTCCAAAGATGGCGCAACAGATTGTCCATTTCCTTGAGACAGGAGAACTTCCGAAGAGCAAGAAGAAGCGGAAAGAGTAGCCCGGCAGTCAAGTATGTACCAGTTTGTCGACATCACACTGCATGTAAGAAGACTCAACGGTGTGAAATTGAAGTGTATTCACCGAAGACGGACAAAAGCTGTTGGCGGAGATACATGGAGGCATATGTGGTCACCACATTGGCGCCAGAGCACTTGCCGCAAAGCATTCCGGCAAGGTTTCTTTTGGCCGACAGCCTCCGTGATGCAACTGCACAAGTAACCAAGTGTGAAGCGTGCGATTCCATTCCAAACAGATACACCAGCCAGCTCAAGCTCTCCAGACGATCCCTTTATCCTGGCCATTTTCGGTATGGGGGCTCGACATCCTCGGCCCCTTCCCCCGAGCTGTCGGGGGCTTTGAGTACTTGTACGTTGCAGTCGACAAGTTCACAAAGTGGCCGGAAGTGGAAGCAGTGAGGAAGGTGACAGCCCGGTCGAGAGTCAAGTTCTTGGTCGATTGTTTGCCGCTTTGAATGCCTAACGGGATCATCAACGACAACGGCACACAGTTCACAAGCCGCACCTTCATGCAAGACGCCCAAGATCTTGGCGCCAAGGTCTGCTTCACTTCATTGCTCATCCGAGAAGCAACGGTCAAGCGGAGAGGGCAAATGCTGAAGTCTTTGCGGGCTCAAGACCGTAACTTTCGACGAGCTGCACAAGTGCGGAAGAAACTGGATTGAGGAGCTGCCGGTGGTTCTTTGGTCGATCAGACGACGCCAAATCGAGCCACCGCCGCACACCTTCGCTCTAGTCTATGGAGCAGAGGCAGTTCTCCCCACGGAACTTCGTGATACGGATCGCCTCGAGTGCTCGCTTATGATGAGCTTGAGCAAGAGCAGCTGCGACAAGATGACGCTACCGCTCCTTGAGGAAGATCGTCTTTAGGCTGCAGTACGAGCTGCTCGGTACCCGACAAGCTTTGCGCCGCTACCATAGCCGCAAAGTTAATGCCGAAGTCTCGAGGAAGGCGACCTTGTTCTTGGTAGCGTTCAGTCCGCCAAGAATTCCAACAAGTTGACGCCGAAGTGGGAAGGCCCTTATCGGGTGAAACGAGTCACTAGGCTGGCGCTGTCCGCTTTGAGACCAAGATGGCGTTCGATGAGCAACTCCTGGAACATTGAGCATCTTCGTAAGTTTTACTCAGAGGCGCGGTTGCCGGAACCTGTTCCGGCAACCACCTTTTGTACAAGTCTTGCCGCTGATGCATGTAATCCTTTGTACAAAGCCGGTATGCAGACCCGTGCATCGATAAAAGCTAAGCGTGCTTCGCACACCTTGTCAATTTCATGCTTTTTACTTCTATTTTTGCATGCGCTATCCGACACTTTGTGCAGCACCTACCCACAGTAAGTGATAACGAGCCACAAGGCTCCATATCTTTATTTTCTCTTCTTTCTCTTTCTCAAAGAAACGAAGGTTCCCTCGCACACAAGTTTGCCGGGGGAAAGGAGAAGATAATGGTGTGGACCAAGCGTCGCTCAAGGAAGTCTAGCCTTACCGGAAGCAAACGACGTAAAAGCTAAGTTGCCAAAGTTTGAGCAATCACTTTTAAAATTTTAAGTTATCTTCCTTGAACGACCGAACTTTGTATGGAAAACCTGTGCGCAGAGGAACCAATTCGTAGCTAGTTGCGCCCTTACTTTGTTTCGAGTCCGCTCAACAACTTAAGTGGGCTACGACTAGTTGCGACAAGGTTGCTTGTCGGAAGCGGCACCGCCAAAGAAGTTGCCGACGTCTCCAAGACTTCAATGCGCTCAAAGTTCGCCAGCGACAAGTTCCCTAAAAGCGTAAGGCAAGAACATACAAAGGAAGGAATCAAGTAAAGGAAATAACATAGCAATTGATACTCAAAATAAAGTTATATTACAAGATAGCTTGCCGCAGCTCTAATGGATTGTTCCTATGACATGACCGACAGCGGCAAGAGAAAGAGAAAACGGGCGGCCAAATCTACGCGATCGCCCTCAACCCTCTTGATTCCGCTCACCCTGTCCACAATGGGTGCGACAAGGGTCTTGAGCGCCTCCACATCAGCATCCGCCGGCAGGGACTTGAGGACGTTGGTGAGGTTGAGGCCTGGGTTGCGGAAGGCCACCTTCATCAAGACCTTTGGAGGGCTCCTCACAGCAGATCTGGCGCGACTCCTCGGCCAGCTGTTTTGGGACCTCTTCCCGGAGTCGCTGGAGGGCCGCCACCACGCCCTTGAAGAACAAGCTGAGCTTGGCGCTGGGTTGGAGATGCTCGTCGGAGGAGTATCCAAGATCCACCATCCCCAGCTCCATCAGCTCCCTGTTGATGGTTGCAGCAGATCCACGAGACCCTCGGTCCAAGGCTCCACGTTCTCCCTCAAGGCACTCAGGCGGCGACAAGACTCGCCAGCTCCTCGTCGGCCTTGATCTTCTCCTTCAAGGCCACCTCCCGCCTCCTTGGCGCCGTCCAGCGCCTAAGTCAAAGTAGTTAGCTTCAACTCAAGATCTGCATTGGAGTCCACTGGCGCCCGGCTGAGCTCCTTGCTCCTCTCGGCGAGACGGCCCTGCAGCTCGCCAAGAGTGTAGGCGTCCTTCTCGCGCTCGTGCTTGAGTGCGGCAAGCTCCTCGCCGCTCTTCTTGAGGCTGGCCTCCAACTGCGCCACCTTCGCCTCCAGCTCCTTCTTGGCGGCCTCGGCAGCTGTGGCAGCATCCTTTGCTTCCTTGAGAGCCCTTAAATGTTTCCTCGCGCATGGCGAGATCCTCCTCGTGGCTGTCAAGGTTAACCTTCACTGCGCTTAGCTTCGCCATCCTCTGCAGAGCTTCTCAGCGGCAAGCCGCTGTTCCTCCTCGACTTCAGCCTTCTCGAGGATGAAGGCCTTGCGCTCCTCGGCGAAGTTGCTCCCGCTCCTCCGCCAAGGACCGGAGAGCTTCTGGTTGCGGCCCCGGAGCTCCTCCAGCGCTTCTCGATGTCTGCTCCGCCTTGCGACAAGCGCATCCGGGATGCCAGTTTGGCTTGTCGGGCGCGGTAGAGCGACAGCGGCTTCGCAGCAGCTGCTCCTCCTCGGGCTACTTGCTGCTTCTTGGCGCGTCAACTAAGCGTCGGCCAGCGGAGGCGAGCAGCTCTTCATCGAAGGTTTCTCCTTCGCCGTCGCCACGAGCTCGACTCCCATGGGAGCTTGATGAACACGCCGTCGCCGGCCTTCAAGTAAGCGCGGGCTGGGGCTCTCCGAACTGCAGCTGCGGCGGCGGAGGATCGGCGGTCGGTGTGCGCTGGTGCTCCCTGCGGCCTCGATGGTCGTCGGTCACGATCGCCAGACCCTACGCCCGGCTTCTGCGGCGGCAGCTTCGGTGGCCTCTTCGCCGGCAGGCTCGTCAACGTCGGCTTCTTCTTCCACGGCGGCGGCTTCATCAGTGTTGCCGCGTACGTCCTCCTCGCCGGCGACCTCGGTCTCCATTGGCTCTGTGACAGACGGATGAAGAGAGTCAAGCAAATATTCAAAGACAAAATCAGAAGAAGAAAAACACAAGGGAAGTACTCAGGCAAGAAGGTTACCTGCGCCGGGGGCTGCGGTCATGGTCTCCGCCGCCAAGGGGTCGCTGGTGCCGTCCCTTGCCGGAGAACTGCCCCTTGCCGGAGAAGGCTCCCTTGCCGGAGAACGCTCCCTTGCCGGGGAATCCACCCTTGGCGGCGTAGTCGAAGCAGAAGGAGGCTGCTCTGCTCCTACACAAGTCAACAGTCAGATATCAGCAAAGGAAAAAGCACCCATGCATGCCGGACAGCAAGAAGTAGACCATATACTTACGCTGGGGGCTGCGCTGGGGGCTGCTTTGAAGGAGAGTCGCCTCATCCGGCAAGCTTGTCTCGGACGCGCCTCCTGCCGTCGCAGATGGGTTCGCCCTCGGCGACAATCACCGGGTCTTGGCTCTCTTCGACATCCTCTGGGCCAGCGTCAAAAAAGGAATGGATTCAGAGTAAAGCGATCGAGATACAAGACAAGGCAACAAATCGAAGAATTACAAGTACAACAAGGAATCTTACTCGTCCTCTTCCTCGTCGGAGCTGAGCGCGGAGAGGTCGAATTCTGGCCCGCCTCCGGTACGACGAGGCGGAGGAGTGGGCTCCCTTGGATGCTTGGCGGGAGCGGGACCGGTGGCCTGCGAGGGCCCCGCTCCCATTGCAGCGGGCGTGAGGAGCTCCGCGGCAACAATGCTTGCCGCGGTGGAAGCGCGTCAGCGCGCGCTGCGGCTGTTGGCCCGTCTGCCGCCCAGCTGCGTCTCCGCCTTGCGAAGACGCCTTCTTGGTGGAGCCGGTGGCTCCGCTTATGCAAGCTGCTTGGAGGTGGGGAGGATGCACCTCGGCGGGCTCTCTCGACTCGGCTTCAGGCTCGGCAAGCTCTTCTCGCCGACGAACTCCTTTCGCTCGACAAGACTTGCCGCCTCGGCTGCCTCCGCCTCCTCCACAGTGAAGCCAAACTTCGCTGCGGCAGCTGCTGCCGCCTCTTCCAGCCTGGTGGCGTCGCTGCATCTCATCGTCGATGAGTGTCATGGGTGAGGCCCCTCTGCTCGTCGGGGCGGACCGGCATTTCCACTAGATTGTCAAAAAACTGTCGCACCACGTCATCTGCCGGCTCTTGCCAAGTGGGGACAATTCCATGGGAGTCACACAACGGCATCATTGCACGGATGCAGTCAAGCGATGAGTTGTTGCACAGCGGAATGACGCCCCTCGGCAACCTAAACATCTCCGAATGATCGGTATCAGGCTTGAACAGCTCTAAGAGCATTGCGTCAAGCTCCAAGGCAGTGAAGTTGAAGTTGAGGCCTGGGCGCAGCCTCATGATGTCTGCTGCGTTGAAATTCCCGTGCAGGTCTCCTTCTCTCCTGCAAGGGCGAAGCGGCGGCGAAGAAAGTCCGCGCCAACAAGTGCCTGATGAGTCCGGCAAGTCTGAGGCGGAGGATTCGGGTGACTGCGATCTTCAGCCTAGCGTCCTCCGGGGCCAGATTGCTCCAATCATTGCCGCGTACTACTGGGGTTTGGCGCTGGGAGGTAAAAGGCTGCGGGTTCTCCTCAACAATCCAGCACCAATCTGCCCTCCACTCCTCCCATTTGCTACGGAGCTCTCCGTCCAGATAGGCCTCCTTCTTGCCGACCCTGGAGGCCCAAGCAATTCCTCCGGCAAGGGGCTCTCCTCTCTCGGCTCGGGGTAAAAAGAAGTGACGGAAAAGAGCTACATTTGGGTGGACTCCGACAAAGTTTTCGCAGAGATGTGCGAAAACTGCCATGGTCAGAACGGCGTTGGGGGTGAAATCAAGGAGGCGGAACCCGTAGGTGTTCATAATGTCGCAAAAGAACTCAGAGAAGGGCGGGCAGAGCCCGCAGTAGAAGAAAAGCGCGAAGAAGGGGTACCCCGTCGGGGCCAGTTCTGCAGCAGCGGCGGGGAGTACCTTCGTGCGCGGATGCGTCCGTGTCTCCGTCGACCATAAGAGGTAGTAGTTCTCCCTCAGCTCCCTCACGGCGAGCTGAGGGGGGAAGACGGCCCGGTCCTTCCAGAAGCGCCAGAAGTCAAGCACCTCGGCCGACTTCACAGTCTTCCCCTTGTCGGCTTTCGGGCCCATGGCGGAGGCGGTGGAGGAGATCGGCGGCGTTGAGGGTGCTGGTGGCGATGGGGGGTGGAGCGCTGCTCTCTTTTCAGCCTTGAGAAGAAGGGGGGAGCAGCGGTGGTTTTTCGATGGGACAGCAACTGGCAAGGTAGGCGACGTGCCCCTGCTTCCCCTGCTTATAAAGAGGGAGGCGGACGTTCGATTTCGAATAAAGAAACCCCACGATCTCGCCCACGATCTCTCACACGACGCCACGCTCGATGCGTGCTGCCTGTGGGGGCGTGGTGGGTCCGGGTGAGTTATGGTGTGACCTGGCCGCGTGTGCCCGTGCCTGTTTTGGGCCTGGCCCAACAGCGCAAGACCGTGTGGCCCAGGCCCGGGGCTCTGTCGGTGTACTAGAGTAGGGGTACCATATTATCGCGATCTTGTTCACGGGCAGTTGCAGCACCGCGCGGCAAGGCTTGCGAGGTGACCGCCATGGTCGTCCGTGTGTCCTTTGGAGCCATTCAAGTACAATGTATTCAAGCCAGGGAGACAAGGCCCCGGCAAGAGGAGCTTGCCTGGAAGGCCACCCAAGGCGCATAGGAAACAAGGCCCTGGCAAGAGGAGCTTGCCGGGAAGGCCACCCCAGGCACTTATAAGACAAGGCCCCAGCAAGAGGAGCTTGCCGGGAAGGCCCGGTGAGCGACAAGCTTCCGTGCGCGACAAGATAACAACCGCGGCAAGGCGCTTGCCGCGGCAGACCACATCTCTGTACCTACGCTCCAGCGCATCCACCAACGTGTCGCCAGGACCTTTCCAGCGCCAAGATGGCGAGAGGTCAGTGCAGCCGGTGTGAGGTGGCAAGCCCCGACAAGATTGCCATCGTGGCGAACGGTGGCGCCGACGGTCCTCGCTTGCACCGTTAGGGCGACTAGATGGGCATTTAATGCCTTTTTTCCCCTGTCGCCGTGGTTAGGTATAGTACAACGTACCTTTGTACAAGTAGGTGTACGAACCACTATTTTTCCATTTGTACCCCGGTCTACGTTGCCACCTGTCGGAGCCCCTTGAGCATATAAAAGGAGGCCCATGCGTAACGTAGAGAGGGTTGGTCGATCAATTCCCTCCACGCTCAGTCTCGTTAGCAGCTCGTGTGTCTTTGTAACACTCGGTAGCTCCCGAGCAAGAACGCAATACACCTAGACATGCAGCAAGAGGAGTGTTATCTCTCGGAGAGCTCAAGCCGGGTAAACCTCTCGTGTGCTTCGCCTCGATCTGCTCTTCGTGCGACCTCCGCTCCCCGCCAAACCGAAAGGGGCTCGGTCCGCCGACCCCATAGGTGTTCGTGAGCCAGATCAGCCTGCCCCGACATTCCGATTTCAAAGCCTTTTTCGATAAGGAACTTGGTCAAGCATTTATACCACACTCTAGGAGCTTGTTTAAGACCATAAAGGGCTTTGTGAAGTTTGTAAACATGATTTGGTTTCTTAGGATTGACAAAGCCGGGAGGTTGTTTGACATAAACTCCCTCCTCTATTTCACCATTTAGAAAAGCACTTTTAATGTCCATTTGGTACAAGGTGATATCATGGTGATTAGCATAGGCAAGTAAGATGCAAATGGACTCAAGTCTAACAACGGGAGCATAAGTCTCACCATAGTCCATACCTTCGACTTGTGTGTAGCCTTGGGCGACAAGACGTGCTTTGTTGCGAACTACTTGTCCATCTTCATCTTGCTTGTTGCGAAACACCCATTTGGTACCGACGATGTTGTGGTTGTTGTCGGGCTTCTCAACCAATGTCCACACTTGATTTGTCTCAAAGTTGTGTAGCTCTTCGTGCATGGCGTTTATCCAATCCGGATCTTCCAGTGCTTCTTCAACCTTCATAGGATCAATGCTAGAGATGAATGAATAGTGTTCACAAAAGTTAGCTAAACGAGTTTTAGAGCGAGTGATTCTCCCGGTTTGGATATCATTGTAGATTTGCTCGACGGGATGGTCTTTAGCGATTCTTGCTCGAACTCGTGTCAACTTTTGCTTGGGTCTTGGTTGAACATCTTCTTCATCTTGTTCTTCTTCTTGGCCTTCTTCATTATTGGCGTTGTCGTTCTCTTGTCGTGGTGGAGAAGGAGGTTGTTGACGTTCATCTTGGTGCACTTCCTCGTTTTCTTCATCTTGGTGTGTCCCACTTGTGGATGCTTCCATATCAACTCTTGGTTCACCTTGTCGTGAGGTAGAAGCTTCCACTTGGACGGACGAGGTACTCTCCTTCACCTCCGTTGGGCGAATCTTGCCAATATACAAATCTTGGATTGCTTCCGAGGGATCTTTATCTCCTACATCAATTGGCAATTGCTCTACTTGTGAGCCGTTAGATTCATCAAACTTCACATCTACCGTTTCTTCAACCTTTCGGGTGAAATTATTGTAGACACGGTATGTGTGAGAGTTTGAGCCATAACCAAGTAGGAAACCTTCATGAGATTTAGGAGCAAATTTAGAACGACGATGCTTATCAAGAATGTGGCGCTTTGAGCCGAATACTCGAAAGTATCCAACTTGGGGTTTGTTACCGGTGAGAAGCTCAGATGTCAGTCTTGCCGAGTAGCTTGTGAAGATACAAGCGATTTGTTGCATGACAAGCTGTCTCAACCGCTTCCGCCCAAAAAGTGCTTGACGTCTTGTACTCATCAAGCATCGTTCTCGCCATTTCGATGAGCGTCCGGTTCTTCCTCTCAACAACTCCATTTTGTTGAGGTGTGTACGTAGCCGAGAACTCGTGTGAAATCCCTTCTTCGTCAAGAAAGGTGTCCACATTTGCGTTCTTGAACTCCATTCCATTGTCGCTACGAACCTTCTTGATCTTCACTTCAAATTGATTTTCGGCCTTCCTAGCGAAGTTTTTGAAGATCTTTTGGACCTGCGATTTGTCATCGAGAAAGAACACCCACGTAAATCTTGAAAAATCATCAACTATAACTAGACCAAAAGAATTTCCACCGAGACTTTTGTAAGCGTTGGGACCAAAGAGATTCATATGAAGAAGCTCGAGTGGCCTCCTTGTGGTCATGATGTTCTTCACGGGATGCCTTCCTCCAACCTGTTTACCTGCCTGACAAGTGCTGCAAAGTCTATCCTTATCAAATATGACATCGTTAACTCCAAGGATATGATTTCCTTTTATAAGCTTGTCAAGGTATCGCATACCAACATGACCTAATCGTCTATGCCATAACCAACCTTTAGAGGATTTAGCAATAAAGCAAGTTCTAGGTTGAGCCTTTTTAGTGAAATCAACAATGTATAGATCACCTCTATGCACACCGGTAAAGAACATTTTATGATTATCTCTACGAAACACTTGGCAATCTACTTCAGTAAATAGGACATTGAAACCGAAATCAGCAAGTCTAGATACTGAAAGTAAGTTGTATCCAAGAGATTCAACGAGCATGACATTTTGTATGGAGCTATCATGTGATATGGCCACCTTACCGAGGCCAACTACCTTACCCTTTGAGTTGTCACCGAAAGTGACATACTTTCCAGGACCATCATTTTCAGCAAGCTCACGAAACATGTCTTTATCTCCGGTCATATGATCGGTACATCCACTATCAAGAACCCATTCCTTTCCACCTGCCATATATCCCCGAAGATTTGCCATAAGACCAAAATGTCTCATTGCATCATCAAGATCGAAGTCACTATCATCATCCTCATCATAGTATCCATGTTCAACATCGTCATGTAGTGGATCAAATCCTAGAGAGGGTGATTCGTTAGAGTGAGTTTGACAATGATCTTGCTTATGAATTTTTATACGCAAATAATATCACTAATAATTCCAACATCTCCTTTGGCACGCATAAGGTTTCTAAGCTCAAATAGACAATCACCAAACATAGGATCACTTGAGTTCATCTTACTCAAAGCAATAGATTTATGGAGAATTTCATCTAAATTTTTCAAGGAATAATCTAGAAATCGTTCCTCAAGAAATTTCCATATAGTATAGGCACAATCAAGAGTAGGCAAACTAGCAATCAAGTTTTTGGGCAATCCTCTTATGATAAGATTGATGGTTCTAAGATTGTGAATCATGTCAAGATCCTCTTCGGGTGTGGGATGCAAGGGATCAATATGAGGTGCACAAGGGCTAGCAATGTACTTGTTCAAATGATATTGATTGAAAATTTCAAGTATCTCATTTTTCCACTCATGAAAATATTCTCCATCAAGAATAGGCACTCTATGTCTAAGACTCCCAATAGTAGACTCATCCATCTTCCTCCAATGGTGTTTAAACCAAAGCAATGGAGACCAAAGCTCTGATGCCAATTGAAAGGGATCGAGAAGAGGTGTCTAGAGGGGGTGATTAGACACTAAGTACCAAAGTTGCAGTTTTGACTTCTTTATGTTGGAGTGGAGTTTAGGCATGATTTTAACAAATACAATACATAGCAAGCAAGCATGCAAAGAGTATATGAGCAGCGGAAAGTAAAGCATGCAACTTGCAAGAATGTAAAGGGAAGGGTTTGGAGGATTCAAACGCAATTGGAGACACGGATGTTTTTGTCGTGGTTTCGATAGGTGGTGCTATCGTACATCCACGTTGATGGAGACTTCAACCCATGAAGGGTAACGGTTGCGTGAGTCCACAGAGGGCTCCACCCACAAAGGGTCCACGAAGAAGCAACCTTGTCTATCCCACCATGGTCGTCGCCCACGAAGGACTTGCCTCACTAGCGGTAGATCTTCACGAAGTAGGCGATCTCCTTGACCTTACAAACTCCTTGGTTCAACTCCACAATCTTGTTGGAGGCTCCCAAGTGACACCTAGCCAATCTAGGAGACACTACTCTACAAGAAGTAACAAATGGTGTGTTGATGATGAACTCCTTGCTCTTGTGCTTCAAATGATAGTCTCCCCAACACTCAACTCTCTCTCACAGGATTTGGATTTGGTGGAAAGAAGATTTGAGTGGAAAGCAACTTGGGGAAGGCTAGAGATCAAGATTCATATGGTAGGAATGGAATATCTTGGCCTCAACACATGAGTAGGTAGTTCTCTCTCAGAAATAGGATGCTGGAAGTGTAGGCTTGTTCTGATGGCTCTCTCCGCGAATGAAGAGGAGGTGGAGGGGTATATATAGCCTCCACACAAAATCTAACCGTTACACACAATTTACCAAACTCGGTGGGACCGAATCAACAAACTCGGTCTGACCGATTTTAGCAAATCTAGTGACCGTTAGGATTTTTGGTGGGACCGACATGCAACTCGGTAGGACCGATATGGTTTTAGGGCATAACGTAATCTCGGTGAGACCGATTACACAAACTCGATGAGACCGATTTTGGTAATAAGCTAACCAGAGAGTTGGTCAGGCAAACTCGGTGAGACCGATTACACAAACTCGGTGGGACCGATTTTGGTAATAAGCTAACCAGAAAGTTTGCATTGTAATCTCGGTAGTACCAATTGCTCAAACTCGGTGAGACCGATTTTTGTAATGGACATAAATAGAGAGATTACAATCCCATCTCGGTGAGACCGAGATCCCTATCGGTGAGACCGATTTGCCTAGGGTTTGTGGCAGTGGCTATGACATCTGAACTCGGTGGCGCCGGATAGAAAGAATCGGTGGGGCCGAGTTTGACTTTGGGTTTAGGACATATGTGCATGTGAGAAAGTAGTTGAGGGTTTTTGGAGCATATCACTAAGCATCATGGAGCAAGAAACTCATTAAGCAACACCTCATCCCTCCTTGATATTATTGGCTTTTCCTATAGACTCAATGTGATCTTGGATCACTAAAATGTAAAATGCAGAGTCTTGAGCTTTTGAGCTTGAGCCAATCCTTTTATCCTTAGCATCTTGAAGTGGTTCCACATCCTCTAGTCCATGCCACTCCATTGTTGAACTTGTCTGAAACATACTAGATAACAGTGTTAGTCCAACAAGAGATATGTTGACATTAATTACCAAAACCACCAAGGGAGCACTTGTGCTTTCAACCTCCCACGGATTGATAAAACTTAGGTCATCCACTTGAGGTAAATTTGCTACTATCCTACAAACCTCTGCACTTGGAGGCCCAACAGCGTCTACAAGAAGAAGGTTGTGTAGTAGACATCAATAGACATCTCTCTAGTCATCTATATGATCACGTGATCCATATCAACTGAACCATGTCCGATCATCACATGAGATGGAGTAGTTTTCAATGGTGAACATCACTATGTTGATCATATCTACTATATGATTCACGCTCGACCTTTCGGTCTCAGTGTTCTGAAGCCATATCTGCATATGCTAGGCTCGTCAAGTTTAACCCGAGTATTCTGCGTGTGCAAAAACTGGTTTGCACCTGTTGTATGTGAACGTAGAGCTTATCACACCCGATCATCATGTGGTGTCTCGGCACGACGAACTGTAGCAATGGTGCATACTCAAGGAGAACACTTATACCTTGAAATTTAGTGAGAGATCATCTTATAATGCTACCGCCATACTAAGCAAAATAAGATGCATAAAGGATAAACATCACATGCAATCAAATAAGTGATATGATATGGCCATCATCATCTTGTGCCTTTGATCTCCGTCTCCAAAGCACTGTCATGATCACCATCGCCACCGGCTTGACACCTTGATCTCCATCATAGCATCGTTGTCGTCTCGCCAACTATTGCTTCTACGACTACCACTACCGCTTAGTGATAAAGTAAAGCAATTACATGGCGATTGCATTTCATACAATAAAGCGACAACCATAAGGCTCCTTCCAGTTGCCGATAACTTTTACAAAACATGATCATCTCATACAACAATTTATATCTCATCACATCTTGACCATATCACATCACAACAAGCCCTGCAAAAACAAGTTAGACGTCCTCTACTTTGTTGTTGCAAGTTTTACGTGGCTGCTACGGGCTTCTAGCAAGAACCGTTCTTACCTACGCATCAAAACCACAACGATTTTTCGCCAAATGTGTTGTTTTAACCTTCAACAAGGACCGGGCGTAGTCAAACTCGATTCAACTATAGTTGAAGAAACTGACACCCGCTAGCCACCTGTGTGCGAAGCATGTCGGTAGAACCAGTCTCATGAACGCGGTCATGTAATGTCAGTTTGGGCCGCTTCATCCAAAAATACCGCCGAATCAAAGTAAGACGTTGCTGGTAAGCAATATGACTATTATCGCCCACAACTCATTGTGTTCTACTCGTGCATATAACATCTACGCATAGACCTGGCTCGGATGCCACTGTTGGGGAATGCAGCATTTCAAAAAATTTACCTACGATCACGCAAGATCTATCTAGGAGATGCATAGCAACGAGCAGGGAGAGTGTGTCCACGTACCCTCGTAGACCAAAAGCGGAAGCGTTTAGTAACGCGGTTGATGTAGTCGAACGTCTTAGTGATCCAACCGATCCAAGCACCGAACGTACGGCACCTCCGCGTTCAGCACATGTTCAGCTTGATGACGTCCCTCGATCTCTTGATCCAGTTGAGGACGAGGGAGAGTTCCGTCAGCATGACGGCATGGCGACGGTGATGATGAAGTTACCGGCGCAGGGCTTTGCGTAAGCACTACGACGATATGACCGAGGTGTGTAACTATGGAGGGGGGCGCCGCACACGGCTGAGAGAAGACTTGCTATGTCTTTGGGGTGCCCCCCTCCCACGTATATAAAGGGGGGAGGAGAGGTGGATGGCCCAAGGGGGGCACTCCATGGGGGGGAGTCCTACTTGGACTCCCGGTCCAAGTAGGATTCGTCCCCCCTTTCCTATTCCCACTAGGAGAAGGAGGGAAGGAGGAGGAGGAGAGAAGGAAAGGGGGGCCGGCCCCCCAACCCTAGTCCAATTCGATTTGGACTTGGGGGGGCACCTCCTGGCCACCACCACCTCTCTCCACGAGGGCCCATGAAGGCCCATTAACTCCCCCGGGGGGGGGGGTCCGGTAACACCCGGTACTCCGGAAAATGCCTGAACCTTTCCGAAACCATTCCGGTGTCCAAACATAACCTTCCAATATATCAATCTTTATGTCTGGACCATTTCGAGACTCCTTGTCATGTCCGTGATCTCATCCGGGACTCCGAACAAACTTCGGTACATCAAATCGCATAACTCATAATACAAATCGTCATCGAACGTTAAGCGTGCGGACCCTACGGGTTCGAGAACTATGTAGACATGACCGAGACACATCTCCGGTCAATAACCAATAGCAGAACCTGGATGCTCATATTGGCTCCTACATATTCTATGAAGATCTTTATCGGTCAAACCGCATAACAACATGCGTTGTTTCCTTTGTCATCGGTATGCTACTTGCCCGAGATTCGATCATCGGTATCATTATACCTAGTTCAATCTCATTACCGACAAGTCTCTTTACTCGTTCCATCCCGTCACTAACTCATTAGACACATTGCTTGCAAGGCTCATAGTGATGAGCATTACCGAGAGGGCCCAGAGATACCTCTCCGAAACACGGAATGACAAATCCTAATCTCGATCTATGCCACCTCAACAAACACCATCAGAGACACTTGTAGAGCATCTTTATAATCACCCAGTTACGTTGTGATGTTTGATAGCACACAAGGTGTTCCTCTGGTATTCAGGAGTTGCATGATCTCATAGTGAGAGGGACATGTATAAGTCATGATGAAAGCAATTGCAATAAAACTAAACGATCATTTATGCTAAGCTAACAGATGGGTCTTGTCCATCACATCATTCTCTAATGACGTGATCCCGTTCATCAAATGACAACTGATAACCCACAAGTATAGGGGATCAATTGTAGCCTCTTTCAATAAGTAAGAGTGTCGAACCCAACGAGGAGCTAAAGGTAGAACAAATATTCCCTCAAGTTTTATCTACCACCGATACAACTCTACGCACGCTTGACGTTTGCTTTACCTAGAACAAGTATAAAACTAGAAGTACTTTGTAGGTGTAACGGGATAGGTTTGCAAGAATATAAAGAGCATGTAAATAAAAACTAGGGGCTGTTTTAGGTAAAGAAGCAATAAATTTCGTATAGCGAGTGCGGAAAAGTGGTGGTAGGAGTTGCGAAATTGTCCCTAAGCAATTGACTACTTTACTAGACTGATAGCAAGTTTTATGTGGGAGAGGCCATTGCTGGCATGTCATCCCTGACTTGGAATTCTATGCACTTATGATTGGAACTATTAGCAAGCATCCACAACTACTAACGTTCATTAAGGTAAAACCCAACCATAGCATTAAGATATATTGGTCCCCTTCAATCCCGTATACATCAATTTCTATGCTAGGTTGAAGCTTCATCACTCTTGCCCTCCAATACATAGTCCTATCAACATACGACTTAACCCTATGGTGTGATCCACGCGCGCGCTCATATGATGGGCACCAAAGGACAACAACATAACCACAAGAAAATTAAACCAACCATAGCAATTCACCAATTACCAATAGGACAACAAAAATCTACTCAGACATCATAGGATGGCAACACATCATTGGATAATAATATGAAACATAAAGCACCATGTTCAAGTAGAGGGTACAACGGGTTGCGGGAGAGTGGACCGCTGTAGATAGATGGGGGAAGGTGATGAAGATGTTGGTGAAGATGACGGAGGTGTTGGTGTAGATTGTGGTGACGATGATGGCCCCGACGGCGTTCCGGCGCCACCAGGAGAGGGGGGGAGAGAGCCCCCTTCTTCTTCTTCCTACTTGACCTTCCCCCTAGATGGGAGAAGGGTTTCCCCTCTGGTCCTTGGCTTCCATGGTGGAGGAGGGGCGAGAGCCCCTCCGAGATTGGATCTCTCTCTCTCTGTTTCCTTCTGCTTCTCCGTTCCTGATTCTGCCCTTTCACCGTTTCTTAAATTCCCGGAGATCCGTAACTCCGATCGGCTGAAATTTGGACATGATTTTTATCCGGATATTGGCTTTCTTGCGGAGAAAGAAGGGCACCAACCGCTTTACAGAGTGGCCACGAGGGTCAGGGGCGCGCCCACCCCCCTGGGGCGCGCCCCCTGCCTCGTGGCCTCCTCGGGCATCGTCTCGTGTTGATTCTTCTTCCCAAAAAACATATATATTCCAAAAAAATCTCCGTAAGTTTTTATCTCGTTTGGATTCCATTTGATATGGATTTTTTGCGAAACAAAAAACATGCAACAAACAGGAACTGGCACTGGATCAATATGTTAGTCCCAAAAATAGTATAAAAAGTTGCCAAAAGTATATGAAAGTTGTATAATATTGGCATGGAACAATAAAAAATTATAGATACGATGGAGACGTATCAAAAACACATGTCTATGGTCAGGAAAGTTAACCATCTTTGATTAACGAGCTAGTCTAGTAGAGGCATACTAGGGACACTCTGTTTGTTTATGTATTCACACATGTACTAAGTTTCCGGTTAATACAATTCTAGCATCAATAATAAAAAATTATCATGATATAAGGAAATGTAAATAACAACTTTATTATTGTCTCTAGGGCATATTTCCTTCAAAAGCACCTACAAACCCAAAGTGATTGAGCATCACTGAAGAGATTGTTCCTTTGTGAAACCGACGCTTGTTACCTTTGAGGACTGTGCATCCTCCAAATGGTTAGGCGTCATGTTCTAGAGAATCCAAGAGGAATTGTGGATTCTTTGAGTGGATCGAAGTCTGTGAAGGTTTGGAAGTCACCTAAAGACTTACCACGTGTGATTGGGTGAGGTCTGTGTGACCTTAACTCGAGGAGAATACGGTGAGGACTGTGTGTCCGGGAATGTGTGTCCTCGGGTTTAAATACCTAGCCGCTCCAACCCAGACGTCGCATTTATCGTCACAGTTGGAACTGGTCTACCAAATCACCGTCTTCACCAAGCTACTGGTTCTATTTCCTCAACCCTTTCATTTCCTCATTCATGTGTTGATGTAGCTGATCGTTATTGTTTGAAGACTTTGACTGAAGACTTTCTCAATTTCCTCAATCCTAATTCTTCAGTCACTTTGTCTTCAGCCTGCTTATCCTATTTACATGCTACTTGTGCTCTATATATGTTTCATTTCATCATGATGACTATGCTACTGCCTGTTATGCATGCACCTGAGTACTTATTCCGCTGCTCGTAGTTCATGACTTAGGAAATTCCTCAAGTTGAATTTTCTCAGTGACGAATTTGTAAAAATCGCCTCTTCACCCCCTCTAGTCAATATAACGCACTTTCAATTGGTATCAGAGCAAGGTACTCCCTTGTTTTGTGTGATTTTGGTTTAACCACCTAGAGTTTTTAGTTATGTCGACTGCAGGCATGATCAAGGTCTCGGCTGGGTGTCCTACCTTCGATGGGACGGACTACCCCTACTGGAAGAATAAGATGCGCATGTATCTTGAGGCAATTGAAAACGATCTCTGGTACGTTGTGGAAAATGGTGTTCCCTCCATCACTCCTTCCGTGAACGCTGCTGATGTGAAGAGATTCAAGCAACTCGACTCTCAAGCGAAGAATATCATATGTGGCCATCTGAGCAAAGGACAGCACGACAGAGTGAGCGCTTTGGAGACAGCAAAGCTTATCTAGGATAGGCTGTCCAAAGTTAACGAAGGAGTCTCAACTCAATGTGACTCTCGAGTTGACGTTCTTCGCAATCTCTTCAAACGCTTCAAAAGACTCGGAAACGAAAATGTTCAGCAAACCTTCGATCGCCTCACTGACATCTCAAATGAGCTTCAAGCACTTGGTGCCACTGACATCACCGACCATGAGGTGGTGAAGAAATTGCTGAGACCGCTTGATTCCTCATTCGACACACTTGCACTGATGATTCAAGAACGAGGAGATTACAAGTCACTTGATCCTGCTGATATCCTCGAGAGGCTAAATACTCATGAGTTCCAACTTGCTGAGAAGAGAAACCTCTACGGACCAAGCTATGGAAGATCTCACGCACTGAAGGCCAAGGTCGTTTCCGAATCTGAAGGTGAAGATTCTGATAGCAGCCTTGGTGATCATGAAGAACTGAGCCAGGAGCTAGCAATGCTCGTCAGGAAATTCCAAAAGTTCTCAAGAAATGGTCGCTTTGGAAAATATTCAAGAGGTGATGAAACAAGATTAGATTCCTCATCCCATGACTATAAGAAGAGGACTTGCCACACATGCAAGAAACCTGGTCACTACATTACTGATTGTCCTCAGTGGGAAAAGGAATCAAAGAAGAAGAAATACAAGGATGATAGTTCTAATGACTTGAAGAAGAAGAAGAAATCTTCAAAGTCCTCATCGTCAAAATCTTTAAAGTCTTCATCTCACAAGAAGAGTAGCTCCAAAAAGGCTCGTGCATTCATTGGCAAGGAAATGGACTCTGAAGCTGAATCTGAGGAAACTGTGGAAGAGGAGGAATCTAAGGAGTCAGACTCTCATGTGGCGAGCCTAGCCCTCGTTACTGCCTTCATCAGCAAGTTCATCTTCAACGCTGAGGAAAATGACTTCCCCAACACTGCAGATGATGGAAACAATGATTACGCTCCCACCTATTTCTTCATGGCAAAAGGTGCCAAGGTACTCAAATATCCCTCCTCTAAATCAAGTGAGGATGAATTTGATGAAAATCTCAAACCTAGCTATTCCAAACTTGTTAAGATTGCTGTCAAACAACAAAACACTTTTGAAAAGGTTCAAAATTTCCTAGACAAAAGCGATGAGTTGTTGGGTGAAGAAATGGATCAAACTCAAACTCTGACTGAAAATCTTCAGAGACTTCAGACTAAGTTTGATAACCTTCAGAGTCATCATAACACTCTCTTAGCTGATCATGAGAAGCTTTCTTATGAATTTCTTCAGAGAAAGCAAGATCTTGAAAAGCTAAGGGTGAGTTATGAAGATCTTCAGAAGGAAAATGATTCATTGCTTGCTGAACAGATCAGTTCCGCTCAGGATGAATTCATTCCACCATGTTTGAAATGCATTAAACGTGAATCTGCTAATTCTTCACCTGAAAGTCCAAATGCTTCTATTGCTGCAAATTCTTCAACTGTCTTTGTGGTCACAAATTCCTCATCTGAGGATACCGCGAGTATCACTGAAAATGCGGGGTTGAAGGAATTATATGTGACAGGCATGTACAAAAGCCTCAAAGGGCATCAGGCTCTTTGTGATGTGCTTAAAAAGAAGATCCTCAAAAGGAACCCTAGGAAAGAGGGTATTGCCTTTGAGAGGAAACTCAATGTTGATGGGACCCTCTGGAAACTGGCGGTATCCCAAAACCTCATGGGTTGTCGCGAAAGGACCTCCTCAGATCCATCCACTCTATCTGGATTTACATGTGAATCTTCATATTCTTCTGATGAGTCATTTAACTCCAACTATAAACTATTCAAAAATCGGAATGGTGAAGTATTTGCTAGATATGTTGGAACTAACTACAGGAACGACCCCCCTATGAAGAAAATCTGGGTTCCCAAAAGGTGCCTTGAAAGTATTCAGGTGAATGTCATCATGACACCACCTGTGAAGAATAGGAACCCTAGATCAATTCTTCATATGTACCAAAGTCTCCATATGGATCCAAGTCCTCATATGGACCAAATTCCTCACATCGATAAAATTCTTCATATGGAGCTATGAATAGGTGCATTATTCTTCAAATCATTATGTTCATAAGTCCTCGAAGAATTTCTCTGCTTATTCATATGCTCACTCTAACCCCTCTTCTGTGGAATGAAGTGGTCTGGCTTCTATGCCACCTTTCTCTTATGGAGCTTGCAGAATGATGAACTCTTTGCCACCCCTCCAGATGTGGGTGGTGAAGAAAAGGAACTAACCTCTTATGCAAGGTCAGGTCTCCAGACGAACTTAAATGCCTGAAGAATATGCTGGAGAAATGAATATGCTTGATAGGATGCAAGCTAATCATGAAGAAATGAATACTCATTTCTCACGTCCTTATACCGCTATATCTGCTGTAATGTTTGATGAAATTCAATCTGATGAATTTGATGTCATATTCTTCACTGATGAAGTATATGAGTTCGTAAGATACACTAATTCATCTGTAGAATGATCAACCCAAAGCTACTGAGTGGGTCCTCGATAGTGGATGTACAAATCACATGACCGATGACAAGAACTTATTGATGGACATTGCTTTATCTCCATCGCATCTGAAGCATATCACCTACGCTGACAAAGGCAAAAGCAAGGTATTAGGTCTAGGTAGGGTTGTGATCTCAAAGGATCGACACATGGACAAAGTCATGCTTGTCGAGTCCTTAGGATTCAACCTCATGTCTGTCGTCTTTGGAAAATATTGTTGTGTTGTGATCATGGAATCTGACAATTCCAAAGTCTTCGAAGGATTTAGGAGAGGAGACTTGTATATTGTTGATTTCTCTACAGGACCACAACCTGCCCCATGTCTACTTGCAAAAGCTTCAGAAGGCTGGTTATGGCATCGACGACTAGGTCATGCTGGCATGAGGAACTTACACACACTCGTGAAGAAGAAGCACGTCGTTGGCATCGAGGGTGTCAAATTCCTCAAGGACCATCTGTGTGGAGCTTGTGAGGCTGGAAATATGACCAAGTCCAAGCATCCCTCGAAGACTACCATGACTACCACTTGTCCTTTTGAATTGCTTCACATGGATCTCTTTGGCCCTACTCATTATGCCACATTCACAAATGCATCATCTCTATATGGCTTTGTTATTGTTGATGACTATTCTCGTTACACATGGGTGCATATCATCACTTACAAAACTGAAGTGCAAGAAGTCTTCAAACGATTTTCCTCAAGGGCCTCGGCGAATTTTGGTGTGAAGATCAAGCACATTAGGAGTGACAATGGGACCGAGTTCAAGAATACTGGTCTTGATGACTATCTTTATGAACTTGGTATTACTCACGAGTTATCTGCCCCTTATACTCCTCAGCAGAATGGCATAGTGGAGCGCAAAAACAGGACTCTTGTTGAGATGGCTCGTACTATGCTTGATGAATACAAGTCGCCTCCTTGCTTCTGGACTGAGGCTATTGATACTGTGTGACACATCATCAATAGGGTATATCTTCACAAATTCTTCAAAAAGACCTCATATGAACTCCTCACTGACAAGAAACCCAATGTGAGTTATTTCAAAGTCTTCGGTGCAAAATGTTGGATTAGAGATCCGCATCACAATTCTCAATTTGCATCGAAAGCACATGAAGGTTTTATGCTTGGTTACGGAAAGGACTCGCACACCTACAGAGTCTTCAACACCTATCAACACAAGGTTGTTGAAACTATAGATGTGCGGTTCGATGAAACTAATGGCTCACAAAGAGAGCACCTACCTCCTGTGCTAGATGAAATGTCACCTGAGGAATCCATCAAGTTCAAGGCTACTGAGGATGTCATTCCCACTGAAGAATCTGCTGAAGAAGTCATTCCAAAACGTGAAGAAAATCATGCTGGTGCATTTGATGAAAATGGCTCTGAAGAAAATGCTGAGCCCAATCAACATCATCAACCTGCTCATCCTCGCGTTGCAACTGAAGTGTAGATCGAGAAAATCATCGATGACATCAACACACTAGGTCCTCTCACATGCTCAAGAGCTTCACATTTGTCTAACTTTTGTGGGCACTTTTCTTTTGTCTCTATCACAGAGCCCACTAAAGTTGACGAGGCATTTCTGGAGCCTGAGTGGATTCAAGCGATGCAAGAGGAATTGCATCAATTCGAGCTCAACAATGTTTCGGAACTTGTCAAGCGACCAGACCCACGCAAGCACAATATCATCGGTACGAAATGGATCTACCGCAACAAGCAAGATGAAAATGGCCTTGTAGTGAGGAATAAGGTTCTTCTTGTAGCTCAAGGCTACACACAGGTTTTGAAGATCCTAAGCATCCTGACAAAGTCTTCAGACTCAATAAGGCCCTCTATGGCCTCAAGCAGGCTCCTCGGGCGTGGTATGATACTTCGAAGGAATTCCTCATGAAGAAAGGCTTCAAACCCGGTTCACTTGACCAAACTCTTTTCACCAAAACCTATGATGATGAATTATTCCTGTGCCAAATATATGTTGATGATATTATCTTTGGTTGTACTAACCAACGTTACATTGAAGAATTTTCCTATATGATGAGTGAGGAATATCAAATGTCTATGATGGGAGAATTGAAATTCTTCTTAGGTCTTCAAATTCATCAACAACACAACGGCATCTTCATATCTCAAGAGAAATACCTCAAGGATGTGTTGAGGAAATTCGGCATGCAAGATTGCAAAGGCGTCAAAATCCCTATGCCCACAAATGGCCATCTATGCACTGATGAAAATGGTGTAGACTTCGATCAAAAGGTATACTGCCCCATGATTGGCTCTTTATTGTATCTATGTGCATCTAGGCCAAATATTGTGCTTAGTGTTTGCATGTGTGCCTGTTTTCAAGCTACACTGAAGGAATCACACCATAAGGCTGTGAAACATATTCTTCGATATCTAGCTCACACTCCAACACTCGGATTATGGTATCCCAAGGGCTCGGCTTTTGCTATCATTGGATATTCTGACTCTGACTATGCTGGTGATCGTGTGGATCGCAAGTCAACATCAGGCACATGTCATTTCCTCGGACGATCCTTAGTATGTTGGTCCTCGAAGAAGTAGAACTGCGTATCACTCTCTACTGTTGAAGCTGAGTACACTGCTGTCGATTCTTGCTGTGCTCAATTGCTATGGATGAAGCAAACCCTCAAGGACTACGACATCAACATGAAGAATGTGCCTCTCTACTGAGACAATGAGAGTGCCATCAAGATTGCTCATAACCCAGTTCAGCACTCAAAGACAAAGCACATCCAAATTTGTCATCATTTTCTTCGTGATCATGTGTTGAAGGGCGACATCTCCATCGAGCACGTGAAGACTGAAGAACATCTAGCGGATATCTTCACAAAGCCCTTGGATGAGAAGAGATTTAGCAAGTTGTGGTGTGAGCTAAATATCTTAGAATCTTCGAATGTTCTTTAAAAGGACACACATCCTAACACTTATGCAAAATTGATGGCTTAGATGTGTAACACACGAAGTAACGATTTTCTTCAATCAATGAAGACTAACCCTCTAAGTGTGAAGAAATTAATGAAGAATTTGATTCTCAGAGCCCTACGACAATTGTACGCGGTATCTGAAACCATCATTCTTATACGGTGGGTCACGCCACCAACCAAAGTTGAGAATGTTCAAATTTGAGTTTTTCTTCAATTTGCAAATTCTTCAAATTTTTCAAATTCCTCAATGTTCAAATTCTTCAACTTTGCAACTCTTCATCTTTTCGACTGGTGTTCTTCATTGACTATGTATATATATGAGTTTTCATGTCCTCAACAACATTCACTTATTGCTAGTTCTTCAAGTTGATTTTTCGTCTAAGTGAATGTGATTGGACCCGTTCCCCCTCTATGCTAAACTCAACATAGTCTGTTCACAAATTCTTCATGTGCGTTCTATTTGACACCCGTTCGAAATCTTCACTGTGTCCTTGTCAGCTGAAGAATTTGCGAATGAAAAGTTAAAATTTCATATCTGATTTTCGGCTTTTGCCGCTCAAACCGTTCCGCGTCCCACGATAAGATAAACTATTCACCCAAGATCTACCACTATCTCCACCTCTCAGTACGTGGGTGACACATGTCGCTAGGATTGCAAGGGTCAGGGGCACGTTCGTCCAATTTCTTCGGACGTGCGTTTTTTCACCGTGGCTATAAATACCCCTCGCCCTCCATAGACCTCATTTACTCCGCTCGATCTCACTCCCTCGCTCGAGCTCTCTAACCTAGCGCTGTCATTACTCTCCATCTTCGCCGGTGAGGAAGAGCTTCACTGCCTCGACCTCGTCGCCTTCGTACTCACGCCGGCCGCGGAAATCTTCACTCCGCCGCCGCCGTAGCTGTCTATCACCGCCAAGTTAGGGCATGAGAGATCTGAACGGACGAACCTCTCCATTGCAAATCCCAGTTCATCGTGTTCTTCATCCAGGGTAAATAAAATCTAATTTTACTGCCCTGCTTTGATTCTCATGCTTTCCACAAAATCTTAAAAAGGTGTTTATTCTTCAACTTCCCTATCCTTAAACACCCAGTTGCATCAGTTCTTGATCTGTTTCCCTAAGCTATGTTTTTTTTCAAGATTCCTCAATTGTGTGGATTTTCAAATCTATACAACTCTGGAACCTAATTCAAGAACGCTTAGTGAAATTCCTCAAGACAACCATGGTCAAATTCCTCAAAGTTGATTCTTTTGGAAAATTTCTGAGAACGCATATGATCTCTCCAAATTCTTCGCACCTATACTCCGTTCACAGGTACAAATGTCCACTGCTGAACCTCTAGGTTCTCATCAACTTAACTCATTTGCAGCGTTCGTCGAAGATAAATTGCATACCTCCTCAGAAACCTCAATTGTTGAAAATCCTCAAGTGAAGAAAATGGCTGAAGGTAAAAGACCTCAGAAGGGAGGAAAGAGGCCAGAGACAAATACAAGTTTTGAAATCCCTGAAGACATCTGGATGAGTATTGCACTCCTGATGAAGCCACACATGGCAAGGAGAACAAAAATCAGCGCAAGGTGTGCATTCATAGGATTGAGAGGAGATGGGCGAGAGAATGGAGGGAGTATCGATATGTTACTCCTAAGTACATGAAGAAATTTGTCAGACACCCTACATGCCCAAGACCTCCATTGGCTCCAGGCCAAGTTGCTGATCCCTCAAGCATCAGGCGAGGTGAGGATTTTCCCAAGGAGTGGGCTAAGCGTCAAGCTAAGTAGGCAAAATTGGCCAAGGAAGCAGTGAAGAAATTCAATGAAGATTCTCCTGCTGCTGCTACTGAGGCCTCTGCTAGCAAGCCCAAGAAGGCCTACCTCTTCAAGGGAAACTCCAGTTCCTCAGGCTACAAAGTCCTCAGCACCTGTGCACCTTGCCTTATACCAAAGGACTATAGGAATCTCTATTGCTTCAGGAGCATCTGCAAGTTCCTCAGCACCACCACAATCCTCAATTGGTCCTTCTCTGCTGAAGAAAAAGGCCGCAGCTGGACGAGGCTCGAGGCCAAGTCCTCACAAGAAGCAAGTTTCCTTCCAAGTTCCGTTTGATGACGATGAAGTTGATGATGAAGAACTTGCTGAGATCATTAGAGACATGCAACAAAGGGCTGCTAGAGCCAAAGGTAGTGAAGTGCCACTCATGCTGGATCCAAAGTTGATCCTTGATTTCATCGATCTATGGCACAAGGATCCTAACACTCCTCTACCTGACTTAAATCTCCACCTCAGGACAAAGTCACATGCTCAATGCCTTCATAGGCAAAGAAAAATGGAAGTTTGAAAAGGCCAGACAAGCCAAGAAAGCTCAGTACAAGAAGGAGCGTTTTCTGAAGAAGAATGTTGTAAACATGTCTCCTGAAGAACTTGTGAATCTGCAAAAGAAGATCAAAGATCTCAGTGATGAGTTTGATGCTTATCATGCAGATTGGCTAGGTGCCAAAGTCAGATTTGTCAAACTGGTCGAGGGATTCAAACCAAAGGTTGCAGCTACATCACAACAAGCAATTCCTCAGGCTGAAGCATCTGCTCAGCCTACTGAAGAATATGCTAGCACAGCTGATGAAAATCAGACTGTTGAAGACACTGAAAGCACCAGGGCTGCTGAAGAAATTTTAGCTCCTGAAGAATCTGCCAGGGCAACCTCCAATGTTGCGCCTGAAGAAACTGAACAAGCCGGAGCAACTGCATCTGTTGTTCCTGAAGAAATTGAACCTACTTCATCTGCTCCTTGTGCAAAGTCATCATAGATGAAGAATGCCAACCTTCCTTCTGCATCAGAAGCAAAGAAAACTAAAGCTGCAGAGAAGGCTGCTGTAAGGAAAAGGAAAGCATCAGTGACTGCAGAGTCCTCAACTCCTAAAAAAGTGAGGACTTTGTCAAGTTCCTTCACAAATCCCATTGATGTTGTTCCCATTTCAATCGTACCATCAAAGGAAATTGTTCCCTATGGTGAAGAATATGTCATTCCAGATGACACTTAAGAGAATCCTTCTGCTGCTTCTACAGAGCAGTTGGATGAAGAAATTGAAGTGGATGATATCCCTTCAACCCTGCTGGTATCATCTCCCATGCCTCAGTTCACAGCTGAAGAGGCAAGCGTTGAAGAAATAGATAAAGAAGATGAGGATGTGAACACTGGGTCTACAACGCTAGTTCACAATGATGATTATTGGGAAAGACTTCACCCCAATTCACCCTTGACCACTCCTCTTCCTCAATCCCCAGTTCAAATTGAAGAAATTCATACGGGATCTGATGAATGTCAATCTTCACTTCTGTCTATTCCAGAAGAAGCTCCAGCTACTGCTACTGAAGAAGAAATGGAGGCCAAGACTACTGCTGAAACTGCCGCTGAAATTCCTCAGTCTGTGACTCCAGAGGTTGTGCACCAAGAGGTTGTGAAGCCTTCAACTGTAGATCATCAGCCCAAGCCACAAAATCCTCATACCAAGAAGCAGAAATTCAAGGCCGATGATTTCTTCGTTGAGCGTCATTTCTTCACGGACTTTAATCCCTATGACTCAACAAGACTTCGACGCAAGCGTTTCTGGATAGCGAGTCAGATGAACTTCTACTCTTCACTCCTATATGATAAGGATAAGGTTTTTGAGCACCGTCAAATCCCTCACGTGGATATGGAATATCTCCCGTGCTTCCAACCTGTCCTAAGTGTTCTTCATGACACTGGGCTTCTGAACTTCTGCGCTGACATCTGTGACTAGAATGAAGAACTCATTCTTCAATTCTATGCTACACTGCATCTCACTGGCAATGTGGAAGATGTGAATTCTTGGGTGCTAGACTGGATGACTAAAAATATTCATTACAAAGCACCAGCCTCTGAATTGCTTCACGCCGTCCTAGTTAGCCCCCCTGTGAAGGTGCAAGGCTCGTTTATGCGGAACCTGAACTTTCAAATCATCTGATGTAAGTGCTGATGAACCCTTTAAAGGCTGGCCAAGCTCCAAGGACCACATTCCTTGTGAAGGAATTGCTCTATGTGCCAAGGATAGTGTATCGCATTCTGACCAAAACCCTCAGTCCAATCAAGGGCCACAACTCTGATGAAGAAGAGGTTGTTGGCATCATGAAGAATCTGTTGTTCAATATCATACATGGTATTCCTATCAACTACCACGATTTCTTCATGAGGACTTTGTCGAATGTTGCTCTGTCACCTTTTGAGTTGAAGGCTTATGCTCCCTGGATCATGAAATTCATCAGATCAAGGTCTTCATATCGGGGATGACAACCTGCGCAGGATGAGCGCTAGTGCAAAAATAATATATGTTGACGCCCCTTTTGCAACACCTTTTTGTAAGGAATAACGGTCCTGCGAAAAAAAAATGTCATAGGCCAAGTAATTTTTCTTTGATAAAAACAATATGTGTTAAGAAAAATAAACTTAGATGGATATCACCTGATATGTCAGGCCAGTTAATATCCACCGCGGTGTTGATGATCGCCATGGTGAAGTGGCGCGGTAAACCGTGCGAACGGGCAAGTTTAGTCGCATTATGTTGATATACACCAAAACCGTGAAAGCGGCGGAAAAACAACCCCAACATTAAAGGCAATATGGACGCCGGCGAGTCGCTACCGCTCTTGCAATGACCACATGTCCTGCATAAATAATATCATAAACCGGAGTAATTGTTCTCAAAGGAAAAAGCTGGTACGTGCTATTTAAGATAGTCTGGCGAGACATCACCTGATGTATTTATGATCCTCAGCAGTGTCCGTTAGTCAACCCGGCACGTTGAATAGGCTGGACCGCAGGGCGGAAAGTAAAACGACCGCAAGATCGAGCGGCATGCATGATGAGTCGGCCGCAGTGTTGTAAGCCGGCTCGGGCGGGAGAGTCGGCCGCGATGTTGTAAGTCAGTGTGGACGGGGAGAGTCGGCACCGGCGTTGTAAACCGGCACGGACGGGCGAGTCGGCCACGGGGACGGTCCCGGTGAGTTGAAGTAGTCCGGGCCGCAAGGGCGGCGGCTTGCGTGCGTCTATTTACCGGGTAATGAGGCATGGACGAATGTCGGGTGCAATGTTGCCAGTACGTGCTCAGTACCTAGGGTATAAACCATATTTGTAGCGAACAATTGTCCTGCGTAAAAAAATACAGCAGGACGGAGTAGTTGTTTGTCAAAGGAAATCAATGTACTTAACAAAACATAACTATATACGATAAATATCACCTGATTTATTTAGGCGACAGGCGCACGGGCGTGCGGGCGGCACATCCGAGCCAACGAATGGCGGCTCAGGAGACCAGGTCAGGCCGGCGCGGCCGCGACGGCTTGACGCACTAGTCAACCCATCATTGCGGTGCTGCAGGGATGGCTCATCGCAGAGACAACTGCAACTGGAGGTGAGGCCTCAACAGAGGCGAGTTGGAAATAGCCAGCAGAGGACGTGGCTTCAGTCATAACAGTGGAGGCAGCGCTATAGCAACAACGACTCGGACGGCCTCGCGTCTAACAGAAGAAACAGCAGAGTCGAATCAGCTCAACCCAGCGGCGGTGGTACCCGCGAAGCGAGGTGGCAGTGGGGGTTGCTTCCGAGTCGCCACCGATTGAACAGACCGGGTCATGGACTTTTTTTTAACCTGCTCCATATTCTTTCCTGTATCATGGCCGTCTTTGGAAAATACTGCGTCCGCTCCCGACGTTGCATAGTAGCTGAATACAAAGAATTTTGACTTCTAATGTAGATGGCTTCCACGTGATACTATCAATTTGGAGGTCATGATGGGCCTGGGAACTTGTGCCCTTGAGAGATTTGCCTCTTCGTGTAGCAAAGGGAGACTAAAATATAGCTGGTTTGGGTATTTCCTCACGGGACGGAGCACTGGCCGAACGATTCCTTCCTCGATCCACACGCCGATTTGACTGGGTACTACTAGATCCTCCGTGGATGACTACATGAGTGGACCTGACCCAGAAGCTTACTCGAGGATGTCCAAGAAAAAGGAAACCAATACGCCAATCTGATATAACCTTGCGCATTTAAATTCTGTCGGTCTCGTAAGAAAAGCGGCGGAAGGATCGATGCAACCTGAATTTCTCCTCTTGATTTAATCTCGCATCTGTCCGCTCCAAAGTTTAATCATGACTTTGACCATCGAACCGATTTAACTTGCCAGCTCCACAATTGTTTGGTGCCGACTCTTCTTCATCTGATGAAATCGCGAGCTTCTCGAACCCTGGGAGAAATCCCTCTAAGAACTTATCACCATTGTGTGCAGGCCCCATGGTGGGCGCCAACTATCGTGGATTTGTCACGGCAGATGTCCTAGTGTGAGGACTTAGTCATAAGGCCAACGCATCTACGCGGTAGCTTGAAGGGGTTGGTAGGAATCGAGAGACGCGAAGCGGATTAACACACAAGACAAGGATTTAGACAGCTTCGTGCCCCGGGAAACATCATCCGGTAATAACCCTACATGCTGTTTGTGGTTAGGTCTCATTATGCTCATGAGGGAGTCGCTGCAAACCGGCTCTTTGTGTCTAGTCCTAGAGATTGTTTCTTCTTGCTTGTCTCTCTTGGGGTGCCCTACCCCTCCTTATATAAGTTGGAGGGGCGGGTTACTGTGGAGTCCTAGTAGGACTAGGACTATTCTATAACAAACGGAATCCTAGTCTGCCCCCTTAAGGGAAAACTCCTTATGTCTTTTCTTGTAAACCGGCCCACCATAGCATGAGCCGGCCTTCTGGGCCTTGGGCCTTGTCATCCATCTGACCCGCCCGCCAGGTCTCCGATGAATTTTAACCGCCAGGTCCAAGCGGGTCGCCAGTGAGTCGCCACTCCAGCGGGTTACCAATGAAAATGCCAAGCCCGGCCGGGTCATATTTCTGGCCGGGTCATACCGCGGGGTATATCCCTGACACTTGGGCCGTATTGTCTCAGCTCTACGGTGATGAAGATCTCAAGCAGATGGGCTTCCAACAGGACTTTGACTGGTCTCTGCCACCTTTGAAGAAATTCAAGAAGGTCAAAGTTCCTCACTTGGTCGCCAGTTCATATTCTTCATCGCTCGAGATGGATGAAGCTGAAGACTTGAACGACACCGCAGCAGGCCCTATCTCACACTAATAGGGAAAACCTTACCAGTAGCGCTGGTTTTTGAGCTACCAGTAGCGCGGGCGCCCGCGCTAATGCTATGATGCTACCGATATTTTGTAGCAGTAGTGCTTGTTTAGGCCAGCACTACTGGTATGTTCAGATACTAGTAGCGCGCCACTGGAAAGCGCTACTAGTAAATGAGCGCTGCTGGTAATATTTTGTCCCGCGCCACTGCTAAAATTTATGTTTTTGTCGCATTTTGGCGATGTACATGTTTAAACAGATATATCTTTTATAAAATAACAACTCATCATGAACTAGTCTGTTTAAATAGCATATTCATTACCACTAGTCATCACCACCAAACAATGTTCGTCAATGGGACATCATATAACAAGTTGGTCACTAGTCATAATCACAAATCCTCCTCCTCATCATCAACTCTAACACATTGTAGCACATAATAACACATTCTACCTAGGACCTACTCCTCTCATAGGACCTACTCTACCCTCTCTTAGGTAAAATATCATAAAACAAGATAGGCATTGACTCTCCATTAAGGAAAATGGACTCTCCAGAATAAAGAACGGAGATCATCTTGTCTCCAAGTCTTGGCCTACGCACAATGTTGCTTCCAAGTAGCTCTCTACGATGGTCGAAACATTTTTTCAAATCATTTATTATCATGGCTTCCTTTCTTTTAGAAATCCGGTATGGATAGGAGTGATGTGGATACTGCGGCTGACCTGGCCGCGGTGGCCGTAAGCTCATAACATCAACGCGACCTCTCGGCAACATCAGATGAGGCACACAATCCATTGGGATTTTCTGTTCAAAAACATAGTAATAACTTTGTAGTTAGCAATGTAGTTTAGTTTTAGAAGAATTTATGCAAAAGATGCACGGATGTCGTAATAGTAGAAAATCTTACCATGCTATCTCCATTGATGTTATCGTAGTTCAACATGTGCACTAGTGGCACGTATTGACCATAATGTGGAGGAGTTTGATAATAGCTATTGTAATTCTCAAGATCAGTAAAAAATGCGATAAGACCATCTTTATCCTTATAAGTTAATTGTGCTTCATCATTGTAGTAGTAGGTTACATCTACCATCTTCCGTACATTTTTTGAAGAATGAAAATAAGCTGTCAATGGAAATAAGCTGTCAACTATTTTGAAATAAACAATATAAATTACTTAATAAATATGTTTGAGAAACTCACACAGCGGTAGAACTGGAAGCGTGTCAACAAGGACCTAAATGGTCATATTCTTTTCATCGATGTCAGGATCACCAAGATTGAAGGTGAGAAGCATACCCTCATGAAAATCATATGCCTTGCAAAGTGCTTCCCAATTCAGGCAACCAAAATTGGATGAGTTCACGTAATTGTATAGATTTACAGACAAAATCATAACCATGATGGGTCCTTAGTTGAATTATCTTTGTCTCCATGCTTTCATGATCTTCAAAATCCATCTTCTCCAAGACATAGCGTCTTGCATGGCATGGGATAAGCTAGTCGAATTGTAAAAGACGGAAATTACACGTTGAAGAAGCAGGGAAGTCGTGCAAAAAATAACAAAAAACACTTGTCGTCGTTGCATACTGTTTCAACATCGAAGTTCTCTTGGAGCTTGATGCTGAAGCACCGACCTTCTACAAGGTGAGGCATGTCACACAGACCGCGCTCATCTTCGCAGGACTCGCACATAGCGAATTTCCTTCGTCGTCAGACATTTCCTATATGTTCATTGTTGAAACAGACGTGCATTCAATAAGCAAAACTAAAATCATAATAGAGATAAAACAAAGTACTCCATTCAAATTAGCATGCATTCAATAAGCAAAACTAAATCATAAGAGATAAAACAAATTACTCCATTCACATTAGCATGCATTCAATAAGCAAATAACTAATAGGTAATTAATAATCCATCATCGAATACATATATAGTAGTTTGTAGCAAAGATCATCATATAATATCACTAATACATCTTGAATAATAGCTCCTCTAGGTTCAGTGGGCCGTGGGCAGTGGACACCCAAAGAGAAGGGACCACCACAGGATCATAGCTCCGGTGAGATCCTTGAAGAATCTGCCAGGTATTGGAGAACCTGTCGTCCGCCAACGCAACCATGTAGCGATGGACGTGCGCGTCCTCCTCCGTGACACAGTGTTGTACCACCTGCGCGGGGGACTCAAGCCTCTACACCGATGCAGGCCCACGTGACCGCCACCAAAGACGCTCCGGGTCGACGACGGTCTGGCTCCTCACTAAGCTACGCTCACCGGAAGGTAGCACAACCCGATACCGGCCAGTGAGCCCAGTCCCGGACATGGCCCCTCTGCTCAAGCAGGCCTCCTCCACCGAGTCGATGACGAGGATGCGGGATAGGCATCGTCGACGTCGAGAACAAAATGCTTAACTATGAAAACAAAATTAATAAACACTTAGCAAAATTCGGCATGACCTTTCCTAAAAGCAAGACATATCGGCGCTTTGAAATTTACCGTAGCGTGGGCGAATCAACATTCTAGCAAAACATTGGCCACTCGGTTAAACAACTAAGATTGTGACATGTTCAAAATATGACATATCCACTTCAAAATATCCATTTCAAATTTGCATAGGAATAATTGTTTTTACTAAAAAAATAACAACAAATGTGATAGTTCAAAATATGATCCTAATATTAAATAGCTAGGGTTCATACTACATTATCCTAAGATTCATACTACATTATCCTAAGATTAACTAGCTAGGGTTCATACTACATTATCCTAAGATTAAACAACTAAGATTAAACACCTAAGATTAAACAACTAAGATTAAAAACCTACATTATCCTAAGATTAACTAGCTAGGTTTCATACTACATTTTCCTAAGATTAAACAACTAAGATTAGAAACCTAAATTTTCAACTAGCTAGGGTTCAAAAGAAACTAGGGAGGAGGAGGAAGGAGGGAGGAGGATGTACCTCTCGGTGGAGGAGGGCCGGGCGCATGGGGGAGGAGGGCCAGAGGGGATTGAGGGGCCGGGCGGCCAGGGGAGGAGAGCCGGCTGGGGCCGGGACGGTGGCGGGGAGGAGGCAGTGGCGGGAGGGTGGCCGGTGGGGAGGAAGGCCGGCGCGGGGGATTGAGGGAGGGAGTGGAGTGTGTGAGTGAGCTGAGTTATGAGGCCGGGGGCACGAGCAGGCCGGGGGAGGGAGTGGGCTTAGCAGCAGCGCGGGTAATGGGCCGGCTCTACTGCTAAGCCCACTAGCTGTAGCACCGGCGCACATCACACGCCATGCCTAAGTGGCTCGCCATTTGGCCCAATGACCCGCTAAGCACATGAGAGCGGCCCGTGCCAACCAAAGCATTGCTGCTATCTGATGTGATAGCACCCGTTTTTGGCGCTCTTTGGTACATACCGATGGCGTGGGCGCCCAAACAGGCGCTACTGCTAAAATTCTATGTATAAGCATTTTCTTAATGATATTCTTTAGGGGCATTAGTCCTCATTTTTTGTCCCTTTTGATCATTCGATGACAAAGGGTCGGATTTGAGTTAGTCTTCAAGCGGGTCTTATATATGGGTTGTTTTTCCTTATGTTACAACTCTTGCTCTTCTGAGGTGTTTGCTCTGATGAGTTGTAAACTTAAGTCCTATGGTGCTTTGATACTTTTGAACTGCTTTTCTGCATGCTTATTTCCTCAAGTACATTAATGCACGCATGCTGAATTTCATTAGACACCATATTTCAACATGCATTTCAAATTCTTCATATTGTATGTCAAATGCGTGTATGAATTACAATATATATATATATATATATAGGGGGGAGATCTCCATGATATTACTCTACAATGTGCATTTGCAATCCAAAGCAAATTCCTCAAATATGCACATCTTCAGGGGGGAGTTCTTCTATATCTTGCAATCAAATTCCTCAATATCAGTATTTACACTTCATATGTTTATCCCTGTTGAAAACTTAACCTATTTGTCATCAATCACCAAAAAGGGGGAGATTGTAGGTGCATCTAGTGCCCCTTAGTGATTTTGGTGTATTGAAGACTTATAGGTTATGGGACTAATGTGTTCATGAGTGTACACAAGTTCTATAAGTCTATGAGGAGTTTGATATTTACGAAGAAAGTCGACCCCTAAAAATGAATGTCTTCATTTGAAGACTTTGGTTTTCTTGAAGACTTTGAAAATGAGAAAATTGGTGTGACCGTGAAGACTTCGATATTCATGCGAGGATTATGAAGCATGAAGACTTTTTTTTCGTAGTTTCATTTTCTCTTTCTTGAGTCATAGGAAACACCATAATGTTAAAGGGGGTCGAGGTAAAACTAAGGAAAAGTTTCCAAGTGATGCTCATCTCAAAATCCTACACATACCCAATCCTTTCGAGTGAAGCCATTGGAAACCTCATACAGTTCAGTCAATCTCTTCAGTGACAGAGACGAAGATCTTCTGGTATCTGAGGAATTTGTTCTAACTGAGGAGTTAGGAATTCGGCAGTGCGGATTACCTACAAGTGAGGAACATGATAGTCGTGAGGAATTTGAGAGATCAAATTCCGACCATTGTGTGGTATGCGCTAGCTGTCCAAAATATCCTAACCACCTAACGGTCATATCATTGAAGGGCATTTATGTCTTATCATGTCAGGCTGCTCCCTAGGATATAAATAACCGCCCCCCTACAACCACTAGTTGGTTGGCTGCTCCGAGAGAAACTGACACTTGTCATTGAGAGCATCCCATCCTCTGAGGACATTGAGCGAAAATCATCAAGTGAGCAAAACCCAAACCCAAAACACCTACAAACCCAACGTGATTGAGCATCACTGAAGAGATTGTTCCTGTGTGGAACCGACGCTTGTTACCTTTGAGGACTGCGCATCCTCAGACGGTTAGGCGTCATGGTCTAGAGCATCCAAGAGGAATTGTGGATCTCTGAGTGACTAAGTCTATGAAGATTTGGAAGTAACCTAAAGACTTACCACGAGTGATTGGGTGAGGTTTGTGTGACCTTAGCTCAAGGAGAATACGGTGAGGACTGTGTGTCCTCAGGCTTAAATACCTAGCCGCTCCAACCAGACGTACGACTGTCACAGCAGTTGGAACTGGTCTACCAAATCATCATCTTCACCAAGCTACTGGTTCTATTTCCTCAACCCTTTCATTTCCTCATTCATGTGTTGATGTACCTAATCGTTACTTTTTGAAGACTTTGACTGAAGACTTTCTTAATTTTCTCAATCCTAATTCTCCAGTCACTTTATCTTCAGCGTGCTTATCCTGTTTACACAATACTTGTGCTCTGTGTATGTTTCATTTCATCATCATGACTATGCTACTACTCTGTTATGCATGCACCTGATTACTTATTCCGTTGCTCGTACTTCGTGACTTAGGAAATTCCTCAAGTTGGATTTCCTCAGTGACGAATTTGTAAAAATCGCGTATTCACCCCCCAACGCACTTTCAATATGTGTTCGATATTTTGATGATATGTATGTTGTGATTCCCTTAGTGGTGTTATGTGAACGTAGACTACATGGCACTTCACCATCTTTGAGCCTAAGGGAATTCATTATGCAGTAGTTATTAGATGATGGGTTACTAGAGTGACAGAAGCTTAAACCCTAGTTTATGCGCTATTTCGTAAGGGACCGATTTGGATCCAAATGTTTAATGCTATGGTTAGATTTTATCTTAATACTTTTCTCGTAGTTGCAGATGCTTGCGAGGGAGTTAATCATAAGTAGGAGGTTTGTTCAAGTAAGAACAACACCCAAGCACCGGTCCGCCCACATATCTAATTATCAAAGTAGCGAACGCGAATTAAACCAACATGATGAAAGTGACTAGATGAAATCCCCGTGTGCCCTCAAGAACGCTTTGCTTATTATAAGAGACCGTTTTGGCCTGTCCTTTGCCACAAAAGGATTAGACTGCCTTGTTGCACTTTATTTACCGTTACCATTACTTGTCCGTGACAAGTTATCTTACTACCAAACTACCTGTTACCGACTATTTCAGTGCTTGCGAAAATTTACCTTGCTGAAAACCACTTGTAATTTCCTTTTGCTCCTCGTTGGGTTTGACATTCTTACTTATTGAAAGGACTACGATTGATCCCCTATACTTGTGGGTCATCAGCAGGCAAGCCCTGCCGCCACATCGCAAGGCGGCAACACTGTTGTTGCTGCATGCAAGCCGACAACATCTGTTTTTGTTTCGTCTTTCTATATGGCACTGATTACTACTGCCGATAGCATCTTTTTTGTTTGTCTTTGTATATGGCACCGATTCCTACCTTTGCTGCTGCTTGATTGCAGTGTTTTGGATCACGTATATTTCCCGCCTAAAATTTCGTCTGTTCGCGCTTATTTTCACGGCATCATATTTGTCATCCGAGCCTCAAAATACAACAGTCCATAGATGAGGTCCACGAATAGCCTATTTTCCCGCCTATTCGTGGCACATGTGACATTTGTTCCCGCCTATTTTTCCCGCCATAAATTCTTTCCATCATTTTCTTTCCCGCTATTTTCTTTCCTGCCAAATTTTCCCGCCATCAATTCTTCCTGTCATTTTCTTTCCCGCCAATTTTTCCATCAGCCCTGCGCCCCCATTCTTCCTCCTCCATTCTTCTTCTTTCCTTCTTTCCCCACCCGAAAACACTCTAAAAATAGAAACTAATTATCCAACTTCATGCAGCAACTATAACATCAAATTAAGATACAACATAATGCTCCTACAATAAGAAAGTACAAACTAATAATACAAGTACATCTGAATTAAACGGTAGAACTGAACTTACAAAATACAGCTTAAAACTACATGAAGGCATCATCGTCATCCGCCGTCGATGCAGAACTCTTTCCCTTCAATGATGTAGTAGTCTTGACCTTGGCGTTAGGCATGAAGATATTGTCTTCGTCCTTGCTATAGGCAGTCCATAAAAAAGCATGTACTGCTGCAATCTTCAGGTATGATTCACTCTTAGTTGTAGCTTCTTCGATCTTCCATGCAACCTGGGAAGTTCTTTCCGTATCTCCTCAAAGGTCCTTGAAGGCCACCCGCACCTAGCTAATGCGTGACCCAGCTCATTCTGTAGGGTGTCACTACTGATGAGTTCATCCAATGGAACTATTCTATTGTCTCTCTTGAAATCGGTGGCTAAACGCAGAAGACATTTGGACATACTAGGGTGAAAACTATGATCAAAAGGATAACTGGACATGTTGATGAGACTACGAGACTACACTAGACTGCTTACCCACCTTAGTGTGGAGGAGATTTTATAGGTTCAGAAGAGAAGAATAGGCGGGAACTCAGAAGCAGGAAATTATGGCGGGAGATATAGGCGGGAAACGAAGCTTGACGGTGAGATATAAGAGGGAACTCAGAAGCGAGAAACTATGGCGGGAGATATATGCATGAAACATTGTTGCCGCTTGGTCCAGTAGCAGCAAGTGCCACATGGGAACCGAGGGGGTATTTTTGTCACTCTGGTCCAGAGGTGATCCGATACAACACAGTGTTGATGCCGTATTTATTTCTCTAATTTAATATCATAATTCAGATGCATTTTATTTCCTCATACATAGATGTTTTTTACATACATCGGAAAGTCTGAAACTGACGTAGGTAGATACAATAGGTCGCTGCGTAGATAGATGAATCACCCTACTCGAGACGACCAGGTGGCCTTTCAGAGGACCGGAAAGCGTCAAGCGGTTAGGTGGTCAAGTTACACAAAGACGCGGCCGTACTCCTCTTTGGCTTCACAATATGCTGCGGCCTTTCGCATAGGTGATGGAGTCTGGAATCCTTGTTGAGATCGTGGTGCGTAATTGTAGGTGTATGGTTGTGACTCCTCAGGGATAAAAGATGGGCCAATAACATCCCCTCCGAAGAAGTCTATAACTAATCCTGTAACCGTGTCGCCATGATCATGTGATGCTCTCAGGATGCCTGTGTTGAGGTCATGTTGAGTGTCCTCATCGTCCCATGTACAATCAGTTATTTCCTGCACAGAGAAATATTGTAAATAAACCATTAGAGGATAATATATGATATGATTGTAAATGCATTAAAAATATAAACATGACTACCTGATGAGATCCCTCGCCTCTAGTGTATGGCCATTGTTCGTTGTAGTGGTTTATCTCTAGCACACGAGTCTCCTCGGGCATGGAGATCCCTCACGTGGAGAGATACGGCTGAGATCCCTCACCTTGGGTGTATGCGCCATGTCCTATGTAATGCATATGGGTTTGGTAAAAGAGTCTACTCGGGCATCAAATACAAGCCCGTGCCATGTTCTGAGATGTCCGCCCACTTAAGCTGCACAGAAGGAGAGCGATGCAGTGGCAGAGAGTCATGTCATGGCAATGTCGTTGTAGTACTCCGACCCTTCCCCCACCGCCCATGGCTCGTACGCACCTCGCTCGGTCTGGACGACGGCACCGCACTCGGTCTGGCTGACCTCGCTACCGGCATGTTGTACGCTCCAGTGACAACGTCATCGCCTATACCACATCTGAACATTTTGGCCACATAGTCTTGAATACGTTTGAATGTTGACTTGTGAGCTGGAATGCCCCGGGCCTGCATGCCTTCCCCCAGCCATCTCCCCTACTTGATTGCAAATTTAGCTGAACAATATTTGGTTGTTATTTGGTTGAAATGATTATGAAATGATGGACCTAAATAATTTACTTGTGATTACCGCGTAGTCACAATAGTAAGCTGCTGGTAGCTCAATCTGTCCCTGCATCCGGCCAACCCACCTGTAATGATGAAGTCGTCGTTGACCTGGAAGCACTGATGGGTCATTGCATATCGATGATGATGCGCTTTGGTCGGCCAGTGTCGTTATGGCCATGTAGTACTGATTACATAAAGATCTACAAATACATGCTATAAGAAGAGAACACTTGCAACACCCTTTAAAAAATAAAATTACATTATAGTAGGAACACTTTCATGACAAGAAACTTGGGAAAACATGTATCGACTAAGCATTATGAGAAATGTCGGAAAAGCATCTTGCACAGGCCTACCGCACACTTGGATGACATTTTTGGGTCTTCCATGACAAGACTATTCGTATAGAAGAGAGTGTGGGAACTTTTCGACGATTGCTCGGGTGAGTTACACCTCGCTTGATATACGCTCGGTGGTACTGACCTGGTCATGCTCGGATGTCAGCCTGTCATACAAACGCCACATGTGGGGAGGGGGGTAGTTTGCATATAATATATTTTCAAAGTAATGTTCATGCATTTAAAAAACAATTTTAAAATGAGTGGGAGAGGGCGGTGTATGAACCAAGTGGCAGGGAGCTCACAGAGGATGGACCTCATATCCAACTCGACGGGGTTGTTTTTAAAAGTTTGAAACATTCCCTAGCGTTGGAGTGGTTCAATGACAGGTGTGTCATGTGGTGGTCTGGGTCACTGCCTTGCTATTGATCATGTTTGGACGCTTTGCAATTAGGTGGACACGGCGACACTTTCAGTGAGGACAGGAGGGAGGATAAACAACACTACCACAACACATATGGGTGCTCTATTGAAATTGATGATGTGGAATTGTTGAGGGGTCTTGAGTCGTGCTTATTGTGACAGGAGCATACAATTTTGTTCTCTAGTTACAATGCACACACATGTTTCCTAATATAGTTAAACATATGAAAAAAGTTGTTTTCATGCCTAAGCCCATGTTTGTCTGGGCTTTTGCTTATGCTTTTGCAGCTTTACAAAAGCTCCTCGATAGGAATTTTTTGCTTTGGCTTATGAATCAATATTGTTATGTGATGGTATAAGTCAAAAGCCGAAGCAAAAAAACACCTTTTTAGGAGCATATTTGGCTTTTTTTACCAAAGTAAAAAAGCTGTAAAAACAGAAGCAAAAGCCCATACAAATAGGCCTAAGTCATACAATTAGATGGCATATATTTTTTCTTTGCTCGGACTCCCTTTCTTGGTTACAAAAAATGTGATACCTATCGTGCTTCTTTTGTAAGCAAGACCTTCAAATGGATGGCATGGAAACTTGATTTCTAAAATACCTTCAAAAGGACACAAATTTGAACTGGAAACTAAATTAAAATACAAGTTTGACAAAATTAAAAAGTAAATATCTATATCGGCCAACCGACCTTGTTCTTCGTCGGTGGCCCCGCTTGCTCGCTTTTAGTAGGCTCCTTATGTAAGCCATATACGTCGGTAGGTCCCACCCATCGCTTATCCCTTATTTCTTTATCCTATCAAACGGAGAGCACTCAGCCATTCAGCTTCTCCCACACCTCTGTCCTGCTCGTGTCACACCTCCCACCTAGCAGCTCACCAGCGATGGCCGCCACCACGCCATGCGCACAGTCGTTTGCCCGCACATGCGTGCACCCCTGTCATGATGTGGCGTGCAAGGTCATCGGCACGGGGATGGCAGGGACTGCATGTTGCGCCTCTATCTAGTCACCGAGACGACAAGCTGCGATGACAAGTCCCACCCCCTCGCACAGGAAGACGCCATGACCGTGTGCCACCCACCCGAGTAGTCCTCCTCTGTCGTGGTCGTTGCGCGCTCTGACGGGTCGTGCTACAACCGGCGACCAACCGTGTTACGACCAATGACCGGACATGCTGCAACCATGATAGACGAAGATGCGCCCGTCGGCGGGGCGTGCTACAACCGCCCACTGGGGAGTTGCAACCATCAGTGCCACAGTGTTGGAACAAGCGACGAGAAGAGTTATGGCCGAATTACGTGGCGTGCGAGGACGTCGGAACCGCTTCCATTTGTGTTGGGCTTCTCTTTCATAAGCACACTTTCTCTAACGAATAGCACATTTAGCAGAAGGGAAAATCTGTGTATGAAGGAGAACCATATTTTGAGAAGAAGAAAACAACAACATCAATACAGGTCAAATTTAGTAGCTTCAGAAATTTATGGCCTAACCCGCTCCGCCACTGCCAACCAAATTTGGAGAAGCTGTGTGCCTCTCAAATGCAAAATTTTCGCCTGGCTGGCCTCTCAATATCGGCTTTGGACCTTGGATCGTAGAGCTAGACACGGGCTACAAGAGACTACACCGTCTTGCTTCACGTGCGAGCAGGAAGAGAACACTGTTGATCACATTCTAATCCAGTGCGTCTACGCGAGGCAAGTTTGGCACGGATGCTTCGAGGGCCTACAAGTCAACATCCAAACCCCAAACTATGACGACACTTTCATGGCATGGTGGGAGAGGTCGCGCGCCTCCTTTCATGGGAAGATCAAGAGCGGGTTCGACTCCTTCGTCATCGCTACCGCATGGCACCTCTGGAAGCAAAGGAACGCTAGGGTGTTCAATAGGGATGACCAATTCAGATCGGACAAGAGCTTAGTGCTTAATATCCTTGAAGAGATAAAGCAATGGAAATCGGCGGGAGTAGGAGTTGAGGGTTTAGCTAGGTTTGTGAGAGAGTAGGCTTTGGTCTTCCATGTTTGGAGTTGGAGTTCCCGTCTTGACGACTCGTTGTCTCGATCGGCCTCTTGTAAACAACTTTTCTCCCTTCTATAAAAATACGGTACGCTTTTGGCGTACTCTTGAAAAAAAATTATGTCATTTTCTAAAAAACAATTATGCGGTTGATACACCTCATTTTGGGATGTGCTTAGGACCAATACAAACTAAGATTGATTTTTGTACCACCGAATTTCCGTAAAGCCAAATTAGCAATGAATTTTCTATCTGCCTTTACCATCCTCTTCCTATTTATGATAGAAATTCGTCAATAGGATGCAGAGGCGTCCAGGTTTTTTAACTGAAGAAATCCTATTTATGGACTGAGAAACTGAAGACGTTCTACTTCTTTCTTCAGTGACAAGAACGACGCGTCCGGAATTAAAACAGCTGGATTAACAGCGCGTGAGATTGCCGCGGTCGAGCTTGAGTTGGATCCCAGTTCCAATTCAGCCGGCGACAGCTCAATCCGAGTTCGGCAAGAATCAGGAGCTCTCCCCTGAATAAATGGGCGGCGCCGGTGGGAGCAGCAGCCCCAATTCGATCTGCTCGCCCACCTTCCCGATCTCCAGACCTAGGCACGCCATCGATGGCGGCCAAGGTGCTCCAGCTCCGCAGCGCCGACGGCAAGGTGCTCGTCGCTCCGGCGTGGGACTATCGTCCGGCCGCCGCCCAAGCCCTCCCGCTGGAGATGCGGGTGCCCTCGCGCGCCCTCGAGAGGGTGCTCCAGTACTGGACCAAGCACAGCCTGGCCAAGGCCACCGGTGAGTCCCGGGAGTCCCTCGCCCGCTGGGACGCCGACTTCCAGCGTCGTCTCGAGCAAGACGGCCTCGCCAAGGAGGCCGCCGCAGCCGCCCAAGAACTCCGCCGCCACGGCGTCCACCATGGAGGGCGTCCCCGTCGCCACGCCGCCACGGGCGCATCTGCTATCGCTGCTCCAGCCACCGCCGCCCGTGCTGATCCTGTCCGTGCCTGGTGCCAACTCGTTCACCACCTCGAGGGTGTCGACCACGGAGAACCCTGGCCCGGCGCCGACGGCGCCCATCGCTTTCCATGCCTGCGATATTGCCGTCGCCGCGCGCCCTGGGCCTGACACCACCTTGCCAGCGGCTGCTGGTACTGAACCTGTTGGTGTCCGGTGCGCCATCCGTGCCCGTGGACGCCAGATGGCTCAAGACGAGGAGTCCGCTTGCCACCACCGCAAGCGCCCGGCTTCCAAGGCTCCACTCTGCCTGCCTGCCACTGCTGTTGCGCCCGTGAAGAAGGTCTCTCGTCAGGTCGCTTCCAAGGCTTGCTCTTTCGTCGGCTCTACACCACTGCCTGCCACTGCCACTGCTGTGAAGAAGGTGACTCCAGCAGCTTCAACTCTGCGCGCAAGAAGGGGATGAGGGAGCTCAGCTGCAAGGTTCCCAAGCAAAACCAATCGCCATTGCCTGTCACTGCTGTTGCAGCACCAAGGAAGCAACCAATTCCTTGGCTGCGTCCAGTGGTATTACGCCTTCCCTAGTCTTTTAGTTGCTTCCTAAACCATGCACACATAAGTTTCATTTAATCTTTGTCCCTCTAGGTTCTGCACTTGCTTACCAAGATTTTAGTGTTCTTTGAATCCCGTTCAGTCATTAGTAATTTTACTAGAGTGTCAGCAGAGTCTCCATCTAGCTAGGCAGCAAAAACCTTGTTAAGATGTGTACGGCATAGTTACCACTGCATTCATACCTGGTCCTAAGTTAAGGGTTTAAGTAAATAAAGGGCATTTTCAATAAATCAAAGTAAAGCAGATGAGCCTAAAAAGGAAACTCATGTACTGCAATTCCGGCACGAGACAGAGCGTAAAACGCACTCGCCGCCAAATCCAAAATGCCCGTTTGCTACCCGGCTTGTAGCAGGAAAAAGAAGTAGAATTGAACTTGTCGATACACACAGTAATCATGTGAGCTGCCTAGCGTCTGGAGACTATGCTGACTCTCCTGTAAAATTAATCTTGGCTGACTTGGATTCTTAGGCATTGGCGTCGTGGTGAGTTAAAGTTGCAGTTTCCGACGAGTAGCATTGGTTGGTGAACTCTTGTGTGTATGTGTGAGTGAAGCTTTGAGCTAAGCAAGTCCTTGATGTACCGACTATCAAGTCCTCAATGTATCGACTATCAGGTCATATTGTAATCAATATCAGATATGAATGAAAAATTGTTGGCCTGAATTTGAGCAGAGCATTTGAGTAACTCTGTATTTTATTTTTATGTTTCTATGCGTCTTGAAACACTCCGCTGCTCTTGTCAGAAAAGTATGTACACGAGGTACGATCCGATGGATTCACCTATGATTTCACAATCCTTTGTTGAGTTGTGAAGCGCATGGACATGTTTGGGGGAGTTTGTGGTTACAGATACAGCAATCTGATTGTCAAGAATGTGAAAAAGGTTGCAGCTGTTTGGCAAATAGGTTGGGTTTTTCTCAGATCATGTTAGCTTTTCACTTGGGTTACAAATGTCAAGAATGTGAAAAAGATTTCAGTGCAACAGCAGTCTTACGTTCTCTGGCTCCTTCAGAAATTTTCCTGTTCATTTGAATATTACAAATTCCACCGTCCATCCTAACATCTTCACCAAGCAACCAAATATTGCGCTTGTACCATTGGGCATTGCTTGGATTCACTGGATCTAATTTGTTACTTTTAAAGGAGCGACAACATGCTCAGAAGAACCTGATGATATTTAAAACTTTGCTATCACCTATCAGGTGATTCATATTCTTGCAGTGCATGAAAACTGAATTTTAGGCATATTAAGACAATATGGTTACTACGCCCATGGGAAACAGCAAATTATAATTTTGTTGGAACTTTTGCGTGCTCAATGCCAAATCATTCTAGAAGACATAATTTCCTTTTTAAATATATTTTTCTCTTCAAGCAAGAATGCTGCCAAGATCTGTGCATCGTGAACAATTTCTCTGAATCCATATGCAAATGTGGTACAGAGCATGCTGCTTTCAGTTTGCTCTGTTAGCACATTTACCCATGTTAAGTTGGTCTTTACAAAACAATTATAATAATGTTATGTTTTTTCCCACGAGAAACTGAACGAGTACTGCATATTCATCATTAAACTGAAACTAAATGATAAGTATGTCCGTACAGAGGTAATGTTGCATTGTGGGTCAATTCTTTGCTACTGTTCTTCATCATGCATGCATGGGGAACGTATATGTGGAAGCTTCTCCTGTGGATCATGTTTTTTTTCTCGGGCGGAAAGTACTAGTTTCTTGCTGCATTTTTTCCGTTGTGTGTGTGTTCAGTGATGAAAAAATGCCTTTTTCTGCAGTTCTGCTGCATTTTTCTGATGAAAGTTGAATGATGAAACAATTTCCAAGATCTCACTGAACTTCTTTAAGTATACAAACATATTTTGAACTTATTTACGTGTACAAACATATTCTGAACTTATTTACGTCTACATTTTCCAAGATCTTTCTGAACTTCTTTCTGGACCATTCTGAAGTCAGTTGTTTTTCTTATGTGTTTTTCCTTCAGAACGTTTTTCTTTTGGTGTTCATTCCTAACCTCATCGAACTAGCTAAGTTGCTTGATTAGACTGATGAATAATGAATATACAAAATCAATCAACCATTCTGAGTTGGAACATGCCAACAACCATGTCCATTAAATGAACAAAAAAATGAATAAAATCACTTTCGCCCAGAAAGATTTTGAGTGAAAGCACATGGAGCTGGACGGCTGGACCATGTTTTTTTGTGAGGGCTGGACCATGTTTAATTCTTTTTGCTGCGCACACCTTAGTTTCTGCGATGTGCTATGAGCACCCTGCGACCATTGCTACTGGTGGTGATAATCTCAGTGATTATTTCGCTCGAGAACTAAAGATAACTAGTAGGTTTTGGTAGCGGGGCAATATAGATTTGACCATCGAAATTTTCAATGTATTTGGTAAAAATTAAATAAGTTTGACTTAAGAAAAAACTGAAACTTCAATTAATTTGAAACGGAAGGAGTTGAATGGAAGATCCTTGCCGCCGTAATATAATCGTATATCCAAGATGTCATTTTAACAAAAAATGGTGGATTTCCTAATCCTAAAATATGTTATTTAACACCATATTTTCGTATCATTATCATGAATACAAAATACTATCACCTAGCAAACACATCTCCTCCCGAGCACGATGTGTCAAAAAAATGTTGCAACTTTTGTCACTGTTCATTGCTGAATTTTTTATTGTCCGTACCTCCCAAATGATTTTGAGCTTGAATTTGTACATGTTTCCACTGTAACATGGTTTCCATCTAATATTTTCTACTGTTGCGAGTGTTTTTTTGGAGAAGATGTGAGCTTTTGTTTTAAAAAAAATATAGCGAGCTTTTTTTAGGAGAGTTCTTTCTCAGAGGGGATGAGAGCCCAACAGCAAATAGAAATGCAGAGCCTACAGGCTACAGCCCAAGAGACCTCCTGTTTGGCGCCGTCTGCGCCCGCAAAGGGGTAGCAGCGCCCACGCACGCCCCTCGTGGGCCGGCCCATATACACAAGTGTTGTTCTTTCGATTCCCTGGATCGCTCATCCCTACGATCGTTAGTTTTTTTTACAATGCACGATCGCTGGTTAACTTGTATAAAAACTATGCTGGTTGACCTTTGACCACCAGCATGGATCACTGCTCAGGTTGTTGACTCATAAATTCACGAGAAAAGTTCATAAAAAATAATTCATCGATTTCAAAAATGTTCATCATATTTTGAAGAAAAGTTAACGAATTTTGGAAAGATTTATTGATTTTGATAAGAAGTGTTACAAAATTTCATTTATTTGAAAAATAGTTCATCGATTTTGAAATAAGTTCACCAATGTTGAAAAAAGTTTATCGGATTTGAAAAAAAAATCATTGGATTTGAAAAAAGTTCATTGAATTTTAAAAAAAGTTCATCGAATTTGATAAAAGTTCATTCATTTTAAGGAAAAAGTTCACAAATTTGAAAAAATTCCATCAAACCCCGGAAGCAGAAAAAGAAAAATGAAAAATGAAGACAAAAGAAAAGAAGAAAAAAAGACGTGCAAAGATAAAAGTTAGCACGGGGATGGCGGGGTGATTACTGCAGCTAACAATTAAGCAAGACGTCCCCGGTTCGAGTCGCAGCACAAGCACTCATTGTTTGCATTTGGAAAAAACAGAGAGAAAAAGCTAGATGGGCCGGCCCAGCGGAGAGGGGGGTATGCGCCCCTTTGCAAATTGTATTGTAGTTCGTGCAGAGGACGCCGAATAGGATTTAGCACAGCCCAGGTACAACCGCGAAACCTTCTGGCGAGCGGCCCATCACGAGAAAATGGAGGGAAAAACTCCAGAAGCGAGGGAAAACCCTCTTCCCGTTCCCCAAATGCGCGCACAGGAAAAGATGAGAACCCACGACGACCTCGACTCCGACGGCGGCAACCCTGCTCCGCCGCCATCCCCTCCCTCGTCGGCACGGACGCGCTCCCCGCCCCCCACCCGATACATTCTCATCACCACCCTCCGGGTACCACTCAATAGGTTCTCCGCAACAACTCGTTTTTGTTGAAAATCTGCGTGTGCTGATCTCACAGGGTACGGCCGCCACCGCGAGGAAGCGGAAGGCCCTGACGACGGAAAAGGCGAAGGCTGCCAGGAAGCCTTGCAAGCTGCAGGTTTGTAGTTCACTCTACCCATCATGCCACTTGATAATTTAGTTAGTCTGAATGTGTCCCAAGTACTGCTTGGTTGTTTGATTGGTCTGAAACCTGTTGCATCTATGTTGTGGCATTGTTTGGTGGTGTTAGGTTGAAGTTGAAAAACCGATCAAGATGCTTGTGTACTAAATCAAAGACATTCATTTTGAAATTATACTAAATCAAAAACACTTATTTTGGGACCGGGCACAATTTAAGATTACTTCTTGTAATACCACCGAATTTCCCTAAAGCAAAATTGGCAATGCATTTTCTTTCTGTCTTGCACATCCTATTTTATACTCCCTCCGTTTGAAAATACTTGTCAGAGAAATGAATGTACCTCGATATGTTATAGTTCTAGATACATTCATTTTGGTGACAAGTATTTCCGAACGGAGGGAGTACAGTAGAAATTCATCAATAGGATGCAGAGGCGTCCAGGTTTTTAACTGAAGAAATCCTATTTGTGGACTGAGAAACTGAAGACGTTCTACATTTGTTCTTCAGTAAAAACGAATGAGCTCGAGTTGGATCCCAGTTCCAATTCAGCCGGCGGCAGTTCCAGTCCGAGTTCGGCAAGAATAGGAGCTCTCCCCTGAATAAATGGGCGGCGGCGGTGGGAGGAGCAGCTCCAGTTCGATCTGCTCGCCCACCTTCCCGATCTCCAGACCTAGGCACGCCATCGATGGCGGCCAAGGTGCTCCAGCTCCGCAGCGCCGACGGCAAGGTGCTCGTCGCTCCGGCGTGGGACTATCGCCCGGCCGCCGCCCAAGCCCTCCCGCTGGAGATGCGGGTGCCCTCGCGCGCCCTCGAGAGGGTGCTCCAGTACTGGACCAAGCACAGCCTGGCCAAGGCCACCGGTGAGTCCGGGAGTCCCTCGCCCGCTGGGACGCCGACTTCCAGCGCCGTCTCGACGAAGACGGCCTCGCCAAGGAGGCCGCCGCAGCCGTCCAAGAACTCCGCCGCCACGGCGTCCACCGTGGAGGGCGTCCCCGTCGCCACGCCGCCACGGGCGTATCTGGTGTCGCTGCTCCAGCCACCGCCACCCGTGCTGATCCCGTCCGTGCCTGGTGCCAACTCGTTCACCACCTCAAGGGTGTCGACCACGGAGAATCTAGGCCAGCGCCGACGGCGCCCATCGCTTTCCATGCCTGCGATATTGCCGTCGCCGCGCACTCTGGGCCTGCCACCACCTTGCCAGCGGCTGCTGGTACTGAACCCGTTGATGTCCAGTGTGCCATCCGTGCCCGTGGACGCCAGATGGCTCAAGACGAGGACTCCGCTTGCCACCACCGCAAGCTCCCGGCTTCCAAGGCTGCCACTGCTGTTGCGCCCGTGAAGAAGGTCTCTCGTCCCGTCGCTTCCAAGGCTTGCTCTTTCGTCGGCTCTACACCACTGCCTGCCCCTGCCACTGCTGTGAAGAAGATGACTCCAGCAGTTTCAACTCTGCGCGCAAGAAGGGGATGGGGGAGCTCAGCTGCAAGGTTCCGAAGCAAAACCGTGTCACCGCTGCAGCACCAAGGAAGCAACCAATTCCTTGGGTGCGTCCAGTGGTATTACGCCCTTGCTAGTCTTTTACCTTCCTAAACCATTCACACATGAGTTTCATTTAATCTTTGCATCTCTAGGTTCTGCACTTGCTTACCAAGATTTCTAGTGTTCTTTGAATCCCTTTCAGTCATTAGTAATTTTACAAGAGTGTCAGCAGAGTCTCCATGCATCTAGGCAGCAAAAATCATGCTAAGTTGTGTACGGCATAGTTACACTATATCCACACCTGGTCCTAAGTTAAGGGTTTAAGTAAATAGAGGGCATTTTCAATAAAAGTAAAGCAGATGAGCCTGAAAAGGAAACTCATGTACTGCAATTCTGGCACGAGACAGAGCGTAAAAGCACTTTTCGCCATGAAATGCAAAACGCCCGTTTGCTACCCGGCTTGTAGCAGGAAAAAGGAGTAGAATTGACCTTGTCGATGCACACATAATCATGTGAGCTGCCTAGTGTTTGGAGACTCTGCTGACTTTCCTGTAAAACTAATCTTGGCTGAATTGGATTCTTAGGCATTGGCGTCTCGGTGAGTTAAAGTTGCAGTTTCCGACGAGTAACATTGGTTAGTGAACTCTTGTGTGTATGTGTGGGTGAAGCTTTGAGCTAAGCAAGTCCTCAATGTACCGACTATCAAGTCATACTGTAATCAGATTCAGCTATGAATGAAAAATTGTTGGCCTGAATTTGTGCAGAGCATTTGAGTAACTTTCTGTATATATGTTTGTTGTATGCATCTATGACTTATTAAAACATTCTGCTGCTCTAGTCGGAAAAGGGTGTGTACTGAGGCACCGATCCAATAGAACTCAGCTCTGATTTCTCAATACTTCGTTTGAGTGGTGAAGCACAGAACCATGTTTTTGACAGTTAATGGTTAGAAGATTTTTTGGTTTGAGATACTGTAATCTGAATTTGTTGGCCTGAATCTGTGCAGAGCATGAGTAATCTTTTTGTATCGATTTATTCTTGTATGCTTCTATGGCTTCTTAAAACATTCCTGTGTTCTGGTTGGAGAAGTGTGTACCTGAGATACGATCCAATGGATTGACCTCTGGTGTCACAATACTTCCTTTGAGTGGTGATGCACATAACCATGTTTGGGACAGTTATCGGTTAGAAGATTTTTTGGTTTGAGATACATCAATCTACTTGTCAAGAATGTGAACTCTTGTGTGTGTTGGCGAAGCTTTGAGCTAAGCAAGTCCTCAATGTACCAAATATCAAGTTGTGGTGTGATCAATTTCAGATATGAATGAAAAATTGTTGGCCTGAATTTGTGCAGAGCATTTGAGTAACTTTCTGTATATATGTTTGTTGTAGAAGATTTGTTGGTTTGAGAATGTGGAAAAGTTTGCATCATAGTGCAGCTATTTGACAAATAGGTTTGGCTTTTCTCAGATCATGTTAGCTTTTCACAGTCCTTGCTCTTGCACCACTGGGCATTTGAACTGGCATGTTCATCGCTCCAAGTATCTATCTCGTGATACTGTCATCGGTCCTGTTATTGGTCTCCTCATTTCTTTCTTGAGTATTCCTTCCCACATCAACTCATCCAGCGGTGGATCTGGTTGGTCAATTTTAAGGTTACTCAAAATTCTCTCTGTACTTTGTGAAAATATGAAGAGAGGGAGACCTGCTGCAAAAACTCACTGGGTAATCATCGCTTGCGTTAGTTAGCATGGAACGTACATGTCGAACCAGCAACTGATGGTATGTCACATGGCAAACCAATTTAGATTATCATCAGCAAGATCCTCTGTAAAACTTATCCAGTAGTCCATTGTTTATCTGCATTTCAGAGACACGGTGGTTCAGTACGTTGTTGATCTCATTGTCATTGCCGTTTATCCTTGCTCACCAAAAGACAATTCCGTGCTACTGTTGCATGTGTAATGCATATGGTGAAGCTTCTCCCATCGTCAACTCTGCTGCATTTTTTCTGCTGAGTGCTGGATGGTGAAACATAACATCACGGTCTCCAAGCTCTTTCTGAACTTCTTTTAGGTCTCCAAACAAACTGTTCTGAACTCTGATGTGCAGTTGTTTTTATTCCTTGAGAGCGTGAGATTGTACAAATTAGTAGGCATTCGAATTTATATTTTCTTATGTGAGTTTGTACAAATTAGGAAAGATGTCAAATTAAAGAGCTGTGCTGGAAAAAAAATCGAAGTGAAAAAATACATATCAGATTAAATTATTGAATTCCGCTTGCATTTTAGGAGCTTTGCTACATGAATGAAGATGCTGAATGCTTGAGCGTAACCTGAAGAAAACAAAATATCTTAGCAAAAGGCAATTAACTAGAAGGAAATGACGAATTAGATATACCTCAATGGTAGCTAATCCGTGTGACACAATCTCAATCATCCGAGATCTTGTCTGCAATCACACAGGTGGGGTCACAGTAAAAATTCTAGAGTTAATGTTCCATTTACTAAATGGGAATAAGAGACCCTAAATGAGCCAGAACCCACTGTTACGAAAATATCTTCTGTATAGTTGGTTCATTAACATATTCTCATCAAGAACAACTAAATACATTTATATTGATCAAACCCGTCAAGGTCTATACAGCTACATTGCAGACATCATGTTCAAGCATCCAATGGCTGAAATTACAGTGGAGTGCATCGATTACCCAGCAAAAAAAACTCATATTGTCAGAAATTCTATGGAAACCTAGCAAAGTGAGCAATACTGATTTAAAAAAATTGGAAACTACGATCCTTTTACTCTTTTACATTGCCTGTAGATTATGATAATTCCATTGAACCGCTGTTAGATATCCATATATTTTGTTTGCTGTGTTCCAAATCATACGAGGACAATCACTGGAATAATCATGATGTTCAAGGTCTCTACAGCTAACAATGCAGAATTATTCACAAGCATCCAGTTGGCTGAAAGTACAGTGGAGTGCATGGATTACTCTGGAAAAACTCTGTTTCGCACAGTGCAATTGAAACCTAGAAAAAAAGAGCAATACTGATTTAGGAAGTTAGAAACTAGGCTCATTTTACTCTTTTAGCATGACGATAGATTATGAAGTTCCGTTGAACCCTTTAGATAGTCGTATGTTCCATTTATTGTGTTCCAAAACTATATGAGAACAATCACCAGAAAACATTGGTCTGCGAGTGATACACGGAGGCGTAGTCTGTCCAGTTTGATGTTGTGCTCTTCGCACTAATTCTGGACTTTTTGTTTTTCCTGTTGTCCGTGATGATGATATGGGGCATGCGTGCCGGTGTATCACACCGGACAAGAATTTAATGTCCGGCTTGGCAGCTTGGCTGGTGACCGGGTTAACCGATCCACTTGGTGAACTTGTTAACTATGACGAGGAGGTATTTATTATCACCTTCACCGATGCGAAAAGGCCCGACCATGTCCGATTATGCGTTGTGGGAATTGCACGATGTAGTGCTCATGTTCAAAGACACGTATATATGATGTACAAGCGGTGGGCCACGACCTCAACTATACAAGGAACTAGGAGGTGGGCCCAATACACAGATATGCACAACACATATACTCAACACCCCCCCCCCCCGGCAGTCGAAGCGGCACCAGTGTTGACGCAAAGACTGAACCGGAACTTCTCAAATGAGGCCGTAGGCAAGCCCTTGGTCATGATATCTGCAAATTGTTGGGAACTAGGGACGTGTAGAACACGAATATGGCCGAGGGCCACTTGTTCCCGAACAAAATGAATATCCAACTCAATATGCTTGGTCCGACGATGATGTACCGGGTTGGCGGAGAGGTAGACCGCCGAAACGTTGTCGCAGTAGACCACCGTAGCACGATCCACAGGACAAGAGAGATCCTGAAGAAGCTGGCGAAGCCACGAACACTCGGCGACGACGTTGGCCACCGCACGATACTCAGCCTCAGCACTGGAGCGAGAGACCGTAGGCTGCCGCTTGGACGACCACGAGATGAGTGAGGGTCCAAGGAAGACACAATAGCCCGAGGTGGAGCGACGAGTGTCAGGGCAGCCCGTCCAGTCTGCATCGGAGTAGGCGGTGAGGGCGGTATTGGCGGAGGCGGAGAGCGTGGCGCCAAGATCCATAGTGCCAGAGACATAGCGAAGAATCCGCTTGACAGCGGCCTAGTGAACATCCCGAGGAGTGTGCATGTGGAGACACACCTGCTGCACGACATACTGGATCTCCGGTCGAGTCAGAGTGAGGTACTGGAGAGCACCAACAATAGACCGATAGAATGCAGCATCCGAAGCTGGAGACACATCCGTGGCAGAGAGCTTGGCCTTCGTATCAACAGGCGTAGCAGCGGGCTTGCAGTTAAGCATGCCAGCACGATCCAAGAGCTCATGAGCGTACTTCCGCTGATGAAGAAAGAAGCCATCCGGACGGCGCACCACCTCAACACCGAGGAAGTAGTGCAAAGGACCCAAGTTCTTGATGGCGAACTCAGCGTGAAGGCGACAGTGAGCTGACCAAGAAGGCCAGTCGTGCATGCCATCAGGATGATGTCGTCGACATAGAGCAGCAAGTAGGCCGTGTCGGAGCCCTGGTGATAGACGAAGAGCGATGCGTCCGAGCGAGTAGAGCGGAACCTGAGCTGGTGTAAAAATGCCGCGATGCGCTGGTACCAAGCGCGTGGAGCCTGCTTGAGACCGTACAAGGACCGCGAAAGCAGGCACACGTGGTCGGGGAGTGCAGGATCAACGAACCCCGTGGGTTGCTGGCACAAGACCTGCTCCTCGAGGTGACCATGAAGGAAGGCGTTGGAGACGTCCATCTGGTGCACCGGCCAAGCACGGGAGACCGCAAGGTGGAGAACCATGCGAATCGTGTCGGGCTTAACGACCGGAGCGAAGGTGTCGGTGAAGTCGATGCCAGCACGCTGCCGGAAGCCACGAACAACCCAACGCGCTTTGTAGCGATCAAGGGTACCATCAGGATGGAGCTTGTGTTTGAAGACCCACTTCCCGGTAATCATGTTGGCGTGCTGGGGACGGGGAACAAGCTGCCATGTCCGGTTGCGCTGCAGGGCGTCAAACTCCTCTTACATCGCAGCCATCCAGAGCGGGTCACGAAGAGCGGCTTGAACGGAGGACGGTAGCGGCGATGGCGCAGAGGTGGATGCCGTGTGGATGTAGTCATCGGAGGCGTAGCGCGAACTCGGGCGAAAAACGCCGCGACGATCATGGTGACCGGACCGCCGCTGCGGCCGGGACCGCGGCGCCGGACCGAGGCTACAGGAACCGCGCTGGCCGCGGGGGCCGTGAGGGCCACTGCCGAAGTCGGGGCGGCGGGGGCCGCAGCTGGAGCCGGAACCGCAGGCTCCGAGGCCGCGGGAAGGAAAGGCGCCGGGGGCGCTAGTGCCGCGGCTAGAGGGGGCGCCACATGCAGGGGACGCGTCTCAAAACCAGAGGGTGGGCCAAGGGCGGCGCGCCCTGGGAGAGGCGTCGAGGAGCCCGCGCCATCAGTGGCGGGAGGGACAGCCGGGGGTACCTGCTGAAACGGAAACACATGCTAATCAAAGTAAACGTCTTGGGAAGTGAACACACGGTGGGAGACTGGATCATAGCACCGATAGTTCTTGGAGTTAGAGGGGTAGCCGATGAAGATGCAAGCGACAGAACGAGGTGCAAGTTTGTGTGGAGCGGTGTCGGCAGTGCTAGGATAGCAAAGGCACCCGAAAATATGCAAGCCATCATAGGACGGGGGCGTACCGAAGAGAAGATGGTGAGGTGCATAGTTCCATCGTGGGCGGCAGGGTCGAAGGTTAAGGAGAAGTGAAGCGATAGCAAGTGCGTCGGTCGAGGAAGCAGTGACGCGTTAGCATGGAACAGGAGCGCAACGCGATCGTTACGAGTCACGAAGGACGCGTTTGACTTGACCGTTCTGCTGTGAAGTATACGGGCATGTGAGACAAAAAATGGTGCCGTGGTGCGACAGAAAAGTGCGGAAAGCAAGGTTGTCGAACTCTTTTCCATTGTCAGTCTGAAGAGCAAGAAGGGACGCCCAAACTACGTACTAACATAGGAGTAAAAAGTCGTCAAAGTGGAGAGTGCATCCGACTTCCGTCGCAAAGGAAAAGTCCACACATAGTGAGAATAATCATCAAGGATAACTAGATAATATAAATAACCCGAATTACTAGGAACCGGAGAGGTCCCCACATTGCTATGAATCAACTGAAAAGGAAAATAAGTTATGGTGGTGGAGTTATTAAACGGGAGGCGAACATGTTTGCCGACACGACATGCATGACAGGTGTGATCCTCTATCTTACTACAACTGAAACTGAAACTCCTAAGAATATGACGAAGTGTGACAGGGTTGGGATGACCCAAACGAGCATGCCAGAGATCGACGCCAGCGGAGAGAGCAACCGGTGCGGTGGTGGAGGTGGACAGCGGATGCACCGGATAGAGCTCGTCAGGGCTGTCACATAGGTGAAGTACCATCCTGGTTCGAGCGTCCTTGACACAAAAACCAAGCTCGTCAAATTCAACAGTAACAGGATTTTCACGAGTTAAACAACGAACGGAAACAAGGTTCTTAATAAGATGAGGTGACACAAGTATGTTAGACAAAGTTAAAGGCATGGAATTGAAGGAAAAGAAGTGTGCCAGACATGTGTGATAGGGAGTGCGGCGGTCGGTGCTGACGGGAGTGAAGGAGGCAAGATTACCAGGATGAGCAAACATGTGAGCCCTAGCCCAGGTGTCCATGTACCAATCACCGCCTCCAGTGTAGTTGTTCGGCTTAGGCGCGGTGTGCAGACGGCAGCCGCGGCGGCCGTTAGGGAGACCATAGCCACCGCCACCGTGATGCAGGGTATCCTCCGTCACGGCCGAGCCGTAGTACGCCTGGTGCGCCGGCGGGCGCGACACAGGAAGGGTCGATAAAGGGGCCCGTGGAACCGGCATGGTGTAGGCATGAACAACACCGGTCCACAGTTTGTAGCCGGAGCCCCACGGAGGGGGCACCTAGAACTGCTGCTGCCATCTTGATGGGCGGGCGGTGCCTGCGGTTGCTGTTGACCGCCGCGGCGGCCCCCACCGCGACGCCTCCCACGGCGCCGTTCGGCGGGAGGGGCGGGCGGGCCATAAGGCAGCGGCTCGCGTGACACGTCGTAGGACGGGTGTCGTTCGTAGGCATTTCCTGTAGAAATAAGCTGCCATGTGGCGAGTGGCTGCCACTTAATCACTTTGCGACTTGACACCGCACTGATTGACGACGTGGGACAAGGCGGAGTGGTTGGGTGAGGTGGTGTTGCCTCCATGCGTCCCGGCAGGCCCTGCCGAGACGTCTTGGAGGTTTCCTTCCGGGGCGACCCCGCCCTCGCCGAGCTCGCCTGACCGGCAAGGGAGGCCTTTCTCCTGATGATATCTTGCTTCTCTGTCTTGATCTTGGTCCTCTTAATCTGTATGTTGGTCCTTGGAAAATCTTGATCTCTTGCATTCTGGCATGGCCTGGTGCCTATCCGTGCACGAGTCAGGGGAAAATATATACCCCCATATGTTTTCCCCGACAACACTGGATTATAGATCCACATGTCATCCATGTACAAACATAATATAACACCATCATCCCCACCATGGAGATAGTAAACACACCTATCAGCCACATTAATGACAAACTTGCAGAAGTCAGAGTTCCGTCAAATTTCTCATGCCATTTCTTAGGTGCCTATTTCAGACCATACAACTATTTTAACAACTTGCACATCTTTACCTCTTCACCCTTTACTACAAACCCATATGCATGGTTGATCCATATAGATACCCTCTTCCAACTCTCCATTAAGAAAGTTGTTTTTACGTCCATTTGATGAACCACCACATAGATGGGACCGCGGCCACGCCCGCAGTCCATCCATCATGGACCCACCAGAAAACACGCCCGAGTTGCTCACTCCAGCGGGGCCTGAACGCAGGGCCTTACTTGCGGGAGCTCCCCAAGATGCGCCATGACGGTGGCCCCGGTTACGACTCCGGTCCAGCCGTAATGGACTACGGAGGCGAGTCACCCGGACACGCGCCCACTGCGCAGATCGGATGGTGTGGAGAGCCCTCGAGAGGCCCCCGTGGCATGCCACATGGAAACGGATGGCTTGGACCTCTTCGCCCTTGAAGCTCCCCAGGAGACGGGTACTACAACATCCTTTTATAGGAGTAATGTGGGTTAGGTGTTTCTCATAGGCATGCATCAAAAGGAATATCTCAAGTAGCCTATGTGATGATGAAATCAAGCGGTGATGGTCCCCAAGAAGTGCAAGTGCATGATGAGCATCTAGAGGTTATATTCTTTGAAGCTCGTCGTCCATATCGAGATAATTTACACATGAGGATGTGCTTAATGAAGGCTTTTCTCACTGCAATAAGTAATTTAAGTACCTTCACCAACTGATTGTGGTCAAGAAAAGGATTCCAAACTTGAATCAAGAATTAATGCCATCATCAAGCTCATGTGGTATGCGTAATGGCAAAGGTATAACTTAGCTAGGTTTTCCTGGTTTTACCATTCTTGTGGTGCTTGGTGGGAGACCGAATTGTAGATTTACCGTACTATCTATCAGGAGGGACTTTCTATCGAGTAGCTTGATCACGTCGTATGTAGAGGTCTCAAACCTTTGCATGTTTTGCATCATTCTTTCTTGTTTATCTTGGGTTGTTCTCTATGTGAGGACCTTGAGTTTGTCCATAGCTTTGAAACGATTCCAAGATCATCGAAACCGGAGTTTGTATGATAACATTATGCATGTTTTCGTTTTCTGTGCTGGATATGGCTGTGGGCACGAGGTTTGACCCTATGGGCACTGGGCCTCTCGTTCCCATGGGACCCATGGGCATGGGGTGCCAGGAAGGTGTCGTTTGAGCTCCAATAGCTAGTTTGGGGGTTGACTATTTAAGGGCTCTTCTTCCCCAACTGGTTTCGTGGTTGTTCATACATTTTTATACCACTCTTTTGAGCCACAAACCACCTCCCCCAAACCCCCTATCTCCCCCTCTATGTGAAGGGGGGTTTCTGGGTGGATCTTGCATCTATTTGTTGATCTCCTCCATTGTTTCTCCTCTCTTCAGTATCCTGCTTTCTTGAGTTTCATCTTGTGAGATTAAGAGAGTGAGTTGAGCATCCGTTGCTTGAACTTGCATTTCAATTGTTGCATTAGTTTGAGATCCCTGGAGATCGTGAGTTTATTACTCTTGCAGTACACCGCCTCCTAGATGGTTTGGCGATGTTTACTTGGTGAACTCTTTGAGAAGGTTGTGAAGAGGCCTAGGTGGTTAAGGTTCCTCTAGAAACATCCTTCCTTGTGGTGTGCTCTAGAGACATATGTAAAGGTGTGATTTTCCTTCAAGACCAACACTGAGTGAATCAAAGCTCATCTATTGGGGGGCGACTCGAAAGGGAGACTACAATGAGACACTTTGTGGCGCCTCCGTAGCTTTGCCTTCAAAGACCACTCCAACGGAGATTAGCACTCTCACGATTGTGAACTTTCGGATAAATCCGTCCTCGACTCATTTGTTGTTATCTCAATTTCTGACCATTTACTTTTCACAATTCATACTTTCTCATATTGATATATATCTTGTGCTATTTTGAATTGCTTAGTTGTTCCTTCAATTCCATATCTTGTGATATAGTCCGTGCTTGATAATTTAGCATAGATTTTTTTGGTGCACTTAGTTGAGGCTAGCATATTTAGGATTTGTTCTTGAAAAGTATCAATTTAGTTTAATTCCACGTTAGGAAAAAGCCAAATCCGTAAAAGTTCAAAACGCCTATTCACCCCATCTTGGCAACATGTAGGTCCTTGTATGGAACACTGTGACTAGTACACACAATAAGATACAAACGAGGCAAAGCTATGAACAGGTCAATGACCGGTTTTGCTTATATTGACACATCAATGCTCGTCGCTTTACCTTTTTGAGGAATCACTGAGAGCTTATTTCCATGTTGTATTTAGGGGAAAACCCAAAGTCCTACTCATTGGAGACACCGACTTTGTGAAAGATGGCCTACTACTGTTTTGTAGCGTGATCGTTAAAGTGGCAATGCCTTGTGTTCTTTCCAGTGATGACATTATCCACACTACCAAAGCAATATCACTAGATCTATGAGGAAATATGTTTTCACAGTGTATTTATTGGGAGTTGTAAATCATTTTTTATAAAGTTAGTAAAACTTAAGACATTTTGTCTTAAGACAAGACTAAGTGACTTCGTATAGATGAGAGTAAAGTTTATAAGATTTTATTTGGGATGGCACAAGGAACCTTTTCTGCATAAGATATCTCTTACCCTCAATTGACATCTGGTATCCTCCTTCATTCTCTATAAGGGATATCAAATATTCAAAACTTCAGTGTAGGTTCTTGAAAATATTCTCATATTTAGCAAGTCTATCCTTTCTCGTGAAAAGAATATTTCTAGAAATGTAGATTATTGAAGGGCTATATAGAAAAACTTGCATACACTTTAGTAAAATATCCAATGGGTCTATTTAAGCCCGCCTAACCCAAAATCACCATCCATGCCTCCCGCTTCCCTCCTCCGCCTCCGCCGCTGCCCCTCTCACACAACCCTCAATTCTCTCTAGAAACTCTAATCACCGTATGGTCTCTACTTCTTCGCTGACACCATACCTTGCCACCATTAGGCACAATACCGGTGGTCCGGCGACCGCCTCACCAGCTGACTGACTCCTGCTACCCATTGTCAATTTGTTGTCAGCTGTAAGCCTTGATCCATTCCTCCTAGTTTTATCTTTGAGCTTCACGAGAATCCACAGCACAAGCCACCGGCTCTAGATAGATGGAAACACTCTGAACACACATCGCTTCCAATCATCGTTGCTCTCTAGATCTAATATGGGCCTCGATGAATGCCCATGGTGTAGATCTCATGACAAAGATGGATCATGATACTCGGTCGGATTCCCGCAGATCTGCGAGACCAGGCACTACATATAAGGTACCTTCTTAGCAAATCCAATAAGTGTTAGCAAAATCATCCATTGAGAAGATAGCTCACAAGTTTAACGAGAGGTTATTCCAGGCTACTAGATCTATAGATGACAATACCCTTGGCTCTCACTACTACCCACCTCCGTTGTTGTATAATCATTGCTCACTAAAGCTATGGTGGGCGTGAAGTGAATCCCCATTGCATAAATCTAACGATGGAAATGGACCATGACACCCAACTGGATCAACTCAAGAGTGCAAGATCAAATATGATAGATGAGGTATGTAATTAACGAGTGCTACAACATTCCAAAATCATGCGTTGAAAAAATTGACATCCTGGTCTTATGATGAGGCAATCACATGCCACCATATCTTTATATGGCGACATCATCGGTTTTCATTGTTGTGTAAATCTAACAATGACGATGGATCGTGACTCTTGACTAGATGGGCTAAAAAATACGAAATAAATAATGATAGATCATGTACCTAGCCACTTATTACCCCCTCCATCCTATAATATAAGATGTTACTACAACCAATGTACTCATATATTGGTGGTAATAAAATCTTATATTATGGGATAGAGGGAGTAGATCATAGATGCATTAATAAAATCATGCCTTTTGAAACTAAAAGAAACAATACTGCTTATTAGTTTGATTACCGAGGATAAATTATGTCATTTACAGGTCAGATCTACGGAGCAAAGGGGTAGAGCACCTTCAGCCAAGATTAGGGAAGTCTTGTATTGGCTTTTTTCCGAGATGAACACCCTTCTAAAATATTTATATTAACGTGTCTGATTGCTTGATGCCAAGTAAGTATAGACCACCCTCCTTTTTCTTAGAGATTATTCACTCGACATTACAATTTTTCAAATCATTTTCGTATGGAGATGATGTGAGTTGTTGGGAGACGTTTAAGGTAGACCATGCCTCTTTTATGTCTTAATAGCTAATTGCTCGTTGTTCTGCAATTGAAGGCATACATATTCTAGTAGTTCAACACCAGCCGCGTTTGATATATACCATTCTAGATTTTGGTAAGATTTGATTTGAGTATGTGTAGGGGAAGGCAAGATTTTTTTTGATTTAATTGAGATTTTGGAAAGGTTTTATTTGATTTGGGTATGACCAAGGGAAGGCAAGGAAAGTTTTTATTTAGGTAAAATTTGATTTGATTTCATTGAGTTAATGCATGACATAGTTTTGATAAAATTTGATCGAGTTAATGTAAGATATGGTTTCCAGTAAGACAGGGAAAGGAAAGTATTGATTGCATTTAGATTATTTCAAACCAAGGAGGGAGGGGCATGGAGAGATAAAAGACAACATAGGAGGGAGAGGTGATGAGAACGTATCGACTCTCCTTTAATAGTAGAGGATAATAATAATAGTAGCGACTAGTGTTTTGTGGTTTCTGAAGTTTATACTATGATCCTTATGATATAAATAAGACATGTATTACCATGCAAAAGTTACTTTGGGCCCTCTCCTCACCGAAATCTTTTAAATCCTTAGTGAAAGACAATGCGAGAAATCAATATTATGAATAACATATATACTCCTTTGTTAGCATACCTGTGGCGCTAGCTAGTTCAATCAAATGAACTGAAGAATTTCATGCCTATTCATAGACACATATCATACCCTATGAACCTGCTACATATACTCCTAGGTTACAATGGAAAAGCTGGCTTGCGTAGGATTAGATAGGTCATAATAACTAGTTGTGTTTTTCATAGTTTGTTAAAGAAAACAATCTTCTAGTCATTATTGCTTGTTTTTGACAGCTAAAACACTTCCAGTGGGACTAAGTTGTTTTAGGTGACCATCATTTTAGGTAAATATTCTTACTTTTCTGAAAGAACTATAGACATTCCAAGATATTTGCTAAAATTTACCTTTCAACCGTATAGAGTAAAAATTATTACCATGATTCACTAGTTACGGGGTCCTACCAAGAGGAAATTTCACAGTAAGATTTTTTTATTCCACAGATTTGAATGATAAATTCCAGCAGAAATTTGTAAGATCAATATTTCTTTGAGACAAAAAAAATGAAGGCAGATTTACTAGAACAACAAATCATCTCATGGAACTTAGCCAACCCAAATCCACAGATACATAATTGCATCACAGGCAAATAACCTAGATCCATTAATACATAATCACATCACGTAAAAAATAGCCCTAGAATCCATTAACACAGAATTGCATTGAAAAAGATAAAGCCCATAGATTTTTTTCTACCAAGAGAATTATAGAAGCAATAATTCGATAGAGAATTATTATACCTGCTGCTCCGGGTCCGAGATGGTCTCCGGAGCGGGCTGTCGGGGCCTCTTGTAGGACCATACCGAATCTTTAGAGGATGAGTCCATGCATTGCAACTTCTCCTTCCCATTGCTCCCTTGAGCAGTCATCTTCCTCTACAACCCCAACCAAAATTGTCAGTACTACTACCTACTACGTACTACCCAAACCAACCATTAAAGACAAAATAGATTGACAATCTAAGCAGAAAGTTTTCACAAGAACCAGAAAGAGAACAACTAGAACAGAGGAGAGGAGGGCTAACGAGAATCCAGGAATGTCTTGTGAGGAACTTAATTCCTAGCACCTCCTATTAATAGTCCCCAAAGACTCGTGTTTCTATGCCTCTAGGAAATCATGCACCACTGCCAGTTAGATACCTTTTCTTCTAAATTCCTTATCACCCTTGTTTCTTTTTTTCATATAGAGTAGCATAAATCTTGTAAAACACACATGCTTTAGGATTACATTTATGGTAGATTTTAATTTCTTGGTTGGAATTATCCTCTAAATTTAATCGTGACGCCTGTGTGTTTTACAAGATCTATGCCAATCTATATGCAAAAATGAAACACGAATGAGTATGAATTTATAAGAAATGTATCTAGCTGGCGGTGATGCATGAATTCCTAGAGGCAAGCATAGAAACACGAGTCTTTTGGGGCTTCTGAAAGGAGGTGCTAGGCAGTAAGTTCCTCACTAGACATCCCCGGATTCTCGTCAGCCCTCCTCTCCTCTGCTTGAGTTGTTCTCTTCTCGGTTCTCGTGGAAACTTTCTGCTTAGATTGTCAATGTGTTTTGTCTTTAATGGTTGGTCTGGGTAGTAAGTAGTAGATAGTAGTACTGGCAATTTTCGGTGTGGGTTGTAGGGGAAGATGGCTGCGCAGGGGAGCAACAAGAAGGAGAAGGAGCAGTGCATGGACTCATCCTTTGACAATTGAGTACGGTCCTACAAGAGGCCCCGGTAGCCCGCTCCGGAGACCATCCCAGACCCGGAGCGGCATGTACAATAATCCTCTATTCAATTCTCGCTTGTACAATTCTGTTGGTAGAAAAGATGTATGGGCTTTATCTTCTTCGATGCAATTATGTGTTAATGGATTCTAGGGCTATTTTTTATGTGATGTGATTATGTATTAATGGATCTAGGTTTTTTGTCTGTTATACAATTATATATGTATGGAATCAGGTTGCCTAAGTTCCTTGAGATGATTTGTTGTTCTGGGTAAATCTGCCTTAATTTTCTTTGTCTGGAGGAAATGCTGCTCTTATAAAATTCGGCTAGATTTTATCATTCAAATATGCATAATGAAAATAGCTTACCGTGAATTTTCATCCAATCCTGAACTAGTTAATATATGAGGGAAAAATCACAAAACTAATAGACCAAAAACTCATTTGAGTCCTTGGCTCCATGATTGTGAAGTCGACACTGGTCCATGATTGGGCGCAATGGTGGTGTCACCAAATTTCAAGCATCATGTTCTTTGGAGGCGGCCAAAATCACTGTTTTGACCCTTTTGACAACCTTTAGCATGATTTGACCCCAGTTTCAAAAACATTCACGATCTGACCTTTTTCCTACCAGCATCATCCTTAGTGGTAGGGTATAACTGCCTACCACACATGACCTTGGCAGTAGGGTGTTGGTCAACTTAGATGGTGCTGTCAGGTCGTGCTGACGTGGATAAGTGCCTATGGCCAAACTCCCTGGCGGTAGGCAGTTATACCCTATTGCTAGGATCGATGGTGGTAGGCCCCCGAGAGTTAAGTGGCTGATGCGACGGCTTGTGGGGCACCCACCCGCCCATTCGCTTGAGTTCATCTTCTTTGTTCTTCCCCAAATAGAGAGGATACCCCTCTATCTCTTCCCCCACCCCCTCGGATCTACTCCATTTGGGCACCATTTTGTCGGTCTTGGATTCAAAACGGAGAGGAAGGTAGGCTCTTTCGATCCCTCCAAATAGTTTTTGTCAAATCCATATAGTTTTGATGCATTATTTGGCACTAGGTGGACCCTAGTTCGTAAAGTTGTTTGAATGCTTTGATTTTAAAAAATTTAGAACAGATATTTAATAGTAATAGAGGTGTGTGAATGAATGTATGGGTAGATTTTATGGATATGTTGTAGTAGTTAATTATTTCCCTTGGTATGGATGAACAAATTGTATGGATATGTTGGATTTGGTTATTTTTTCAATGTGTATGGATGGATGCATATTGCAATTAGTGGATGAATGCATATGTATTGATATATATATATATATATATATATATATATATATATATATATATATATATATAGATTGCAATGTGTGCGAATGTGTATGGATATATGGAAATTTGATGAATGGATGTATGTTTATGTATGGATATATGGATATGATATTTATGCATAATATGTTGTGAATTGATACATATAGCTTGTAATTGTTTCCCAATGTTTCCAATGTATATGGACATATATTCCAATTCATATTTATGAATGATGTTGTCAAATATGGATGTTGTGAAATAATTCACTATATATGTCATTTGTGTTAGGATGGGTGAGGTCACCGATAGTGGTCGTTGGTATGTTGGGCTTGATCCTGCTTTCGACAAAGGGCATCGTGGGTGTTTTATCAAGAATGGACAGGAAACAAGCTTTGGAATAATCGTATTCATGTTATTGTATTTTTTTTGAAATTTGAAGGTTCTGACATATTTGTGCCATTATGATAGATGCTGCCATTAGTGTGAATGAGTGGTCACACCAAGACATCCCAGTTGGCATACGACGAGCGGTTTGAGCCTTATTTCGAGAGAGCTAGCCTCCTACCGTTTGTCTGCAGTTCAAGCGTGTACCACCATTGGTGAACCATACCGCTGTCATAGCCCGCTGGATCATTGGCAGACGGAGATACACAGTTTCCACCTTCCTTGTGGGGAGATGGCAGTCACCCTGTAGGACTTCATGATGATTATTGGTCTTTCGATCCACGGTGAGCCTCTTATTGGATGAGTGCGCAACAAGTTCATGCGTGAGAGGGTTACTGGCCTCATCCATGATTGCTCCCCCTCTCTTACCTCCAGGGGAAAGCTTGACAACCAGACATCTGATGTACCATTCAAGTGGCTCCTTGAGAACAGGTCAGGATGCCCACAAGGTGTAGGTGACAAGACGGTGGAGCAATACGTGTGGGCGTACTTTTGGTATCTCCTATCCCATATACTTTTTGTAGACTGCTCCAATGACATTGCATTCTGGATGTATCTTGACTTCCTGGCTGCCTAGGACCGGAAGTACAGCTGGGGGTTCACTGGTCTCGCCTACTTGTACCGTTAGGTAACAAGTTACTTCAATAATTCCTTATGGGCGTATGTATGTTTTTGGGAATTGTTTAAAGCTAATGATGAATTGGTTGTTGTTGGTAGCTCGATGAGGCGTGTATGAAAACCATCGACAAACCCGCTATGGAGGGATGTACTTGGGGCCTCTCGGTGTGGATGCGGGAGCGGTCGCCGGTTGGACGTCCTGAAAAAATGGACGCCAGGTGGCCTTGGGATGGCCTTGAGGGAGAAGAAGCCAATTTTTCGAGTACCCACTCTGGCTTTCGCTTCGGACAAAGTCAAAATGTTTGGTGGCAAGCAAGAGGCCTTGTACAATAGCTTCATCCATGAGATGGACAATTTCAAATACAACCAGGTATAGGATTTTGTAACTTCTTCATAACCACTTCCCCGGAAGGCGTCGAGACACCTAACCAACTCGTTTCAAGGTTAACTAAGGCCATATTGGATAGTTAGGGATTTTCGACTGAATGCTATGTGTACGAGGGACAAAAATATTTGGTGGATTACTTGCCCGACCCACATATGAACATGTCTTTCTTTCCCCTCAAGAAGACATGTGGCATCTCTCCTCTTGAACATCAAGCATCTGGGATCCTTGAGAATTACTCTCTGTTTGAGCATTCTCTCCCCCTCATGGGATCTCTCTAAGTGATAAGCTTTGATGTGATCTCTCTCTCCCCCTTTGACATCAATTTCCAAGAAGGGCCTTCTGGAATTTTTGTGAATGGGTTTGGTCCTTGAGTCACAACACAAAGCACTGGATAAAAATGTGATGCTTGTAGAGGACAAGATTCATTGAGTGGAGCTGGATCAAAAGTAAAAGCGAAACAAGTGGCGTAATGTTTTTCCTGTAGTGAAATCGGTGGCACCGAGTGGTTTTGCCAGTTGCACCAAAAGGATTCGGTTGGACCGAAAACAAAAAACCGGTGAGACCGAGTGCATTGCAGAGAAAAACTTTGTCACCTCAGCTCACTAGACAAGTAAGATCTCACAAGGATTTGTAAGGAATTAACTGAAATATTTGCAATGAATTGGATGCAGGCAATGCAGAACAGATAGAAAAGAAGGAAAAAGAAAGGAAAAGAAATCTAGATGAAGTTTTTTTTAAAGGGGAAACAAATATGCATGAGACAAATGCAAAAGAAAACACAAGAGAACTTCATCTAGAATTGGGCGGTGACAAAGTCACCTATGTTAGAGTATATTGACTTAGGAGTCAAGTGAGGTCACTTGATCATAGGCCATACTAAATCGTTTAAGCTCAAAATGGGGTTACCATTTTTCATTTAAGCATATTGATGTATTCACATCTTGTCGAGTTGCTTTGACTCATGTCTTGGAGTAAAGCTTCTCTAAGATGGAATAACATACCTTGGGTGGTGGTGTTGATCGTGATCATGTAGTTGAACTTGTGTGGGTTGCTCAAGGTTGATGTAGCTCATCAAGAGTTGGGAGCACCACTTGTAATTTGAGTTCATCTACCTACATGGGTTAGTTCTTGCAAGGAAGATCACTTGTGTATCCAAAATGACAATCATGAAACAACATAGAATTTGTCAAAGGATATGTTCGAATGGTTTCGTGCTTCCTTGTCTTCATCCACCATTGTGTAGAGACTTGGTGATGTAGAGATTGCTCAAGATGTGAGTGAGTTGCAATCTCATAGACTTAGATTCACCCAAGTACCTACAAGGGTTAGATAACATGCAAGATTCAAATATATCCAAGACATAAGATTATCATCATAAGAGAAATATCAAGGATTAGTCATAAGCTCATGTCTTGCATGTATCCAATAGATTTCCTACTCCAAGTTTGAAGCATGAATGATGTTCAATTCACCTCTTAACGTGCAAAACACTTTCTCATCAAGTGGTTTAGTGAATATATCCGCTAATTGCTTTTCGGTGCGAACATGCTTAAGATTAATGTCACCCTTAGCAACATGATCTCGAATGAAATGATGACAAACTTCAATATGCTTAGTTCGAGAGTGTTGCACGGGATTGTGAGCAATCTTGATAGCACTTTCATTGTCACAAATTAATGGAACATGTTTCAAATATATCCCATAATCTTTAAGAGTTTGGTTCATCCAAAGTAATTGAGCACAACATGAACCAGCGGCAATGTATTCCGCTTCCGCGGTGGATAAGGATACCGAGTTTTGTTTCTTGGAAGACCAAGACACAAGAGATCTACCAAGAAATTGACAAGTATCCGAAGTGGACTTTCTGTCAACCTTGTCACCGGCATAGTCCGAGTCGGAGTAGCCAACAAGATCGAAAGAGGCCCTCTTAGGATACCAAATGCCAAAATTTGGTGTATGAATTAAGTATCTCACTATCCTTTTCACGGCCTTAAGGTGACATTCTTTAGGAGCAGCTTGATATCGTGCACACATGCACACACTTAGCATGATATCGGGACGTGAAGCACATAGATATAACAATGAACCAATCATAGAGCGATAAACCTTTTGATTGACCAGTTCACCATCTTTGGTCAAATCAAGATGTCCACTAGTAGGCATGGGTGTAGTCATACCTTTGCATTCTTGCATATTGAACTTCTTGAATAAGTCCTTGGTGTACTTCGTTTGAGAGACAAAGGTTCCCTCCTTAGTTTGCTTGATTTGCAAACCAAGAAAGAATTTGAGTTCACTCATCATAGACATCTCAAACTTCTCCGACATTAGCTTTCCAAACTTTTCAATAAAATGAGGGTTAGTAGAACCAAATATAATATCATCAACATAGATTTGGCACACAAATAGTTCTCCGTTAACCCTTTTAGTAAAAAGAGTAGAATCAATATTTCCGATTTCAAAGCCTTTTTTGATTAGGAACTTATTCAAGCATTTATACCACGCTCTAGGAGCTTGTTTAAGACCATAAAGGGCTTTGTGAAGTTTGTAAACATGATTTGGTTTCTTAGGATTGACAAAGCTGGGAGGTTGTTTGACATAAACTTCCTCCTCTATTTCACCATTTAGAAAAGCACTTTTAATGTCCATTTGGTACAAGGTGATATCATGGTGATTAGCATAAGCAAGTAAGATGCGAATGGACTCAAGTCTAGCAACGGAGCATAAGTCTCACCATAGTCCATTCCTTCGACTTGTGTGTAGCCTTGGGCCATTTAGACGCGTGCTTTGTTGCGAACTACTTGTCCATCTTCATCTTGCTTGTTGCGTAAACACCCATTTGGTACCGATGATGTTGTGGTTGTTGTCGGGCTTCTCAACCAATGTCCACACTTGATTTCTCTCAAAGTTGTGTAGCTCTTCGTGCATGGCGTTTATCCAATCCGGATCTTCCAATGCTTCTTCAACCTTCATAGGTTCAATGCTAGAGATGAATGAATAGTGTTCACAAAAGTTAGCTAAACGAGTTTTAGAGCGAGTGATTCTCACGGTTTGGATATCATTGTAGGTTTGCTCGACGGGATGGTCTTTAGAAATTCTTGCTCGAACTCATGTCAGCTTTTGCTTGGGTCTTGGTTGAACATCTTCTTCATCTTGTTCTTCTTCTTGGCCTTCTTCATTGTTGGCATTGTCGTTCTCTTGTCGTGGTGGAGAAGGAGGTTGTTGACGCTCATCTTGGTGCACTTCCTCGTTTTCTTCATCTTGGTGTGTCCCACTTGTGGATGCTTCCATATCAACTCTTGGTTCACCTTGTCGTGAGGTAGAAGCTTCCACTTGGACGGACGAGGTACTCTCCTTCACCTCCGTTGGCTTAATCTTGCCAATAGACAAATCTTGGATTGCTTCCGAGGGATCTTTGTCTCCTACATCAATTGGCAATTGCTCTACTTGCGAGCCGTTAGATTCATCAAACTTCACATCTACCGTTTCTTCAACCTTTCGGGTGAAATTGTTGTAGACACGGTATGTGTGAGAGTTTGAGCCATAACCAAGTAGGAAACCTTCATGAGATTTAGGAGCAAATTTAGAACGACGATGCTTATCAATAATGTAGCACTTTGAGTCGAATACTCGAAAGTATCCAACTTGGGGTTTGTTACCGGTGAGAAGCTCGTATGCCATCTTGCCGAGTAGCTTGTGAAGATACAAGCGATTTGTTGCATGACAAGCTGTCTCAACCGCTTCTGCCCAAAAGTGCTTCGGCGTCTTGTACTCATCAAGCATCGTTCTCGCCATTTCGATGAGCGTCGATTCTTCCTCTCAACAACTCCATTTTGTTGAGGTGTGTACGTAGCCGAGAACTCGTGTGAAATCCTTTCTTCGTCAAGAAAGGTGTCCACATTTGCGTTCTTGAACTCCGTTCCGTTGTCGCTACGAACCTTCTTGATCTTCACTTCAAATTGATTTTCGGCCTTCCTAGCGAAGTTTTTGAAGATCTTTGGACCTGCGATTTGTCGTCGAGAAAGAACACCCACGTAAATCTTGAAAAATCATCAACTATAACTAGACCAAAAGAATTTCCACTGAGACTTTTGTAAGCGTTGGGACCAAAGATATCCATATGAAGAAGCTCGAGTGGCCTCCTTGTGGTCATGATGTTCTTCACGGGATGCCTTCCTCCAACCTGTTTACCTGCCTGACAAGCGCTGCGAAGTCTATCCTTATCAAATATGACATCGTTAACTCGAAGGATATGATTTCCTTTTATAAGCTTGTCAAGGTTTTGCATACCAACATGACCTAATCGTCTATGCCATAACCAACCTTTAGAGGATTTAGCAATAAAGCAAGTTATAGGTTGAGCCTTTTTAGTGAAATCAACAATGTATAGATCACCTCTACGCACACCGGTAAAGAACATTTTATGATTATCTCTACGAAACACTTGGCAATCTACTTCAGTAAATAGGACATTGAAACCGAAATCAGCAAGTCTAGATATCGAAAAGTAAGTTGTATCCAAGAGATTCAACGAGCATGACATTTTGTATGGAGCTATCATGTGATATGGCCACCTTACCGAGGCCAACCACCTTACCCTTTGAGTTGTCACCGAAAGTGACATACTTTCGAGGACCATCGCTTTCTGCAAGCTCACGAAACATGTCTTTATCTCCGGTCATATGATCGGTACATCCACTATCAAGAACCCATTCCTTTCCACCTGCCATATATCCCCGAAGATTTGCCATAAGACCAAAATGTCTCATTGCATCATCAAGATCGAAGTCACTGTCATCATCCTCATCATACTATCCATGTTCAACATCGTCATGTGGTGGATCAAATCCTAGAAAGGGTGATTCGTTAGAGTGAGTTTGACAATGATCTTGCTTATGAATTTTTATAGCTTCGCAAATAATATCACTAATAATTCCACCATCTCCTTTGGCACGCATAAGGTTTGTAAGCTCAAATAGACAATCACCAAACATAGGATCACTAGAGTTCATCTTACTCAAAGCAATATATTTATGGAGAATTTCATCTAAAATTTTCAAGGAATAATCTGGAAATCGTTCCTCAAGAAATTTCCATATAGTATAGGCACAATCAAGAGTAGGCAAACTAGCAATCAAGGTTTTGGGCAATCCTCTTATGATAAGATTGATGGTTCTAAGATTGTGAATCATGTCAAGATCCTCTTAGTGTGTGGGATGCAAGGGATCAATATGAGGTGCACAAGGGCTAGCAATGTACTTGTTCAAATGATATTGATTGAAAATTTCAAGCATCTCATTTTTCCACTCATGAATATATTCTCCATCAAGAATAGGCACTCTATGTCTAAGACTCCCAATAGTAGACTCATCCATCTTCCTCCAATGGTGTTTAAACCAAAGCAATGGAGACCAAAGCTCTGATGCCAATTGAAAGGGATCGAGAAGAGGTGTCTAGATGGGGGGTGATTAGACACTAAGTACCAAAGTTGCAGTTTTTGACTTCTTTAGGTTGGAGTGGAGTTTAGGCATGATTTTAACAGTCACAATACATAGCAAGCAAGCATGCAAAGAGTATATGAGCAGTGGAAAGTAAATCATGCAACTTGCAAGAATGTAAAGGGAAGGGTTTGGAGGATTCAAACGCAATTGGAGACACATATGTTTTTGTCGTGGTTCCGATAGGTGGTGCTATCGTACATCCACGTTGATGGAGACTTCAACCCACGAAGGGTAACAGTTGCGCGAGTACACGGAGGGCTCCACCCACAAAGGGTCCACGAAGAAGCAACCTTGTCTATCCCACCATGGCCGTCGCCCACGAAGGACTTGCCTCACTAGCGGTAGATCTTCACGAAGTAGGCGATCTCCTTGCCCTTACAAACTCCTTGGTTCAACTCCACAATCTTGTTGGAGGCTCCCAAGTGACACCTAGCCAATCTAGGAGACACCACTCTCCAAGAAGTAACAAATGGTGTGTTGATGATGAACTCCTTGCTCTTGTGCTTCAAATGATAGTCTCCCCAACACTCAACTCTCTCTCACAGGATTTGGATTTGGTGGAAAGAAGATTTGAGTGGAAAGCAACTTGGGGAAGGCTAGAGATCAAGATTCATATGGTAGGAATGGAATATCTTGGCCTCAACACATGAGTAGGTAGTTCTCTCTCAGAAATAGGATGCTGGAAGTGTAGGCTTGTTCCGATGGCTCTCTTCACGAATGAAGAGGAGGTGGAGGGGTATATATAGCCTCCACACAAAATCTAACCGTTACACACAATTTACCAAACTCGGTGGGACCGAATCAACAAACTCGGTCTGACCAATTTTAGCAAATCTAGTGACCGTTAGGATTTTCGATGGGACCGACATGCAACTCGGTAGGACCGATATGGTTAGGGTTAGGGCATAACGTAATCTCGGTGAGACCGATTACACAAACTCGGTGAGACCGATTTTGGTAATAAGCTAACCAGAGAGTTTTACGTGGCTGCTACGGGCTTCTAGCAAGAACCGTTCTTACCTAAGCATCAAAACCACAACGATTTTTCGCTAAGTGTGTTGTTTTAACCTTCAACAAGGACCGGGCATAGTCAAACTCGATTCAACTATAGTTGGAGAAACTGACACCCGCTAGCCACCTGTGTGCGAAGCATGTCGGTAGAACTAGTCTCATGAACGCGGTCATGTAATGTCAGTTTGGCCGCTTCATCCAAAAATACCGCCGAATCAAAGTAAGACGTTGCTGGTAAGCAGTATGAATATTGTCGCCCACAACTCATTGTGTTCTACTCGTGCATATAACATCTACGCGTAGACCTGGCTCGGATGCCACTGTTGGGGAATGCAGCATTTCAAAAAATTTACCTACGATCACGCAAGATCTATCTAGGAGATGCATAGCAACGAGCAGGGAGAGTGTGTCCACGTACCCTCATAGACCAAAAGCGGAAGCGTTTAGTAACGCGGTTGATGTAGTCGAACGTCTTAGCGATCCAACCGACCCAAGCACCGAACGTACAGCACCTCCGCGTTCAGCACATGTTCAGCTCGATGACGTCCCTCGATCTCTTGATCCAGTTGAGGACGAGGGAGAGGTCCGTCAGCATGACGGCGTGGCGACGGTGATGATGAAGTTACCGGCGCAGGGCTTTGCGTAATCACTACGACGATATGACCGAGGTGTGTAACTATGGAGGGGGCACCGCACACGGCTGAGAGAAGACTTGCTGTGTCTTTGGGGTGCCCCCCTCCCACGTATATAAAGGGGCGAGGAGAGGTGGCTGGACCAAGGGGGCGCTCCATGGGGGGGAGTCCTACTTGGACTCCCGGTCCAAGTAGGATTCGCCCCCCTTTCCTATTCCCACTAGGAGAAGGAGGGAAGGAGGAGGAGGAGAGAAGGAAAGGGGGCCGGCCCCCCAACCCTAGTCCAATTCGATTTGGGCTTGCGGGGGGGTGGGGGGAGGCGCCATCTCCTGGCCACTACCACCTCTCTCCACTAGGGCCCATGAAGGCCCATTAACTCCCCCGGGGGGGGGGGGGTCCGGTAACACCCGGTACTCCGGAAAATGCCCGAACCTTTCCGAAACCATTCCGGTGTCCAAACATAACCTTCCAATATATCAATCTTTATGTCTGGACCATTTCGAGACTCCTTGTCATGTCTGTGATCTCATCCGGGACTCCGAACAAACTTCGGTACATCAAATCGCATAACTCATAATACAAATCGTCATCGAACGTTAAGCGTGTGGACCCTACGGGTTCAAGAACTATGTATACATGACCGAGACACATCTCCGGTCAATAACCAATAGCGGAACCTGGATGATCATATTGGCTCCTACATATTCTATGAAGATCTTTATCGGTCAAACCGCATAACAACATACGTTGTTCCCTTTGTCATCGGTATGTTACTTGCCCGAGATTCGATCGTCGGTATCATTATACCTAGTTCAATCTCATTACCGACAAGTCTCTTTACTCGTTCCATCCCGTCACTAACTCATTAGACACATTGCTTGCAAGGCTCATAGTGATGAGCATTACCGAGAGGGCCCAGAGACACCTCTCCGAAACACGGAGTGACAAATCCTAATCTCGATCTATGCCACCTCAACAAACACCATCAGAGACACTTGTAGAGCATCTTTATAATCACCCAGTTACGTTGTGACGTTTGATAGCACACAAGGTGTTCCTCCGGTATTCAGGAGTTGCATGATCTCATAGTGAGAGGGACATGTATAAGTCATGATGAAAGCAATTGCAATAAAACTAAACGATCATTTATGCTAAGCTAACAGATGGGTCTTGTCCATCACATCATTCTCTAATGATGTGATCCCGTTCATCAAATGACAACTGATAACCCACAAGTATAGGGGATCAATTGTAGCCTCTTTCAATAAGTAAGAGTGTCGAACCCAACGAGGAGCTAAAGGTAGAACAAATATTCCCTCAAGTTTTATCGACCACCGATACAACTCTACGCACGCTTGACGTTCGCTTTACCTAGAACAAGTATAAAACTAGAAGTACTTTGTAGGTGTAACGGGATAAGTTTGCAAGAATATAAAGAGCATGTAAATAAAAAACTAGGGGCTGTTTTGGGTAAAGAAGCAATAAAGTTCGTATAGCGAGTGTGGAAAAGTGGTGGTAGGAGTTGCGAAATTGTCCCTAAGAAATTGACTACTTTACTAGACTGATAGCAAGTTTTATGTGGGAGAGGCCACTATTAGCATGTCATCCCTGACTTGGAATTCTATGCACTTATGATTGGAACTATTAGCAAGCATCCGCAACTACTAACGTTCATTAAGGTAAAACCCAACCATAGCATTAAGATATATTGGTCCCCCTTCAATCCCGTATACATCAATTTCTATGCTAGGTTGAAGCTTACATCACTCTTGCCCTCCAATACATAGTCCTATCAACATACAACTTAACCCTATGGTGTGATCCACGCGCGCGCTCATATGACGGGCACCAAAGGACAACAACATAACCACAAGAAAATTAAACCAACCATAGCAATTCACCAATTACGGATAGGACAACAAAAATCTACTCAAACATCATAGGATGGCAACACATCATTGGATAATAATATGAAACATAAAGCACCATGTTCAAGTAGAGGGTACAACGGGTTGCGGGAGAGTGGACCGCTGTAGATAGATGGGGGAAGGTGATGAAGATGTTGGTGAAGATGACGGAGGTGTTGGTGTAGATTGCGGTGACGATGATGGCCCCGACGGTGTTCCGGCGCCACCGGGAGAGGGCGGGAGAGAGCCCCCCTTCTTCTTCCTACTTGACCTTCCCCCTAGATGGGAGAAGGGTTTCCCCTCTGGTCCTTGGCTTCCATGGTGGAGGAGGGGCGAGAGCCCCTCCGAGATTGGATCTCTCTCTCTGTTTCCTTCTGTTTCTGCGTTCCTGATTCTGCCCTTTCACTGTTTCTTAAATTCCCGGAGATCCGTAACTCCGATTCGGCTGAAATTTGGACATGATTTTTATCCGGATATTGGCTTTATTGCGGAGAAACAAGGGCACCAACCTCTTTACAGAGTGGCCACGACGGTCAGGGGCGCGCCCCCTGCCTCGTGGCCTCCTCGGGCATCGTCTCGCGTTGATTCTTCTTCCCAAAAAACACATATATTCCAAAAAAATCTCCGTAAGTTTTTATTCCGTTTGGATTCCATTTGATATGGATTTTTTGCGAAACAAAAAACATGCAACAAACAGGAACGGGCACTGGATCAATATGTTAGTCCCAAAAATAGTATAAAAAGTTGCCAAAAGTATATGAAAGTTGTATAATATTGGCATGGAACAATAAAAATTATAGATACGATGGAGACGTATCAACAACACATGTCTATGGTCAGGAAACTTAACCATCTTTGATTAACGAGCTAGTCTAGTAGAGGCATACTAGGGACACTCTGTTTGTTTATGTATTCACACATGTACTAAGTTTCGTTAATACAATTCTAGCATCAATAATAAAAATTATCATGATATAAGGAAATGTAAATAACAACTTTATTATTGTCTCTAGGGCATATTTCCTTCAAAAGCACCTACAAACCCAAAGTGATTGAGCATCACTGAAGAGATTGTTCCTTTGTGAAACCGACGCTTGTTGCCTTTGAGGACTGTGCATCCTCCAAATGGTTAGGCGTCATGTTCTAGAGAATCCAAGAGGAATTGTGGATTGCTGAGTGACTGAGTCTGTGAAGGTTTGGAAGTCACCTAAAGACTTACCACGTGTGATTGGGTGAGGTCTGTGTGACCTTAACTCAAGGAGAATACGGTGAGGACTGTGTGTCCGGGACTATGTGTCCTCGGGTTTAAATACCTAGCTGCTCCAACCAGACGTACGACTGTCACAGCAGTTGGAACTGGTCTACCAAATCACCGTCTTCACCAAGCTACTGGTTCTATTTCCTCAACCCTTTCATTTCCTCATTCATGTGTTGATGTACCTGATTGTTATTGTTTGAAGACTTTTACTGAAGACTTTCTCAATTTCCTCAATCCTAATTCTTCAGTCACTTTGTCTTCAGCCTACTTATCATGTTTACACGCTACTTGTGCTCTATGTATGTTTCATTTCATCATGATGACTATGCTACTGCTCTGTTATGCATGCACCTGAGTACTTATTCCGCTGCTCGTAGTTCATGACTTAGGAAATTCCTCAAGTTGAATTTTCTCAGTGACGAATTTGTAAAAATCGCCTATTCACCCCCTCTAGTCGATATAACGCACTTTCAATTGGTATCAGAGCAATGTACTCCCTTGTTTTGTGTTATTTTGGTTTAACCACCTAGAGTTTTAGTTATGTCGACTGCAGGCATGATCAAGGTCTCGGCTGGGTGTCCTACCTTCGATGGGATGGACTACCCCTACTGGAAGAATAAGATGCACATGTATCTTGAGGTAATTGAAAACGATCTCTGGTACGTTGTGGAAAATGGCGTTCCCTCCATCACTCCTTCCGTGAACGCTGCTGATGTGAAGAGATTCAAGCAACTCGACTCTCAAGCGAAGAATATCATATGTGGCCATCTGAGCAAAGGACAACATGACAGAGTGAGCGCTTTGGAGACAGCAAAGCTTATCTGGGATAGGCTGTCCAAAGTTAACGAAGGAGTCTCAACTCAATGTGACTCTCGAGTTGACGTTCTTCGCAATCTCTTCAACCGCTTCAAAAGACTCGGAAACGAAAATGTTCAGCAAACCTTCGATCGCCTCACTGACATCTCAAATGAGCTTCAAGCACTTGGTGCCACTGACATCACCGACCATGAGATGGTGTAGAAATTGCTGAGATCGCTTGATTCCTCATTCGACACACTTGCACTGATGATTCAAGAACGAGGAGATTACAAGTCACTTGATCCTGCTGATATCCTCGAGAGGCTAAATACTCATGAGTTCCAACTTGCTGAGAAGAGAAACCTCTACGGACCAAGCTATGGAAGATCTCACGATCAAGGCCAAGGTCGTTTCCGAATCTGAAGGTGAAGATTCTGATAGCAGCCTTGGTGATCATGAAGAACTGAGCCAGGAGCTAGCAATGCTCGTGAGGAAATTCCAGAAGTTCTCAAGGAATGGTCGCTTTGGAAAATCTTAAAGAGGTGATGAAACAAGATTAGATTCCTCATCCCATGACTATAAGAAGAGGACTTGCCACATGCTACCTCTTGAGCACTGCGTTGGTTTTTCCCCGAAGAGGAAGGGATGATGCAGCAAAGTAGCGTAAGTATTTCCCTCAGTTTTTGAGAACCAAGGTATCAATCCAGTAGGAGACCACACACAAGTCCCTCGTACCTACACAAAATGATAGCAACTCGCAACCAATGCTTAGGGGTTGTCAATCCCTTCACGATCACTTACGAGAGTGAGATCTAATAGAGATAATAAATAATATTTTTGGTATTTTTGATATAGATAGATGCAAAGTAAAAAAGTAAAAGGCAAAGTAAAACAAAGCAAGTAAATAAAGTGATATAGATTGATATGATGAGAATAGACCCGGGGGCCATAGGTTTCACTAGTGGCTTCTCTCAAGAGCATAAGTATTCTACGGTGGGTGAACAAATTACTGTTGAGCAATTGATGTAATTGAGCATAGTTATGAGTATATCTAGGCAATGATCATGTATATAGGCATCATGTCCAAAACAAGTAGATCAAAACGATTCTGCATCTACTACTATTACTCCACTCATCGACCGCTATCCAACATGCATCTAGAGTATTAAGTAAAAACAGAGTAACGCCGTAAGCAAGATGACATGATGTAAAGGGATAAATTCATGCAATATGATAAAAACCCCATCTTGTTATCCTCGATGGCAACAATACAATACGTGCCTTGCAACTCTTTCTATCACTGAGTAAGGACACCGCAAGATTGAACCCGAAGCTAAGCACTTCTCCCATTGCAAGAACTACCAATCTAGTTGGCCAAACCAAAAAGATAATTCGAAGAGACTTGCAAAGATAACTCAATCATACATAAAAGAATTCAGAGAAGAACCGAATATTTTCCATAGATAATACTGGATCATAAACCCACAATTCATCGGTCTCAACAAACACACCGCAAAAAGAAGATTACATCGAATAGATCTCCACGAGAGAGGGGGAGATCATTGTATTGAGATCCAAAAAGAAGAGAGAAGAAGCCATCTAGTTAATAACTATGGACCCGAAGGTCTGAAGTAAACTACTCGCACTTCATCGGAGAGGCTATGATGATGTAGAAGCCCTCCGTGATGACGACCCTCTCCGGCGGAGCTCTGGAACAGGCCCCAAGATGGGATCTTGTGGATACAGAAAGTTGCGGCTGTGGAATTAGGTTTTTGGCTCCTCTCCTGATCGATCGGGGATACATAGGTATATATAGGAGGAAGGAGTACGTCGGTGGAGCTCGAGGCCCACGAGGTAGAAGCGCGCCCGAGGGGTGGTGCGCCCCTACCCTCGTGACCGCCTCCGGCGTTCTTGGCGTAGGGTCCAAGTCTCCTGGATCACGTTCGGTTGGAAAATCACGATTCCGAAGGTTTTATTCCGTTTGGACTCCGTTTGATATTATGTTTCTTCTAAATACTGAAAAAGGCAAAGAACATCAATTCTGGGATGGGCCTCCGGTTAATAGGTTAGTCCCAAAAATAATATAAAAGTGGAAAATAAAGCCCAATATAGTCCAAAACAGTAGATAAAGTAGCATGGAGCAATCAAAAATATAGATACGTTGGAGACGTATCAGGCATCCCCAAGCTTAATTCCTGCTCGTCCTCGAGTAGGTAAATGATAAAAATGAATTTTTGATGTGGAGTGATACTTTGGCATAATTTCAATGTGAATCCTCTGAATTGTGGTATGATATTCAGATCCGGAAGATTCAAGACAAAAGTTCATATTGACATAAAAATAGTGATACTTCAAGCATACTAACTAAGCAATTATGTCTTCTCAAAATAACATGGCCAAAGAAAGTTATCCCTACAAAATCATATAGTCTGGCTATGCTCCATCTTCCCCACACAAAATATTTAAATCATGCACAACCCCGATGACAAGCCAAGCAATTGTTTCATACTTTAACATTTTCAAAACTTTTTCAATCTTCACGCAATACATGAGCGTGAGCCATGGATATAGCACTATATGTGGAATAGAATGGTGGTTGTGGAGAAGACAAAAAGGGAGAAGATAGTCTCACATCAACTAGGCGTATCAACGGGCTATGGAGATGCCCATCAATAGATATCAATGTGAGTGAGTAGGGATTGCCATGCAACGGATGCACTAGAGCTATATAAGTATATGAAAGCTCGACAAAAGAAACTAAGTGGGTCTGCATCCAACTCGCTTGCTCACGAAGACCTAGGGCATTTGAGGAAGCCCATCATTGGAATATACAAGCCAAGTTCTATAATGAAAAATTCCCACTAGTATATGAATGTGATAAAATGAGAGACTCTCTATCATGAAGATCTTGGTGCTACTTTGAAGCACAAGTGTGGTAAAAGGATAGTAACATTGTCCCTTCTCTCTTTTCTCTCATTTTTTATTTTTTTATTTGGGCCTTTTCTCTTTTTTATGGCCTCTTTTTTTCGGCCCGTAGTCTCATCCCGACTTGTGGGGAATCATAGTCTCTATCATCCTTTCCTCATCGGGACAATGCTCTAATAATGATGATCATCACACTTTTATTTACTTACAACTCAACAATTACAACTCGAATCTTAGAACAAAGTATGACTCTATATGAATGCCTCCGGCAGTGTACCGGGATATGCAATGAAACATGAGTGACATGTATGAAAGAATTATGAAAGGTGGCTTTGCCACAAATACGATGTCAACTACATGATCATGCTAGCAATATGACAATAATGGAGCGTGTCATAATAAACGGAACGGTGGAAAGTTGCATGGCAATATATCTCGGAATGGCTATGGAAATGCCATAATAGGTAGGTATGGTGGCTGTTTTGAGGAAGATATATGGTGGGTGTATGATACCGACGAAAAGTGCGCGGTATTGGAGAGGCTAGCAATGGTGGAAGAATGGGAAAAAAGTGCGTATAATCCATGGACTCAACATTAGTAATAAAGAACTCATATACTTATTGCAAAAATCTAGAAGTTATCAAAGCAAAGTATTACGCGCATGCTCCTAGGGGGATAGATTGGTAGGAAAAGACCATCGCTCGTCCCCGACCGCCACTCATAAGGAAGACAATCAATAAATAAATCATGCTCCGAGTTCATAACATAACGGTTCACCATACGTGCATGCTACGGGAATCACAAACTTCAACACAAGTGTTCTTTAAATTCACAACTACTCAACTAGCATAACTCTAATATCACCATCTTCATATCTCAAAACAATTATCAAGCATCAAACTTTTCTTAGTATTCAACGCACTCAAAAAGAAAGTTTCACATATCTTGAACACCAAGTATATTAACATTAAGCAAATTACCATGCTATTAAAGTCTCTCAAAATAATCTAAGTGAAGCATAAGAGATCAAATAGTTTCTTTAAAACAAATCCACCACCGTGCTCTAAAAGATCTAAGTGAAGTACTAGAGCAAAAATTATCACGCTCAAAAGATATAAGTGAAGCACTATGAGCAAAACTATCAAGCTCAAAAGATATAAGTGAAGCACAAAGAGTATTCTAACAAATTCCAAATCAAGTATGGCTCTCTCAAAATGTGTGTACAGCAAGGATAATTGTGGTAAACTAACAAGCAAAGACACAAATAATACAAGATGCTCCAAGCAAAACACATATCATGTTGGTGAATAAAAATATAGTTCCAAGTAAATTACCGATGGAAGTGGATTTAAAGAGGGGATGCCTTCCGGCATCCCCAAGCTTTGACTTTTGGTGTCCTTGGATTATCTTGGGGGTGCCATGGGCATCCCCAAGCTTTGGCTTTTGCCACTCCTTGTTCCATAATCCATCAAAAGAATTCACCCAAAACTTGAAAACTTCACAACACAAAACTCAATAGAAATCTCGTGAGCTCCGTTGGAGAAAGAAAACAAAAGACTACTTTAAGGTACTGTAATGAACTCGTTCTTTATTTATATTGGTGTTAAACCTACTGTATTCCAACTTCTCTATGGTTTATAAACTAATTTACTAGCCATAGATTCATCAAAATAAGCAAACAACACACGAAAAACAGAATCTGTCAAAAACAGAACAGTCTGTAGAAATCTATTACTAATGCAAACTTCTGGAACCCAAACAATTCTACCAAAATTAGACGACCTAGACAATTTGTTTATTGATCAGCAGCAATTGGAATCAGTATTTTATCACGTTCTAGTGATTTTTAACAATTCGGTCACTGAGCACAAAGATTCTGGAAATTACAGCAAGATCAAATAACTATCATCCAAGAAGATCCAATAGGTCCAACTTGGCACAAACACTAATTAAAAGATAAAACCACATATAAACAGAGGCTAGATGGATTATTTATTCATAAACAGAAGCAAAAACAAAAAACATAAAATAAAATTGGGTTGCCTCCCAACAAGCGCTATCGTTTAACGCCCCTAGCTAGGCATAAAAACGAAGATATATCTAGGTATTGCCATCTTTGATAGTAGGAAAGAAAAGAGCAAATTTCTTTTCTATGGCATTTATTCTTCTATTTTGGGAAAGCACATGACCATTAATGGATGAGTTAAGATTAAGCACATTACGAAAATTTGCATCCAGACTAGATTTCATTTCTTTGATAATTTCGTTTTGATAAAAGCATAAGAAGGTGGTAGATTCAACTTTATCATTCATGGGATGCCCAAATATAGTTTTCATCCTTTCATAGGTGTCTATAGCATCTCCTTCAAGAAAACCCTCTTCAAAAATAGAATCTAGCACTTGTTTGAAAGAAGTAGGTAGTCCAATATAAAAACCTTTCAAGTAAACCTCAATTTGATATTGTGGTATGTAGCTAGCCCTAATTCTCAATAACCTATCCCAAGCATCTTTTAAAGACTCATCAATTAAATAGCGGAAAATTCCAGAGTCATCTTCATCAAGATTATTTGAACTCTCTTTAGTAACCCCAGTGGGTCTTTCCATAGCATCATTAATTTTGAGCTTAGAGAGGATAGAGGGGTCATCCAAGGTGCTGAAACCACAGAAAGGACCTTTTATTCTTTTTGATTCGGCCATGGCAACGGGAAAACGACAAACGAAGAGAGGAGGAGATTGGGAAAGAGAGGGCAAATAAAATGGCAAGGGTGAAGTGGGGGAGAGGAAAACGAGTGGCAAATGGCAAATAATGTAATGCGAGAGATAGGGATTGCGACGGGTACTTGGTATGGTTGACTTCCTTGCGTGAGCCTCCCGGCAAATACCAGAAATCCTTCTTGCTACCTCTTGAGCACTGCGTTGGTTTTTCCCCGAAGAGGAAGGGATGATGCAGAAAAGTAGCGTAAGTATTTCCCTCAGTTTTTGAGAACCATGGTATCAATCCAGTAGGAGACCACGCACAAGTCCCTCGTACCTACACAAAATGATAGCAACTCGCAACCAACGCTTAGGGGTTGTCAATCCCTTCACGGTCACTTACGAGAGTGAGATCTAATAGAGATAATAAATAATATTTTTGGTATTTTTGATATAGATAGATGCAAAGTAAAAAGTAAAAGGCAAAGTAAAACAAAGCAAGTAAATAAAGTGATATAGATTGATATGATGAGAATAGACCGGGGCCATAGGTTTCACTAGTGGCTTCTCTCAAGAGCATAAGTATTCTACTGATTGGGTGAACAAATTACTGTTGAGCAATTGACAGAATTGAGCATAGTTATGAGTATATCTAGGCAATGATCATGTATATAGGCATCACGTCCAAAACAAGTAGATCGAAACGATTCTGGATCTACTACTATTACTCCACTCATCGACCACTATCCAGCATGCATCTAGAGTATTAAGTAAAAACAGAGTAACGTCATAAGCAAGATGACATGATGTAGAGGGATAAATTCATGCAATATGATAAAAACCCCATCTTGTTATCCTCGATGGCAACAATACAATACGTGCCTTGCAACTCTTTTTACATCCTTTGAAGTAAGGACACCGCAAGATTGAACCCAAAGCTAAGCACTTCTCCCATTGCAAGAACTACCAATCTAGTTGGCCAAACCAAAAGATAATTCAAGAGACTTGCAAAGATAACTCAATCATACATAAAAGAATTCAGAGAAGAATCAAATATTTTCCATAGATAATACTGGATCATAAACCCACCATTCACCGTTCTCAACAAACACACCGCAAAAAGAAGATTACATCGAATAGATCTCCACGAGAGAGGGGGAGATCATTGTATTGAGATCCAAAAAGAAGAGAGAAGAAGCCATCTAGCTAATAAATATGGACCCGAAGGTCTGAAGTAAACTACTCACACTTCATCGGAGAGGCTATGATGATGTAGAAGCCGTCCGTGATGACGGCCCTCTCCGGCGGAGCTCCGGAACAGGCCCCAAGATGGGATCTCGTGGATACAGAAAGTTGCGGCGGTGGAATTAGGTTTTTGGCTCCTCTCCTGATCGATCGGGGATACATAGGTATATATAGGAGGAAGGAGTACGTCGGTGGAGCTCCGAGGGGCCCACGAGGTAGGGGGCGCGCCCCAGGGGGGTGGGCGCGCCCCCTACCCTCGTGACCGCCTCCGGCGTTCCTTGGCGTAGGGTCCAAGTCTCCTGGATCACGTTCGGTTGGAAAATCACGATTCCGAAGGTTTTATTCCGTTTGGACTCCGTTTGATATTCTGTTTCTTCGAAATACTGAAAAAGGCAAAAAACAGCAATTTTAATTTTGGGCCTCCGGTTAATAGGTTAGTCCCAAAAATAATATAAAAGTGGAAAATAAAGCCCAATATAGTCCAAAACAGTAGATAAAGTAGCATGGAGCAATCAAAAATTGTAGATACGTTGGAGACGTATCACCACACATGCAAGAAACCTGGTCACTACATTACTGATTGTCCTTAGTGGGAAAAGGAATCAAAGAAGAAGAAATACAAGGATGATAGTTCTAATGACTTGAAGAAGAAGAAGAAATCTTCAAAGTCCTCATCGTCAAAATCTTTAAAGTCTTTATCTCACAAGAAGAGTAGCTCCAAAAAGGCTCGTGCATTCATTGGCAAGGAAATGGACTCTGAAGCTGAATCTAAGGAAACTATGGAAGAGGAGGAATCTGAGGAGTCAGACTCTCATGTGGCGAGCCTAGCCCTCGCTACTGCCTTCGTCAGCAAGTTCATCTTCAACGCTGAGGAAAATGACTTCCCCAACACTGCTGATGATGGAAACGATGATTACGCTCCCACCTATTTCTTCATGGCAAAAGGTGCCAAGGTACTCAACTATCCCTCCTCTAAATCAAGTGAGGATGAATTTGATGAAAATCTCAAACCTAGCTATTCCAAACTTGCTAAGATTGCTGTCAAACAACAAAACACTTTTGAAAAGGTTCAAAATTTGCTAGACAAAAGCGATGAGTTGTTGGGTGAAGAAATGGATCAAACTCAAACTGAAAATCTTCAGAGACTTCAGACTAAGTTTGATAACCATCAGAGTCATCATAACACTCTCTTAGCTGATCATGAGAAGCTTTCTTATGAATTTCTTCAGAGAAAGCAAGATCTTTGAAAGCTAAGGGTGAGTTATGAAGATCTTCAGAAGGAAAATGATGCATTGCTTGCTGAACAGATCAGTTCCGCTCAGGATGAATTCATTCCACCATGTTTGAAATGCATTGAACGTGAGTCTGCTAATTCTTCACCTGAAAGTCCAAATGCTTCTATTGCTGCAAATTCTTCAACTGTCTTTGTGGTCACAAATTCCTCATCTGAGGATACCGCGAGTATCACTGAAAATGCAGGGTTGAAGGAATTGTATGTGACAGGCATGTACAAAAGCCTCAAAGGGCATCAGGCTCTTTGTGATGTGCTTAAAAAGAAGATCCTCAACAGGAACCCTAGGAAAGAGGGTATTGCCTTTGAGAGGAAACTCAATGTTGATGGGACCTACTGGAAACCTGAGCAGTATCCCAAAACCTCATGGGTTGCTGCGAAAGGACCTCCTGTAGATCCATCCACTCTATCTGGATTTACATGTGAATCTTCATATTCTTCTGATGAGTCATTTGACTCCAACTATAAACTATTCAAAATTCGGAATGGTGAAGTATTTGCTAGATATGTTGGAACTAACTGCAGGAACGACCCCCCTATGAAGAAAATCTGGGTTCCCAAAAGGTGCCTTGAAAGTCTTCGGTGAATGTCATCATGACACCACCGTGAAGAATAGGAACCCTAGATCAATTCTTCATATGTACCAAAGTCTCCATATGGATCCAAGTCCTCATATGGACCAAATTCCTCACATGGATAAAATTCTTCATATGGAGCTATGAATATGTGCATTCTTCTTCAAATCATTATGTTCATAAGTCCTCAAAGAATTTCTTTGCTTATTCATATGGTCACTCTAACCCCTCTTCTGTGGAATGAAGTGGACTGGCTTTTATGCCACCTTTCTCTTATGGAGCTTGCAGAATGATGAACTCTTTGCCACCCCTCCAGATGTGGGTGGTGAAGAAAAGGAACTAACCTCTTATGCAGGGTCAGTCTCCGCATTTAACTTAAACGCCTGAAGAATTTGCTGGAGACCTGAATATGCTTGATAGGATGGAAGCTAATCATGAAGAAATGAATACTCATTTCTCACGTCCTTATACCGCTATATCTGCTGTAATGTTTGATGAAATTCAATCTGATGAATTTGATGTCATATTCTTCACTGATGAAGCATATGAGTTCATAAGATGCACTAATTCATCTGCAGAATGATCAACCCAAAGCTACTGAGTGGGTCCTCGATAGTGGATGTACACATCACATGACCGATGACAAGAACTTATTGATGGACATTGCTTTATCTCCATCGCATCTGAAGCATATCACCTACGCTGACAAAGGCAAAATCAAGGTATTAGGTCTAGGTAGGGGTGCGATCTCAAAGGATCGACACATGGACAAAGTCATGCTTGTCGAGTCCTTAGGATTCAACCTCATGTCTGTCGTCTTTGGAAAATATTGTTGTGTTGTGATCATGGAATCTGACAATTCCAAAGTCTTCAAAGGATTTAGGAGAGGAGACTTGTATATTGTTGATTTCTCTACAGGACCACAACCTGCCACATGTCTACTTGCAAAAGCTTCAGAAGGCTGGTTATGGCATCGACGACTAGGTGATGCTGGCATGAGGAACTTACACACACTCGTGGAGAAGAAGCACGTCGTTGGCATCGAGGGTGTCAAATTCCTCAAGGACCATCTGTGTGGAGCTTGTGAGGCTGGAAAGATGACCAAGTCCAAGCATCCCTCGAAGACTACCATGACTACCACTCGTCCTTTTGAATTGCTTCACATGGATCTCTTGGCCCTACTCATTATGCCACATTCACAAATGCAACATCTCTATATGGCTTTGTTATTGTTGATGACTACTCTCGTTACACTTGCGTGCATATCATCACTTACAAAACTGAAGTGCAGGAAGTCTTCAAACGATTCTCCTCAAGGGCCTCGACGAATTTTGGTGTGAAGATCAAGCACATTAGGAGTGACAATGGGACCGAGTTCAAGAATACTGGTCTTGTTGACTATCTTTATGAACTTGGTATTACTCACGAGTTATCTGCCCCTTATACTCCTCAGCAGAATGGCGTAGTGGAGCCCAAAAACAGGACTCTTGTTGAGATGGCTCGTACTATGCTTGATGAATACAAGTCGCCTCCTTGCTTCTGGACTGAGGCTATTGATACTGTGTGCCACATCATCAATAGGGTATATCTTCACAAATTCTTCAAAAAGACCTCATATGAACTCCTCACTGACAAGAAACCCAATGTGAGTTATTTCAAAGTCTTCGGTGCAAAATGTTCGATTAGAGATCCTCATCACAATTCTCAATTTGCACCGAAAGCACATGAAGGTTTTATGCTTGGTTACGGAAAGGACTCGCACACCTACAGAGTCTTCAACAACTATCACCACAAGGTTGTTGAAACTATAGATGTGCGGTTTGATGAAACTAATGGCTGACAAAGAGAGCACCTACCTCCTGTGCTAGATGAAATCTCACCTGAGGAATCCATCAAGTTCAAGGCTACTGAGGATGTCATTCCCACTGAAGAATCTGCTGAAGAAGTCATTCCAAAACGTGAAGAAAATCATGCTGGTGCATTTGATGAAAATGGCTTTGAAGAAAATGCTGAGCCCAATCAACGTCATCAACCTGCTCATCCTCGCGTTGCAAATGAAGTGTAGATCGAGAAAATCATCGACGACATCAACGCACTAGGTCCTCTCACACGCTCAAGAGCTTCACATTTGTCTAACTTTTGTGGGCACTTTTCTTTTGCCTCTATCACAGAGCCCACTAAAGTTGACGAGGCACTTCTGGAGCCTAAGTGGATTCAAGCGATGCAAGAGGAATTGCATCAATTCGAGCTCAACAATGTTTGGGAACTTGTCAAGCGACCAGACCCACGCAAGCACAATATCATCGGTACCAAATGGATCTACCGCAACAAGCAAGATGAAAATGGCCTTGTAGTGAGGAATAAGGTTCGTCTTGTAGCTCAAGGCTACAGACAGGTTTTGAAGATCCTAAGCATCCTGACAAAGTCTTCAGACTCAATAAGGCCCTCTATGGCCTCAAGCAGGCTCCTCGGGCATGGTATGATACTTTGAAGGAATTCCTCATGAAGAAAGGCTTCAAACCCGGTTCACTTGACCCAACTCTTTTCACCAAAACCTATGATGATGAATTATTCCTGTGCCAAATATATGTTGATAATATTATCTTTGGCTGTACTAACCAACGTTATAGTGACGAATTTTCCTATATGATGAGTGAGGAATATCAAATGTCTATGATGGGAGAATTGAAATTCTTCTTAGGTCTTCAAATTCATCAACAACACAACGGCATCTTCATATCTCAAGAGAAATACCTCAAGGATGTGTTGAGGAAATTCGGCATGCAAGATTGCAAAGGCATCAAAATCCCTATGCCCACAAATGGCCATCTATGCACTAATGAAAATGGTGTAGACTTCGATCAAAAGGTATACTGCTCCATGATTGGCTCTTTATTGTATCTATGTGCATCTAGGCCGGATATTATGCTTAGTGTTTGCATGTGTGCCCGTTTTCAAGCTACACTGAAGGAATCACACCATAAGGCTGTGAAACATATTCTTCGATATCTAGCTCACACTCCAACACTCGGATTATGGTATACCAAGGGCTCGGCTTTTTTATATCATTGGATATTCTGACTCTGACTATGCTGGTGATCGTGTGGATCGCAAGTCAACATCAGGCACATGTCATTTCCTCGGACGATCCTTAGTATGTTGGTCCTCGAAGAAGTAGAACTGCGTATCACTCTCTACTGTTGAAGTTGAGTACATTGCTGCCGATTCTTGCTGTGCTCAATTGCTATGGATGAAGCAAACCCTCAAAGACTACGACATCAACATGAAGAATGAGCCTCTCTACTGAGACAATGAGAGTGCCATCAAGATTGCTCATAACCCAGTTCAGCACTCGAAGACAAAGCACATCCAGATTTGTCATCATTTTCTTTGTGATCATGTGTTGAAGGGCGACATCTCCATCGAGCACGTGAAGACTGAAGAACAACTAGCGGATATCTTCACAAAGCCCTTGGATGAGAAGAGATTTAGCAAGTTGTGGTGTAGCTAAATATCTTAGAATCTTCTAATGGTCTTTAAGAGGACACACATCCTAACACTTATGCAAAATTGATGGCTTAGATGTGTAACACACGAAGTAATGTTTTTCTTCAATCAATGAAGACTAACCCTCTAAGTGTGAAAAAATTAATGAAGAATTTGATTCTCAGAGCCCTCGACAATTGTATGCCAAGGCGTGCGAAACCATCATTCTTATACGGTGGGTCACGCCACCAACCAAAGTTGAGAATGTTCAAATTTGAGTTTTTCTTCAATTTGCAAATTCTTCAAATTTTTCAAATTCCTCAATGTTCAAATTCTTCAACTTTGCAACTCTTCATCTTTTTGACTGGTGTTCTTCATTGACTATGTATATATATGAGTTTTCATGTCCTCAACAACATTCACTTATTGCTAGTTCTTCAAGTTTTCGTCTAAGTGAATGTGACCGGACCCGTTCCCCCTCTATGCTAAACTCAACCTAGTCTGTTCACAAATTCTTCATGTGCGTTCTATTTGACACCCATTCAAAATCTTCACTGTGTCCTTGTCAGCTGAAGAATTTGCGAATGAAAAGTTAAAATTTCATATCTGATTTTCGGCTTTTGCCGCTCAAACCGCTCAAGGCCCCATGATAAGATAAACTATTCACCCAACATCTACCACTATCTCCACCTCTCAATACATGGGTGACACATGTCGCTAGGATGGCAAGGGTCAGGGGCACGTTCGTCCAATTTCTTCGGACGTGCGTTTTTTCACCGTGGCTATAAATACCCCTCGCCCTCCACAGACCTCATTTACTCCGCTCGATCTCACTCCCCTCGCTCGAGCTCTCTGACCTAGCGTTGCCGTTACTCTCCATCTTCGCCGGTGAGGAAGAGCTTCACTGCCTCGACCTCGTCGCCATCGTACTTGCACCGCCCGCGGAAATCTTCACTCCGCCGCCGCCGTAGCTGTCTATCACCGCCAAGTTAGGGCGTGAGAGATCTGAACGGACGAACCTCTCCATTGCAAATCCCAGTTCATCGTGTTCTTCATCCAGGGTAAATAAAATCTAATTTTACTGCCCTGCTTTGATTCTCATGCTTTCCACAAAATCTTAAAAGGTGTTTATTCTTCAACTTCCCTATCCTTAAACACCCAGTTGCATCAGTTCTTGATTTGTTTCCCTAAGCTATGTTTTTTTTTCAAGATTCCTCAATTGTGTGGATTTTCAAATCTATACAACTCTGGAACCTAATTCAAGAACGCTTAGTGAAATTCCTCAAGACAACCATGGTCAAATTCCTTGAAGTTGATTCTTTTGAAAAATTTCTGAGAACGCATACGAACTCTCCAAATTCTTCGCACCTATACTCCGTTCACAGGTACAAATGTCTACTGCTGAACCTCTAGGTTCTCATCAACTTAACTCATTTGCAGCATTCCTCGAAGATAAATTGCATAGCACCTCAGAAACCTCAATTGTTCAAAATCCTCAAGTGAAGAAAATGGCTGAAGGTAAAAGACCTCAGAAGGGAGGAAAGAGGCCAGAGACAAATACAACTTTTGAAATCCCTGAAGACATCTATGATGAGTATTGCACTCCTGATGAAGCCACACATGGCAAGGAGAACAAAAATCGGCACAAGGTGTGCATTCATAGGATTGAGAGGAGATGGGCGAGAGAATGGAGGGAGTATCGATATGTTACTCCTAAGTACATGAAGAAATTTGTTGTACACCCTCCATGCCCAAGACCTCCATTGGCTCCAGGCCAAGTTGCTGATCCCTCAAGCATCAGGCGAGGTGAGGATTTTCCCAAGGAGTGGGCTAAGCGCCAAGCTAAGTAGGCAAAATTGGCCAAGGAAGCAGTGAAGAAATTCAATGAAGATTCTCTTGCTGCTGCTACTGAGGCCTCTGCTAGCAAGCCCAAGAAGGCCTACCTCTTCAAGGGCAACTCCAGTTCCTCAGGCTACAAAGTCCTCAAAGACTGTGCACCTTGCCTTATACCAAAGGACTATAGGAATCTCTATTGCTTCAGAGCTTACGCAAGTTCCTCGACCACCAGAATCCTCAATTGGTCCTTCTCTGCTGAAGAAAAAGGCCGCAACTGGACGAGGCTCGAGGCCAAGTCCTCACAAGAAGCAAGTTTCCTTCCAAGTTCCGTCTGATGACGATGAAGCTGATGATGAAGAACTTGCTGAGATCATTAGAGACATGCAACAAAGGGCTGCTAGAGCCAAAGGTAGTGAAGTGCCACTCATGTTGGATCCAAAGTTGATCTCTGATTTCATCGATCTATGGCACAAGGATCCTAACACTCCTCTACCTGACTTAAATCTCACCCCGGGACAAAGTCACATGCTCAATGCCTTCATAGGCAAAGAAAAATGGAAGTTTGAAAAGGCCAGACAAGCCAAGAAAGCTCAGTACAAGAAGGAGCGTTTTCTGAAGAAGAATGTTGTAAACATGTCTCTGAAGAACTTGTGAATCTGCAAAAGCGGATCAAAGATCTCGGTGATGAATTTGATGCTTATCATGCAGATTGGCTAGGTGCCAAAGTCAGATTTGTCAAACCGCCGAGGGATTCAAACCAAAGGTTGCAGCTACATCACAACAAGCAATTCCTCGGTGAAGCATCTTCTCAGCCTCTTGAAGAATATGCTAGCACAGGTGATGAAAATCATTTGTTGAAGACACCGAAAGCACCGAGGCTCTGTGAAGAAATTTCAAATTCTTTGAAGAATCTGCCAGGGCAACCTCCAATGTTGCGCCTGAAGAAACTGAACAAGCCGGAGCAACTGCATCAGTTGTTCCTTAAGAAATTGAACCTACTTCATCTGCTCCTTGTGCAAAGTCATCACAGATGAAGAATGTCAACCTTCCTTCTGCATCAGAAGCGAAGAAAACTAAAGCTGCAGAGAAGGCAGCTGTAAAGAAAAGGAAAGCATCAGTGACTGCAGAGTCCTCAACTCCTAAAAAGTGAGGACTTTGTCAAGTTCCTTCACAAATCCCATTGATGTTGTTCCCATTTCAATCGTACCATCAAAGGAAATTGTTCCCTATGGTGAAGAATATGTCATTCCAGATGACACTGAAGAGAATCCTTCTGCTGCTTCTACAGAGCAGTTGGACGAAGAAATTCAAGTGGATGATATCCCTTCAACCCTGCTGGTATCATCGCCCATGCCTTAGTTCACAACTGAAGAGGCAGGCGTTGAAGAAATAGATGAAGAAGATGAGGATGTGGACACTGGGTCTACAACGCTAGTTCTCAATAATGATTATTGGGAAATACTTCACCCCAATTCACCCTTGACCACTCCTCTTCCTCAATCCCCAGTTCAAATTGAAGAAATTCATACGGGATCTGATGAATGTCAATCTTCACTTCTGTCTATTCCAGAAGAAGCTCCAGCTACTGCTGCTGAAGAAGAAATGGAGGCCAAGACTACTGCTGAAATTGCCGCTGAAATTCCTCTGTCTGTGACTCCAGAGGTTGTGCACCAAGAGGTTGTGAAGCCTTCAATCAGATCTTCAGCCCAAGCCACAAAATCCTCATACCAAGAAGCAGAAATTCAAGGCCGATGATTTCTTTTGTCGGCGTCATTTCTTCACGGACTTTAATCCCTATGACTCAACAAGACTTCGACGCAAGCGTTTCTGGATAGCGAGTCAGATGAACTTCTACTCTTCACTCCTATATGATAAGGATAAGGTTTTTGAGCACCGTCAAATTCCTCACGTGGATATGGAATCTCTCCCGTCCTTCCAACCTATCCTAACTATTCTTCTGAACATCTGCGCTGACATCTGCGACTAGAATGAAGAACTCATTCTTCAATTCTATGCTACACTGCATCTCACTGGCAATGTGGAAGATGTGAATTCTTGGGTGCTAGACTGGATGACTAAAAATACTCATTACAAAGCACCAGCCTCTGAATTGCTTCATGTCGTCCCAGTTAGCCCCCCTGTGAAGGTGCAAGGCTCGTTTATGCGGAACCTGAACTTTCAAATCATCTGATGCAAGTGCTGATGAACCCTTTAAAGGTTGGCCAAGCTCCAAGGACCACATTCCTTGTGAAGGAATTGCTCTATGTGCCAAGGATAGTGTATCGCATTCTGACCAAAACCCTCAGTCCAATCAAGGGCCACAACTCTGATGAAGAAGAGGTTGTTGGCATCATGAAGAATCTGCTGTTCAATATCGTACATGGTATTCCTATCAACTACCACGATTTCTTCATGAGGACTTTGTCCAATGCTGCTCTGTCACCTTTTGAGTTGAAGGCTTATGCTCCCTGGATCATGAAATTCATCAGATCAAGGTCTTCAGATTGGGGAAAACCAACGCAAGCTCAAGACGTAGCACCCGCCCGCCAAGTCTCTGATGAATCGTAAACCGCCAGGTCCAAGCGGGTCGCCAGTGAGTCGCCAGGCTCGTGAGTCACCACTCCGGCGGGTTACCAATGAAAACGCCAAGCCCGGTCGGGTCATACTTCCGGCCGGATCATACCATGGGGTATATCCCTGACATTAGCCCCCAGTTTAATTTGGATTTATCCATGTTGAACTGATCCTGTAAAATAAACACAAGAACAAACTTGATAGGTTGTGCTCCGGGTTAAATATTTTCCTGAACCGACACCTGATCATCTTTAAGTCCTTGTCATTTCCTCCTGGATGCATACTCAAGATCTTATAGCAAATCTCTTTTAACAGATATGTCCAAACCTTGCCAATGCAAAAAATCTAGGCACTTCTTCTAAAAAATTCAGGTCAATAGGCCAGCTTCATAACCAATTTGCTGACATTGGCTCTTGTAGAGAAATATTATAAGAAATAATCCATTTGAGTCGGCCTTCAATGCTCTGACTTGACAAAAATATTGGTCTTGAAATATTCAACTGATATTCAGCCGGCTTAAAGATGTAGATCTTACCGATTTATGATTGCTAAAATTGCCGGGTTATAAATAAATGATGCCGGGTCATGATTGTTGCGCATAATCGGGTTAATCTGGTCTACTCCAAACTAAGAATTTGAAGATTTTTCTCCCTTATATGCATATCACCGGTAGCCCCAAGTGCGGGTTGTCATGCTTGCAAGAACTCGGGACTTGTAATTGCCTTTATGCTCATAAAAAACTTCAACCAGCGTAGTCCCCAAGGGCCGGGTCATTATGCAATAATGAGCAGGTACTTTGTAGATATAACCATGTAAACTTGAACATCAACGTGTAGCCCCCAAGGGCCGGCTTAGTAAGATAATACTGAGCTGGGACTTTGTATATAATTTATTGATAATAACATCATAAAATATAATCTTCACCATGGGGCTTGAACCCACGTCCACAAGGTTAAGAGCTTTGTACTCTACCAACTGAATAGTGGACCGTTCAATATAATGGATTAATGCTTGTGTACCTTGAATTTTTGACAGGAGCAATTGGTAGCCCCCAAGGGTCGGCTCATTACAATGTGATGAGTCGGGTCTTCACTAAGTTAAACAAAAAGTGACTTTACATTAGCCCCCAAGTGCCATGGTGCATGCTGGCAGTGACATGGGACTTGCATATTTGATGTAATCTCAATTTAAATAATGTAGCCCCCAAGTGCCGGGTAGTAAGCCTGCAGCGACTCAGGACTATTCCTTCCATTGTAGAATAAATCATATCCATTGATAAAATAATAGCCATTGCGCCAAAGCGACTTTGAATACCTCATGTGTTGATAAGTAAATTCGGAGTTTAAATACCCGGCGGCTCTTGGCCGATGGCGATTTAATACGCCTCCATTGTAAGTCGGAATTATTATAACCTGGCGGCTTATAGCCTTTGAGAAAATCAAGAATTGATAACCCTTTTGAGACACCAATTTCAATCTTTGATGATGGGCTTGAACTTAATCATTTATGTAAGTCATAGTTCTGTAAATCCTGCATAGAGTTTAAACAACATATGCCCTGGAGACTTAACGTCAAAAGCCGTATGGTAACCACCCAAATGTAGTCTTATCCTGCACACAAGTAGATCACAAGATCCCTTGGCGGTTTACCGCAGGGTGGGTCATAATATATCACATATAACCACTGTGATATTGAATTTGTACTGCCGGTTTACATGACCTGTGCAATAAGGGTGATAACCCAATCCTTAGAAGCCAATACTTCCAAATATATGATTATTGTCACATGCTGGCAACTTATCGTCCAAAGCCAAGCCGGGTTAAATTTAAACCACACTTATACTTAGATCTGAACAAAAAGTCTCAAGACAAAACCAAAGATTGTTTGCAAAAACTTAAACCAGATAGAAAGGAAAAAATTGAGGCTTCTGATTTGAATACGATCAGTAAACCGTTCCAAAGGGGTTAAGCTAGGATTCGAATACGATCATGTAGCCCCAGTGGCTTTGGCGTTGTGTCGATCAAGAGGGTACCGACAGCTATGTTCTCTTTGGTTCGAATACGACCTATGTTTGAACAGGAAGCCCCCAAATGACCTTGAGAGTTTTTTAACGACTCTGATTCAAATACGATCAAAGTCGGACCCAAAAGGGGTTAAGCTATGATTAGAATACGATCAAGAAGCCCCCTAGTGAGTTTGGCATTGTGCCGATCAAGAGGGTACCGACAGCTATGTTCTCTTTGGTTCGAATACGACCTATGTTTGAACAGGAAGCCCCCAAGTGACCATATAAGTTTTGGCATTGCGCCGATCAAGAGGGTACCGACAGCTATGCTCGATGAGCAGGAAGCCCCCCACGTGATCAATAATATGATAAGCCAATAAGGGAGGATAACCCATGTTTGAATCGCGCATCATGGCAGCAAGTTCTCTTTGGCAACCTTTAATTTTTCTGAGAACTCGAACTTGCGAGAGATTATTCTTTTTGAACCGGAAATTCTTAAACCGGATATTGAGAGCTTCAAAACTTTATAAGAGACAAATTTACCTTGAGCCGGATGTTGAACCGGATTTGAGAGCTTCAAAGCTTTACAGGAGAAAGATGTCTCTTGAGCCGGATTTTAAACCGGAATCTTTAATTTGAACCGGCAATTTTCTGACGGCCTTTAAATTTTCATCAATATGGCGGTGGCCTCCTAACCGGGTTATCCTTCCCTCCAATGACCCGGAGTTCCCGAGTCATGTCATTGTAGCCCCCGAGTCTCAAGACGACTCGAGGAGTTGGCTTGAGATTCTCCATATTTAACCGTGATATAAGCTGGCATAACCTGTATATCATTGGTGTTGATAGCACGCTGTGAATCCACAGAAGGTTGAGGTGACTGCGGCGGGTTATAAATGATCCCGTATGAGCCGCGTCAGCAACTTGGCCAATGGTTCCTTCCAACTGGCGCGGGCGGGAGAATCGGCCGCGGGGGCAGACAATAAGTCAATCGTGTGTGTTGATGTAGCGGGGGTGAAAACCTGCGCAGGATGAGCGCTAGTGCAAAAATAATATATGCTGACGCCCCTTTTGCAACACCTTTTTGTTGGGGAACGTTGCAGAAAAAAAATTCCTACGGTTTCACCAAGATCCATCTATGAGTTCATCTAGCAACGAGTGATAGGAGTGCATCTACATACCCTTGTAGATCGCGAGCGGAAGCGTTCAAGAGAACGGGGTTGATGGAGTCGTACTCGTCGTGATCCAAATCACCGATGACCGAGCGCCGAACGGACGGCACCTCCGCATTCAACACACGTACGGTTGGGAAGACGTCTCCTCCTTCTTGATCCAGCAAGGGGAAGGAGAGGTTGATGGAGATCCAAAGCAACGACGGCGTGGTGGTGGAAGCAAGAGATTCCAGCAGGCTTTGCCAAACGCTACTCGAGGAGGAAGAGGTGTCACGGGAGGGAGAGGAGGCGCCAGGCTTAGGTGCGGCTGCCCTCCCTCCCTCCACTATATATAGGGGCTAGGGGCGCATGCCCTTGGAGATACCATCTAGAGGGGGGCGGCCCCGTGGCAACGCCCCTTAGGGTTTCCAAACTGGGCGCATGCCCCCTCGAGGGGAGGAGGGCACGGCCCCTAGGGTTTCCAACCCTAGGCGCCTTGGGCCCTTGGGTGGGCGCACCGGCCCACCAGGCTGGTTCCCACGCCACTTCAGCCCATGGGGCCCTCCGGGATAGGTGGCCCCACCGGTGGACCTCGGGACCCTTCCGTGGTCCCGGTAATACCGGTGACCCCGAAACTTTCCCTGGCCGAAACTGGACTTCCTATATATAAATCTTTACCTCCAGACCATTTAGGAACTCCTCGTGATGTCCGGGATCTCATCCGGGACTCCGAACAACTTTCGGGTTACTGCATACTCATATCTCTACAACCCTAGCGTCACCGAACCTGTGTGTAGACCCTACGGGTTCGGGAGACACGCAGACATGACCGAGACACCTCTCCGGTCAATAACCAACAGCGGGATCTGGATACCCATGTTGGCTCCCACATGCTCCTCGATGATCTCACCGGATGAACCACGATGTCGAGGATTCAATCAACCCCGTATACAATTCCCTTTGTCAATCGGTACGTTACTTGCCCGAGACTCGATCGTCGGTATCCCAATACCTCGTTTAATCTCGTTGCTGGCAAGTCACTTTACTCGTACCGTAATGCATGATCCCATGACCAGACACTTGGTCACATTGAGCTCATTATGATGATGCATTACCGAGTGGGCCTAGAGATACCTCTCCGTCATACGGAGTGAAAAATCCAGTCTCGATTCGTGCCAACCCAATGACACTTTCGGAGATACCCGTAGTGTACCTTTATAGTCACCCGATTACGTTGTGACGCTTTGGCACACCCAAAGCACTCCTACAGTATCCGGAGTTGCACAATCTCGTGGTCTAAGGAAATGATACTTGACATTTGGAAAAGCTCTAGCTAAACGAACTACACGATCTTTGAGCTATGCTTAGGATTGGGTCTTGTCCATCACATCATTCTCCTAATGATGTGATCCCGTTATCAATGACATCCAATGCCCATAGTCAGGAAACCATGACTATCTGTTGATCAACGAGCTAGTCAACTAGAGGCTTACTAGGGTTGTGGTCTATGTATTCACATGAGTATTACGATTTCCGGATAACACAGTTATAGCATGAATAATAGACAATTATCATGAACAAAGAAATATAATAATAACCATTTTATTATTGCCTCTAGGGCATATTTCCAACAGTCTCCCACTTGCACTAGAGTCAATATTCTAGTTACATCGTGATGAATCGAACACCCATAGCGTTCTGGTGTTGATCATGTTTTGCTCTAGGGAGAGGTTTAGTCAACGGATCTGCCACATTCAGATCCGTATGTACTTTTACAAATATCTATGTCTCCATCTTGAACATTTTCACGTATGGAGTTGAAGCGACGCTTGATGTGCTCGGTCTTCTTGTGAAACCTGGGCTCCTTGGCAAGTGCAATAGCTCCGGTGTTGTCACGGAAGAGTGCGATCGGCCCCGACGCATTGGGTATGACTCCTAGGTCGGTGATGAACTCCTTCACCCAGATTGCTTCATGCGCGCCTCCGAGGCTGCCATGTACTCCGCTTCACATGTAGATCCCGCCACCACGCCTCGCTTGCAATCGCACTAGCCATCGCCCCACCATTCAAAATATACACGTATCCGATGCGGTGACTTAGAGTCATCCAGATCTGTGTCGAAGCTAAGCGTCGGCGTAACCCTTTACGACGAGCTCTTCGTCACCTCCATAAACGAGAAACATGTCCTTAGTCCTTTTCGGTACTTCAGGATATTCTTGACCGCTGTCCGGTGTTCCTTGCCGGGATTACTTTGGTACCTTCCTACCAAACTTACGACAAGGTTTACATCAGGTCCGGTACACAAAGATGGCATACATAATAGACCCTATGGCTGAGGCATAGGGGATGACACTCATCTCTTCTATATCCTCTGTCGTGGTCGGACATTGAGCCGAGCTCAATTTCACACCTTGTAATACAGGCAAGAACCCTTTCTTGGACTGATCCATTTTGAACTTCTTCAATATCTCATCAAGGATGTGCTTTGTGAAAGACCTATGAGGCGTCTTAATCTATCCCTATAGATCTTGATGCCTAATATGTAAGCAGCTTATCCAAGGTCCTTCATTGAAAAACTCTTATTCAAGTAGGCCTTAATGCTGTCCAAAAGTTCTATATCATTTCCCATCAAAAGTATGTCATCTACATATAATATGAGAAATGCTACAGAGCTCCCACTCACTTTCTTGTAAATGCAGGCTTCTCCATAAGTCTGCATAAACCCAAACGCTTTGATCATCTCATCAAAGCGAATGTTCCAACTCCGAGATGCTTGCACCAGCCCATAAATGGATCGCTGGAGCTTGCATACCTTGTTAGCATTCTTAGGGTCGACAAAACCTTCCGCTGCATCATATACGCTTCTTCCTTAAGATAGCCGTTAAGGAATGCCGTTTTGACGTCCATTTGCCATATCTCATAATCATATTATGCGGCAATTGCTAACATGATTCGGACGGACTTCAGCTTTCGCTACGGAGAGAAAGTCTCATCGTAGTCAACCCCTTGAACTTGCCGATAACCCTTAGCGACAAGTCGAGCTTTATAGATGGTAACATTACCATCCGCGTCCGTCTTCTTCTTAAAGATCCATTTGTTTTCTATCGCTCGCCGATCATCGGGCAAGTCTGTCAAAGTCCATACTTTGTTTTCATACATGGATTCTATCTCGGATTGCATGGCTTCAAGCCATTTGTTGGAATCTGGGCCCGCCATCGCTTCTTCATAGTTCGAAGGTTCACCGTTGTCTAACAACATGATTTCCAGGACAGGGTTGCCATACAACTGGGTGTGGAACGTGTCCTTGTGGACCTACGAAGTTCAAGAGCAACTTGATCCAAGTACCTTGATCATCATCATTAATTTCCTCTCCGGTTGGTGTAGGCACCACAGAACATTTTCCTGTCTTTGCACTACTTTCCGGTTCAAGAGGTAGTACTTCATCGAGTTCTACTTTCCTCCCACTTACTCCTTTCGTGAGAAACTCTTTTCCGTAAAGGATCCGTTCTTGGCAACAAAGATCTTGCCTTCGGATCTAAGGTAGAAGGTATACCCAATGGTTTCCTTAGGGTATCCTATGAAGACGCATTTTTCCGACTTGGGTTCGAGCTTTTCAGGTTGAAGTTTCTTGACATAAGCATCGCATCCCCAAACTTTTAGAAACGACAGCTTAGGTTTCTTCCCAAACCATAATTCATACGGTGTCGTCTCGACGGATTTAGACGGTGCCCTATTTAAAGTGAATGTAGCTGTCTCTAGAGCGTATCCCCAAAATGATAGCGGTAAATCAAGAAGAGACATCATAGATCGCACCATATCCAATAGAGTGCGATTACGACGTTCGGACACACCGTTCTGTTGAGGTGTTCCAGCGGCGTGAGTTGTGAAACGATTCCACATTTCCTTAAGTGTGTGCCAAAGTCGTGACTTAAATATTCTCCTCCACGATCTGATCGTAAGAACTTTATTTTTCGGTCACGTTGATTATCTACCTCATTCTGAAATTCCTTGAACTTTTCAAAGGTCTCGGACTTGTGTTTCATCAAGTAGACATACCCATATCTACTTACGTCGTCTGTGAGAGTGAAAACATAACGATATCCTCCGCGAGCCTCAACGCTCATTGGACCGCACACAATAAGTTGGTTGCTCGCTCCATTGTTCCGGAGAACGGAGTCTTGGTCATTTTGCCCATGAGGCATGGTTCGCATGTGTCAAATGATTCATAATCGAGAGACTCTAAAAGTCCATCAGCATGGAGCTTCTTCATGCGCTTGACACCAATGTGACCAAGGCGGCGATTACACAAATATGTGGGACTATCGTTATCAACTTTACATCTTTTGGTATTCACACTATGAATATGTGTAACATCACGTTCGAGATTCATTAAGAATAAAGCATTGACCATCGGAGCATGACCATAAAACATATCTCTCATATAAATAGAACAACCATTATTCTCGGATTTAAATGAGTAGCCATCTCGTATTAAACGAGATCCTGATACAATGTTCATGCTCAAACTTGGCACTAAATAACAATTATTGAGGTTTAAAACTAACCCCGTAGGTAAATGTAGAGGTAGCGTGCCGACGGCGATCACATCGACCTTGGAACCATTCCCGACGCGCATCGTCACCTCGTCCTTCGCCAGTCTCTGCTTATTCCGCAGCTCCTGCTGTGAGTTACAAATATGAGCAACGGCACCGGTATCAAATACCCAGGAGTTACTACGAGTACTGGTAAGGTACACATCAATTACATGTATATCAAATATACCTTTAGTGTTGCCGGCCTTCTTGTCCGCTAAGTATTTGGGGCAGTTCCGCTTCCAGTGACCCTTCCCTTTGCAATAAAAGCACTTAGTCTCAGGCTTTGGTCCATTGCCTGACTTCTTCACAACAATCGGCTTACGGTAGCGGCAACTTCCTTGCCGTCCTTCTTGAAGTTCTTCTTACCCTTGCCCTTCTTGAACTTAGTGGTTTTATTCACCATCAACACTTGATGTTCCTTTTTGATCTCCACCTCCGCTGATTTCAGCATTGAATATACCTCATGAATGGTCTTTTCCATCCCCTGCATATTGAAGTTCATCACAAAGCTCTTGTAGCTTGGTGGAAGCGACTGGAGGATTCTGTCAATGACCGCGTCATCCGGGAGATTGACTCCCAGCTGAGTCAAGCGGTTGTGTAACCCAGACATCTTGAGTATGTGCTCACTGACATAACTATTTTTCTCCATCTTACAACTATAGAACTTGTCGGACACTTCATATCTCTCGACCTGGGCATGAGCTTGGAAAACCAGTTTTAGCTCCTCGAACATCTCATATGCTCCGTGTTGCTCAAAACGCTTTTGGAGCCCCGGTTCTAAGCTGTAAAGCATGCCGCACTGAACGAGGGAGTAATCATCAGCACGAGACTGCCAAGCGTTCATAACGTCTTGGTTCTCTCGATGGGTGCTTCACCTAGCGGTGCTTCTAGGACATATTGTTTCTTGGCAGCTATGAGGATGATCCTCGTGTTAGGACCCAGTCCGAATAGTTGCTGCCATCATCTTCCAAACTTGGTTTTCTCTAGGAACGCGTTGAAGTTCATTCTGACATGAGTGTTGGCCATTTGATCTACAAGACAATTTTTGCAAAGATTTTAGACTAATGTTCATGATAATTAAGTTCATCTAATCAAATTATTTAATGAACTCCCACTCAGATTTGACATCCCTCTAGTCATCTAAGTGTTACATGATCCGAGTCGACTAGGCCGTGTCCGATCATCACGTGAGACGGACTAGTCATCATCGGTGAACATCTCCATGTTGATCGTATCTTTCATATGACTCATGTTCGACCTTTTGGTCTCTCGTGTTCCGAGGCCATGTCTGTACATGCTAGGCTTGTCAAGTTAACCTAAGTGTTTTGCATGTGTAAAACTGCCTTACACCCGTTGTATGTGAACGTGGGAATCTATCACACCCGATCATCACGTGGTGCTTCGAAACGACGAACTTTAGCAACGGCGCATAGTTAGGGGGAACACTTTCTTGAAATTATTATGAGGGATCATCTTATTTACTACCGTCGTTCTAAGTAAACAAGATGCAAAAACATGATAAACATCACATGCAATCAAATAGTAGTGACATGATATGGCCAATATCATATAGCTCCTTTGATCTCCATCTTGGCGCTCCATGATCATCTTGTCACCGGCATGAAACCATGATCTCCATCATCATGATCTCCATCATCGTGTCTCCATGAAGTTGCTCGCCAACTATTACTTCTACTACTATAGCTAACGGTTTAGCAATAAAGTAAAGTAATTACATGGCGTTAAATCATTGACACGCAGGTCATACAATAATTAAGACAACTCCTATGGCTCCTGCCGGTTGTCATACTCATCGACATGCAAGTCGTGATTCCTATTACAAGAACATGATCTCATACATCACAATATATCATTCATCATTCATCATTCATCACAACTTTTGGCCATATCACATCACAAGGCAATTGCTGCAAAAACAAGTTAGACGTCCTCTAATTGTTGTTGCATCTTTTACGTGGCTGCAATAGGGTTCTAGCAAGAACGTTTTCTTATCTACGAATAACCACAACGTGATTTGTCAACTTATATTTACCCTTCATAAGGACCCTTTCATCGAATCCACTCCAACTAAAGTGGGAGAGACAGACACCCGCTAGCCACCTTATGCAACTAGTGCATGTCAGTCAGTGGAACCTGTCTCACGTAAGCGTTGTGTAAGGTCAGTCCGGGCCGCTTCATCCTACAATACCACTGAAGCAAAATAAGACTAGTAGCGGCAAGAAAGTTGACAACATCTACGCCCACAACAGATTTGTGTTCTACTCGTGCAATAGAGAACTACACATAGACCTAGCTCATGATGCCACTGTTGGGGAACGCGTTGTAAAATAAATTTTTTCCTATGGTTTTACCAAGATCCATCTATGAGTTCATCTAGCAACGAGTGATAGGAGTGCATCTACATACCCTTGTAGGTCGCGAGCGGAAGCGTTCGAGAGAACGGGGTTGATGGAGTCGTACTCGTCGTGATCCAAATCACCGATGACCGAGCGCCGAACGACGGCACCTCCGCGTTCAACACACGTCACGGTTGGGAAGACGTCTCCTCCTTCTTGATCCAGCAAGGGAAAGTAGAGGTTGATGGAGATCCAGCAGCACGACGGCGTGGTGGTGGAAGCGGGATTCCAAGCAGGCTTCGCCAAACGCCACTGGAGGAGGAAGAGGTGTCACGGGAGGGAGAGGAGGCGCCATGGCTTAGGGTGCGGCTGCCTCCCTCCCTCCACTATATATAGGGGCTAGGGGCGCATGCCCCTTAGAGATCCCATCTAGAGGGAGGCGGCGGCCCCGGGCAACGGCCCTTAGGGTTTCCAACGAGGCGCATGCCTCGGGGCAACGGCCCCTAGGGTTTCCAACCCTAGGCGCCTTGGGCCCTTGGGTGGGCGCACCAGCCCACCAGGCTGGTTCCCACGCCACTTCAGCCCATGGGGCCCTCCGGGATAGGTGGCCCCACCGGTGGACCCCAGGACCCTTTCGGTGGTCCCATTACAATACCGTGACCCCGAAACTTTCCGGTGGCGACTGGACTTCCTATATATAAATCTTTACCTCCGCACCATTCCTGAACTCCTCGTGACATCCGAGATCTCATCCGGGACTCGAACAACTTTCGGGTTATCTGCATACTCATATCTCTACAACCCTAAGCGTCACCGAACTCTGTGTAGACCCTACGGGTTCGGGAGACACGCAGACATGACCGAGACACCTCTCCGGTCAATAACCAACAGCGGGATCTGGATACCCATGTTGGCTCCCACATGCTCCTCGATGATCTCATCGGATGAACCACGATGTCGAGGATTCAATCAACCCCGTATACAATTCCCTTTGTCAATCGGTACGTTACTTGCCCGAGACTCGATCGTCGGTATCCCAATACCTCGTTTAATCTCGTTACCGGCAAGTCACTTTACTAGTATCGTAATGCATGATCCCGTGACCAGACACTTGGTCACATTGAGCTCATTATGATGATGCATTACCGAGTGGGCCTAGAGATACCTCTCCGTCATACGGAGTGACAAATCCCATTCTCGATTCGTGCCAACCCAACAAACACTTTTGGAGATACCCGTAGTGTACCTTTATAGTCACCCAGTTACGTTGTGACGTTTGGCACACCCAAAGCACTCCTACGGTATCCGGGAGTTGCACAATCTCATGGTCTAAGGAAATGATACTTGACATTTGGAAAAGCTCTAGCTAAACGAACTACACGATCTTTGAGCTATGCTTAGGATTGGGTCTTGTCCATCACATCATTCTCCTAATGATGTGATCCCGTTATCAATGACATCCAATGCCCATAGTTAGGAAACCATGACTATCTGTTGATCAACGAGCTAGTCAACTAGAGGCTTACTAGGGTTGTGGTCTATATATTCACACGTGTATTACGATTTCCGGATAACACAGTTATAGCATGAATAATAGACAATTATCATGAACAAAGAAATATAATAATAACCATTTTATTATTGCCTCTAGGGCATATTTCCAACACTTTTTGTAAGAAATAACGGTCCTGCGAAAAAAAATGTCATAGACCAAGTAACTGTTCTTTGATAAAAACAATATGTGTTAAGAAAAATAAACTTAGATAGATATCACCTGATATGTCAGGCCAGTTAATATCCACCGCGGTGTTGATGATCACCATGGTGAAGTGGCGCGGTAAACCGTGCGAACGGGCTAGTTTAGCCGCATTATGTTGATATACACCAAAACCGTGAAAGGCATTTTAAAAAACAACCCCAACATTGAAGGCAATATGGACGCCATGAAGTCGCTACCGCTCTTGCAATGACCACATGTCCTGCATAAATAATATCATAAACCGGAGTAATTGTTCTCAAAGGAAAAAGCTGGTGCGTGCTATTTAAGATAGTCTGGAGAGACATCACCTGATGTATTTATGATCCTCAGCAGTGTCCGTTAGTCAACCCGTCACGTTGAATAGGCCGGACCGCAGGGCGGACAGTAAAACGACCGCAACATCAAAAGCGGCACGGACATATGAGTCGGCCATAGTGTTGTAAGCCGGCTCGGGCGGGAGAGTCAGCCGCGACGTTGTAAGTCAGTGCAGATGGGGAGAGTCGGCACCGGCGTTGTAAACCGGCACGGACGGGCGAGTCTGCCACGGGGACGGTCCCGGTGAGTTGAAGTAGTCCGGGCCGCAAGGGCGGCAGCTTGCGTGCGTCTATTTACCGGGTAATGAGGCATGGACAAATGCCGAGTGCAATGTTGCCAGTACGTGCTCCGTACCCAGGGTATAAACCATATTTGTAGCGAACAATTGTCCTGCGTAAAAAAAATACAGCAAGACGGAGTAGTTGTTTGTCAAAGGAAATCAATGTACTTAACAAGACATAACTATATAGAATAAATATCACCTGATTTATTTAGGCGACAGGCGCGCGGGCGCGCGGGTGGCACATCCGAGCCAACGAATGGCGGCTCAGGAGACCAGGCCAGGCCGGCGCGGCCGCGACGGCTTGACGCACTAGTCAACCCATCATTGCGGTGCTGCAGGGATGGCTCATCGCAGAGACAACTGCAACTGGAGGTGAGGCCTCAGCAAAGGCGAGTTGGAAATAGCCAGCAGAGGACGTGGCTTCAGTCATAACAGTGGAGGCAGCGCTATAGCAATGACGACTCGGACGGCCTCGCGTCCAACAGAAGAAACAGCAGAGTTGAATCAGCTCAACCCAGCGGCGGTGGTACCCGCGAAGCGAGGTGGCAGTGGGGGTTGCTTCCGAGTCGCCACCGATTGAACAGGCCGGGTGATGGACTTTTTTTTAACCTGCTCCATATTCTTTCCTGTATCATGGCCGTCTTTGGAAAATATACTGCATCCGCTCCCGACGTTGCATAGTAGCTGAATACAAAGAATTTTGACTTCTAATGTAGATGGATTTCACGTGATACTATCAATTTGGAGGTCATGATGGGCCTGGGAACTTGTGCCCTTGAGAGATTTGCCTCTTCGTGTAGCAAAGGGAGACTAAGGCCACCTCCACCGCGCGACCCTATCCTGTCCGGCCCGGTCCGTTTGGGGTAAAAAAGGACAAGAGGCGGCCCAGCGTGCGGCCTCAAACGGACAAATGTCCGGATTCCGTCCGTTTTCGATCCATCCTCGGCCCAAACTTGCGCTCGGTTTGGGGTGAAACGGACGCGCGCGGACGGCCGCGACGCACGCCCTTGTCCCCCCGTGGCCCGCCTGTCGGGGACACTAGCAGTCCCTCCGCTCCCAACGCTTCACCCTCTCTCCCTGCCCCGCCCCGCCGCCGGCGCCGCCCCTATTCTCCGGCCGCCTCCTCACCGCGCAGCCCCCCGCCGTCCTTACCAAACCACGTCTCGACATGGCCACCACCACGCCCGCGCTTTCGCCGTAGTTTTGGTCGTCTATCGGGGGAGGTTTGGCCGTCGCCGTCCTTGCCGGTGGCGGAGGGGACACGACTGCCGGCGACGGACCACGGCGGCCGAGGCAGATTCCGACGAGAGCTCCAGAGCGGCCAGTAGCCGGCCGGCAACCACCCCTGCTGCGTCGAGGTGATCATCGCGGCCTCTTCGCCACCACGACCACAAGGTGTTCGACCTTTTGCCATCAAAGGTATGGACAGTGGAGACGAGTTTTTCTTTCATCACTTCCTTTGTTCACCGGACGATTCGTCGTTGGATGATGAAGATCTTGTGGTGGCTGCACTGGTCGTTCATGACCATATTCAACGGCAGCTTCCTCGGTACAGGGGGTCACTCCCTGGCCGTGCTCCCAACCTGAACCGCAACAGGGAGAGAGGCCACGCCCTACTCTATGCCGATTACTTTGCCAACACCCCGCTCTTCAAGCCGGATAAATTTCGTCGCCGTTTTCGTATGGCAAGGCATGTGTTCAATCGTATCCGAGAGGGAGTGGTTGCTCATGACCCATACTTCGAGTGCAAGACGGATGCCCTTGGCAAGCTTGGATTCTCCTCTTACCGTAAATGCACCGCGCCATCCGCATGCTTGCATATGGTATTCCAGCGATCCGTGGACGAGTATGTGCGTATGAGTGAGACAACACGTCTGATGTCAATGTACAAGTTTTGCCAGGCTGTGATCGAGGTGTTTGGCCCAGAGTACTTGAGGCAGCCAACTGCCGCTGATACAGAGAGATTGTTGGTGACCAACGCAGCTAGAGGCTTTCCAGACATGCTTGGCAGCATAGATTGTATGCATTGGGAGTGGAAGAACTGTCCATTTGCTTGGCAGGGCCAGTACAAGGGGCATGTTAACGGGTGCACTGTCATATTAGCAGCGGTGGCATTGCAAGATCTTTGGATATGGCATTCTTTTTTCGGCATGGCAGGTTCTCACAATGATATCAACGTGTTGCAGCGTTCTCCAGTCTTCGCAAGGCTTGCAGAAGGCCACTGCCCACCTGTCAACTTTGAGATCAACGGCCACCAAAGACAACAAGGGATACTATCTAGCGGATGGTATATATCCTCGATGGTCAACTTTTGTGAAGACAATCTCGAAACCCCAAGGTGAGAAGAGAAAGAGATTTGCCCAAATGCAAGAGAGTGCTAGAAAGGATGTGGAACGATGCTTACGGTGTGCTTCAATCCCGGTGGGGTATCGTTCAAACCTGCCTTTGTCATGGGATGAAAGGAAGCTTTGGGAGGTGATGATCGCTTGTGTGATCATGCACAACATGATCGCCGAGGACGAGCGTGATGAGAGTATCTTCGACCAAGGATTTGATTATCAAGGTGAAAATATTGAGCCCCTGCACCAAGACCCGGCCACATTTGAACAGTTTGTCCAATTCCACCGTGAGATGTGTGATTGGCACACTCATTTGGATCTTCAAAATGACTTGGTTGAGCACGTCTGGGATCACATTGGCAACCAATAGATGTATTGATCCAATTTATGTTCAGTCAAGACAATTTCGATTTGGTTGTAAAACTATTTTATTAAAGACAATTTCAATTGGGTTGTAAAACTATTTTAATTTCCAGACAAGTATTTGGGTTGGAAACTAGTTTTGATGTAAATTTGGGCATTTTTGGCCCTGACGGACAGGATGGGGCAAATGGATGCGGCCGCGCGCTGGGCACACGGCCACCGCATCCCAGGACAGGCCCGGACACGACCCCAAATCCCTACCCAAACGGGCAGAAACCGGACAAAACAGACGTCCGTTTGGGGTCGCGCGGTGGAGTTGGCCTAAAATATAGCTGGTTTGGGTATTTCCTCACGGGACGGAGCACTGGCCGAACGATTCCTTCCTCGATCCACACGCCGATTTGACTGGGTACTACTAGATCCTCCGTGGATGACTGCACGAGTGGACCTGACCCAGCAGCTTACTCGAGGATGTCCAAGAAAAAGGGAACCAATACGCCAATCTGATATGACCTTGCAGACGAAATTCCTGCCGGTCTCGTAAGAAAACGGCGGAAGGATCGATGCAACCCTGAATTTCTCCTCTTGATTTAATCTCGCATCTGTCTGCTCCAAAGTTTAATCATGACTTTGACCATCGAACCGACGAACTTGCCAGCTCCACAATTGTTTGGTGCCGACTCTTCTTCATCTGACGAAATCGCGAGCTTCTCGAACCCTGGGAGAAATCCCTCTAAGAACTTATCACCATTGTGTGCAGGCCCCATGGTGGGCGCCAACTGTCGTGGATTTGTCATGGCAGATGTCCTAGTGTGAGGACTTAGTCGTAAGACCAACGCATCTACGCGGTAGCTTGAAGGGGTTGGTAGGAATCGAGAGACGCAAAGCGGATCAACACACAAGACAAGGATTTAGACAGCTTCGGGCCCCGGAAACATCATCCGTAATAACCCTACATGCTGTTTGTGGTTAGGTCTCATTATGCTCATGAGGAGTCGCCGGTAAACCGGCTCTTTGTGTCTAGTCCTAGAGATTGTTTCTTCTTGTTTGTCTCTCTTGGGGTGCCCTGCCCCTCCTTATATAAGTTGGAGGGGCGGGTTACCTGTGGAGTCCTAGTAGGACTAGGACTATTCTATAACAAACGGAATCCTAGTCTGCCCCCTTAAGGGAAAACTCCTTATGTCTTTTCTTGTAAACCGGCCCACCATAGCATGAGCCGGCCTTCTGGGCCTTGGGCCTTGTCATCCATCTGACCCGCCCGCCAGGTCTCCGATGAATCGTTAACCGCCAGGTCCAAGTGGGTCGCCAGTGAGTCGCCAGGCTCGTGAGTCACCACTCCGGCGGGTTACCAATGAAAACGCCAAGCCCGGCCGGGTCATATTTCTGGCTGGGTCATACCGCGGGGTATATCCCCGACACTTGGGCCGTATTGTCTTAGCTCTACCGTGATGAAGATCTCAAGCAGATGGGCTTCCAACAGGACTTTGACTGGTCTCTGCCACCTTCGAAGAAATTCAAGAAGATCAAAGTTCCTCACTTGGTCGCCAGTTCATATTCTTCATCGCTCGAGATGGATGAAGCTGAAGACTTGAACGACACCGCAGCAGGCCCTATCTCACACTAATAGGGAAAACCTTACCAGTAGCGCTGGTTTTTGAGCTACCAGTAGCGCGGGCGCCCGCGCTAATGCTATGGCGCTACAGCTATTTTGTAGCAGTAGTGCTTGTTTAGGCCAGCGCTACTGGTATGTTCAGATACTAGTAGCGCGCCACTGGAAAGCGCTACTAGTAAATGAGCGCTGCTGGTAATATTTTGGCCCGCGCCACTGCTAAAATTTATGTTTTTTTTCGCATTTTGGCGATGTACATGTTTAAACAGATATATCTTTTATACAATAACAACTCATCATGAACATGAACTAGTCTGTTTAAATAGCATATTCATTACCACTAGTCATCACCACCAAACAATGTTCGTCAATGAGACATCATATAACAAGTTGGTCACTAGTCATAATCACAAATCCTCCAAATCATCATCAACTCTAACACATTGTAGCACATAATAACACATTCTACCTAGGACCTACTCCTCTCATAGGACCTACTCTACCCTCTCATAGGTAAAATATCATAAAACAAGATAGGCATTGACTCTCCATTAAGGAAAATGGACTCTCCAGAATAAAGAACGGAGATCATCCTGTCTCCAAGTCTTGGCCTACGCACAATGTTGCTTCCAAGTAGCTCTCTACGATGGTCGAAACATTTTTTCAAATCATTTATTATCATGGCTTCCTTGCTTTTAGAAATCCGGTATGGATAGGAGTGATGTGGATACTGCGGTTGACCTGGCCGCGGTGGCCGTAAGCTCATAACATCAACGCGACCTCTCGGCAACATCAGATGAGCACACAATCCATTGGGATTTTCTGTTAAAAAACATAGTAATAACTTTGTAGTTAGCAATGTAGTTTAGTTTTAGAAGAATTTATGCAAAAAATGCACGGATGCCGTAATAGTAGAAGATCTTACCATGCTATCTCCATTGATGTTATCGTAGTTCAACACGTGCACTAGTGGCACGTATTGACCATAATGTGGAGGAGTTTGATAATAGCTATTGTAATTCTCAAGATCAGTAAAAAATGCGATAAGACCATCTTTCTCCTTATAAGTTAATTGTGCTTCATCATTGTAGTAGTAGGTTCTGTCTACCATCTTCCGTACATTTTTTGAAGAATGAAAATAAGCTGTCAATGGAAATAAGCTATCAACTATTTTGAAATAAACAATATAAATTACTTAATAAATATGTTTGAGAAATTCACACAGCGGTAGAACTGGAAGCGTGTCAACAAGGACCCAAATGGTCATATTCTTTTCATCGATGTCAGGATCACCAAGATCGAAGGTGAGAAGCATACCCTCATGAAAATCATACGCCTTGCAAAGTGCTTCACAATTCAGGCAACCAAAATTGGATGAGTTCACAGAATTGTATAGATTTACGAAAATCATAACCATGATGGGTCCTTAGTTGAATTATCTTTGTCTCCATGCTTTCATGATCTTCAAAACTCATCTTCTCCAAGACATAGCGTCTTGCATGGCATGGGATAAGCTAGTCGAATTGTAAAAGACGGAAATTACACGTTGAAGAAGCAGAGAAGTCATGCAAAAAATAACAAAAAACAATTGTCGTCGTTGCGTACTGTTTCAACATCGAAGGTCTCTTGGAGCTTGATGTTGAAGCACCGACCTTCTACCAGGTGAGGCCTTTGTTTTACCTCATCTTCGCAGTACTCGCACATAGCGAATTTCCTTCGTCGTCAGACATTTCCTATATGTTCATTGTTGAAACAGACGTGCATTCGATAAGCAAAACTAAAATCATAATAGAGATAAAACAAAGTACTCCATTCAAATTAGCATGCATTCAATAAGCAAAACTAAATCATAAGAGATAAAACAAATTACTCCATTCACATTAGCATGCATTCAATAAGCAAATAACTAATAGGTAATTAATAATCCATCATCGAATACATATATAGTAGTTTGTAGCAAAGATCATCATATAATATCACTAATACATCTCGAATAATAGCTCCTCTAGGTTCAGTGGGCCGTGGGCGGTGGACACCCAAAGAGAAGGGACCATCACAGGATCATAGCTCCGGTGAGATCCTTGAAGAATCTGCCAGGTATTGGAGAACCTGCCGTCCGCCAACGCAACCATGTAGCGATGGACGTGTGCGTCCTCCTCCGTGACACGGTGTTGTACCACCTGCGCGGGGTGTTGGGGAACGTAGCAGAAATTCAAAATTTTCCTACGTATCACCAAGATCTATCTATGGAGAGACTAGCAACGAGGGGAAGGAGAGTGCATCTACATACCCTTGTAGATCGCTAAGCGGAAGCGTTCAAGTGAACGGGGTTGATGGAGTCGTACTCGCCGTGATTCAGATCACCGATGATCCTAGTGCCGAGCAGACGGCACCTCCGCGTTCAACACACGTACAGCCCGGTGGACGTCTCCCACGCCTTGATCCAGCGAGGAGAGAGGGAGAGGTTGAGGAAGACTCCATCCAACAGCAGCACAACGGCGTGGTGGTGGTGGAGGAGCGTGGCAATCCTGCAGGCTTCGCCAAGCACCACGGAGGAGAAGGAGGTGTTGGAGAGGAGAGAGGCGCCAGGCTCGGTGCTGCTGCCCCCTCCCTCCCCCCTTTATATAGGTGCCAAGGAGGGGAGGGCAGCCTGCCCCCTCCTCCAAGGGAGGGGTGCGGCCAAGAGGGGAAGGAGTCCATCCTCCCCAAGGCACCTCGGAGGTGCCTTCCCTCTATGGACTCTTCCTCTCCAAGTGTTTCATGCGCATGGGCCTCTTGGGGCTGGTTCCCTTGGCCCATGCAGGCCTAAGCGCACCACCTAGGGCCCATGTGGCCCCAGGGCAGGTGGCCCCACCTGGTGAGCCCCAGGACCCTCCGGTGGTCCCATTACAATACCGATATCACCGAAACTTGTCCCGATGGCGAAACAGCACTTCCTATATATAATTCTTTACCTCCGGACCATTCCGGAACTCCTCGTGACGCCCAGGATCTCATCCGGACTCCGAACAACATTCGGTAACCACATACAAGCTTCCTATATAACCCTAGCGCCATCGAACCTTAAGTGTAGACCCTACGGGTTCGGGAGACAAGCGAGACATGACCGAGGCGTTCTCCGGTCAATAACCAACAGCGGGATCTGGATACCCATGTTGGCTCCCACATGTTCCACGATGATCTCATCGGATGAACCCACGATGTCAAGGACTCACCAATCCCGTATACAATTCCCTTTGTCTAGCGGTATTGTACTTGCCCGAGATTCGATCATCGGTATCCCGATACCTTGTTCAATCTCGTTACCTGCAAGTCTCTTTACTCGTTCTGTAACACATCATCCGAGATCAACTCCTTGATCACATTGTGCACATTATGATGATGTACTACCGAGTGGGCCCAGAGATACCTCTCCGTCACACGGAGTGACAAATCCCAGTCTCGATTCGTACCAACCCAACAGACACTTTTGGAGATACCATAGTGCACCTTTATAGTCACCCGATTACGTTGTGACGTTTGATACACCCAAAGCATTCCTACGGTATCCGGGAGTTGCACAATCTCATGGTATAAGGAAAAGATACTTGACATTAGAAAAGCTTTAGCATACGAACTACGCATCTTTGTGCTAGGCTTAGGATTGGGTCTTGTCCATCACATCATTCTCCTAATGATGTGATCCCGTTATCAATGACATCCAATGTCCATGGTCGTGAAATCGTAACCATCTATTGATCAACGAGCTAGTCAACTAGAGGCTTACTAGGGACATGGTGTTGTCTATGTATCCACACATGTATCTGAGTTTCCTATCAATACAATTATAGCATGGATAATAAACGATTATCATGAACAAGGAAATATAATAATAACTAATTTATTATTGCCTCTAGGGCATATTTCCAACAGTCTCCCACTTGCACTAGAGTCAATAATCTAGTTCACATCGCCATGTGATCAATGATAGGTCACATCGCCATGTGACCAACATCCAAAGAGTCTACTAGTGTCTTAAACTAGTTCACATCACCATGTGATTAAGACTCAATGAGTTACGAGGTTTGATCATGTTTTGCTTGTGAGAGAGGTTTTAGTCAACGGGTTTTAGTCAACGGGTCTGAACCTTTCAGATCTGTGTGTGCTATGCAATTCTCTTATGTCATATTGTAAATGCTGCTTCCACGCTCCACTTGGATCTATTCCAAACGGTTGCTCCACTATACGTATCCGGTTTGCTACTCAGAGTCACTCGGATAGGTGTTAAAGCTTGCATCGATGTAACCCTTATGCCGAACTCTTTATCACCTCCATAATCGAGAAACATGTCCTTATTTACTCCAAGGACAATTTTGATCGCTGTCCAATGATCCATTCCTGGATCATTCTTGTACCCTCGATCGACTCATGGCATGGCACACTTCCGTGCGGTACACAAAGATAGCATACTTGTAGAGAGCCTATGTCTAAGGCATAGGGGACAGTCTTCGCCCTTTCTCTCTGTTTACTGCCGTGGTCGAGCTTTAAGTCTTAACTTCATACCTTACAATTCAGCTAAGAACTCCTTCTTTGGTGATCCATCTTGAACACCTTCAAGATCATGTCAAGGTACATGCTCATTTGAAAGTATTATTAAACATTTTGATCTATCTTATAGATCTTGATGCTTATTGTTCAAGTAGCCTAATCCAGGTTTTCTATTTGAAAAACACCTTTCAAATAACCCTATATGCTTTACGTAAAATTCTCGTCATTTCGATCATCAATATGTCAACAACATATACTCATCGGAAATTCTATAGTGCTCCCACTTACTTCTTTGGAAATACAAGTTTCTCATAAACTTTGTATAAACCCAAAATCTTTGATCATCTCATCAAAGCGCACATTCCAACTCCGAGATGCTTACTCCAGTTCTTAGAAAGGATCGCTGGAGCCAAAGATAACTTTTAGCATCCTTAGGATCGACAAAACTTTCTGATTGTATCACATACAACCTTTCCTTACGAAAACTGGTAAGGAAACTCATTTTGACATCCATCTCGCCAGATTTCATAAATGCAGCTTATGCTAACATGATTCCGACAGACTCAAGCATCGCTACGGATGAGAAAATCTCATCGTAGTCAACTCCTTGAACTTCTGAAAAACTCTTCGCCACAAGTCGAGCTTCATAGACGGTGACATTACCGTCCATGTCCGTCTTCTTCTTAAAGATCCATTTATCTCAATGGCTTGCCGATCATTGGGCAAGTCCATCAAAGTCCATGCTTTGTTATGATACATGGATCCTATCTCGATTTCATGGCTTCTAACCATTTGTCGGAATTTGGGCCCACCATCGCTTCTCCATAGCTCGTGGGTTCATTGTTGTCTAGCAACATGACCTTCAAGACAGGATCACCGTACCACTCTCGATGCGATGCAGCGTTCTTGTCGTCCCTACGAGGTTCGGTAGTGACTTGATCCAAGCTTCATGATCAATATCATAAGCTTCTACTTCAATTGGTGTAGGTGCCACGGGAACAACTCCCTGTGCCCTACTACACACTAGTTGAAGTGACGGTTCAATAACCTCATCAAGTCTCCACCATCCTCCCACTCAACTTTTCGAGACAAACTTTTCCTCGAGAAAGGACCCGATTCAAGAAACAATCCCTATTGCTTTCGGATCTGAATTAGGAGGTTTACCCAACTGTTTTGGGTGTCCTATGAAGATGTATTTTATCCGCTTTGGGTTCGAGCTTATCAACCTGAAACTTTTCCACATAAGCGTCGCAGCCCCAAATTTTTAAGAAATGACAGCTTAGGTTTCTCTAAACCATAGTTCTTACGGTGTCATCTCAACGGAATTACGTGGTACCCTATTAAAGTGAGTGCGGTTGTCTCTAATGCCTAACCCATGAACGATAGTGGTAATTCGATAAGAGACATCATGGTACGCACCATATCCAATAGGGTGCAACTATGATGTTCGGACACACCATCACACTATGGTGTTCCAAAGGTATTAATTGTGAAACAATTTGCACAATGTCTTAATTGTGTACCAAACTCGCAACTCAGATATTCATCTCTATGATCACATCACGGACATTTTATCCTCTTGTCACGAAGATCTTCAACTTCACTCTGAAATTACTTGAACCTTTCAATAATTCAGACTTGTGTTTCATCAAGTAAATATACTCAACATCTACTCAAATCATCTGTGAAGTAAGAACATAACGATATTCATCTTTGCCTCGGCACTCATTGGACTGCACACATCAAAATGTGTTACCTCCAACAAGTTGCTATCTTGTTCCATCTTACTTGAAACCGAGGCTTTTCACCATCTTGCCCATGTGGTATGATTTGCATATCTCAAGTGATTCAAAATCATGCAAGTGCAAACGATCCATCTGCATGGAGTTTCTTCATGCGTATACACCAATAGACATGGTTCGCATGTCTCAAACTTTTCAAAACGAGTGAGTCCAAAGATCCATCAACATGGAGCTTCTTCATGCGTATACACCAATAGACATGGTTCGCATGTCTCAAACTTTTCAAAACCGAGTGAGTCCAAAAGATCCATCAACATGGAGCTTCTTCATGCGTTTATGACTTACATGGCAGTGCCACAAGTAAGTGGTACTATCATTACTATCTTATATCTTTTGGCATGAAAATGCGTATCACTACGATCGAGATTCAATAGACCATTCATTTAGGTGCAAGACCATTGAAGGTATTATTCAAATAAATAGAGTAACCATTATTCTCCTTAAATGAATAACTGTATTGCGATAGACATGATCCAATCATGTCTATGCTCAACCAAATAACAATTATTTAGGTTTAACATCAATCTCGATGGTAGAGGGAGCGTGCGATGCTTGATTACATCAACCTTGGAAACACTTCCAACACATATCGTCAGCTCACCTTTAGCTAGTCTCCGTTTATTCCGTAGCTTTTATTTCGAGTTACTAACACTTAGCAACCGAACCGGTATCTAATACCATAGTGCTACTAGGAGTACTAGTAAAGTACACATTAACATAATGTATATCCAATATACTTCTATCGACCTTGCCAGCCTTCTTATCTACCAAGTATCTAGGGTAATTCTGTTCCAGATGGTTGTTCCCCTTATTACGAAGCACTTAGTCTCGGGTTTGGGTTCGACCTTGGGTTTCTTCACTTTGGAGCAGCAACTTATTTGCCGTTTCATGAAGTGTCCCTTCTTGCCCTTGCCCTTCTTGAAACTAGTGGTTTCACCAACCATCAACAATTGATGCTCCTTCTTGATTTCTACTTTCATGTGTCAAACATCGCGAACACTTCAAGGATCATCATATCTATCCCTGATATGTTATAGTTCATCACGAAGCTTTAGTAGCTTGGTGGCAATGACTTTGGAGAAACATCACTATCTCATCTGGAAGATCAACTCCCACTCGATTCAAGTGATTGTTGTACTCAGACAATCTGAGCACAAGCTCAACGATTGAGCTTTTCTCCCTTAGTTTGCAGGCTAAGAAAATCGTCGGAGGTCTTATACCTCTTGGCGTGGGCACAAGCCTGAAATCCCAATTTCAGCCCTCGAAACATCTCATATGTTCCGCGACGTTTCAAAACGTATTTGGTGCCTCTACTTAAACCATTTAACCGAACTATCATGTAGTTATCAAAAGCGTGTATGTCCGATGTTCGCAACATCCACAGACGACGTTTGGGGTTGAGCACACCGAGCGGTGCATTAAGGACATAAGCTTTCTTACATGCATAATCGCTCATCACAACTTTCAACTATATTTTCTCTAGGAACATATCTAAACAGTGGAACTAAAGCGCGAGCTTACGACATAATTTGTAAAGATCTTTTGACTATGTTCAGGATAATTAAGTTCATCTCATGAACTCCCACTCGAATAGACATCCCTCCGGTCATCTAAGTGATTACATGATCCGAGTCAACTAGGCCGTGTCCGATCATCACGTGAGACGGACTAGTCATCATCGGTGAACATCTTCATGTTGATCGTATCTACTATACGACTCATGCTCGACCTTTCGGTCTCTGTGTTCCGAGGCCATGTCTCATACATGCTAGGCTCGTCAAGTTAACCCCAAGTGTTTTTGCTTTGTAAATCTGTCTTACACCCGTTGTATGTGAACGTAAGAATCCATCACACCCGATCATCACGTGGTGCTTAGAAACGATTTAACCGTAGCAACGGTGCAGTCGAGGAGAACACTTCTTGAAATTTGTGTAAGGGATCATCTTATTTACTACCGTCGTTCTAAGTAAACAAGATGCATAAACATAATAAACATCACATGCAATTATATAGTAGTGACATGATATGGCCAATATCATATAGCTCCTCTTGATCTCCATCTTCGGGCTCCATGATCATCATTGTCACCGCATGACACCATGATCTCCATCATCATGATCTCCATCATCGTGTCTCCATGAAGTTGTCTCGCCAACTTATTACTTCTACTACTATGGCTACCGGTTAGCAATAAAGTAAAGTAATTACATGGCGTTGTTCAATGACACGCAGGTCATACAATAAATAAAGACAACTCCTATGGCTCTGCCGGTTGTCATACTCATCGACATGCAAGTCGTGAATCCTATTACAAGAACATGATCAATCTCATACATCACATATCATTCATCACATTCTTCTTGGCCATATCACATCACATAGCATACCCGCAAAAACAAGTTAGACGTCCTCTAATTGTTGTTTGCATGTTTTACGTGGCTGCTTTGGGTTTCTAGCAAGAACGTTTCTTACCTACGCAAAACCACAACGTGATATGCCAATTGCTATTTACCCTTCATAAGGACCCTTTTCATCGAATCCGTTCCGACTAAAGTGGGAGAGACAGACACCGCCAGCCCACCTTATGCAACTAGTGCATGTCGATCGGTGGAACCGGTCTCACGTAAGCGTCACGTGTAAGGTTGGTCCGGGCCGCTTCATCCCACAATACCGTCGAATCAAGATAAGACTAGTAACGGCAAGCATATTGAACAAAATCAACGCCCACAACTACTTTGTGTTCTACTCGTGCAAAGAATCTACGCAATAGACCTAGCTCATGATGCCTTTGTTGGGGAACGTGGCAGAAATTCAAAATTTTCCTACGTATCACCAAGATCTATCTATGGAGAGACTAGCAACGAGGGAAGGAGAGTGCATCTACATACCCTTGTAGATCGCTAAGCGGAAGCGTTCAAGTGAACGGGGTTGATGGAGTCGTACTCGCCGTGATTCAGATCACCGATGATCCTAGTGCCGAGCAGACGGCACCTCCGCGTTCAACACACGTACAGCCGGTGGCGTCTCACGCCTTGATCCAGCGAGGAGAGAGGAGAGGTTGAGGAAGACTCCATCCAACAGCAGCACAACGGCGTGGTGGTGGTGGAGGAGCGTGGCAATCCTGCGAGGCTTCGCCCAAGCACTACGGAGGAGAAGGAGGTGTTGGAGAGGGAGAGAGGCGCCGAGGCTCAGGTGCTGCTGCCCCCTCCCTCCCCTTTATATAGGTGCCAAGGAGGGGAGGGCGCAGCCTTGCCCCCTCCTCCAAGGGAGGGTGCGGCCAAGAGGGGAAGGAGTCCATCCTCCCCAAGGCACCTCGGAGGTGCCTTCCCTCTATGGACTCTTCCTCTCCAAGTGTTTCATGCGCATGGGCCTCTTGGGGCTGGTTCCCCTTGGCCCATGCAGGCCTAAACGCACCACCTAGGGCCCATGTGGCCCCAGGGCAGGTGGCCCCACCTGGTGGGCCCCGGGACCCCTCCCGGTGGTCCCGGTACAATACCGATATCACCGAAACTTGTCCCGATGGCGAAACAGCACTTCCTATATATAATTCTTTACCTCCGGACCATTCCGGAACTCCTCGTGACGTCCGAGGATCTCATCCGGGACTCGAACAACATTCGGTAACCACATACAAGCTTCCTATATAACCCTAAGCGTCCATCGAACCTTAAGTGTGTAGACCCTACGGGTTCGGGAGACAAGCGAACATGACCGAGACGTTCTCCGGTCAATAACCAACAGCGGGATCTGGATACCCATGTTGGCTCCCACATGTTCCACGATGATCTCATCGGATGAACCACGATGTCAAGGACTCGATCAATCCCGTATACAATTCCCTTTGTCTAGTGGTATTGTACTTGCGAGATTCGATCATCGGTATCCCGATACCTTGTTCAATCTCGTTACCGGCAAGTCTCTTTACTCGTTCCGTAACACATCATCCCGTGATCAACTCCTTAATCACACTGCACATTATGATGATGTCCTACCGAGTGGGCCCAGAGATACCTCTCCGTCACACGGAGTGACAAATCCAGTCTCGATTCGTACTAACCCAACAGACACTTTTGTAGATACCGTAGTGCACCTTTATAGTCACCCGATTCGTTGTGACGTTTGATACACCCAAAGCATTCCTACGGTATCCGGGAGTTGCACAATCTCATGGTATAAGGAAAAGATACTTGACATTAGAAAAGCTTTAGCATACGAACTACGATCTTTGTGCTAGGCTTAGGATTGGGTCTTGTCCATCACATCATTCTCCTAATGATGTGATCCCGTTATCAATGACATCCAATGTCCATGGTCAGGAAATCGTAACCATCTATTGATCAACGAGCTAGTCAACTAGAGGCTTACTAGGGACATGGTGTTGTCTATGTATCCACACATGTATCTGAGTTTCCTATCAATACAATTATAGCATGGATAATAAACGATTATCATGAACAAGGAAATATAATAATAACTAATTTATTATTGCCTCTAGGGCATATTTCCAACACGGGGGACTCAAGCATCTACACCGATGCAGGCCCACGTGACCGCCACCAAAGACGCTCCGGGTCGACGACGGGCTGGCTCCTCACTAAGCTGCGCTCACCAGAAGGTAGCACAACCCAAGACCGGCCCGTGAGCCCAGGTCCGGAAATGGCCCCTCTGCTCAAGCGGGCGTCCTCCGCCGTGTCAACAACGAGGATCTGGGATAGGCATCGTCGACGTCGAGAACAAAATGCTTAATTATGAAAACAAAATTAATAAACACTTAGCAAAATTCGGCATGACCTTTCCTAAAAGCAAGACATATCGAGCGCCTTAAATTTACCAGAACGTGGACGAATCAACATTCTAGCAAAACATTGGCCACTCGGTTAAACAACTAAGATTGTGACATGTTAAAAATATGACATATCCACTTCAAAATATCCATTTCAAATTTGCATAGGAATAATTGTTTTTACTAAAAAAACAAATGTGATAGTTCAAAATATGATCCTAATATTAAATAGCTAGGGTTCATACTACATTATCCTAAGATTCATACTACATTATCCTAAGATTAACTAGCTAGGGTTCATACTACATTATCCTAAGATTAAACAACTAAGATTAAACACCTAAGATTAAACACCTAAGATTAAACAACTAAGAATAAAAACCTACATTATCCTAAGATTAACTAGCTAGGTTTCATACTACATTTTCCTAAGATTAAACAACTAAGATTAAAAACCTAAATTTTCAACTAGCTAGGGTTCAAAAGAAATTAGGGAGGAGGAGGAAGGAGGGAGGAGGATGTACCTCTCGGTGGAGGAGGGCCGTGGGGGAGGGGGAGGAGGGTCGGCCAGGGGGGCGGTTGGCCGGGACGGCCGGCGGGGGAGGAGGCCGGCGCGCGGGAGGGCGGCCGGTGGGGAGGAAGGCCGGCGCGGGGGATTGAGGGAGGGAGTGGAGTGTGTGAGTGAGCTGAGTTATGAGGCCGGGGGCGCGAGCAGGCCGGGGGAGGGAGTGGGCTTAGCAGCAGCGCGGGTAATGGGCCGGCTCTACTGCTAAGCCCACTAGCTGTAGCGCCGGCGCACATCACACGCTACAGCTAAGTGGCCTGCCATTTTGGCCCAAAGGGTTCAGCCAACCAGCATTGTTGCTATCTGATGTGAGCACCCGTTTGGCCGACGCCATCTTGGTACATACCAGTAGCGTGGGCGCCCAAACAGGCGCTACTGCTAAAATTCTATGTATAAGCATTTTCGTAGTAGTGTCAATGGATGACCCTAACAACGCTGGCGCTCCTCCATCGACATCTTAATGATATTCTTCAGGGGCATTAGTCCTCATTTTTTGTCCCTTTTGGTCATTCGATGACAAAGGGTGGGATTTGAGTTAGTCTTCAAGCGGGTCTTATATATGGGCTGTTTTACCTTAAGTTACAACTCTTGCTCTTCTGAGGTGTTTGCTCTGATGAGTTGTAAACTTAAGTCCTATGGTGCTCTAATACTTTTGAACTGCTTTTCTGCATGCTTATTTCCTCAAGTACATTAATGCACGCATGCTGAATTTCATCAGACACCATATTTCAACATGCATTTCAAATTCTTCATATTATATGTCAAATGCGTGTATGAATTACAATATATATATATAGGGGGAGATCTCCATGATATTACTCTACAATGTGCATTTGAAATCCAAAGCAAATTCCTCAAATATGCAAATCTTCAGGGGGAGTTCTTCTATATCTTGCAATCAAATTCCTCAATATCAGTATTTACACTTCATATGTTTATCCCTGTTGAAACTTAACCTATTTGTCATCAATCACCAAAAAGGGGGAGATTGTAGGTGCATCTAGTGCCCCTTAGTGATTTTGGTGTATTGAAGACTTATAGGTTATGGGACTAATGTGTTTATGAGTGTACACAAGTTCTATAAGTCTATGAGGAGTTTGATATTTACGAAGGAAATTGACCCCTAAAAATGAATGTCTTCATTTGAAGACTTTGGTTTTCTTGAAGACTTTGAAAATGAGAAAATTGGTGTGACCTTGAAGACTTTGATATTCATGCGAGGATTATGAAGCGTGAAGACTTTTGTTTTCGTAGTTTCATTTTCTCTTTCTTGAGTCATAGGAAACACCATACTGTTAAAGGGGGTCGAGGTAAAACTAAGGAAAAGTTTCCAAGTGATGCTCATCTCAAAATCCTACACATACCCAATCCTTTCGAGTGAAGCCATTGGAAACCTCATACAGTTCAGTCAATTCTTCAGTGACAGAGACGAAGATCTTCTGGTATCTGAGGAATTTGTTCTAACTGAGGAGTTAGGAATTCGCCGGTGCGGATTGCCTACAAGTGAGGAACATGATAGCCGTGAGGAATTTGAGAGATCAAATTCCGACCATTGGTGTGCTATGCGCTAGCTGTCCAAAATATCCTAACCACCTAACTGTCATATCATTGAAGGGCATTTATGTCTTATCATGTCAGGCTGCTCCCTAGGATATAAATAACCGCTCCCTACAACCACTAGTTGGTTGGCTGCTCCTAGAGAAACTGACACTTGTCATTGAGAGCATCCCATCCTCTGAGGACATTGAGCGAAAATCATCAAGTGAGCAAAACCCAAACCCAAAACACCTACAAACCCAACGTGATTGAGCATCACTGAAGAGATTGTTCCTGTGTGGAAACGACGCTTGTTACCTTTGAGGACTGCGCATCCTCAGACGGTTAGGCGTTATGGTCTAGAGAATCCAAGAGGAATTGTGGATCTCTGAGTGACTGAGTCTGTGAAGGTTTGGAAGTCACCTAAAGACTTACCACGAGTGATTGGGTGAGGTTTGTGTGACCTTAGCTCAAGGAGAATACGGTGAGGACTGTGTGTCCTCAGGCTTAAATACCTAGCCGCTCCAACAGACGTCTGTTGTCTGTGATTAGGAACTGGTCTACCAAATCATCGTCTTCACCAAGCTCTGGTTCTATTTCCTCAACCCTTTCATTTCCTCATTCATGTGTTGATGTACCTAATCATTCTTGTTTGAAGACTTTGGTGAAGACTTTCTTAATTTTCTCAATCCTAATTCTCCAGTCACTTTATCTTCAGCGTGCTTATCCTGTTTACACAATACTTGTGCTCTGTGTATGTTGTATTTCATCATGATGACTATGCTACTGCTCTGTTATGCATGCACCTGATTACTTATTCCATTGCTCGTAGTTCGTGACTTAGTAAATTCCTCAAGTTGGATTTTCTCAGTGACGAATTTGTAAAAATCGCGTATTCACCCCCCAACGCACTTTCAATATGTGTTCGATATTTTGATGATATGTATGTTGTGATTCCCTTAGTGGTGTTATGTGAACGTAGACTACATGTCACTTCACCATCTTTAAGCCTAAGGGAATTCATTATGCAGTAGTTATTAGATGATGGGTTGCTAGAGTGACAGAAGCTTAAACCCTAGTTTATGCGCTATTTCGTAAGGGACCGATTTGGATCCAAATGTTTAATGCTATGGTTAGATTTTATCTTAATACTTTTCTCGTAGTTGCAGATGCTTGCGAGGGAGTTAATCATAAGTAGGAGGCTTGTTCAAGTAAGAACAACACCCAAGCACCGGTCCACCCACATATCTAATTATCAAAGTAGCGAACGCGAATTAAACTAACATGATGAAAGTGACTAGATGAAATCTCCGTGTGCCCTCAAGAACGCTTTGCTTATTATAAGAGACCGTTTTGGCCTGTCCTTTGCCACAAAAGGATTAGACTGCCTTGTTGCACTTTATTTACCGTTACCATTACTTGTCCGTGACAAATTATCTTACTACCAAACTACCTGTTACCGACTATTTCAGTGCTTGCGAAAATTTACCTTGCTGAAAACCACTTGTAATTTCCTTTTGCTCCTCGTTGGGTTCGACATTTTTACTTATTGAAAGGACTACTATTGATCCCCTATACTTGTGGGTCATCAGCAGGCAAGCCCTGCCGCCACATCGCGAGGCAGCAACACTGCTGTTGCTGCATGCGAGCCGACAACATCTGTTTTTGTTTCGTCTTTCTATATGGCACTGATTACTACTGCCGATAGCATCTTTTTTGTTTGTCTTTGTATATGGCACCGATTCCTACCACTGCTGCAACTGATTGCAGTGTTTTGGATCACGTATATTTCCCGCCTAAAATTTAAATGCATTAGCGCTTATTTTCACGGCATCATATTTGTCATCCGAGCCTATAAATACACCAGGCCATAGATGAGGTCCACGAATAGCCTATTTTCCCGCCTATTCGCGGCACATGTGACATTTGTTCCCGCCTATTTTTCCCGCCATAAATTCTTTCCGTCATTTTCTTTCCCGCTATTTTCTTTCCTGCCAAATTTTCCCGCCATCAATTCTTCCCGTCATTTTCTTTCCCACCAATTTTTCCATCAACCCTGCGCCCCCGTTCTTCCTCCTCCATTCTTCTTCTTTCCTTCTCTCCCCACCCGAAAGCACTCTAAAAATAGAAACTAATTATCCAACTTCATGCAGCAACTATAACATCAAATTAAGATACAACATAATGCTCCTACAATAAGACAATACAAACTAATAATACAAGTACATCTGAATTAAACGGTAGAACTGAACTTATAAAATACAGCTTAAAACTACATGAAGGCATCATCGTCATCCTCCGTCGATGCGTAACTCTTTCCCTTCGATGATGTAGTAGTCTTGACCTTGGCGTTAGGCATGAAGATATCGTCTTCGTCCTTGCTATTGGCAGTCCATAAAAAGCATGTCTTTGCTGCAATCTTCAGGTATGATTCACTCTTAGTTGTAGCTTCTTCGATCTTCCATGCAACCTGGGAAGTTCTTTCCGTATCTCCTCAAAGGTCCTTGAAGGCCACCCGCACCTAGTTAATGCGTGACCCACCTCATTATGTAGGGTGTCACTACTGATGAGTTCATCCAATGGAACTATTCTATTGTCTCTCTTGAAATCGGCTGCTAAACACAGAAGACATTTGGACATACTAGGGTGAAAACTATGATCAAAAGGATAACTGGACATGTTGACGAGACTACGAGACTACACTGGACTGCTTACCCACCTTAGTGTGGAGGAGATTTTATAGGTTCAGAAGAGAAGAATAGGCGGGAACTCAGAAGCAGGAAACTATGGCGGGAAACGACGGCGCGAGATATAAGAGGGAACTCAGAAGCGAGAAACTATGGCGGGAGATATATGCATGAAACATTGTTGCCGCTTGGTCCAGTAGCAGCAAGTGCCACATGGGAACCGAGGGGGTATTTTTGTCACTCTGATCCAGAGGTGATCCGATACAACACAATGTTGATGCCGTATTTATTTCTCTAATTTAATATCATAATTCAGATGCATTTTATTTCCTCATACATAGATGTTTTTTACATACATCGGAAAGTCTGAAACTGACGTAGGTAGATACAATAGGTCGCACACGTAGATAGATGAATCACCCTACTCGAGGACGACCAGCTGGCCTTTCCCGAGGACCGGAAAGCGTCAAGCGATTAGGTGGTCAAGTTACACAAAGACCGCGTCCGTACTCCTCTTTGGCTTCCTGTGTCTGCGACGCTCGCATAGGTGATGGAGTCTGGAATCCTTGTTGAGATCGTGGTGCGTAATTGTAGGTGTATGGTTGTGACTCCTCAGGGATAAAAGATGGGCCAATAACATCCCCTCCGAAGAAGTCTATAACTAATCCTGTAACCGTGTCGCCATGATCATGTGATGCTCTCAGGATGCCTGTGTTGAGGTCATGTTGGGTGTCCTCATCGTCCCATGTACAATCAGTTATTTCCTGCACAGAGAAATATTGTAAATAAACCATTAGAGGATAATATATGATATGATTGTAAATGCATTAAAAATATAAACATGACTACCTGATGAGATCCCTCGCCTCTAGTGTATGGCCATTGTTCGTTGTAGTGGTTTATCTCTAGCACACGAGTCTCCTCGGGCATGGAGATCCCTCACGTGGAGAGATACGGCTGAGATCCCTCACCTTGGGTGTATGCGCCATGTCCTATGTACGCATATGGGTTTGGTAAAAGAGTCTGCTCGGGCATCAAATACAAGCCCGTGCCATGTTCCTGAGATGTCTGCCCCTGACGAAGCTGCACAGAAGGAGAGCGATGCAGTGGCAGAGAGAGTCATGTCATGGCAATGTCGTTGTAGTACTCCGACCCTCCCCCCACCGCCCATGGCTCGTACGCACCTCGCTCGGTCAGGACGACGGCACCGCACTCGGTCTGGCTGACCTCGCTACCGGCATGTTGTACGCTCCAGTGACAACGTCATTGCCTGTACCACATCTGAACATTTTGGCCACGTAGTCTTGAATACGTTTGAATGTTGACTTGTGAGCTGGAATGCCCCGGGCCTGCATGCCTTCCCCTAGCCATCTCCCCTACTTGATTGCAAATTTCAAGCTGAACAATATTTGGTTGTTATTTGGTTGAAATGATTATGAAATGATGGACCTAAATAATTTACTTGTGATTACCGCGTAGTCACAATAGTAAGATGTCAGTAGCTCAATCATCCTGCATCCGGCCAACCCACCTGTAATGATGAAGTCGTCGTTGACCTGGAAGCACTGATGGGTCGTTGCATATCGATGATGATGTGCTTTGGTCGGCCAGTGTCTTTTTGGCCCTGTAGCACTGATTACATAAGATCTACAAATACATGCTATAAGAAGAGAACACTTGCAACACCCTTTGAAAAATAAAATTACATTATAGTAGGAACACCTTCATGACAAGAAACTTGGGAAAACATGTATCGACTAAGCATTATGAGAAATGTGGGAAAAGCATCTTGCACAGGCCTACCGCACACTTGGATGACATTTTTGGGTCTTCCGTGACAAGACTATTCGTGTAGAAGAGAGTGTGGGAACTTTTCGATGATTGCTCGGGTGAGTTACACCTCGCTTGATATACGCTCGGTGGTACTAACCTGGTCATGCTCGGATGTCAGCCTCTCATACAAACGCCACATGTGGGGAGGGGGGGTAGTTTGCATATAATATATTTTCAAAATAATGTTCATGCATTTAAAAAACAATTTTAAAATGAGTGGGAGAGGGCGGTGTATGAACCAAGTGGCAGGGAGTTCACAGAGGATGGCCCTCATATCCAACTCGACGGGGTTGTTTTTAAAAGTTTGAAACATTCCCTAGCGTTGGAGCGGTTCAATGACAGGTGTGGCATGTGGTGGTCTGGGTCACTGCCTTGCTATTGATCATGTTTGGACGCTTTGCAATTAGGTGGACACGGCGACACTTTCAGTGAGGACAGGAGGGAGGATAAACAACACTACCACAACACATATGGGTGCTCTATTGAAATAGATGATGTGGAATTGTTGAGGGGTCTTGAGTCGTGCTTATTGTGACAGGAGCATACAATTTTGTTCTCCAGTTACAATGCACACACATGTTTCCTAGTATAGTTAAACATATGAAAAAAGTTGTTTTCATGCCTAAGCCCATGTTTGTTTGGGCTTTTGCTTATGCTTTTGCAGCTTTACAAAAGCTCCTCAATAGGAATTTTTGCTTTGGCTTATGAATCAATATTGTTATGTGATGGTATAAGTCAAAAGTCAAGCAAAAAACACCTTTTTAGGAGCATATTTGGCTTTTTACCAAAGTAAAAAGCTGTAAAACAGAAGCAAAAGCCCATACAAATAGGCCTAAGTCATACAATTAGATGGCATATATTTTTATTTGCTCGGACTCCCTTTCTTGGTTACAAAAAATGTGATACCTATCGTGCTTCTTTTGTAAGCAAGACCTTCAAATGGATGACATGGAAACTTGATTTCTAAAATACCTTCAAAAGGACACAAATTTGAACTAGAAACTTAATTAAAATACAAGTTTGACAAAATTAAAAAGTAAATATCTATATCGGCCAACCGACCTTGTTCTTCGTCGGTGGCCTCGCTTGCTCGCTTTTAGTAGGTCCTTATGTAAGCCACATACGTCGGTAGGTCCCCCCATCGCTTATCCCTTATTTCTTTATCCTATCAAACGGAGAGCACTCAGCCATTCAGCTTCTCCCACACCTCTCTCCTGCTCGTGTCACACCTCCCACCTAGCAGCTCACCAGCGATGGCCGCCACCATGCCATGCGCACAGTCGTTTGCCCGCACATGCGTACACCCCTGTCATGATGTGGCGTGCAAGGTCATCGGCACGGGGATGGCAGGGACCGCATGTTGCGCCTCTATCTAGTCACCGAGGCGACGAGCTGCAATGACAAGTCCCACCCCCTCGCACAGGAAGACGCCATGACCGTGTGCCACCCACCCGAATAGTCCTCTGCCGTGGTCGTTGTGCGCTCTGACGGGTCGTGCTACAACCGGCGACCAACCGTGTGACGACCAATGACCGGACATGCTGCAACCATGATAGACGAAGATGCGCCCGTCGGCGGGGCGTGCTACAACCGCCCACGGGGGAGTTGCACCCATCAGTGCCACAGTGTTGGAACGAGCGACGAGAAGAGTTATGACGGGTCTGTGGCGTGCGAGGACGTCGGAACCCGCTACCATTTTTGTTGGGCTTCTCTTTCAGAAGCACACTTTCTATAACGAAAAGCACATTTAGCAGAAGGGAAAATCTGTGTATGAAGGAGAACCATATTTTGAGAAGAAGAAAACAACAACATCAATACAGGTCAAATTTAGTAGCTTCAGAAATTTATGGCCTAACCTGCTCCGCCACTGCCAACCAAATTTGGAGAAGCTGGGTGCCTCTCAAATGCAAAATTTTCGCCTGGCTGGCCTCTCAATATCGGCTTTGGACCTCGGATCGTAGAGCTAGACACGGGCTACAAGAGACTACACCGTCTTGCTTCACGTGCGAGCAAGAAGAGAACACTGTTGATCACATTCTAATCCAGTGCGTCTACGCGAGGCAAGTTTGGCACGGATGCTTCGAGGGCCTACAAGTCAACATCCAAACCCCAAACTATGACGACACTTTCATGGCATGGTGGGAGAGGTCGCGTGCCTCCTTTCATGGGAAGATCAAGAGCGGATTCGACTCCTTCGTCATCGCTACCGCATGGCACCTCTGGAAGCAAAGGAACACTAGGGTGTTCAATAGAGATGACCAATTCAGATCGGACAGTAGCTTAGTGCTTAATATCCTTGAAGAGATAAAGCAATGGAAATCGGCGGGAGTAGGAGTTGAGGGTTTAGCTAGGTTTGTGAGAGAGTAGGCTTTGGTCTTCCATGTTTGGAGTTGGAGTTCCCGTCTTGACGACTCGTCGTCTCGAACGGCCTCTTGTAAACAATTTTTTTCCCTTTTATAAAAATACGGTACGCTTTTGGCGTACTCTTGAAAAAAAAATTATGTCATTTTCTAAAAAACAATTATGCGGTTGATACACCTTATTTTAGGATGTGCTTAGGACCAATACAAACTAAGATTGATTTTTGTACCACCGAATTTCCGTAAAGCCAAATTAGCAATGAATTTTCTATCTGCCTTTACCATCCTCTTCCTATTTATGATAGAAATTCGTCAATAGGATGCAGAGGCGTCCAGGTTTTTTAACTGAAGAAATCCTATTTATGAACTGAGAAACTGAAGACGTTCTACTTCTTTTTTCAGTGACAAGAACGACGCGTCCGGATTAACAGCGCGTGAGATTGCCGCGGTCGAGCTTGAGTTGGATCCCAGTTCCAATTCAGCCGGCGACAGCTCCAATCCGAGTTCGGCAAGAATCAGGAGCTCTCCCCTGAATAAATGGGCGGCGCCGGTGGGAGCAGCAGCCCCAATTCGATCTGCTCGCCCACCTTCCCGATCTCCAGACCTAGGCACGCCATCGATGGCGGCCAAGGTGCTCCAGCTCCGCAGCACCGACGGCAAGGTGCTCGTCGCTCCGGCGTGGGACTATCGCCCGGCCGCCGCCCAAGCCCTCCCGCTGGAGATGCGGGTGCCCTCGCGCGCCCTCGAGAGGGTGCTCCAGTACTGGACCAAGCACAGCCTGGCCAAGGCCACCGGTGAGTCCCGGGAGTCCCTCGCCCGCTGGGACGCCGACTTCCAGCGCCGTCTCGACGAAGACGGCCTCGCCAAGGAGGCCGCCGCAGCCGCCCAAGAACTCCGCCGCCACGGCGTCCACCATGGAGGGCGTCCCCGTCGCCACGCCGCCACGGGCGCATCTGCTACCGCTGCTCCAGCCACCGCCGCCCGTGCTGATCCTGTCCGTGCCTGGTGCCAACTCGTTCACCACCTCGAGGGTGTCGACCACGGAGAACCCTGGCCCGGCGCCGACGGCACCCATCGCTTTCCATGCCTGCGATATTGCCGTCGCCGCGCGCCCTGGCCCTGAACCTGTTGGTGTCCGGTGCGCCATCCGTGCCCGTGGACGCCAGATGGCTCAAGACGAGGACTCCGCTTGCCACCACCGCAAGCTCCCGGCTTCCAAGGCTGCCACTGCTGTTGCGCCCGTGAAGAAGGTCTCTCGTCAGGTCGCTTCCAAGGCTTGCTCTTTCGTCGGCTCTACACCACTGCCTGCCCCTGCCACTGCTGTGAAGAAGGTGACTCCAGCAGCTTCAACTCTGCGCGCAAGAAGGGGGATGAGGGAGCTCAGCTGCAAGGTTCCCAAGCAAAACCGTGTCACCGCTGCAGCACCAAGGAAGCAACCAATTCCTTGGGTGCGTCCAGTGGTATTACGCCCTTGCTAGTCTTTTACCTTCCTAAACCATTCACACATGAGTTTCATTTAATCTTTGCATCTCTAGGTTCTGCACTTGCTTACCAAGATTTCTAGTGTTCTTTGAATCCCTTTCAGTCATTAGTAATTTTACAAGAGTGTCAGCAGAGTCTCCATGCATCTAGGCAGCAAAAATCATGCTAAGATGTGTACGGCATAGTTACACTACGTCCACACCTGGTCCTAAGTTAAGGGTTTAAGTAAATAAAGGGCATTTTCAATAAAAGTAAAGCAGATGAGCCTAAAAAGGAAACTCATGTACTGCAATTCTGGCACGAGACAGAGCGTAAAACGCACTCGCCGCAAAATGCAAAACGCCCGTTTGCTACCCGGCTTGTAGCAGGAAAAAGGAGTAGAATTGACCTTGTCGATGCACACATAATCATGTGAGCTGCCTAGTGTTTGGAGACTCTGCTGACTTTCCTGTAAAACTAATCTTGGCTGAATTGGATTCTTAGGCATTGGCGTCTTGGTGAGTTAAAGTTGCAGTTTCCGACGAGTAACATTGGTTAGTGAACTCTTGTGTGTATGTGTGGGTGAAGCTTTGAGCTAAGCAAGTCCTCGATGTACCGACTATCAAGTCATACTGTAATCAGATTCAGCTATGAATGAAAAATTGTTGGCCTGAATTTGTGCAGAGCATTTGAGTAACTTTCTGTATATATGTTTGTTGTATGCATCTATGACTTATTAAAACATTCTGCTGCTCTAGTCGGAAAAGGGTGTGTACTGAGGCACCGATCCAATAGAACTCAGCTCTGATTTCTCAATACTTCGTTTGAGTGGTGAAGCACAGAACCATGTTTTTGACAATTAATGGTTAGAAGATTTTTTTGGTTTGAGATACTGTAATCTGAATTTGTTGGCCTGAATCTGTGCAGAGCATGAGTAATATTTTTGTATCAATTTATTCTTGTATGCTTCTATGGCTTCTTAAAACATTCCTGTGTTCTGGTTGGAGAAGTGTGTACCCGAGATACGATCCAATGGATTGACCTCTGGTGTCACAATACTTCCTTTGAGTGGTGATGCACATAACCATTTTTGGGACAGTTATCGGTTAGAAGACTTTTTGGTTTGAGATACATCAATCTACTTGTCAAGAATGTGAACTCTTGTGTGTGTGTGTGTTGGTGAAGCTTTGAGCTAAGCAAGTCCTAAATGTACCAAATATTAAGTTGTAGCGTAATCAATTTCAGATATGAATGAAAAATTGTTGGCCTGAATTTGTGCAGAGCATTTGAGTAACTTTCTGTATATATGTTTGTTATAGAAGATTTGTTGGTTTGAGAATGTGGAAAAGTTTGCATCATAGTGCAGCTCTTTGACAAATAAGATTTGTTGGTTTGAGAATGTTAGCTTTTCATTCGAATTATGTGCAATAACAGTCTTACATATTCAGACTCCCTGCTCTTGCACCCTGGGCATGTGAACTGGCATGTTCATCGCTCCAAGTATCCGGTGTGCCGTTCTAATCTGGCTCATGACACTATCATCGGTCCTGTTATCAGTCTCCTCATTTCTTTCGTAAGCATTCCTGCCCACATCAACTCATCCAGCGCTGCATCTGGTTGTACAATTTTAAGGTTGCTCAAAATTCTCTCTGTACTTTCTGAAAATATGATGAGAGGGAGACCTGCTGCAAAAACTCATCAGGTAATCATCGCTTGCGTTAGTTAGCATGGAAGGAAAACTGATTGCAAGTCACATGGCAAACCAATTTAGATTGTCAATTCACACCCCCAACATATCCTATCATCAGCAAGATCCTCTGTAAAAGTCGTCCAGTAGTCCATTGTTTATCTACATTTCGGTGAACAAGGTGGTTCGTTACGTTGTTGATCTCATTGTCATTACCATTTATCCTTGCTCACCAAAAGACAATTCCGTACTACTGTTGCCTAGGTAATGCATATGCTGAAGCTTCTCCCATCGCCAACTCTGCTGCACTTTTCTGCTGAGTGCTGGATGGTGAAACATAACATCATGGTCTCCAAGCTCTTTCCGAACTTCTTTTAGGTCTCCAAACAAACCGTTCTGAATTCTGATGTTTTATTCCTTGAGACCGTGAGGTTGTACACATTAGATTTTATATTTGCTTATGTGAGTCTGTCCAAATTAGGAAAGATGTCAAATTAAAGAGCCGTGCGTAAAATACATATAAAATAATAATATTTACATGTGAATAGAGCGAGAAAATCACTGAATTCCGCTTGCATTTTAGGAGCTTTGCTGCCCCAAGCTTCACGAAACAAGCGACCCGGGACAAAAACACCCACAGTAGTGAAGCTACAAGCAGAAATTATGCCTTCAGTCAGAACACAAGTAGCTCAAGAAATAATGCAGATAAAAGAGCAGAGCTTACATATTTCCAAAGCTGTTCTTGGCATATGCACCACCACGGTGACCAGCATACATGAATAGAGATCCTGAATGTTTGGCAAATAGGTTGGGCTTTTCTCAGTTTTTTTTTTTTGGAAAAGGAGGTTAAAGCCCCGGCCTCTGAATCAATCGATGCATACGGCCACGGCCAATATCGATTTTTTAGAAAGAAAAAACAATTAAGGGAATACTGTGGTCATACTGTCTTCTGGCAATTCTCCTTGCAATGTAACAGTAGGACCCTTACATTGGAAAGATAACCATTTCTGTTCCCAATCAATATGCATGGGGTTGTGCTTGGCCAACCAGTCTAAACCCAAGATACCATCATAACCCCCAAGAGAAAGGAGTCTGAAATCATGGTGAAAACCCTGTCCTTGACAATTCCACTGACAGTGTTTCACTTGTTTGGAACAACTCAAATTCCCTCCCCTGCAACCTTGACAGCAATGGTTTTAATGGCAGATACACCAGAGAGAAAATGTTGCAGAGAGTTGTCTGGGAATGAGTGGGTGCTGCCTGAATCAACTAAAAATTTCAGTTCAGCATCCTTGAGGAGTACTGGCAAGGTGAGAGATAAAACTGAAGTACTGTTACTCATAGCAGCTGCTGACAACATCATCAATTTATCAGATTCCTCAAGTGAAGAAGTGACACCTTGGAGTTGTTCAATGAGCTCCTGCACCACATGCAACTGAACAATAGATTTGCATTGATGGTCCTTGGACCACTTCTCACCACATATGAAACATAATCCCTTGGCCTTCCTAAAATTTCTCAGGGAAGTCCACTTGTCTTCAGTTGACAGTGACTTGCTACCTTCAGCTGGTCTGCGTTCTTCCACTGTCTTGGCCGTGTAGGAGTAAGGACCTGAGGAAGTGGAGCTTCTCTTAACAGATGAGATCTTACTGTATTTTCTACCACAAATCAGTTTTACAATTTGTCCTAATTTCTTCCGGTGATTGCAGTGACTCCAGAGCTCCAGTCTACAGAAACTTGTTATTAAGTTGCTAAAATAAACGGAGTAAACCGTGGGAGGCAGGTACACTTCCTATTCACTAGATCGAAAAGAAATGACACGCACAAAGATAATGTTGCGTCGTTGCCTCGTTGGTCAATTCTTTGCTACTGTTGTGTTCATCATGCCTGCATGGGGAATGTATATGTTGAAGCTTCTACCATTGCTAGCTCTGCTGCATTTTTCTGTTCAGTGTTCCATGATGAACTTGTTTGCAGGCCATTCTGAAATCTGATGTGCAGTTGTTTTTGTTCCGTGTTTGTTTTCCATCAGAGTGTTTTTGTTTCGGTGTTCACGACATCTATTCCTATCTTCATTGAACCTACAAAATCAACCAGCCGGCTATTCTTGAGCTGTAAATCACATGGAGCTGGACCCTGTTAGACTGATGGTCTAGTGGCGATCCCATCCCCAAGGAAAAAAAACATGAAGTAAGGATGTTCTTGCGGCAATCCACAATCTGGTGGTGTTTTGGCTCCAGGATGAACAATAAAATCGTAAAAAAATTCAAAATAATTTGACTTTTTATAACGACATACATGTCCAATACTTAGACACTTATAACATTTCAGAGTGCAAATGATTGTACTACTAGACACTTGTACCCTCTCATATCTCTTCATACTAACACGATCAAGACGATCAGACAACACTGCAAAGAAGCACAGAAAGTCCACTTCGGTTCCTTCCCGGGTTCTTTCTCTCTCACTGGTTTGTTCGCGCTTGCCACAGCCGTTCACCTTCAAAGAAAACGACCCTCATTGATGCATCCAACCTCCTACCAGAAAAACAAAAGGTTTATGAGATTCATTCACATGATTTAAACATAAACTACATACCTTTTGTATAGAGATTTGATATCTTGTCACAGCGCCTCGTTTTCGAGAAACCTATCCCCGCTCTCTGAAACATCCACATCAAGCTCAAAATCATTGTTGTCACAGAGATTGTTCGATTTGAACCACAGCACCCATTCCTCTCGGAAGGCCGTGTTGTGATCCTCCTCTTCCGGCAAGTCGGCAGCGACAAGGCGGTAGCAATACACCATTTTGGACTGCCCTGGCCTGAAGGCACGCCCGATCTCCTGGTGCATCACAGAAGGGTTGTCATGGACATCCAGAATGGCAACGCACCGACGAGGGAGATGCCCTCGGCCCTCACCACAGGCCTTGATGGAACCAAAGAAAATCTTGGCATCCGGTGATTGGTTGAACCCCTCAACCGCCTTGTCTCGCTGGTCTGAAGTTGATTCACCGGTCATGCTGAAAATGTGCACCTCTGGAATCCATCCTTTCTCTCTTATGGCCAGCATTTCCAAGAAAATCAGAAAACGTGCGTACCGTCTGAAGATGAGTACCTTCTCTCCTGCAGCTTTTGAAATACACAACAGATTGTATATGAACATTGCCTTTGCCCCAACTTTGATATCAATTCCACGCGTGATGGAACCGATCTTCTCAACGACAATATCTCGGTTCTTGACTTTAACGTTCTGAATATCCTTTAAGCACGGATGAACAGGAAAACTCGAGAGAAGAGATGGACATATGAACGAACGAAGTACCAACGAACTATCACTGTCGCAGACTCCCCTTTAATAGTAGAGATCTAACACAATCAAGACGATCAGCAAAACATTGCAAAAGTAGCACAGAAAGTTCTCTTCGGTTCCTTCCCGAGTTCTTCTCTCTCTGGTTTGTTAGCGCTTGCCACTGCCGTTCACTTGCAAAGAAAACGACGCTCATTGATGCATTCAACCTCCTAGCATAAAAAACAAAATGTTTAATGGGATTCATTTCCATGATTAGGATACACATACTTTTTGTATAGAGATTTGATATCTTGTCGCAACGCCTCGTTATCGAGAAATATCAACAGCGGCAAGCTCAAAATCATCATTGCCTCAAAGATCGTTTGATTCGAACCACATCTTGGACACCCCATTCTTTCTGGAAGGCTGTGCTGTGGTCCTCCTCTTCCGGCAAGTCGGCGGCGACAAGGCGGTACACTACCAGAATCGCCCCCTATGCCGACGGCCCTGGCCGTCGGCATAGCCCTGATTCCCGTCAGGACAGGCCTATGCCGACGGCCCCCATCGGCATAGGGCCATCGGCAACATATCCGTCGGCGTAGCCTGGGATGCCGTCGGCATAGGTTCTATCCCGACGGTGTCCGTACATCTATGCCGACGGCGCCGTCGGCAACGTCCCCACCTAACAGCGGCCGCCGTCAAGGGCCGACCAATGGCTGCGCGCCATGTGGCACATCTATGCCGACGGCCTAGCCGTCAGCACAGGTTGAAAGTACGCCGACGGCTAGACCGTCGGCATAGATGTGCCACGTGGCGGCGCCGGTCACTCTGAGGCGAGCCTATGCGACTCGGCTCGTCGACGTGCTGACTTTGTCTTGGTCGGCATAGCCACCTTGAGAATGACCGATGGTTGACACGTGGCGGCTATGCCGACGGCTTAGCTGTCGGTTTAGTTTAAAACTATGCCGACGGCTAGGCCGTCGGCATAGGTGCCACGTGTCAGCCACTGGGTGCTCACGCCAGCACTATGCCGACGGCCTAGCCGTCGGCATAGTTTGTCTCTATTTTTTTTCCAGGTCAATTCAATTCAATATAGAATATATATACAACACATATGCAAATAGACAAACTGATCACATATGCATAGACAAACTGAGCATCACAAAGCATAAGCATCTCACAAAGCATAAGCATCTCACAAGCATACGCATCTCACAACATAAGAATCACCTCACAACATAAGAAGCATCTCACAACATAAGAAGCATCAAGTGTATCATCACCCAAGTAACTCAAAGGCTTAAGCGCCAGGACGTCGAGCACCGCGGAGGTCGTCACCGCCAAGACCGCCGAAGCCAGTCGTCATCCTTTGCTAGCGGCAGCGGTACCGCCAAGACCGCCTCCACCTCCGCCTCCACCTCCGTGGATCGGAGTGGTCGGGCTCCGTGACTCGGGAGTGCTGCGAAGACCACCACCAACGGTTGATCCACCGGTTCCCTGGATGTTGAAAAGACATATTAACGGGATATATGACTGTGTTGAAAGGCATGATATGCTTTGAGTGAATAGATTGGGGATGAACTAACCGGCAAGGGGCCAGCGTTCTGTGCCACAAACTCCTCAAAGGTAAGCAACCTTGGTTGTGGTGGAGGAGATCTTCTTGGTTGCAATTGAGGAACCACAATAGGCCGCCATTTCCTGAAGAGCATACTGCATCTGGCGATTGTTCTGATCATGGTATGCGCAGAGGGCCGTGTGCCACGCCATGGTCTCCTGGCGTGTGTACTCCATGTAGGCCTACAATATGACATGATGGAACTCATAAAACTACTAAATGCAGAAAATAAAGTGAGCAATGAAGATAAGAGGGACAATACTTACAGATTGCCGCTCCTGAAAGAGGGACTATGACTGTGCACTGGTCATGGGCGTGCTAGTGCGCTGGCTCAGGCTCAGGTCAATCCAACGGAGCTGTGTGTAGGAGATAGTAGGAGTGATCACAGCATCGAGAACCGCCTCCCGACCGTGCTCCTTGGGCCCCATGCCCACGACCACCCTCTCATCCAGATCCGCCGCAATGGGGTCAGGTGTGTCAGGATGTAACCTTAGATACCCATCGGAGTAGGCCTTCTTCCTCTGTGTGGTCTTCTTGCCGTAGTACTTGGGCTCGCCAAGCTTGGAGTCCTTCCGCGTATGGGCGATCTCCCACGCCTGCATGTGTGAGAGCGGCCGCAGTTCTCCTCCCGCACCACCAAGCAGAGGTTAGTCATACATAAGAAAGTGACGGTAAATAGAAGAAGAAGAATGTTTAATGGGGTTAGTCATACATTAAGTGCCTTGTGGAGAAAGTGGTTTCGGTTTCCCTGAGCATGTACTCCCTCCTTCCCTCGGTTAGCCTTGTTTTTTATTCTCGTAGCCGCCCAGGCTCCAGCCTCATCACACCAAAGATCCATCAATGCCGCCCAGGACTCGTCTTTTCCATAACACCAATTTGGACACACCTACATAATGAAAGCATAATGGCATGTCAACACGAAACGGTGAAATGTACCACAAGGTAATGAAAGCATAATGAAAGCATAATGAAAAATCTTCTATACTTACCGCCAAGCACTCGTGCCTCTCCAAGGTAATGCCCATCCTCCGCGCTTCTTCCTTAGTCATCTTCACACCAAGAGCGTCGTGATAGTATGTCGAGATGGCCACATAGCGCACCTCAGTCTTTGCATCTGGCGGGCCTTCTTCTTGCATTGGCGCAGCACGATCTGGTCCGCTCTAGCCTTGTGCTCCGGAAGAACTCGATAGAATTTCTACAATCATGCATGAAACAAGAATGGAAGAAGCCATGAGTTAAATCATTCATGAAACTAGAATGAACTTGTGCTTCTGAAGAGAACTCACCCAGAAAGTAGTGATCACGGCCTTGGCATGGGTCTCATGGTCCGCGTGGAGGGCTGCTTCCCAGTGGTCCCAGCTCGTGGCCAAAACCCGACGGTCCGGGTGCCTGACTGGATCCGGACAGTACAACCCCGGCTAATATAACTTCAGCAAGACGGCGATGAGGCCATTGGGAATACGGAGCCCTTTAGAATATATCCAGTTGCTGAAAAAGAATGAACTATTAGCATGTGACAAGCAAAATAAATAACAACCGGAATGAGCATGTGACAAGCAAAATAATGAAATTATTATAAAGTGGCACTTACTCTTTCCCCGTGGGCTCAATGAGCCACTTCTGCTCCTCAGTAGCAGGAACCTGCTTTGGTAGCTTTGCGTTACCACGCAGCCACCCCTTGTTGTCAACCCCCTTCACGCCACCACCATCATCCCCGCCACCACCATCATCCCGCCACCACCCTCCTCCTCGCCTGCCTCCCCCTCCCCAACCTCCTCCTCCTCCTCCTCCTCGCCTGCCTCCTCCTCCACCTCCTCCTCGGCCCCATCCCGAACCTCCTCCTCCTCGGCAGAGGGTACCTCACTAGAGGAGGTCCTCGAAGACAACACCCCTAAGTCGGTGAGGGTGCGCTCTTTCTGGCCGCAACCCCCTGTAGTGGCTCTCCTCCCACCACCTCGCCCTCTAGGGGCTCTCCTCTCGCCCCTCCTCCTCTAGGGGCACCTCTCCCTCGACCTCCCTGTGAGGAGTCATCGTCAAGTAGCCGAGGGGGAGGATTACGTGCTCGACCACTCCGACTAGGCAGGCCGACGACCTTGTGTAGGAAACCCTCGCCGTCGGCCTTCCCCTTGCCCATGTTCCACGAACCTGCATTGAAAAGAGAATAAGCAATTAGTAAATTAATGAAATGAAGGAAAAGGCATGATAATAAGGAATAATAAACACATTAATAAAATGCATAAAAAGGCGTATTCCTAAACTATAGAAAAAAAGACTTGAAACGTACATCTGCTAGAACCCATATGAATCATCACTGTTGTAACCTCTTTCTCGGTCCGTCTCATCATCACTATCAATCATATAATCTTCATTGTCTGACGGAGGTGGAGGCTCTTCCTCGTCGTCAGCGTCTTCGTTTAACTTTTCTAGCATAAGTATGTCATTTTCATTGACAATGGTCTCACCATCATTCCGTGCATCATCGTCGTTTGGATCCACATCATCATCACCCAATGGTCTAGCGTCATCATTTCTAACCACATCATCATCATCAGGTTGCTCTTGATAGAACACTCCCTTGTATTGTTGGAGAACGTTGCAGAAAATTAAAATTTTTCCTACGGTTTCACCAAGATCCATCTATGAGTTCATCTAGCAACGAGTATTCAGATTAAATAGCATCTACATACCACTTTGTAGATCGCACCGGAAGCTTCGGAGTGACCGTGGATGAGGTAGTCGAACTTGCCGCGATCCAATTCACCGATGATCTAGTGCCGAGCAGACGGCACCTCCGCTGTTCAACACACGTGCGGTCGGTCACGTAACGTCTCCTTCTTCTTGATCCAGCAAGGTGAAGGAGAGGTTGAGGAAGATGGCTCCAGCAGCGACGACGGCAGGCGTGGTGATGGTGGAACTTGCGATACTCGGCAGGCTTCGCCGTGCACTACGGAGGAGGAGGATGTGTTGGAGAGGGAGAGGAGGCGTCCAGGCAAAGGTGCTGCCCCTCCCTCCCCCTTATATAGGTGCCAAGGAGGGGAGGCGCAGCCTTGCCCCCTCCTCCAAGGGAGGGTGCGGCCAAGAGAGGGAGGTGTCCACCTCCCCAAGGCACCTCGGAGGTGCCTTCCCCCTCATGGACTCTTCCCTCCTTAAACCCTAGGCGCATGGGCCCCTTGGGGCTGGTTCCCCTTGGCCCATGTGGGCCTAGGCGCACCACCTAGGGCCCATGTGGCCCCTTCGGGCTGGTGGTCCCACTTGGTGGACCCCCGGGACCCCTCCGGTGGTCCCAGACAATACCGATATCACCGAAACTTGTCCCGATGGCCGAAACAGCACTTCCTATATATAATTCTTTACCTCCGGACCATTCCGGAACTCCTCGTGACGTCCGGGATCTCATCCGGGACTCCGAACAACATTCGGGTTACTGCACATACATATCTTCACAACCCTAGCGTCACCGAACCTTAAGTGTGTAGACCCTACGGGTTCGGGAGACATGCAGACATGACCGAGACGGCTCTCGGGCAATAACCAACAGCGGGATCTGGATACCCATGTTGGCTCCCACATGCTCCACGATGATCTCATCGGATGAACCACGATGTCAAGGATTCAATTAATCCCGTATACGATTCCCTTTGTCAATCGGTATTTTACTTGCCGAGATTCGATCGTCGGTATACCAATACCTCGTTCAATCTCGTTACCGCAAGTCACTTTTCTCGTTACCGTAATGCATGATCCCGTGATCAAACACTTCGATCACATTGAGCTCATTGTGATGATGCATTACCGAGAGGGCCAGTGATACCTCTCCGTCAAGCGGAGTGACAAATCGATCTCGATCCATGTCAACCCAACAGACACTTTCGGAGATACCCGTAGCATACCTTTATAGTCACCCGATTACGTTGTGACGTTTGGCACACCAAAGCACTCCTACGGTATCCGGGAGTTACACGATCTCATGGTCTAAGGAAAGGATACTTGACATTGGAAAACTCTAGCAAAGCGAACTATGCGATCTTATGCTATGTTTAGGATTGGGTCTTGTCCATCACATCATTCTCCTAATGATGTGATCCCGTTATCGATGACATCCAATGTCCATAGTCAGGAAACCATGACTATCTATCGATCAACGAGCTAGTCAACTAGAGGCTCACTAGGGACATGTTGTTGTCTGTCATTCACACATGTATTACGATTTCCGGTTAACACAATTATAGCACGAATAAAGACAATTATCATGAATAAGGAAATATAATAATAATGCTATTATTATTGCCTCTAGGGCATATTTCCAACAGTCTCCCACTTGCACTAGAGTCAATAATCTAGTTACATTGTGATGAATCGAACACCCATAGAGTTACAGTGCTGATCATGTTTTGCCTTAGGGAGAGAGTTTAGTCAACGGATCTGCGACATTCAGATCCGTGTGCACTTTATAAATTTCTATGTCTCCATCTTGAACATTTTCACGAATGGAGTTGAAGCGGCAACTTGATGTGCCTAGTCTTCTTGTGAAACCTGGGCTCCTTTGCAAGTGCAATAGCTCGGTGTTGTCACAGAAGAGCTTGATTAGCCCCGACGCATTGGGTATGACTCGAGGTCGGTGATGAACTCCTTCACCCAAATTGCTTCATGTGCTGCCTCCGAGGCTGCCATGTACTCCGCTTCACATGTAGATCCCGCCACGACGCTTTGCTTGCAATCGCACCAGCTTCGCCCCACCATTCAAAATATACACGTATCCGGTTTGTGACTTAGAGTCATCGGATCTGTGTCGAAGCTAAGCGTCGACGTAACCTTTTCTGACGAGCTCTTCGTCACCTCCATAAACGAGAAACATTTCCTTAGTCCTTTTCGTGTGCTTCAGGATATTCTTGATCATTGTATCCGGTGTTCCTTGCCGGGATTACTTTGGTACCTTCCTACCAAACTTACGGCAAGGTTTACATCAGTCTGGTATACGACATGGCATACATAATAGAACCTATGGCTGAGGCATAGGGGATGACACTCATCTCTTCTATATCTTACGCCGTGGTGGGACATTGAGTGAGCTCAATTTCACACCTTGTAACACGTAAGAACCCTTCTTAGATTGATCCATATTGAACTTCTTCAATATCTTATCAAGGTATGTGCTTTGTGAAAGACCTATGAGGCGTCTCGATCTATCTCTATAGATCTTGATGCCTAATATATAAGCAGCTTCTCCAAGGTCCTTCATTGAAAAACTTTTATTCAAATAGGCCTTAATGTCTTCCAAGAGTTCTATATCATTTCCCATCAAAAGTATGTCGTCTACATATAATATGAGAAATGCTACAGAGCTCCCACTCACTTTCTTGTAAACACGAGGCTTCTCCATAAGTCCGTAAACCCAAACGCTTTGATCATCTCATCAAAGCGAATGTTCCAACTCCGAGATGCTTGCACCAGCCCATAAATCGGCGTTGGAGCTTGCATACCTTGTCGACATTCTTAGGATCGACAAAACCTTCCGGCTGCATCATATACAATTCTTCCTTAAGGAAACCATTAAGGAATGCCGTTTTGACGTCCATTTGCCATATCTCATAATCATAGTATGCGGCAATTGCTAACATGATTCGACGGACTTGACTTCGCTACCGTGAGAAAGTCTCATCGTAGTCAACCCCTTGAACTTGTCGATAACCCTTAGCGACAAGCCGAGCTTTATAGATGGTCACATTACCATCCGCGTCTGTCTTCTTCTTAAAGATCCATTTATTTTCTATGGCTCGCCGTTCAACGGGCAAGTCGACCAAAGTCCATACTTCGTTTTCATACATGGATCCTATCTCGGATTTCATGGCTTCCACCATTTGTCGGAATCCGGGCCCGCCATTGCTTCCTCATAGTTCAAGGTTCACCGTTGTCTAACAACATGATTTCCAAGGCGGGGTTGCCGTACCACTGCAGTGCGGAACGTGTCCTTGTGGACCTTCGAATTTCGGTAGGAGCTTGATCGAAGCATCTTGATCATCATCATTAATTTCCTCTCTAGTCGGTGCAGGCTCACGAGAAGCGTTTTCTTGAGTTTCGCCATTTTCCGGTTCAAGAGATAACACTTCATCAAGTTCTACTTTCCTCCCACTTACTTCTTTCGAGAGAAACTCTTTCTCGAGAAAGAATCCATTCTTAACAACAAAGATCTTGCCTTCGGATCTGAGGTAGAAGGTATACCCAACAGCTTCTTTCGGGTATCCTATGAAGACGCATTTTTCCGACTTGGGTTCGAGCTTCTCGTGTTGAAGTTTCTTGACATAAGCATCGCATCCCCAAACTTTTAGAAACGACGGCTTAGGTTTCTTCCCAAACCATAATTCATACGGTGTCGTCTCAACGGATTTCGACGGAGCCCTATTTAAAGTGAATGCGGCGATCTCTAAAGCATAGCCCCAAAAGATAGCGGTAAATCGGTAAGAGACATCATAGATCGCACCATATCTAATAGAGTGCGATTACGACGTTCGGACACACCATTACGCTGAGGTGTTCGGTAGCGTGAGTTGTGAAACTATTCCACATTTTCTTAAGTGTGTGCCAAATTCGTGACTCAAGTATTCTCCTCCACGATCCGATCGTAGAAACTTGATCTTTCTATCACGTTGATTTTCAACCTCACTCTGAAATTCCTTGAACTTTTCAAAGGTCTCGGACTTGTGTTTCATTAAGTAGACATACCCATATCTACTCAAGTCATCGGTGAGGGTGAGAACATAACGATAGCCACCTTGAGCCTCAACACTCATTGGACCGCACACATCGGTATGTATGATTTCCAATAAGTTGGTTGCTCGCTCCATTGTTCCCGAGAATGGAGTCTTGGTCATTTTACCCATGAGGCATGGTTACGCACGTGTCAAATGATTCATAATCAAGAGACTCTAAAAGTCCATCTGCATGGAGCTTCTTCATGCATTTGACACCTATGTGACCAAAGGCGGCGATTGCCACAAATATGTGGGACTATTGTTATCAACTTTAACTCTTTTGGTACTCACACTATGAATATGTGTATCATCACGCATTTAGATTCATTAAGAATAAACCATTAACCATAGGAGCATTACCATAAATCATATATCTAATATAAATAGAACAACCATTATTCTCGGATTTAAATGAGTAGACATCTCGAATTAAACGAGATCCGGATACAATGTTCATGCTCAAACTTGGCACTAAATAACAATTATTGAGGTTTAAAACTAATCCCGTAGGTAAATGCAGAGGCGATGTGCCGACGGCGATCACATCGACCTTGGAACCATTCCCGACACGCGCCGTCACCTCGTCCTTCGCCATCTCCGTTTATTCCGCAGCTCACCTTTGAGTTACAAATATGAGCAATCGCACCGTATCAAATACCCAAGAGCTACTACGAATCTTGGTAAGGTACACATCAATTACATGTATATCACATATACCTTTGGTTTTGCTGGCCTTCTTGTCCGCTAAGTATTTGGGGCAATTCCGCTTCCAAAGGACCACTTCCCTTGCAATAAAAGCACTCGGTTTAGGGCTTGGGTCCATTCTTTGGCTTCTTCCGGAAACTTGCTTCTGCGGCGACAACTTCCTTGCCGTCCTTCTTGAAGTTCTTTTACCCTTGCCCTTCTTGAACTTAGTGGTTTTATTCACCATCAACACTTGATGCTCCTTCTTGATTTCTACCTCTGCTGATTTCAAGCATAGCATATACTTCAGAATGGTCTTTACCATCCCCACGCATATTGTAGTTCATCACAAATCTCTTGTAGCTAGGTGGAAGCGATCGAGGATTCTGTCAATGACCGCTTCATCCGGGAGATTAACTTCCGATTGAGTCAAGCGGTTGTGCAACCTGGACATTTTGAGTATGTGTTCCTTGTGAGCCATTTTCCTCCATCTTACAGCTAAAGAATTTATCGGAGACTTCATATCTCGACCGGGCATGAGCTTGGAAAACCATTTTCAGCTCTTGAACATCTCATATGCTCCATGTCTCTCAAAACGCTTTTGGAGTCCGGCTCTAAGTCAGTAAAGCATGCCGCCTTGAGCGAGGGAGTAATCATCGCGTGGTATCGCCAAGCGTTCATAACGTCTTGTTCTGCGGGGAGAATAGGTGCGTCACCCAGCGGTGCTCTTAGGACATAATCTTTCTTGGCAGCTATGAGGATAATCCTCGGGTTCCGGACCCGATCCGTATAGTTGCTACCATCGTCTTTCGACTTGGTTTTCTCTAGGAACGCGTTGAAATTGAGGACTACGTTGGCCATTTGATCTACAAGACATATTGTAAATATTTAGACTAAGTTCATGATAATAAAGTTCATTTAATCAAATTTAATGAACTCCCACTTAGATAGACATCCCTCTACTAGTCATCTAAGTATTACATGATCCGAGTCAACTAGGCCGTGTCCGATCATCACGTGAGACGGACTAGTCAACATCGGTGAACATCTTCATGTTGATCGTATCTTCTATACGACTCATGCTCGACCTTTCGGTCTTACGTGTTCGAGGCCATGTGCATACATGCTAGGCTCGTCAAGTCAACCTAAGTGTTTTGCGTGTGTAAATCATCTTACAACCCGTTGTATGCGAACGTAAGGACCTATCACACCCGATCATCACGTGGTGCTTGAACGACGAACCTTAACAGCAGTGCCGTTTAGGGTGAACACTTCTTGAAATTATTATGAGGGATCATCTTATTTACTACCGTCGTTCTAAGTAAACAAGATGCATAAAACATAATAAACATCACATGCAATTATATAAAGTAGTGACATGATATGGCCAATATCATATAGCTCCTTTGATCTTCATCTTCGGGCTCCATGATCATCTTGTCACCGGCATGACACCATGATCTCCATCATCATGATCTCCATCATCGTGTCTTCATGAAGTTGTCACGCCAACGACTACTTCTACTTCTATGACTAACGTGTTTAGCAATAAAGTAAAGTAGTTTACATGGCGTTCTTCAATGACACGCAGTCATACAAAAAATAAAGACAACTCCTATGGCTCCTGCCGGTTGTCATACTCATCGACATGCAAGTCGTGATTCCTATTACAATAGCATGAACATCTCATACATCACATATAGATCATTCATCATTCATCACAACTTCTGGCCATATCATATCACAAAGCACTTGCTTCAAAAACAAGTTAGACGTCCTCTAATTGTTGTTGCAAGTTTTACGTGGCTGAATTAGGGTTCTAGCAAGAACGTTTTCTTACCTACGTTCATACCACAACGTGATTTGTCAATCTCTATTTACCCTTCATAAGGACCCTGTTCATCGAATCCGATCCAACTAAAGTAGGAGAGGCAGACACCCGCCGACCACCTTATGCAACTAGTGCATGTTAGTCGGTGGAACCGGTCTCACGTAAGCGTCGTGTAAGGTTGGTCCGGCCGCTTCATCCCACAATACCGCTGAATCAAGATTGACTAGTAACGGCAAGAAGAATTGACAACATCTACGCCCACAACAAATTGTGTTCTACTCGCGCCAAGAAGAACTACGCATAGACCTAGCTCGATACCACCTGTTGGGGAACGTTGCGAGAAAATTAAAATTTTTCCTACGGTTTCACCAAGATCCATCTATGAGTTCATCTAGCAACGAGTATTCAGATTAAATAGCATCTACATACCACTTTGTAGATCGCATAGCGGAAGCTTCGGAGTGAGCGTGGATGAGGTAGTCGAACTTGCCGTGATCCAATTCACCGATGATCTAGTGCCGAATCTGACGGCACCTCCGCGTTCAACACACGTGCGGTCAGCGTAACGTCTCCTTCTTCTTGATCCAGCAAGGTGAAGGAGAGGTTGAGGAAGATGGCTCCGGCAGCACGACGGCGTGGTGATGGTGGAACTTGCAAGATACTCCGGCGGGGCTTCACGTGCACTACGGAGGAGGAGGATGTGTTGGAGAGGGAGAGGGAGGCGTCCGAGGCAAAGGTCTTGCTGCCCTCCCTCCCCCCTTTATATAGGTGCCAAGGAGGGGGGAGGGCAGCCTTGCCCCTCCTCCAAGGGAGGGTGCGGCCAAGAGAGGGAGGTGTCCACCCTCCCCAAGGCACCCCTGAGGTGCCTTCCCCTCATGGACTCTTCCCTCCTTAAACCCTAGGCGCATGGGCCCCTTGGGGCTGGTTCCCCTTGGCCCATGTGGGCCTAGGCGCACCACCTAGGGCCCATGTGGCCCCTTCGGGCTGGTGGTCCCACTTGGTGGACCCCCGGGACCCCTCCGGTGGTCCCGGTACAATACCGATATCACCGAAACTTGTCCCGATGGCCGAAACAGCACTTCCTATATATAATTCTTTACCTCCGGACCATTCCGGAACTCCTCGTGACGTCCGGGATCTCATCCGGACTCGAACAACATTCGGGTTACTGCACATACATATCTTCACAACCCTAGCGTCACCGAACCTTAAGTGTGTAGACCCTACGGGTTCGGGAGACATGCAGACATGACCGAGACGGCTCTCGGGCAATAACCAACAGCGGGATCTGGATACCCATGTTGGCTCCCACATGCTCCACGATGATCTCATCGGATGAACCACGATGTCAAGGATTCAATTAATCCCGTATACGATTCCCTTTGTCAATCGGTATTTTACTTGCGAGATTCGATCGTCGGTATACCAATACCTCGTTCAATCTCGTTACCGCAAGTCACTTTTCTCGTTGCCGTAATGCATGATCCCGTGATCAAACACTTCGATCACATTGAGCTCATTGTGATGATGCATTACCGAGAGGGCCCGGTGATACCTCTCCGTCAAGCGGAGTGACAAATCCCGGTCTCGATCCATGTCAACCCAATGAGACACTTTCGGAGATACCCGTAGCATACCTTTATAGTCACCCGATTACGTTGTGACGTTTGGCACACCAAAGCACTCCTACGGTATCCGGAGTTACACGATCTCATGGTCTAAGGAAAGGATACTTGACATTGGAAAACTCTAGCAAACGAACTATGCGATCTTATGCTATGTTTAGGATTGGGTCTTGTCCATCACATCATTCTCCTAATGATGTGATCCCGTTATCGATGACATCCAATGTCCATAGTCGAGGAAACCATGACTATCTGTCGATCAACGAGCTAGTCAACTAGAGGCTCACTAGGGACATGTTGTTGTCTGTCATTCACACATGTATTACGATTTCCGGTTAACACAATTATAGCACGAATAAAGACAATTATCATGAATAAGGAAATATAATAATAATGCTATTATTATTGCCTCTAGGGCATATTTCCAACATGTATGTCATGGGGTTAATGTTGTAGTAATCGTCTTCATTCGGGTCCGGTAGCTTACCATGTGGCAACACCTTGAACACAACTTCCCAACCCTTTAGGTACTCTTTTCCGCATGGGTAAAGGCGGATAATATACTTGTGTAGCTTGGGTAGCCGCAATGAAGAGATCTGTAGATCCCGGTCGTATGTCAACCTCGAAAAGTACCAAGAATGGTGCAAAGCATCCACCAGCGGCTGCATAAACACACCCAATTGCTTCCCCGGGTATTCAGGCCCCGGAATGATGAGCGACAAGAACATGGTCTTCCGTTGCATTAGGGCACCGGAGGAAGATTGAGCGGAATTACAAACACGGGCGGCAATTGTATGGATTGGACGACATACCATATGGATTCAACCCATCACCGATATGGCTATTCGACATTCCCGGCCTCGGCTTCCTCGTGGTATTCTTCATCGAGCGACTTCCATGCTTCCCCTTCCGATGGATGTACGATTTTTTTGGATTGTACCTTATACCTTCCTTGTGCCACTTCATCATTTTGGCAGACTCCTTCGTGATGAAAAGGCGTTGCAGTCTTTTTATAAAATCAAGATACCGAAGAACCTTAACGGGGATGGTTAGCTGTTTTTTCTCACCATCCTCACCGACCACCTCAATGTACCGAGAGGAACTGCACTTCCTACAGTACTTGTCATCCGCATACTCGTGCCTAAACAAAAGGCAATTCTTCAGGAAAACATCTATTTTCTCATAATCCATAGAGAGTGCCTTCATGATTTTCTTTGTATTGTACATGCTTTTCGGCAGTTCATGACCCTCAGGGAGGCTATTAGCCCATACTCCCAGGAATGCTTCGAAGCATTTACAGCTGACCGTACTCAGCCTTGGCTGCAATCGATTGCGAGATGGCATCCACCGAGATATTTTCGCACCCGCATAAAGAGGTTTCTTCGACGAGGCCAAGACCTCCAAGAAGGCCTTTGTGGTTGCCTCCGGCTCCTCCGGTTCATTCTCTGAAGGTGTCGCATTTGCGTTTACGCAACAATGACATCATCTAGCATGTCCCTGACCCCGTCGTCCTCATATCCATCGATGCGTTGTCGCATCACCTCCTTTCTACCACGGTCCTACTCGGCTATGTTTATCGGTGGCATGTCAAAGTTTGGCATATATCCGTGTGTGCGAAGGTGCTCAATATTGTCCGTCTGATTTCTACGGTGACGTCTGGCACATCTCGCACAGGGGCATGGTGGGATAATTCTCATTGGACGACGGAATATCTCCTTCAAATACACATCGGTTTTCGCGATCCACTCTGATGTTACTCGATTCCGACGGATAAAACCACTGTACATCCACTAATTATCTGCCATCCTCTGCTTTTTTGCAAGCCACACAACATAATTAAGGATTCACTTAAATTAATCACATCAAATTTTTAATTTCTACCGCGTTGAATCCACCTACATCTCTAATAGGTAAAGATGGGTCCTAATCCCACCCGAGGATGTGTAGATTGAGTACGTTCTCCATTCTACCTCGTTTCGAGACAAAATTTCGACAACACCTCCCCGCTGTTCTCCAGATACACGTCTCGGCAAATAGCCGAGAGAATGTGCTCCGGAGAACAATGGGGAGGCACCGCCGAAATCCTATCTCGGAACGGGGTAGAACATGGAGAACATACCCAATCTACACATCCTTGGGCTGTCCGTCGGAAAACATTTGGACAATCCGAAAGAGTTGCGGTGATAAATATGCAATTGAATGCATATTTATCGATGCAACCCTTTCGGACGGGAGACGCCTAGGTTACACCAGTTGACTTGAGAATGAAATCTAGTGATATGAAAAAATGGAGGAGATGGACTTGTAGCTCACCCTCGCTGTAGAGGAAGTAGTCGAACAGCAGAGGGATGCTCAGGGGGACCAACGCGTCGGACAACGGTCACTCTGATGAAATGCGACACCACAAAGCTTGCAAATTCCATCGCGACAAAAAATTAGAACATCACAACTCATAGAGCATATTTAAAACATTTAAACATGCATTCATTTATTTTTGCATCATGTAGGCAAAAAATAACAACATTAACAATATATTCATCATCGTCATCACATATTCATCATCATCATCATCATCACCTATTCGTCATAATCATTGATTCATCTCATCGAACCAATTTTTTTTCAAGATATGCAACATATAGCATCTCATCTAACCAAATTTTTTACTACCTATCTCACTATCTATCTAACTATCTACCTATCTAACTATCTATATAACTATCTATCTAACTATGTATCTAACTATCTAAATACCTACCTAAATACCTATCTACCTATCTATCTAACTAGCTACAAAATTACTAAAAAACACTAAAAAATACATAAAATTTTCACCTTTGAAAGGGCCGGCCGGAGTTGGGGCGGAGGCGCTGGTCGGGCGGGCGGCGCGAGGTCGGGCGGGCCCGTGAGGTCGGGAGGCGGCGAGGGTCGGGCAGGCGGCACAAAGGGCGGCAGCTTGGGGCGGGCGGGCGTGAGGTCGGGCGAGGAGCGGACGGTGGCGGGCTCGGGACGAGGCGGTGTAGGGTCGGGCAAGGAGGCGTGGCGGCGTGCTCGGGCGGGCGGCGCGGTGGCGTGCTTTCAGGCGGCGCGCGGGAAGTGGGCGGCGGCGTAGGGGTCGGGGTCGGGTGCGGTTGGAGGGAGAGAAATGAGTGGAGGGGGAGACAGGCCGAGTGGATAAGGTGGCACTATGCCGACGGCTTGGCCGTCGGCATAGGCTCGGCCCACGTGTCAGCGAAGCGGGGGAGTGGATAACGTGATCATATGCCGACAGCAGGGCCGTCGGCATAGATAGGAGGCCTATGCCGAGGGCCAGGCCGTAGGCATAGATGCAAACCACATTTTTTTGAAGAAATAGTCCCACCTCGCCGAGGGACAAGCAATTTGACCTGTTTAAATAGTTCACTAATCCATACGTTATAAGCTCCGGTATTCATTAGACTTATATGAAGAAAACGTACAATTACGGTTAAACTTTCAGTGTCCGGGCAGCCGGCCCGGTGCCCGGGCACTGAAGGTTTAACCATGATAGTACGTTTTCAATGATGAATACCGGAGTTTTTAATCAATCAATTATTACATTTTTTAGATTTTCAGTTTACCGTGTGTATGGGACCTGGTGCGGCCTTGCGTGACACGGGACCACAGGGGTTAGGCGGGGCCAGGGCCACAGGGTAGCAATGCCACCGGAGCGTCGCAATGGGACCTCATACATGCCGTACAGTGTGGTGGCATGTCCGAAGAGGCGGCACGCAGCGTCTCAGTATACCCCCCTCATGGGCAGCTCCGCCGCCGACACTGGAGAAGCAGACGCGTTGGGTCTACAAGGAGGGATCTTCATCGTGGCTTTGGCCGGATGTTGCTCCAAAGTGTTCCTATGGGCTGACCCTAACACTGGCCGGGCGGAGAGTTCCACTTTGGTCAAATCCCGTCCGTGCAAAGTCAAAGGGCTAGATCTCGTGGTCAAACGCTACAGGTTAGGCGGGACGGGGCCCTAGGGGTAGCAATGCCACCGAGGCGTCGCCGGGACCTCATACATGCCGTGCGGTGTGGTGGCATGTCCGAAGAAGGCGACGCAGCGTCTCGGGTGTGCCTCCCTCACGGACGGCGATGACCTGGTAGTAGGCGTTACTGCGTAACGATGCGGCGTGAATATTATTAAATACTCGAAGCGCCGATAAAATCATGAGTTTTTACACGGCGTGGGCACATGTGCTATAGGGTGATGGTAATTTTTCATAAATTTTGGTGATGGAGAAGTATCTGAACACTTCCCTCTCGCGGATTGCTCTTCGCGTGTCTCTGACCGTGTGGGCGACCTCAGGGGCTAGCATGCCGCCAAATCTTGCGTGGCGGCCTCTCACAAGTCTGGAAGTGTTGTGGCGGTTGCAACGCCCGCATGCGTCTCCGGTGTGCCCCCCTCACGGACGGCGCCGCCGCCACGGCTGGGGAGAAGCAGACGCGTCGGGTCTACGGAGGGATCTTCTTTGTGGCTTTGGCCGGATGTTGCTCCAAACAGTTCCTATGGGCTGACCTAAGACAAGCTGGGTGGAGAGGTCCATCGTCAAAGCCCGTTAATTGCAAAGTCAAAGGGCTAGATCCCGTGGTCAAACGCTTCTGAGGTTAGGCGGGACGGGGTGAAGGAAATATGCCCTAGAGGCAATACTAAAGTTATTATTTATTTCCTTATTTCATGATAAATGTTTATTATTTATGCTAGAATTGTATTAACCGGAAACATAATACATGTGTGAATACATAGACAAACAGAGTGTCACTAGTATGCCTCTACTTGACTAGCTCGTTGAATCAAAGATGGTTAAGTTTCCTAGCCATATACATGAGTTGTCATTTGATTAACGGGATCACATCATTAGGAGAATGATGTAATTGACTTGACCCATTCCGTTAGCTTAGCACTTGATCGTTTAGTATGTTGCTATTGCTTTCTTCATGGCTTATACATGTTCCTATGACTATGAGATTATGCAACTCCCGTTTATCGGAGGAACACTCTGTGTGCTACCAAACGTCACTGGCATCGGGTGATTATAAAGGTGCTCTACAGGTGTCTCCAAAGGTACTTGTTGGGTTGGCGTATTTCGAGATTAGGATTTGTCACTCCGATTGTCGGAGAGGTATCTCTGGGCCCACTCGGTAATGCACATCACTATAAGCCTTGCAAGCATTGCAACTAATGAGTTAGTTGCGGAATGATGTATTACGGAACGAGTAAAGAGACTTGCGATAACGAGATTGAACTAGGTATTGAGATACCGACGATCGAATCTCGAGCAAGTAACATACCGATGACAAAGGGAACAACGTATGTTGTTATGCGGTTCGACCGATAAAGATCTTCGTAGAATATGTAGGAGCCAATATGGGCATCCAGGTTCCGCTATTGGTTATTGACAGAGGTGTCTCGGTCATGTCTACATAGTTCTCGAACCCGTAGGGTCCGCACGCTTAACGTTCGTTGACGATATAGTATTATATGAGTTATGTATGTTGGTGACCGAATGTTGTTCGGAGTCTCGGATGAGATCACAGACATGACGAGGAACTCCGGAATGGTCCGGAGATAAAGTTTGATATATGGGATAATAGTGTTTGGTCTCCGGAAGGGTTCCGGAATTCACCGGAAGGGGTTCCGGATGTTTCCTGAAATGTTTGGGTACAAGAACACGTTATTTGGGCCAAAGGGGAAAGCCCACGAGGCTTTCGGAAAGTGCAAAAGGAAGTTTTATGGAGACGAGGCTAGGCGCCAGAACCTGGCGTCTAGGGATAGACGCCGAACCTGGCGTCTATCCTGATGTCCGTGTAGGACTCTTGCCTTTCGTGCAAAACCGACTTTGAGGAGGCTTTTACTACAAGTTTCGACCCGAGGGCTCAACATATAAATAGAGGCGGGGCTAGCACCCAAGACACATCAAGAAACACCAAGCCGCGTGTCTTGCCGCAACCCCGTCCCTCTAGTTTATCCTCCGTCATAGTTTTCGTAGTGCTTAGGCGAAGCCCTGCAAAGATTGTTCTTCACCAACATCGACACCACGCCGTCGTGCTGCCGGAACTCATCTACTACTTCGCCCCTCTTGCTGGATCGAGAAGGCGAGGAAGTCATCGGGCTGAACATGTGCTGAACGCGGAGGTGTTGTACGTTCGGTACTTGATCGGGATGGATCGTGAAGGTGTACGGTTACATCAACCGTGTTGATTAAACGCTTCCGCTTACGGTCTACGAGGGTATGTAGACAACACTCTTCCCTCTTGTTGCTATGCATCACCATGATCTTGCCTGTGCGTAGGAAATTTTTGAAATTACTACGTTCCCCAACACGGAGGCCCTGGGGGGGGTAGCAATGCCACCGGAGCGTCGCACCGGGACCTCATACATGCCGTACGGTGTGGTGGCATGTCGGAAGAGGTGGCACACGTCTCTGGGGTGTGGCCCCCTCACGGACGGCGCCGCCGCTGGCACCTGGAGGGGGGAAACGGACGCTTCGGGTCTACACGGAGGGGATCTTGTTGTGGCTTTGGCCCGGATGTTGCTCCAAAGTGTTCCCATGGGCTGACCTAAAACAACCGGGCGGAGAGTTCCACTGGTCAAATCCCGTCCGTGCAAAGTCAAAAGGCTAGATCTCGTGGTCAAACGCCTTCTGAGGTTAGGCGGGGACAGGGCCACAGGGGGTAGCAATGCCACCGGAGCGTCGCACCGGGACCTCATACATGACGTACGGTGTGGTGGCATGTCCGAAGAGGCGGCACGCGTCTCCGGGGGGACGGCCGGCGATGACACGGTAGTAGACGTTCTGCCATAACGATGCGGCGTGAATATTATTAAATACTCGGAGCGCGATAAAATCATGAGTTTTTTACACGATGTGGGCACATGTGCTATAGAACTCATGGTAATTTTTCATAAGTTTTGGTGATGGAGAAGTATCTGAACACTTCCCTCTACGCGGATTGCTCTTCGCGTGTCTACGACTGTGGTCGGCGGCCTCCGGGGGCTAGCATGCCGCCAAATCTTGCGTAGGCGGACTCTCACAAGTCTGGAAGTGTTGTGGCGGTTGCAAACGCCCGGCACGCGTCTCCGGGGTGTGCCCTCCCTCACGGACGGTGCCGCCGCCCGGCTTCTTTGAGAAGCAGACGCGTCGGTCCGCGGAGGGGATCTTGCTATGGCTTTGGCGGATGTTGCTCCAAACCGTTCCTAGGGCTGACCCTAACACAACCGGGTGGAGAGGTCCTTTGGTCAATGCCCGTCTGTGCAAAGTCAAAGGGCTAGATCCCGTGGTCAAAGCCTTCTGAGGTTAGGCGGGACGAGGGCCTGAGGGTAATAGCATGCCGAGCATCGCATCGGGACCTCATACATGACGTACGGTGTGGTGGCATGTCCGAAGAGGCGACACGCGTCTCCGGGGTATCCCCCCCCCACGGACGGCATCGCCACGCCCGGCTTGGAGGGAGAGCGGCGTCGGGTGTACACGGAGGGATCTTGTTGTGGAGTCCGGCCCGATGTTGCTCCAAAGTGTTCCTATGGGCTGACCTAACACAACCGGGTGGAGAGGTCCCTTTGGTGAAAGCCGTCCACCGTAAGTCGAAGGGCTAGATCCCGTGGTCAAACGCCTTCTGAGGTTAGGCGGGGCCAGGGCTCTGTGGGGTAGCAATGACACCGGAGGCGTCGCCGGCCCCTCATACGTCTTGAGGTGGTGTGGTGGCATGTCTGAAGAAGGCGCACGCGTCTCCATGATGTGGCCCCCTCACGGACGGCGATGACATGGTAGTAGACGTTCTGCGGTAACCATGCGGCGTGAATATTATTAAATACTCGGAGCGCGATAAAATCATGAGTTTTTTACAGACATGGGCACATGTGCTATAGGACTGATGGTAATTTTTCATAATTTTTGGTGATGGAGAAGTATCTGAACACTTCCCTCTACGCGATTGCTCTTCGCGTGTCTACGACTGTGGCCGGCGGCCTCCGGGGGCTAGCATGCCGCCAAATCTTGCGTAGGCGGCCTCTCACAAGTCTGGAAGTGTTGTGGCGGTTGCAAACGCCCGACACGCGTCTCCGGGGTGTGCCCCCCTCACGGACGGCGCCGTCGCCGGCACACGGAGGGGGGAAACGGACGCGTCGGGTCTACATGGAGAGGATCTTACTGTGGCTTTGGTCCGGATATTGCTCCAAACTGTTCCTATGGGCTGACCTAACACAACCGGGTGGAGAGGTCCACTGGTCAAAGCTCGTCCCTGTAAAGTCAAAGGGCTAGATCTCATGGTCAAACGCTATAGGGTTAGGCAGGACGGGGGCCCTGTGGGGGTAGCAATGACACCGGAGCGTCGCACCGGACCCTCATACATGTCGTACGGTGTGGTGGCATGTCCGAAGAGGCGGCACACGTCTCTGGGGTGTGGCCCCTCATGGACGGCGCCGCCGCTGGCACCAGGAGGGGGGGAACGGACACTTCGGGTTTACACGGAGGGGATCTTGTTGTGGGTCTGGCCCAGATGTTGCTCCAAAGTGTTCCTATGGGCCGACCTAACACAACCGGGTGGAGAGGTCCACTGGTCAAAGCCAGTCCTGTAAAGTCAAAGGGCTAGATCGATGGTCAAACGCTTCTGAGGTTAGGCGGGGCCAGGGGGCCACAATGGGGTAGCAATGTCATCGGCGTCATGCACCGGCCCCTCATACATGCGGGGTGGTGTGGTGGCATGTCCGAAGAGGCGGCCTGCGTCTCGGGTGTGGCCCCCCTCAAGTGTGGCGTGCGCCTTGCGTGGAGGGGGCACACCGCGAGCCTCAAGATGGGCGACACGCATGCATGAACACTTTCACATATGCATCGGGACCCGCGCGATGTTTCGGTGACATAGCTACACTCCGAAACCCCCCACTAACTAGATTCCCTCTGTGTGACCGTTTCCCCCCTCCGTGACACGGCGACAGCGATGTTCGTAACGGGGGGCAATCGATATACCATCGGGATATGTTTTTTTAGATAAGGCATAATTATCTTATGGGAAAACAAAAAATAATATAAAGTAAAAATAAAAATAAATAAAAAATAAATAAATGTATGCCGACGGCATAGCTGCGCACATGGAGGTACAGTCCCACGGATCGATGACGTGGCATCGCACACGGATCGATGACATGGCAGAGGGGCATGGGCCAGGCCTATGCCGTAGGCATATCTCTGCCACACAACGACCCCCACTCGCTCGGATCGATGATGTGTCGACGACGCGGATCGGTGATGTCAGCAACTCTATGCCGACGGCCACCCTCCCGTCGGCGTAGTTTCAACGCCGTCAAACGGTCAGTGCTGACCGGGTAGGTGGGCTTGGGCTATGCCGACGGCCTAGCCTATGCCGACGGGCCCCGTAGGCGTATCTCGAGCGGTCCCGACGGCCTCATCTATGCCGACGGCCCCGTCGGCATAGATAGACGTATGCAGATGGCCTGTCCTAGGCCGCCGGGATAGGTCTATCTATGCCGCCGGGGGCCGTCGGCATAGATGAGGCCGTCGGCGTAAGCTGATTTTCTGGTAGTGGTAGCAGACTAGCAGTACACCATTTTGGACTGCCCTGGTCTGAAAGCTCGCCTGGTCGCCTGGCACATCACAGAAAGGTTTTCATGGACATCCAGAATGATAACACACAATGCGCCGACAAAGGAGATGCCCTCGCCGCACGCCTTGATGGAACCGAAGAAAACCTTGGTGTCTGATGAGCAGTTGAATCTCCCGACCGCCTTGTCTCGCTGATCTGGAGTTGATTCACCGGTCATACTGAAAATATGCACCTCTGGAATCCACCCTTTCTCTCTTACGAGCAGCATTTCCAAGAAAATCAGAAAACGCACATACCAGCTGAACACGAGTACTTTCTCTCCTGCCGCTTCTTAAAGACACAACAGATTGTATATAAACTTGGCCTTCGCGACAACTTTGATATCAATTCCATGCATGATGGAACCGATCTTCTCAACGACAATATCTCGGTTCTTGCCTTTAACGTTTTGAATATCCTTTAAGCACGGATGAAGAGAAACAGCACTACATTTTGCACTTTTGCTGAATTTCCCCAGTCCCACCAAACCCCTCAGGATCTCTTCCTGCTCGGTACTCATTTTCAGAACACGGTCAAATCCAAAAGTCCTGGTAGCTCCTCTGAAAGCTCGCGTTGATAATAGTGGAGCACATTTGCAGTTAGCCCGCGCCGACTCTGGATGATCATCGCTCTCATTTTATCATTTGTCTTCTTTTGAAGGTTTTCTTCTACCAAATCACAGAACTTAACTGAAATGTTCTTTGACCTTGCATTTTTTCCCAACATGTCCACCTTGCTTAGTACGCGCTTCACTATCGCCCAGGATCCCTCCGTTTTCAAGAATTTTGTCCGGACAAGGTTCAAGATGTTGAAGACCTCCTTTACATGATTCTAAAACAAGGTTCCTGAGAGCACCACTTTTCTAGGAGTTCGTATACTTCCAAGTGCAGCGAGTAAGTCAGTTTGCTCATTTCTCGGAGTGTGGTCTTCATCTAGAATGACAGCTTGGGATCTTCAGCAACTTCTCCTGGCACATGACGGCTTCTGCCTTATACATCTGATCCGACACTATGCATGCAAATTGAGACATTTTGAGTTAATAAAGACGCCCTTTATCGAAAAAAATGCATACAAATTGAGATACCTTAGCAGCACTAGGCTTCTCTTTTCTTCCCACAAGTTCAAAACTTTGAGTTGTTCAGACCGGTTATCAGCTTTGGAGTAGAAGTCATACAGGGGAATGGGCATGTTCGAAGGTTTGCCTTGGATCTTATGGTCAGCAATGGGGCTGGATGCGCCATTGTTTCTGCCGCCTTGTTGGGCATGGCAAAGGAGGCTATGTTGATGCTTTGCTACCTCAATATAGGAGATATCCCTTACATCCATTCAGAATTTAGCACGTGTTTGACGGTCCGGACTAGAACACTGGAAGTTTTCAACATTCTTCGCAAGTCATATGCGCTTGATGCTGCTGGTGAACATGGTAGGGATGTGGCTTCTTCCACTGAGAAATCTACGAGGGACGTCATTGCTGAGAATAGTGTCAAAAAATCGAAGGGAGTTGACAAACCTGATGCAAATCAGGAGATGACAAAGAACAGAGAAACTGTTGTGGCATCTGCTAAAAAAAGAGATGATGAGGACACAATGGGTGATGAATCTTCTTTAGATAGACACCATGGAAACACCAAGGTGAGCGAAAATATCACCAGCATTGGAAAGACCAAGGCATTGATTAAATCATTATGGCTGAAGTGTGTGAAGGGAAGTCTGCACAGATTGTATTGTTCCGCCGTGCACGTTGGTTTGTGTGTTGCCTATAAAGCAAAGCGAGAGCATGTTTCGAGAGATCTTTCTTCTTAATAAAAATGACACGCTGCTGAGCTCGTAGTAGCAAGGGGAAAAAAGGATGGTACATTTCAATCGCAGTAAACTACTTCAAAACTAAAACCTTGATTTTCTGTACAATACAGCAATAGACTAGCTAGTAAAGATTCATCTTGTGTGAGCTTTACTTGTGAGTTATGTGCTTAAAATTATATACAAACATCTCTTTCATCCGTAATGACAAAGATTACAGACATCACTCTAAAGGTTTGGGGGAAAATACCAGCCTAATATTCTTAGGCAAGTTTCGTCAAACTCTTGCCTGCAGATCAAAATGCTGCAAATTTGCATTACCTTGTCACGACATGAATGTAGAACCGCGTGTTCTATTTACCAACAAGAACAAGCAATCCAAGAGGACTACTAACCAGTAGTAGATTGCACTTAGCAATGCATGCTAACAGTAGGTGCAATTTCAGGAGCATTGTTTTTCTGAACTATGCTCTCCATTAAAGCTAAGGAGAGGCATGAATAATCATCCATAAAGTACTTTCTTGCTAACTACATCACTGGCTGGAGCTCAATATACTAATACGCAAGAACAAAAAACATGCGACAAGCAAACATGATCGTTCACTGGTCAGCACCATAGACTAAGCTAGGGAGCACCCAGAGGCTCTCAAGCTGATTGCTTCTGCCTCCTAGGATGTATGAATTGGAGCGAGTTGTGCTGTAAACTGCCTGACCAAGCTCTACAGCAATCCAAGGTTCATCAGAGTCTTTGGGCGACTTGGAAGGTAAATGCAGTTACTCTTTCCGCCCCATCTTTCAGGGTTCATGCAAGAAAATATAGGGCTCATCCTATCATGGCTGACAAAGAGAGCCCAGTTGTCCAACTTCTCCATCTTGGTCCACTTAGCTCGTTCGGCTGAAAAATCAAAGTGGAAGACTTGAAAGGTGCCATTGCTTATCAAGTCATCAATGAGATCAACCATGAGAAGCATGTCACCACAGACCACCAACCATGGATCATAATTCAAGAGAGCAACGATGTCCTCTCCCCACACAACATCGACTTCCTGCACGCTGAGCTGAGGTGCCAAGGATATGGTTTTGAGCATGTGGGGAAAGTCTATGGCAAACATCTGACCTTTGAACAAAACAATCTGACTAAGGAAGTGTTCAGAAACAAGAGGGTGCTCTGTCCAGGAATCCGTTCCAACCTGCCACTGGAAAATGAATGATTTCGAGAAAAGGAGGAGACATGAGTTCGGTGAACTGAGTGGAGCTATAAGAATGCCACCATAGGCCACACAATCGCTGTTGGCTTGGAGTTTGGGTGGCTTCACCTTAGTGCCTGTGTAAACATCAACAAGGAGGAGGTGCTCCATACATGAGAAGATAAGATGCCCATATGAGCAGCCCAAATGGGCGCATGTAATTTGGAGCATTACGGGAGCTGAGCAGAGCAGAGATAAGTCTGTCCTCACAGGATCACAAAGACACCATTTGTAGTTCGATAAAAGCTTGTACCATGTGCCGCAATCCCGATTAGCCTTACATAAACCTGCTTTGAGATGGAGAGGTGGAAAGACAAAGGCATATATGGATGATGGAAGGAAAAGACCGCAGCGCGCCAAGAGTGACAGGCGCCACTAAAAGCAAGGAAGTCATGGAATGAGCTTAAGAGAGCAATGATTAAGTGAAGCAGGCTGTCCGGTAGGTCTGCCCAAACATGTTGTTCAGATGAGGCTGAGGTAGAGACCAAGCAGTGACAGATTTTCTTAGATGGCCGCTCTGCGTCTGCGACCGCCACTTACAAAAAATTCAAGAACGATGTATCAGGATCAAGGAATCAGATATCATAGGAAAAGGTTGAAATGGTGGTACTTAGGCTCTTACTGCAGTTTAGACACTTACTGCAGTAGTACACGTTGAGGGAAACAAAAATGTTCATTTCATTAAACATTAATTTCTTTCCATAGTAGATATATATCAAGATGGGGCACTACAATCAAAATAAGCTACCCCAGAATAGCCAACAGCTTGATGCTCCGTAGGACAGCATAAAGATAACTTTCTTTAGTGAGCCACAATAGGTGTATTTCCAAATCATCACATTTGTGCAATCTTTCCAATCTCGCAAGACGCTCACCTGTTTATCCAGACAACATTTGTGCAATCTTTTCATCACATATTTTTTTTTCAGTTCCTCCTTTTGCCCATCATTTCAGATAACTAGTGTCCCACAAGAGTATGTTAACCCGATTCCCACACCTTACGCAACCAAAGCATTGCTCCAGTGGAGGACTACTGACGAATAGCTGCAGTAAAGATGTGTTCTAGGTTGATTCTCGTTTGGATCTAATCCACCCAACAAAACTTGCAGTACGAAGACGAGGGGAAACGAGAGGGAGGGAGGGAGAGGTCACGGGTGTGCAGACCTAGGGGTGGGTGCCGGCGGCGAGAGCTCCAGCGGTGGCTGCATGGTCGCGGTGCGCCGCGTTTCTTCGTCGGATTCGCCGGCAACGAAGAGGCGGAGGAAGCGCCACATTGAGGGAATCGGCGGCGCCAGAGCTCGTCGTTTGCGTGTTTTTTTTTACGCTGCTGGGCGTCGGTCAGCCGATGGAAGCCACCGATCGATCGCCTCGCTAATCACGATCGTTCCTAGGCGAGCCGTTCGATCTCGCTGTTTGCATCACTCGTCTTTCTCCTGCCATAAGTACACATGGAAAAGCGAAACAGTTTTTTTTCTTTTCTTTTACAAATTATAAATGCATGTCTCAAATTACAGTTTTTCACCAATAAACAACGCATGTCTCAATTTTTGATCAATTGAGTTGGCATGGTACAAAATTAAAATAATTCTTCAAAAATATATTTGTTCCAACCGGGCTCACACCCCTTTCTATTAAACGCTTAACAGAAATACAACAATCTCAATCTTTTAACCAGAACATAACAAAGCCTAAGACTTACCAGCAGAAGGAAACTCAATATTTGAATAAAAATATATAAATCAAATGAATACAGAAATCATAATTGAATGCTGATGCGTTGCCATTGTCCTCTATGTATTTTCTCGTTACATATATAGACACAATACTCCCTCTGTAAACTTTTAGAAGATAGTGTTTACAAAGGAAGTACATGCTAAATTTTACATGTATAGAAAAATAACCACTAACATCGGAAAAACAATTAAAATCCACTTCACTTGAAATGTATTTCGATAAAAAAATGATTTGAGGAAGTATGCTTTGAGTGCAATGATCCAAGTAATTATTAACATGCATAGTAAATTAATATTTACTTATATGCACCTCCGCCATGCATACTGAGGGCAACAGTTTCGTAGCAATCAACAAAATTCTTTTTTCAATCTAATTTGTGAAAATGAAACATATATTACTTATCATGGGTCACGCTATTCATCATCCTGGGTGAGGAATAGTTATTCTTCACCCCCTCTCTATTTTACATTAATGCACCATATTTTTACGTTTCGTAAATTTTGTCTTATTTCATACATAAAAAGAGAACGTAAGAAAATATGTACTTGTCATAAAAAACATTTTATGTTACGTAAAATTACGAATGTAAAAACATGGTGTAAAACATACATAAAATGTGATTTTTCTGGTCTTATAACCTATATTTTTATTTTTTATATCAAATTTTACATATTGAATCAATATGCATGTAACTATTTATATTCTAAACGTAATTTATTTAGGAAGCAATCGTAAGATTACATTTGGTGAAGAATAATTTATTCTGCATCCTGGGTGATGAATAGTAACACTTATCATATGCAATATGCATACATTTTTGGTCGACTGCTGGACGCAAGCATACAACTGTTTTATGTGAAGGATCGGCTCATGTATTTCTTGAGAGGAGTGAGACACTTTTAGACCTCCGTAGGCCCGCACGGGCATTCGTTTTGTTGGACCTGTTTGACACTTCTCTCGGCTGCACTTTTCTTCTGCTTAGAAAAAACATCTAGTTCTTAGAAAAAATACACTCCTTTCACCGCAAAGTAGCCACTCTGCTCAACTCATGACCTCACACATTTCGCTTCTCCCCGCGGCCTCCTCTCCCCATCAGACCTCATCCTCGGCATCCTTTCCCCACCACGACTAGCCTGCGCCCGTTATGGCCTCACCCCTACCACACCAACGTTGCCGGTCTCCCTAGATCGATGTTGCCGCTGTTGTCCACCCTCAAGGACGATGATTGTGAGACTCGACGCAACTCCTGGCCAAGGCAGTTGTGGCGGCTCAGAATGCCTAGGCCCCACCTGCTCAGGCCGGTAAGTCTTGGGCTCGGGTCTCGCTTCTATATAGCAAAAAAATTTATCTGAAGTACTAAAGAGGTTTGTTCGTGTTGTCCTCATGTCCTTTGTAGCCAAACTTTTGATTCTAGAAGCCTACTAAACTCACTACAAAAAAAGACACATCCGTGACATTTTGGGCGAGCAATTTTTTACATCATGCTTATGACACTTACGTGACGATAATTATGACAAAATCCGGTATCATCATAGATGTAGTGGGCTCCTACTTCTATGACAAAAAATCATGACAGAAAATGGGCTTTTCGTCACAGGCGGGCGGAGACACGGTGCATGACATTCTTTGGGCCGTCCATGGCCGGAAAAAACCGTGGTAGAAGCGAGGCGAGGAAAATATCGGGAGTTCCGATTACGGTGGGTGGTCGGGGCGGCGATGCCTGCAGACGTTGCTGCGTTTCTCTCGTACGTGCAGCGCGTGTGTGCGGCGTTAACGCTCTAAGCGAACGAGGCGAGGTGTTGGGCTCTGGCGAACCCGGCGATTGCACTAGCTACGTTCTTGAACCCCGATCGATCCCTTAGCATTAATCGAACCCAGTGGTTCCTTCACTCTGCTACTAAGCGAAGCCGATCGAACACCTGCTGCCTCCTTCCCTTGATGAGCGATGGCGTTGTTGTTGGGGGAGGTGGATGAAACGATTCCGGTGGGGGTTGGATGAACAGGACCCCATGGTAGTAGAGGCCATTGCGGCTGGATGAACATGACCACGATCGGTCGAGCGGTGGAGGGCTGGGCGAGCAGGGCGACCCCATGGAGGGGTGGTTGAGCGATGGCCGGTGGAGGCTGGATGAGCGATGGCCCGTGGAGGGGTGGTTGAAAAGGACCCGTGGAGAGGGCTGGTTGAGCGATGGCCGGTGGAGGAGCGGTGGAGGCTGGATGAGCAGGGCGATTGGATGAGCGATCCACGGTGGAGGCTGGAGGAGGTCGATGCTTGATGAACAGTATCCCGTGGAGGCAGTCGACGGTGGAGATGAACAGTATCCCGTGGAGTCCCGTTTTGCGGTGTGCCACACCCCTCTCGATGAACAGGACCCCTGTTTCGACCGTAGCGCTCCAACACAAGTCCGTTTCCTCCGTTTTCGGTACGCCACACCCCTCCCGATCAACAGGACCCCGTTTCAACCGTAGGGGGTCCAAGAGAAGTTCGTTTCCTCCGTTTTGCGGTATGCCAGACCCCTCCCGATGAACAGGATCCTGTTTCGACCGTGGCTGGTCGAACACAAGGCCATTTCCTCCGTTCTGCGGTACACCAGGCCTCGTTTCCACCGGTTGTTCCGTCCAAGCCGGTTGGCTCCCGATGAACAACACACATTCCGTTGCCTCCAGATGAACACGACGCATTCTGTTGCCTCCCCATGAACATGACAACGACGCAGTTTCTTCGTTCCGACCCAGCCATGTACACGAGACCTGGCCGTACGTATGCGCGAGTAGGCGTTCGAGACCCCGCCCGTATGTACGTACGTGGCCGTATTTACTTTCTTGCACCCTGGCCATTGTACGTACGTGTACATGCTACGTGCGCGCCTCTACTACGACATGTGCGCGCCTCTACTATGACACGTGCCCTTCCTTACACGGCCACGGTTCATCGCTGCAGCCTGCAGACAGACCAATCGTATTTACGTACATGTTCGCAACTAGAATGACAACGCTACATACGCTTCGACCAGGTGGGTCCCGACTGTCAGGCACTTCCTTGCGTGTGAAGATGTAGCTGGTGGGTCCCAACAGTCAGGGGGGAAACTTTTTTTTGTGAAATATGGTGGCCCGTCCGGTGGGTCCCTACTGTCAGGTGGAGGAATCATTATTTTTCGCGTAATAAGGAGGCACTTCCTTGCTGCGGCCATGGACCCAGCTGTCAGCCTCGCCACATACAATACTCTTCCGATGGAAGTCGTTCCTTGACCACGTTAACCACGCCGCGCCGAGAGCACCAGAGCGGTGGACGACGGCGAGGCCTAGGAAGGGGACGACGCGGAGCCGGGGAAGACACGACAGTGGATGCCCAGCAGACGAAATCTGAGGTTCACTGGTTCGACTTTGGTGTGAGGCTGCGATTGCTGAGAATAACATGGGGTGTGGGAGAGTGGAGGGATGGCACGGCGGCGGTGGGAGTAGTAGGGCGATGAGGCCTCCATGGCGGCCTGACCGACCACGGGAGGCGAAGCGGCGGCACGACCGTGCTGCTTTGGGCGGCTGGAGCAAGAAGACCGGAAGGTTGAAGAAGCACTACGGCCGTTGGATGGACATCGTCACGGTCCTTTGGAGCTAGAATCGTTCATATTGATTAAGTTGACAAAGTCCTCCGTCCCGTCAACTTAGTAGGCCCAAGTCAGCCTCCCACTATCTTTGGGTCCCACTAGCGAGGGGTATTCATTTTTTGTGCGTAATAAGGAGGCACTTCCTTGCGTGCGAAGATATAGCTGGTGGGTCCGACACATCGGTGGGGGACATTTTTTCACGAAATCTGAGAGGCCCTTCCGGTGGGTCCCGGCTATCGGTGGAGGAATCATTATTTTGCGTGTAATAAGGAGGCATTTCCTTGCGTGCGGTTGTGGACCCAGGTATCGGCCTCTCCACGTCTGATCCACTTCGATGCATGTCATTCGTTGACCACGCCGCCGAGAGCACCAGGCGGTGGGCGGCGGCGAAGGCCTCTGAAGGGAATGACACGGGCAGGGAAGACACGGCGGTGGCTGCCTGTGATGGGGAATCTGAGGTTGGCTGGTTCTGCCGTCATTTGAAAATAACGGGAGGTGTGGGTGCGTAGAGGGATAGCCGGGCCGAGGATGCGAGTATGATGGGGCCGTGAGGCTGCCCGACAACCTGGCCAGACCCACGGAGGTGGGAAGCGGTTCCTTGGCGCTAGTTTGGGCGGCCGGAGCGGGAAGATTAGAGAGGCGAAGAAGCACGATTGTTGTTGGATTGACATCTAATGGTCTCGTATTTGGTAGAGTCGATTGTTGACTAAGTTTCTTTTTTTGAGAAACCATGTGTACGCATGAACTTAGTAGGCCCACAAATCAGCCTCCAAATCTGTGGCAGACAACATAGAGCCCATTTTCTACTTTTTTTAAATAATTTGTAGCACATTTGCTAATTCTTAAGTAATTTGTTACAACCCATTTTCTGCCCAGGACCACGGTCAAAGAGTTCAACCTTAATTTGCATATTTCGGTGGAGTCCGAACTGTTGTAATCCCGAAATGATAAACATTTTTTTAGAACTTATTAATTTTCCAAAAGAAATGTTTTGTTTTTGTAAGCAAAAAAGATGTGGGACAATTGAGTTGGTTTAAGGGAAAATCAGTAGTAAAAGAATCAGCGCTTGGAGGGAAAAAAGGATATAAACATGAAAAGGAAACTTTATGTACTTTCAATATAATGATACGTGTATATGAACTAGTAAAACTATAGGTAGAGATTAGAATACGGAAGTAGGAGATGGCGTTTCAAGATGAAAATAGAACTGGGCTGTCTGTTTGATTTAGTAAAAAAATTGCCCGCAGATGTTGTAAGACAAAATATAAGTAACGTTGGCGGGCCAGAGGCCAGTAGATACATGCTAGATCTTTGTGCCTCGTTGTGGTCATGGGCTAGGCCTGTTAAAAACAAAACCAAGCTTGGGCAGTCTACAGCCCAGTTGAAACTTGCTCGACCTGAAAAAACAATATACCTGCTAAATAAACGAGAGAATTCTGCAAGTACAAACTGATAACTGGGATGCAGCAGGTATATTGTTTTTTCATTGTGATAATAAGTACATGCACTTGTTTTGAAAAATTGGGAGAACTGGGAATTCGAACGGCAGGTGCTTATGCTACCCATCAAATAAAAATCAGGTGCCTAAAAATTCGTTTCAAAACAAATGATTCAGCTTTATATCCACGTCGCTCCTCGTCATGATGGTTGGAAGCAAATGCCAAGTTCATACCGAAAGATCGTTAACAATAATACCAACTTGCGAATGACAAGGTAGTACAAGTACCAATACCAAACTAACTTATAATCTTTTTAGTCCTGGCCCTAGTGTTCGTCTGGTAGAAAATCTTGCAGAGGACCAGCTCCCGCAACTTCTCTTGATCCAGGTCCCCGAGGTGGTAATGGTGCATCACCCATTTGGTCCTCTGCTGGTCGAAGTTCTTTTTTTTTGCGGGAAGTGTCGAAGTTCTTGTTGGTGTGCAACACCAGGACCTTTTTGCTGCCCGTCTGCCGGCCATTGACTATCACCGGCAAGGTGTTTCCGGTCTTGTGCCACATCGCGTGCATGTCGCACTCCGACTGTATCTTCTTGACGCCGTCCACGTGCCTTTGAACGCATACAGGAATTGCGCTGGAAGAAATGCTTGCTTAGGCCACTCGGTGTGATACCTACGGTATTGTCGAATACGGGTTTTAGTGTACGTAGTTGGCATTTTCATAACATCTTTGGCATGTTGCGATCCACTTGTTTCACTTTTTGTTAAGCTGTCAAATTGTAATTGCTTCACTAGGTCTGCGTCTACAAAGAAAAATAGAGCTATAAACAAAGGAATATGTTTGTGCAAGTAGACGGCTGATCGGTGTCTTACCTGAAAGTTTCTCAGGATGGGTGTAGCATATGCCGTGCTTTCATTGTCGATGGTCATTTGAGTATGAACAAATCGATGAGTGGGTGAGATCTCGCGATGTCAGCACTCACTTTGGCTTCAAGGTGCTCGATCAGCTCTTGGTCCGTGGGATCGAACTTGGCCTTGACCGGCAAAGACGGCCAATCCTTCTTAGAGTTGCATCGGTTAATTCCAGTTATATGGTACTCAATGTATGATCAATCGACTGTCTTAAGTGAATGATGAAAGATTTTGACAGATAAGTGGTAGTACTCCACATCTGAAGTCCACAATACCCGAATATGCCGCCGGGATTCTTGTGTCACCTCACGCGCAGCGTGTTGTCACGTCAATTCAATGTGAGGACATGATGAATAATTTGACTGACGTATACTAGTAGTGCTACTGTACTACTTACTAGTCGTATTTAGTGTCACATTTTAACCATAGGTTTAACTAAAAAAATGTCAATGCATGTCACCGAAAATTATTCCATTGGAAACTATGTTCAAATACGAATAAAACGATATAATTTTTTGTGACATGCATTAACATTTAGTTAGTGAAATTTATGGTCAAAATTTGACACAAATTACTGAAGGAAACGATAAACCAGGATGGAGGTAGTAGTACGAGTAGAGCAATATACGGTATAGAGGACTAGTACAAATTTAGAAATGGGGTAAGAAGTTACAAGGCTGTGCGACAGACTTTGTAGGCTACATGAGTAGAACAAAATATAATTCCCATTGGACAACAGTTTCACCAACAAGTACACTTGAAGCCTAATTGATATATATATATATATATATATATATATATATATATATATATATATATATATATATATATATATATATATATATATATATATATATGGCTTCTGCACTGCATCTCCATCATCATTATCAGTACATCCTACGCATGTGAGTTAGGATGTACTTGATCCTAGAAAGGTATCTATCCTTCAAACCAGAGGAGTGCTTCAAACTAACAATAGTACATAATATCCAACAAAAGAGGGTCATGCTACAGCAGCAGGATACATGGTTCAGTCTAGATATCAGTACGAATCAAGTTGTGCATATTTGCTGTTGGCATGAACCACATCGCCGCATGTCGGGTTTGCAAAAGCCATCCATCACATGGAAGCTTGATGCCTTTCACACGCTGAAGATTATCTGGCAACAAGCCGTGTCGATGAATCTCCGGATATGGTGATTCATGAAACCCATGGTATGACGTGTAAACACAGTTCCCCCTGACGAATGGAAGTTGCATAGCACGGTAATCATCGCCGGTGATATGATCGATGATTGGTTGGATGATCGGATAATTGAGCCCGAGGAACATGGAGTGGTTGCCGAGGCTGTAAACCCGCCTCCATTGAATACGCCTGGGCCAACGGAGCTGGGATCTTTCTTGAACACGAAGCAGTCATAGCCATCAATGTCACAAACGCCCCAGGCATTGTACTGCATGTGGTTTGATGAAATGGTTTGGTCGATTTAGTGCAGCGCAAATGATCATCAAATGACCGCCGCCGTCGGTGAGCGGCGATAAACCACCACCCATTGGCTGGTATGATTCCGAATCCTGGAATCATGAAGGCCAACGCATTCGTCTGCTGCAACAATTCAAATTGGAGACCAAAAGGACAAAATAAACAATCATGTTTAGAGTATGTGTGGAATTAAGATTATTATAACAGTGACACATATCATAGACAGAGAATTGCAATGCCGTGGTCATAATCATACCCCAAGTTAAAAAAAAATAAGCCAATGGCTTTCATATTCTAGCAATACATCATGGTTCAAACATCATGTAACAATGAGAGGAAAACAGATATGACAGGGCCTACTCATATTCTACCATAGCACTTACTACAGTTATCATATCAACTCTAAGCAATAACATGCGTTGTTATAAAAATCCTGGAAATGATAGTAACATATAGCAATCATTATACTCATAATATCTATTCTAACAATCATTAGATGCCAATTGTTCTCATATAAACTCTAACAATAAGATGCGTGGTCATAAAAATCTAGGAAATGAGAGGAACATATAGCAATGATGTGGTTATAGACATACTATATATTCTAAATTTGTAACAATGAACAGGCAGTCGTATTCATAAAATGCAGATGAGATGAGATAGAACAATTACGACGATAGATTCCACCGGTATAGGCAGCCAATGCGTAAATGCGACCCACGTAAATGATGCCATCATGCACTATAGCATCAGACAGAAATGTTGGCTGAAGAGGATTGACGATGAGCCATAACCATGTACGGCGACCGGATTCCAGATAGACTATCCCATGTTGAACACGGCAATGAGCTTGTAATCCATGTAGTCTTCTGATGGTGTGGGCACTTCGCGATTACAACCTTGACAAAGCGGAGGTCGTGCCAACAACTCGGCGCGTCTAAATGCGTAGTAGGCGAGGAGTGTCCGTGGTCGAGGCTTGATGGCGGCGGTATCCAATGATGGAAGGGTGATCTCTCGCTGGGTGTAGATATCCACGAGACGCCATGGACTACGGATTGATGGATGAGGACGATCCAGTTGGCCTTCATGCACCTTGATGGTGGCGCGCGCATGAAGGGCCAGGTGGGCCGAGTAGTGGTAGCATGTCGAGGGGCACCACGGCAACCTCCATAGGATCGTCAAGTCGATTATGCAGGCCACTGCGAGGATCGGGCATTAGCAAGCGGTGTCTTGAAAAGAGCGGCGGTTGCGAGACAAGTAAACGATACAAAGACACCGAGCATGCGGCCAAGCAGACGGTCTTTGGCAGGTCCATCTGATTCTGAATCTGCTCCAAAGGGAACATCGGGGAGAGAATTCCAATCGCGGCTCTGCGTGTCGATCGGTTCTGCCATAGGGTTTTTAGGGCACTTTGGTGGGGTTTCGGTGCCTGCGAGCCGATGGGGAAGTGGATTGATGAGGCGGCGAAGAAGATGGCGTGTGTGGCCGGCGGTGGCCAGGGGGGATATAGTGCATGTGAGCTACCAAGGAAGATGGCGTGGTAGGCGGCGGTGGCGGGGAAATGGTGTGCGGCCGACGATGGGGAAGAGAGGAGGAAGAAGAAAAGAGGAGGAAGAAGAGTGAAAGATGGGGAAGAAAGTGCATTAAATCTCAATTCTACTAGTACTACTACTAGGATATACCGTCCTTCAAAGTGTAAATAGTTACGCTGATGACATGTGGGTCTACCTCAAGAGGGCCCATATGTTAGTTAATGGAGGAGAGAGGTGCATAGTCGTATTTACGGAAGTGTGCTCCACTGGCAAACATGATGGCAGTACTGGGTAAGGCTGATTTAGTAACACCAACACGCTGGTTCAGCTTATTAATTAAGTGTCCCATCTGCTGCAGCGTGTATTGTCACTTCCTGTGAAGACTAGTTGAATAGTTCTCTTTGACCAAGATGGGGAATAATGGATCGCGAAGACTTCCTATTTAGAGTATCCCAATGCATGTACGCTTAGGGCCCTCCCAATGCTCCGCCTTCTAAAGGTGCTAAGGCTGCCATGTAGGCAAAAAGTCTGATATGGAAAGGTAATTAAGAGAAGAGAGATAAGTGTGGTGACCCCAGTACTAAGCGCGAGAACCTAGACAAAAGACTTAAATGGAAGAATCCCACCAATGCATGAAGAACTTTAGTTACAAAATCATTAAATAAAGGATGCTTAGCACCGACAAGTTAAGCACCTATGCATTTGGAGCTTTAGTTGCTAAAGTTTTTAATGTGCTTAGCACCCCATGTAAGCATTGATGCATTGGAAGTAGCCTCATCCTGTCCAACAAGATGAAACATTGGCTAAGGCACCCGACGCCAATAATGTAGGAGTACTAGTACCACCTCCTTTCCGGTTTATAGGGCTCAATTCAAAAATCTCATCAACCAAGGTAGATGATGAGTGGTGGAATAATTTTTTGTAGCTTGCAAAAACACTCAATTAATACACTCATTTTCCTCAAAAAATTATGTTTACCAATGCATTAATTTTGTGTCAAACTTTGACCATCTACTCCCTCCATCTAGGTGAATAAGTCATCTTTGGTTGTGCACCATGACCAAGGAGGGAAAACAAGATAACTTATTGTTTATTTGCTACTCCCTCCGTTCCTAAATATTGTCTTTTTATCCCTAAAAAATATTGTCTTTTTAGACATTCAAATGTAATACAACATACGGATGTATGTAGACATATTTTAGCGTGTAGATTCACTCATTTTGCTCCGTACGTAGTCACTTGTTGAAATCTCTAGAAAGACAAATACTCCGTGGGAACAGAGGGAGGATTTTACTCCGTGTTGGGAGCAGAGGGAGTATCACCATATGGAGGGAACAGAGGAAGCTTGAAATATGAACATGTCAATGGGAGGGAGTAAAAACCTCATTCATGCATGCAACATGCAACACTCACACATACACATGGACGCACGCAACACTCACGCACCTATGCGACACACAACACATGACGTAACACACACGCTCACGCTCAAGTGCTCAACCTACTCCCTATGTCCGTGAAAGACTATACATTTAGAGATTTACACATTGACCAGGGCATAATTAATGCCCAAAAGTAGCGGACTTATGTGTGCATGCGACCATTGAGAGAAGAAGATTAAATGAAGGTTGTTGCATGCTGCAATTAAGGATAGACATGTAGCCTATAGCTAGAGCACAAGCTGGTGCATTAGTCAATCAATATCGATTTTAGATTAAAGGCTAAATGCATTGGAAGTGTAGATGTACACTCTTTGCTTTTAGCCGATGTACACTCTTTGTTGGAAGACCGAGGGAGTACACGTGCATGCACTCACATACACAGCCAGGGTGGTTCGACGCGCAAGGGTTGGACTCCTGTCACGCCTGCATAAAGTTTTGTTTAACCGATTTCTTTGCTCTGCCAACTGACAGGTGGGACCCAGAAACCAGGTGACAATTTAACCAGTCAACAAAGTGCCACGTCGATATATAGACCGTAAAGAGCGTATTGTTACATACGTTGACCGCCAGTGTATTTTTCTTGTTTCAAATTAAGCCATATTAACCGAAAAGGACTAGTACTAAATCTTTGCTTTGATGTGTCCCGTCAACTCGCCGAACGAGGAGAAGCTTGCTTACTACGCCTCTCCCTCGCCCACGCGCGTGGTGGCTCGTAGGACGAGGAGATGGTTTTGACTACAACGCCCTCTCCCTCTCCCCCTCTCTCGCCCTCGACCTCGTGATGTATGTGCAACAGTTCAATCGGTGTCAGATTGCTAGAAGCATATTGTACTGTAGTATCATCATTGTTGGACCTTCCGAAGAGGCGAAGAGCCAAGTGCAAGGTTCACACAAGTACGAACTGTTGAACCTTCCAAAGAGGCAAAGAGCCAAGCGCAAGGTTTTATAGGAGTTGTCATCCTAGTAGGAGTATACTACAACTATAGCGAACGATGCTACAGTATGATGCCGCCACGTCACCTATATCCAAAGTTGTGCCACCTTTTTTTCTCAAAGAGCATGTTGGAGCCCGTGCAACAACCACACAAGTTGCACGTACACATAACACATTTACTATTAATAAATTCTAAAGGACAAATGCCAGTATGCCACACAAGTTCATCTCCAGTTCATGTGATAAATTTGTGCACGACTAGTCTACATATATTCATTGCGCTACCGTTCACAATTTACCATACACCACTTACACGTTATAGATGGGCTACATGTCCTCCTCCAGGTTCCAGTCCCAGGTGTTCTTCATGGATGGAACGATCCATAGCGGTAGGCAACAGGAATCATTGTCGCAGCTTTCTAGTCCAGTTCCACATGATGGAGATCATCCAAGCTGAAGCGGCATAAATCAAGGATAGCGTGTCCCAGCATGTCGTTCATCCAGCGGTGCGCACTAAAGACACAAACATGCTTCATGAACGGCAGGCCTTCGATGTCGTGCACGGAAGGTGGCATCCGCTTCACAATGGGGTAGCTGTCCCCAATGAAAAGCGAGTACTCTCCAAGAGTGTTCCTCGGCACCCACGTAGCATCACGGGGGTCGAACTAGGCGCCGTTCATTTGGTACATGCAGCATCTCAGATCTAGACACATGGTGACGTACATAGTCAAGGTCCATGCATAATAATGTTGTGCTCAAATATGGTGGTCAGTAATACTGTGCAGCAAATAGTACTACTCCGGTATAGAGGAAGTAAAATAACCGGCTTATTATATATAGCCACACTTTGCTACTGATAACCCACAAGTATAGGGGATCGCAACAGTTTTCGAGGGTAGAGTATTCAACCCAAATTTATTGATTCGGCACAAGGGGAGCCAAAGAATATTCTCAAGTATTAGCAGCTGAGTTGTCAATTTAACCACACCTGAAATACTTAATATCTGCAGCAAAGTAGTATGGAAGTAACGGTAACGGTGGCAAAAGTAACATCAGCAATTTTTGTAGCAATCGTAACAGTGGCAACGGAAAAGTAACTAAGCAAAGATCAATATGTGAAAAGCTCGTAGGCAATGGATCAATGACAGATAAGTATGTCGGATGCGATTCCTCATGCAACAGTTATAACATAGGGAGTCACAGAACTAGCTCCAGTTCATCAATGTAATGTAGGCATGTATTCCGAATATATTCATACGTGCTTATGAAAAAGAACTTGCATGACATCTTTTGTCCTACCCTCCCGTGGCAGCGGGGTCCTATTGGAAACTAAGGGATATTAAGGCCTCCTTTTAATAGAGTACCGGACCAAAGCATTAACACTTAGTGAATACATGAACTCCTCAAACTACGGTCATCACCGGAGTGGTCCCGATTATTGTCACTTCGGGGTTGCCAGATCATAACACATAGTAGGTGACTATTGACTTGCAAGATAGGATCAAGAACTCACATATAATCATAAAAACATAATAGGTTCAGATATGAAATCATGGCACTCGGGCCCTAGTGACAAGCATTAAGCATAGCAAAGTCATAGCAACATCAATCTTAGAACATAATGGATACTAGGGACCAAAACCCTAACAAAACTAACTCGATTACATGGTAAATCTCTTCCAACCCATCACCTTCCAGCAAGCCTACGATGGGATTACTCATGCATGGCGGTGAGCATCATGAAATTGGTGATGGAGGATGGTTGATGATAGCGATGTAGCGGATCCCCCTCTCCGGAGCCCCGAACGGACTCGAGATCAGCCCTCCCGAGGAAGATTAGGGCTTGGCGGCAGCTCCGTATCATAAAACGCGATGAATCCTTCCCTTTGATTTTTTTTCTCCCCGAAAGTGAATATATGGAGTTGGGGTTGAGGTCGGTGGAGTCCCAGGGGGCCACGAGGCAGGGGGCGCGCCCTGCACCCTCGTGGACAGGGTGTAGGCCCCCTGATGCTGATTCTTTCGCCAATATTTTTTATTAATTCTGAAATGTGTCTCCGTGGATTTTCAGGTCATTCCGAGAACTTTTATTTCTGCACAAAAATAACACCATAGCAGTTCTGCTGAAAACAACGTCAGCCTGGGTTAGTTCCATTCAAATCATGCAAGTTAGAGTCCAGAACAAGGGAAACAGTGTTTGGAAAAGTAGATACATTGGAGACGTATCAACTCCCCCAAGCTTAAACCTTTGCTTGTCCTCAAGCAATTCAGTTGGCAAACTGAAAGTGATAAAGAAAAACTTTTACAAACTCTATCTGATCTTGTTGTTGCAAATATGTAAAGCCAGCATTCAAGTTTTCAGCAAAGATTATGAACTAAGCATATTCACAATAACATTTAGGTCACATGTTTACTCATATCAATGGCATAATCAACTAGCGAGCAATAATAATAAATCTCGGTTGACAACACTTTCTCAAAACAATCATAACCTAATATAACAAGATGGTATCTCGCTAGCCCTTTCTGAGACCACAAAACATAAATGCAGAGCACCCCTGAAGATCAAGGACTGACTAGACATTGTAATTTATGGTAAAAGAGATCCAATCACAGTCATACTCAATGTAAATTAATAGCAATGCATGCGAATGACAGCGGTGCTCTCCAACTGGTGCTTTTTAATAATAGGATGATGACTCAACATAAAAGTAAATAGATAGGCCCTTCGCAGAGGGAAGAAAGGATTTGCAGAGGTGCCAGAGCTCGAGTTTTGAAACGGAGATAAATAATATTTTGAGTGGCATACTTTCATTGTCAACATAACAACCAAGAGATCTCGATATCTTCCATGCTACACACATTATAGGCGGTTCCCAAACAGAATGGTAAAGTTTATACTCCCCCACCATCGACAAACATCAATCCATGGCTTTTCCGAAACAACGGGTGCCGTCCAACTAACAACAATACTGGGGGAGTTTTGTTTACAATTAATTTGATTTGATTTGAGCATGGGACTGGGCATCCTAGTTACCAGCCATTTTCACGTGAATGATGAGCGGAGTCCACTCATCGTGAGAATAAACCACCTAGCATGGAAGATATAGACAGCCCTAGTTGATACATGAGCTATTCAAGCATACAAAACAGAATTTCATTTGAAGGTTTAGATTTGGCACATACACATTTACTTGGAACAGCAGGTAAATACCGCATATAGGAAGGTATGGTGGACTCATATGGAATAACTTTGGGGTTTATATAATTGGATGCACAAGCAGTATTCCCGCTTAGTACAAGTGAAGGCTAGAAAGAGACTGGGAAGCGACCAACTAGAGAGCGACAATAGTCATGAATATGCATTAAGATTAATCAATAATGAGTCCAAGCATGAGTAGGATATAAATCACCATGAACATAAATATCGTGGAGGCTATGTTGATTTTGTTTCAACTACATGCGTGAACATGTGCCAAGTCAAGCCACTCAAATCGTTCAAAGGAGGATACCACCCTATCATACCACATCACAACCATTTTAATAGTGTGTTGGCACGCAAGGTAAACCATTATAAACTCCTAGCTAATTAAACATGGCATGAAAAACTATAATCTCTAATTGTCATTGCAAGCATGTTTCATTCATAATAGACTGAATCAGGAACGATGAACTAATCATATTTAGAAAAACAAGATAGGTCGAGTCCATACCAGCTTCTCTCATCTCAATAAGTCCATCATATATCGTCATTATTGCCTTTCACTCACACGATCGAACGGTGTGGATAATAATAATATTGCACGTGCATTGGACTAAGCTGGAATCTGCAAGCATTTAATATAAGGGAGAAGACAAGGTAATATGGGCCCTTGGTTAAATCAACAATAATGCATATGAGAGCCACTCAACATTTTCATCACGGTCTTTTCCTCTCGACCCCAAAGAAAAGAAAAGAAATAAAACTATTTACACGGGAAAGCTCCCAACAAGCAAAAGAAGAACGAGAAATCTTTTTAGGTTTTATTTTAATTACTACTACTACAGGCATGGAAAGTAAACTAGCTAAAAGCGACAACTAATTTTTTTGGTTTTTCTTAAGGTTTTTCAGACACACAAGAAGAAGGCTTAGAAAAGAAATAAACTAGCAAGGATAGTACAATGAAAAAGTATGAGCACCGACAGCTAGAATGAGTGTGTGAACATGAATGTAATGTCGGTGAGAAATACGTACTCCCCCAAGTTAGGCTTTTGGACTAAGGTGGTCTATGCCCACGGATCGAAGCTACTCTCTCCGGTGTACTGAGGAGGGTCCTCAAGGTGCCACTGGTTGGCGATTTCCTCCGGATCCTACTGATAAACAGACTGTCGATAAGGGTCAAGTGGTGGCTCAGGCTCAGGCTCAGGCTCTGCGACTTGTGTTAGCCTCCAGTATGCATAAATGGCCTCAGGCAAGATGAGTGCGATGCACGAAAGTATGTTAATCAAAGAGGGTGCAGGCAAGGTAATAGTCTCACAGTGAGTTTTATCAAATATCAAATTATACTTAAGCATCTTCTTCTTATTTTTAACAATAAATTCATGTGCTACCATACTTTTATAATCTAGAAATATAGGGGGCATCAACTTTTCCTCTTTCTCATAATGCCTAATAGGTATCTCAAAGTGTTTAGCAAGGCATGAAGCAAAGATGCCTCCTACGATGGGGCCCTTTGTACAATTCAGACTTAATCGTTTAGCAACAATAGTGCCTAAGCTGAAAGTTGTATCACGAAACAAAGCATGGCGCAAAATGACAAGATCAGGAGCACTAAGATTTCCACTGTTCTTGCGACCAATTAAGCATCTACTAGCAAATATTGAAGGTAACATAGAACAGGAAAATGTATACTAGTAATTCTTGCATCGGAAACTTTCCTCGTTTCCCCTACAGCAAGTCTATCTATAAATCCATCCACATCACCACGATGTGGTTCCTCGATGCTGCCCACAAAGATTATCTTGCAGACCCGACAAAAATCATGGAGTGACATCTCCTTAACCTCATCATATAAGTGAAACTCCACTGAAGGTGGTGATTTCTTAGCATGGAAATAAAAAATTTGCATGAAAATATTAGTGCGTAGGAGATACTGTTCGTGCTAGTCGTGGAGGAAGTCGGTGAGGCCTGCATTCTCAGCCAAGTAATAAAAGTCATCATATATTCCGGCGGCTCTCAAGAACGCATCACAAGGCCATTCATGCATTTGAACCTCCATGATCACGAGGAAGATTGTACTTGGGGTTTTTATTCTCCTCATTCTGCTTATCCTTCGAGCTTCGGCTCGAAGAGCCCCTCAACAGTCTCTTCATCATTTTTGTTCTCTGAAAAATTTCTGAAATTTTTAATGACTCAAAATAAAAGTGAACCAAACTCAACAAGATTGATAGCAACTACTCCCACAAGTGCCTAGAGGCTATATCATGAATTAAAACTACTTTGGACCATATAAATTTGACATGCAAGCTCAAGAACAGGGTCACCTTAGTAGCAAAATATTGCAATAAATAAAGCACTAGAACAAAAACTAATTGGAACATTGGAGGAGTCACATACCAAAGAGCAATCCCACAAAACAGTTTTGTGAATGGAGCTTTGAGCAAGGAGATCGAAAATGGCGATAAGATGAGCTAGAACACGAGTTTGAGCTATGGGAGGATTTTTCTGGAGGAAGACAAGGTGAGTGGGTGTTGGAATAAGTGGAGGGGGTCCACATGGGGCCCATGAGGTAGGAGGGCGTGCCCCAGGGGGTGGGCGCGCCCTGTGCCCTCGTGGCCAAATGGTGGGCCCCCCCTGGTGTGTTCTCAGTGCGAGCCATTCTTAACTATTCTACAAAAAGTCATATTTCATATTCAAGACGTTTGAAGAACTTTTATTTTCGGGGTACTTTTATTGCAAGGATAATTCAGAAAACAGACAGAAAATACTATTTTTGCTTTATTTAATCTAAATAACAGAAAGTAAAAGGAGGGTACAGAGAGTTGTGCTTTCTAACTTCATCCATCTCGTGCTCATCAAAAGGAATCCACTAACAAGGTTGATCAAGTCTTGTTAACAAACTCTTTCCGAATAACATGAAACCTGAGAATTTTCGAATAACACTAGCTTACCTCAACGGGATATGCATGTCCCCAACAATAAGAATATCATATTTATTCTTGGACAGTAGGAAGAGGAATTCAAAACCTCCAATAGTAATCGCTGAAATTTTTCCAACAGAATTGATACTGTGGACTTGAGGTTGTTTCCTCGGAAAGTGTACTGTATGCTCATTAGCATTAACATGAAAAGTGACATTGCCTTTGTTGCAATCAATAACAGCCCCTGCAGTATTCAAAAATGGTCTACTAAGGATAATCGAGATACTATCATCCTCGGGAATATCAAGAATAACAAAGTACGTTAAAATAGTAACATTTACAACCACAACAGGCACATCCTCACAAATGCCGACAGGTATAGCAGTTGATTTATCGGCCATTTGCAAATATATTTCAGTAGGTGTCAACTTATTCAAATCAAGTCTACGATATAAATAGAGAGGCATAACACTAACACCGGCTCCAAGATCACATAAAGCAGTTTTAACATAGTTTCTTTTAATGGAGCATGGTATAGTTGGTACTCCTGGATCTCCTAGTTTCTTTGGTATTCCACCTTTAAAAGTATAATTGGCAAGCATGGTGGAAATTTCAGCTTCCAGGATCTTTCTTTTATTTGTAACAATATCTTTCATGTACTTAGCGTAAGGATTCATTTTAAGCATATCAGTCAAACGCATACGCAAAAAGCTAATCATTTCAGCAAAGCGCTCAAAATCCTCATCATCCTTTTTCTTGGATGGTTCAGGAGGAAAAGGCATGGGTTTCTGAACCCATGGTTCTCTTTCTTTACCGTGCTTCCTAGCAACGAAGTCTCTCTTATCATAACGTTGATTCTTTGATTGTGGGTCATCAAGATCAACAACAGGTTCAATCTCTGCATCATTGTTATTGTTAGGTTGAGCATCAGCATAAACATCATCAGTAACATTATCACTAGGTTCATGTTCATTACCAGATTGTGTTTCAGCATCAGAAATAGAAATATCAGTGGGATTCTCAGGTGTGTCAACAACAGGTTCACTAGAAGCATGCAAAGTCCTATCATTTTTATTTTTCTTCTTCTTAGAAGAACTAGGTGCATCAACATTAGTTCTCTGAGAATCTTGCTCAACTGTAACATCCCAAATTTTCAATTTGGCATGTTATACATAGGTCATCCATGCATATCATATTTTATTGCATTTCCGTTTGCAATCCTCGAAATCCTAAGCAACTCAAGGACCCTCGGAGAGAGTTGGGGATTTTTCGATTTTCATATTTGATATTTATCAAGTAGTGAAGACGAGGATTTTGGTTTTAATTATTTTTCTCTCCGGAAAATATTTCATTTTTAAAATAATAAATGAGGGGAAATAATATGACTTCTCCAAAATAATTGAAATATCGGAGGAAAAATATTAAAATCATTATTTGGTTTTTATTGGATTTATTTTGGAATTTTATTCGCCCTAGAAAAATTTGCATATTTTAAAAATTGCATTTTAGGGGCCAAGAAAAGTTCGTCCTGTTCTAAATATTCCATTTAGACGGAGAAAACTTATCTTGGTATTTTTAGATTTTTATTTATTTTTCTAGGATTTTTCTAAGTTTCGGCGGAATGTTTTCTTTAAAAGAGACCCGACTGGGCCCAGCCGAGCAGGCCCGGCCCAGCCGCCATGACCGCCTCCTGTGTGAGCCTTGCCGCCGCCGCCAACTCAGACCGAGTCCGAGTTGGACTCCGCCTCCCGCCGCGCCTTGCCCCCTCCTCCAAGTCGCCGCCACGCCCCCTCTAAACCACCACCACCACCACCCGGAGCCCGAGCCGGAGCCCAATCCCCGAGCCGCCGCCGCCGAGTCGCCGTCGTCGCCGAGCCCGCCGCCCCTCGCCGACCCCGCCGCCCCTCGCCCGCTCATGATCGCCCCGCCTCGCCGGACGACCTCACCGAAGGTAGCCACCCGCCGCCCGTTTTTTTTAGAAAACCCATTCGGTTTAAAAAAAAACCCTAGTTCATTTTTTTATAAATTGTTTTTATTTTTTTTCCGGTTTATTTGTTAGCGAGCGTTCGCTCGTTCATTCGTTCTAAACGAACGTGTTCCTCGTTCAGTTTCTGCTAACGAACGTTCGTTCGTTTAGCCGTTCGTCGTTTTTCTTTTTATCGGATTTATTCCGCGATTTTCCTGATCGCGATTTCTGATCCGATTTTCGTTCTAGTTTAACTTTTCGCTCGTTTATCGGAATCAGGCGGTTCAAGCGCCTGGAGTTTCATCTTGAAACCCTCTTTCGGAATAGCCAACTCAAACAAGTTTTTGCCTCTGTAAAATTTGACCCTAGTTCAGATTAGTAAACGAAGCTTGTTTCTTTCGCCGTTTGAGTTTCGTTGCTCCGTTTGGTTTGATTCTTTTTGTGAACCGGAGTTCTTAAGATGAACTCTCCGGTCAACCTCTTTCAGTTGAAGTTTCGTTTGTGCATCTTTGCCTGTTTACTTATGTATGTATTGTTTGCTTGCGATAGAATTCCCGGAGTGCGAAGCGTGTTACTACGAGTCTCTAGGATTCCGGATCGTCGACAAGGCAAGTAACACTTTGATCATATCCCTTTCATACCCAGTTTTTATGCATTAGATTCAACCCTCACACATTGCATGATTAGGATGTCATTAACTTGTGGGTTGGGAAGTAGTTGATGAGGTAGGAACCTATTGCCCTGTTATTATCAAACCCTTGGGAGTTACTTCTACGTGTTGCTTATATTGCTATGCTATGCTCGTAGACGTGGTTGGGATTGAGAGTTATCCATGACAGATGTGAGATTGTTAATTAATGGTTAACTTAAGGTGGCAACTTTAATACACATCTGGGTGGATTGAGGCACCTGGGGAACCCAGTGTTGTCTGTTTTGTTTGGAAATCCCGGGGTACCCGTGTGATCTTCCTATGGACCGCCACCCAGGCTCAAAGGGAACTGAGATTATTCATGCTAGAAACTTCGTGTGCAGCCACAAGCTATTATGGGCTCTAGCATAGTTGAGTAAGTTACGTGAAGCTCTTGAAGAGGTAGATCAGCAGGTAGTGGGTTTGTAGGTTTGGTATGGTCTACCCGGAGTAAAGAGTTAATGTTTCTGAAAGACCGTGTCTCGGTCATCCGTTTCTCAAACACCATGAAGTGCGAGAAATCAACGGAGGCGATCGAGTCTTGTGGGGAAAAGTGTCCAAACCGTTGCAGAGTGTACAATCTAATCATGGTTAGCCGTGTCCCCGGTTATGGACAATTCTGAGTATCTAGTACTTGAGTATTCACATGTATCCCATCACTCTAAATTAACATTGCTGGGATGTTAACTACTTTAATTGGGATTGAGTTGGGGTTATACCTTCTCAATGATGTTTCAACCACCATGAAAGTTAAATTAAAATTTATTCCTTTGTTGTAGGGAAAAATTGGCTTTTCGCAAAACTGTAACCGTAGAGTTTTCCACCAGCCAAATATGCATGTAGTGGTAGCATTATTCTGTTATTGCTCTATTGTGTTACATTGCCAGCATATTCCATGTGCTGACCCGTTCTCGGGCTACAACGTATTATGTTGCATACTTTTCAGACGAGGAGTAAGGTTTGATAGGTCGTTGCCGTGCAGCTCAGCTATGCCGTTGGAGTTGATGGACTCACTTTATCTTCCAAGCCTTCATTTGTTATCGCATTAGATGGCCTTAAGCCATATTATTGTAATAAGTTCTCTTTTGAGACATTCGATGTAATATGTGTGTGATTGCTACTCTTGTTATAAATCCTTCGAGTCTTGTGTGTCAAGATTCTTGATCCAGGATGACACGGAAACACGTAGACTTGACCGTCTGAGGTCGGGTCGCTACAAGATGGTATCGAGCGCCTGTTGAGTGTAGGACACGACCACTAAGATAAACCATAGGTCACTCTTCTCTACTCATTTCGACTCCTCTCCATTTTTCCACTCTTTAGGATGACGGAGATGAAGAACAAGTTTGCACAACCGGATGAAGACACACCTTTTGGACGCCACTTGAAAGAAGTCACTAGGTACCTGAATATTGGAATACCAAGCTTCACCGGGACGTACAACGCCACTCTACTAGAAGAGGAACGCTGGATGATTCAAGTACAAGTTCCAGGAAGGACGTTCTCGCCAACTTCCAAACCCATAGAGTTTTCCTTTGAAGCACCCACCTGTAGCCTTGGCAAGAGTATGGCAGCTCACATTACCATAGGACGTATTGGAGAAGTCTACAACATAGAGCTTAAAGACACCATATATCAAATATGTGGGCGCTGAGACGAGCAATGGGAAGTAATCAGCACCAAGAAGGATAGATCCATTGCAGCTTACATCCAGGAGCTAAACCAGCACATTCGACGTCAGGAGAACCAGATGTGCGCAGACATGATGGAGTTGAAGAAGGCGAAGACTAGGATCATCGAGCTGGAGGAAGAACTCAAGTTTACACGCGACGGATATGAGGAAGAAATCAAGACACTACTTGAGAAGAATGACGACCTAGTTAAGAAGATCGGAGTATTCATGGCGTGATCAGCCCGGAAGAAGAGGAGGAAGATCCCACTTGCGGGACAATTACATCATCATCGGCGACACCGATTCTGATCCAAGTGATGATGACTACGAAGACGGTGGAGCGGACATCATGGAGTCTTCCACCGATCAAAATTTCTAGATGACCACCAAATATTAGTAGTATTTCCCCCATGTATCTAGTAGTAGTTGAGCACTTTTACGATAGTCCTAGACCGTTTTGTATGCCCTTGCTTGATTTATTGAGTGAAATGATTGTGTTTGTCTCATATGCATATGGGTAGTGTTTTCTCCTTAGACCTTTTCTATTCTAATCTCTTCCATCTAAACCCTCAGATGCCTCCGAGACGTGACACCGGTTTTGCTTTCCCACCGGAGCTCACCCAGTTGATCCAGCAGCAAAATACCTTGATGCAATTGCTAGTTCAGAACCAGGGCAACAACAACAACAACAATAACCCACCGCCAGTGGACAACTTAGCCCATTTCCTGAGGTTACAACCGCCGGTGTTTTCTAGTAGCACCGAGCCAATAGTTGCTGATGATTGGCTACGCCGTATTGGAAGGGAGTTAACCACCGCAGGATGCACGGATGCTGAAAGGGTGCGCTTTGCCGCACATCAATTGGATGGACCAGTAGCCGCATGGTGGGAGAATTACACGGCTACTTTTCCTATAGCCAATGTCACTTGGGACCAGTTCCAACAAGCTCTTCGCACGGCCCATGACTCAACTTGAGCCATGCAGATGAAGAAGCGTGAGTTTCGCAACTTACGCCAGGGAACCGTCTTGTGGCCCGAAGACGTGGATGAGTTTAGCAAGTTATCACGCTATGCCCTCGATGATGTGGCCATAGATGCCGCCAAGGTGAGAAGTTTATGGAAGGGTTGAATGATGAGATGAGTATGCAGTTGATGGTGGCAACTTTCAATAACTACCAGGAGTTGGTAGATAAGGCCCTAATGATTGAAGGAAAACAACAGCAAATTGAGGACCGTAAGAGGAAGTATGGACAAGGGAAGTATAACTCAGAGCTCACGAAGCCTCGCTTAACCCCGAACTCGGGAGGACTTGTTCATAACCATGGAGGTCATAACCATACTGGAGGAGGATCGCATAACCAAAATAGTGCGAAGAACGGGAATGGGAATGGAGTAATCAGAATCGCTCTAACCCAGCTACACCCGCCAAGAGGGACTTAAGCCAAGTTATTTGCTTTAAGTGCGGGAAGACAGGGCACTATGCCAATGACTGCCCTGAAGGAAGGAATGGAAATGGAAATGGGAGCGCTAGGAAGAAGCCCAATCCATTCAACAAAGGCCAAGTGAACCACGTTAACGTGGAGGAAGTTGAAGAGCAGCCAGACGCGGTAATAGGTAAGTTTTTGGTTCAGTCATTTACCGCTCTTGTTCTTTTTGATACTGGTGCATCGCATTCATACATATCGAGGGGATTTGTGGAAAAGTTTAAGTTACCAACCCAAACCCTTAGGACCCCTCTTTTAGTGAGCTCTTTGGAACAGAGTACATGGCTAGCAGATGGTGCACCCAGATACCCCTAATCATTGGCACACATGTTTTTCCGTCTGACCTAATTATCTTGGAGTCGCAAGGATTGGATGTGATATTAGGTATAGACTGGATGTCAAAGTATGGAGGAAGTATTGACTGTGCTAGCAAGTCAATTTATCTTACCACTCCAGAGGGAAAAAGTATTAGTATGTATCTAGGCATGTGCCTAGGAGGAGCCAAGTGAATGCCCTCACGGGAGTTGTACAGGAGGAAGTACCTGTAGTAAAGGATTACCTGGATGTTTTCCCAGAGGAGTTACCAGGCATGCCACCGGATCGAGATATCGAATTTCTGATAGAGTTATTGTCAGGTACAGGGCCAATATCCAAAAGACCCTACCAGATACCCGCAAATGATCTGGAGGAAATTAAGAAGCAGACCAAGGAACTATTGGAGAAAGGTTACATTCGTAGAAGTTCATCACCTTGGGGATCCCAGTACTTTTGGTGGAGAAGAAGGATAAATCCCTGAGGATGGTTGTTGATTATCAAGCTCTGAATGAAGTAACGATAAAGAAAAAGTATCCCTTACCGATGATTAATGATCTGTTTGATCAGTTGCAAGGAGCTAAGGTGTTTTCGAAGATTAATCTACGATCAGGATACCATCAGTTGAAGATCCGAGAGAAGGATATACCAAAGACAGCATTTACCACACGGTATGGATTATATGAGTATACGGTCATGTCATTTGACCGACTAACGCCCCTGCCTATTTCATGAGTATGATGAACAAGGTGTTCATGGAGTATTTGGACAAGTTTGTTGTGGTGTTTATTGATGATATTATGGTATACTCGAAGAACGAAGAGGAGCACGCGGAACACTTGCGCTTGGTTCTCGAGAAACTCAGGGAACATCAGTTATACGCCAAATTAGGCAAGTGCGAGTTTTGGTTGAAGGAAGTTGGATTTCTTGGGCATGTTATATCGGGAGAGGGTATAGCAGTAGATCCCAATGAAGGTTCGATCACATCGATTGGTTGGCACCCACTTGATTGGCGAGATCCGCAGTTTCCTTGGACTGGCAGGATATTATCGGAGGTTCATTGAGAATTTCTCCAAGATTGCTAAGCCAATGACTGAATTGCTAAAGAAGGATACTAAGTTCAAATGGACAGAGGATTGCGAGACAAGATTTCAAGAGTTGAAGAAACGGTTGACTACAGCCCCAGTGCTGACATTGCCAGATATACATAAGGAGTTTCAAGTGTATTGTGACGCCTCTCGCTTGGGACTTGGATGTGTTCTTATGCAGGACGGAAAAGTTGTTTAGTATGCCTCACGACAACTGAAGCCACATGAGTTGAACTATGCCACACATGATTTGGAGTTAGCAGCCGTAGTGCATGCGTTGAAGACCTGGAGACATTATCTTATTGGAAACCGTTGTGATGTGTACATGGATCATAAGAGTTTGAAGTACATTTTCACACAGAAGGAGTTAAACCTCAGACAGAGGAGATGGTTGGAACTTATAAAGGATTACGACATGAAGCTACACTATCATCCAGGAAAGGCCAACGTCAGAAAGGCACGCTTTGAGCCGGAAGAGTTATGCTAATATCCTTGAAAGCAAAGGATTGCCAAAGGAGTTAGCTGTAGAGATCATGGAACTTTGATTGGAGATTGTTCCAAGAGGTTTTCTTGCAACAATGGAGGTTTAGTCGACGTTGTTGAACAAGATTCGAGAAGCTCAGAAGGAGGAGAAAGAGATTGCTGAGATAAGAGAGAAGATGGGCGAAGGAAAAGCCAAAGGTTTTCGCGAGGATGAGCACGATACCTTGTGGTTTGAGGACCGGATTTATGTGCCCAACAATTCGGAGATCGTGAAGTTAATACTTCAGAGGCCCATGACTCACCATACTCGATTCACCCGGAAACACCAAGATGTATTTGGACTTGAAGGAACGTTTACGGTGGACTGGTATGAAGAAGGATATTGCCGAGTATGTAGCCGTATGTGATGTATGTCGAGAGTGAAGGCGAGCATCGAAGCCAGCAGGACTATTACAGCCTATGCCAATACCGAATGGAAGTGGGACAAACTTGGCATGGACTTTATTACCGGATTACCCGTAACCAAGGCGGTGATATGATTCAATATGGGTAGTTGTGGATCGTTTGACCAAAGTAGCTCATTTTATCCCAAAGGAAACAACCTATACAAGAGCAAAGTTGGCCAAGATATATATGACCAGGATCGTATGTTTGCATGGAGTTCCGAGGAGCATCATATCAGATAGAGGAACACAGTTTACTTCAAAGTTTTGGCATCAGCTACACGGACTTTGGGTACCAGATTAGAGTTCAAGATCAAGCGTTTCACCCGCAGACGGATGGATGACAGAGAGAGTCAATCAGATTACGGAGGACATGTTGAGATCCCATGCGCTAGATTATGGATCTAGTTGGGATGACAATTTGTCAGACGCAGAGTTCTCATACAACAACAGCTACCGAGCCAGTTTGAAGATGGCACCGTTCAAGCTCTGTATGGACGCAGATGTAGAACACCATTGATGTGGGATGAGGTTGGAGACCGTCATTGTTTGGACCAGATTTGATCAAGGAATCAGAGGAGAAGGTTAAACTGATCGGAATCTGAGACTAAAGATTGCTCAGTCTAGATGTAAGAGTTACGCAGATTCAAAACACAAGGAAGTAACCTATGAAATTGGAGATGAGCCTATCTGCAGTATCACCCTTGAGGGAGTGAAACGTTTTGGAGTAAAGTGAAAGTTAGCCCCAAGATTTGTAGGACCGTATCGTGTTTTGGAACGGATGGGAGAAGTTGCTTACAAGCTGGAGTTACCTGAAGGATTGTCAGGAGTTCACGATGTGTTTCACGTATCACGGTGAAGAAGTGCCATGCTTTGAGATGGCCGATACACCGTTAAATGATACAAAGACTTTGGAGGCGATTCAAAGGATAGTAATCGACTTATGAGGAGAAGCCAATAAAGATTCTTGATTTCGACGAATGAGTCACTGCATGCAAGGTTATCAAGTTTTGCAAAGTTCATTGGAGCCACCATACGGAGGAGGAAGCCACACGGGAGCGAGAAGAGGATATTCGCAAGGACCATCCGCACCTATTTTCTAGCCAACCCGAATCTCGAGGGCGAGATTCATCTTAAGGGGTGTAGGTTTGTAACATCCCAAATTTTCAATTTGGCATGTTATACATAGGTCATCCATGCATATCATATTTTATTGCATTTCCGTTTGCAATCCTCGAAATCCTAAGCAACTCAAGGACCCTCGGAGAGAGTTGGGGATTTTTTGATTTTCATATTTGATTTTTATCAAGTAGTGAAGACGAGGATTTTGGTTTTAATTATTTTTCTCTCCGGAAAATATTTCATTTTTAAAATAATAAATGAGGGGAGATAATATGACTTCTCCAAAATAATTGAAATATCAAAGGAAAAATGTTAAAATCATTATTTGGTTTTTATTGGATTTATTTTGGAATTTTATTCGCCCCAGAAAAATTTGCATATTTTAAAAATTGGATTTTAGGGGCCAAGAAAAGATCATCCTGTTCTAAATATTCCATTTAGACGGAGAAAACTTATTTTGGTATTTTTAGATTTTTATTTATTTTTCTAGGATTTTTCTAAGTTTCGGCGGAACGTTTTCTTAAAAAAGAGACCTGCCCGGGCCTAGGGCTCACCAGCAGGCCCGGCCCGGCCGCTTCCGTCGCCGCCTCCTGCTTGCCGCCACCGACTGACTGACCGAGTCCGAGCCGGACTCCGCCTCCCGCCGCGCCTTGCCCCCTCCTCCAAGTCGCCGCCCCGCCCCCTTTAAATACCGCCGCCCCCCTCTAAACCACCACCACCACCACCACCACCCGGAGCCCGAGCTCCGAGCCGCCGCCGCCGCCCTCGCCGACCCCGCCGCCCCTCGCCGACCCACGCCCCTCGCCCGCCCCGGAAATCGCCCGCCTCGGGACGACCTCGCCAGAGGTAGCCACCCGCCGCCCGGTTTTTTTAGAAATCCCCTTCGTTTTTTAAAAAAACCCTAGTTCGTTTTTTTATAGATCGGTTTTTTTTCCGGTTTATTTGCTTAGCGAGCGTTCGCTCGTTCGTTCGTTCTAAACGAACGTGTTCGTCGTTCAGTTTCTGCTAACGAACGTTCGTTCGTTTAGCCGTTCGTCGTTTTTCTTTTTATCGGATTTATTCCACGATTTTCCTGATCGCGATTTCTGATCCGATTTTCGTTCTAGTTTAACTTTTCGCTCGTTTATCGGAATCAGCCGATTCAAGCGCCTGGAGTTTCATCTCGAAACCCTCTCTCCGAATAGCCAACTCAAACAAGTTTTTGCCTCTGTAAAATTTGACCCTAGTTCAGATTAGTAAACGAATCTTGTTTCTTTCGCCGTTTGAGTTTCGCTGTTCGCTTGGTTTGATTCTTTTTGTGAACCGGAGTTCTTAAGATGACCTCTCTGGTCAACCTCTTTCAGTTGAAGTTTCGTTTGTGCATCTTTGCCTGTTTACTTATGTATGTACTGTTTGCTTGCGATAGAATTCCCGGAGTGCGAAGCGTGTTACTACGAGTCTCTAGGATTCCCGGATCGTCAGCAAGGCAAGTAACACATTGATCATATCCCTTTCATACCCAGTTTTTATGCATTAGATTCAACCCTCACACATTGCATGATTAGGATGTCATTAACTTGTGGGTTGGGAAGTAGTTGATGAGGTAGGAACCTATTGCCCTGTTATTATCAAACCCTTGGGAGTTACTTCTACGTGTTTCTTATATTGCTATGCTATGCTCGTAGACGTGGTTGGGATTGAGAGTTATCCATGACAGATGTGAGATTGTTAATTAATGGTTAACTTAAGGTGGCAACTTTAATACACATCTGGGTGGATTGAGGCACCTGGGAACCCAAAGTGTTGTCTATTTTGTTTTGGAAATCCCGGGGTACCCGTGTGATCTTCCTATGGACCGCCACCAGTGCTCAAAGGAACTGAGATTATTCATGCTAGAAACTTCCATGTGCAGCTACAAGCTATTATGGGCTCTAACATAGTTGAGTAAGTTACGTGAAGCTCTTGAAGAGGTAGATCAGCAGGTAGTGGGTTTGTAGGTTTGGTATGGTCTACCCGGAGTAAAGAGTTAATGTTTCTGAAAGACCGTGTCTCGGTCATCCATTTCTCAAACACCATGAAGTGCGAGAAATCAACGGAGGCGATCGAGTCTTGTGGGGAAAAGTGCGCAAACCTCTGCAGAGTGTACAATCTAATCATGGTTAGCCGTGTCCCCGGTTATGGACAATTCGAGTATCTAGTACTTGAGTATTCACATGTATCTCATCACTCTAAATTAACATTGCTTTGGGATGTTAACTACTTTAATTGGGATTGAGTTGGGGTTATACCTTCTCAATGATGTTTCAACCACCATGATAGTTAAATTAAAATTTATTCCTTTGTTGTAGGGAAAAATTGGCTTTTCGCAAAATCAGAATCAGAGAGCTTTCCACCAGCCAAATATGCATGTAGTGGTAGCATTATTCTGTTATTGCTCTATTGTGTTACATTGCCGATATTCCATGTGCTGACCCGTTCTTGGGCTGCAACGTATTATGTTGCAGACTTTTCAGACGAGGAGTAAGGTTCGATAGGTCGTTGCCGTGCAGCTCGAGCTATGCCGTTGGAGTTGATGGACTCACTTTATCTTCCAAGCCTTCCATTTGTTATCGCATTAGATGGCCTTAAGCCATATTATTGTAATAAGTTCTCTTTTGAGACATTCGATGTAATAAGTGTGTGATTGCTACTGTTATAAATCCTTCGAGTAATCGTGTGTGTCAGATTATCGATCCGTGGATGACACGGAAACACAGAGACTTGACCGTCTGAGGTCGGGTCGCTACATCAACTCTCTTAGGGTGGCCCTCAGGATACAAATGTTCCTGAATTATTTTACCCCTCTAGTCATAACTCTAACAACATTATCATTTTTCTTATTATTTAATTCATTGAGCAAATCATCTTGTGCTTTAAGCACTTGTTCTACCTGAGTGGTAACCATAGAAGCATGTTTACTAATAAGTTTAAGGTCACCTTTAACTCTAGACATATAATCACTCAAGTGTTCAACCATATAAGCATTACGTTTCAATTGTCTACCAACATAAGCATTGAAGTTTTCTTGTTTAACAATAAAATTATCAAACTCATCCAAGCATTGGCTAGCAGACTTATTACGAGGAATATCACCTTCATCTAATCGATAGAGAGAATTTACCTTTACTACCTGTGTCGGGTTATTAAGACCATGTATTTCTTCAATAGGTGGTAAATTCTTAACATCTTCAACTTTAATACCCTTTTATTTCATAGATTTCTTTGCTTCTTACATATCTTCAGGACTGAGAAATAAAATACCCCTTTTCTTTGGAGTTGGCTTAGGAGTTGGTTCAGGAAGTGTCCAATCATTATCATTACTCAATATATAATTCAATATCAATTCAGCTTGCTCAATGGTTCTTTCCCTGAAAACACAACCAGCATAACTATCCAGGTGGTCTCTGGAAGCATCGGTTAGTCCATTATAAAAGATATCAAGTATTTCATTTTTCTTGAGAGGATGATCGGGCAAAGCATTAAATAATCGGAGAAGCCTCCCCCAAGATTGTGGGAGACTCTCTTCTTCAATTTGCACAAAATTATATATTTCCCTTAAGGCAACTTGTTTCTTATGAGCGGGGAAATATTTAGCAGAGAAGTAATAAATCATATCCTAGGGACTACGCACATAACCAGGAGCAAGAGAATTAAACCTTGTTTTAGCATCAACCTTTAATGAGAACGGAGATAACTTGAGGATATAGTAGTAACGAATTTTTTCCTCATGAGTGAATAGGGTGGCTATATCATTCAATTTAGTAAGATGTGCCACAACAGTTTCAGATTCATAGCCATAAAAAGGATCAGATTCAACCAAAGTAATTAACTCAGGATCGACAGAGAAATCATAATCCTTATCAGAAATACAGATAGGTGAAGTAGCAAAAGCAGGGTCATATTTCATTCTAGCATTCATAGACTTTTCTTTCAGCTTAGCTAACAGTTTCTTAAGATCATACCTATCTTTGCAAGCAAAAAGGTCTCTAGCAGTTTCTTCATCCTTAACATAACCCTCAGGCACATCAGGCAATTCATATCTAGGGAAAAAATCTTCATCATCACGTTCATCAATATTATCTGTTTCAATAATTTCATTCTCTCTAACCCTAGCAAGTTGTTCATCAAGAAATTCACCTAATGGCACAGTTTTATCAAGCGTAGAAGTAGTTTCATCATAAGCATCATGCATAGCAGAAGTGGCGTCATCAATAACATGCGACATATCAGAATCAGTAATAGGTGTAGGTGTCACAAATTTACTCATAACAGAAGGTGAATCAAGTGCAGAGCTAGATGGCAGTTCCTTACATCCCCTCGTAGTTGAGGGAAAAATCTTGGTTCTTTCATATTTCAAGTTCCTCATAGTGATCAACAGATATAAATCCCAAGTGACTCAAAGAATAGAGCTATGCTCCCAAGAACGGCGCCTTTAAAATAGTCTTGATAACCCACAAGTATAGGGGATCGCAACAGTTTTCGAGGGTAGAGTATTCAACACAAATTTATTGATTCGACACAAGGGGAGCCAAAGAATATTCTCAAGTATTAGCAGCTGAGTTTTTAATTCAACCACACCTGAAAGACTTAATATCTGCAGCAAAGTAGTATGGAAGTAATGGTAACGGTGGCAAAAGTAACAATAGTAGTTTTTGTAGCAATCGTAACAGTGGCAACGGAAAAGTAAGTAAGCAAAGATCAATATGTGAAAAGCTCGCAAGTAATGGATCAATGATGGATAATTATGTCAGATGCGATTCCTCATGCAACAGTTATAACATAGGGTGACACAGAACTAGCTCCAGTTCATCAATGTAATGTAGGCATGTATTCTGAATATATTCATACGTGCTTATGGAAAATAACTTGCATGATATCTTTTGTCCTACCCTCCTGTGGCAGTGGGATCCTATTGGAAACTAAGGGATATTAAGGCATCCTTTTAATAGAGTATCGGACCAAAGCATTAACACTTTAGTGAATACGGAACTCCTCAAACTACGGTCATCACCGGGAGTGGTCCCCATTATTGTGACTTCGGGGTTGCTGGATCATAACACATAGTAGGTGACTATTGACTTGAAAGATAGGATCAAGAACTCACATATATTCATAAAAATATAATAGGTTCAGATCTGAAATCATGGCACTCGGGCCCTAGTGACAAGCATTAAGCATAGCAAAGTCATAGCAACATCAATCTTAGAACATAATGGATACTAGGGATGAAACCCTAACAAAACTAACTCGATTACTTGGTAAATCTCATCCAACCCATCACCGTCCAGCAAGCCTACGATGGGATTACTCACGAACGGCAGTGAGCATCATGAAATTGGTGATGGAGGATGTAACATCCCAATTTTTTTAAATTTTGGAATGTTATAAACAAATAGATAGTTTTGATTGATTGTTGATTGATTGACTGAAAGTGAGTGAGTTTAAAACTTTTTGAAAGTTAAATGAGAGGGAATAAAAGGACTTTGCCAAACTTCCATTTTTGCTTTTATGATCTACGGGAATTCAAATTCTTTTCATCACGAAACCCTGGAGAGAAGATGACATGACTTCTTCCATTTATTTAAGTGACAAGGGGTGTTGAAAATATTTGAATACCATTTGGAAAATATTTCCAATTCGAACTTTATGCAACTCAATGATTTTCACGAGCGAAGATAAAATGACTTCTTCAAATTATATGAAATATGAGTTGGGAGTCTTCAAAGAATTAAATTCAAAGTTCTTTTGAATTTATTTTCAATTTGGAGTTATTTGAGTTTTATTCAAATTATTTTTCTCCAAAAATAAAATATATGGAAAATAGGGTAACATGATTCCCTACATCAGAAAAATGGAGAGATTTGAAACCATTTTGGTATTTTTTAAAATGATTTTATTGGGTTTTAAATAGGTCAGTAGCACTGTTTGAATTATTTGAATTTTTGTGGATTTTATTTGAAACTAAAATAATGTTCATGTTGTAGAAAATCTTTTCTGAAAATTTTGATATATTATATGCCCATATAATATTTTCATTTAATTTGTTTTATTTGTCTCGAAAATGTTTATTAAAAAACCTTCCTCCGCCGAATCGGGCTGCCCCAGCTCGCCGTCAAGGCCCACCACCGCCATCGCCTGGTCCCCGATCTCCGCAGGAGACCGACTCAAGACGAGAGCGCCAGCCAGACGCCGGCCGGACACCGCGCCACCTTGCCCCTCCTCCAAGCCAGCGCCTCCCCTCCCCTCCTATAAATCCCGACGCCCGGACCCCTCTCTCTCTCCTCGTTCGCCGTGCCGCTGCCGCATCTCGCCGAGTCGCCGGAGTCATGACCGCCGCCGCCCGCTCCGTTTAAATGCCGGAGCCACCGCCGACGCCGCCAATCTCCTCCTCGCCCGCCGCCTCCTCAACCACTCCACCGCCTTCCTGCCGCCTCGAGCCACCACCCGACCGAGCCGAGACGCCGCCCTCCCGCGTCGCCGGAGTTCGCCGCCGCCGCCGCGATAACCGCCGCCCCTCCCCGTCCGTCCGATCTGGATCTAAGGGTCCAGATCCTTTTGTTTTTTTTTCTAAAACGTTTTTTTATTCGGTGAACGTTCGTTAGTTAGGGTTTGCACCGAATGGTTTTTCTGTTCATTAGCGAACATTCGCTAGATAGCCTTTTTCATTTTATTTTAGTTTTCTGTTAGGGACCCGTAAGTAATTATTTTCTTCACAGATTAGTCCCTAATCTTCAAACGACCATAACTTTTCACTCGTTAGTCCAAATCCAACGAAACCAACGCCCACTTCTTTGTTATGATCTCCTCTATCCAGTAATCCAACTCAAACATGTTTTTGAAAATTTAAAATTTGAATTATACCAGATTTGAATTTGAACTTCGTTTGATCATAACTTGAGTTTCAGAATCTCCGATTTAGTTGATTCTTTTTGCAAATCGAAGCTCTTGATCTAAACTTTCTGATAAGGCCAAATTCACATAATTTTGGTACTGTTAGAAATTGTTTTATGTTGCAAGAGTTATTTGATTGGTTTTGATGTTTTTCGAATTGTTTCTTCGTTCTTTCTGATGTTTTTAGTGATTGCTTATGTGTGGTTACTATTGCTTGATTATGATAGATTGACTGGAGTGTGATGAGTAGAACTATCAAGAGTTTTGAGTGCGAATCATCGTCATCAACTTTGCAGGCAAGTAACACTTGATCATACCTTTTCCTACCCAGTTTTATGCATTAGCTCAATCCTCAAACATTGCATGATTAGGATATCATTAATTTGTGGGTTGGGAAGTAGATGATGAGGTAGGAACCTATTGCCCTGTTACTATCAAACCCTTGGGAGTTACTTCTACGTTATGCTTATATTGCCATGCTATGCTCGTAGACGTGGTTTGAGTTTGAGAGATAATCACGACAGATGTGAGATTGTTAATTAATGGTTTACTTTAAGGTGGCAACTTAAATACACATCTGGGTGGATTGAGGCACCTGGGGAACCCAAAGGTTGTCTATTTTATTTTTGGAAATCCTGGTACCCGTGTGATCTTCCTATGGACCGCCACCCGTGCTAAAAGGAACTGAGATTATTCATGCTAGAAACTTCCGTGCAGCCACAAGCTATTATGGGCTCTAGCATAGTTGAGTAAGTTACGTGAAGCTCTTGAAGAGGTAGATCACAGGTAGTGGGTTTTATAGGTTTGGTATGATCTATCCGAGTAGAGAGTTAATGTTTCGAAAAACTGTGTCTCGGTCATCCGCTTTCTCAAACACCATGTAGTGCGAGAAACCAACGGAGGCGATCGAGTCTTGTGGGGAAAAGTGCGAAACCTCCGCAGAGTGTACAATCTAATCATGGTTAGCCGTGTCCCGGTTATGGACAATTTTGAGTATCTAGTACTTGAGTATTCACATGTATCTCATCACTCTAAATTAATATTGTTGGGTTGTTTAATACCTTAGTTGGGATTGAGTTGGGGTTATACCTTCTCAATGATGTTTCAACCACCATGATAGTTAAAATAAAATTTATTCCTTTGATATAGGGAAAAATTGGCTTTTTGCAAAACTGTAACCATAGAGCTTTTCCACCAGCCATATATGCATGTAGTATAGGCTTATTCCTTCATTATTCTCTTTGTGTTACTTTGCCAGCATATTCCATGTGTCGACCGTTTCCGGCTGCAACGTTTCATGTTGCGCACTTTTCGCATTTACGAGTAAGTGATACGTTAGGGTTATGATTTCCTATACTCAACTTTGCCGTTGGTGTTGATGGGAATCCACAACCTTGTTGCTTCCGCTATATTTTTGGATTGAGGTAATAATGTTTACGTTACCTTATACATGTGATTTACCTCTGTTATAAATCCTTCGAGTAATCGTGTGTGTCAAAGATACCGATCCGTGGATGACACTAAGCACGTAGACTTGATCCATTCGGTCGGGTCGCTACAAGATGGCATCGAGCACATGTTGACTATAGGACGTGACCCTAGAAACTGACAAGCCCATAGGAAAGATTTTTCTCTACAACTTCATTTTCAAAAGATCTTTTACCTCTCTTCTCTTCTGAGCTTATTCAAATATTCCCTTTTTAGTGAGACCATACCCCTTTTCCCTTTTGACCACGCGAAGATTCGACCGATGAGACCACTCCAAGGAGACAAGATATTGGACAACTAAGACCATTTGGAATGAAGAGGATTTTACCGTGTAAATGGAAACTACAACTGTTGAAGACTCTGAAGACTAGGAGATTTTGAAGGCTTTGAAGAATTCCCAGATTTTTATGACCTAGGAAGATTACGCTTATGGAATTTGACAGACTATGGAAGTTATCAATACCCGAGATCAAGGTGTATTGGAGTAAGACCAGAACATGGAGAGTTAGAAACTCAAAGTTTTTTCAAGGAAAACCCTAAGGCAGGAGATATCAACTATGGAATGATAGCTCATGGAAATGACAAGAGCAGAAACACACTATCCATGATGTTATCGCCCGCTTATGCTATTGTCACCGTGCTGAGTTAAGCATGCATATGCATGGAATGATTGGATGGTAGAAGGCTGATGGAGCACCTATCGGCAAAAGATGCGCTTTAACCTTAGATGGCGTATCGCTGTGGATCTGGAGTATTACATCAAGGAGTTTAAGATGGATCTACAAGAAGCCGATTTGACAAGGAGGCAATTCATGAAGAATTCAGAACCCGAAACCGAAAGTAGACAAGTCAAGGAGAAAAACATCGAGATACCGTGAGATTCATCAGGAACTGAAGAACATAGGACCGTGGTTCATGCCAAGGATGTTGAAACCCAGAAGTTTGAAATGCAACTTCAAAATATTAAAGACGGTACGAGAGACCTCGCGACAACAGAGATGAGCTGGCAAAAAGGACTTGAGAAAGACAAGCACGATCGGGAGAAGCCAAAAGAGACATGAACATGACTTGAAGAGTTTGATGACCTTGAAGATTTATTGACCTTTAGAAGACCAAACCCCAGTTTTATACCTACGTTAGATGCGACGTTTGTGAGCTGTCATCTGTTTGTTGTTTTTCTGACAGCCACAATAAAATCTGTTTTTTTTCAAAACTTTTGTTTGCATTGTGTGCATCCCTCTCGATCTCTCTTATCCCACCCCAAACCCATGGACCTGTTAGAAGATGAATGGAGAAGAGCTTATATTTTCTGGACCGATGAGTCAATTGGAGATGGACCAATGGATTCAGAACATGGAGGATCACATGAAGAACAACCCTATAGTCAGAAAGGATATGGCCCAGCATGCTCTTAAGTGTTTTGGAAGAGGTGCTGCTACCTGGTGGAGGATGTACCAAACCATCAACGGATGGCAAGGAGTAACCACTTGGAGAGAAATTAAGTTGACTTTGCTAATGTCTCGGTTTGTCCCAGAAATTGAAGCCTTCGGGAAAGGATATGAAGAAACCTTGTGCATGCAAGCTCTGAGGAGAAATAGGACACACCCAAAAGGAACACAAGGATGAATGCCCTAATTGTGAAGGAAGTCACCCAACTGAAGAATGCCCAACTAGACAGATTACTTGTTTCTTGTGTGAAGGAACTACCCACTACCCCGCCAAAGGTCACATTTACACTATGGTACAGAGAACCATCCAGCAGAAGAAAGAAGAAATGAAAGGAGCCCTCATGGAGATGTTAGAAGAACCTGTGACGAAGGAAGATGTTGAGGACACACACAAAGGAAACAAAATTAAAGCCCGCACCAAGTCATGCTATTCATGCGGAGAAGAAGGACACATCTCCCAAGATTGTCTGAATGGAGATCTAGTAGAATTTCCGATAGAGAAAGTAGAGTATGACCCACAGGAAATAGAAGCCCTGATTGGAACAGAAAGGTCCAGGAAGAGGAATATATTGGATTCCAGGAAGGACCTGAGTCATGTCACCTGTTACAAATGGAAGGAGTCAGGGCACTACATCAACACTTGCCCAAAATGGAAGCCGAGGACCCAAGGAGGCTATGTGATCATGAGGAAACCTCAAAAACCGTCAAAAGTAATATGTTTCCGTTGTAATGTAGCAGGGCACTTTGCCAGAGATTGTCCGAAGGAGAAGGAGACTGGTGATATATAGTTGAATTTGTAACAGAATAAATGTAGTAGTAGAAGTGAGAGCTTTTCTTTTATATTGAGGTGTTAAGTTGAGACATGTAATGGAAGAGCGAGATGATTTAAAAATCAATAAAGTTAGCAGTGTTGGTACTGCTTTGGATTTTATGAGTTACCCTATGAGGAAAGATGTTGACCAATTTCGAGGATATGAGAAATATGGTCTATGGAATATTGGAACATTTTAAGGGTGGTAGTACCTGTAAGAACCGTTGACCCCTGGAAAGATAAGGATACCCATCGAATGGATTTCAGACAAAATGAATATGAGTTTTGTCTCGATATGTTTGATACCCCAAGAGAGTGTGGGATGACGTTGGAGACCGTCAGTTGTTTGGACCAAATGTGACCAAGGATTCGGAAGAGAATGTTAAGTGGATTCGAGATAGACTGAAGGTAGCTCACCGAGTGTAAGAGTTATGCAGACTAAAAAACGCAAGGAGGTAGTCTATGAAATTGGAGACGGAGTATGTCTTCGTGTGTCCCCTCTGCGAGGAGTTAAACGATTTGAGTTAAGGGAAAGTTAGCCCCGAGATTGTAGGACCATACCGAGTTTTGGAGCGTATGGGAGAATTAGCTAACAAGTTGAAGTCACCTGCAGGACTGTCAGGAGTTCATGATGTGTTTCACGTTTCCCAGTTGAAGAAGTGCCATGCAGAAATGGCCAAAATTACCCTGTAAAGATGCTTAACCCTGGAAAGGATAATGATGTCCCACGAAGTGGAGTATGGACTTCATAAGTATAAGTTTTTATCTCGGTATGTGGGACATCCCACGAGGATGAAGAGATGATTTACTATTGGAGATAAAGGAGGTATGATGTTGGAAACATGGATCAATGGAAAATTCCAAGATGAGTCTGAGTAATCATGTCCCCGTTTGGTGCAAATATAAGGAAAAGAGACAAGACATTTGGATGTATTTTAAGTATGCCAGGAAGTTGGAAGTTGGGATAATGATCAGTTGCCCAGATGATGTGTTCAAGGATTTTAAGTGATGAGATGGGCCATAACCCACAGGCTCCAGGACCTGCCAGGAAGCAAGCACACTCTTGAAGGAAAACCCTGGAAGAAGTTACGGTTTTATCAACCGACGATTCTATAGGAGTTTACGCAAAACCTGAGTGTTGTGAAGAAACGATAGATGTTTGTTTGGCTTGCGTAAATCAATGGATTTTCGAACTTGGTTCGTCGACAAGAGAAATTCTGCAATGCTTGTGAGGATGACCGAGTGTTAGAATGCGAGATTCGCTAAACCATGTACAAGGTAATGATTTGGGTGCGGGATGGATTGATCACCATACCGACTTACTCTTATTATTCGCCTTGCTATACGGGATGGTAAATCTGAGTGACTTACCTATAGTAGAGAGACGACGATATTAAACCTTGTTTAAACCTTAGAACGGTATAGGTATTTCTTTTCCCCTTGTAAAAGGCAGTTGTTGCCAACCGTAGGAAATACGGTGAGGTTCAACCCAGACCCGTTTTCTGCAGGAGAAACCATAAATTGTTGACCACCATGAGATATCGATAGTTGTTTAGAATTGGCGCCGTAATTCGCCTATGAAGACCCAATCTCGGAATAACCTTACCAAGAGGAAAGGACGAAGGAATTGAGGAAAAGGTTATGTCACCACCGGAAGAGCCAGAGAAGGAATTATCCTTACGACCTGAGAAGACCGACACTGTCAGTAATAAGGATGGAGTATATGAGTTTTGATGGAACCGTAAGCATGCTTCTAAGGGTGGTAGCACCTGAGACCCGGAGATGATCGATGGATTTTGAGAAGACCCCAAACCCTAACCTATTTCTTTCTAGCCTCTCCGAATCTCGAGGACGAGGTTCATTTTAAGGGTGGTAGTTTGTAACATCCCAAAATTTTTAAATTTTGGAATGTTATAAACAAATAGATAGTTTTGATTGATTGTTGATTGAATGACTGAAAGTGAGTGAGTTTGAAACTTTTTGAAAGTTAAATGAGAGGGAATAAAAGGACTTTCCCAAACTTTCATTTTTGCTTTTATGATCTACGGGAATTCAAATTCTTTTCATCACGAAACCCTGGAGAGAAGATGACATGACTTCTTCCATTTATTTAAATGACAAGGGGTGTTGAAAATATTTGAATACCATTTGGAAAATATTTCCAATTCTGAAACTTTATGCAACTCAATGATTTTCACGGCGAAGATAAAATGACTTCTTCAAATTATATGAAATATGAGTTGGGAGTCTTCAAAGAATTAAATTCAAAGTTCTTTTGAATGTATTTTCAATTTGGAGTTATTTGAGTTTTATTCAAATTATTTTTCTCCAAAAATAAAATATATGGAAAATAGGGTAACATGATTCCCTACATTAGAAAAATGGAGAGAAATAAATTTGAAACCATTTTGGTATTTTTTTAAAATGATTTTTTTGGGTTTTAAATAGGTCAGTAGCACTGTTTGAATTATTTGAATTTTTGTGGATTTTATTTGAAACTAAAATAATGTTCATGTTGTAGAAAATCTTTTTCTGAAAATTTTGATATATTATATGCCCATATAATATTTTCATTTAATTTGTTTTATTTGTCTGAAAATGTTTATTAAAAAACCTTCCCTCCTCCGGGCCGCCCGGCTCGCCAAAGTCAGCTGCCCAGCCACCGCCATCGCCGTCCCGATCTCCCAGGAGACCGACTCCCAGACGATAGCGCCACACACAGCCGTCGCCCGGACACCGCGCCACCTTGCCCCTCCTCCAAGCCAGCGCCTCCCCTCCCCTCCTATAAATCCCGGCGCCCGGACCCCTCTCTCTCTCCTCGTTCGCCGTGCCGCTGCCGCATCTCGCCGAGCCGCCGGAGCCCGCAGCCGCCGCCGCCCCGCTCCGTTTCGTCACCGGGAGCCACCGCCGACGCCGCCAATCTCCTCCCCTCGCCGCGCCGCCCCTCCTCGACCACTTCGCCTTCCTCGTCGCCCGAGCCACCACCCGACCTGAGCCGAGACGCGCCGCCCTCGCCGCCGGAGTTCGCCCGCCGCCGCTGTAATCGCCGCCTCCCGTCTGGTCCGATCTGGATCTAAGGGTCCAGATCCTTTTGTTTTTTTTTCTAAAACGTTTTTTTTATTCGGTGAATGTTCGTTAGTTAGGGTTTGCACCGAATGGTTTTTCCTTTCGTTAGCGAACGTTCGCTAGATAGCCTTTTTCATTTTATTTTAGTTTTCTGTTAGGGACCCGTAAGTAATTATTTTCTTCACAGATTAGTCCCTAATCTTCAAACGACCATAACTTTTCACTCGTTAGTCCAAATCCAACGAAACCAACGCCCACTTCTTCGTTATGATCTCCTCTATCCAGTAATCCAACTCAAACATGTTTTTGAAAATTTAAAATTTGAATTAGACCAGATTTGAATTTGAACTTCGTTTGATCATAACTTGAGTTTCAGAATCTCGATTTAGTTGATTCTTTTTGCAAATCGAAGCTCTTGACCTAAACTTTCTGATAAGGCCAAATTCACATGATTTTGGTACTGTTAGAAATTGTTTTATGTTGCAAGAGTTATTTGATTGGTTTTGATGTTTTCCGAATTGTTTCTTCGTTCTTTCTGATGTTTTGAGTGATTGCTTATGTGTGGTTACTATTGCTTGATTACGATAGATTGACTGGAGTGTGATGAGTATAACTATCAAGAGTTTTGAGTGCGAATCATCTCCATCAACTTTGCAGGCAAGTAACACTTGATCATACCTTTTCCTACCCAGTTTTATGCATTAGCTCAATCCTCAAACATTGCATGATTAGGATATCATTAATTTGTGGGTTGGGAAGTAGATGATGAGGTAGGAACCTATTGCCCTGTTACTATCAAACCCTTGGGAGTTACTTCTACGTTATGCTTATATTGCCATGCTATGCTCGTAGACGTGGTTTGGGTTTGAGAGATAATCACGACAGATGTGAGATTGTTTATTAATGGTTTACTTTAAGGTGGCAACTTAAATACACATCTGGGTGGATTGAGGCACTGGGGAACCCAAAGTGTTGTCTGCTTTATTTTGAAATCCCGGGTACCCGTGTGATCTTCCTATGGACCGCCACCAAAGCTAAAAGGAATCGAGATTATTCATGCTAGAAACTTCCGTGTGCAGCCACAAGCTATTATGGGCTCTAGCATAGTTGAGTAAGTTACGTGAAGCTCTTGAAGAGGTAGATCAACAGGTAGTGGGTTTTATAGGTTTGGTATGATCTATCCAGAGTAGAGAGTTAATGTTTCTGAAAAACTGTGTCTCGGTCATCCGTTTCTCAAACACCATGTAGTGCGAGATACCAACGGAGGCGATCGAGTCTTCTGGGGAAAAGTGCGCAAACCTCTGCAGAATGTACAATCTAATCATGGTTAGCCGTGTCCCCGGTTATGGACAATTCTGAGTATCTAGTACTTGAGTATTCACATGTATCTCATCACTCTAAATTAATATTGTTGGGTTGTTTAATACCTTAATTGGGATTGAGTTGGGGTTATACCTTCTCAATGATGTTTCAACCACCATGATAGTTAAAATAAAATTTATTCCTTTGATATAGGGAAAAATTGGCCTTTTGCAAAACTGTAACCATAGAGCTTTTCCACCAGCCATATATGCGTGTAGTATAGGCTTATTCCTTCATTATTCTCTATGTGTTACTTTGCCAAGATATTCCATGTGTCAATTGCTTCCGGCTGCAACGCTTCATGTTGCGCACTTTTCGCATTTGACGAGTAAGTGATACGTTAGGGTTACGATTTCCTATACTCAACTTTGCCGTTGGTGTTGATGGGAATCCACAACCTTGTTGCTTCCTCTATATCTTTGGATTGAGGTAATAATGTTTACGTTACCTTATACATGTGATTTACCTCTGTTATAAATCCTTCGAGTACTGTGTGTGTCAGCATACCGATCCAGGGATGACACTAAGCACAGAGACTTGATCCATTCGGGTCGGGTCGCTACAGAGGATGGTTGATGATGACGATGGTGATGGATTCCCCTCTCTGGAGCCCCAAATGATTAGGGCTTGGCGGCGGCTCCGTATCATAAAACGTGATGAATCCTTCGCTATGATTGTTTTCTCCCCGAAAGTGAATATATGGAGTAGGGGTTGAGGTCGGTGGAGTCCCAGGGGGCCCACGAGGCATGGGGCGCGCCCTGCACCGTTGTGGACAGGGTGTGGGCCCCCTGATGCTGATTCTTTCTACAATATTTTTCATTAATTCCAAAAAGTGTCTCCTTGGATTTTCAGGTCATTCCGAGAACTTTTATTTCTGCACAAAAATAACACCATGGCAGTTCTGCTAAAAACAACGTCAGTCCGGGTTAGTTCCATTCAAATCATGCAATTAGAGTCCAAAACAAGGGCAAAAGTGTTTGGAAAAGTAGATACGTTGGAGACGTATCAGCTACATGGATGAGATAGTAAGACATGGAAAAACAAAAATGGTGGCACCTAGTGGGTTCAAGTCTTCAAGGGCCTAGCTAGCTATACGCGTCCTCCAAGGTAAAAAGTACTCCTACTAGTACTAGTAAGTAGTACAACAATGAAAGAGAAGGCGAGAGGGTTAAAAGATATTATACTAAATGGAATACCTGGGTAGATGGTGACGGTCCGATCGTGGTAGATTGTGTGACCATGTTGCACATAGTGGTACCATGGGTAACGATTGCTAAGATAGTTGATCCCAATATGCCAAAGTCAACTACAAGGTTCCAGGTTAGACCGAATCACGGATGCAAATGCACATCCAGGATCAGCAATCTTATTTTGATCGGGGGATGACCGTCCTCGCAAAATAATGGAGTACCGTTAGGGATGCAAATGATGGTTTGTGCATTCCGTTTGTAATCTCCCGTACCATAGGATGGCAACCAGATGAAACAAGTCCCCTGGCTTGTCACCGCGGAGACGCGACCTAGATGGCTGATACGTCTCCAACGTATCTATAATTTTTGATTGTTCCATGTGCTGTTTTATTATCAATCTTGGATGTTTTATAATCATTTTATAGTCATTTTATCTCATTTTTGGTACTAACCTATTGACATAGTGCCCAGTGCCAGTTGCTGTTTTTTACATCATAAGAAATCAATATCAAACGGAGTCCAAATGCCCCGAAACTTTTTAGAGATTTTTATGGGCCAAAAGAAGGAAGATGGGCCCTGGTTGCACCTGGGGGCTGTCCTGAGGAGGGGACAACCCACCAGGGCGTGCCAGGAGGCCCTGGCACACCCTGGTGGGTTGAGCCCACCTCGGGCACCCCCGGACCGCCTCTTTGCTCTACAAATACCCCAAAAATCCACAAACCCTAGGGGAGTCGTTGAAATATTCATCCAGCCGCCGCAGAGTCCAGAACCACCAGATCCAATCTAGACACCTTCTCAGATGGGGTTCACCACCTCCATTGGTGCCTGTCCGATGATGCATGCGTAGTTCTTTGTAGACCTTCGGGTCCGTAGTTAGTAGCTAGATGGCTTTCTCTCTGTCGCTGAATTCTCAATACAATGGTCTCTTGGAGATCCATATGATGTAACTCTTTTTGTGGTGTGTTTGTTGGGATCTGATGAACTTCGAGTTCATGATCAGTTATATCTTTTTATATCCATGAAAGTTATTTTAGTTTCTTTGATCTCTTATATGCATGATCTCTTATAGCCTCGTATTTCTTCTCCGATATTTGGGTTTTGTTTGGCCAACTTGATCTATTTATCTTGCAATGGGAAGAGGTGCCCGGCAGTGGGTTCGATCTTACGGTGCTTGATCCCAGTGACAGAAGGGGAACCGACATGTATGTATTGTTGCCACTAAGGATAAAAAGACGAGATCTATATCTACCGCCATATAGATAAACGGATCTTTTCTACATCATGTCATCGTTCTTATTGCATTACTCTGTTTTTCCATGAACTTAATACACTAGATGCATGCTGGATAGCGGTCGATGTGTGGAGTAATAGTAGTAGACGCAGGCAGGAGTCGGTCTACTAATCTTGGACGTGACGTGATGCCTATGTAATGATCATTGCCTGGATATCGTCATGATTATTTGAAGTTCTATCAATTCACAACAGTAATTTGTTTACCCACTGTTTGCTATTTTTCTCGAGAGAAGCCACTAGTGAAACCTACGGCCCCCGGGTCTTATTTCTCATATATTTGCCTTGCGATCTACTTTACCTTTGCATTTTTGTTAAGATCTATTAAACCAAAAAATACAAAAATATTTTGCTACACTTTTATTTATTTGTGATCCATTATTCCAATCTATTACAATTTACCTCACGTCCTTTTGCCTATCTTGAGGCGCCGTACCCCGGAAGGGATTGACAACCCCTTTAACACGTCGGGTTGCGAGGTGTTGTTGTTTGTGTGCAGGTGCTTCTTATGTTGTGATTGCTTGGTTCTCCTACTGGTTCGATACCTTGGTTTCATAACTGAGGTAAATACTTACCGTTGCTGTGCTACATCATCCTCTCCTCTTGGGCGAAATACCGACGTAGTCCTACCGACACCATCAATGGCGCATGGCGTCTTCGAACATGTAGGGGTACAAATCTGTCGCGGCCAAGATGCGCCAGCCTCTGCCATTACTGCCTCTTGCATTGATGGAAATCCTTATGTCGAACACCGTGATGAGATGATAATCATCGTAGTCGCGTCGCTTTGTTGGCGGGTCCGCAATTGCTATATTCTTCAATCTCATGTAGGCATCATCATACGTATTCAAGCCCAGCCAGTCTGGAAGGCCGATCCCAATGGTTGAGAAGGGGTCTACGGGAAACGGACGCACTACTGTGGATGTTGTGCAAAATGATGGTGCTATTTGGCCGGAGGTATGCAAGCCAATCTTCATTGGCACCAACCTAGACCTATATATAAGACGATGGGCAGCGGAGAAATTACGGGATGGAAATGGAATAACTAAGTACTACATGATCAAACTCCATGACTGACCTGCTCATCGGACAAAATCCAACTACCTCTCAACGTCGGCAACTCTAGCGGAGTCAACATGCAACCATGGCCAGGGAGCGGTGGACTGTTCGAAGGATTGTGCCATAGAAGAACCTTCTCCTCGAGGACGCATGGAAGACCAACAAGCATGGCCTTTTCCCAAGCCTGTTTAAGCACCGTCTTGAAAAAGTTGGTGCAGGAAGCACCGAGTCTTGCGGCCGTGAGGACGTCGGAGCGGCGTGCGATTTCTCCCAGAGGATCGTCGTCCAAGGTTCCCCGACGAGGAGGAGAACCGCCTGGCGAATCCATGGGAGCAGCGACGAACTGCCTTCTCTTCGGGGGGAGGGGAACTGGCGAGGAGGAGATAAGAGCGTAGTAACCGCAGGGCCTCGTCCCTTCCAACTGTACCTCCTCGATCGTTCCTTAGCGAAGGGGTGAGGCTATTATTTACTACGTACTCGTACTGTAGCAGTACTAGTACTACTTTATCAACTAGTAGTCGATGTAGTACTGCACTTCTAGTATAGTGCACCAGTTTTGAACTCTTGAATCTCAAGGCAAGGAGCTACAGTTGGAAGTGGAGAGTAGTACTATTCTCTAGAACCATCGCTGTACTATCAATGCAAGGAAAGTACACCTGCGTAGTGGGTACTCTCGGTGCTCTATTCAAGCACGTAGCTGGCCTACTCAGCCGCTCCTCTCACGCACACACTAGCAGCCTGTTTATCCGCTGATTCTTCTGCAAGCGTAACATTTGAGTTATTTGATACAATGACTAGGCTTTTCGCTTCCATTTGTGGAGGTGTAATGGATCTCGTCGAACTTTGTTACTAGTTCCTTCTTTATGAATGAGATGAGACAAAGCTTTTGCCTCTGTTTCAAAACAAAAAAAAATCATGTCAAGAGGAATTTCTTTTATAGAGCCGATAATGGAATGAAGTCCATGCGTGCAACGCCACAAGCTACAAAGTAGTAGAGTACTAGCACTTTACGTACAGAGCCATATTGCATAGTTCCCAATGCCGCGCCAGGCTTTTCCGGCTCCTCGGGCTTAATTGGGAGGCGCTAGTTAAATATGCTACTATCTGATGAGGAAGCTGCAAGCGAGGTGCGGCTAGGGAGAGCATGCGAGCCACGAGATGATGCGAAGGAAAACCCGTTCACGTGGCTGGGCTATCCAGTGCACCCAGATTGTGGTGCGACACGTCCGTTCGACTTCAAAACTCAAACTACCCATGTACAATATTGGCTCGTAGCGAAGTTACTATTTAAAAAAGGCCACCGCGCGTTCGACCGGGATCGAACCCACAAAACGAGGTATACACTCCCACGACCACTAGTAGTACTCATTGGAGTACAACGCAACCTAGAATCACCTTTTGTCGCTAGTAGTACATTGTTCCTTACAAGAAACCACTAATAATGCCAAGAAACCACTAATAATGCCAAGAAACTACTACCACTTGCATACGTGGAAGACTTAAGATAAGACTACCTTATCAACCATTGTACATGCCCTTACCAACCAGCCCTACCAAGAAACGACTACTCTACAAAGTGTCATTATAGGCACATTTCAACCCATGTCGCCCCTAAGTCAACGCCTTCTATTCGACCGGCAAGTTAGGCGTTATGACTTGTGGGACCTACATGTTCAGTCTGCACAAAAATCCCTGAGTGACCTCCTACCTCCGGTTCGTCCACCTAGTCATCCTCGACCATGGGATGCAGCTACCGCCACCGACAGAAGGCGAGGTCAAAACCGCCGGCGGTGCGGCGCCCATCTTGCGGAAGCCCGGATGCCAGCTCCGTCCGGCGCTCGCGGCCGCTAGCTAGCCAAGATAGCTCCGTCCAGCTGCTTGTCTACAAGGTTTGCTAGCTAGATTGGCACGGCGGCGCGGCGGCTTGCTCGCGCGCGCCACGCTAAGGCCAACCATCTGGCTCGAGCGAAGGCCAGTGCGGTGGCTTGCTTGCGTGTGAGTCACGCTCGAGCCAGCTTGCCAACCCGTGCGGAGGCCAGCGCGGCGTCCGGCCCATTCGGCGGAGCGGCGGTCAACTCCCTCATCACCGGCGCCACCGACAAACACGCATCAATACTGTTTGTAGTAATGTTCAGGAAAAATAATGATTTGAGGGGGAATATAACAGGATAGAAGGTCAGATGTGGGTCCCTCGTGTCAACGCTCAAACAAAATGTGTTGGTTTAAGCTGCCTCATCAGCACGTATGTGTGGGCCAACCCTGTCATAAACAGGTTTAAACGAGCCTAATCGGCACTAGTAGTAGTTTTTGGAACGGATTAAGAAATTTTGGGTATGTTTTTGCTATTTTTTGTACAATAGTTTCTTCCTAGGGCTGGTTGAAAGTGGTGTTTTTTGTTAAATACTCTACATATTGTAAGTAGGAGTGAAAGTTAAGCTTTGTAAGCCAATAAGAAAGGCTAGTTACATAGTGCCTATGTGTACGTGATTGAAAGTAAATATCAACCATGAGTGACTAATATCTTGATGGAAAACTCGAAACTATGGAAATACTAGCATCTTTTTTGGAATGGTTGGAAATACTAGCAATGTTCACGTGCGTTGCAACGGATCATAATTATAATAATACTTATTCACAAACTTGATACAAAACACTCTAATTTTGATATACATATATCACTAGAGATATATTATGATTCAATCATAAAATATTCCTTGGTCTGTTTTAGTGAGGTGAGGGAGGGGTGTTGTTGGTTTAAAAATACTAATTATGGGTTTTCCTGCAAATTGGTAGAGAAGTGGGATGTTGGTGAGAAAAGGCAACAACTTACCTCACAGTCGTTAGATGTAGATCTAATGGTCAGAAATGACGGATGGTAGACACACCATCATCACCAACTTAGTCTTCTGTAGGAGTACTAGCAAGATGTCCGTGCATTGCACGGAACATCAAGATGCATTTTTTTTATAAAACACTTGTTGTGATTGACCCATGTAGGAGTAATCACATGTGTAAAAACTAATGATATCTCGAGAAAGAGGAGATAAGGTGAAGAGGAGTGGGGCATGGTGGTGATTGGTGGTCGGACTGAGCAGAGGTAAGGGGATGGACGACGCCGGCAGCGGCCACCATGCCAGTTTGTTCCAGAGGCTTCCTTTTTTAATTACTCAACAATGATGTTGTTGGAGATAAGGATGAACGAGGGAAGGCCTTGTATGCAAATGTGGAGAGAGGTGCGGGTATCTTTTAGTTTAATTTCCACCTGTCAGATATAGATCGGACGGTCTATTGCAAGATGGCACGCATACCATCATCACCAACTCGGTTTTTTATAAGAGAAGAAATATAAGTATGGAGATACAAACGTATTATCGATACTTGTTTCCGTAAACTAGGATCTACATTCTATTCAACGGCTCAGCATGTGGGGCCTTAGCACAATGACTTCTCGACTGTGTAAAACAAAGGTTTTCCCGTCGCTGATAAGGAGGGGGTGATGGCGGTGCGCTTTCGGCTTGCTCTAGTCCTAGTAGTCATACTAGGTGGTCTACGCACATGTAGATTTATTCTTTTCACGGCTCGTGTTCGCTATACTGTCATGACTGTTGATGAATAGACGGTAAGTTATTCACAAGGAAACCCTTGTTGAGCGTGTTTGCAAGAGAGAGAGAGTGTGTGTGCGTGTGTGATATGTCTAGAGACTGAGGCAATGATAAGAGATTCTGTGTGTCTATGTGTGTGGAGGATAGAGAGAGACATGTACATGGGGCTTTGTCTTGTGTAACATGGAGACACATAGACATAATCAGAGAGTGAGCGTGTGAGATACACATGCGGACATGGGGAGAGATGTGTGAGTTAGAGAGATGGAGAATTTTGGTGTGCATCTGAGCTAGAGAGGGGGGATATATACATATCTAGAGCTGTAGAGAATATGCAAGGGTGTGTGTCTTAAAAGAAGGATCCAGATAGCTGGATGGGTGTTTGTGCGTGTCTGTGTGTGTTTGTGCGCGCGTTTGTGTGTGAGAAGGAGTGTGTGTATGTGGAGTAGAGAGACCACTAATGATGTAAACCTAGTATAAGGGAAGGGGGAATGGTGTGACATGTGTGTCAAAGAGAGACAAAGGCATGTGTAGTAGCGGGATAGCATGGGTGCGGGCGGGGAGCAGACTATTTGGAAGAGACATCGAGTGTGTGTGGGAGAGGGGTGTGAGAGCGAGAGAGAGAGAGAGAGCTAGTGACGGAGAGAGAGAGAGAGAGAGAGAGAGAGAGAGAGAGGAAAAGAGGGGGGAGATAGGGGTCGTTTGTGTCCATAAGTGGCGTATAGATAGGGAGACAATGTTGATGTTGTTCGAAATTGGCCTATGTAGGGAGACACAAGGGAAGCGAGTCATCGTGTCTGTGATAGGGACTTCATGAGAGATCTAGAATAGATGGTGTAGAGAAGAACGTGCGAGATTGAGAACGATGATACAGTAGGGAGCTATGGAAAGAGTCACGACATATATGTATATAGGGAAGGAGCTGGGGCGGGTCTGCATGTGGGAGAGATAGAAAGAGGAGAGTGGTGCACAAGGAGACAAAGTGTGCTTGTTTGTAGTAGGGGTGGTGTGTGAGGTGAGTGTGCGAGAACCACATAACTAGGGAGATAGACGTTTGGGGGCGATGTTTTGTGTGTATGGGAAAGATACACTCTACATAGTGTGTGTGCTTGGGAAAGAGAGATGCCGAGAGACCTGGAGAGTGGGGGAAGAGATGTGTGCATGCCCGAGAGACAAAGTGATAAGAGACCTGTATTGGGGTTCGGACTTTAGGAGAGAGGGGGGTGTTAATGTGCTCGTGTGTTCGTGTCTGGGGGAGAGAACAGCGTATGTGTGTGTGGGGGGTGGGGTGGGGGGCGACGGAGGGGATGGGGTGGGGGGGGGTTGTCTTCAGATAATGAGTTAGGTGTCTATATTTGAGGGACTTTAAGCGTAATTGAGATATATATGGTCAATAGTGTGTGCACTCATGGTTGATCAATTTGTTTCACAGTTTGGACTATGAGATAACGATACTTTTGAACATGCGTGATATACCTTGATGTACCAAAATTACAAACCTAAGATTGGAATTTTAGAATTGAATCCATCATTAGCTTTTGTAATTCATTTAAATGGAGGTACATTTTTAAGCCGGGATTTCGTGATTTCAAATTCATATATCAAACCTAGAGATATACACATAGGGGCATGTTCAAACTTTATAATCATCCACTTTATTCATACACATACACATTTTTACTTTTGTCACCATATTTAGGATAAACACATTTGGAATTTCATTTGAATTGGACCGTATGATGGTATTTGCTTGTACTAGCTCAATGGTCCATATTTGAACTGAACGGACAATCTAAGTTTCGAGTTGAAGACATTGATTTTCAAAACTTGCACTTTTTTTGCATGCAAAACAAATAAATTCTCGGCCATGATATCATAGTCAGCCGTACAAGAGCAGAACACTTATAATTTCAGGCGCCAAAAGCTTTCAAACTTCCTCATTACATCGAAATATCTCGCGCCCAAAAGTTTAGCCCTGCGATATTCCTGTTTTACCCCTGCCACATGAACGGAAAAGTGCTGCTTTGGTAACTCCATTGTTTTCCCCTCTTTGCCCCCACATTCTTCCCCAGAGCCCCTCCCCGACCCGCCAACCAGGGCAAGCCGCTGAATCTAGTCCTCCGCCGCAGCGGTGGACCTGACACCCCGCCGGATCTACCTTCCGCACCTTGGAACCCACAACTGCCAACTCACCACTTCACCGGAGCTGCTTCACTGACTGGCTTGTCCACCGCTCTAGATCTCCTTGACCGCCATCATGGTCCACCGCACCGGATCTTCTCAACCGGCGCCCTCTTCCACCACAGTGTAGGCCCTTCACTGACTCCCTCGTCCGCCCCATCGCTGGCCCTTCATACAAGCCCTCGTCCGCCGCAACAGATCCGCCTCACCAAAAGCACTGTACACCGCGCCTGCCGAAGCCTTCGTCCACTACACCGGACCTGCTCCACGGATGCCATATTCAACTCCACTAGCCCTGCTTTTACTGACATCGCAGCTCATCAGGTTATTTCAATTTGTAATCCTTCGATTTTTCTCTTCTTTATCGTGCAACTGTTCACTTACCACAGATGAGCTTTCTTGTATGTCGACAGGCGCCGCAACCGAAGCATCGGAGCCGCTTTAGCGATGGCGACAGCCGGCCCAAACTCAATCGCAACACGAGCACCATCGAAGATCCTTAGCTATCAAATATGACAATGATACCCATACGCTGCCGAGAATCAGGTACTATTATCCAACGGCCGGCGCCTACATTCACTTTCTTAGCATAAGCACCGCACCTTTGAATTTCTTCAGGGCATCATTCAATTTTTCATGAGACGCATTATTCTCGCTTGCACCGTAGGGCCATACTTACAGCGGTGAACATGTTACATGTGCTAAATTACATACCAAAGGCACATATAGTTAACATGCTTTAGTTTTGTCCTAAGTATTACTGTACTTCCTAGATATCACCGACTACTATTTTACTTATTGCATGCTATATTTATGATAATGGTGTTGTTCTAATGCCACCTGTTGGTTCCATCAGACTGCTTCATGTTCTCTATGCTTAATTACACATCAACAAACTAGCATGTGGTTCCTCTGCTTTTTGTTTGTTTTACCCCACATTTTCTGATGCTAGCTATTACATCACTGCTCCGAGCCTCTGTTCATTACTTTTTTGTGTGTTCTTGATCTTCCCAAGTTGTATGACTAATTTGATGCTTCTACTCCCTCCGTTCCTAAATATTTGTCTTTTTAGAGATTCAAATGGACTACCACATACGGATGTATATAGACATATTTTAGAATGTAGGTTCACTCATTTGTCTCCGTATGTAGTCACTTGTTAAAATCTCTAGAAAGACAAGTATTTAGGAAGAGGGAGTATTAGTTATGGAGCTGCTAACCCCATCAAGCAAAATATTTGTTCTTTTGGGGCTGGCACCTTGAACAAGCATAAAAATAGAGTGAAGCGGATATATTGTCGTGTAAGCACACACCCTTCTTTCATTAGTTTAGATGAACCATTGATGATCAATTCGAACCAGTGCATGCGATTAAAACTAATTTTACCTAAATAGAGGGTGCAGAATAAACTACAACAACTAAATTTGCAGCCATGGGACGCTGACGATATCTTCAAAGAACATTGCAACAGCAGCGAGGCTTCACAACAACATATGGTAAGCCAGTGTGTTTTAGTACATGTGAAATGTAATCCTACAGAATTACAAATAGTTTAGTTGTCTGCTTTTCTATATTGGTTGATTCAAATGCTTGTTTGTTACTTGTTAGGCTATACCTGAGTTGGCCAATATGTCAGCAGTGCCTGCTGTACTATTGTAAAGAATGCATGCCTAGTTCATTTGAGTCCTTAACTTTTCCTCTGAACATCACAAGACCGTCTTCGTAGTTTATATGAGGCCACGCTGTTAAGTGCTTTCTCATATTATTTGAACTGCTTAGATGCCTTGGCGACTTAAATATAGCGGTGGTACACTCCCTTTCAACTAGGGATGTCAAATGGGTCCCGTTTAATCCTGATTAAAGTCCACTAGTGGTATGATAGTTCAAAAGAGTTTTTATTTTTTTGAGGAAAATGAACTAGGGAGCTAGCAAAAACTAACTAGATGGGACTGGCGGATGTCGTGTATTTGCCACTTACATCCCTAGTTTCATCGTACCATTTTAATTTCTTTTTGGCTGATGCTGCTTCGAACCATTTAAATATAGCTTGCCATGCTCGGCAATAATTCGTATGTCATTTACCATGTAAGCTTACTGCCTGGATCATGCGATAACTATCTCTTACTTATCTCCAAATGAAACCTTTCAGATGCCGTTCACACTAGGACACAATGTACAACCCCGTAATCTATTTGTGGAGGCAAAGGTCGCCATCCATGTTACCAGATGGTAGCGATTCAGAGGCAACACATTTGGAGAGCGATGCGAGCCTAGATATTATAGTTCTTGAGGCTCTACTAGAGGCAAAAAGAGATGGTGTGGCTGCCATGAATGAGGTAATATTGATCTTGAAGCTGGAAATTATGTAATTAGCTGCACACATTATGCAAGCAACCCAAGAATTGGAGGAATTAAGAATGCTGCATTTGAAGACAGAGGACGTCCTGTTGTTTCTGCTATCTGAAGCCTAGGGTAATCCTAGTTCTTCTTTAGATACTAGTTGAAATTGTCAATAGATTATTGTACTTGCATGTTGTGTCATGTCTTTGAATGGATTATGTTGTAAGACCCCCTATGTTGTCCATGTGTTGTAATGATCCGATTTTTTTAGGCGAGGTAATCCTCAGTAGTTGTATGATTGACATAAGGTGAACTGTTTTTCGTGTGAGCATATTGTATTGGATGAAATAACTGTTTGACTCAAAGTGTATCCAACCTACGGAATTCGAAGATCACGGCATTTCTAGTTCATAATCATATATAAAGGTGGAATATATCTTTGTTGTGGTTTCGAAGAAATAAATAACAAAACGTAGAATTATCGGTGGATATTCGTAACCGAATACAAATTGGATTTGAATTTAGTTGCCAGGGCCCAGGGAAAACATGAATGCTAATTCTCCCAAGTTTTGAACGAAGCGGCTAAACACCCACTATCATTTATGGGCTGCCCGAAGAAAGGGTTTGCGAGATGGAAATTACTGTCTACCCTTGACACTTTGACATCCTTATCGACCGGATTTACACTGCTGTCGATAGGGGTAGACTAGTAACTTCAATCAGACGTGACACGACCGCCTCTGAGCCCATTCAGACACGGTGGGCGCCAAACGTGGGCGGCAAAACACATTTGATTCAAGCTCGTCCGAAAGACATGTGTCTCTCCCTCCATTTCCCCATTCATACACGATGGGCAGCAAAACAAACTGTCCTCGCCCGAAATCGATGTAGGCAAATATTTTAAATAGGGGTAGATGTGTATCTTTCCTCAGACGTGACACAACCATCCTACCTGTCAGCCCCGTTCATACATCGTGGGCGCCAACCGTGGGTGGCAAAACACCCTCTCCTCGCCCGAAATTGCTACCATTAAATATTAGGGAGATGCGAGATTACCGTCCTATCCCCAACCGATGTGATGCCCAAAACTTTAAATGGGGGATAAGTTCGTAACTTTCCCACATTTCAGACAAGCGCGTACCAAAGTTTGAGATCCCCCCTCCCCCTCCATTTCGCCATTCATACACCATGGGTGCCACAACAACCTCCCCACTGCAGCCAGCCTCCTCTGGCCGCCACCCCATCCTCCACCTTGCCGGAGCCGCTACCCCGTCGTCCACTGCAAGAGATGGACGTCTCTCATTCACGGTGCCGGACCAGGATCCTTTCATCGCGTCCTCTCGCTTCATCGGCGCTGTCGTCCACCTTGCCGTTGCCACTCCTACGACTGCCTCGTCCACGGCAACAGGATTATCCCCCGACCCGGCCGTCTGCCGTCTAAAGTCTTCTTCCCTGCCGCCGACAGCCACAACACCCGCAGCACGCTCAATGTATCAGCAGGGGCCTACACGGTGTCGCAAGAGAGGTGGTACTCTTCCATATGTGCTTAAGTAATTGATCTCACCCGGAAAATAGATCGTAAATTGTTTACTGTACTTTTCTTGTCCATACCAAATCGTAGTGGCTAGTTGAAAGCAAACATTGGTTGCGAAGTAGCTTTGTCCGGTTTGCACTTCAGATTCGCCATGGCACGGTCACTATACTCGTAAAGCTTATGGTTTTCCCCCTTTATATTCATTACCATCATCGTAGGTGCTTCGTGTCGTGCTAGCACTGCTCCTCAAGACCTCAACCCATCAAGCGAAACAACATGCCACTCATAATTCCAAAGCTTGTGTGTTGAAATACGAATCTGATATGATGCTCATGTTATTAAAATAGAGAACGTTTAATTGGTCACCTAATGTTCCTATATTCGCTTCAAAAGCATGTGCGCCACCCATCGTCCAGCTAGTTCCACTTTCCTGATTTTACTCTTGATGCTTAGGGCTTTCCCTTTTATGTACTCTACTATGATCTACGAGGTGCTTTACATCGTACTAGCATTATTCCACCCTTCAAGCCAAACAACACAACACTCAAAATTCCAAATCTTAGTTGTTCAAATATGATTGTGATATGATACCGATATTAGTTAATGTACACATTTAATTGGTTAGCTAAAGGTCCCACTTGAGTTTCCAAATGCATGTCGCGACATATAGAGAGACAACAGAATTGCATTTCTTTGTCACTTGTCGACTATACTTTCTTGTCCATACCAAATCTTAGTTGTTATTTCAAAGCAAACATCGGTTGCTAACTACCCTTTGTGCGGTTTGCAACTTCAGATCTGCCATCCCACTGCCACGGTCGACACTATACTCATCATGCTTACGGTTTCCCCATTTTATGATGACCACAATCAGCCTACGTGGTTCATGTTGTAATAGCACTTCTCCACCCATCGAGCTAAACAAGCTTAGTTGTACAAATTCAAATCTGATATTATGCTGATATTAGTAAAACTAGAGATGTTTAATTGGTTAGCTAAATGTTCCTACTTTAGTTTCGAAATGCATGTGAGCCACATATGGAGAGACCGGAAGGAATACTATTTCTCTATGCGCTCTGGTTCATCATGGGTGGGCAACCGACATTGTATGGGAAGACTTGTAATATATTCAATCTGCTTGCTCTTCTGCTCTTCTTTAAGATGATCCTCTTCTCTTCTTTAATAAGTATGTTCCTTGTTGGGAAGAGTAGTAGAGACATTTGTGGTCGACTGGTCAGGTTGAGTTGTTCTCCCTTAGTATATTTTGAATATGTCAGGTCAGGTCAACTTGTTCTTCTTTACTATATGTTGAAGCTGTCATCTGCGAAGTATCATCACTTCTGGAGCTCTCATATTTTGAGTAGTAGGCCACATTATATTAATGCACACACCAAATTACAGTATGCATGTCATCTCTCAGAAGAATTGCAGAGATAGCACAAAGGGGTTTACAGGGAGGCAACATTGGGTTAGAATCACTTCTGCATTACAATGATAATCTCACTTGTTTTTATGTTTTCATGCATGTCAGGTATTGAACATTATCAAAATGAATATGAGAATGGGCGCACGAGAGGAATATTGCAGAACAATCCACTGGCTAACAAACTTGGCATGGTGGAGGATGGCCTATCTTATTCACCCATCAAGGTGCTTGCTCTAACTTGGCAAGGTTGTATTGGTCGCACATATTTTGCATCTGACCTCTTGCATTACTTCTACTTTGTTACACCATCTGCTTAGTTTAAGCATCATATATGAGTATATTCCATGCCTATCCATTTTTTGTACCTATTCCATGTGTCGTCATACTATGTTTTTCCAGTCAAATGTTGTTCTCTCGTAATAGATGTTCAAAAGGAAGAGGGTGAGTGCAGATCCTCAAGGAGTACAAACTAGGTATTTGGAAAAGGTAGTGATACCTGATAAATCAGATAGAGCAACAGCCACAGAAAACATAGACCCAACTGTACCACACTTTACCCCTACTCCACTGGCCAAACCCCTATTAGAACCGTTGAGAGCCCAAATGTCAGTAATCGTCTATGATATCAATTCAAAATTTGAACTCCTAAATTTCTGCATGTGCCTTACCTTCTCTCTTGTATGAAAACTAATTTCAGATAATCACCTTGCTCAAAGGATCATAGGATGTCACAACAATATTCGGCTCTGCATTGCTCTTGTCAGTACCTCTTGCCCTTTGTCAGCATACTTACAATCATTGCCGTTTGATTATGTAGTATCACTGTAAATGTTCACTTCTTTATCCTCCCTTTGCTTGAAATTATAAGATCTATATTTACTCTTAGATAAATGTAGAATTAACGCAATGGTTATGAAGTTTTGGATTGCTCATGTAAGTACCTGTTGTCATGTACTCCCTCTGTATCGAATTAATTGTTGATCAATTGGATGTATTTAGAACTTAATAGTGCTAGATACACCCATTTGAGCAACAAGTAATAACGAACGGTGGTGGTATTACTATACTTGCATCGCGAGATAGTTGATTGTCTAGCATTACTCTGCATCTTATCTGCCCTGCCCTCCACTTTCTCCAAATTATCATATCTACATTTACTCTTACCAAAATGTTGAATAAAGCCAATGCCACTACACACATTGATGTCTGCATTCCTCTTGTGAGTACCTTTTGCCTTGTAACCCTGTACTTAATTAATTGCTATTTGATTATGTATCAACAGTCTGCACCTGAGCTTCATTATCCTCTGTTTCTTCCAATATTATTTGATCTATATTTACTCTTTGCAAAATGTAGAATAATGGCAATGCTTATAAAGAATTTTCTTTGGGGAATTTATTGAATTATCCTTCCATCAACATGGAGAAGGGCTTTGTCCAGCCCGTGTTAACATGTAATGTAAGTTCATCCTTCTCAAGCCTTCAAACTTTGTTCTAGTATAGAGTTGGATAGGCATCATTTCCTCCACTGCTATTTATTTTGCTGTTTACATCTGATTGGATGTTTGCAACAACTACCAGTTTTAAATTGTAGTTGTAAAAACATGTTCCTTATGTAGAACAGATCCATTTATTTGCTTATATAGTTGTGAAACCTGTTACGTGTCTCCTTGTTTCTCTTTCGTAGTCGTATCTCTTATGCCGTGCAGAACTTTAGGGAAGATAGTGAGCCAAATCATATTGAGGACAGCGAGATGACCCCAAGGTCATGTCTTGATGAAGACAAGTGAGTTGAAGCTACTCACCGGCAGTGTGAGACAACCTCTGTGCGCCGCTTCCTCAATCGGGCCGACCGCTTCAAAGATCAACTTAAAGCGGAAAGGCTTGCTTTAGCTCAGCTCGACTTGAAGTCAAAGATGCAAAGAAGATGTCGAGGATCGCCATGCGCACTATCGTGCCATACAGCCTAGGGATGGAGCATCTATCGCTGACACAACCGAGGTCTCATCACCTTGTTCGACCGCTTATGGGCCCTGCCTGCCGTGCCTAGTGCCTTCAAGTGCTCGCTTTTGTATATTCTTGTGTCAGCGTGTTTATATGCACTGGTGGAGACCTTTGATGCCCAGTGTATGTAATCCGCGGTCACGTTGCGCTTTATTACCACCGGTAGCGAACTTTGATTCCTAGTGGATGTAATATGTCGTAATTTCTTTATTGTATAGTCTAGGTTTATTCTTTGGTCGGTATGCTGTAATTTAGGCCGGAAGGTTCAGTGGATCTCAGTCTTGTCGGTCTTCAGGCTGGCCCGTTACTCATATGGGTCAAAACGTGGGCCTATAATCATCTTGGGCCATTAGCAGGTCTAAACCTATAGTAGTTTCCCGCCTTTAACAGGCCAAGTAAAGTTCTAGCCAGCTGGGCCAGAGAATACCATGGGCTTTTAACAGGCTAAAACCTAGATTGGGCCAGCGTTGGACCGAAAAATTCACGGGCCAATACAAGCCGAAACTGCCTAAGGCCCATGTTTGGCCCAAATAGGACGAGCAGTTAACAGGCCAAAATATATCTCGGGCATGTTTGGCCCAATAAAATTATGGGCTTTAAGCAGGCTGGTATCCACGCGGGCCATAGGCCCAAAAGTGTCACGGGCCATTATCAGATGGGCTGTAAGCAGGCCAGATTCAATGCGCGCAGTAATTAGGCCCAACTGTTCCATGGGCCATTAACAGTCCTGTTGTCTGAAATTTATCCACGAAGACTACGGGCCATTAAGAGGCCTAAAGTTATTTCGGACAAGAAATAGCCCAGTTTCTGCATGGGCCGTTAAAGGGCCTAAAGTTAAACCGGGTTGACAACATCCCAGATGCACCACGGGCTTCTAACAGGCCGAAACAATTATCGGGCCGAACTGGTTAACGGGCATTTAACAGGCTGAAATACAAACCTGTCTTAGAATGGGCCCAAAAGAACAGTGGCCTGTTAACGGGCCTGATCCGATATGGGCCATAATTTGGCCCAAAACACGGCAGGCTATGAATGGGCCTGATCTTCTATGGGCCTCAATTTGGCCCAAAACATGGTAGGCTGTTAACGGGCCAGCCCACTAGTGTCTGGAAAAACATGGTGGGCTTTTAGCTGGGCCAGCCTTTTCACCGGAATGGGCCTCTGTTGGGCCGTGCCACGTGTCGACGTATCATAGGCGCCTCCTGTCCAATGAGTGGATGACATCTGTCCCAACGGTGAGCAAACACGTGTTTCCTCCGGCCAATGAGAATTTTACACGTGGAAAATCCCCATTGGTCCGAGCTGTTAACGGGTTATCGGATCCAAACCGACCCCATAGCTTAACGACGACTCCATTATGGTCGATTTATGCGTGTCGGTCACCCTTGTCGAAAGCACTTCTATGACGCGGGATTTATCGTCATGGAAGTGGACACTTCCGTGATGATAATTTTGGTAATGTCATGAAACAGTTCTACGATAGCACATGTATGACTATCTTGATTCTGTCATAAAATCGTCATGGATGTGCATGCATGACAGAAAACATAACCTACTATGACAAACACGTATCATCACAGAAGTGTAATTTTTTTGTAGTGATTGCTATATTTTGATAATGACATTCTCTATCTAATTTGGATGAAGCAAAACTGAAGGAGAAAGCTCGCTTGTTCCATGATTTATTTTGGAAAAAGATGCTTATTATTACTCTAGCTAAATACTGAGTGTATTAATACATTTTAACTGAAGCATTTTTTTCATGCATTACAAGGAAAACAAATAATATTTAAATGTTATTTCAAATATTTAATAACACTTTTAGGTCAATTAATGCAGTGGAGCAAACCTTTTCTTCAGTGTATATGCATGCAACATAGGCTGCTGATGTTTTAGTGAATCTAGCACCCAGGAAAAATGGCTGGATGCAAATCTAAAGAATTATTTATTATCTCTTTCAGTCATCTTTGGTACTGAAAGGCATGGTGGTGGCACCGGAGTGGAGCTTCGTTAAACTCATGGCTCGCCCATGTTTTTTTACAGTTTTTCTATACGTATTTAGCGCAATGCCCTTGCGTTGCTACAGAACTATAAAATACAAGGAGTTAGGTCATTAACTTAGGCAATCGTAAAAATATGTTGGCGCCATGCGGCCTCTGCTCGCGGTTCACTATAAAAAGAACAAAAATACAACAAAAGATCACGCGTCAAGCATTGGAGAATCTTAAGTGACCATGGTCCTTTATAGACACAACATTTGAAATGTTAAAACATATGAGAATGAACATTGGTAAGTTGACTACAAAAGGTCATGGATCAGGTAGGAGGAAAAGGTTTGTTATTGTTTTGGAATTACAATTTGTTTACCCTCTTGTTGTATGATATAAAACTGAAATAACTTGATTAGGAAGAAAAAAAGAAAAGAAAAACAAGAGCATTATATTGAGCTGCCACATTTCTGCATTTATTATTTTGTGCCTAAGTGTTAGTATTACACGAATAGTAGTGTATTATTTATTTGTGTTTGGTCCCACATGTGAGTACAAATATATTTATTTATTTATATTCATGAAAGGTTGCTATTTTCAATGTGGGTAAGGTTGTATTTGTTTATTGGTGAAGGTTGTTGGCACACATATGAACTCATCATGAACTCCATGGAAGATACTCTCGAAGCCAGATTTCCATCACCGGTCACCTCCTCGTCCACATATTGTTCTTTGTCATGATATACGAAGTACAAATATTAAGTTCATTTATTACGATGGATAGTGTAAAACCAAAAAATCACAAACCACTTTATTGTATATTTTATCCAGTAAATTAAGATCAGTGCCAAATACATAATTCAGCCACAAAATAATTCACTACAGCCATCGTAGTTAGAGCAGAAGTTCCTACCCAACCTATCACTTTGTACATAATACAGATTTCGTTCAAAATACATATTGCTGACTCGCAACCCGGAAATCCGTTGGTGCTCCCGGGAGCGCACGCTTCTGCGCGTGAAAATATTTTTTTAAATGCCAAAAAAAGTTCGACAAAAATTCTATGTGTTCTTTGTCACATCCAAATGCTATATACATATTTGTAGGCAAAATGATTAAATATTTTGGTCCAGGCAAAAAAGAAACACCAAATTTTATCTTAAAATGTCACCCTAATTTTTTTCACCGGCAAGACACCGCCGCTCCGTTTCACATGAATTTTTTTAAGTATGCTTCTGACACTAACACCAATATCTACAAAAGAATTCAATTTTTTTAAAAAGATTTACTATATATATTTTTTGTTTACTATTCATGTGGGAGTGCGCGCTCCCAGGAGCCAAAATATCATTCTCACTGGCGAACATCCAATACTTCCAGTTTTGTACATACTGCACACTCGTGAACCAAGCCCTCATTAAAACAATATATCAACCAGCAATACACCCAAATGTGTTTTTGCCTTTCTTTTTAAATTGCGCGGTGAGCTTGATTGGCAATGCGGAGCTATATTGAGGCCGGAGGGAGAGGGGCCGCTGCCTCTAGCCTTGGATCAATTCGTGAAGAATTTCTTTTAAGAGGGCTTCGATTAGAATTTTTTTTAGCATTTGGCATTTGAAACACTGATAGTTTGTGTTCCGGCCCTTAGTGATTTTCGGCTAGCTCCACCACTATTGATTGTGTCTTAATCAACTGTAGTACAACTACAGTCAAACAAACCTTCTTCGGAATACGTGATTACATATAAACGTGAAAGTTGCAGCCTTCGATATGTATGAACACAAAATTGAAAAATGGAGCATTGTGAGTCGGAAAAGACAACATTCACGTGCAGAACAGATTAAGACACAAATAAAAATTATATGAATTGCTTGGTTACCTCGTTATTTTATAGTCGTGCTAGGCGCCGGTCCACCAGCCAAAATTTTAGCCCTTCACTTGCCCAGCGTGCGATAAAAGCCCGCATAGCCGTTCGATGGTCATTGTCTTCGTCGTATTTACCTCCTACCTCCCTACACGCTTTATTCACCGAATAAAGGTCAATGCATCCATCCCCCATCCACCGTGCCGAATCAGTCGCCGACACCGCCCACCATCCCACCATGCTGAAAGGTCGACGCAACACCAGTCGCTCCCCGTTGCGGGTCTTGCGACGCCGCCTGCCCGTGGTTGCGGTACCCAACACGCATGTCGGCGCCCATTGCAGCTTAGATGGCCACGGTTGTAGCTCCAACGTCAACCTCATATCACCGCCAAACCATGGTCGTAGCATCGTGCGATGCCGGTTGCAGCTTTGCTGACCGCGGGCTGTAACTCTGGTAGACCGCGGTTGTAGCTCCATCGGCCCCACGGTTGCAGCATCCTAAGCAGCATCCGTCGACCTCGTAGCACCGCCGTGCCATGGTCATAAGATGACGTGACGCCAGTGTAGCTTCGCCGGCTGCGGTTGTAGCATCCTTGTGTGGACATCGGGATTCGATCCTCCTGCCACCTCCGTGCCATGGTGGTAGCAAAAAACGACGTCGGTCCCAGCATCTCCAATTGACGGTTCCAACAAAAATCAAGGGCAGTCCTAGCATACCCACTGCGGTCCCAGCATCCCGTCACATGGTTCCAGCAAAAGCATCTGCTTGTCGCATGATCCTGACATGCGGTTCCAACATCGTGGGGGTTGCGGTGCAAAACATCCCCATCCACCGTCATAGCATCACCGGTGTGTGGTTCCAGCTTTGCCAGCAGCCGTTTGTAGCTAGCCACAGTGTCGGTTGAAGCTTGCCACGATGCCACACGGCCCAGAGTCGCCGTGGTTTCAGTTCGGCAGTGCGTACAAACTTGCAGACGTCGAGGCTACGATGGCAGCACCTCTACGGTGGCTAGCTGCATCATCATCCTGACACAACATCGACGAGGATGAAGGTGAGGCGCCTATCCCCGCCATAGCAGTAGTGTGAGGGGAGGGGTTGGAAGGAGCAATGAGAGAGATCTGGTCGAGGGAAGCTTTGGCTTCGGCGGTCGTTGGCAAATAAAAAGAATGGTGAGAAGATAAGGAATAGATTAATCGGGGTGTTTCTAGTGAGAAGATAAGGGAAAAGGAGGGGCGGTTTGTGGGTGGCGCAAGCAAGGGAAGGTGCGCGTGCGCGACAACGGTGACCGACCGAAACTATGGCCGGTCAGCTGGATTAAATCATTTCCCTTATTTCATAAACTAACTGACATAATCCTTCAGTATCCATTCAAACTGGACATCAATCCTTCGAAGAAGCAAACTTCACAGGGAGACCGAAAAATAACATGGAGGGAAGAGGCGATGGAAGTGCTAGTTATCGACTCGAGGGTGGGGGGGGTGAAAAGGCGATTTTGCTGGACGTCATCAAAACATGGAAGTTTCAAAGACAAACAATAGAAATGAACCTATTGACATGCAGCGGAAGGTAGACTACACTAGGCAAGCCATAGTCAAGTATTCAGTGACGTGAAAGCACGAAGACTAATAGCGGCTAGGTAGTGATGATCGGGATGGAAGATAGTATGAAGCCAAACAACAATAGTAGTCACACAATGAAGTCAAACAGGTAACGCAAGTAGGCAATGACTTCACGAAGACAAACTGTAAGTAAAGAGAGGGAGAAGATAGAATCAGTCGCTTGGTGAGGACAAGGAGGTGTTGGACCAGTTCCCAGCTTGTCGAAAACTGTGCGTCTGGTTAGGGAGGCTGAGATTCAACTCAAGAGACCGCGTCTTCACCTTATTCCCTTGAGCTAAGGACACCCAGTCCTCGCCTAATCACTGTGGTAAGTCTTCAAGGTAGACTTCCAAACCTTCACAGACTTTGTTCACCGGCAATCCACAATGACTCTTGGATGCTCAGAACGCGACGCCTAACCGGCTGGAGGATTCACAGTCCTCAAGTGTAACAAGTCTTCAGGTCACGCGAACAGAAAGACTTCAGTGACGCCTAACACTCTTTGGGCTCTGGGTGTTTTGGGCTTTGTCCTCGCAAGGATTTCTCTCTCTCAAAAGCTTCGGAGGTGGGTTTCTCTCAAACGACAAAAGCCGTGCACTAACTCTGAGCAGCCACCAATTTATGGTGTAGGGGGTGGGCTATTTATAGCCACTAGGCAACCCAACCTGATTTATCCGAAATGACCCTGGGTCACTAAGGAACTGACATGTGTTCCAATGGTCAGATTTCAAACACATGCGGCAGCTTGACTTGGGCTCCAAGTAAAGCTGACTCATCCAGCTCTGGATAAGATTTGCTCTCATAGTCTTCACTCGAAGACATAGGATCTGGTTGAGCATCACTTCGGTCACTCTGACTTTGTTCACTTGGACCCCGCTTAATAAAGACGGTGGTTCCTATGACTCAACAAAGAAGAAAATGAAACTACTGAAACAACTATGTCTTCGCGCTCCAAAGTCTTCATGCGATGTCTTCTCTTGTCATAGTCTTCCATGTGAATATCTTCACATACCACCATTGTTTTCAATGTCTTCACACATTTTTAGGGGTCATCTCCGGTAGGTAAACCGAATCAATGAGGGACTACTACCTGGGTTATCCTGCAATACTCACAAACACATTATTCCCTCAACCAGGTTTGTCGTCAATACTCCAAAACCAACTAGGGGTGGCACTAGATGCACTTACAATCTCCCCCTTTTTGGTGACTGATGAAAAACTGGTTGAAGTTTTCAATAGGGATAAAAGTATGTGAAATTGTAAAGGATTAAGATATAGTCTTCATAAGTAGCAAAAGGCTCCCCCTGAAGATGTGCATATAAGTATTTTGCTTTTGGAATGCAAATGCACATGGCATGTTGTACTTGTGGAGATCGTCTTCAACTTATGAAGACAATTCATCATGCATGAAAAGATATAACAAGGATAATGACATGCATAATGAAAAATGGACGTCTGCAATATGACTTCGTGCGGGATTTATCATCACACATGCGGAATTTATCACCGCATCACAGAATAGCAGAAAAAGTAGCAGACGCCCATCAAGTTTAAGTGTTACAACTCAAAGAACCAGAGCAATCACAAAAACGAGAGTTGTAAGCACTTGGCAAAAGTATAGCAACCACCCATATGGACCCGCTTGAAGACTATCAACTCATATGCTTCTCCCCCTTTTGTTAGTAAGGACCAAAAAGGTTTGAAGACATAGAGCCTCTACTCGTTCCCATGAGGAGTAGGTGAAGCAGCAGGGTCGTCGTGGAGGTTCGGTGGTGCAGAAGAACTTGGTGCAGTGTCGGTACGCGCCGAAGTTGGAGGTGGTGAGGTAGCATCATCTTCGTCATCAATGACTCTGGCCTTAATAGTTGCTGCGGAGGAAGAGTACTCAGAGTCTTCGAGTGAGGGAGTCCGACGCAAGACAACGTTTCTGGGAGGAGTTGTATCAAATTTGAATCTCTCTGTGAAGCCATCGTCTTGAAGACAGCTTCAACACTGAGCAAAGTCAGACTCTTCCACGACCTCCGACAGGTTTCATGAGTGACAAATGCATTCTTGGTGGCAAGGTTGCGAATGCGATTAACATCCACCAAGAGGCTTTGCATCTGACGCTTTAGCCAGTCGTGATGCTTATCCTGTTTTTGATGCAGGGCGATGAGAAGCTCTCGGTCACTGTGAACACGAGAACGCTTCTGAGGCCGTTGAGCAATTGTGCTTTCAATGGCTTCAGTATGGGCATGATGAGGTGCACGTGTATTGCCAGCCAAAGGATAAACACGAGTGGCAGCCAGAACTCCTTCAATGGGCTGAGTGAAGCTTTGCCGATCGACGTTGTGAAGATAAGTTGGTTCCTTGGCAGGCTCTGGGTAGATAGCTTCGACAAACATATCAACCTCTGGCAAGAATATCAAATGGTTGCGCGCAGACGACTGATAGTTGACAGCAGAATGAAGCTTGATAAGGCGCATAACCCATGGAGCGTAGAACTTCAGACCAAAGATATCAGAGCCATATGCGGCCAATTGCCTGATGAAGAAGTCTTAAGCATTGAAGCTAATGCCATTGAGGATATAGAAAACCAATGTCTTCGTTGCTCCTTCGAGCTTCCCTGCAGGTGAATGTCCTTTGATAGGCTAGAGAGTTGGCCTGATAATATGATAAATAGTGCGGGGCAGATACTCTAGGTCTTCAACAAAGAATTCTCGGGGATATTCAGCATCGCGAGGCAGTGGCTTCATCATGCTCAGCATTTGGCTCATGTTGGGCTCAGGCTTCTGGAAGATGCTCTCCAAAGCATTGCGGTGAAGCTGACAACCAGGTTCAAAGAGTTCACCTGGAGTGGGCAGGCCAGTGAGCTCAATAATATCAAGAGCTTTGGCTTCGTGATGGACATTGCCTGTCATCCACTCAAGGATCCATGTCTTCGGATCCCTGTTGTAGCCGCAAATGTGGAGGGTAGCATAGAATTTTAGTAGAAGCTCTTCGTTCCAGTGCTCTTAATCAGTCACAAAGGGCAGCAGACCAGCATCTCAGAAACAGTCAAGGGCTTCTTCTAAGCAAGGCAGTCCAGCAATAGCTTCACACTCTAGACACATATGGGGAAAGATGCACCCTTGATCATAAAGAACACACGAGTAGTAACTGCGCTGCTGATAGCTCCAGAATCGATCAGATGAAATTCTTGGCCTTGAGTATGGGTTCTTGTCATTTTGTCAAAGAAGGTGTTGTGTGCAATGAAGCCATTCACATTGCAAGATCCCGTGAAGTTGCAGACTGGAAACCTTGGCAGCCTTGGTTTTGGCTTCTGGACCTGAGGCCTGTGCTCCACATGATAGTCGAATTGTGGTTCGGGAGCAGGAGGAGGAACCAGAATGGGCCAACGAACCATGACAGGTTGGCCGCGATCAAATGCCAGCTCAGTATTGTGTGGCCTTGGAGGCGGTACAGGAGCATCGGCATTGAGGTGAGCTACAAGTGGTATAATGGCTTCAGGTGCAATATTGACTTCAGGTGCATGAGAAGCTTCAGGCTCATTAACTTCTGGCGCCACATGTGCTTCAAATGCCATGACAAAGTCATTGGCTTCAGATTGGTGTTGGTGGCTGCCTCAATGTTATCAACCTCCACTTGAGTAGCTGAAGGGTCGGACACGCTCTCCTCGAGAACAACTTCTTGGTTGGACGGGGTGTAGCAACACGTTCTTCTTCTTGACGGGTTCTTCTTGTTCATCGGCCGATGCAAATTAATTGTCTTCAACAGCTTTGGCTTCAGAATTTGAGATGTTCACAGCTTGAGTGGCTTGTGAAACACTTGGCGTGATACTGAGTGGTGGCGCTCTTCTCCTTCTGGAACACTCGGAAGTGTGACTTGTGGCCATGGTCCTTTGCGAAGCCTGTGAAATACGGGCGACGCTTGTGGAGAGGGAGTTGGTTGGGCCTCAAATTCTTCGTCATCATGCACCAGAGGGGTGACTTGAGTTGGGGGAGTACTTGGTGATTCTTCTTCACGGGGGGAGTCTTGAGGGTGATCAGCCCATGAATCATCCTGAGCAATTGGCGTCAAAGGATGACCAATGCTGATGAGTTTGCTGTTCGTTAGAACAGGCGATGATACCATTTTGTGCTTGATCTGAGGAAGGACTTCATCATCATCTACATTGTCTTGGGGACCAATGTCTTCAGCTGCCGTGTGGTCAACAGCTGGATCTTCTTGAGCTTTAGGAGCCTCTGTGGTAGCAGGCTCATGGACTATCAATCGACGCTCTTGGTGTGCGGACGCAGAATGAGAAACTAAGATTGGCTCGACGACAAGGGGCTCTGTGGGAGAAACCCGATCTTTCTTCTTTGTCTTTCTCTTCTTGGTCAGTGGAGCATCATCAGTGGTGTTCTTGGACTTGCACTTTCTGGCTTCGGCTTCAACTGCCGTTGTTTTCTTAAGTTCTGAAGCAACTGTGGGGACCTTAGTCTTCGAGCCTGTCATGCTGGCAGGGAAGACAATGCGAGGTTCTTCCCGCCTGGATGCTTCAGCTGGGGCCATAGTTGGCTTCTTTTTCTTGGCAGCCATCTTGGGGTCGATGCCAGGACGCCCAAGTGCCTTGCACTTCTTGGCTTCATTGTAAGCTTGAACACATTTGGCAGCGAGGAGTTTCATGCGCTCTCGTGAACCTTTAGCTTCGTCACGTTTCTTGTGAAATGCCTCCTTGAGCTCATGCATCATTTGCTTGAAGTTTTGGACATCAGTCACACTGAGCTTGGCCATATGCTTCTTGACCTGGGCTTTTTCATAGTCAATTTTGTTCTTTAGTTCAACAATTCGTAGAGCTAGAGCCAGCTTAGGAGCAATGGCTCCGTGAAAGGAGACGCTGAGGCCAATTGGGAGCTGAAGATCATCAAAACTGAGGTTTTGACTATCAAACCACTCAGCAATGAACTTGTTCAGGATGTCCACATCGAAAAGGGGAAGATCGTTGAAGATTTCCGCCTCTTGCTTGCTCTTTATTAGCAGTTGGAGAGCATCATCGCCAAGATCGTCGTCACTAGACAGATCAATGGCTTCGTTCTCATTCCTCAGAACGGCAGCTGGGGTCAGTGCTTGACCAGTAATCTGCATGGGCTTCTTCTTCTCAGTCTTGGATATGCGAGAAAGATCTTCAGAATGCACACTAGGTGCAGGGTGAGCAGTGGCCAAAGGCTTTGCACGCGAAGCTCTTGGTGCAGTGGAGGGCTTTGAAGCATTGCGTTTCTTCTGCTTTTGTGGTTTTGGCAGGGCAGGTGCTTCATCAGAATCAACTTCATCTCAGACTGATCCACTGTGGCCCTCTGAGCGGCGATGTAGGAGAGGAGACCATCAAAGTTGTCGAAGGGGCCGATGACATTGGGATTGGCATCACGTGTGGCATCAGCCCGCAGAGCAGAAGGACCTGGGTTTAAATTGCATCCAAGACTCTTCTTGTTCTCTTTGGCCGATGCATTTGGAGTCTGAAAGTTGCGCTTGAAAAGATTATCGCCACGACACCATAGGAATGATGATGGGTCGGCATTGGCAGGCTGTGGTCCACGGACCATACAGGGGTAGAAACCCTGAGCAATAGCTTCAGCTCTGTTCTTGGGTTGAAGATTTTGAAAGAGAATATCACCCCAAGGACTCTTGATGGCATTCTTCTCAGCATACTCCTGGGTCACGAATCTGTATTTGAACCATTGCTGCCCAATATCGTCAAATCCAATCGGATTCAAGTTTTGCGCAGATTGTAATCCTCTTCTGGATTAGTCTTGTACAACTCATAGAGATCTGGTGGCAAATCCCTTGATGTGCCCCCACGGCGCTGCCTGCCTCCCTTCCTTGCAGCCTTTTCTGTGGCCATGAAGTTCAGACTAAATGGCTTCAAAGTTGTCAAAGGCTTCCGTCTGCTGGTCAGACAAGAACTAGCTTCGGGAGAATTGATGTGATGCTGTAATAACTCTGCAAATGAATGCAGACTATGAGAACCAAGGGATTCTCCCATGGACATGTACCTGTGACAACATTAGAGATGCGAGGAAGGGGAAGAGGTCATATGCGTTCTTAGAAGATTTTGAAGATAAATCAGTTTGAAAACATTGACCTCATAGCACGAAGACATTCACTTATACGTTGAGAGTTGGTTCCAGATTTGTACGAATCCAAGAATAGGTAAAGTGAGGAATCTAACTATATGTGAAGCATAAGTGAATATACTAGGCATATTATAAGATGCAGAACAGGACGTATCCAAATTTGTAGTCACAGAAACCACTTTTGGTGAAGAAGGGTGAATCTATCAGATCAAAAGGACAGTAAAAGTGAGATTTATTTACCACACGATGAACTGCTAGACGGAGAAAGTAGGAGGCCGAGCAGTTCGATCTTCCGTGCCCTAACTTGGCGACGGAGGACACCTACGGCGGCGGCGGAGAAGACGAGGTCCGCGGCCGGCGTGAGAACGGCGTCGGTGAGGTCGCGGCAGCTAAGTGCTTCGTCGCCGGCATCATCGAGAGCTGGCGGTGGCGCTAGGGTTTGTCGATGTGGAGAGGTGGAAGAAAGATTTTGACCGCGATGTGATGTGCATTTATAGGGAGAGGGACAGCACATCGCAATTACGCAGGTGCCCCTGGCGGTTCACATCTGAGGGACACGTGGCGAACATGCAACACATTGGAAGTTGTTCCATGTTCCCACGCACGCCTGGACTTTCGGGTGGTCGTTTCAGGCAATAAGGACTGAGCATTTAAAACAGATTCAATGTTTGTCTCTGTATCTTCTACTGACAAGGACGCAGAGAAGACATTCAACAGTTTCAATAGAATGCATATGATTTGGATAGATAGAATTTGAGGTAGAAGCATAGAGAGGTTAGGGTCCGATCACATTCACTTAGTCCAAAAGATTCAAACAAGAAGACATAGCTATAAGTGAATGTCAGAGAGGATGTAACACAAGTATATGTATATGTCTAAGTAATACTAAATCAACAAGGTGAAAATCATCAGGAACACAAATCAATGTTGAAGATAAATCAAATGCGAAGATTTAGCAAATGTAATGCAAGGAGAAAAACACTTCAAACAAGAATTTGGTGGTGGCGTTACCCACCGTATAGGAAGTATTAGACCTGCATAATCACAAGACAATTATCGTGGCGCCCAAGTCAAATTCAGATTAATGTATTCACACTCAGAGTGTAAGTCTTCATTGATTGAAGACATACATTACATCGTGTGTTGCACATCTAAGTCATCAACATGCATAAATGTTAGGATGTGTGCCTAATCACAGGACATTCAAGGATTCCAAGATATTTAGCTCACACCGTAACTTGCAAAACCTTTTCTCATCCAAGGGCTTTGTGAAGATATCTGCCAATTGCTCTTCAGTGTTGACGTGTATGATATCAATATCTTCCTTCATGACATGATCTCTGAGAAAGTGATGACGAATTTCAATGTGCTTTGTCTTCGAGTGCTGAACTAGGTTGTTGGCAATCTTGATGGCGCTTTCGTTGTCGCAGTAGAGTGGTACTTGTTTCAGATGGATGCCATAGTCCTTGAGTTTTTGCTTCATCCATAGAAGTCTGAGCGCAAAGAAGATCCAAAGATCAATGTATTCAGATTCAGCGGTGGAGAGCGATACACGCTCGCTTATTTGAAGACCAACGGACCAAGATCGCCCCGAGAAAGTGACATGTGCCTGATGTAGACTTGCGATCCACCTTGTCACTAGCATAATCAGCATTCGAGAATCCAACTAGATCAAACTCTGAGCCCTTTGGATACCATAATCCTAGTGTTGGGGTGTAAGCCAAATATCGAAGAATTCGCTTCACAGCTAAGTGATGCGATTCCTTTGGTGCCACTTGGAATCGGGCACACATGCAAACACTAAGCATTATATCTGGCCTAGATGCACATAAATAAAGTAAAGAACCAATCATGGAGCGATATACCTTTTGATCTAACTCTTTAACATTGGCGTCAGGACCCAGATGACTTTTGGTTGGCATTGGCGTTGTGTAACCTTTGCAGTCTTGCATTCCAAACTTCTTCAGGCAGTCTTTGAGGCATTTCTCTTGAGATATGAAGATGCCGTTGCTCTGGTGACGAATTTGAAGACCAAGGAAGAACTTCAACTCACCCATCATGGACATCTGATATTGCTCTTGCATCATGTGTCCAAACTCATCACTGTATTTCTGGTTAGTGCAGCCGAAGATAATGTCATCCACATATATTTGGCACACAAATAGTTCACCATCATATGTCTTCGTGAAGAGTGTGGGATCCAGGGAACCAGGTTTGAAGCCTTTGCTCTTCAGGAAATCTTTGAGTGTGTCATACTAAGCGTGAGGGGCTTGTTTGAGGCCATACAATGCCTTGTTAAGCTTGTATACCATATCAGAATGTTTTGGATCTTCAAAGTCAGGTGGTTGTGCAACATACACTTCTTCTTCAATCTTGCCATTGAGAAAAGCACTCTTCACTTCCATTTGATACAGAAGAATGTTGTGATGATTTGCGTAGGCTAGCAGTATATGAATGGCTTCAAGCCTAGCCACAGGAGCAAATGTTTCATCGAAGTCAATCCCTTCAACTTGAGTGTATCCTTGAGCAACAAGACGAGCGTTGTTTCTGACCACTTGACCATGCTCATCTTGCTTGTTGCAATATATCCATTTGGTGCCTATTATGTTGTGCTTGCGAGGGTCAGGACGCTTGACTAGTTCCCACACATTTTTCAGCTTGAACTGTTGAAGCTCTTCTTGCATAGCTTGAATCCATTCAGGTTCCATGAAGGCTTCAGCAACTTTCTTAGGTTCTGATATTGACACAAATGCAAAGTGCCCACAGAAATTTGCTAGCTGTGTTGCTCTTGAACGAGTGAGTGGACCAGGTGCATTGATGATATCAATTATCTTCTCAATCTGTACTTCATTTGCAACACGAGGATGAACTGGACAAAGATTTTGCTCTTGCTGATCATTGTCATCATTAGGAGGATTGTCTTCAGGCTGAGCATTGTCTTCAGGTTGATTAGGTGCAGAAATGCTAAGTTCCTCTTCAGCCTGAGCCTCAGAAGGTATGGTCTCTCCAGTTCCCGTAAGCTTGATGGATTCACTAGGTGGAACTTCATCTAGCACATTTGGCAGGTGCTCTCTTTGCGAGCTATTAGTCTCATCAAACCGCACATCTATAGTTTCAACCACTTTATAGTGAAAGAGGTTGAAGACTCTGTAGGAGTGCGAATCCTTTCCATAACCAAGCATAAAACCTTCATGTGCTTTTGGTGCAAATTTTGAAGTGTGATGTGGATCCTTGATCCAAAGACCTAGCACCAAATACTCAAGTAATCGACATTTGGCTTCTTACCGCTTAGGAGTTCATAGGATGTCTTCTTCAAGCTTGTGAAGATAAACACGGTTGATGAAATGGCATGCAAGATCAATGGCTTCGGGCCGTAACTTTCTCGAGTCTTGTATTCTTCAAGCATCGTCCGAGCCATCTCAATGAGTGTTCTGGTCTTGTGCTCCATGATGCCATTCTACTGCGGTGTGTACGGCGTTGAGACCTCATGAGTGATGCCCTTTTTATCAAGATAAGTGTCGTGGCCGGTGTTCTTGAATTCTGTGCCATTGTCACTTATGATATGCTTGATTTTGACGCCATAGTTCATCATAGCATGATTGCCGGCGTTGCCCAAGACATCCTGCACTTCAGTCTTGTAGAGGATTATATGCACCCAAGTATATCTTGAATAATCATCAACAATGACGAAACCATAAAGACAAGCAATAGTAGTGAGAGTAGAGTAGTGAGTGGGTCCAAATAAGTCCATGTGTACTAGCTCGAAGGGTTGAGATGTCGTCATGATTGTCTTCGAGGGATGCTTGGCCCTCGCCATCTTTCCAGCTTCGTAGGCACCGATAGATGATCTTTCTTGAACTTGACGCCCTCGATGCCTATGACGTGCTTCTTCTTTGCAAGAGTGTGCAAGTTCCTCATGCCAGCATGCCCTAGCCTCCGATGCGAGCCAAGACTCTGAAGCTTTTGCTAGAAGACATACGTCAAGCTGTGGTCCTGTTGAGAAATCTACCATGTACAAATCATCCTTTCGATACCCTTCAAAGACTAGAGACTTGTCAGATTCCATTAGTACAAGACAACGATATTTTCCAAATATCACAGTCATGTTCAAGTCACAAAGCATTGAGATGCATATTGTTGAAACCAAGGGATTCAACAAGCATCACTTTATCCATGTGTCGATCCTTTGATATTGCAACTCTACCGAGACCCAATACCTTGCTTTTAGCAGTGTCAGCAAATGTGATGTGACTCTTGTCAGATGGACGTAAGGTTGAGTCCATGAGAAGACTTCGATCACCAGTCATATGATTAGTGCATCCGCTACCCATAATCCATTCTGAAGCATGAGGTGTCATACCCTACAGTACATTTAGGGGGATAGGCTTCACCAAGAGTATTCTGAAGCATAAACATTTGACGGACAAGAGGATTATCAAAGCTCAGATCAAGATTAGGACCGATAGGATGATTTGCAAGTGATTCAAGAACAAAATACATAGTAAGACCATTTGGGCATTTTATCTTGCACCCCACAAGATGTTTTAGGTCCCTAGCATTAGCATCAGACGCCTTTGATTTCCGGCTAGAGACCATTCCCTGCAAAAGTGAGTTAAGTTTTCTTAACCACCCACATTTTCAGGGGTGACTTCGAACCAATGAGTCTAAGTGCAGCATCTGAGAACTTCGGCTTTGGAGCCCTAGCAAATAGCCTTGCAGGAGGAGAATAATACTCATATGAATAAGCAGAAAAGTTCTTAGTCTTATGAACATAGCGGTTTGAAGAAACACACACTCATATTCATACATCTGAGTATGATTTCCCTGCAAAACATCGGCGTTAGGGTGACTCGGGTGAGTCCTCTATCTGTATGAAGCCTTTGGACTGGGGTTTGTCTTCTTCCCAGGTGATGTCGTGACGACATTCACAGGAAGATTCTCAAGACAACTTTTGGGCACCCATATCTTCTTCATAGGTGGCCCATTCCTGCAGTTAGTACCAATATACACGTAAACACTTCACCATTCTGATTCTTAAACAGTTTATAGTTTGCATCAAAGGATTCATCAATGATAATAGGATTAGCACAAGTGAAGCCAGATAAGGTGGATGGATCCACTGAAGGTTCCTTTGAAGCAACCCATTTGGTTTTGGGGTACTACTCAGGTTTCCAGTAAGAGCCATCAACATTCATTTTCCTCTCGAACCCAACACCCTCTTTTCTAGGGTTTCGGTTCAGAATCTGCTTTTTGAGGACATCGCACAGTGTCTGATGCCCTTTGAGACTTTTGTACATCCCTGTCTCAAGCAATGTCTTCAACCTAGCATTTTCATCAGCAATAGTAGTGGCATCCTCAGCAGAGGGGTTAGTTACCACATCAATAGTTGAAGATATTGCAATAGTAACAACGATGAGAACATTCAAAGAATGTATAGCGTTATCACGCTCAAGGAATTTTAGACATGGTGGTTCAAATCCTTCCCGAAAGGGACTGATCTGCTGAGCGAAGTGACTCATTCTCTTTTGAAGATCTTCATGAGCCGCTCTCAATTTCTCAAGTTCTTGCTTCCTTTGAAGATAATCGTAGGAAAGTTTTTCATGAGTTGTTGAGAGCGTTTCATGACGACTTTCAAGTTCCTCGTACTTAACATGAAGATTTTTTATGTCTTCAATTAAGGACTGAGATCGGGTCATTTCCGCGTCCAACAGGTCATCGCTTTTTGTCTAACAGTTTTTGAATATCTTCCATAGCTTTCTGTTGTTCAGTTGCAATTTTAGCAAGTGTTTTGTAGCTGGGTTTGGATTCACAATCAGAGTCATCTTCACTTGATGTTTGAAAGTAAGCATCGCGTGAGTTTACCTTGGCACCACATGCCATGAAGCAGTAGGTGGGAGCGGAGTCGCCCTTGTCATTAGCATCAGCGTTGGTGATGGAGCCATTGTCTTCAGTGTTGAAGATGGACTTGGCAACATAGGCTGTAGCTAGAGCCAGACTTGCAACACCAGAGTCGGACTCCTCCTCAGACTCCACCTCCTCCTCCTCAGAAGCAGACTCCTCCTCTGAATCCATTTCCTTGCCAACAAAAGCACGAGCCTTGCCAGATGAGCTCTTCTTATGTGATGAATACTTGGACGAAGACTTGGAAGAAGACTTTGATGATTTCTTCTTCTTCTTGTCATCAGAATCATATTCCTTGCTCTTCTTCTTCTTGTTGTTCTCATTGTCCCATTGTGGACACTCAGAGATGTAGTGTCCAGGCTTCTTGCACTTGTGACATGTTCTCTTCTTAGTGAACTTCTGGAACTTCTTCACAAGCATAGCAAGCTCCTTTCCAATGTCTTCAGGATCACCAGAACTGCAGTCAGATTCTTCTTCAGATGAGGAAACAGCCTTTGCCTATACACTTCCGTGATGATACGCGTTTGTCACAGTAGGTCGCGTTTTTTGTCATGCATGTACATCCATGATGATTTTATGACAGAATCAAGATAGTCATACCTGTGTTGTCGTAGAAGTGTTCCATGACTGTCACGACCGGTTTTTCAATAAAACACTTACTGAGAAATCGATCTTTTGATTTCAGTATAGGAAGAGTTATCCTTACTGGTTGACAAATACTTGATACAGAGGGCCAGTAGCATTAAATATATTACAGGGTTGAGCTGAGGTTCCCCAACTATTTATTACAATTACGCCGATATTGAACATAAGGGTGGTTATGAAACAGGGGTGTGGTGGCATACTACTGACCCGAGATAAAAGTGGTGGTGGATATGACACAGTGGAGTGGATAACAAGACTCCTATATTGACGGCTCATCGAGCGTCGAGGTGAGGCTCGATGAATTTATTCGGGTAGTGGAAGCGGATATAATACAGTGACCAAAACCAGGGTCGCACGGGACTGACTGGGACTCCTCTAGGCGTCGGACTCGCTATCGAACTCTTCATCCATGAGATCGCCTTCATCAACATCTGGCCAAATCAACAAGCCAGGTTAGTACTTTGAAAGTACTTGCAAGACAATTCAGACATAAGATATAAAAAATGCATGCATGAATGCATTATGAGCAAATAGCAATGCACACTCAATTAATAAATAATTGCACGACATGGTAAATAAAAAGGAAGTCGGGCGGTAGTCCTCCCGAAATCCCAACAAACAACTGAAAGCCGATTGGGTGTCTGGAGCAACGCCTCGAAGGGTAAACAAATAAATAATCATGCCGCAGTCGGGCGTCTAAGCGAGACCACATAAAGGGCTTATATTGAAAAGTAAATGACATGCGTGCCACAGTCGGACGTCGGAGCGACATTGCAGAAAGGGCTTATATTGAAAGTAAATAACATACGTGCCACAGTTGGACGTCTGAGCGACATCGCAGAAAGGGCTTATATTAAAAATAATAACAAGTGTGCCACAGTCGGACGTCTGAGCAAAATCGCAGAAAGGGCTTATATCAAAATAAATAACAAGTGTGCCACAGTCGGACGTCTGAGCGACATCGCAGAAAGGGCTTGTATCAAAATAAATAACAAGTGTGCCACAGTCGGACGTCTGAGCGACATCGCAGAAAGGGCTTATATCAAAATAAATAACAAGTGTGCCACAGTTGGACGTCTGAGCGACATCGCAGAAAGGTCTTATATCAAAATAAATAACAAGTGTGCCACAGTCGGACGTCTGAGCGACATCGCTGAAAGGGCGAAGAAATTTCATTATTCGTATCTGATAAAATTCACGAAGATATAATACTCATAGGAAATATTCAACACATAACAATCAACGGGTTAGTCCATCCACAGGAATAAACATTTAACCGGACTTAACACTCATGTGGTTCACCGGAGTTTTGTCGCTGAGACTGATACTTGACAAGAATAAGTTGAACATGGTACTTGGACATGGATAATATGATTCAAAGGATTTTTGACTCTGCAGAGTTTGTACTAATTACCCACAGCCAACGGATTTTCGTAGTCACGAAGGACTAGTTCTGTTTACGGTATTTCGGTAGAAACGCATCTAACCAGTACACACCCATCCCACCTCACGATGCCAGGAATCACCCTAGACAACGTTCAAGAAAAACTTTGAGACGGGGAGATCACAACCTCGAATAGCATGGGATCAAATTTATATACACGCGCTCTAAGGGGTGCCCCCCTCTCGGTCCCAACCGGAAACACCCATGCCCCCTGACCGGATGACTGGCTTTAATCCAGGGCCATGGAACCCTCATCACGGCCTCTCTATTTGGTGTGTACCAGGAAAGAGGTTTGCAACTTACTAAGCCATATCCCTTGCGGAAAACATGTGGTAGTACAGGAGGGGAAAAAGGACGGAAACGTGACTTGATTCACGTTGACACTGGAGTCAAATAGTCCGGTATAAGACTGGCATGCTACAACACTGCCATCTTACCCATTCTCATGCCATCACATGGCCATGCAAACTCATTCCAACAACATATGGATTTTCGAAACTCACTTGCCTCAACTTTGCATATAATATAACATTTATCGAAATGCTCATAAACATGCCATGAAACTACTTAATGCAAACATGCAGCGAACACTGATCATATCAAAAGTTCAAACATGCTTGCCTGGTTCGGAGTAGTCGGAGTCTAGCTTGGCGAAGTTCGTGGTTCCGTCACCTCCTTCGGTATCTACAGTACAGGAATATACGTACTAACGTAAATACCGAGAGTGCACAAAAGTGTTCCAAATATTTTTCAAATAAATATGAAAAAAAACTAGACAAAAAATAAAGATGAAAGAAAAAGAATGAATCAAAAATCATTTTCTGTTTAAAAGTTATAAAGGTTTTAGTCCAGGGACTTATCTGTAATGAAACAGAAAGTTTCCAGGGGCCAGCTTATAAAAACAGAAAACACTTCGGCAAAAAACCGTCAACTGCAAAGGGAAACGTACTCTTGCTGGCGTTTTTAAAACGGTTCGAAAAGAGAAAATATCGACGAGGGGTCCCACCCGTCGCTTTTGAAATTTCAAACGGGAGGAACAGAGCTCGTCGGGCGCCGAGAGCTGCGGTGGTCGCCGCGGCGATCCACGGCGAGTTGGGAGGATCGGAGAGTACCTACGTGCTCAGGGTGTCCTTCCGCGTCGGTGGGTGGTGGTGGTGGTCGTCGGTGAGCACCACGTCGACGGCGGTCCTTGCTCCGGCGGACGGCGGCTCGGGTGGAGTTGGGTCTCGCCGGGGAAGGCTGCAGAGGTCAAATTGAAGCCGGGGTTAGGTCACTGGGTTCCCGAGGAGACTACTGATGAGATTTGGGCGGCGGGATGGCCTCACCGAGTGGATCGAGCTGGTGGCCATGGGCGGATCGGGGCGGCCGGAGTTGGAGGAGGAGACCTCCTCGAGGTCCCCCTAGTGGCCTGGCGGGGTTCTGGTGGGGTGCAGGGGTGGTGCATGCTCGAGAACGAGCTCGGGACTCCATTTTATAGGCGATCCAAGGCGGTGGCCGTGAACGGAAATCTCCGGCGATGGTTACGGCGGTACAGTGGTTGGTCGGGTAGTTTAGGGAGTTGGGCATCAACGTGGAGGTCCACGGGCTCCGTTTAGAGGCTAACCCAGGTTGGATTTGGCGCGCAAGGGTGAATTCGAGAACAAAGCGGCCTTGAACTGTCGGCGGCAGAGCGCGCTACATGCTTGCCGGGCCACGGCGACGGTGCTGCGGTGCGTCTTTGGCATGCATGAGGCCACACGGAGGGCTAGGGAGCGTTGGGCGGCACAGAACGGCGTAGCGAGCCGACGCTGGCTCCGTTGGCCGCCACGGGTGGCTCTGCCACCGCAGAAGCTACCGGCTACGGCGATGCTCGCCGCCACCGACACCTACGTCCGTCCAAGGGGGCGTACGGTGCTCGGGTCAGGGAGAAGGGGTCATGCGCAACGCGCCAGGGTGCACGGGTGATCGGTGACAAGTCACTGACGAAAACGACACTGAAGATAACTCTGAAACTCTGAATTTTACTGAAAGTGCACAGGAACAGTGCCGGCCAAGTGTTTGATGAAATGATTCAAGCACGAGAAGAATTTTTCTGGGGCTGATCTTTGGTGTGGTGGCCTCTCAAAGCAACTGGGGCTGCCTGAATTTTGGTGGAATTTTTGGAGAAAGAAAAATATGAATTTCACCAAAAATGATGAATCTGGTCCAAACTTGCAGTGGTCAAAACTTGAAAATTTTGAAAAGAGGAAGAGTGGATCTTGATGGATCTAGGTTGGGGGTGCTAAGGACTATCCAGAGGAGTTGGTTTGAGATCAAAACTCAAAAGAAATCAGGTACTTCCTTTGTAAATCACCTAGGCTTAAAATAAATGACAAAATTGTTTTTGGGAAAGAAATAAATGAAATAAAATTCAAAAATGGTTTGAACCTGTTGGAACAAAATGTTTGAGTTGCCCCAAAGTGGAGGGAGGGGTTTTGGGAGGATTTACCACATGAGGCATGGTAAAACCATGGATAGTTTCAAAACAAAAGAGTAGCCCCAAAACCCATAGGGTTTCTTTTTAAAAGAAAATAAATTCCAAAAATATATTGAGAGGGGAAAATCAGAAGAAAGGTTTTTAATAACCAAACACCAGGGTTAAAGAAGATACAAAAATGAAATCCTTGCCCTGGGGAAAAGTTTTGAGAGAGAGAGAGGTTTCTGGAAGGATTTAAATGACCTTCTTCAAATCAAACAAAGTTTTTGTTGAAAACCAAATAAAATTTTTGGAGTGTCACAACACCTACCCCCTTAGGAAAAATCTCGTCCCCGAGATTTCAGCTGATCCTCAAATAAGTGTGGGTGTTCTATCTGAAGAAAATCCTCTCTTTCCCAAGTTGCTTCATTCTCGGTGTGATTGCTCCACTGAACTCTGAAAAACTTGGTGGTTTTCTATCGGGTCTTCCTTTCAGACTCCTCTAATATTTTTATTGGACGCTCCCGGTAGGTGAGGTCTGGTTGCACGTCAATGTCTTCATGGGATACTTGCTTCTCTGGGTTGCTCACGCACTTCCTCAACTGCGAGACGTGGAACACGTCGTGGACATCGGATAATTCTTCGGGTAAGTCTAGTTGGTAGGCTACTGTGCCTCTTCGTGCAACTACACAGAATGGTCCGATGAATCTTGGTGCTACCTTTCCCTTATCCTTGAATCGTTGCAGGCCCCTTATAGGAGACACTCATAGGTACACAAACTCACCGGGCTCAAAACTGATTCCCCGATGCTTTCGATCGTAATAACTCTTTTGCCGACTTTGAGCTGTCTTGAGTCGATCCTTAATCATCTTAACTTTTTCCTCAGCCTCCTTGAGCATATCTGGGCCGAAGATACGGCTGTCTCCGGTTTCTGACCAATTTAGCGGTGTACGACATCTTCGCCCGTACAGAGCTTCAAATGGTGCCATTTGCAGGCTGGCTTGGTAACTGTTGTTGTATGCGAACTCTGCGTATGGCAAGCTTTCTTCCCAACTGGTTCCATAGGTGAGGACACATGCCCTCAGCATATCTTCTAGAATTTGGTTTACGCGTTCAGTTTGTCCATCAGTCTGGGGGTGGTATGCGGTACTGAATGCTAGTTGAGTTCCCAGTGCCTTTTGTAGGTGATCCCAAAACCTAGAGACGAATTGTGTGCCTCTGTCAGATATTATAGTCTTTGGGACTCCATGCAGGAAGACGATACGGGCAAGATAAAGTCTGGCAAGCTTCTGAGTGGGGTGAGTTGTCTTCACCGGGATAAACTGTGCCACCTTAGTTAATTTATCGGTGATGACCCATATGGCATCATTCCCGTGTCGTGACCGAGGTAGTCCAACAATAAAATCCATTCCAATCTCGTCCCATTTCCACTCGGGTATCTTGTTCGGCTGTAATAGTCCGGCTGGTTTCTGGTGCTCGGCCTTGATGCATTGACATGAATCGCAACATGCAATGAACGTGGCTATGTCCCTTTTCATACCGTGCCACCAAAAATTTTCCTGAAGGTCCTTGTACATTTTTGTTCCTCCAGGATGGATTGAGTACGGGACGGTGTGGTCTTCAGCTAGAATTTGTTGTTTGAGTTCCTTGATATTTGGTACGCAAAGCCTATCTCCGTACCACAATATTCCTTGTTCTCTATGTCGAATTCTAAGACCTTGCCCAAACTCGCTTTTCTTTTTATGCCTTCAGTGCTGGGGTGTCCATGCTGAGCCTCCTTAATCTTTTCTATCAGGGTAGACTGTATTTCCAAATTCGACACACTGCCTTCAGTGACCATTATTAAGTTGAGTCTGGCAAATTCTTGCTGAAATTCAGGCCTCAGATTTGATAGATTGTCGTCGTCCGAGCTGGGGTTTCGACTTAGAGCATCCGCTACTACATTTGCTTTTCCTAGATGGTAGTGGATTCCAACATCATAATCCTTCACTAATTCCAACCAGCATCGTTGTTGTAAATTGAGTTCTGGTTGTGTGAAAATATACTTGAGGCTCTTATGGTCTGTGTATATTTCACAACGATTTCCAAGTAAAAAGTGTCTCCATTCTTTGAGTGCATGGATGACCGCTGCCAATTCTAGGTCATGAGTAGGATAATTTTCTTCATGCTTGCGAAGTTGTCTGGAAGCATACGCGACTACTTTGCCTTCTTGCATCAATACGCATCCGAGGCCCTTCCGGATGCGTCACAATATACCTCAAAATTCTTGTGTATGTCTGGCACAATTAATACTGGTGTTGTCGTTAATTTCCTTTTTAGTTCTTGGAAACTTTTATCGCAAGCTTCCGTCCATTCGAACTTCTTGTCTTTCTTGAGTAACTGCATCATTGGCTTTGCTATGGTGGAGAATCCTTCAATAAATCTTCGGTAGTATCCTGCCATTCCCAAGAAACTTCAGATGTCCACATTACCGGCTGGTGATTTCCAGCCAAGTACAGCCTGACCTTTTTCGGTCTACGGCAATACCTTCTTGGGTCAAGATGCGGCCCGTAAAACCCACTGTCTTAGCCAAAATTCACATTTGCTGAACTTGGCGTACAATTGATGTTTCCAGTTCTCCTAGTACAATTCTCGAGATGTTCAACAGGTTTCTTCCGGTGTCTCGGAGTATATCAGAATATCATCGATGAATACCACAACAAACTTGTCCATAAACTTCATAAATACTTTGTTCATGAGGTGAACAAAATATGCGGGGGTGTTTGTTAGTCCAAACGGCATTACTGTGAACTCATACAGTCCATATCGGGAGGTGAAGGCTGTCTTAGGGATATCTTCTGTTCGCACTTTTAATTGATGGTATCCCGACCTTAAGTCAATTTTTGAGAAGACCTTGGCCTGAGCGAGCTGATCAAATAAATCATTTATCCGTGGCATTGGGTATTTGTTCTTGATTGTGACCATGTTAAGTGCTCGATAGTCTATACACAATCTCAGTGTCCCATCCTTTTTCTTGGCAAATAAAATTGGTGAACCCTAAGGTGAGGAACTGGCTCGTATATATCCTTTGTCCATTTTTATTTGCTTCTTCAATTCTACCAACTCGGATGGTGCCATTCTGTATGGTTTCTTGTATATGGGGGTGGTTCCGGGTGCTAGCTCAATGCTGAATTCTATCTCTCGGTCTAGTGGCATGCCTGGTAGTTCTTCGGGAAATACGCCTGAAATTCACACACTCATCGAACTTTGCTTAACTCCGAAACGTCCACCTTGTTCAATCTCGGTTGCCGAGATATTTGCCTCTCTTTGGCTGAAACTTTTATTGTCTTCCCGTGATGGTGTGTAAGAATTACGGTCCGGTTGAAGCAGTCAATAAATCCTTTGTTGGTGGTTAACCAATCCATCCCTAAGATGACATACAGTCCTTTATTTTCCAATACAATAAGGTTGGCGTGAAACTTCAATCCTTCAAATTCAATAACCACACCTTGGCAGTAACTCTGAGTCACTTGCTTAATCCCGGGGGACTTGACAATCATGGATTTTTCCAAGGGAAGCATCAAAAATTATTTTGCAAAGCAAACCTCTTGAAATGAATGAGTGAGAAGCTCGAGAATCAAACAAAACCGTGGCAGGTGTTGTGTTGATGTGGAACGTACCAAGCCACGATATCCGGGAATTTTGTGCTTCTTCTCCGTCACGTGGTTCAGATGACCCTTCCTGTGGTTGTTATTGGGGTTGAAATTGTTTCGCTTAGGCGCTGAATTATTGCCACCGTTGTTTGGCTTTGGGGTCGAGTTCCTTGGCTTTGGGCAATCGCTTTGGCATAGTGCCCTTCTTCTCCACAAGCGTAGCAAGTAACGCCTGGGCGATATGTGAACTCCTTGTCCCTTGCATGGAAATTCTTGATTGGGTGTGAGACGTTTGTCGTGGGTTTGTGTGTCCCACTTTTCTGAAAATCCGTCTTGCTTCGGTGGTTGCGAGCAAGAGTAGTCTGGTCCCTTTTTCGCTTGCGGAAATCCTCCAAGCTGCGTCGCTCATTCTCCAGGGTAATCACTTTATCCACCAGTGTTTCGAAATCTGGAAAGGTGTACCACCAGCTGGTATTTAAGTGCGGTGCCGCACCGTCCGTGATTTTTTCCATCTTCTTGCTTTTCACCATACGCTCTTCGTTGGCGAAGCGAGACAATAGAGTAAACTGACTGTTGTATTCGACACCGTCATGGTCCTCTCGCTTGAGGTCATCAAACTCCCTCTTCTTGATCTTCATAACACTTTTAGGAATGTGCCTCACGAAAACCTTCTTTGAATTCCTCCCAGGTTATATCATTTTCGTTGGGGTGCATGTGTAGGAAGTTTTCCCACCATGATGCAGCTGCTCCAGTGAGATAGTGCGGTGCATACAGTACTTTCTCATGGTCTGAACACTGTGCAATAATTAATTTTCTTTCCATGTCCCGAAGCCAATCATCGGCCTCAAGAGGTTTGTCAGTATGAGAAAATGTTGGGGGACGCGTCTTCTGTAGCTCAGACAATTTGGATTGCTGCTGATACGGTCCACGGTGATTCCCCATATTGATGACTTGGTTCATCATTTCCTGATGTTGTTGCTGACTTTGTTCATAAAGGCGGCATACTTGTGAAAATGCGGTTTCACTGCCCTGTTGACTTGACTGCCTCTGTGTGAAATTGTTGCTTGTTTGTGTGCCATAATTTTCCTCTGGCGGATTTGGCATGGAGCGCGTCCAAGGACGAGACATTTTTCCCTCTGGGGATACATTTTGTAAAACTCGTAAGAAAAGAAATTTAGTCGCAAAAATAAATAAATTCATAAAGATGGGAAATTTTTGAACGCTCCAAGATTTTTCAAGAGAATATTCGATTGTGCACGGAGAAGGACTGCTCATTACATATCTTACACGCAAGCAGTAATTATACAATACATCACTCAGGATATGCGTACATATTCCTGACATGTTATTTAGGCTAGTGCACTTCTCCCAGTTCCTACATGATGCGCAAACAAGCTACTTCTCACAACCTATGTACATATAAACATATCGTACAATCCGGTACATCGCATGGCGGCTAAGCGTACTCAGTCGGAGATGGTGATGATCTCCCTTGGCCTGCCGAGGTGAGGCGCATGAGGTCGGGACTCAACCTCCTCCTCGCTAATAGGCTCCAGACGTGAAGTGCTGCGCTGAGTCGATGGAGCGGGCGCCATAGGCGGAGCAACACGAACAGGAGTGGGCGCAATCGGTGGTGCAGTACGAACTGAAGTGGGCGCAATGACTTGGTTGAACTCCTCAGTGGTAGGCAGGCGACGAGCAGTGGCGAGAATGGTAGGTGAACAAGATGCTGAGGACGAGACGAAAGTCAGTGGTGGTGCGGTGTGCGTGAGCTCCCTCCTGTTGGCGGCACAGCCATGGATCGAGTCCATGCGGGCAGCCACAAGGTCGCCCACCAAAGTTGTCGGTTGCTGCCTCCAGAGCCCGGAGGTACTCGACAAGCATCTCAAAAGCTTCATCTCGCTCTCCTCTGGGGCAAGAGAATGCGTAGTGACAGGTGTATGGCACGTGGCATGGAAGGTAGCGGTAACGACGAGTCTTCATCGAAGGAAGAACATCTCGGAGACGAGCTATCGCCTCATGGGCAGCCATCTGCATAGCATGCTTCTCCGTAGGCATGGCTCTCCCCAAGAACCGGAAGCGGCGTAACTCAACACGCCCTCCCTTGAATTGCACCGCGGCCTGGTGCATGGATAGACTGTCGTTGATCTTGTGCTGATAGAGTGTGAAGACTGGCCGCACTGATGGCCCCATCGCGACCTGGACGATGAAGGAGAGGAGCTTGACGAACCCCTCAGGAACGTTGGTGAACATCTGTGACTCACAGTCGATGCCAGCCATCTACAAAAGTAGGCAAAAATTCTGAATGGTCAGATCATAAATTTATGCCGACCGCCGTAATATAACTACATTTGCAAAAATGACAAAAACTCTACTATGCTAATAACCGATTAGCGATCGCTCCTAGTGGCTTCCTACAGTCAGCTTGGCTCTGGTACCAAGTTTGTCACGACCGGTTTTTCAATAAAACACTTATTGAGAAATCGATCTTTTGATTTCAGTATAGGAAGAGTTATCCTTACTGGTTGACAAATAATTGATACAGAGGGCCAGCATTAAATATATTACAGGGTTGAGCTGAGGTTGCCCAACGATTTATTACAATTACGCCAATATTGAACATAAGGGTGGTTATGAAACAGGGGTGTGGTGGCATACTACCGACTAGAGATAAAAGTGGTGGTGGATATGTTACAGTGGAGTGGATAACAAGACTCCTATACTGACGGCTCATCGAGCGTCGAGGTGAGGCTCGATGAGTTTATTCGGGTAGAGGAAGCGGATATAATACAGTGACCAAAACCAGGGTCGCACGGGACTGACTGGGACTCCTCTAGGCGTCGGACTCGCTATCGAACTCTTCATCCATGAGATCGCCTTCATCAACATCTGGCCAAATCAACAAGCCGGTGAGTACTTTGAAAGTACTGCAAGACAGTTTGGACATAAGATATAACAAATGCATGCATGAATGCATTATGAGCAAATAGCAATGCACACTCAATTAATAAATAATTGCACGACATGATAAGTAAAAGGAAGTCGGGCGGTAGTCCTCCAAATCCCAACAAACAATCGAAAGCCGATCGGTGTCCGGAGCGACGCCTCGAAGGGTAAACAAATAAATAATCATGTCATGATCGAGCGTCTAAGCGACACCACATAAAGGGCTTATATTGAAAAGTAAATGACATCGTGCCACGATCGGACGTCGGAGCGACATCACAGAAAGGGCTTATATTGAAAGTAAATAACATACGTGCCACAGTCGGACGTCTGAGCGACATCGCAGAAAGGGCTTATATTAAAAATAATAACAAGTGTGCCACAGTCGGACGTCTGAGCGACATCGTAGAAAGGGCTTATATCAAAATAAATAACAAGTGTGCCACAGTCGGACGTCTGAGCGACATCGCAGAAAGGGCTTATATCAAAATAAATAACAAGTGTGCCACAGTCGGACGTCTGAGCGACATCGCAGAAAGGGCTTATATCAAAATAAATAACAAGTGTGCCACAGTCGGATGTCTGAGCGACATCGCAGAAAGGGCTTATATCAAACTAAAAAACAAGTGTGCCACAGTCGGACGTCTGAGCGACATCGCTGAAAGGGCGAAGAAATTTCATTATTCATATCTGATAAAATTCACGAAGATATAATACTCATAGGAAATATTCAACACATAACAATCAACGGGTTAGTTCATCCACAGGAATAAACATTTAACCGGACTTAACACTCATGTGGTTCACCGGAGTTTTGTCACTGAGACTGATACTTGACTAGAATAAGTTGAACATAGTACTTGGACATGGATAAGATGATTCAAAGGATTTTTGACTCTGCAGAGTTTGTACTAATTACCCACAGCCAACGGATTTCCGTAGTCACGAAGGACTAGTTCCATTTAGGGTATTTCGGTAGAAACGCATCTAACCAGTACACACCCATCCCACCTCACGATGCCAGGAATCACCCTAGACAACGTTCAATAAAAACTTTGAGACAGGGAGATCACAACCTCGAATAGCATGGGATCAAATTTATATCTGGCAGCTCTAAGGGTGCCCCTCTCGGTCCCAACCGGAAACACCCATGCCCCTGACCGGATGAATGGCTTTAATCCAGGGCCATGGAACCCTCATCACGGCCTCTCTATTTGGTGTGTACCAGGAAAGAGGTTTGCAACTTACTAAGCCATATCCCTTGCGGAAAACATGTGGTAGTACAGGAGGGGAAACGGACGGAAACGTGACTTGATTCACGTTGACACTGGAGTCAAATAGTCTGGTATACGACTGGCATGCTACAACACTGCCATCTTACCCATTCTCATGCCATCACACGGCCATGCAAACTCATTCCAACAACATGTGGATTTTCGAAACTCACTTGCCTCAACTTTGCGTATAATATAACATTTATCGAAATGCTCATAAACATGCCATGAGGCCACGGCGACGGTGCTGCGGTGCGTGCTGGCATGCATGAGGCCACGAGGAGGCCTAGGGGCGTTGGGCGGCGTAGAACGGCATAGGGAGCCGGCGTTGGCTCCGTTGGCCGCCACGGGTGGCTCTGCCACCGCAGAAGCTGCCGGCGTCGGCGATGCTCGCCGCCACCGACACCTGCGTCCATCCAAGGGGGCGTGCGGTGCTCTAGTCAGGGAGAAGGGGCCGTGCGCAACGCGCCAGGGTGCACGGGTGATCGGTGACAAGTCACTGACGAAAACGACACTGAAGATAACTCTGAAACTCTGAATTTTTCTGAAAGTGTACAAGAATAGTGCCGGCCAAGTGTTTGATGAAATGATTCAAGCATGAGAAGAATTTTTCTGGGGCTGATCTTTGGTGTGGTGGCCTGTCAAAGCACCTGGGGGCTGCCTGAATTTTGGTGGAATTTTTGGAGAAAGAAAAATATGAATTTCACCAAAAATGATGAATCTGGTCCGAACTTGCAGTGGTCAAAACTTGAAAATTTTGAAAAGAGGAAGAGTGGATCTTGATGGATCTAGGTTGGGGGTGCTAAGGACTATCCATAGGAGTTGGTTTGAGATCAAAACTCAAAATAAATCAGGTACTTTCTTTGTAAATCACCTAGGCTTAAAATAAATGATAGAATTGTTTTTGGGAAAGAAATAAATGATATAAAATTCAAAAATGGTTTGAACCTGTTGGAACAGAATGTTTGAGTTGCCCCAAAGTGGAGGGAGGGGTTTTGGGAGGATTTACCACATGAGGCATGGTAAAACCATGGATAGTTTCAAAACAAAGGAGTAGCCCCAAAACCCATAGGGTTTCTTTTTAAAAGAAAATAAATTCCAAAAATATATTGAGAGGGGAAAATCAGTAGAAAGGTTTTTAATAACCAAACACCAGGGTTAAAGAAGATACAAAAATGAAATCCTTGCTCGGGGAAAAGTTTTGAGAGAGAGAGGTTTTGGAAGGATTTAAATGACCTTCTTCAAATCAAACAAAGTTTTTGTTGAAAACCAAATAAATTTTTTGGAGTGTCACAATGACATTACCAAAATTATCATCACGGAAGTGTCCACTTCCATGACGATAAATCGCGCGTCACAAAAGTGCTTTCGTCAAGGGTGACCGACACGTGGCATCCACCGTAACAGAACACCGTTAAGCTATCGGGTCGGGTTTTGGATCCGATAACCCGTTAACAGCCCCGACCAATGGGGATTTTCCTCGTGTAAAATCATCATTGGCTGGAGGAAACACGTGTCGGCTCATCGTTGGGACAGATGTCATCCACTCATTTGACTATAGGCTACTATGATACGTCGACACGTGGCACGGCCCATCAAGTTTAAATGGGCCGGCCCAACTAAAGGCCCACAAGATTTTGCGGACCATAATGGGCCGGCCCAGCTAAAGGCCCACGAGATTTTGCGGACCATAATGGGCTAGCCCAGCTAAAGGCCCACAAGATTTCGCGGGCCATAATAGGCCGGCCCAGGTAAAGGCCCACAAGATTTTTGTGTGCCATAATGGGCCGGCACAGGTAAAGGCCCACAAACTTTTTACTGATCATAATGGGCTGGCCCAGCTAAAGGCCCACGAGATTTCGCCAACATTAATGGGCCGGCCCAGCTGTAGGCCCACAAGACTTTGAGGACCCTAGTAGGCCGGCCCATTAACTGGCTGCCATATTTTGGGCCAAATGTCGGCCCATATTTGATCCGGTCCATTAATGGCCTACCACATTCCGGGCCTAATAATGGCCCATATAAGATCCGGCCCGTTAAAAGCCTCCCACTTTCTGGGCCAAATCACGGTCCAGATCAGGTCCGGCCCTTTAAGAGGCTTTGGGCTCAATTATGGCCCATATCAGATTCGGCCCGTTAACTGGACGCGATGCTTTTGGGCCCACTTGCTAAAGGCACATTTAGTAATTCGGCCTGATATTAGTTTCGGCCTGTTAAGGGCCCGTTTAACATTTCGACCCTATATTAATTTAGGCCTATTAAAATCCCGTCATATAGTTGGGCCTAACTACGGCCCGGTTTGCATCCGGCCTGCTCGCAGCGGATATCTGATTGGGCCAAACAAGGACCGAGACAACTTTGGCCTGTTAAAAGCCCGTGAATTGATTCGCACAATCATGGGCCGGGTCCATTTCGGGCTGCTGCCGGCCCGTGAGCTATTCTTTCGCACGCTTTCGTGCCCAACCTACTTCTCAGCCTCCTAAAAGCCCATTGAGTTTTCTTGCGAAAAGAGGGCCGGGGGTTACTCGGCCTATTAAAGGCCTGAATCTACTAGTGGGCCAGTTTGACGGGGCCCATGATGCGGATCATACATCGTGATTGCATGACGGCCCGATTATGTACCGTAATTTTACGGTTTGGCCGGTTTACTGCAAAGACAGGATATATATACAGTAAAATAACTGCAGCATCGTGAATAAGAAAAAACCTAGACTATACAATAAAGAAATTACGTCATATTACATCCACTGGGCATCAAAGTTCGCCACTATGATAATAAAGCACAAGCAGACAACAGATTACATACAGTGGGCATCAAAGATCGCCACCAGTGCAAATAAACACGCCGACAAAATAATATACAAAACCGACAAAGACTTCAATAGAGTTCAACAAAGGTTAGCCTCATTGGGAGCTACAACAAGCAATGAGCAAGATGATGAGATCAAGGCTTGTTAAACACTTATATCTTCCTCACTCTGAAAGATAAACAAGCACACATATGACAGGTTTTGCACAAAAAAGTATCAGTGCTGACAATTCATCACATTTCTTACTGACGAATAAAGTGACACAGTTTAAAATTGCATTAACACAATATGATATTGTTCAGGTCAAGACATGGCAGGAAATGACATTGTGAAGGAGTTGGTAGCTTCACGACACCACCGGATTACGGATCAAGAACTCATAAGTATCAATGGTTAGTGTCTTTGTCAATTTATCCCATTTCAGATTGGCAAATAAAGAGACGGTTTAAATAATAGTAGAATGATATGACATTGTTCATAGTTAAGACATTGCAGAATATGACATTGTGTCAGAGTGGGTAGGTTCACCACACCAATCGGATTACGGATGAAGCATAGAAGCATACATGCAAAGGTGCAAAAGAAGATCACTTGCTCAGATAGTTTAATTTACATGGTATGAAGAAGGAACTTGGTTGTACAACTGAAAACTTAAATTGAGAAGGACAAACTTTTGTTTATGTACATAATAAACTTTCAACATGCAATTTGATGCGAACACCAAAAATAAACAGATGTTGCAGTCATGCCTAACCAAATATACACAACAAAGTTTGAAGGCTTGAGAAGGACAAACTTACATTACTGGTGAAGACAGGCTCTATAAAGCCCTTGTCCATGCTGATGGGGGGGCAATTCAAGAAGTTTAGCACATAATCTTCTTTATAAGCATTGCCTTTATTCTACAGTTTGTTAAGAGTAAATATAGATGTGATAATATACGAAAAAAATGGAGAATATTTAAGATAAGATGAAGAGTGATGCTACATAACCAAGTAGCTATAAATGTATGTGCAGCGACATAGGAAAAAGGCACAGCCAAGAGCAAAGGCATGTACCAAACTTCTTCAAGACCAACCTTATGGTAAGAGTAAATATAGATCCGATGTGTAGAAAATGGAGGGCAAAGGAAAATAAGCTGCAGAGTGATGGTACATGAACAACTAACTGTCAATATAATTACACTGATAAAGGACATCATGTACTTACAAGAACAATGTAGAGCTAAAAAATTCATTGGCATTGGATATATTCTACACTAATGTAACCATTCATACAGATCAGATAATTTGGAGAGAACAATTGATAAGCAAGCTATCATGCATACTGCTGTCACATAATGAACCAGGTATGTATGCAAGTACAGTGATACAGGACAACAGGTAGTAACAAGAGCAAAGTAGCGGGCAGCATATTTGCGATATCCTGTCGTTCTTTTCAAACCGGAATCTTCTTCGAGCAGATTTCCTGCAAAAAAGATCCGTAAGGCACAAGCGGAAAAGAAGAAGTTCAAATTGTCATGTGATTTCATAGACAAGACCTCATCCCCAACGAGACCAGTGCATAACAAGGTTTTTCCATTCAATGTATTCTAAATTTAGCACAGGAGACTTCACCGAAAATTCGTTTATAGACTTGCCATCAAAGTGTAATTTCCTCAGGTAACACCGATACTGTTGCAATGCTTCCTTGAAAAGCACAAGCAAGCTTTGCTCGTCATGACTATCCAGATTGACCCTCTCCTAGTTACAACAATGTAATGTAAAACATTGATGTGTTCGATCAGCGTAAAAATGTGAAAATAATAACCATGAATAATAGCACTTACACGTAAGTTGGACAGAAGATGTGAAAATGGTGTTTGTCTTCACTATAATCTTCCCAGGATGGGAATATATGCACGTAGTCCCTAACAAAATTGAAAGCATTGTCTTTTAAACTGGGAATAAATGGAATGGGGTTCCAATCTGCAGGAATTGGCCGTCTCTGCAGTTCGGATAGGTCTTCGGCCGGTGGACTTGTTGTACTTTTTGCTGGAGTGGGATTTTTCTATGGTAAATGCAATTTGGTGCTATGGCAAATGAAATCAGTATACCTTTTGCTGGAGTGCAGGTCCTGTGTGGTGGGGCTAGTGGTGTGGCCAGTGAAGTATAGGTACAGTCTGCTGGAGTCCGTCCTATGTTTTGTGTCACTGGTTGTACATCCGATATAAGTGGGGCGCTGTCTGATTTCTCCGGCACCACCATGTTTTTCAAGGACTTTGCTGGTGCTCTTTTAGGTTCGGCAATCAGCCTCTTCCTTTTTGATGTCTAATGCACAAGAACATCATTTGAGTGGAAAAACATGGTATGATGACAGATGGAATATGTATTGATAATGGATGGGCATGGCATCTCAAGTTATATGATGAGTAAACTAAGCAGATGGCGGTGCAACAAAGTAGAAGAAATGCAAGACAACATATGCAAGATACGCGCAATCAATAAAACCTTGCCAAATTAGAACAGGCACCTTGATGGGTGAACAGGACAGGCCATCCGCCTTTGACTCCTCGAGGTTAGAATAGTCATTAGGATGATATTCTGAACAAGAATCAACAGGTGGGGAGCGACGAGTTTCTTTGCTTCCGTAATGGCACTCAATGCCTTGGTGCCAATTTTGTAAGTCATTGCGGTGTTCCACAATATTCTTCTGATGCGCGGATTCTGATATTCACTGTAATTGTGTATAATATCCGAGAACCATGAAAACATAAATAGTTGTGAGATTATATTTGTAACGCAGATGATATTCTAATATAGGGGCGCCCCTGTAAACACTTATGTGCTATCACTGGATTCTGATGAGAGAGCTCATGTGTGCTGTAATATGGTGCGTGCATTTATATAATCTGGCACAAGTACATAAAAATAGGCTCCAGAAGTAAGGATAGCTGGCGGATGATAGGTTCATAATATAATTGTAGAGAGTTTATTGCCAAACCATGATAACAAGAGCACACATGAACTAGGAAGATCATAGTGTACAGAACAGGGGTACACCATAAACAATATATATAAATTGTGAAATTTCAACTGGCTTGAAAATAAGGTTTTGTATTGCCGCTAGTAATTGAAAGCCTATCGATCACGTACAGGCCAGCTCTATCGAACATGGTAAAGAGCAAGCAGATTTTGGATAATAAAATGTTGGTTGTGCAGTGCCAACACATGATGAACCAGAGCGCATTAAGAATGCAACTCCCAGCTGTCTCTCAACCATTTCAGGCGGTTGGATGAAGATCCTACGTCTCCTAACCCTTCTTCTTCCTCGTCTCTGATTCTTCCCATACAACATCAAGACGGGCCGCCGGGCGGACCACCGGCCTCCATCGCTGTGTTCCTCCGCCACCCCCACCCCCACCCGCGCCCAACCCCCACTGCGTCGAGTTTTCTTCGTTCACGAGGCCCCACAACCACCCGAGCCCTTCGATCGCACCGCGAACTCCGCGAAGCTCTGAAAATCGATGACCCAATTTTGAAATTTAGTCTCGTGATTTAACTAGTGTGGAATATAAAAGGGAAAACCATAAGCATTGGGAGTATAGTGTTGAGCGTGCCATGGCGGATCTGAAGGTGCAAACCGGACAAAGGCAACTTCGCAACCAAGACAAGAAATCGAGTAAAGCAGTGGCGATCTATTTTCTTGCTGCGATAAATAAGTTGAGCAGACATCTGAAAAATACCGCCTGTGCGGCGCCGATGTAATGCATCTGCTGAGAATTTGACGGTGCTGCGGTAGCGATGGCTGTCGGCAGTGTGGAAGCAGATCTAGGAGGGTAGACGGTGGCGGCGGGGTACGGTGGACGAGACGGTCGTAGGAGCTGCGCCGGCAAGGTGGACGACGGCGGTGATGAAGCGAGAGGACGGGATGCAAGGATGCCGGTCCGAAGGCGTGGATGAGAGAGGTCGATCTCTTGTAATGGACGGCGGCGTCGGGGTATCAGCTCCGGCATGGTGGAGGAGGACGGCGGTGGATGGGGCGTCGGACGGAGGAGGGTGGGGTGGAGAGGGTGTTTTGGCGCCCACGGAGTACGAATGGGGAAAAGGGAGGTAGAGAGGAAGGGGGGAACCATGTATTCAGTAGCTTGTCTCAAATGCGAGGAAATTTACAAACTTAGCCCCGTTTCAAATTTCTACTACATCACAAAGCAACATTAGTCGGTTGGGAATAGGACGGTAATCTCGCATACACCGAATATTTGCCGACGAGAGTTTGTTTTTGGCGCCCACCGTGTATGAATATGAATCGGGGAGGGAGTCGATTTCGGCCAAGGACACACTATGTTTTGGCGCCCACCGTGTATGAATCTGGGTGAGAGGCGGTTACGTCACGTTTGGGTGAAATTACAAACCTACCCCCATCGAAACCTATAGAAATCCAGCAGATAGGCTTTACGTGGCAGGGATAGGCAGTAGTGATTTCCATCTCGCAGATTTTGGTTTCAAGGTTATCGCGACTTTCCCCGCTTCGTTGAAATTTTGCGAGTGCACGTTTACCGTGCCAACTCAATTCGAATCCCGTTTGTATTCTATTTTTTCAAGGGATCCATTTTACATTGGAATTACATTCTATATACATCATTTTTATATATACTTTCAAAAGCACAACACCATTTATACATAAATATGGTTTACAAATGGCATGATCTCAGATTCATAAGGTTGTATCCATCAATTTGGATTTTCAAATATTTGAAACCACTTTATGTTGAAATCCAATGTATGCATTCCTCGCTAACTGTCTCCAATTAATGTGTGTTTCATGCGGGTTTTTTAACTTCTCAAACATGTATAATGTGTTTCACACACACAACATATAGTGTAATCCCGTTTAGACATTAATTGCATATAAACCATGCATTGTTTGTAATTGAAGAATCTATGGATCACCAATATTGATAAACTATATAACATTACACGTGTGCCCAAATTCAAATGAATATGCATGTTTGATACACCAATTTGCGTTATGATATTATCGATGTCGTGATCTCCAGTTTAAATATTTGAATCCACTTTAATCCAGATATTCTTCTCATTTAGCTATCACTCATGGTTATATAGGACTATCTCTCTGGACCTATACGCGTTCATCGTCTCTCAGGTATCTCTCGTGCTACCTGTATGTCGACAATGATCTTTTATCTTCGTAACACACCTCTCTCCGTCGACCTTCATCACTCTATCTCTCTCTAAGTATATCTCACTCCCTGCTATGTGTCTCTAACTATGATTCTCCATGTGGAATCTCTTTCTCTCACACAAACACAAAACTTTGTCTCCCGGGGTCTCATTTCTCTCATCGTTCCCATGTGTGCCACTCACACCCCTCATACAGAGATGTCTTTCGCTCCTTAGATATGAGAACCCACGACTCTTCCTCTTCAATATCTCTTTCTCACACACAAACACAAACTCTGTCTCCTGTGGTCTCATATTTCTCCATTGTTCTCTTGTATGTCGCTCACACACACATCCTCTCTCCCTAGAGATATCTTGCGTTCCCTCATATGTCTCTCTAGCTATCACTCTCGTTGTGAAATATCTTTCTCTCTCACAGACACAAAACTCTGTCTCTCTGGATCTCATTTCTCTCTGATATTTGTTTGTATGTGACTCACATGCACCCTCTCTCTATCTCTCTCACACCCACACACATAACCCAGCCTTCTGATCCACTCGACTCCTATCTCTAACGCACACTAGCTAGCATCTTTATCTTTCTATTTATCTGTTTCTCCATCAACCTTCTTTCTCGCCCTCACTCTTGATTCCTATCACGCACACTACATATGTTTCTCCCTACATGCAGTCAAGTGCCCTCTCACACACATATATAACTTCACCCTTTGAACCACCCGGCGGTCATCTCCAACACCCAAACTAGCGGATGTCCCTCTAGCTAGCATCTCCATTTCTGTATCTATCTGTAGTTTCTCCGTCAACATTTCTTTCTCGCACGGAGTCTTGCTTCCTATCACCCACATTATATATGTCTCTCTATACATATGCATTTATAGGTTGATCTCTTTTGCACAATCGTTGTGCCTCACCCCCTCTGCTCGCCATAGATGCATGCTCGAGCCCACGCCACTATCTCTTAAAGACAAAAACACATGCTCAATTGTCGGGCCTTCTTCCCTGCATTCTCACATGCATGCATATTGTCATACCGATCCGTCTCTCCCATGTCATTGATCTTATGACTTATGTCTTCTTTATTTTATCTCGATCATGCTACAAGCACACACACACATCCCACGTATACATGTATACCTCTCACACATGCACGCTCAAGGTCTCTATGTCTCCATACGTAGTTAATTACCCTCAATCCTAACGCCACATCAAATCGTTCTCCTCTTTTGTGCACATAACTTCCTTTGGATGGGTAAAACACACACTCACACTTAACAATCTCCTTCTAGCTACCCCCCGCACCTCTCACTCTTCCCCTATATCCCCGAAACCAATAAGACCATCCCTTTGTTTAATTCCCGCCTACATGCACCATCGATATACAGTAGTCTTCCTTGGTGTCTCTCGAACAAATACATTCTCTCGATGTCGACTCCTCTCACGCGCACGCACCTTCTCTTCCCTCTCTACGGGCATTTTCTCTCTCGCACCCCATCATTGGTGGCCTCTGCCATACACATCACCTCTCTATGATGAAGCCATGCACAATTAAATTACATCCGCCACAGAGGACCCCGCGACACACACACACGCACACACACACACACACGCACGCACACCCCCCCACACACACTAAGACTCCATCTCTCTCTATCTCTCTCTCACACACACACACACACAAACACACACACAGACGCACGCACCCCCCCACACACACTTAGACTCCATCTCTCTCTCTCTCACACACATACACAAACTAAGACTCCATCTCTCTCTCTCCTCTCTCTCTCTCTCACACACACACCCCACACACACACTAAGACTCCATCTCACACACACATGCTCTAGGCGGAGCATTTGTTCCTACCACCCTTCATCCAACTTTACCCGTATGATAAACAATCACCTTTATTTACTTGCATAATATGGACAAATTCCACTTTACTTTAGTAGTCAGCAAACTTATCATCTGTACCCTTATAAAAAAACGAGTTGGCGATGATGGTGTGCCTGCCATCTTGTAATACAGACCGTATGATCTATATCTGATGGATAGAAAGCAAACTATGATAATTTTACAAAAGATACCCGCACCTCTCTCCACATCATTATCTCCCGCAACCTCATTGCTCAGCAATTAAAAAAGGAATAAGTCTCTGGAAGAATCTAGCATGCATGGTGGCCACTGCCGCCTGCCGGCGCCATCCATCCCCATGCCTCCGCCCATTCCGACCACCACGCTCCACTCCTCCTCGCTTTATCTCTCATCTTTCATTTTTTCGATGACATTCTCGAGATACCAGTTTTCCGATAAAATTCTCGAGAAATCATTAGTTTTTACACATGGGATTACTCCTGCATGGGTCAATCACAACAGGTGTTTTGTAAAAAAATGCATATTGATGTTCCGTGTAATGCACGAGAATCTTGCTTGTAATTATATAATGCAAATCACGAGCAGGAAGTGACATTTTTTTGACACAACCACGTTAACATGGCCATGTAAATCACTAGCTAAAGTAAATACCATTATACTTATATCCCAATGCAAAAGGTTGAGTACATGTCCGAAGAGTAGAGTCGCACACACGCACTCTGTCTCTCAGAATCTCTCTCACACACACACACCAGTTACGTGACGCCCACTTAAGCAGACACGAGTATGTTACAATTTGTGCACCCGCGGGTACACGTGATGTTGCGCATTTGTTTAAGCCGGAAGGCGAACCCAAATGGTAGTTGCATTCATTCCCCTCCCGCCGCCTCTTCTCTGGTCGCCGTCGCCCGGTAGCCATGGGCCATCCGAAGGTAACAACATACGCCATACTCCTGCTTGAGCGGCGCTTTAATATGGAAATTTTAGTGGCCATGCATGCATCTTTTTGTGCTAGCACTCCTATATAAGGGTTGACCGGTCGCGTCCCGCGGACGTGCGCGGGCGGTGGAAGAGGAAGGAGAAGGGAAGCGGGCTGTGGAGTAACGTTTTTACCACAATTTCTTAGGAAACTGAGTGCAATAATTGAGTAGTTTTGCAAACTACCAGTACTACACCTGAAACGGTTCAAAACCTATACTCCCTTGCCAGCGCGCGCTTCCCGCATGAAACGGTCAGCGTCGCCCTGGAGCGTCAGTGCCGCATTAAGTCCCGGCCAGAGCGGAGGTGACCTCTCACTGGCGCCGGCTTTGAAGTGGCGCGACGGCCGAGAGAGCGCCGCTTCCCGGGGCACGCGACTGCTCCGCGTTGAGACTGGCCATAGGCCCTGTTTGGATCCATGGGTTAGAGTTAGTTTGAGCTAGTTGGGGCTCAAATAGCCCTAAAGTATCCAAGCATGAGGGTTTAAATTGGAGCAAGTTGCACCGAACCCACCAAAAAACTATCGCACCCAAGAGGTGCTAACTAGAGATAGTTCTCATTGGGACCTTTGAAAAATCACTTTTCTCTCTCCATGAAGTGCATTTATTGTCAATCTAACCTCACACCCAAACACCTCTTTGGCTACAGTTAGTTCAGGGTTAGTCATGAGTTAGTATAACCTCTAGCTAAGTTAGAGTATCAAACAGGAGCAGTATAGGACATGCAAGTTGCTCAAAGCATACAAGCAAATTTGTACGTGAAAGGATTTTTTCTTTTTGAGAACGGAAGGTGGAAGGAATTTTTTTAGAATGCTCTTGGCATGTTGCTAACATGTGATAGTTAACCGACCTCAATAGACGTCAGAAACGCCAGCCCGCCGCACTTTGAGAGAGACGAGGAGGGAGAAGCGATACAGGCTACTAGATTACTAGAGATAGGTGTCGCACGGAAGCCAAGAAATATGGTGATAGCGTGGGTTAGCCATGTACTAGTATGATGTAACTACACTGGGCTGCCGTGTTTCGTACTCTTCCAGTCCACTGTGGAGATGATTGGTTAATTTTATATCGCTGAATAATATTAAATATTATGAGTGCAGACGCTCCACCACGAGGTTCCTTGCTCCTTCTCGGTCGTCTGGAATCTATGTTCTTCCACTCTATTTTTTTACGTGAGCTTTGTTCATCCTTTTGCCAACACACGAGACATCTAGCATCAAGGTGCACGTGTTATGCAAGGATCGTTCCATCTATATGAAGAACACGTGGGACTGGAACTACGAGACGGACATGTACCCAGGAGTGGACGTACGAACCTGAGTAATGTAGCGCGGTAAGTGAAGTAGAAAGGCACAAATGGTATGAACATGCATGGCATACAGGGTGTGTTTGGTTGTGTTCTCGTCTCAAAGATAGTTGTTCCCTCTTCATGCATGCTCAACTCAACACCCCTCTTCATGCATGCTCTCTTCATGCATGCTTCTAGTGTATTTGTGCTAAACTAGTGTGGACTCATACACCCTCCATACACTCTACCAAACACCCAAAAGTAGGTCGAGAAGGGAACTCTTAGGCGGCATTTGTCTCTTACTACGTACTACCACTAAATGTTGTACGTGCAATGCACGGTGATGTTATGGAGGACGTGCCTAAGTACTCTACTACTACTATATTAGTTGGAGGCACATATCAAATTTTATATTTGTTTACGTGTATGCCCCGAGACCTTCCAACTAGACATGTCTTTCTCTCCAGGTCGCACTTTGTATCGTTCATACCACTAAGTACTACTATGTGTGGTCTCCGACCCAGAAGTGGAAGAAATGGAGACGCTCTACCACGCTATTTTTTTTACGCTGGGCTCTACCACGCTGTTCATGTCCCACTCCTTTCGCTGATGTGTGGGACATCCAGCACGTGTCGTGTTTGGCACCCTTCGTCGTAAGAGTTGAAACGCTAGCATTCATCAGAAATAAAAAAATAATTGTAAATCGGCAATGATACTATTTTTTTGCGAACCAATCAGCAGTGATACTATACCACGCAGTTTCCTTGCTCCTCGATATCGAAAAGAATACTTCCGTTCGCCAACATGTGGGACGTCAACCATCCTGGTCCACTTGCCATGCACGCAGAACTCCAACGAAGAGTCACCCAGGTCATCGCACTGCAGTAACAATGACTAATGAGCCGTCAAATCACAGGCCCACTTCCCACTTTGAAGTTGCTCGGACGAAGGAACCATCATGACTTCGTTGAATTCCGCTTCTTGAAGAAAACTACTGTACCAGTACTGCTAGCTACAGTATTTACTCCGCATTCACGCCCGACGAACCTACTCCGGCGCCAGTTGTCCATCCGTCTGCCACGGCTCATTGCCATTCACCGCTATATTAACTTGAGCCCCAGCTCCAGCCATAGATAAGGACCCACACTTATTCTCCTCCGCCCCTTCCTTCATCGGCACCACTTCAACCATGGCCTCCTGGCGCTCGAAGCTCTCTTGGGCGTCTTGTCGCGAGGAGCGGGCGAGGACATCGGCGGCTCCGCTCCGGGCGCGCTCCAAAGCTCTCTTCGACGTATTGTCGCAGGAGCAAATGAAGGAGATCACCAGCACCCCCCCCGGCCGCCCTCCGCCGCCACGACCACGAAGCAGGCACGCGTGCGCGGGTGCAGCCGGCAGCGAGGAAGAGTAGTACATGGTAGGTCGCCGCCGCTCTGGTCCCGGGAAGGCCACCGCTACTCCACTCAGTCGATGCCAAGCTTGGTGGGGTAAACATCGGCGGCCGATTAGCCGCTTGACGGCAACGTGAGAGCGGAAATCTTAAGAACCTTGTGCTCCGGAGGAGGAGGTTATCGAGGCGGATGAGGAGGAGGCAAAGGCAATGGCTGCCTTTCTCAGGTTCATGGCCGGACATGGTGGTCGGGCGCCGGCGATCGTTTAGATTAGGTTTACAATAGGTTTTAGTACGGTTTGTGAAAAATATGTAATGAATTTCGTTCAGTTTGTAGGAAAAGTTTTCGAAATGTAATGAATTTCATCCGGTTAATTTGAAATTTTCTTTGTTTGAATGAATTTCGTCCGATTAGTTCATATAGTTGTCGAAAGGTATGCGGGCAACATCGGATGGCATCCATCAGTGTCCTCGGACAGATGCCGGTGTAAATTTGTGGGCCAGTGCTGGAGATGCCCTAACTATCATGCTATAATCGCTAACAATCCTCCATTATTTGGCAGGGAACAGTTATGCCTCGATCAAAATCAGATCCACGGTGTTTCGCACTCCTCTCGCGTAAGAGTGTAAACTCTTGCTTACATAAAAATGGAGCAAGTGGACGGCACTGTAGCACGTCATATCACTCGAACTAGCCCGCCTAACGAGCGGGAAAGCACCGCCCTCGTCATTTTGTTCTGGATTTCTATCGATTGATCGCGCGAAAATGTTACGCTTCGCAGGTTCTAAAGGAAAAGGCGGCGCACTTACGACTCGTACGCGTTGCAACCCTGACAGTCCGGCTCGCACGCCGCTCACCAGAGGGGACACGCGTTGTCTTGCAATTTCACTGACATGTGGGACCATAATTGAATAAACCGTCGATAGCCGAAATCTAATCGCTCGTGAGGCGTCACCGAGAAGAGAGAAAGCGGGGAGGGAGAAGAGATCGCCCCGCCGCCACGGACTCCAACAAATATATGGTGATAATGTGAGGTGGGCCATGCTTTGGAGTCCGGACCGCTTCCGGAGCCCGCTCTCACCGCCCTGGCCCCTCAAGACGCCAGCTGCCGCTGCATGCATAGCAAGTAGTCCCCGCTTATGTGGAGGAGAGAGAGGCATTGACAAAGTCAAGGAGTAACAGTGGAGACAATAGCTTTCATCAAAAATAAACAATGAATACTCGTTGCTCGTCCTCCATATCGGAAAGAATACTTTCATTCGCCGACATGTGGGACATCGACCATCCTGGTCCACCCGCCATGCACAAAATTATCCTGGTCTACCCGGTCATATCGCAGGCCCAACCTTTCCCATCGTAAGTTGTTCGGACGAAGGAACCATCATGACTTTGTTGAATTCCGCTTCTTCAAGAAAACTTAATGTACCCGCAATATCGCTACCACACGCCAAGACCGGCGACAACTGTACCACGTCATATCACTGAAACCCACTAGGCCAAACTAGCCCGCCTAGGTCATCTATTTTGGAACGGAGGGAGTACGTCTCTGCACTACTATGATTTTGTGTTGCACGTTCTCTGTACTTTTGCTACGATTTTCCTACCCTATGAACCAAATGAGGCCTGAATGTATGTCGACTATTGTCTGATCAATCGCAAAGCCTACAATTTTAGGAGCTAGGGCTATTGGTCGATCGACGAGGGATAAGTATAAGCTTACCAAGATATCATCAGCAACAACTTTTCTCTTCGTTGATTATTTTTCAAGTACTATATATCTCACAGTAGCTAGCCTACTAACACAAAGAATCATCAAACAAGCCCTGCTGATATGATAAACAGTTCAAACTTACATCTAAGCATGCCATATATTACATCGAAAGCTGGTGAGTATACATCTGTTTCCATAACTCGGAGAGGGTTCGCATGATTCATCGCATGATTCACTATCAAACAAAAGTAGCAAGATCCGCCCACACAAGACAGTGCACTAGCCCTAAGATGGTTTGATAACACGCATCGTTCTGGTAATTAAACACATGGCAATGCAAACTACCCTGAAGGATTAGCGCGACCAACTATTTCTTGTCATCGATCTCTCGGGCAATGACCATAGCACGGACAACGGCATGGGAATCGATTTCTGGGGCGATGTCCACAGGACTAACCGCGACATCGGAATCGATCTCTGGGGTGATGTCCACAGGATGGACAGCGGCATCGGAATCGATCTCCGGGGCGATGCCAACAGGACGGGCCCTGACAACGGAATCATCAAGGACAACCACCGGCACCTTCACAACCCTAACATATTAGCACGCACATTGCAAATAATCAAAAACCACAACTATGGTAATAAGCCATTATTTTTACCTTGTGCAGCTCACCGGGATCTCATCCTCCGGGGCCATCTCCTCATCCTCGATGGGGGCCATCACCTTGCCGGGAATACCGCTTCTCAACGGCGACTATCTCCTCAAACTCGGTCTTGAGCCTCACATAGGTGGCAATCAGAGTTCATGGGGTCGGCACGGTGGGGCCCTTGCTGTTCTTCCAACTTTCTTTGAGGAGTTCGTCCGCCAACGTCCTCAACTCTTTGGCCAGTTCTTGTTTCTTGGAGTTCTTCGTCTCCATGGGTTGGCCCGCCAACATGGTCAACTTGTTGGTCGGTGCTCACTTCCTGGAGATCGCTGTCTCCAGTGGGTTGTCCGCCGGCAACTCTTTGCCTAGTGCTCCAGGATCCATCAATGAACTGATAAACAAAAAGCAATCGAAAGGAAACCACAATCGCAATGAAAACGGGAAAAGAATAGGATGTGAGAATCGGTCGGTGCTTCGCAAAAAGAAGATTATTGGAATGAAAATATAGCAGCATAACTGATTCGCCCACCTTTCCTTCGTCGGTACAGAAGAAAAATGGCAAAAGTGAGTAGATTGGAGTGATGTTTTCTTCAAGAAAGGGAAGAAAGGGCTTGAATGAGCGTTCCAATGAAATGATGGTTGCTTCGTCCAGTCCAACTTGGAGGCCACCTTAGCACTGCTGGTAAAGATGTGGGTTTTGTGATATGACGGGTCATGACGGCCACACCGGGTGACAGTGAGTCTCATTGTAGCACCTCGCTGTGATTTGGTGGATGGCACGCGGGCCCGGATGCTTTGAAATGTCCCGCATGTAGATAGAGCGGCTAGTCATATAGGAGTGCTCAATATTGTGCACCGCGACCAAGGCGGAGAGGAAAACGAGAGAACTACTAATTAATGCATGAGTTTAATTAGGGTGGTTTTGTAAAGTACAAGATACATTCCTCCAATCGCAAAATGCCTTGGTTCATGAGATTTGAGATTTGAGCCCTATAAACCGGAAGGGAGGGGGTACTGCACACGGTGTAGTCTAGTCACTTGTTGAAATCTCTAGAAAGGCAAATACTCCTTTCCGGTTTACGTGTCTATACTACTCCCTCCGTCTAGGTGTGTAAGTCATCTTCTGAAAACCAAATAGTCCCAAAACACTTAGGCGTGCATTAACTTCTACCTTGTTTCTTGTTTCTTGACATATCAACCAATAAGAGATGAGAGGTGTGCATGCTTTTAGTGACTTGCAATGGCTAGTTCATTGCATGCAATGCTATTAATTAGCAAATAAACATTGGTGACCCCAGGAGGAAAGCGGTGCTAAGTGCGTGGACCTATGCGTAATGAGTATCAACCAATGGATAATGGAGTTTAATTGTTAAACAATACTCCCTCCTTTCCGGTTTATAGGGCTTATCTCAAAATTTTATGTTTTCCATTTTATAAGGCTCAATTTGGTTGTTTTCCATCAGATTTTCAGATTCCAAGGTGCATTAAATCATTGCATGCAAGTATTAAGAGAAAATTGACCAATGCATGTACTTTATGCATGCATGCATTGCAATTAATGCATTGATAAACATAATTTTTGAGGAAAATAAGAGCATTTATTAGGTGCTTTTGCAAAACTACAAACTGTATTCCACCACTCACCATCTACATTGATTGGTGAGATTTTTGAATGAGCACTATAAACCGTAAAGGAGGGAGTAGCAATTTTGTCTCATGCAAGAGCACAGCTAGTATATGCGTGCTCCAAGGAACCGCACCACGCGGCGTTCGTTAATCGCCACGTTCGGGTTGCGCTTGGCTCTTCGCCTCTTCTAGAAGGCGAACAATGATGCTACTCCTACTTCTACGATGCTCGAATCCACTGCTGCATGTCCGTCCACCTCGTGCGGGAGGGATAGCGTGTAGCGAAAGCTTCTACTTACTGCTCCTGCCTTTGCGTCTATGATAGGTGGGCCCAACAGGTGGTTGGCCCTCCTGTCATGCAGCCAAAGGCAGGTGCAGTTAAGGCACCGGAGCTTAGTCCGTGAGGGAGAGGGCGTCGTAGTAATCAAATTTCTCGATCTTGTACGAGTTGACGCGACACATCAAAGCACTGCACTCGATAAAAGTCTTTTTACACATTTCAAATGGGCTGCTTCGTATGTAGGAGTAGACATATTCTGCTTCGTATGTAGTCACTTGTTGCAATCTCTAAAAAGACTTATATTTGGAAACGGAGGGAGTACAACGCATGCATGCATGCCGTGACTTTCCTTTTGATACTTGCATGTGTTGATTTGATGCACCTTGCCAAATTTTGACTATAAATTTAACTAACCAAATTTTCATACATGTCACAAAAAATTACGGGGCTGTTTGGATTGTGACTATGTTTGTCTTATGTTGCCACATTATTTTTCCCACACTTGCCACACTTGTCTAACCTGAGTTGCTCAAATTGTTAGACACACTTTGACTTGCCTAAGGGAATCTTGCCACAATTTTTGTGTCTATGACATGTGGGGTTCACTTTGCTAATAAAAATTCTTGTCTTAGGTGTGGCTAATAAAAGACTTATATTTAGGAGCAGATGAGTAGAAAATATAAATAATAATGCATGTTGGGGCAACCCACGTTTCCGCTAATTTTAGCCGTGGGCTTGTTCACAATTTTTACGAGGGGGTGGTTGTTCATTTAATGGAGGGACTTGTAGTACCAGACTTGAATGATACAAAGTGTGACCTGGCACACCGTAATACCACTTGGAACAAGCGGGTAGCTATCTCAAAAAACAATCAACAACTAAAAAAAACCGCGACCTGGCATGTAGTAGTACACAATTTTAAACGATTGTTTTGATGGAGTGAAAAAGGAAAACTACCCCACTACTTATATATAGGCTGGAGCCTCCGCTGTTGCTTGCTAGGGTTGCTCTATTCACATACTCTCATCCTCTCCAGATCTAAACAAGATAGGGGTAGTAACACTGTCTTTCTCCCTTCAAAAAACACTGGCTTTCTATCCTCACCGCTAGTTACAGATCCGGACATATCCCCCTCCGCCGGTGAAGGGGAGGAGGGGCAGTGTTTAGGCCGTCGTCGACAGCGAGGGAGGAGAACCACTGCCGGCTGCACCGTTATCTCTGGCCAAGCGCCCGGCGCGGAGGTCCTCCGATCCCTTAAATGCGTTGCTGTGGGTGGATCCGCCTCCCGCCGCCCACCTATCCACATCCCGACGACCTTCAGGTATATCTTCGTTCGAAACCGCCTTAGCTCTACTTCCCCATTTCGCCACGTCATGCATGTGCATCATTTTCTACCTCTCAGCCCCTCTCGATCGGATGGTCCAACGTCACCTATTTTTTCTTCTATTGTTAGAAGTAAAGCTACTTCATGGAGTCGAATCTTGTACTCCCTCCGTCCGAAAATACTTGTCATTGAAATGGATGTATCTATATGTATTTTAGTTCTAGACACATCCATTTTGATGACAAGTAATTCGAACGGAGGGAGTACTTGGTTCAAACAAGAAATAAAGTGGGGTGGGGAATTTAGTATGTACATCGGACTTGGTACAAACAGGAAGGAAAGGGGTGAAAGTAGTATAGACCGGTCATCCAACCGGTCTCTTGGTCGAAAAAGGGAAATATAGGGGTAACGCTGTACACAAAGTGGTATGACCAGGACTAGATTTGCTATCCACACATAGGAGTAGGTGGCTAGAGTGAACAAAAATGGGACCAACCCAGATATGTTTCTTGGATGTTTGTTTCTCGGGGCAACAAACTATGAATCACCACTTTATGCCCCTGTTTATGTACATGGTCTTTGTACTTGGTGCACCCACCGTCCCATGCCCTTATACCAAATATTTAGGCTCGGTCGGAATAAAGGGGCGTAAAACATAGATCTTGATGAAAATAGAGGAATAGGAAAGGAATGTAGGTATAAAACTATGGAACAACAAACCGGAGGAAACTCTCAAGAGAATGTGTTCGGATGGACTACGAAATGTACAGATTTGTTTTTTAGAGTAGCATGCTTGGCAGTATGAGATGCTATTTGTTTATTCAGCTGCCAGTGACTACGCTTGTCCTCACCTCACGTACCACACATAGGTTGATTTTTTTATTCCGGCAAACACAGCACAATAACTTTGTCTAACGATGCATGGCGAAGCGCTGCCTTGGGCTTCCGCCCAAAAATGAGCAGCGTGGATGTTTCTAATCCTATGGAATCGGTACTACCGGACCAGCTTTCCTATAAACACTATTCACCGTTCCGTGTTCCGAACGGTTGGAAGGGAAAGAATACCGTAGGAATTATGTTCCTAGAAAAATCCTGCACCAAACCTGTGAACCGAATGCAGCCTTAGCTGTTCTTAATATAATGTCCCTGGTAAAAATGAAGCCATGCCACTGTTTTTGCCTGTAATTGTTTGAGACTCTGACAAGTTTAGCCAAATGTTTTTGCCTATAATTGTTTGAGACTCTGACTGTTTCCTCTGTGCCTTTTTGTGCAAACAGGGATATCCAATTCACCTGGTTGCTGTTGTGACCTTTTGGTGCACTACACAAAACTCTTCTTAAAAGAAGTGACTTTTGTGCTGTTTAACTGGAATGTCAGAATGGAACAGTTGGTTCATTTTGGTGGAATTGCACAAAGGGAGATCTGTGTTCCAATCCTCATCATCCATATTGGCGCTATAACCTTCCTTTAGGTAAGAATGATATTTAATGCATGTGTTCATCTCTATTTTTGACTGCCATGAGAAAATAATGTTGTTTTTTACTAGTACACTTGTACTCCCTCACTGACAAAACCAATTCTGAATTAGAAGGCCAATCATGTACTCGGTTTCACCAACCGGTGAGGAGAAAGAGAAACAGAGCATGAAGAGGAAGAGAAGAAGAATAAACAATGCCAAGGCGATCTTGCTAAAGCCAGAGGCCTCAGTCGAGGCCATTCAAGGGCTCCGACAACGACTACCTTACATGTGAGACGATCCTCCAGGGAGCCCTTCCAATTCTGCTGTCTCACTTAATTAATTAGGAGTACTTAAGTACCACTAATTTATTCTTGCCCTAATTTTCCTGTTGGAGTTAAACAAATCTTTAGTAGGACCCTATGCTGAATCATGTACGTGTGAATGTTTGTCTATGGAGGTGAATCATGTGGTGGAGCAGGGGGGAATATTATTAGTGTCATGACATAATAGTGCTATTGTTTTGCATGTCAATTTATTGCCATTGGTTCAATGAGGCAATGATTTGCGTATTGTCCATCATGAATTTGATGCTACCGTTTGAGTAATATGCTAATGTCTTCCTATCCTTTCTTACTAAGCTAATGAAGGTTTCACCTTGTTCCTACTTGTGCAAACAGGGATCATGTTGTGCCAATCATACATTTTAGTGGAACTACACAAGACAATGCAATAAACTATATCCCAGCCAGTGCTTTAACTCTGCTGGAAGTTCTTGATAATCTTTCGATATAATCTCAGCACTGCTAAACAAGAGTGATTTCAACCATACATTTGAAGTGCACAAAAATATATACTATTGTGTGATTCCAGTGAGTGCTTTATCATCTCTTATGGGACTACCTGAATAAGCTTTTTTTCTCAGGTTGGTACGGGCCTAAGGCCTTCATCCATATTAGTTTCCTGTCATCTCTATTTGTATCGTTACTCTTGTCATGAGAAACTCCTTTATCTTTGCACTTTTAAGTTTTGCAACCTATGATAAATGGCAATGCTTTGAGTGTTGAGTTGAGCTAATTGGCACTGATTAAATAAACTAATACCTCTCTTTAAGCAAGACTACTATGTTGCTAACTTTACCCATTAAGATAATGAGGGTGCTTCTATTTGTTAGTGTATATTTCATCAACTAGTCCCACTATTACAGTAATCTCACTCTCTCAATATATGTGCCAACAGGGATGCTCGATTTTGGTGGAACTGCACAAAAACTTTGGGTGCTTCATTGCCTCGACAGCTTCCGTCCTTTCCTGTCGATCGCTAATCTCCGCTATGCGTTCTTCCTTTTTTGTCAGTCGCTTGGCTTATCTCGGCTTCCAGTCAAAGGAAATAGTAATTGATATGCTACCTCACACAGGTTGGTACTGGTCTTTATCCTGATTATTGTGCCTGTCATATGTATTTGTAATTTGGTATTGTGCTACTGTTTGCCGATTTCATAAAGGAGTAATTTGGAGCCTGAACTCACAGGCAAATCATTACATCGGGTGATTTCAGTAGAACTGCACAAAATGATCAGATGGACAGGTACTTATGCTGCTGCTATGTACTCCAAAGTTCACTCAGACAAGCATTGATGTTGACAAGAAGTGCCTATATTCATTCGAGTATCAACCGGCGTCAACCAATTGTCAAACTCCAAGTATTAGGAGAGTGAATGCCAAAAATATTGCTTGGTGCATAGCCCAGAAAAACCCAGTCCAGTCTTTGGTCCCAACTTGTGCCTTTTGGTTATCGACACATATGGTAGCGAACTATACGGCATGGAGTCTAAAGATTCCAGACAAGTTGGTTGACACATATATTCATCTAGCACTTAATCAGTCTGCACGCCAAGGATGCTCCATTTCAGTTGAACTGCACAAAAAAATTGGGTGGTTCATTTTCTCAACCGCCTCCTTTCTCGTCTGCAATGTAGAATTTTGGCGAGATACAGGACCAAGATGAGCCAGTAAACTAGTTGGATGAAAGTAGTGGCCAAGTTGCTCAAAACCTCCCTCGGCACGAGGCCACTATTTGACGATAAACCTACAAGCAAAGTTCAGATTATGCATGCGGCCTCTTATGTACTCGAAAGTTTACTCGTACAAGAACTAATTTTAGCAAGAAGTACCTCCGATTGAACACCATTTACCAGTCTGTACCCTAGGTAATTAAAGTTTGTCCATGGATCATATTGGCTGTGATCTCAATCATTTGGATGCATAAACATACTGAACATGTGTATATCTGAATCTTTCTGTGAATTATGTATGAATATTGTCGTGTGATCTATCAATCATTTGGATGCATAGATATGCTTTGAGCTTGTGTATATATGAATCTTTTGAGTTGTTGATAGTGAATGTTGGCTATGAATATGAGCGTGTCCTGTGAACCTGAGTTTGATATGAATGTTTACCTTTTACATTGTATTTGTGTGTGAACTTGTTAGTATGCCTACTATGGGGTATAAAACACAGGTCTCTTATAAAAGTAATCTTTGTGTCCAATTTATGTTTTCCCTTCTAACCACATTATATATATTTATATTATTACTATTATCGTATATTTTATAGAGACTTATATATACATTATAAAAACATCCCACGTGTTATTAACTTTTAAAAGTAAATGTTTAATGGAAAATCCTGGTTGTTTTTGACTCACAGGCAAGGAAAATCCTGGTGCTTGCGTACAAAAGCTTGCGAAGATTTTGAAGCGCCAATTTAATAATAACGCGCTGATACGTCTCCGTCGTATCTACTTTTCCAAACACTTTTGCCCTTGTTTTGGACTCTAACTTGTATGATTTGAATGGAACTAACCTGGACTGACGCTGTTTTCAGCAGAATTGCCATGATGTTGTTTTATGTGCAGAAAATAAAAGTTCTCGCAATGACCTGAAACTCCACGGAACATCTTAGAATAAATAATAAAAAATCCTCGCCAAAGATGAAGACCAGGGGGCCCACACCCTGTCGACGAGGGTGGGGGGCGCGCCCCCCTCCTGGGCGCGCCCCCCTACCTCGTGGGCTGCCTGGAGACCATCCGACGTCAACTCCAACTCCATATATTGGCTTTCGGGGAGAAAAAAATCGAGAGAAGAAATCATCGCGTTTTACGATACGGAGCCGCCGCCAAGCCCTAATCTCTCTCAGGAGGGCTGATCTGGAGTCCGTTCGGGGCTCCGGAGAGGGGATTCGTCGCCGTCGTCATCATCAACCATCCTCCATCACCAATTTCATGATGCTCACCGCCGTGCGTGAGTAATTCCATCGTAGGCTTGCTGGACGGTGATGGGTTGGATGAGATTTATCATTTAATCGAGTTAGTTTTGTTAGGGTTTGATCCCTAGTATCCACTATGTTCTGAGATTGATGTTGCTATGACTTTGCTATGCTTAATGCTTGTCACTAGGGCCCGAGTGCCATGATTTCAGATCTGAACCTATTATGTTTTCATGAATATATGTGAGTTCTTGATCCTATCTAGCAAGTCTATAGTCACCTACTATGTGTTATGATCCGGCAACCCCGAAGCGACAATAATTGGGACCACTCCGGTGATTACCATAGTTTGAGGAGTTCATGTATTCACTATGTGCTAATGCTTTGTTCGGTTCTCTATTAAAAGGAGGCCTTAATATCCCTTAGTTTCCAATAGGACCCGCTGCCACGGGAGGGTAGGAAAAAGATGTCATGCAAGTTCTTTTCCATAAGCACGTATGACTATATCTGGAATACATGCCTACATTACATTGATGAATTGGAGCTAGTTACATGTCACCCTATGTTATGACTGTTACATGACGAACCACATCCGGCATAATTATCCATCATTGATCCGGTGCCTACGAGCTTTCCATATACTGGTCTTCGCTTATTTACTTTGCCGTTGCTACTGTTACAATCACTACAAAATACCAAAAATATTTACTTTTGCTGCCTTTACTTTCGTTACCGTTACCACCACTATCATATTACTTTGCTACTAAACACTTTGCTACAGATACTAAGTTTCCAGGTGTGGTTGAATTGACAACTCAGCTGCTAATACTTGAGATAATTCTTTGGCTCCCCTTGTGTCGAATCAATAAATTTGGGTTGAATACTCTACCCTCGAAAACTGTTGCGATCCCCTATACTTGTGGGTTATCAAGACCTTTTTCTGGCGCCGTTGCCGGGAGCATAGCTCTATTCTTTGAGTCACTTGGGATTTATATCTGCTGGACACTATGAAGAACTTGAAAGATGCTAAGACAACAATTTATCCCTCAACTACGAGGGAGGTAAGGAACTGCCATCTAGCTCGCACTTGATTCACCTTACATTATGAGTAAGCTAGCGGCGCCTAAACCTGCTTCGGCTATTCGTTCCGATATGTCGCATGTTATTGATGATGCCACTTCTGCTATGCATGATACTTATGATGAAACTACTTCTATGCTTGATACTACTGTGCCCCTTAGTGAATTTCTTGATGAACAAATTGCTAGGTCTAGAGAAAGAGAAATTATTGAATCTGAATACGATGATGAGAGTGATGATGAAAATATGCCTGCTATTCCTGAGGGTTATCTTTTTGATATGGAATCGTCTGCAGCTATTTTTGCTTGTAAAGATAGATATGAACTTAAGAGGCTGCTAGTTAAATGGAACAAAGAGTCTCTTAGAGACAGAATGAGACCTGATCCTGCTTTTGCTACTTCACCCATTTGCGTTCCCGATAAGGATTATTATGAATTTTCTGTGGATCCAAATATAATTACTTTGGTTGAATCTGATCCTTTTTATGGCTATGAATCTGAAACTGTTGTGGCACATCTTACTAAGTTAAATGATATAGCCGCCCTGTTTACTAATGATGAGAGATCGCGCTACCTTTATATACTCAAAATATTTCCGTTCTCATTAAAGGGTGATGCTAAGATATGGTTTAATTCTCTTGATCCTGGTTGTGCGTAGTCCCGGGATATGATTTATTACTTTTACGCTAAATATTTCCCTGCTCATAAGAAAGAAGCTGCTTTGAGGGAAATATACAACTTCGATGCAAATTGAAGAAGAGAGTCTCCCACAAGCTTGGGGAGGCTTCTCAAGTTATAATGCTTTGCCGATCATCCTCCTAAGAAACCTGAAATACTTGATATCTTTTATAATGGACTAACCGATGCTTCCGGAGATTACGGATAGTTGTGCTGGTTCTCTTTCAGGGAAAGAACACGGATGAAGCTGAAATTCTATTGAATAATATGTTGACAAATGAAAATAATTGGGCAACTCCTGAGCCAGCTCGAGCCAATTCTTGAGCCTATTCCTAAACCAACTCCGAAGAAGAGAGGGTTCTATTTCTCGATCTGAAGATATGCAAGAGGCAAAGAAATCTATGAAAGAAAAAGGTATTAAAGTTGAAGATGTTAAGAATTTACCTCCTATTGAAGAAATACATGGTCTTAATTTACCGCCTGTTGAAGAAGTATATGATCTCAATCCTTTATTCACTGAAGAACCTCCTGATCCCGATATCCCGACACAGGTAGTAAAGGTAAATTCTCTATACAGATATGATAAAGTTGAAGTCCCTCCTACTAGTCAGTGCTTGGATGAGTTTGATAACTTTATGTATAAGCAAGATGACTTTAATGCTTATTTTGGTAGACAATTAAAACAAGATGCTTATATGATTAAACGCTTGGGTGATTATATGGCTAATATTAGAGGTGAACTTAAACTTGTTAGCAAACATGCTTCTATGGTTACCACTCAAGTAGAACAAGTACTTAAAGCTCAGAAAGAAGCGCTCGATGAAATGAATAGTAAGAAAAATGATTATGCTGTTAGAGTGGCTACTAGAACTGGTAGAATGACTCAGGAACCTTTGTATCGTGAAGGCCACCCTAAAAGAATTGAGCAAGATTCTCAGAGAAATAATATTGATGTTCCTAGTTCTTATAAAAGGAAGAAAAAGAAAAATGATAGGACTTTGCAAACTTCTAGTGAACCTATTGTTGAACCACCTGAGAATCCAATTGATATCTCTATGTCTTATGCGGAAACACAATTTGGTAATGAACATGAACCTAGTGAAAATGTTAATGATGATGTTCATGATGATGCTCAACCTAATGATAATGATGTAGAAGTTGAACCTGCTGTTGATCTTGATAACCCACAATCAAAGAATCAACGTTATGATAAGAGAGATTTTGTTGCTAGGAAACATGGTAAAGAAAGGGAACCATGGGTTCAGAAACCCATGCCTTTTCCTCCCAAACCATCCAAGAAGAAGGATGATGAGGATTTTGAGCGCTTTGCTGAAATGATTAGACCTATCTTTTTGCGTATGCAATTGACTGATGTGCTCAAAACAAATCCTTATGCTAAGTATATGAAAGATATTATTACAAATAAAAGAAAGATACCGGAAGCTTAAATTTCCACCATGCTTGCTAATTATACTTTTAAGGGTGGAATACCAAAGAAACTTGGAGATCCAGGAGTACCTACTATACCATGCTCCATTAAGAGAAATTATGTTAAAACTGCTTTATGTGATCTTAGAGCTGGTGTTAGTGTTATGCCCCTCTCTTTATATCGTAGACTTGACTTGAATAAGTTGACACCTACTGAAATATCTTTGCAAATGGCTGATAAATCAACCGCTATACCTGTCGGTATTTGTGAGGATGTGCCTGTTGTGGTTGCAAACGTTACTATTTTAACGGACTTTGTTATTCTTGATATTCCCGAGGATGATAGTATGTCTATTATTCTTGGAAGACCTTTTCTTAATACCGCAGGGCCTGTTATTGATTGCAACGAAGGAAATGTCACTTTTCATGTTAATGGTAATGAGCATACGATACACTTTCCGAGGAAACAACCTCAAGTTTATAGTATCAACTCTATTGGAAAAATTCCATCGACTATATTTGGAGGTTTTGAATTTCCTCTCCCTACTGTCAAGAAGAAATATGATATACTTATTATAGGGGATGTCCATATCCCCGTTGAGGTAACCTAGTGTTATTCGAAATTTCTCCGGTTCCATGTTAATCGGAATGAGTTTGTTAACAAGACCTGATCAACCTTGTTAGTGGATTATTTTTGATGAGCATGAGATGGATGAAACTAGAAGCACAACCTTACATACCCTCTTTATATTTTCTGTTATTTAGTATAAATAAAGTAAAATATTATTTTTCTATATGTTTCCTGACTTATCCGTGCAATATAAAAATATCCAGAAAATAAAAGTCCTCAGAATGCCATGCCAATTTAATATGACTTTTTCGGGAATATTTGAGGATTTATCAGGTAAAATTACCGTGGAGGAGCTGCCACTGGCCACGAGGGTGGAGGGCGCGCCTACCCCTCGGGCGCGCCTGCCTCGTGGGCCCATGGTGGCCCTCCTCCACTTATCCCTGCACCCATCTTCTTCCTCTGCCTCACACAAATCTGAAAAACCAACTCAAGCACGAGTTCCAACCCCTGTCTTTGTGATTTTCGATCTCCTTGCTCAAAGCACCTCTCGCAAAACTGCTTGGGGAGATTGTTCCTTGGTATGTGACTCCTCCATTGGTCCAATTAGTTTTTGTTCTAGTGCTTTATTCCTTGCAAATTTGTGCTGCATAGGTGACCATGTTCTTGAGGTTGCATGTCAAATTTATATGGTTCCAAGTAGTTCTAATGCTTGATATAGGCTCTAGGCACTTGTAGGAGTAGTTGCTATAAATTTTATTGAAGTTGGTTCACTTTTATTTGAAGCTACTAAAAATTTCAGAAATTTTTCAGAGGAAACAATATGTTTAGGAAGATGTTCCAAGGTGGTTCTTCAAGGAAGCAAGGTCCCAGGCTTGCAATGCGTGATGCTGACGAGGAACCACCAAGAGACGCTCTTGTGAGGCCCTGTGAACGGCCTTCGGAAAATTTTATGAATCAAGCGGGAATCAAAGAAGAATTTAGCGCATATTTGCGCAATGCCGGTCTTGAGGACTTTGAAGCTGACAAATGCCCCCAGTATCATGATCTCACAAGTTCATTTGTGAGGAGGTTTGAGTTTTCATCTTCGCGTAATTCTCCTTCAGTCATGTTTGACCTTTATGACAAATCTTATACCATGGACTTAGAGGATTTCACTTTTGCTTGCAAACTTCCATCTTGGGGTAGTGTCAGGGATCCCCCTAAATCTGAATATAGAGACTTTCTTGCTAGAATAACTGTGGGGAATCTAGAGATATAACACAAGCCACTATAGGGAGCATTCACTTTCCTGCTATACATTATTTTGCTCTCTTCATAGGTAGAGGCATAAATGCTAAGGATGAAGCATGTCACATGTGTGTCCCTGATCTCAGCATTCTCAGAAGTGCTGTTTTAGGAGACCAATCTTATCATATGGGAGCCATTGTAGCTCGTAGGTTGCATCGTAATAGACATAACGGAGATTTCTTTGGAGGAATTTTTGCAACCCGCTTAGCTAATTTTCTTGAGATAGACATTCGTGAGGGTGATATGGAGTTACCCCCTACTTATTTAGATTTTGATTCTATGGTTTCCCACCAGTTTGTTGAGAGGATTGAACCACCTCTCCAGTATCGACTAATCTTTAACAAACGACATGTTGTCCATATTACTCTTCCTGCTCATGCCTTCTTTGATTCTCAGATAAAAGGAAGATATGTTATTACCAGAGAGGAGGCAGATGAGTACGAGAGAAGAGCGGAGGCGGCTCGACGCCACGCTGCAGCTCAGGAAGCGATAGCCGCTGCGTCACAGTACGACCCCAGCTACACCTACGGGTATCCGCCAGGCCATCCCTGGCAATAGACCAACTTAGGCCAAAAGCCTAAGCTTGGGGGAGTACGTATTTCTCACCGACATTACATTTATGTTCACACACACTCATTGCTAGATGTCGGTGCTCATACTCTTTCATTGTAATATCCATGCTAGTTTATTTTCTTTTTCTTGCTTTCTTCTTGTGTGTCTGTTAAACCTTAAGAAAAAAAAATTAGTAGTAGTTTATTTCTTTGCTGTAGTAATTAAAAAGAAAACCCAAAAATATTTCCCGTTCTTCTTTTGCTTGTTGGGAGCTTTCCCATGTAAATAGTTTTTATTTCTTTTCTTTTCTTTGGGGGTTAGTAGAAGAAGACCATGATTAAATTGTTGAAGTGGCTCTTATATGCATCATTGTTGATTTAACCAAGAGCCCATATTGCCTTGTCTTCTCCTGTTTATTGAATGCTCGCAGATTCCAGCTTAGTCCAATGCACGTGCACTCTTATTATTATTCACACCGTTCGGTCGTGCAAGTGAAAGGCAATTATGATGATATATGATGGACTGACTGAGATGGGATAAGCTGGTATGAACTCGACCTCTCTTGTTTTTGTAAATATGATGAGTTCATCGTTCTTGATTCAGCTTATTATAAATAAACATGTTTGCAGTGACAATTAGAGATCATAGTTGCTCGTGCCATGCTTGATTAGCTTTGAGTTATAATGGTTTACCTTGCGTGCCAACATGCTATTAAAATGGTTGTGATGTGGTATGATGGGGTGGTATCCTCCTTTTAATGATTTAAGTGGCTTGACTTGGCACATGTTCATGCATGTAGTTAAAACAAATCAACATAGCCTTCACGATATTTATGTTCATGGTGGATTATATCCTACTCATGCTTGTATTTAATGTTTATTGATTTTAATGCATGTTCATGACCTGTCGCTCTCTAGTTGGTCGCTTCCAGGTCTTTTGCTAGCCTTCACTTGTACTAAGCGGGAATACTGCTTGTGCATCCAATCCCTTAAACCCCAAAGTTATTCCATATGAGTCCACCATACCTTCCTATATGCGGTATCTACCTGCCGTTCCAAGTAAATTTGTATGTGCCAAACTCTAAACCTTCAAATAATCATTCTGTTTTGCATGCTCGAATAGCTCATATATCAACTGGGGCTGCCCTTATCTTCCGTGTTAGGCGGGTTATTCTCAAGAGGAGCGGACTCCGCTCCTCACTCCTGAAAAATGGCTGGTCACCGGATGCCCAGTCTCATGCTTTATGCAAACTAAATCAAAATAATTGCAAACACAACTCCCCCTGGGACCCATTGAATGTTGGAGGCACTCGTTGTTTCGAGCAAGCCATGGATTGATGCTTGTGGAGGAGGGGGATTATAAATTTTACCATTCTGTTTGGGAACTGCCTATAATTTGTTTAGCATGGAAGATATCGTCATCTCTTAGTTGTTATGTTGACAATGAAAGTATGCCGCTCAAAATATAATTTATCTCTATTTGAAAACCGAGCTCGCACCTCTACAAATCCTCGCTTCCCTCTGCGAAGGGCCTATCTATTTACTTTCATGTTGAGTCATCACCCTCTTATTAAAAGCACTAGCTGGAGAGCACAACTGTCATTTGCATTCATTACTGTTAATTTATATCGGGTATGACTATGATTGGATCTATTTTACCATGAATTACAATGTCTAGTCAGTCCTTGATCTTTGAAGGTGCTCTGCATTTATGTTTCTTGGTCTCAGAAAGGGCTAGCGAGATACCATCTTGTTATATCATATTATGATTATTTTGAGAAAGTGTTGTCATTCGAGATTTATTATTATGGCTTGCTAGCTGATTATGTTATTGATATGAGTAAACTTGAGACCTGAGAATTATTGCAAATATGGTTAGTTATAATCACTGCTGAAAACCTGAATGCTGGCTTGACATAGATATAACAACAAGAGCAAACCGAGTTTGTAAAAGTTTTTCTTTTTCTCTTTCAGTTTGTCAACTGAATTGCTTGAGGACAAGCAAGGGTTTAAGCTTGGGGGAGTTGATACGTCTCCGTCGTATCTACTTTTCCAAACACTTTCCCCTTGTTTTGGACTCTAACTTGTATGATTTGAATGGAACTAACCCGGACTGACGCTGTTTTCAGCAGAATTGCCATGATGTTGCTCCGGAGAGGGGGATTCGTCGCCGTCGTCATCATCAACCATCCTCCGTCACCAATTTCATGATGCTCACCGCCGTGCGTGAGTAATTCCATCGTAGGCTTGCTGCACGGTGATGGGTTAGATGCGATTTATCATGTAATCGAGTTAGTTTTGTTAGGTTTTGATCCCTAGTATCCACTATGTTCTGAGATTGATGTTGCTGTGACTTTGCTATGCTTAATGCTTGTCACTAGGGCCCGAGTGCCATGATTTCAGATCTGAACCTATTATGTTTTCATGAATATATGTGAGTTCTTGATCCTATCTTGCAAGTCTATAGTCACCTACTATGTGTTATGATCTGGCAACCCCGAAGTGACAATAATCGGGACCACTCCCGGTGATGACCATAGTTTGAGGAGTTCATGTATTCACTATGTGCTAATGCTTTGTTCCGGTTCTCTATTAAAATGAGGCCTTAATATCCCTTAGTTTCCAATAAGACCCCGCTGCCACAGGAGGTTAGGACAAAAGATGTCATGCAAGTTCTTTTCCATAAGCACGTATGACTGTACACGGAATACATGCCTACATTACATTGATGAATTGGAGCTAGTCCTGTGTCACCCTATGTTATGACTGTTACATGACGAACCACATCCGGCATAATTATCCATCATTGATCCGGTGCCTACGAGCTTTCCATATACTGGTCTTCTCTTATTTACTTTGCCGTTGCTACTGTTACAATCACTACAAAATACCAAAAATATTTACTTTTGCTGCCTTTACTTTTGTTACCGTTACCACCACTATCATATTACTTTGCTACTAAACACTTTGCTGCAGATACTAAGTTTCCAGGTGTGGTTGAATTGACAACTCAGCTGCTAATACTTGAGAATATTCTTTGGCTCCCCTTGTGTCGAATCAATAAATTTGGGTTGAATACTCTACCCTCGAAAACTGTTGCGATCCCCTATACTTGTGGGTTATCACGCGCTCATTTTTATTTTGAGCAATAACTCGCTAATTTCTTAATTATATATATATAAAATGTGCCTCTCCGGTTTATTCTTTGATATTAATTGCTCCTTCTAACATAACATTATATATATAACGAGCCCACCTAATACGTGTATTTCAAGGAAGTGCAAATGGGCTGGCATTTCTTAGAAAATATAAATGGGCCTGATTGAGGCGAAATTCTTTGTTCACCCAGCCCAAAGAAATGGGTGTACATTCTAGAAAACATGGGTTAAATATATGCCACATTTTTGCGGTCGACATGCGGGCCAATAGGTCGAAGCCTACGCAGGGCATTGTCAACTTGGTCAACAAATGATTGTGTCATCCACAGCCATTGGATTTATATCCAATGGTCGGCATGCACCTTCAATCTCTCGTCTTCTTCCTCCAGCGTCATGGGACCGCTGGTCCGACCTCCCGTGACTAAGCGGCTCTGCTTAGCACGCATTGCTGCAAAGTGCTACCCCACTGCCGGCCAGGCTATCCCTCCACCCCTCGACACCTCCTATTATTCTCCACAGACTACAGCCCCACGCCGCAACAGAACCAGTTATAACCCTTCTCCTCCTCTCAATCTGCGACTCCACTGCCATGTTTTCCCATCTCCAGTCGTTCCCATCTGGGGCCTCGCCGTCGTCCACCGCCTCGCTGTGTTCGGTGTGGCGTGGTCAACAAACGAGAGTCATCGGAAAAGGACTGTACGTGGAGAGCCTGACGGCTGGGACCCACGAGGTCCATGGTCGCACGCAAGGAAAGTTCCTCCTTATTAAGATGAAAAAAAATGTTTCCTCCACCTGACAGCTGGGACCCATCGGCTGTATCTTCGCACGGAAGGAAGTGCCTCCTTGTTTTGCGAAAAAAAATTCATCCCTTGACAGTGGGACCCGTCGGATTTGGTGGTGACTTGTGGGCCTACTAAGCGGGCGGTACGCATGCGGCTTTGTCAACTTAATCAACAAATGATTCTAGCAGCTGGACCGCTGGATGTTAATCCAACGGCCGTGCTCCTTCTTCAACCTCTGTTCTTGCTCCTGTCTCCCGTGGGCGGCACCGCGGCTGTGCTGCCGCGCCCCCGAACCAGTGAAGTTTCCCACTCCTCTCCATCTGCGACTCCACTGCCCCGTCTTCCCATCTCCGGGTCGTTCGAGTCTGGGTGCGCTCGGCACGGTGTGGTCAATGTGGTCAACAACCGAGAGTCATCGGAAGATGACTGTATGTGAGAGGCTGACAGTGGGGACGCACCACGCCCATGGACGCATGCATGCAACGGAACGCGGCGAGGTCAACGTGGTCAAGGAACGACTTCCATCGGAAGTATCTTTGTCGTCGAGAGTCTCGGCTAGGTCCACGGCCGCAGCAAGTAAGTGCCTCCTTATTATGTGGAAAATAATGATTCCTCCAAGCGGCAATGAGGGACCCACCGGACGGGCCACCATATTTTGCGAAAAAATGTTTGTCCCCGACTGCTGGGACCCACCGACGGGCCACCGTATTCGCGAAAAAACGTTCCCCATTGTCAGCTCGGACCCACCGGAAGTGCCTCCTTATTACGCACAAAAAATGAATACCCCTGCTAGCTGGGACCCACCTTGGTGGGAGGCTGACTTAATGGGCCTACTAAGTTGACGGGGACGAAGGGCTTTGTCAACGTAGTCAATATGAACGATTCTAGCTCCAGTGACCGTACGATGTCCATCCAACGGTCGTGGCGCTTCTTCAACCTCTGGTCTTCTTGCTCCAGCCGCCCAAACCAGCGCCGGTCAAGCCTCATGCTCCTTCCTCCCGTGGCCGGCTGTGCTGTCGCGGAGGCCTAACTGCCCCCTACTATTCCCATCGCTGGCCAGGCCCTGCGGCGACGGCAGCCTCACACCGCAGCCGAACTAGTGAACCCTCGTACTCCTCTCCACGCGGGCTTCCACTGCCGCGTCTTCCCCGGCTCCGCGTCGTCCCCTTCCTAGGCCTCGCCGTCGTCCACCGCCGTGGTGCTCTCCGTGCAGCGTGGTCAACGTGGTCAAGGAACGACTTCCATCGGAAGAGTACTGTACGTGGAGAGGCTGACAGCTGGGTCCACGGTCACAGCCCTGTTTTTTTGTGATTTGCCAAGTAAGTCGCATTGTCAGGCCTGTTGGGCTGCAAATCTTTCAAGACGAGGAGAGCTTTCATTCGGCTGGCCGAGAAAATGGCCCATCAGTAATGATAAATGGGCTGTACATTTTTAAAACACATCAAACCGGCAATTTGTCGGTGTACTAGAGTAGGGGTACCCTAGTATCCCGAACTTGTGCACGGGCAGTTGCAGCCCTCCGCAGCAAGGCTTACCGGGTGACCGCCAAGGTCCTCCGTGGTTCCTTTGGAGCCATTCAGGAACAAAGTATTCAAGCCAAGGAGACAAGGCCCCGGCAAGAGGAGCTTGCCGGGAAGGCCACCCAAGGCACATAGGAAACGAGGCCCCGGCAAGAGGAGCTTGCCGGGAAGGCAACCCCAGGCACTTACAAGACAAGGCCCCAGCAAGAGGAGCTTGCCGGGAAGGCCCGGTGAGCGACAAACTTCCGGGCGCGACAAGATAACAACCGCGGCAAGGCGCTTGCCGTGGCAGACCACCCCTCTGTACCTACGCTCCAGCGCATCCACTAACGTGTTGCACTGGGGCTTTTCCGGTAGCAGCGTGGCGAGAAAGGCTGTGCAGCCGGCGGTGCGGTGGCAAACAATGACGACAAGTTTGCCATCGTGGCGGACGGTGGCACCCGACGGTCCTCCCTGTTTGCCTTTGTTAGGGGCGACAAGATGGGCATTTAATGCCTTTGTCCCCTGCCGTCGAGTTAGGTATATTACACCGCATAATCGTACAAGTAGGTGTGCCAACCATCGGTTTACATTTGTACCCCCGTCTACGTTGCCACCTGTCGGAGCCCCTTTGAGCATATAAAAGGAGGCCCATGCGCAACGTAGAAGGGGTTGGTGAGTCGATCTGTTCCCTCCAGGCTCAGTCTTGTTAGCAGCTCGTCTGTACTGTAGCATTCAAGCGCTCCTGAGCAAGAAGGCAATACACCTAGACGTGCAGCAGTAGGAGTATTATCTCTCCGGAGAGCTCCGAAGCTGGGTAAAACCTCTCGCGTGCTTCGCCTCGATCTGCTCTTCGTGCGACCTCTGCTCCCCGCCGAACCGAAAGGGGCTCGGTCCGCCGGCCCCATAGGTGTTCGTGGGCTAGATCAGCCTGCCCCCACGTTCCTTCTTTGTCAATATGCCACCGAAGAAGAAGGCCTCGGCGGCAGAAGCCCCGTCCGCATCGAACCCACCACCACCGGAGCAAACAGGTGGTGGGGTGGACGCCGACGGAAGAATGGACGGCGACGGGGGAGCTCACGGTGCTGCCAAGTCCAAGGACAAGGCCGCAGACCTCGGGTCCAGACATGTACCGCGCCCGTCTCAGAGGCGCAGGACCAACAGCGTCATGGCATTCACAATGCCATACGCTCGTTGGACCGAGATCGAGCTGGAGGATCTCGGGACGTTCAAGACCAGCATGCACGCCAACATGCTGGCGCGAGCGAGGCACGGTCGCTCGGACGGGATCTGCTCCTTCTAACATAGATGGAAGTCCGAGTATATCCGCTCCTCGCGCCGTTCGCCACTGCCACCCACTACTCCAGCGAAGCTCTGGCGAGCTCAATCGCTCTGGATTACCTCCAACGGCCGACAAGGTCGACGGTGGAGGGCCACCATCTGAAGTCTCATCGGCTTCGCCAACGGCGACGCTCCGCGGCAAATGAGTGCGTCGCTGCCGCGGCAGGACCGCCAAACGCGAGCCGGTGACGACGAGACCTGTGGGGGTGCAACCACCATGCACTCTCCGCCCCGAAGGCCAAGATGGCCGACTCGACGGATCCACCTCGACAGCGACTCCACTGCGTCATCAGATCCACGAGCTCATCGCGATCAGCGCCAAGTGCTACACGATCGACAGCAAGAGGACGCTCGAACTGCGCATCGGCGCCAAGAGAAGCGCGACGTCAATATGACAAGCGCGCCGGCCCTCTGTCGACATGCACGTGCCGGAGGAACCAGCGACTTGCCGTCAGCGGTAGGTTGCCCTGCGTTCACTCGTGAGCCTGCGGCAAGTCCAAAGGCCCAAAGAAGAAAACTTCAAGCCAGACGTCTGGAGAAGTACGACGGCAAGACGCATCCGTCGGAGTTCCTCAGCATCTACACCATCGCGGTGCAGGCTGTCGGGGGGCGAGACGACAAGATCCTTGCCAACTACTTCCCGCTGGTGCTCAAGCCCAACGTCAGGTCCTGGCTCATGCACTTGCCGGACAACTCCATATCTTCTTGGGCAGATCTATGCCATCAGTTTGGCGGCGCCTTTACAGGCGGCCACAAGCCCCATGGCCAAGAAAGCGACCTTCATCTGCTCGCCCAGAAGGAAGGAGAGCCCTTGTGCAAGTATATTCAAAGATTCAGCCGTGTCTGACACAACATCCGGATGTCCATCCTGCCGCGGTGATCAAGGCGTTCCATCGAACGTCGCGAAACCGCAGGATGCCGGAGGAGATGGCGATGTGCAAGATCGAGAGCGTCGATGAGCTATACGCCATACGGCCGACAAGTGTGCACGTCTTTGAGGAAGGAGGAGACTCCGGAGAGAATACCAAGCGGGAGGATCTCGATAGTGAAGAGACCGCCCGGCAAAGAAGAGTCGGCGGGGCAACAGGAAAAAGAAAGGCGGAGATGTGCTAGTTGTTGAGCAGTCCGGCAACGGAGGTGGCGACAAGAACGCCAAGGCTGGTGGCTCCGGCAAGGAGGTTGCGCTGGCGCCAACCACCGATCTGTGGCGGCGCCCGACAAGCGGGGCGGCTCCGGCAAGCGATCTTGCAAGATCCACCGCACCAAGGGTCATGACCTCCAGAGCTGCAAGAAGGTCGAGCAGCTTGTCGAACAACGAAAGCTGAATACGAGCGACGCGACAAGGAGAAGGCCAGGAAGGTGCCGGAGGAGTAAGCAAGAAACGTCCCCGGGGAGGACGCCAGCAAGGCCAAGCGGCGGCAAGGAGACAGCCTCCCGCGGCCGCGACAAGGATGAAGACGAAGGCGACGATGAAGACATGGATGATGACGAGGCCGATGAGCAGGAGTTCGAGAAAGCCACAGAGGTCCTGTGCGTTGTGGCGGTGCTTCTGCACACCTCCCACCGCCCGGCTCAAGCAGTGGATGCGGGAGGTCAATGCAGCAGAACCATCCATCGAGTCACGCAAGCCTCTGAAATGGTCCAGCACGCCTATCATCTTTGACATTGAGGACCACCCTGATCGCGTAACAGCGGTCGGGTGCTTGCCGATGTTGGTTTCACCAACTATCCGCAACCTCAAGGTCACCAAGATGTTAGTTGACGGCGGGGCCGGCTTGAATCTGATCTCCTCCGCGGTGCTCCAGAAACTCCAGATCCCTGATGGCGAGCTCGAAGAGACCGGCACTTTTCAAGGAATTAATCCGGGAAGGAGCAAGCCGAAGGGAAAGATCACGTTGCCGGTAACATTTGGCAGCGAGTTGAACTTCAGGACTGAGAGGGTCACCTTTGATGTTGCTGACTTTCCGTTGCCTTACAATGGAATACTTGGCCGTCCAGCACTCGCCAAATTTATGGCAGCCTCTCACTACGCCTACAACCTGCTGAAGATGCCAGGCCCGATAAGCGTCATCTCTGTCCCTGAAGCTCCCGGGGGGAAGAAGAAGGCCAAGTCCGGCAAGAGCTCTGATGCCCACTCCGGCAAGCGCACCTCTTCGGAATGCTGCGCTACCGTCGAGGACGCACCATTGAGCTCCACCGGCAAGTATAAGAAGACAATGACAGCTCCACCAGAGACCAAGAAGGTGTCCGCCAAAGAGGACGGCACTGGTGGTACCTTCACCATCAGTGCCTCTCTCGACCCTAAATAGGAAGGCGCGCTCGTTGCTTTCCTGCGGGCGAACGTCGACGTGTTTGCATGGCAACCGTCGACATCCCGGTGTTCCCAAAAGTAATCGAGCACCATCTTGCCGTTTGTCCTCATCGCGGCCCGTCAGCGTAAATTCAGGAAGCAAGCGGTGGAAGCGTCAAGAGTTCATCGCGGAAGAAATCAAGAAACCGGAAGCGGCGGGCCTTGTCGGAGAGTGCTCCATCCTACGTGGTTGGCCAATCCTGTAGTTGTACGCAAGGCTAACGGGAAATGGAGGCTTTGTATCGACTTCACTGATGCTAATAAAGCTTGTCCCAAATATCCATTTCCCTTGCCGCGCATCGACCAGATTGTTGACTCCACGGCCGGATGTGATTTGCTTTCATTTCTGGATGCATATTCAGGATATCATCAGATCTTCATGGCAGAAGAGGATGAGGAGAAGACCGCATTCATCACCCCATGTGGCACATACTGTTTTGTACGGATGCCCTTCGGGTTAAAGAATGCTGGTTCAATGTTTGCAAGAGTAGTTCATGATGCTTTTGAGCCGCAAATGCACAGAAATGTGGAAGCCTACATGGATGACATAGTGGTCAAAAGCAAGGATAAGGCGACCCTAGCTCAAGATTTAGATGAAACCTTTACAAATCTGCGCAAGATCAACCTCAAGCTCAATCCCGAGAAGTGCGTGTTTGGAGTCCCTTCCGGCAAGATTCTCGGGTTCTTCGTGTCTCAGCGGGGAATTGAAGCCAATCCCAACAAGATCAAAGCCATTGAGCAGATTGAAGCACCAAAGCGCGTCAAGGATGTACGAAGACTTGCCGGTTGCGTAGCTGCTCCCAGCAGGTTTATCTCTAGGTTCTGTTGAGCGCTACCGCCGTTTTTCAAAATCTTGAAAAAGGCAGGTCCGATGCAATGGACTCCAGAAGTGGAGGCAGCGCTGCAGGACTTGAAGAGATACCTGTCCTCCACTCCAACACTTGTCGCACCTAAGCCACAAGAGAAGTTGCTGCTATATATAGCGGCGACCAATCAAGTGGTTAGTGCTGCGTTAGTAGCGGAGAGGGAGGCGGATGATGAGCTAGCAACCACAACAGACACATCCAGCGACAAGCAGGGGACTTCGCCGGCAAGCTCTGGTCCCGACAAGGACGGATCTGCGCAGACGCATGAGCAGATGTAGAAAAGGATGGTGCAGCGCCCAGTTTACTTTGTCAGTTCCCTTCTGCAGGGGGCTAGGTCAAGGTACTCTAGTGTGCAGAAATTGCTTTTCGGCCTCCTCATGGCCTCGAGAAAGCTCCGCCATTACTTTCAGGCACATGAGATCACAGTTGTCACTTGCTTTCCGCTAAAGAGGATACTGCAGAATCCAGAGGCAACAGGCAGGATTGTCGAGTGGGCACTGGAACTGTCAAGCTTTGGCCTCAAGTTTGAGAGCACTTCAACTATACAAAGCAGAGCATTGGCGGAGTTATAGAAGAATGGACACCAACGCCAGATGAAGAAATTCCAGAAACGAGCGTCCCCGTCAAGGAAACAAGCAAAGAGTGGCTGATGTACTTTGATGGTGCCTTCTCGCTGCAAGGCACCGGTGCCGGCGTGCTGCTTGTCGCACCCACCGGAGAGCACCTCAAGTACGTAGTCCAGATGCACTTTCCCATGGAGCAAGAAACAAACAATACAACAGAGTATGAAGGTTTGCTTGCCGGTCTCAGGATCGCAGTGGACCTTGGGATCAAGAAGCTCATTGTCAGGGGTGACTCACAACTCGTTATCCGCCAAGTGAAGAAGAACTATCAGAGTCCATTGATGGAAGCTTATGTTGATGAAGTGAGGAAGCTAGAAGAGCACTTTGACGGCCTGCAAATAGAATATATTCCGAGAGCTCAGAACGACATTGCTGATGGCCTGTCAAAGTGCGCCGACTTAAGTTACACAATGGAACCAGGGATTTTGTGCTCAAGCTAACTCAGCCGTCCGTAACACCACCAACAGGACAGAGCAAGAAGAGGAGGTTGATCTCTGGTGACTACTTTCCCAGAGAGCTTCCCGAAGCCGCCGCCACGAAGGTCCCCAAGATCGACACCAGCAGCTGAGGGCGATGCTCCGACAAGCCCTGTGGTTTGTTTCGTTGAAGCAGACGCTCCCGACAAGTTTTGCTCCGGCAAGCTTGCCGGGGAACGTCAAACTCCGGCTGAGCCACAAGTTCTTGCCGTGGAAGCTGATGTTCCCGCAGCAGCAGATGTGCCTTTAGTCCTTGTTGTCGAGCCACAAGCTCCAGCATGGGCGCAGCAGATTGTCCATTTCCTTCAGACAGGAGAACTTCCCAAGGAGCAAGAAGAAGCGGACAGAGTAGCCCGGCGGTCAAGTATGTACCAGTTTGTCGACGACACTGCATGTAAGAAGACTCAACAGGTGAAATTGAAGTGTATTCATCGGGAAGACGGACAAAAGCTGTTGGCAGAGATACATGGAGGCATATGTGGTCACCACATTGGCGCCAGAGCACTTGCCGCAAAGTGTTCCGCAAGGTTTCTTTTTGGCCGACAGACCTCCGTGATGCAACCGCACAAGTAACCAAGTGTGAAGCGTGCGATTCCATTCCAAGCAGATACACCAGCCAGCTCAAGCTCTCCAGACGATCCCTTTATCCTGGCCATTTTAGGTCTGGGGGCTCGACATCCTCGGCCCTTTTCCCCGAGCCGTCGGGGGCTTTGAGTACTTGTACGTTGCAATCGACAAGTTCACAAAGTGGCCAGAAGTGGAAGCAGTGAGGAAGGTGACATCACAGTCAGCAGTCAAGTTCTTCAGGTCGATTGTTTGCCGTTTCGGAATCCCTAACAGGATCATCACCGACAACGGCACACAGTTCACAAGCCGCACCTTCATGCAGTACGTCCAAGATCTTGGCGCCAAGGTCTGCTTTGCTTCTGTTGCTCATCCGAGGAGCAACGGTCAAGCGGAGAGGGAAAATGCTGAAGTGCTGCGCGGGCTCAAGACCAGAACTTTCGACAGGCTGCACAAGTGCGGAAGGAACTGGATAGAGGAGCTGCCGGTGGTTCTTTGGTCGATCGGGCGACGCCAAACCGAGCCATCGCGGACACCTTTCGCTCTAGTCTATGGAGCAGAGGCAATTCTCCCCACGGAACTTCAGATACGGATCGCCTCGAGTGCTCGCTTATGATGAGCTTGAGCAAGAGCAGCTGCGACAAGATGACGCTGCTCCTTGAGGAAGATCGTCTTCGAGCTGTCAGACGAGCTGCTCGGTACCCGCAAGCTTTGCGCCGCTACCATAGCCGCAAAGTCAATGCCGAAGTCTCGAGGAAGGCGACCTTGTTCTTCGCACATTCAGTCCGCCAAGAATTCCAACAAGTTGGCGCTTGAAGTGGGAAGGCCCTTATCGGGTGAAACGAGTCACTAGGTCCGGGCGCTGTCCGCTTTGAGACCGAAGATGGCATTCGGTGAGCAACTCCTGGAATATTGAGCATCTTCGTAAGTTTTACTCAGAAGCGGTTGCGGAACCTGTTCCGACAACCACCTTTTGTACAAGTCTTGCCGCTGATGCATGTAATCCTTTGTACAAAGCCGGGCGCAGACCCCGTGCATCAGTAAAGCTAGCGTGCTTCGCACACCTTGTCGATTTCATGCTGTTTACTTCTATTTTGCATGCATTATCTGACACTTTGTGCAGCACCTACCCCTGGTAAGTGATAATGAGCCACAAGGCTCCATATCTTTATTTTCTCTTCTTTCTTTTTCTCAAAGAAAGGAAGGTTCCCTCGCACACAAGTTTGCCGGGGGGGAGGAGAAGATAATGGTGTGGACTAAGCGTCGCTCAAGGAAGTCTAACCTTACCAGGAAGCAAACGACAGAAAAGCTAAGTTACCAAAGTTTGAGCAATCAGTTTCAAAAATTTTTAAGTTATTTTCCTTGAACGACCGAACTTTGTATGGAAAACCTGTGCGCAGAGGAACCAACTCGTAGCTAGTTGCACCCTTACTTTGTTTCGAGTCCGCTCAACAACTTAAGTGAGCCGCGACTAGTTGCGACAAGGTTGCTTGTCGGAAGCAGCACCGCCAGCAGGCTGCTGACGTTCCGCTCTCAGCGCTCGCGGCTCAGGTGCCCGCGCCGACAAGTCCCCTAAAAGCGTAAGGCAAAAACATACAAATGAAGGAATCAAGTAAAGGAAATAGCATAGCAATTGATATCCAAAATAAAGTTATATTACAAGGTAGCTTGCCGCAGCTCTAATGGATTGTTCCTATGACATGACTAGCAGCGGCAAGAGCAAGAAAAAAACGGGCGGCCTAATCTAAGCGGCCACCCTCAACCCTCTTGATTCCGCTCATCCTGTCCACAATGGGTCTTGAGCGCCTCCACATCGGCATCCGGCGGCAGAGACTTCAGGACGTTGGTGAAGTTGAGGCCCGGGTTGCGGAAGGCCACCTTCATCAGCACCTTTTGGAGGGCTCCCGCGCAGATCTGGCGCGACTCCTCGGCCAGCTGTTTTGGGACCTCTTCCCGAGTCGCTGGAGGCCCGTCCACCACGCCTTGAAGAATAAGCTAAGCTTGGCGCTGGGTTGGAGGTGCTCGTCGGAGGTATCCAAGATCCACCATCCCAGCTCCATCATTTCAGTGGATGGCGGCGGCAGTATCCACGAGACCTTGGTCCAGTGCTCCACACTCTCCCTCAAGGCGCCTGGTGGCAACAGATTCGCCAGCTCCTCGTCGGCCTTGATCTTCTCCTTGAGGCCACCTCCTGCTCCTTGGCGCCGTCCAGCGTCTGAGTCAAAGTACTGAGCTTCAACTCAAGCTCTGCATTGGAGCCCATGGCGGCGCTGAGCCCCCTGCTCCTCCTGGCGAGACGGCCCTGCAACTCGCCAAGAGTGTAGGCGTCCTTCTCAGGCCAGGCTTGACTGCAGCAAGCTCCTCGCCGCTCTTCTTGAGGCTGGCCTCCAACTGCGCCACCTTCGTCTCCAGCTCCTTCTTGGCGGCCTCGGCAGCTGCGGCAGCATCCTTTGCCTCCTTGAGAGCCCCTACAAGTGTTCCCTCGTGCTTGGCGAGATCCTCCTCGTGGCTGTCCAGGTTGACCTTCCGCTGCGCCAGCTCGCTTTCCTGCGCAGACAGCTTCTCGGCGGCGAGCCGCTGTTCCCCCTCAGCTGCGGCCTTCTCGAGGATGAAGGCCGTGCGCTCGGCGAAGTTGCTCCGCTCCTCCGCCAAAGATCGGAGAGCTTCCTGGTTGCGCCCCGGAGCTCCTCCAGCGTTTCTCAATGTCTGCTCCGCCTTAGCGACAAAGCGCCTCGGGATGCCGATTTGGCTTGTCGGGCGCGGTAGAGCGACAACAGCTTCCGCGGCTGCTCCTCCTCGGGCTCGCGCTGCTGCTGCTGGCGCGTCAACTAAGCGTCGGCCAAGCGGAGGCGAGCAGCTCTTCATCGAAGGTTTCTCCTTCGGCCGGCGCCCTGGAGCTCGACTCCCACGGGAGCTTGATGAAGACGCCGTCGCCGGCCTTCAAGTAGGCGCCGGGCTGGGGCTCTTCGGAGCCTGACGCTGCAGCAGCGGCGGAGGGATCGGCGGTCGGTGTAGCGCCTGGCGCTCCTGCTGCGGCCTCGAAGTGCGTCGGTCACGATCGCCAGACCCTCGCCCGGCTTCTGCGGCGGCAGCCAGCCTCTTCGCCGGCAGGCTCGTCAGCGCCGGCTTCTTCTTCCACGGCGGCGGCTTCGTCAGTGTTGCCGCGCGCGTCCTCCTCGCCGGCGACCTCGGTCTCCATCGGCTCTGTGGCGGACGGATGAAGAAAGTCAAGCAAATATTCAAAGATAAAATCAGAAGAAGAAAAACACAAGGGAAGTACTCAGGCAAGAAGGTTACCTGCGCCGGGGGCTGCGGTCATGGCCTCCGCTGCCAAGGGATCGCTGGTGCCATCCCTTTCCGGAGAGCTGCCCCTTGCCGGAGAAGGCTCCCTTGCTGGAGAAGGCTCCCTTGCCGGAGAAGGCTCCCTTGCCGGGGAATCCACCCTTGGCGGCGTAGTCGAAGCAGAAGGAGGTTGCTCTGCTCCTCCACAAGTCAACAGTCAGATATTAGCAAAGGGAAAAGCACCCATGCGCGCCGAACAGCGAGAAGTAGGCCATATACTTACGCTGGGGGCTGCGCTGGGGGCTGCTTTGAAGGAGAGTTGCCTCATCCGGCAAGGTTGTCTCGGACGCGCCTCCTGCCGTCGCAGTAGGTTCGTCCTCGACGACAATCACCGGGGTCTTGTCCCTCTTTGACATCCTCTGGGCCAGCGTCCTGAAAAGGAATGGATTCAGAGTAAAGCATATCAGATACAAGACAAGGCAACAAATCGAAGAATTACAAGTACAGCAAGGAATATTACTCTTCCTCTTCCTCGTCGGAACTAAGCGCGGAGAGGTCAAATTCTGGCCCGCCTCCGGTACGACGAGGCGGAGGAGTGGGCTCCCTTGGACGCTTGGCGGGAGCGGGACCGGTGGCCTGTGAGGGCCCCGCCCCGGCGGCCGCAGCGGTGTGAGGTGCTCCCGCGGCAACAGCGCTTGCCGCGGTGGAGCGCGTCCCGTGGCGCTGCGGCTGTTGGCCCGTCTGCCGCCCCGCTGCATCCCCGGCCCTGCGAAGACGCCTTCTCGGTGGAGCCGGTGGCTCCACTCGCGGCGAGCTGCTTGGAGGTGGAGAGGATGCGCCCTCGCCGGGCTCGCCCGACTCGGCTTCAGGCTCGGCAAGCTCTTCCTCGTCGACGAACTCCTTTCGCTCGACAAGGCTTGCCGCCTCGGCTGCCTCTGCCTCCTCCATAGTAAAGCCAAACTCGCCCGCGGCAGCGGCTGCTGCCGCCTCTTCTAGCTCGGTATGGCGTCGCTGCATCTAAATGCGTCGATGGTGTCGCGGGTGAGGCCCCTCTGCTCATTAGAGGCGGACCGGCATCTCCACCAGATTGTCGAAGAATCGCCGCACGACGTCATCCGTCGGCTCTTGCCAAGTGGGGACGATTCCGTGGGAATCACACAACGGCATCATTGCGCGGATGCGGTCGAGCGACGAGTTGTTGCACAGTGGAACAACACCCCTCGGCAACCTAAACATCTCCGGATGATCAGGATCATGCTTGAACAGCTCTAAGAGCATTGCGTCAAGCTCCAAGACAGTGAAGTTGAAGTTGAGGCCTGGGTGCAGCCTCATGATGTCTGCGGCGTTCTGAAATTCCAGGCAGGTCTCCTTCTCTCCTGCAAGGGCGTCTGTGGCGAAGAAAGTCCGCGCCAACAGTGCCCACAGTGAGTCCGGGAAGTCTCGAGGCGGAGGATTCGTAATCGCGATCTTCAGCTAAGCGTCCTCCGGGGCCAGATTGCTCCAATCATTGCCAGCGTACTCTGGGGTTTGGTATTTGGGCGGTAAAAGGCTCAGTTCTCCTCAACGATCCAGCACCAATCTGCCCTCCACTCCTCCCATTTGCTACGGAGCTCCCCCTCCAGATAGGCCTCCTTCTTGCCAACCCTAGAGACCCAAGCAATTCCTCCGGCAAGGGGCTCTCCTCTCTCGGCTCGGGGCAAAAAGAAGTGACGGAAAAGAGCTACATTTGGGTGGACTCCGACAAAGTTTTCGCAGAGGTGTGCGAAAACTGCCATGGTCAGAAGCAGCGTTGGGGTGAAATCAAGGAGGCGGAACCCGTAGGTATTCATAATGTCGCAAAAGAACTTCAGAGAAGGGCGGGCAGAGCCCGCAATAGAAGAAGAGCGCGAAGAAGGGGTACCCGTTCGGAGCCAGTTCCGAAGCAGCAGCAGGGAGCACCTTCGTGCGCGGATGCGCCCGCGTCTCCGTCGACCAGAAGAGGTAGTAGTTCTCCCTCAGCTCCCTTGCGGCGAGTTGGGGGGAAGATGGCCCGCTCCTTCCAGCGCCAAGAAGTCGGCGCCTCGGCCGACTTCACGGTCTTCCCCTTGTCGGCTTTCGGGCCCATGGCGGAGGCGGTGGAGGAGATCGACGGCGTTGAGTGTCTTTGGCGGCGATGAAGTGAGCGCTGCTCTCCTTTCACCCTTGAGAAGAAGGGGAGCAGCGGTGGTTTTTCGATGGGACAGCGGCCGGCAAGGTAGGCGGCGTACCCTGTTTCCCCTGCTTATAAAGAGGGAGGCGGACGCTCGATTTCCCGAATAAAGAAACCCCACGACCTCGCCCACGATCTCTCACACGACGCCACGTTCGGTGCGTGCTGCCTGTGGGCGGCGTGGTGGGTCCTGGGTGAGTTATGGTGTGACCCGGCCGCGTGCCCGTGCCTGTTTTGGGCCTGGCCCAACAGCTCGGCACCGTGTGGCCCAGCCCGAGGCTCTGTCGGTGTACTAGAGTAGGGGTACCCTAGTATGCCGAACTTGTGCACGGGCAGTTGCAGCCCTCCGCGGCAAGGCTTACTGGGTGACCGCCAAGGTCCTCCGTGGTTCCTTTGGAACCATTCAGGAACAAAGTATTCAAGCCAAGGAGACAAGGCCCCGGCAAGAGGAGCTTGCCGGGAAGGCCACCCAAGGCACATAGGAAACGAGGCCCCGGCAAGAGGAGCTTGCCGGGACGGCCACCCTGTGCACTTACAAGACAAGGCCCGGCAAGAGGAGCTTGCCGAAGGCCCGTGAGTGACAAACTTCCGGGCGCGACAAGATAACAACCGCTGACAAGGCGCTTGCCGCGCAGACCACCCTTCAGAGCCTACGCTCCAACGCATCCACTAACGTGTTGCCTTTGGGGCTTTTCGGCAGCCCAGCGTGGCGAGAGGTCATGCAGCCAGCGGTGCGAGGTGGCAAATGGCGCTGACAAGTTTGCCATCGTGGCGGACGGTGGCGCCCACACGGTCCCTGTTTGCCTTTGTTAGAGGCGACAAGATGGGCATTTAATGCCTTTGTCCCCGCCGTCGAGTTAGGTATATTACATCGCATACACTATACAAGTAGGTGTACCAACCATCAGTTTTACATTTGTACCCCCGTCTACGTTGCCACCTGTCGGAGCCCCTTTGAGCATATAAAAGGAGGCCCATGCGCAACGTAGAAGGGGTTGGTGAGTCGATCAGTTCCCTCCAGGCTCAGTCTCGTTAGCAGCTCGTCTGTACTGTAGCATTCGAGCGCTCCTGAGCAAGAAGGCAATACACCTAGACGTGCAGCAGTAGGAGTATTATCTCTCCGGAGAGCTCCGAAGCTGGGTAAAACCTCTCGCGTGCTTCGCCTCGATCTGCTCTTCGTGCGACCTCCGCTCCCCGCTGAACCAAAAGGGGCTCGGTCCGCCGGCCCCATAGGTGTTCGTGGGCCAGATCAGCCTGCCCCGACACAATTAGTTTCAAATATGTTTTTTTTCATTTCGAGATTTTAAATTACATTAATTTTTATGCGTGGAGAATTTGTTGTATTTTATATTGATATACATTTATTTTTAAAATCAGTTTGAATGCGAGTCGAAATTTCAGGATTAAAAACAGTTCGGACCGCACCGAAATATGCAAAATTTCATATAATTTTTTAACCATGGCCACAATATGGGCTGTAATGCTAACAAAAGAATATGGGCTCCAAAAAAACCTTAAGAATTAGCAAATGGGCTGTAAATTATTAGAAATAATGCAGATGGGTTGTATGCTGTTTTCCATAGATTTGAGGCTTTCCTAAAAAAAAGGTTGACCACAAGCAGTGACTGTTGGATGGCCATCCAACGGCCGTCGTGCTTCTTCAATCTCTGCTCTTCCTGCTCCATCCGCTCAAACAAGCGCCGGCGGGACTGCCTGCTCCCTCCTCCCCGCCGGCTCTCTCGCCACGCAGTTCTTTGTTATTCTCCGTGACGGCGCATTTAACCAAGAACCCTCATATAGTCGTACTTCCCTCCGTGTGGGAAACAACTGCCGAGTCTTCCCTGCCTCCGTGTTGTTCCCTTCCTAGGCCTCGCCGTCGTCCACCGCCCTGGTGCTCTCGGCGCGGCCTGATCAACGTGGTCAACGACCAACATGCATCTGAAGTGGACTGTACGTGGAGAGGCCGACAGCTGGGTCCACGGTCGCACGCAAGGAAATGCCTCCTTATTACGCGCAAAATAATGATTCCACCACGACATCGGGGACCCACCGAAAGGGCCTCAGATTTCACGAAAAACGTTACCGCCATCGACGGCTTGGACCCACCAGCTATATCTTCGCACGCAAGGAAGTGCCTCCTTATTACGCCATACAGAAAAATGAATACTCCGCCTGTTAGCTGGGACCCGGTATAGTGGCAGGCTGACTTAGGGCCTACTAAGTTGGCAGGACGGAGGGCTTTGTCAACTTAGTCAATATGCACGATTCTAGCTCCAGTGATCGTACGATGTCCATCCAACGGCCGTAGTGCTTCTTCAACCTCTGGTCTTCTTGCTCCAGCCGCCCAAACCAGCGCCGGTCGTGCCTCGTGCTCCTGCCTCCCGTGGCGGGTCTGCGATCTTGGCGGAGGCCTCATCGCCCCCTACTACTCCCACCGCTGGCCAGGCCATCCCTCTACTCACCCACACCCCCTGTTATTCTGCGGCGACGGTAGCCTCATACCGCAGCGAACCAGTGAACACTCGTACTCCTCTACGCGTGGGCATCCACTGCCGCGTGTTCCCCGGCTCTGCGTCGTCTCCTTCCTAGGCCTCGCCGTCGTCCACCGCCCTGGTGCTCTCGTCACGGCGTGGTCAACGTGGTCAAGGAACGGCTTCCATCGGACGTGAACTGTACGTGGAGAGGCTGACAGCTTGGTCCACGGCCGCAACAAGGAAGTGCCTCCTTATTACGTGCAAAATAATTATTCCTCCACCTGACAGTGGGGACCTACCGGACGGGCCACCGTATTTTGCAAAAAAAAACGATTCGCCCCTTGACTACTGGGACCCACCAGCTACATCTTCGCACGCAAGGAAGTGCGTCTGGGCCAAAAAAATGATTCGGCCCCCTGACTGCTGGGACCCACCAGCTACATCTTCGCACGCAAGGAATTGCGTCCGGGCAAAAAAAATGATTTGCCCCCTGACTACTGGGACCCACCAGCTACATCTTCGCACACAAGGAAGTGCCTCCGGGCAAAAAAACGATTCGCCCCCCTGACTGCTGGGACCCACCGGCTACATCTTTGCACGCAAGGAAGTGCGTCCGGGCAAAAAAAAACGATTCGCCCCCATGACTGTTGGGACCCACCAGCTACATCTTCGCATGCAAGGAAGTGCCTGACGGTCGGGACCCACCTGGTCGAAGCGTACGTAGCATTATCATTCTGGCCGCGAACGTGTAAGTACATACTGGTCGTTGTAGAGGCGCGCATGTGTCGTAGTAGAGGCGCGCACGTAGCATGTACACGTACGTACATCGGCCAGGGTGCAAGAAATAAAATACGGCCACGTATGTGTACATACGGGCGGGGTCTCGAACGCCTAGTCGCGCATACATACGGCCAGGGCTCGTGCACATGGCTGGGTCGGAACGGAGAAATAACTTCGTCGTCGTGTTCATGGGGAGCCAAGCGAGTGCGTCGTGATCATGGGGAGGCAACGGAATGTGTCGTGTTCATCGGGAGGCAACGGAACGCGTGGGAGCCAACTGGCTGGGTCAGAGCGGAATGCGTTGTCGTGTTCATCGGGAGGGCTTGGACGGAACAGGCGATGGAAACGAGGCCTGGTGTACTGCACAACGGAGGAAACGGACCTCCTACGTCCGGAAAGGGGTCCTGTTGATCGGGAGGGGTGTGGCGTACCGCAAAACAGAGGAAACGGACCTCCTACGGTCGAAACGGGGGTCCTGTTGATCGGGAGGGGTGTGGCGTACCGCAAAACGGAGGAAACGGACCTCCTACGGTCGGAACGGGGGTGGAGGGGCGTGGCGTACCGCAAAACGGACGAAACGGACTTGTGTTGGAGCGCTACGGTCGAAACGGGGGTCCTGTTCATCGGAAGGGGTGTGGCGTACCGCAAAACGGGACTCCACGGGATACTGTTCATCTCCACCGTCGACCTCCTCCAGCCTCCACGAGCTACCGTCGACCTCCTCCAGCCTCCACGGGCTCCTGTTCATCCAGCCTCCACCGCGCGCTACTCCATCGGCTACTTTTCAACCACCCCTCCACCGTCTACTGTTCATCCAGCCCTCCACACCACGTGGTCCTGTTCAACCACCCCTCCACGGGCACCCCTCCACCGTCTACTGTTCATCCAGCCCTCCACCACACCAAATGGTCCTGTTCATCCAGAGGCAACGCCACCGCTCACTGTTCATCCACCCCCCCCCCCTGCAACACTCACTGTTCATCCTAGAGGCAGCATCGATCGGCTTCAGTTAGCAGCAGTAGCGCAGGAATCACTCGATCGGGTTCGATTAATGCCATCGATCAATGGCTCGGGTTCGATGTAGCGTAACTGCGGTCTGTCGCTCGAGTTCGATTAGAGCCCAACGCCTCGCTCGGGTTCGATTAGAGCCAACGCCTCGCACACGCAGCAGCGTCGTGTCACGAGAAAGCAGCGCATCGCTCGGCCCCCGACCTCCCACCGTAACCGGGAACTCCCCGAAATTTTCCTCCCCCTCGCTTCTACCATGGTTTTTTCCGTCATGGACGGCCCAAAGAATGTCATGCAGCTGCATCTCCGACCTGCCCAGGACGAAAAGCCCATTTTCTGTCATGATTTTTTGTCATATAAGTAGGAGCCCACCACATCTATGATGATACCGGGTTTTGTCACAATTATCGTCATAGAAGTGTCATATGTATGACAGAAAAAAATTTCGTTCCGCCCAAAATGTCACTGATGTGTCTTTTTTTGTAGTGCTTCAAAGCGCGAGTTCGGCCATAGTTTGGACCATAGATATCTCTTTTCTCAGATAGCTGAAACTCATGTGTGTTGAGCCTCTCAAGTATGTCAGACGGATCGAGTGTCTTGAAGTCGTATGCGTTCTTGAATCATCAGGGCTAGGGTGTCAAACGAGCTGTCAAGTGATCTCAGGAGTGTCTTGATGATTTCATGCTTGGTGATCTCAATGGCGCCGAGAGCATGAAGCTCATTTGTGATATCAGTGAGGCGATCAAACGTGAGCTGGACATTCTCATTGTTGTTTCTCTTGAAGCGGTTGAAGAGGTTGCGAAGGACACTGTCCTTTGATCTCTCTGAGTTGAGATGCCTGCGTTGACCTTGGAGAGCCAGTCCCAGACTAGCTTCAACGTTTCCAGAGCACTCACATGGCCATATTATCCTTTGGTCAAATGACCACAGATGATGTTCTTGGCTGTAGAATCCAGTTGAACGAACTTCTTGACATCAGCAGGAGTGACACCTTCACCAATTTTGGGAACGCCGTTCTTGACGACATACCATAGATCGACATCAATGGCTTCAAGATGCATGCGCATCTTATTCTTCCAGTAGGGGTAATCAGTGCCATCGAAGACAGGGCATGCAGCGGAGACTTTGATTATCCCTGCAGTCGACATAGCTAAAACTCTAGGTGGTTAAACCGAATCACACAGAACAAGGGAGTACCTTGCTCTGATACCAATTGAAAGTGCTAGTTATCGACTAGAGGGGGGGTGAATAGGCGATTTTTATGGAAGTCTTGAAAACATGGAAGTTTCAAAGACAAACAATAGAAATGAACCTATTGACATGTAGCGGAAGGTAGACTACACTAGGCAAGCCATAGTCAAGTATTCAATGAAGTGAAAGCACGAAGACTAATAGCAGCTAGGTAGTGATGATCAGGATGGAAGATAGTATGAAGCCAAACAACAATAGTAGTCACACAATGAAGTAAAACAGGTAACGCAAGCAGACAATGACTTCATGAAGACAAACTGTAAGTAAAGAGAGGGAGAAGATAGAATCAGTCGTTTGGTGAGGACAAGGATTTGTTGGACCAGTTCCAGTTGCTGCGACAACTATACATCTGGTTAGGGAGGCTGAGATTCAACTGAGAAGACCGCGTCTTCACCTTATTCCCCTTGAGCTAAGCACACCCAGTCCTCGCCCCAATCACTCTAGTAAGTCTTCAAGGTAGACTTCCAAACCTTCTCAGACTTCGTTCACCTAAGCAATCCACAATGACTCTTGGATGCTCGAGCAGCGACGCCTAACCGCTGGAGGATTCACAGTCCTCAAGTGTAACAAGTCTTGAGTCACGCAGCAGACGAGAAAGACTTGATGATGCCTAACACTCTTTGGGCTCTGGGTGTTTTGGGCTTTGTCCTCGCAAGGATTTCTCTCTCTCAAAAGCTTGGGAGGTGGGTTGCTCTCAAATGACAAAAGCCGTGCACTAACTCTGAGCAGCCACCAATTTATGGTGTAGGGGGTGGGCTATTTATAGCCACTAGGCAACCCGACCTGATTTGTCCGGAATGACCCTGGGTCACTAAGGAACTGACACGTGTTCCAACGGTCAGATTTCAAACTCACGCGGCAGCTTGACTTGGGCTCCAAGTAAAGCTAACTCATCCAGCTCTGGATAAGATTTGCTCTCATAGTCTTCACTCAAATACATAGGATCTGGTTGAGCATCACTTCAGTCACTCTGACTTTGTTCACTTGGACCCCGCTTAACAGTACGGTGGTTCCTATGACTCAACAAAGAAGAAAAAGAAACTACAAAACAACTATGTCTTCGCGCTCCAAAGTCTTCATGCGATGTCTTCTCTTGTCATAGTCTTCCATGTGAATATCTTCACATACAACCATTGTCTTCAATGTCTTCACACATTTTTAGGGGTCATCTCCGGTAGGTAAACCTAATCAATGAGGGACTACTACCTGTGTTATCCTGCAATATTCACAAACACATTAGTCCCTCAACCAGGTTTGTCGTCAATACTCCAAAACCAACTAGGGGTGGCACCAGATGCACTTACAGGCGATCATACAAAAGGCGGTATGAAGAGGGAAAGAGCTCTAAGTTTACATTCCAAAGTTAATGTGTAATTTTCATGACTCGTTCAATTGGAATTTGATGAATCATTGCTACATGGACTCCCATAACTCATGATCTTTTAATAATAAGGTTTATCTTATCCTTCCTATAAGGGTATTTCTAACCGACCCCCTAAAGTTAGTGGAGTAAAATTTTACTCCAATAACGGTGGCCGCACCTAGCCGATCCCTTATAGCTAGCGGAGTGAAATTAAATTTGTGGTCGTTTGTATACTAGCCGCACAAACACAATCTCTACACAATACATATCTTAAAATCATTCAAACTAAAGCATGGATAACAATAATCGTCATACATAAAGTTTCATAATCACCGCGTGCTTCCAACAATGATTGTCATAACATAAAGCATTTTGTGGCCTTGGTGCTTGCTTCAGTCACCTCCACCACCTCCTCCTCGGCCTCCTCCTCAGGCACCACCTCTTGGACCTCCTCCTCGGCCTCCTCCATATCTCGGCCCTACAATGTCAAAGAAAGCACTATAAAAAAATCACTACCGATTACAAATAATCACTATCGGATACCAACGGGACGAGAGGTTTTATTTTAACCTTGTTGGCATTTGATCGAGCACTTGGTGGCCACGTTTTTTGTTGCCGGTTGCGGCTGCCGCTCGCGCTGGAGCAGTCGCTGTAGGGGCAGCTGGAGTTGCCACACGAGGCGTAGGCTTTGGACGAGGCGCTGATAACCCACAAGTATAGGGGATCACAACAGTTTTCGAGTATAGAGTATTCAACCCAAATTTATTGATTCGGCACAAGGGGGGCCAAAGAATATTTTCAAGTATTAGCAGCTGAGTTGTCAATTCAACCACACCTTAAAGACTTAATATCTGCAGCAAAGTATTTAGTAGCAAAGTAGTATGGAAGTAACGGTAAGAGTGGCAAAAGTAATAGTGGCAGTTTTGTAGTAATCATAACAGTGGCAACGAAAAAGTAACTTAGCAAAGATCAATATGAAACGACCTCGTAGGCAATGGATCAATGATGGATAATTATGTCGGATGGCATTCATCATGCAACAGCTGTAACCTAGGGTGACACAGAACTAGCTCCAATTCATCAATATAACGTAGGCATGTATTCCGTATATAGTCATACATGCTTATGGAAAAGAACTTGCATGACATCTTTTGTCCTACCCTCCCGTGACAGTGGGGTCCTATTGGAAACTAAGGGATACTAAGGCATCCTTTTAATAGATAACCGGACCAAAGCATTAGCACTTAGTGAATACATGAACTCCTCAAACTACGGTCATCAGCGGGAAGTGTCCCGACTATTGCCACTCCGGGGTTGCCAGATCATAACGCGTAGTAGGTGACTATAACTTGCAAGATAGGATCAAGAACAAAAATATATTCATGAAAACATAATAGGTTTAGATCTGAAATCATGGCACTCGGTCCTTAGTGACAAGCATTGAGCATAGCAAAGTCATAGCAACATCAATCTCAGAACATAGTGGATAATAGGGATCAAACCCGAACAAAACAAACTCGATTAAATGATAAATCTCATCCAACCCATCACCGTCCAGCAAGCCTACGATGGAATTACTCACGCACGACGGTGAGCATCATGAAATTGGTGATGGAGCATGGTTGATGTTGACGATGGCAACGATTTCCCCTCTCCGGAGCCCAAAACGGACTCCAGATCTGCCCTCCCGAGGAAGAACAGGAGGTGGCGGCCCCGTATCGTAAAACGCGATGAATCCTTCTCTCTGATTTTTTTCTCCCCGAACGTGAATATATGGAGTTGGAGTTGAGGTCGGTGGAGGTCCAAGGGACCCACAAGGTAGGGGGTGCGCCCTAGGGGGGTGGGCACGCCCTGCACCCTTGTGGACAATAGGTGGGTCCCCTCTGTTGATTCTTTCGCCAATATTTTTTATTTATTCCAAAAATATTCTTCGTGAAGTTTTAGGTCATTCCGAGAACTTCTATTTCTGCACAAAAATAACACCATGGCAATTCTGCTGAAAACAGCGCCAGTCCGGGTTAGTTCCATTCAAATCATGCAAATTAGAGTCCTAAACAAGGGCAAAAGAGTTTGGAAAAGTAGATACGATGGAGACTTATCAACTCCCCCAAGCTTAACCCATTGCTTTTCCTCAAGCAATTCATTTGAGAAACTGAAAGTGACAAAGAATTTTTTTTACAAACTCTGTTTGATCTAGTTGTTGCAAATATGTAAAGCCAGCATTCCAGTTTTCAGCAAAGATCATGAACTAACCATATTCACAATAACATTTAGGTCTCACATTTACTCATATCAACGGCATAATCAACTAGCGAGCAATAATAATAAATCTCGGATGACAACACTTTTTCAAAACAATCATGATATGATATAACAAGATGGTATCTCGCTAGCCCTTTCTGAGACCGCAAAACATAAATGCAGAGCACCCCTGAAGATCAAGGACTGACTAGACATTGTAATTCATGGCAAAATAGATCCTGTCACAGTCATACTCAATGTCGATTAATAGCAAAGCATACAAATGACAGTGGTGCCTCTAACTGGTGCTTTTTTTAAGAGGATGATGACTCAACATAAAAGTAAATAGATAGGCCCTTCGCAGAGGGAAGCTGGGATTTGCGGAGGTGCCAGAGCTCGAGCTTTTGAAACAGAGATAAATAATATTTTGAGCGGTATGCTTTCATTGCCAACCTAAAAACCAAGAGATCTCGGTATCTTCCATACTAGATACATTATAGGCAATTCTCAAATAGAATGGTAAAGTTTATACTCCCCCTCCACCAACAAGCACATTCCACGGCTGGTCCGAAACAATCCAACTAACAACAATCCAGGGGGAGTTTTGTTCGAAGTTATATTTTGATTTGATTTGAGCATGGAAGTGGGCATCCTGATTACCACCCATTTTCTCGTGAATGATGAGCGGAGTCCACTCGTCGTGAGAATAACCCACCTAGCATGGAAGATACGGACAGCCCCCAGTTGCTACATGAGCGATTCGGGCATACAAAACATATTATCATTTGAAGGTTTAGAGTTTGGCACATGCAAATTTACTTGGAACGGCAGGTAAATACCGCATATAGGTAGGTATGGTGGACTCATATGAAACAACTTTGGGTTTATGGAGATGGATGCACAAGCAGTATTCCCGCTTAGTACAAGTGAAGGCTAGAAAAAGAATGGGGAGCGACCAACTAGAGAGCGACAACAGCCATAAACATGCATTGAGATTAACCAACATTGAGTGCAAGCATGAGTAGGATATAAATCACCATGAACATAAATACCGTGGAGGCTATGTTGATTTTTGTTTCAACTACATGCGTGAACATGTGCCAAGTCCAGCCACTTGAATCATTCAAAGGAGGATACCATCCTATCAGACTACATCATAAACATTTTAAAAGCATGTTGGCACGCAAGGTAAACCATTATAAACTCCTACCTAATTAAGAATGGCATGAGTAACTATAATGTCTAATTGTCATTGCAAACATGTTTCATTCATAATGGGCTGAATCAAGTATGATGAACTAATCATATTTACGAAAACAAGATAGGTTGAGTTCAAACCAGCTTTTCCTCATCTCAATCATTTCATCATATATCGTCATTGTTGCCTTTCACTTGCACGACCGAACGGTGTGGATAATAATAATAGTGCACGTGCATTGGACTAAGCTGGAATCTGCAAACATTTATTTCAAAGGAGAAGACAAGGTAATATGGACTCTTTGTTAGATCAACAATAATGCAAATGAGAGCCACTCAACATTTTCATCGTGGTCTTCTCCTCTCGACCCAAAGAAAGGAATTTTTTTTCAAAGAAACACACTGAAATATCTTTTGGAGTTATAGTTTTTCTGAAGAAAGTAAAACAAGAACGGGAAAAACTATTCACATGGGAAAGCTCCCAACAAGCAAAAGAAGAACAAGAAATCTTTTTTTGGGTTTTCTTTAATACTACTACTAAGCAAGGAAACTAAACTAAAAGGAAGCTACAACTAATTTTTTTTGGGGGGGGGGGTGGTTTCTCAAAGTTTTTCAAACACACAAAAAGAAAAAGGGAAAAAGAAATAAACTACCATGGATAATACAATGAAAAAGTATGAACACCGACAACTGGAATGAGTATGTGAACATGAATGTAATGTCGATGAGAAATACGTACTCCCCCAAGCTTAGGCTTTTGGCCTAAGTTGGTCTAAGGCCACGGCTGGTCTGGCGGATATCCAGAGTGATAGTCGGGGTTGTGCTGGGATGCAACAACTACTGCCTGAAGGGCTGCAACATGGAGGCGAGCGGACTCCACCTCCCTCTCTTACTCATTTGCCTCCTCTCTGGTTATAAAATATCTGCTCTGACTTGAAAGTTAAAGAAGGCAGGAGCAGGAAGAGTAATATGGGCAGCGCACTGTCGGTCAAAGATTAGTCGGTACAGGAGGGACTGCTCGTTCCTCACAAGAAACTGATAGCATACCAAAGCATTATAATCAAGAAAAGCAGGTGGTAACTCAATGTCATTCTCCCTTATGGGTACCTCAAGATAATTAGCTAAACTGGTGGCATAAATCCCACCAAAGAAATGACCATCCTTAGCATTAAGATGTAACCTACTCGCAATAATAGCCCCAAAATTATATCGCTTATCACCTAACACTGCACACTTGAGGACACTAAGATCCGGTGCACAAAGGTGGCTATGATCATGTTTACTAATGCATCTACCTATGAAGAGAGCAAAATAATGTATGGCAGGAAAATGAATGCTCCCCATGGAGGCTTGTGTGATATTTCTAGTTTCTCCTACAGTGATGCTAGCAAGGAAATCATTGTATTCAGTTTTGCGAGGCTCACTGAGGGAGTCCTGGACTAGGGGGTGTCCGGATAGCCGAACTATCATCTTTTGCCGGACTCCTGGACTATGAAGATACAAGATTGAAGACTTTGTCCCGTGTCCGGATAGGACTTTCCTTGGCGTGGAAGGCAAGCTTGGCGATACAGATATGTAGATTTCCTACCATTGTAACCGACTCTGTGTAACCCTAACCCTATTCGCTGTCTATATAAATCGAAGGGTTTTAGTCCGTAGGACGAACAACAATCATACCATAGGCTAGCTTCTAGGGTTTAGCCTCTCTGTTCTCGTGGTAGATCTACTCTTGTACTACCCATATCATCAGTATTAATCAAGTAGGAGTAGGGTATTACCTCCATCGAGAGGGCCCGAACCTGGGTAAAAACATCGTGTCCCTTGTCTCCTGTTACCATCCGCCTAGACGCACAGTTCGGGACCCCCTACCCGAGATCCGCCGGTTTTGACACCGACATTGGTGCTTTCATTGAGAGTTCCTCTGTGTCGTCAGCTATAGGCCTGATGGCTCCTCCGATCAGCAAGAACGACGCACTGTGGTGAGATTTTTCTCCCCGGACAAATCTTCATATTCGGCGGCTTTGCATTGCGGGCCAATTCGCTAGGCCATCTGGAGCAGATTGAAAGCTATGCCCCTGGCCATCAGGTCAGATTTGGAAGCTTGAACTATACGGCCGATGTCCGTGCAGACTTGATCTTCGACGGATTCGAGCCACGGCCGAGCGTGCCGCACTGTCTTGATGGGTACGATCTAGCTCTGCCGCCGAACAGTGCCCTGGAGGCCGCACCAGTGCCCGCTCCGACCCTTATCCGGAGCCGGTTTCGCCGATCGAGGACGGTTGGTTGGACACCGCCTCGGGGGCTGAAATCTCTACGGCGATTGAGCCAAATATCATCCCTGTCCTTTGCGAAGCTCGTGACTCCCAGGTGTCGGACTCCTTTCCGGACTCCGAACCTCCCGCGCCCCTGCCAGTCGAATCCGACTGGGCGCCGGTTATGGAGTTCACCGCCGCGGACGTCTTTCAACACTCGCCCTTTGGTGATATCCTGAATTCATTAAAGTCTCTCTCTTTGTCAGGGGAGCCCTGGCCGAACTACGGTCAGGAAGGTTGGGATTCGGACGACGAAGAAATTCAACGCCCACCCACCACCCACTTTGTAGCCACTATGGATGATTTAACCGACATGCTCGACTTCGACTCCGAAGACATCGATGGTATGGACGACGGTGCCGGAGACGATCAAGAGCCAGCGCCCACGGGGCACTGGAAAGCCACCTCGTCATATGACATATACATGGTGGACATCCCAAAAGAGGGGAATGGCGATGGAACAGTGGAGGATGACCCCTCCAAGAAACAACCCAAGCGCCCGGCGTCGGTGGCGCCGCTCTAAATCCCGCCACGCAACAGCGGTGATTCCGCACGGAGATAATAACACCCCGACGGTTGCGAAGACAACCCCTCCAAAGCAGGATTCAACGCAGGAGGAGGGAGAAGCCAGCCCTCATGATAGAGCGGCAGACAGAGAGGTAGAGGACGATAATTATATGCCTCCCTCCGAAGATGAGGCAAGCCTCGACGACGACGAATTTGTCGTACCTGAGGATCCCACCAAACAGGAGTGTTTCAAATGCAAGCTTGTGGCCACGACAAGCAGCCTCAAGAAAAAGTAGCAGCAGCTTAGAGCTGACCAAGACTTGCTAGCTGACAGATGGGTTGAAGTCCTTGCAGCCGAAGAGTACGAACTCGAACGCCCCTCCAAAAGCTACCCCAAACGCATGTCGTTGCCTCGATCAGAGGAGGAAGCACCCGCGTCACCAGCGCACGACATGGCAGACCGGCCACCCCGTGGCCGCGACAGAGAAGCCTCTCGGCCCTCCACTCACGCCACGCCCCGACGCCGCTCAAAAGGAGAACGCGCCGGACTTGCGAGATATACTGGAGGATAAGGCAAAGCAAACAAGATCGATCTACAGATCGCGTGGGCGTAACGACTCGGGATGATTACCGTCATGCGGATACAAGAACCCGGCGGGCCGAACACGATGAGACAAAGCTCATATGAGCTACGTCGTGACATAGCCCAATATCTGAGGCGCCGACACCCACTATGCTTCACAAATGAAGTAATCGATCATCAAATCCACGAGGGCTTCAAACCCGTAAACATCGAATCATACGATGGTACCACAGATCCCGTGGTGCGGATCGAGGACTATCTCCTCCATATCCACATGGCCCATGGTGATGATCTACATGCCATCAAATACCTCCCACTCAAGCTTAAAGGACCAGCTCGGCATTGGCTCAACAGCTTGCTTGCCGCAGAGTCAATCGGTTGTTGGGAGGACACGGAAGCCGCATTCCTCGATAACTTCCGGGGCACATATGTGCGACCACCAGACGCCGATGACCTTAGCCATATAATTCAGCAGCCGGAAGAATCGGCCGGACAATTACGGACGCCGGTTCCTAACAAAGAAAAATCAGATCGTCGACCGTCCGGATGCGAGGCGCTTAGCGGCCTTCAAACACAACATCCATGACGAGTGGCTAGCCCGGCACCTAGGACAGGAAAAGCCGAAATCCATGGCAGCCCTCACCACACTCATGACCCGCTTTTGCGCGGGAGAGGACAGCTGGCGAGCTCGAAGCAACAACTTGGCCAAACACCCTGGTAGTTCGGATACCAAGGACAGCAATGGCAGGTCGCGTCGCAACAAGCCTAAACGCCGCATTAACGGTGACAATGCTGAAGATACGACAGTAAATGCCGGATTCAGAGGCTCTAAACCCGGTCAACGGAAGAAGCCATTCAAAAGAAATACCCAGGGCCCGTCCAACTTGGACCGAATACTCGATCTCTTGTGCCAGATACATGGCACCCCCGAAAAACCAGCCAACCACACCAACAGGGATTGTTGGGTGTTCAAGCAAGCAGGCAAGCTAAACGCCGAAAACAACGACAAAGGGCTGCATAGCGATGACGAGGAAGAGGACATAAGGGCTTTCCCACACAAGTGCGGACGGTGAACATGATATACGCAACCCACATACCCAAAAGGGAGCAGAAGCGTGCACTAAGGGACGTATATGCGATGGAGCCAGTCGCCCCGAAGTTCAACCCATGGTCTTCCTGCCCGATCACCTTTGATCGAAGGGACCACCCCACTAGCATCCGTCACGGCGGTTTTGCCGCATTGGTTCTTGACCCAATTATTGACGGATTTCACCTAAACAGAGTCCTGATGGACGGCGGCAGCAGCCTGAACCTGATTTATCAGGATACAGTGCACAAAATGGGCATAGACCCGTCAAGAATCAAACCCACAAAGACGACCTTTAAAGGCGTCATTCCAGGTGTAGAGGCCAACTGTACAGGCTCCGTTACACTTGAAGTGGTCATCGGATCCCCGGATAACATCCGAAGTGAGGAGTTAATCTTCGACATAGTCCCGTTCCGCAGTGGCTATCACGCACTGCTCGGGCGAACCGCATTCGCAAAATTCAATGCGGTGCCGCACTATGCGTACCTCAAGCTCAAGATGCCAGGCCCTCGAGGCGTAATCACGGTCAATGGAAACACTGAATGCTCCCTCTGAACAGAGGAGCATACGGCCGCCCTTGCGGCAGAAGTGCAGGACAGCCTCTTAAGGCAATCCTCCAGTCCGGCCAATAAACAATCGGAAACTGTCAAGCGTGCCCGGAGTAACCTACAGCAAGACCGCCTGGCACGTCCGAACAAGCGTAGTAATGCGGCCCCAACCCCAGCCCTCGCGAACTCGCAAAGCCAGTACTACGCGCACGTAATTGCGCTCTGAAGCACCATGGGCATAGGTGACGGGCCACGACCACAGCATGCCCAGAATGCGGCTAGACCACACTAGGGGCTCCCGTTTGTGTCATTCCTTTTTTTCTTTTTTTTCTTTTTCTTCTTACTTTTAGGACTCTGTTCTCCAGAAGCCATGTCCGGCATTCGTGCCGACTACACGATACAACAGCCAGGGAAGCAGACAACTGCGTCAAGTGTCCAGGTGGTCTCTATTACGAGCAGTACACCTGTTTTACATACCACTACGCAAACTTACCCCTAGAAGGGGGACATGTCAAAAGTCCCGTACCTTGCTTATCGCCAAATTTGTCTCGTTCTGCCTTTATTTGCAGTTTCTTTTGAATAAACAATATATAGCTCTTGCCTAACATTGCATTCTTTCCCATTGTATACGTTCATCTATGACATTGCGCAACCGTCCAATTTGGTACGGCCACCACACCAGGGGCTTATGTACCCCAAAAACATGGTGTGACAAGTCCGAACACTTTCACAAGTGCGGCACCCCGAACTTATAGCATTATATGCATCGGCTCCGAATCATGTCTTGGGTCAATAGTTGGGTTTGCCCGGCTCCCATGTTTTGGTACCTTACGTTCCGTTATATCGGCTAAGGTAGCGCTAGGAGAACCACTGCGATTGTGCCCCGGTTGAGCCGGGTTGAGCACCTCAGTGGAGAAAGCTAAAACTGACCGTCATGATAGGGCGAGAGCTGGTCACTGTTCGAGAGGTTTCTTCGAGTCCCTAAAGACATGCCGCTGAGAGCGAGGAACCGGCATTGTCCGGCCAAGGCGTGGATAGCGCCCCGAACTCGGTCTTCCGAATATTAGGGGCTTCGCTGAAATTTAAAATTATAGAATTCTATGGCTAAGTGAGAGTGTTCAAGCACTATAAGCCCGGTTGCCTTGTTCGTTGCGTTGAGCGCCTCCCTCGAAGGACCCAAGAATGGGAACAAGAGCGCTCAAGTTTATCCCGAACACCCCAAAGACTGTGGCATGGGGGCTGAAGCCAACGACTTGCCATCTCTCAAATTTTGATAAACAACCGCACATAAGGTAATATTTTAAATTCACAAGCGTTGCTTAGCGCATATGAACAAGTTTTCAGCGTACAGGATAACAAATGAGAGTCTATTCAAAAATTACATCTTTGGAGCATTCACCCGCTATCAGGCGGGCACCCTCCAGGACGCCCTCATAATACATTTCGGGCTTCATGATGCTCCTTTCCGGTGGTGGCCCGTCCTTCACAAGCTTCTCACCGTCCAGCTTGCCCAGTGCACCTTAGCACGGGCAAGGGCCCCTGAGCACCTTCAATACTGAAGAGCGCTTGATGACTTCAATCCACGGACAAAGGCGTCCACCACCGCCGCACTAGCCCGGTAGCTCCTGTGCATGGCCTCATTTGGCCACAGCCGAGCTATAAGGCCCTTCATGGCCTGTTCGGCGACCTTGTGGAGCTCGACCAATTGCTTCAGCTTGGTCGCTCAAGGGCACTGGTGTTCGGCCTCAAGATACTGAGACCAAAACACCTTCTCCGTCGAGCTCCCCTCTTCGCTCGGTAAGCGGCGGCATCGGATACATCAAGGGCAGATCTGCGAAAGGCTCTGGAGAGCTCCAGATTCGGGTAAGTAACAGATAATTGACTTTTACATTCTTGCTTTGCATAAAGAATGCCTTACCCGCCGCTATCTTCCTCATCGCCTCAATCTCACGGAGGGCTTTACAGGCTTCGGCCTTAGCGGCCTTGGCACTCTCAAGAGCCGAGGCAAGCTCGGACTCTCGGGTCTTCGAGTCACGCTCCAGGCCCTCGTGTTTTTCCATGAGAGCCTGGAGCTCTTGCCGTACCTCCGCCAGTTGCGCCTCCCCCTTCTCTCGCTCGGTGCGATCCGCGGCTGCTTTGTTTTCGGCCATGGTCACCGCTTCCTTCAGGGTCGCCACCTCGTTCGTGGCCCCTGCAATACTCATGTTATTCCTGTCATTTTTTGCAACCAAATCCTTTCTATAAGGTATTACTTTAATAAGGTATTACTTACCTTCCTTGTCCTCGAGCTGCTTCTTGGCAAGTCCGAGCTTGTTCTCCGACCGCTCGGCCTTTCTGCTTCAATGCATTGACCTCCGGTCGGTCTGCGGAGAGGTCAGCAGCCTGCATTCCCATATTGACATATTTATGTTAGACTCCTGCGTATATCTTTTTTAGATCCTCAGCTCGGCTTTTCTTTCCGAACACCGAACTAAGCATCAGGGGCTACTGTCTATGCGGTAATATTTTTACATATTCTAAACTTACCTCAAAGCCTGTTAGAAGGCTGGTACAGGCTTCAGTCAGCCCGCTCTTGGCGGATTGAACTTTCTGGATCACCGCACTCATGATAGTGCGGTGCTCCTCGTCGATGGAGGCGCAGTTAAGCGCCTCGATGCTATCCGATGCCTCCGGTTGGATGGAGGACACTGGCGTCTTACCCTTCTTACGAAGAGGCCGCTTGCCGGACTTCGGAACCGCTGAACGTTCCGGTATGGAGTCCGGACAAGGGTCGGGCTTAGAGCCCCTGGGGGTCTCGCTCCCCTCGCGCCCGGAGTCCGGGAGGCTGCCTTGTGGCGCCTCCTGCGCCACCTCCTCTTGACCAGGCCCCCCTTGGGGCCCCACCTCGGCGTCGTCGGCGGCGCGAGGCGAGGAGGCGGCCGGAAGAGAAGTGCTCTCCACTTCGGACGAATTCAGGGACCCGCTTGACAAAGCGGCGAGCTCGCCCTTGGGCGGGCTGCATGATTGTTCGGCATTAGAGAACACTATGCAATGAAAAAAAACCATGGGTATCCGGACACTTATGATCTCGCCAGGGGCTTGGCCCTCGAGGGCCACTCCTCCTCGCCGTCATTGGCGTTGGTGGAGACGTCCGGAGGAAGGGTGCTTCCCTTCTTGGACCCTCTGGCCTCCCCAATCGGGGCGGCCTTCCTTTTCTTCTCTTCCCCCGCTGGGGGAGAGGCTTGTTTTTCCTCCTCCTCGTTCTCAGGAGAGGATTCTGCTTTAGAATCTGACAGCACCTGGTGCCGGGAGCTCCTTCGAGTTCCCGTGGCCTCCTTCTTGGCCTTCTTCTCCGTCACCACGTGAGGTGCCGGAACCAGCAACCCCGTCAAGCGGGCGTCCGCTGGGTCTTCTGGCAAAGGAGCCGGACAGTTAATCTGTCTAGACGTCTTCAGCCAGTCCTGTCAAAGGTTAGGGAGTTTTAGATCCCGCATAGAGTCAAACTATGAAAAAAGAGTCCCTTAAAGGGTAAAATAACTTACCTCGCTCGCTTGACGCCGCGAGCTGAATCCGCGATCTTCGGTAGCGGATGCGGGAGCTTCGGCGCCCTTGAACAGCACCTTCCAGGCATCTTCGTACGTAGTGTCAAGAGCCGGCTCAAGGTCCGTGTCTGCTGGATCAAACTCCCACAAATTGAAGGCCCGTTGCTGGCATGGGAGAATCTGGCGGATGAGCATAAACTGGACTACGTTGACAAGCTTGAGCTTCTTGTCCACCAGGTTTCGGACACCGGTTTGGAGTCCGGTCAGCTCTTCCGAATCACCCCACGTTAGGCCCGTCTCTTTCCATGATGTGAGCCGTGTGGGGAGCCAGATCTGAATTTGGGGGCCGCCCATTTGGAGTCGCGTGGCTCGGTGATGTAGAACCACCCCGATGGCCACCTTTATGGTCTCCACGAAGGAGCCCTCAAGCCATGTAACGTTGGGCATCCTGCCCGCCATGGCGCCTCCGCACTCCGCTTGTCGGCCGCCCACTATCTTCGGCTTGACGCCAAAGGTCTTCAACCATAAACCGAAGTGAGGCTGGATGCAGAGGAAAGCCTCGCACACGACGATAAACGTCGAGATATTGAGGATGAAGTTTGGGGCCAGATCGTGGAAGTCCAGGCCGTAGTAGAACATGAGCCCCCGGATAAATGGGTGAAGTGGAAAACCTAGTCCATGGAGGAAGTGGGTGAGGAACACCACCCTCTCATGGGGCCTGGGGGTGGGGATGAGCTGCCCCTTGTTGGGGAGCCGACACGCGATGTCGCCGGACAAGTATCCGGCCTCCCGCAGCTTTGTGATGTGCCCCTCCGTGATGGAGGAGGCCATCCACTTGCCTCCCGCTCCGGACATAATTGGAGAAGGTTGAGGTGAGATGTGCGGACTTGGGCACTGGAGCTCGAGTGCGCGGAAATGGATGAGCAAAGGAGGAAGAAGGCGTAGGTGGAAAGGTGGATCCTTATCCCCTTATATGGACGGACGCAACTAAGCACCCCCACCAGCCTGGTAAAACTCGTTTGCCTCCCAAGCGCCGCAATCAATGGCGCGGTTGGGTTACCCACATCCGTATTGATGAGAATCCCGGAATAAGGGGGACACGATCTCTGCTTTGACAAGACGTGCCAAGGAAACCGCCTCGCTAAACGCGCTAAGGTGGTACAGTAAAAACGATTCGAATGAAGACTTGGCCGTGGCGTGATGGCACGCTGCGGAATACGTCAGCAGATTGATTTTGTGTAAATATTATTCTCTCTACGGTGTTATGTGGAAATTATTTTGCAGAGCCGGACACTGCCCTTGTGTTCAAGATCTTCTATTAAGTATTCGTAGGAGGAACCCGCCTTGCAATGCCAAAGACAATATGCGTGCCGGACTCGTCGTCATTGTAGCCTGGTTCGAGAGACTCTTGAGGAGTCTGGACTAGGAGGTGTCCGGATAGCGAACTATCATTTTTGGCGGACTCTGGACTATGAAGATACAAGATTGAAGACTTCGTCCGTGTCCGGATAGAACTTTCCTTGGCGTGGAAGGCAAGCTTGGCGACACGGATATGTAGATTTCCTACCATTGTAACCGACTGTGTAACCCTAACCCTATTCGGTGTCTATATAAACCGAAGGGTTTTAGTCCGTAGGACGAAAAACAATCATACCATAGGCTAGCTTCTAGGGTTTAGCCTCTCTGATCTCGTGGTAGATCTACTCTTGTACTACCCATATCATCAATATTAATCAAGAAGGAGTAGGGTATTACCCCCATCGAGAGGGCCCGAACCTGGGTAAAAACATCGTGTCCCTTGTCTCCTGTTACCATCCGCCTAGACGCACAGTTCGGGACCCCCTACCCGAGATCCACCAATTTTGACACCGACACTCACTAAGAATACCCCATTGTGGAATTTTGCATGCATCCCTAAAATCTTCTAAGTCCATGGTATAAGATTTATCATAAAGATCAAACACGACAGTATGAGTGTTGCGCTGGGATGTAAATTTAAATCTTCGCACAAATGAATCAGTGAGGTGATAGTATTGTCGGCACTTATCTAACACGAAGTCCTCAAGGCCGACATTTTGTACGTATGCACCAAACTCATCCTTGAAACCTGCATGAACCATGAATGCATTCGACGGCCACTCACAAGCCCACACTTGAGCTTCCCTCGGTGGTTCAAGGTCCAGCTCACGTATTGCGAGCCTCGGTGCTTGCTTCCTCGAGGAACCACCTTGGTATATTTTCCTAAACATCTTTCTTCCTCTGAAAAATTTCTGAAATTTTAGTGACTCAAAATAAAAGTGAACCAAACACAACAAGATTGATAGCAACTACTCCTACAAGTGTCTAGAGGCTATATCATGCATCAAAACTAATTTGGACCATATAAATTTGACATGCAAGCTCAAGAACAAGGTCACCAAGCAGCGAAAATTTGCAATAAATAAAGCACTAGAACAAAAACTAATTGGACCATTGGAGGAGTCACATACCGAAGAACAATCCCCCAAAACAGTTTTGCAAATGGAGCTTTGCACAAGGAGATCGAAAATGGCAGCAAGATGAGCTAGAACACAGGTTTGAGCAACAGGATGATTTTTTCTGGAGGAAGACGAAGTGGATGGGTGCTGGAATAAGTGAGGGGGACCCACATGGGACCCACAAGGCAGGGGGCGCGCCCTCCACACTTGTGGCCCACTGGTGCATTCTCAGTGCCAGAAATTCTAAAATATTCTATAAAAATTTAGACTAAAATTTCAGGGCATTTGGAGAACTTCTATTTTCGGGACATTTTTTTATTGCACGGATAATTCAGAAAACTGACAGATGATACTATTTTTTCTTTATTTAATCTAAATAATAGAAGGTGAAAAGTGGGTACAGAAAGTTGTGCTTTCTAAATTCATCCATCTCATGCTCATCAAGAGGAATCCATTAACAAGGTTGATCAAGTCTTATTAACAAACTTCTTTCGAATAACATGAAACCAGAGAATTTTTTAATAACACTAGGTTACCTCAATGAGGATATGCATGTCCCCAACAATAAGAATATCATATTTCTATATGATAGTAGGGAGAGGGAATTCAAAACCTCCAATAGTAATAGTTGAAAATTTTCCAATAGAATTGATACTATGAACTTGAGGTTGTTTCTTCGGAAAGTGTACCGTATGCTCATTACCATTAATATGAAAAGTGACATTGCCTTTGTTGCAATTAATAACAGCCTGTAGTATTCAAAGAGGGTCTACCAAGGATAATCGACATCTTGTCGTCCTCGGGAATATCAAGAATAACAATGTCCGTTAAGATAGTAACATTTGCAACCACAACAAGCACATCCTCACAAATACTGATGGGTATAGCAAATTATTTATCAGCCATTTGCAAAGAGATTTTAGTAGGTGTCAACTTATCCAATCCAAGTCTATGATATAAAGAGAAAGGCATAACACTAACACCGGCTCCCAAATCACATAAAGCAGTTTTAACATAGTTTCTTTTAATGGAACATGGTATAGTTGGTACTCCTGGATCTCCTAGTTTCTTTGGAATTCCACTTTAAAAGTATAATTAGCAAGGATGGTGGAAATTTCAGCTTCAGGTATCTTTCTTTTATTTGTAACAATATCTTTCATATACTTAGCATAAGGAGACATTTTCAGAATACCAGTCAAACGCATACACAAAAAGATAGGTCTAATCATTTCAGAAAAGCGCTCAAAGTCCTCATCATCCTTTTTCTTGGATGGGTTAGGAGGAAAGGGCATGGGTTTCTGAACCCATGGTTCTCTTTCTTTACCGTGTTTCCTAGCAACAAAGTCTCTCTTATCATAACATTGATTCTTTGATTGTGTGTCATCAAGATCAACAACAGGTTCAGTCTCCACATCATTATCATTACTAGGTTGAGCATCAACATGAACATCATCATTAACATTATCACTAGGTTCATGTTCATCACCAGATTGTGTCTCAGCATCAGAAATAGAAATATCATTAGGATTCTCTGGTGTGTCTATAACAGGTTCACTAGAAGCATGCAAAGTCCTATCAATTTTCTTTTTCTTTTTATTACTAGGACTAGGTGCATCATTATTATTTCTCTGAGAATCTTGCTCAATTCTCTTATGATGGCCCTAAGGATACAAAGGTTCCTGAGTCATCTTACCACCTCTAGTCATAACTCTAACAACATTATCATTATTCTTACTATTCAACTCATTGAGCAAATCATCTTGTGCCTTAAGTACTTGTTCTACTTGAGTTTTAACCATGGAAGCATGATTACTAATAAGCTTAAGATCATTAACAATTCTACTCATATAATCACCCAAGCAGTCAAGCATGTGAGCATTGCATTTTAATTGTCTACCAACATAAGCATTGAAATTTTCTTGTTTAACAATAAAATTATCAAACTCATCCAAGCATTGACTAGCAGACTTATTATGAGGAATATCACCTTCATCAAATCTATAGAGAGAATTTACCTCTACTACCTATGTCGGGTTATCAAGACCATGTATTTCTTCAATAGGCGGTAAATTCTTAACATCTTCAGCTTTAATGCCTTTTTCTTTCATAGATTTCTTTGCCTCTTGCATATCTTCAGGACTGAGAAATAGAATACCTCTTTTCTTCGGAGTTGGCTTAGGAGTTGGTTCAGGAAGTGTTCAATAGCAATTTAGCTTGCCCAACAGTTTGTTCCGTGAAAACACAACCAGCACAACTATCTAGGTGGTCCCTAAAAGCATCGGTTAGTCCACTATAAAAGATATCAAGTATTTCATTTTTCTTGAGAGGATGATCAGGCAAAGCATTAAGTAATTGGAGAAGCCTCCCCCAAGCTTGTGGGAGACTCTCTTCTTCAATTTGCACAAAGTTAAATATTTCCTTTAAAGGAGCGTGTTTCTTATGAGCAGGGAAATATTTTTCAGAGATATAGTAAATCATATCCTGGGGACTACACCCACAACCAGGAGAAAGAGAATTAAACCATAACTTAGCATCACTCTTTAACGAGAAAGGAAACAATTTAAGAATATAGTAATAGTAAATTTTTTTCCTCATGAGCAAATAGGGTGGCTATATCATTCAATTTAGTAAGATGTGCCAGAACAGTTTCAGATTCATAACCATAGAAAGGATCAGATTCAACCAAAGTAATCAGCTCAGGATCGACAAAGAATTCATAATCCTTATCAAGAACAAAGATAGGTGAAATAGCAAAGTTAGGATCATATTGCATTCTAGCATTCAAATATTTTTCTTTCAGCTTAGCTAACAGTTTCTTAAGATCATCCCAATCATTGCAAGCAAAAAAGTCTCTAGCAGTTTCTTAATCCATAATATAACCCTCAGGCACCACAGGAAGTTCATATCTAGGGGGAGAATCATAATTTTCAGTTTCAATAATATCATCAGTTTCAGTAATTTCATTCTCTCTAACCCTAGCAAGTTGTTCATCAAGTAATTCACCAAGTGGCATAGTTGTATCAAGCAAAGCAGTAGGATCATAAGCATCATTTATAGCAGAGGTGGCATCATCAATAACATGCGACATATCAGAATTACTAGTAGGTGTAGGTATCGCAAGCTTACTCAAAACAGAAGGTGAATCAAGTGCAGAGCTAGATGGCAGTTCCTTACCTCCCCACGTCTTAGAGGAAAAAATCTTGGTTCTAGTATCTTTCAGATTCTTCATAATGATCAAACAGATATAAATACCAAGTTACTCAGAGAATAGAGCTATGCTCCCCTGCAACGGCGCTAGAAAAAGTTCTTGATAACCCACAAGTGGATTGCAACAGTTTTCGAGGGTAGAGTATTCAACCCAAATTTATTGATTCGACACAAGGGGAGCCAAAAAATATTCTCAAGTATTAGCAGCTAAGTTGTCAATTCAACCACACCTGAAAGACTTAATATCTACAGCAAAGTATTCAGTAGAAAAGTAGTATGGAAGTAACGGTAGCAGTGGAAAAAGTAACAATAGCAGTTTTTTAGTAATCGTAACAGTCGCAACGAAAAAGTAACTTAGCAAAGATCAATATGAAACGAACTCGTAGGCAATGGATCAATGATGGATAATTATGTCAGATGGAATTCATCATGCAACAGTTATAACCTAGGGTGACACTGAACTAGCTCCAATTCATCAATATAATGTAGGCATGTATTCCGTATATAGTCATATGTGCTTATGAAAAAAAACTTGCATGACATCTTTTGTCCTACCCTCCCGTGGCAGCAGGGTCCTATTGGAAGTGTCCCGACTATTGTCACTCCGGGGTTGTCGGTTCATAACGTGTAGTAGGTGACTATAACTTGCAAGATAGGATCAAGAACACAAATATATTCATGAAAACATAATAGGTTCAGATCTAAACTCATGGCACTCGGCCCCTAGTGACAAGCATTAAGCATAGCAAAGTCATAGCAACATCAATCTCAGAACATAGTGGATACTAGGGATCAAACCCTAACAAAACTAACTTGATTACATGATAAATCTCATCCAACCCATCACCGTTGGTGCGGCTCGAAGCTACGTTGGTATTTCCCCAAAGAGGAAGGGATGATGCAGCACTGCAGCGGTAGGTATTTCCCTCAGATATGAAACCAAGGTTATCGAACCAGTAGGAGAACCAAACAACACAACATAAACAGCCCCTGCACACAGATAATAAATCCTCGCAACCCGATGTGTTAAAGGGGTTGTCAATCCCTTTCGAGTAACGACGCCTCAAGGTAGGCAAACAGATGTGACATAAAATTGTAGTAGATTGATAGATCGAATGCAAAAGAAAATAAATAGGAATAAAACGTAGCAAGGTATTTTTGTATTTTTAGTTTAATAGATCTTAAAATAAAAGGCAAATAACATAGACCGCGAAGGCAAATAATATGAGCAAGAGACCCGGGGGCCGTAGGTTTCACTAGTGGCTTCTCTCGAGAAAAATAGCAAACGGTGGGTAAACAAATTACTGTTGGGCAATTGATAGAACTCCAAATAGTCATGAAGATATCCACGCAATGATCATTATATAGGCATCACATCCAAGATTAGTAGACCGACTCCTGCCTGCATCTACTACTATTACTCCACACATCGACCGCTATCCAGCATGAATCTAGTGTATTAAGTTCATGGAGAAACGGAGTAATGCAATAAGAACGATGACATGATGTAGACAAGATCTATCTATGTAGAGATAGACCCCATCGTTTTGTCATTAGTGGCAATGATACATACGTGTCTATTCCCCTTCTGTCACTGGAATCAAGCACCGTAAGATCAAACCCACTACAAAGCACATCTTCCCATTGTAAGATAAATAGATCAAGTTGGCCAAACAAAACCCAGATATCGGAGAAGAAATACGAGGCTATAAGCAATCATGCATAAAAGAGATCAAAGAAACTCAAATACTTTCATGGATATAAACAAATAGATATGATCATAAACTCAAAGTTCATCTGATCCCAACAAACACACTGCAAAAAGAGTTACATCATATGGATCTCCAAGAGACCATTGTATTGAGAATTCAGCAAGAGAGAGGAAGCCATCTAGCTATTAACTACGGACCCGAAGGTCTACAAAGAACTACTCACGCATCATCGGAGAGGCACCAATGGAGGTGGTGAACCCCATCCAAGAAGGTGTTTAGATTGGATCTGATGGTTCTGGATTCTGCGACAGCTGGAATTGATTTTCGTCGACTCCCCTAGGGTTTCTGGAATATTGGGGTATTTATAGAGCAAAGAGGTGGTCCGGGGGGGCACCCGAGGTGGGCACAACCCAACAGGGCGCCCCTGGGCCTCCTGGCGTGCCCTGCTGGGTTGTTCTCTCCTCGAAGCACCCCCAGGCGCCGCCAGGTCCCATTAGGTGTCTTCTGGTCCATAAAAATTCTCTGTGAAGTTTCGTTGCATTTGGACTCCATTTGGTATTGATTTCCTGCGATGTAAAAAACTTGCAAAAAATAGCAACTGGCACTTGGCACTATGTCAATAGGTTAGTACCAAAAATGATATAAAATGACTATAAAATGATATAAAACATCCAAGATTGATAATATAACAGCATGGAACAATCAAAATTATGGATACGTTGGAGACGTATCATGGTCCAACCACAATGCTCCGAATCCCCGTAGACTTTGGGGTCTGCAAGGTAATCAGCTACATAGCTCTCTCCCTCCGAGTCTTGGGAGGACATATTGCTCCAAATCTTCTGCAGAAGCAGCTCGAAACGAAAATAGGAGATATCGCTGTGGTACGGTGGTCAAAACCTTCAGAGATTATATAATGAATTTTTACCGACCAAAAGAAGTATTGTGCAAGAAAATGGAGTCCGGAGGTTTTGATTTGATCTCTCTGTTGCTCACTTCTACTTGACCACTAGACTGAAGATGATAAGGAATAATATAATCGCCCGAAGGTTTTGACCACCGTACCACGGCGATATCTCCTGTTTTTGTTTCGAGCTATTACTGCAGCAGATTTGGAGCAATATGTCGTCCCAAGACTCGGAAGGAGAGAACTATGTAGCTGATTACCTTGCAGACCCCAAAGTCTACGGGGATTTGGAGCATTGTGGTTAGACCATGATACGTCTCCAAGTATCTATAATTTTTGATTGTTCCATGCTGTTATATTACCAATATTGGATGTTTTATAATCATTTTATATCATTTTTTGGTACTAACCTATTGACATTGTGCCAAGTGCCAGTTGCTGTTTTCTGCATGTTTTTTTACATCGCAGGAAATCAATACCAAATGGAGTTCAAATGCAATGAAACTTCACGGATAATTTTTATGGACCAGAAGACACCTAATGGGCCCTGGCTGCACCTGTGGGGTGCTCCGAGGACAGCACAACACATCAGGGTGCGCCAGGAGGCCCAGGCACGCCCTGGTGGGTTGTGCCCACCTCGGGTGCCCCCCGGGCCGCCTATTTGCTCTATAAATACCCCAATATTCCCAAAACCCTAGGGGAGTCGACGAAAATCAATTCCAACCACCGTAGAGTCCAGAACCACCAGATCTAATCTAGACACCATTTTAGATGGGGTTCACCACCTCCATTGGTGCCTCTCCGATGACGCATGAGTAGTTCTTTGTAGACCTTCGGGTTCGTAGTTAGTAGCTAGATGGCTTCCTCTCTCTCGCTGAATTCTCAATACAATGGTCTCTTGGAGATCCATATGATGTAACTCTTTTTGCGGTCTATTTGTTGAGATCGGATGAACTTTGAGTTTATGATCAGATCTATCTTTTTATATCCATGAAAGTATTTGAGTTTCTTTGATCTCTTTTATGCATGATTGCTTATAGCTTCCACTACAAAAAAATACACTTCCGTGATGATACGTGTTTGTCACAGTATGTCACGTTTTCTGTCATGCATGTACATCCATGACAATTTTATGACAGAATCAAGATAGTCATACTGTCTTTGTCGTAGAAGTGTTCCATGACATTACCAAAATTATCATCACGGAAGTGTCCACTTCCATGACGATAAATCGCGCGTCACAGAAGTGCTTTCGTCAAGGGTGACCGACACATGGCATCCACCATAACGGAACGCCGTTAAGCTATCGGGCCCGGTTTTGGATCCGATAACCCGTTAACAGCCCCGACCAATGGGGATTTTCCACGTGTAAAATCATCATTGGTTGGAGGAAACACGTGTCGGCTCACCGTTGGGATAGATGTGATCCACTCATTGGACCAAAGCGCCTATGATACGTCGACACGTGGCACGGCCCAACAGAGGCCTATTCCTGTGAAAAGGCCATCCCGTTTGACTTGGTCAAAAGGTGGCGGGCCGGCCCACGGCAAGCCTGTGAACGGCATGTTCGCATATAGCCCATTTATAGCCCGCTAACCGAGGGCCAGTTTACAGCCTATCCGAATTAGGCCCAGTAGCGTCATCTGGGACGTCCAATATAATTCCAGCCCGTTTTAACTTCCGGCCGATGTATGGCCCATGATGTCTTTCGGCCCATATGTGGCCCTTATTACTCTCGGCCCATTAACGGTCCGTGGTAAAACTGGCCCGTAATGAACAGTGTATCACTTTATACCCATTAACGGCACGTGGTGAAACTGGGCCGTAATGAACAGTGTATCACTTTATACCCATTAACGACCCATTATTCCGTTGGGCCGTTTCTAGCCCATGTTATCTTTCGGCCTTCTCGGGGCCCATTTATTCTTGGGCTCATTTCCACATTCGTTTACTTACGGCCCATTACTGTCATTTTCTGCTTGTGGGCCAAATTCAACCCGTGGTTATAGTCGGCCTGTTTGTGGCCCGTTAATACGTTGGGCCTTTTTCATAGCGTCATCAAAATACGGTCGATTAACGACGGCCCGTTATGGTCGGCCCATGAATGGACGATTTCAACTCTAGCCCATTTACGGCCATAATGTGGTCTGTTATTGGCCCATGTTTGGCCAACCGATCATACTGCCCGTAGAAGGCCCATTGATGATATGGCCCATAAAAGGCCCATTGTGTCTACGGCCCGTATAAGGCCCATTGTTTCTACGCCACGTAGAAGGCCCATTGTTTCTACGACCCTTAGAAGGCCATTGTTTCTACGACCCGTAGGAGGCCCATGTTAACTACAACCGGTGGGCTTCAAAGTTCGCCACCAGTGCAAATATAGGGAACACCCTACACTATACAAAAATGGCTTACTGTTTTCTTCAGCCGGTGGCTGCACGTTAAGAACAAATTTCGTATCGCACCAAAACAAATCACAACTATAAAACAAAAGGAAGGTTGGCATAAAAGTTAACAGTCTAGCAGATAAATGCACCACCATAAGTTTAGAAGCTCAGTTCATTTGACCTGACTGTTACGTTTTCATGCTGTATTGTTCGATGGAGCACCATAACCTTTGCCTTCAGTTCTCCTAGGCTCCTGAACAACATAGCAAATGTCTAATAGTCTGGTTTCAAAACCATGCATATCTTGACAACATCGAACAATGTCTCTCCTTGTTTCACAAAGGGTCTCTGTTAGGGAATGGACTTGTGTCTGGAGCGCGGATACAACATTGTTTTGAGCTTGCATATCTTGATCATGAGGCAGTTTGGACGAGATTGCCTTAAAAACCAAGCCAATATTACGCAGGAACGTGCTTTTGGCACTGTTAGTGGACAGGTACTGACCCACTGCAGCAAGAGCTGACATTGCGGTTATAGTTGCCTCGCCACCTTCAGAAGGTGGCGGTTCCACCTTTTTTCCATAGCTCATTTGGAAAGTTGAGGTTTTACATTAGTAGTACGAGCGGTAAGATATTAAGAAGGCAGCAAAACCAAACAAAATAGCTTTGGTCTATATCCAGAACTTATTCTGGTGCCATGTAAAATAATAGTTGTATTTTATTGCAAAGTACATAATAAAACCAGGTTCCAAATATATGACCATGTACCATCGCAAATGTATTGTCTATTTCTTCACATTGTATTGAGGGCTAAGGATAAAGAGACGAAGTTTATAATACAGTAAGCATAGTATGACATCATTCATATCACAAAACAACTGAGAAATGCATAAACAGGCAATTGTAACGTTGTGTGGGCAAGTCCAGCATGGAACTAGATTGCAGGTCAAGATCAAAGGAACATCACTCCTCTCTTTTAAACCTTGTAAGGTGCAATGATATGCTAAGACAATTGTGTATAAAATTGAAAAGAGTAATAGACATTGGTTGTAAACCATGCAGTTGAAGGCACAAGTCAGAGTAAGTAGTAGTTAAAAGGCATGAGGATTAAGGACTTACAACAGCGGCTTTGACTGGTGTAGTCATGCCCTTCTGCTCGATGGTGTGACAGTCCTTGAAGATTTCCACAGCATTTGGTTCAGGTACTTTTTGGTCCTTGCGGGCTTTCCTCTGCATTTGGAACAAGTCAATATAGATCTGATAATATGGTACAGCGAAAAGAGTGAAATAGCAGCTAATTACAAGAGCCTCGCAGTGTGCAATATAGCTACGAGATCCTGTCGTCTGTTGGAATTTCACTTTCATACGGTTGGCCTTGTTCTTTGAACAGTTCACCTACAAGAAGATATATTTGTGTGGCACATGCGTAAATAGGACTTCAACATGTGATCTGATCACATATATATAATGTACCTGATACTTCGGATTGGACCAGTGTTTAACAAGGCCTCTCTAGTCTTCATCAGATATATTTTCCACTGGAGATGTTTGGGCAAGTTCATTGTTAGCCTTGCCTTCAAAGTGAGTTTTCGTCAAGTTATACCGATACTGTCGTAGAGCAGACTTCAAAACATGGGTGCAAGCTTGTCTAGTTGCATCATCTTGGCTATCCAACTTGAACCTCATCTGTTGAAAATTATGGGAGTCTCATTATCAGCAACCTAGAAAGTATTGGACAGAGCAAGACGATATTACTAGTTTCCATACATAACCATACTTACAGATAAATGGTCGAGGAAGGTGTTGAACTGGGTTTCGTCTTTGTCATTCCTGTACTGAATCCATGTTGGGAGGATACGTATGTCAGGACCCCGATTCTAAGTCACACCGATCTAGCCTGTAACACCCCTTATCACTTTGCGGCCTCACGCACGGTATTCCCACGGGTGTCGCCTTACCATGGCCCAGGATCGTTTGCGCCTTTTGGCTCATGTATATGATAGAGAACTCGGGCCGACATGACTAGTCGTGAACCCAAAGTGGCACTAACTTACGGGGATAGGCATACATGAATCAACATCGAGCATGTCGATTTGACGTCTTGAATCCGGGCTGTAGCGGCTAACAGGACTCGGGAACCCGGGCTGTAGCAGGCTAGGCAGGACTCCGATGTCACCACGTGACATTTCCCGAAGATGTATACAGGAACGGCAAGTGAATCACATGCCAGCCAGTCGGTGTTCCGGAGTAGTAGTCTTTGGGCTAGCAGGACTCCGTGAACTGGCCAGAAGCGGACTACTATGGCTCATGGAAGCACAAGACTACATTTCCCCATAAGAGAGGCTACCAAGGATAAACAACTAGGTTGTCGGATCCCACACATACCAGGCATTTCAATCATACACACAATATGCTCGATATGTGTAAATACAACATGGCATCGGAACATAACTCTATGACTCAAGTATTTATTCATTAGGCTCCGAAGAGCGAGATAATACAAACATGGGTCTCATGACCCAACATTCAGAGCGAACAAGTCAAAGCACATGCGGAAGCTTAACATGTCTGAGTACAGACATCTACAAATAAAAAGGGCTGAGAAGCCTGACTATCTACCAGATCCTACCGAGGGCTCAAGATCGTAGCTGAGGTATCAAGCTAAACATCGAAGTCCACACGGAACTACTAGCGAGACTGACGTCTCTCTGCAAAAACATAAATTAAGCAAACGTGAGTACAAATGTACCCGGCAAGACTTACATCAGAACTAGCTACATATGCATCGGTATCAACAAAGGGGTGGTGGAGAGTTTGACTGCAGCAAGCCAGCTTTGTCTCGGTGGCTATCCTGAACTACGACTGCAAGTATATCTTTTGGGGTGGCGCACACGAGTCCACATATTCACCATAACAATACACCACTATGGATACGCTCCCGTCTCCCTACGAGAACGCCATCCATAGCACTCACACTTATCTTGCGCATTTTAGAGTATCCACTTTCACTTGTCTATGAACTGTACAGGCAACCCAGAAGTCCTTTACCGTGGACACGGCTATTCTAATAGATGATGTTAACCCTGCAGGGGTGTACTTCTTCACACATGCTCTCGCCACTTACCACCATGTACACGTCGTGTATCTCGGCAACCTTCAAGCAGAAGCTTTGGCGAGGAGTCGGCCACGACCTGACTAACCACACAAGTCTCTAGTCCAGGTTTATCGCCTATTCGGGTTCCATCCGCAAGGAGATCCGGCCGGGTGTCGCCACGGCCCCAAACGATGTGTACAGGTTCCAAGCCCACCAAGCAGGCGGCGCTTGGCTTACCCGACCACGGTGCCTAGTCGACCCAAGCCCACCTGCATCGGGTGCCACTTGGTAGACTACTAACACAACCTACAAACACCGAAACTAGTTGCAACTCACAGACAGAGATCAAGTTGATTAATAAGTCGAGAGAGCTTGGAGCGCCCGGAGCCCAATATGTGGTATTAACTGTTTCATGGATCACAAACACAGAACTCAGTTCCTGAGGACGGCTGCAATGAGACAACCCACCATGTACCCCTACATGGCCTCTCACCGCTACCTTTACCAAATCGTGTTCACATACTTAGCTCTCAACAGTAGGACATATTCACCACATTCCAATTCATCCCTGATGAATCAGACCGGACTTAACTCTAAGCAGTAGCAGACATGACAACAAGCATGAATGAGTAGGCACATCAGGGCTCAAACAACTCCTACTCATGCTAGTGGGTTTCATCTATTTACTATGGCAATGACAGGTCATGCAGAGGAAAGGGGTTCAACTACCGCAACATGTAACAGTTGAATCGTTGTTGTCCTAATGCAGTAAAACAAAGCAGGAGCGAGAGAGTGGGATTGTATCGGAATGAACAAGGGGGTTTTGCTTGCCTGGCACTTCTGAAGATAGCATTGAGTCTTCATTAGTGTCAACGATCACAACGTCGGAACATCGTCTACCGAGAGGGGACAAATATCGGCAACAAAGAACAAATACAATCAATGCAATGCACAATATGATGCATGATCATGACATGTCAATATGCCGTGTGTTGGGCTAATGCAACTAAAACCAGAGTGGTTTGAGATTATTTGAATCAAAGTTCAACAGACCCGGTCCAGGTCAAACCTGATGCGTGGGTCCCACATGTCAGTGGCCCAGGGGAGGGTAATTAGTGGCCTAATTAGCTTAGCCTAATTGGACACGTCAGCCGGCCGGGGTAGGCCACCGGCGACGGCCAGACGAGGCGGAGGGCGTCGGAACTTGCCCTCCGACGACCAAACGGACGACGGGCACCACCGGTGTGAAGCCCAAGCTCTCGTGCATCCAGTGGAACACGCAGGAGACCGTGGGATGGCCGGAGGCGACGACGACGTCAAGGTCAGCGGCGGCCGAAGCATGGACTCGCCCGGCGCGACGCTACGGTGTACAGGAGAGAGAGGTGAGCAGTGCTATGGCTTCCTGGGAGCACGCTGAGCACAACTACGTGCTTGGTTGGGTCAGGCGAGGTTGCCAGCTGCGGCGGCGACGGACGCGGCCGTGACGAGCTCTCGGGCTCAACGGAGCCCGCGGTTAGTGGAAGAAATTGGCAACGGGGAAGGAGGGGTTCGGTGCGGGGGCTCACAGCGAGGCTAACGGAGGAGTTGGCAGGCGCAGGGACGGCCGGTGGGCAGCGAATCGACACTGAGGATCTCCGGGCACCGAGGTTGAAGAAGACGTCGGGGACGGCGTTGGGGTGCTTCCCTGGTTGCTTGGCTCGGCGTGGATGAAGAAGACGACAATGTGGAGCTCAAGGTCTCATCGGCAGGGCGAGGGGTGGCCGGTGGCCACGGGTATGGCGATCAGCGTCGGCGAGCTCGCTCGGTCGAGCTCGTGTTCTTGCGGGAGAGAGGGGAAAAAGTGAGCAGAGGAAGAGGGAGAAAGTCCAGGGCGTCCAGGCGTTTCCACGACGCAAGACGAGGACGCAGGAGGCGTCGACAGCGAGAAGCAGGAGGTGGCCGCTCGGCGCGTGTGCTTGCTGTCCTACCTCTGCCTACTGGCAGAGGTAGGGGACGACTGGCATCGGCCAACTAGGTTGGGCCGACCAAGTAAGCAGCCCAGGTGGGTCCTTCTCTCACTCTCTTTTCTAATTGTTTCTGTTTTTCTATTTCTGCAAGTTTAGAGCTTTATTAAAAATACTAAAACTAACGCCAAAATCATGAAACTTCTCATGCCCACTGTTTGGAATATTTCCAACAGTAAACATTTTAGTTTATGATTATTTGGACATTTAAAATATTTAATAGCATTTAAATGCCCAAATGCAAATACTATATGATTTAGTTCAGAGCCCAAATATGTCATGGAAAAATGTGCAACACCTCTGGTTATGATTCTAGCATCTTCCAGAAATGATGAACATTTTTTAAAGCCATTTGGATTCACTGAAAATATTTTAGTTGAACCTAGTAAATTCCTTTGTTGCTAGGGTTTAGGCAATCCCCATTTCAAGTTTCAAAAGAATTTAAACATGATGCAATAGACAAGTGCTAGCCTAGTGCAAGGTAAGGCTAGGGATGTGACAACGTACATGACACCTAACAGCAACCGCTGCCTCTGATACTAACTTGGCTGACTCTGTAGCATCACGTGGCCTTTTTAAACCTGCCTCAAAACGGATCTCCATTCTTCCTCCTCTAGATTTTGTTAACCTATCGAGCATTATCACTGATGTTTGTTTCCTCTTGCGCCTAGGTGCTAGTCCAACAACAACATAGGAAGTGTTAGTGTACATCAAACTGTGAGACTACATATAAAGAAGCATGCAACTGTAACTTGACTCCAGCAACTACATTCTTGCTGTTGAAGCTCACAAAGTTCATCTGATCTTGCCAACTCATCTTGTGTCAAGAGTGCTTCGGAAGTAGTGTCAGGTGGCAAGGGAGCTTGGGAACGTGCTGCTAGCTGAGTTGACCAACGAGTAAATCGTGCAGCTGGTGGTTCTGTGGAAGGTATTGCTGTTGGAAATATGCCCTAGAGGCAATAATAAAAGATTATTATTATATTTCCTTGTTCATGATAATCGTCTGTTGTTCATGCTATAATTGTGTTATCTGGAAATCGTAATACATGTGTGAATACATAGACCACAACATGTCCCTAGTAAGCCTCTAGTTGACTAGCTCGTTGATCAACTGATAGTCATGGTTTCCTGACTATGGACATTGGATGTCGTTGATAACGGGATCACATCATTAGGTGAATGATGTGATGGACAAGACCCAATCCTAAGCATAGCACAAGATCATGTAGTTCATTTGCTAGAGCTTTTCCAATGTCAAGTATCTTTTCCTTAGACCATGAGATCGTGTAACTCCCGGATACCGTAGGAGTGCTTTGGGTGTACCAAACGCGTCATAGCGTGAATCGGGTGACTATAAAGGTATACTACGGGTATCTCTGAAAGTGTCTGTTGGGTTGACACGGATCGAGACTGGGATTTGTCACTCTGTATGACAGAGAGGTATCTCTGGGCCCACTCGGTAGTGCATCATCATAATGAGCTCAAAGTGACCAAGTGTTTGGTCATGGGATCATGCATTACGGTACGAGTAAAGTGACTTGCCGGTAACGAGATTGAACGAGGTATTGGGATACCGACGATCGAATCTCGGGCAAGTAACATACCGATTGACAAAGGGAATTGTATACGGGGTTGCTTGAATCCTCGACATCGTGGTTCATCTGATGAGATCATCGAGGAGCATGTGGGAGCCAACATGGGTATCCAGATCCCGTTGTTGGCTATTGACCGGAGAGTCGTCTCGGTCATGTCTACGTGTCTCCCGAACCCGTAGGGTCTACACACTTAAGGTTCGGTGACGCTAGGGTTGTAGAGATATGAGTATGCAGTAACCCGAAAGTTGTTAGGAGTCCCAGATGAGATCTTGGACGTCACGAGGAGTTCCGGAATGGTCCGGAGGTAAATAATTCTATATAGGAAGTCAAGTTTCGGCCACCGGGAAAGTTTCGGGGGTCACCGGTATTGTACCGGGACCACCGGAAGGGTCCCAGGGGTCCATCGGGTGGGGCCACCTATCCCGGAGGGCCACGTGGGCTGAAAGGGGAAGGGAACCAGCCACTGGTGGGCTGGTGCGCCCCCCCTTGGGCCTCCCCTGCGCCTAGGGTTGGAAACCCTAGGGGTGGGGCGGGCGCCCCACTTGACTTGTGGGGCAAGTCCCACCCCTAGGCCGCCGCCCCCCCTTTGGAGATGGGATCTCCAGGGCCGGCGCACCCCCCTAGGCCCCCTATATAAACAGGGGGAGGGAGGGCAGCCGCACCCATGCCCCTGGCGCCTCCCTCTCCCTCTCCAACACCTCCTCCCCTCCGTAGAGCTTGGCGAAGCCCTGCCGGGATCCCTGCTGCATCCACCACCACGCCGTCGTGCTGCTGGATCTCCATCAACCTCTCCTCCCCCCTTGCTGGATCAAGAAGGAGGAGACGTCTTCCCCAACCGTACGTGTGTTGAACGTGGAGGTGCTATCTGTTCAGCACTAGGATCATCGGTGATTTGGATCACGACGAGTACGACTCCCTCAACCCCGTTCTCTTGAACGCTTCCGCTCGATCTACAAGGGTATATAGATGCACTCCTCTCTCTCGTTGCTAGATGAACTCATAGATTGATCTTGGTGAAACCATAGAAATTTTTTTATTTTCTGCAACGTTCCCCAACAGTGGCATCATGAGCTAGGTCTATGCGTAGTTCTCTTTGCACGAGCGGAACACAATTTGTTGTGGGCGTAGATGTTGTCAACTTTCTTGCCGCTACTAGTCTTATTTTGCTTCAACGGTATTGTGGGATGAAGCGGCCCGGACCGACCTTACACGTAAGCTTACGTGAGTCAGGTTCCACCGACTAACATGCACTAGTTGGATAAGGTGGCTAGCGGGTGTCTGTCTCTCCCACTTTAGTTGGAGCGGATTCGATGAAAAGGGTCCTTATGAAGGGTAAATAGAAGTTGACAAATCATGTTGTGGCTTATACATACGTAAGAAAACGTTCTTGCTAGAACCCTTTTGCAGCCACGTAAAACATGCAACAACAATTAGAGGACGTCTAACTTGTTTTTGCAGCAATTGCTTTGTGATGTGATATGGCCAAAAGTTGTGATGAATGATGTATATGTGATGTATGAGATCATGTTCTTGTAATAGGAATCACGACTTGCATGTCGATGAGTATGACAACCGGCAGGAGCCATAGGAGTTTTCTTAATTATTGTATGACCTGTGTGTCATTGATTCAACGCCATGTAATTACTTTACTTTATTGCTAAACCGTTAGCCATAGTAGTAGAAGTAATAGTTGGCGAGAAACCCCATGGAGACACGATGATGGAGATCATGATGATGAAGATCATGGTGTCATGTCGGTGACAAGATGATCATGGAGCCCCAAGATGGAGATCAAAGGAGCTATATGATATTGGCCATATCATGTCACTATTATTTGATTGCATGTGATGTTTATCATCTTTTTGCATCTTATTTACTTAGAACGACGGTAGTAAATAAGATGATCCCACATAATAATTTCAAGAAAGTGTTCCCCCTAACTGTGCGCCGTTGCGAACGTTCGTTGTTTCGAAGCACCACGTGATGATCGGTTGTGATAGATTCTAACGTTCACATACAACGGGTGTAAGACAGATTTACACACGCAATACACTTAGGTTGACTTGACGAGCCTAGCATGTACAGACATGGCCTCGGAACACAGAAGACCAAAAGGTCGAGCATGAGTCGTATAGTAGATACGATCAACATGAAGATGTTCACCAATGTTGACTAGTCCGTCTCACGTGATGATCGGACACGGCCTAGTTGACTCCGATCATGTTTCACTTAGATGACTAGAGGGATGTCTATCTGAGTAGGAGTTCATTGAATAATTTGATTACATGAACTTAATTATCATGAACTTAGTCTAAAAACCTTTGCATAAATGTCTTGTAGATCAAATGGCCAACGCTCATGTCAACATGAACTTCAACGCATTTGTAGCGACCTGACCCAAAATCGGTCAAGTCTCTGTGTCTGTACCATCCCAAGATCATGCTGGCACTCACAGTACATTGATGAAATAAACAAAGTTCAATCACACCTGAATTTATTACACGATTCTGATATCAAGTCTTTATTACAATAGAATAAATTCGGCCGAAGGCCAACTCATGAGAAATAAACCAAGTAAAGCTGCGGAAGCGTAGAAGAATAGCGAGTCCATCCGACTCCAAAGGGCAATCGCCAAGCGCGGAGCGTAGCCTCACTCTGATCGGAATAAACCTCGCAACATAAGGCGTTGCAGCCGTGTAGGTCAGCATTTTGAATATGCTTTGGCAAGTCATGAAGAGAGAACAATAATAAAATTACTAACACTATATTAAATTTGGCTGTGGGGATCTATTTTTCATCATTTTGCGAAAAGCCTTTTTTCCCTACTACAGTGGACTTGCTTGCAAATACTACAAAATTGTTGGTAGTTATTGAGATGGTTCCGCCAACCAATGTCTCATTCCCAAATTATTAAGTCATAACCCCTCAATTAAATTATTAATTTCAGTGTTGAGATTTCCGAAATACTCCAAGTTCCAGAGGCTCAAATGTCCGTAACCGGGGACACGGCTAATCGATTAGATCTTTTCTCTGCAGAGGTTTGCACACTTTACCCGCAAGAATCGTTCCCTCCTTTTAAGTCTTCGCACTTCAGAGTGTATGAAGACGGACGAGCAAACAGGGTCTTCCGAAGAGTTCCTGCAGGCCATCGCCGGTGCCCATCCAATCCTACCTTTCTTCTACATCTCGTAGCACCGTCCGTCCAGAGTCACGCCTTGGGTCGACCAAGCCAGAGCCCATAATGGCTTGCGGCTGCACAGGTAAGCTTCCGGTCAATGGGGTATCCATCCGTCTCTTCGTGGCTGGGTGAAGCTTTCCGCAAGATGTCATGGCGCTTCTCCATGCATCCCGGCCAACCACTGGATTCTCCAGGGTGCCCGTCAACCGTCCTCCACCCAAAGAGTGAATTTGAAGTCCATCTTGATCTTGAAGTTCATGGGGTTGTCATCATCTTGACTCTCACATCTTACTTATGAATTCACTCAACCAATCCCGTCTACGAGCATATCAAAATAAACTACTTCGTCCCGGGTCATGGTAACAAGGGGAATTGGTTCATCCTACCACATGATACTACTCAAGAACATAACTTCAAAATTTCACCTATTGCATGCATGGTGGGGAGGTAAAATTCTAATGCAACAAAATCATAGGTATTGAAAATAAACATGATCAATGACTTGCCTTGCTGACGATCCTCGTAAGCTAGGGACTCGTAGTAGCAAGCTTCGCACTCCGGAAACTCTACCGAGACAAACAATAATTCACAATAAGCATATAGTATATGATCACTTACATAACAGCATAGTAACATAACACACCAAAACAAGTGAATCAAAACCCCAGGGAAAACTCGAAGAAATCCAACTCAAAGTTTTCCTACTTCAAGCAACAACTAAAATAGTTTTATATAACAAAGATTTTCTCAACATAACCTAAGCATGGGTTTTTGTTAACTTAACAGAAAAGAATGCATTAAGCAACTAGGAGCAAAAGGAATCAATTTAAAAGCTATTATAAAACTCCTATTAGGCCTAATTCAATTTCTATTAAGAAAAATAAAATAAAAGTTTTATTTATTATAAATAAAATTTCATGCTCTAAAGTGACAGAAACTAACCTAGAATAATCAATCACATGTGAAAAATAAATTTATTTGCTAATTAAAATAATAGGAAAACAGTAGCTAGTTAATTAATTAGGATTAACAAGATTCTGCTAGAAACTAATTTTTTATTAATTCTAAAATACCCAAATTAATTCCTACGGTTAGGCAATGTCAAAATAAAGTTGGGACAAAAAGAATCATTAAAAAATAAATTTCCTAACTCATTTCATAGCAGATTTACTATTCTGTCTAAAACTAAAATAAAGCTATTCTAAATAATTTTAACATAGCTAATTATATTTTCTACAGAAACTATAAGAAATTTGCAAACCAACAAAAAAAGAATCACTTAAAAATATTTAGTAGAATAAAAGATATGAATTTTTAAAATCTGAAACTATTCTGTTAAAACAGAAAAAACGAAAATAAAGAAAAACGGCTAAATGGGCCTAACTAACGCACTGTGCGTAATATAACTAAACGGGCCTAGGGTTTAAATGAATCGGGCTGATCTAAATAAAACCCTAACTTAAAATTAAACCGGAACTAACCGGGGAAAACCCGGTTCACTAATTGACCTAATAAAAACCCATACCCCTTCGGGGGTTCTAATCTAGACCGTCGAGATTAGATCGGACGGGGGAGGGAAACTCCGGTGACTTACCGGTGGTCGGCGGCGGCGGAGGCTTGGGCGGCGAGTGTGTTGGCGTCGCTGGTGGTCGGGGAGGTCGGCGGAGGGCTCCGGCGGTGCGCAGGCGGCGAGGGTGGTGCAGTGGAGTGGGTGGAGCTCGGGGAGGGCTAGAGGCGACGGCGACGAGGCAAATGGCGGTGGCGGCGTTCGGCAAGTCCAGCGAGCACGTGAGGAGGGAGTAGGGGTTCAGCGAGGCAAGGGGAATGGGGTGCGGGGAGGGCTTATAGGCGGGGCCTCACCTTGGCGGGGGTGAATCGGGAGGGGGCTCGGATCCCGGATCCTTTGGGATCCGGCGAGCGGCGGCGGCGCGGGCGAGTGCGTGGGCGAGGGGTTGACGACGGTGGTGGCCCACCCGTCAGCGGGTGCGGGGGGGTGCGGTCTCGGTCGGTCGACCGAGCCGGGTTAATCGAGCGAGGGGGGTCGGTCTTGTTGGGCCGGCTCATTTGGCGCTGGGCCTGGCTCGGTGGGCCGCTGGTTGGTCAAGCAGTTGGCTGGCCGGTGCCTGTGGGGTTTTCTCTTTTTCTTTTCTTTTTAATTTTAATTTTAATTCTTTTTGAAAAATAACAACAGAGAGAAATATAAATATTTATATAAGACATATAAATATCAAAATGATCGTGGGAATATTCCCTATCATTTGAACATTTTTCCAGGGGCAAAATCCAAAGTTTATAAAAAATCATTTTTTTTCAAATTCAAATAAAATTCAGATTTGAATTCAAAACTTTTGGCATTGTTTTCCTCTGATATTTTTGGAGTGTCATGTTTACTCCTCTCATACTTTTGCTCAAGTATTTATCAGGCATAGTTTTTGAAATGATTCCCACTTGCCAAAGTTTGAATTCAAATTCCAAAACTCAAAATCCTCTGAAACTTCAAATAGCACTCAAATTCAAACAGAATGCATAGATGCTTAGCTATAATTGTAAAACATTCCAAATAGGAAATTTGGGATGTTAGAAACCTACCCACCTTAAGATGAATCTCGCCCTCGAGATTCGGGTTGGCTAGCAAATAGGTGCGGGTGGTCTCGAAGAAGGTCTTCTTCGCGCTCCCAGGTGGCTTCTTCTTCGGAGTGGTGACTCCACAACACCTTGCAAAACTTGATGACCTTGCTGCGGGTGACTCTGCTCGCAGTCTCGAGAATTCGGACGGGTTTCTCCTTGTAAGTCAGATCACCGCTGTCAAGCTGTATGGCCTCTAGGGCACTGTGTCTCTCAACGGAATATCGGCCATGTCGGCATGACATTTCTTCAGCTGAGAAACATGGAAGACATCATGAACTCCGGACAATCCTTCCGGCAATTCCAACTTGTAAGCAACTTCTCCACGATGTTCGAGGATTTTGTAGGGGCCAATGAATCGGGGTGCTAACTTTCCTTTGACACCAAACCTCTTGATTCCACGAAGTGGAGACACACGAAGATATGCTCGGTCTCCCGCTTCGTAAGTTACTTCCTTGCGTTTACTGTCGGCATAGCTCTTCTGTCTCGACTGTGCTATCTTGAGTCTATCCCGAATCAGCTTGACTTCCTCTTCGGAATCTCTGATAAGATCGGAACCGGAAAGTGATCGATCTCCAACACCATCCCACAGCAATGGTGTTCTGCACCTCCTTCCGTATAGAGCTTCGAAAGGGGCCATCTTCAGACTGGATTGATAACTGTTGTTGTATGAGAACTCTGCGTATGGCAAATTATCATCCCAGCTAGACCCATAGTCTAGCACACAAGCTCTCAACATGTCCTCCGTAATCTGGTTGACTCTCTCGGTCTGTCCATCTGCTGCGGATGAAAAGTCAGATCTTGAACTCCAGCCTCGTACTCCAAAGTTTCATGCAATCGATTCCAAAACTTCGAGGTAAACTGTGTTCCTCTATCGACATGATACTCCTCGGAACTCCATGCAGACATACGATCCTGGTCATGTATATCTTGGCCAACTTAGCACTGGTATAGGTAGTTTTCACGGGAATGAAGTGAGCTACCTTGGTCAAACGATCAACCACTACCCAGATAGAATCATAACCTGAACGGGTCCTGGGTAATCCTGTGATAAAATCCATTCCAAGTTTCTCCCATTTCCAATCGGGAATCAGCAAAGGTTGAAGTAATCCTGCTGGCTTCTGATGTTCTGCCTTTACTCGTTGACAAACATCACATACTGCTATGTACTCGGCAATATCCTTCTTCATACCTGTCCACCAGAAACTTTCCTTCAAATCCAGGTACATCTTGGTGTTACCGGGGTGGATCGAGTACGGTGAATCATGAGCCTCCTGAAGAATTAGCTTCCTGAGTTCGGGATCATTGGGCACACAAATACGATCCTCGAACCATATAGCTCCGTGTTCATCCTTATGAAATCCTTTAGCTTTTCCTTCATTCATCTTTTGCTTTATCTCATCAATTTCCTTGTCCGACTTACGGGCTTCACGAATCCTTTCGCCAAAGTGGACTGAACTTCCAGAGTTGCAACAAATCCTCTAGGAACTATCTCCGATCGGAGATCTCTCGAGGTCATCGACTAACTCCTGGGTAATCCTCCTGCTATAAGAGTATTCACATAACTCTTACGGCTCAAAGCATCTGCTACAACATTAGCTTTCCACGGGTGATAATGCAATCTCATGTCATAGTCCTTGATTAACTCTAGCCATCTCCTCTCGCTCGAGGTTCAACTCTTCTGCGTGAAAATATACTTCAAGCTCTTATGATGCATGTAAACATCACAACGGTTTCCGATGAGGAAATGTCTCCAGGTCTTGAGGGCATGCACTACGGCTGCTAACTCCAAATCATGTGTGGCATAATTCATCTCGTGAGGTCGTAGCTATCTGGAGGCATAAGCTACAACTTTTCCTTCCTGCATTAGTACTCCTCCGAGTCCTTGACGAGAAGCGTCACAATAAACCTGGTATTCCTTGTGTATGTCCGGCAAAATCAACACTGGGGCTGTAACCAAACATTTCTTCAATTCCTGAAAACTGGCTTCACAATCCTCGGTCCAAATGTACTTGGCTTCCTTCTTCAACAGCTCAGTCATGGGCTTGGCAATCTTTGAGAAGTTCTCAATAAACCTCCGATAATATCCTGCGAGTCCGAGAAAACTGCGGATCTCCTTAACTGAGGTGGGCGACTGCCAATCGGTGACTGATTCAACCTTGGCGGGGTCAACTGCTATTCCTTCTCCTGAAATAACATGTCCGAGGAATCCGACTTCCTTCATCCAAAATTCACATTTGCTGAACTTGGCATACAACTGATGTTCTCGAAGTTTCTCCAGAACTAGACGCAAATGTTCCTTATGCTCTTCCTCGCTCTTGGAGAAAATCAGTATATCATCGATGAACACCACGAAAAACTTGTCCAGATATTCCATAAATACCTTGTTCATCAAATTCATGAAGTATGCAGGAGCATTAGTCAATCCAAATGACATGACGGTATACTCATATAAACCATACCTGGTAGTGAATGCTGTTTTGGGTATATCTTTTTCACGGATCTTCAACTGATGATACCGTGATCGAAGATCGATCTTGGAGAATACCTTGGCTCCAACTAGCTGATCAAACAGATCATTAATCATCGGCAGAGGGTACATGTTCTTGATGGTCACCTCGTTTAGCGAATGATAATACACAACCATTCTCAAGGTTCCATCCTTCTTCTCTACCAAAAGAACTGGGGCTCCCCATGGTGATGAGCTTGGCCGAATATATCCTTTCTCCAATAGCTCATTAATTTGATTCTTGATCTCTTTCAAATCGTTCGGAGGCATCCGATAGGGTCTCTTGGATATCGGGGCTGTGCCGGGCAATAACTCAATCAGAAATTCAATGTCCCTGTCCGGTGGCATTCCTGGTAATTCCTCCGGAAATACATCGGGAAAATCTTGCACTACTGGCACTTCCTCCTGAACAACTCCCGTGAGGGAATTCACCTGATTCTTCATCTGGCTATGCCTGGATACATACTTGATCCTCTTCTGCTCCGGGGTGGTGAGCAGAATCGACTTCTTGAGCACAGTCTATGTTTCCTTCAAACTTCGTCAACCAATCCATGCCTAGGATTACATCCAAGGTCCGGGTTTCCAACACTATGAGGTCTGCGGGAAATTTATGGTTCCCGATGTTGAGGGTTGCATGACAGCCTAAGCTCGCCATCATTTCTCCTCCTGCGGGCCCGGCGAAGGGGGCTTCTAAGGGTTTTAGTGGGCAACCCGTACTTTTCCACAACTACCCTTGATATGAATGAATGCGTTGCACCAGAATCAAAGAGTACCAATACTGAACGTGAATTCAATAAAAACTTACCAACCACAGTGTCTGGCTGATCATAGACGTCCTCCACGTCAATGTGGTTCACCTGAGCACGAGGGAAAGGGTTGGGCTTCTTCGCTGAGCTTCCATTGCCGTTTCCATTCCTCTGCTTGGCCTCTGGGCATCGGTGGCATAGTGCCCTGTTTTCTGGCACTTGAAACAGGTGATGTGACTCAGATCCTTCGGAGCCGGGGCAGGACGATGCTGATTGCCATTGCCATTGCCTGACTTGTTGTCCTGGTTGCGGTTGTTCCCATTTCCTCCATGGTTATGGCCTCCATGGTTGTGATGGGTATGCCCTCCTGAGTATGGGGCATAACGGGGCTTCTGCTGAGCTCCTGAGTTGTGCTTCCCCTGGCTGTACTTCCGCTTGCGGCTTTCAATCTGCTGCTGCTTGCCTTCAAGTATGATGGCCTTGTCTACCAGCTCCTGGTAGTTGGTGAAAGTAGCCACCATAAGCTGCATACCCAGTTCATCATTGAGTCCCTCGAGAAACTTCTCCTGCTTGGCGGCATCTGTGGCCACATCATCCGGGGCATAGCGAGCTAGCTTGCTGAACTCATCCACGTACTGCGCCACAGTACGGTTTCCCTGGCGTAAGTTGCCGAACTCACGCTTCTTCAAACTCATGGCTCCAGCTGAAACATGAGCGGTGCGGAAGGCCTGCTGGAACTGATCCCACGTGATGGTGCCGATGGGATAAGTGGCGGTGTAGTTCTCCCACCAAGAAGCTGCAGGTCCATCAAGTTGATGTGCGGCAAAGCGCACCTTCTCTTCATCGATTGCATCCAACAGTGATTAACTCTCTTCCGACCTTGCGGAGCCAATCATCGGCCACAATCGCTCAAGGTCTGCTAGAGAACACTGGCGGATTCAGCCTTAGGAATCGAGTCAAGTTGTCAACAGGGGGTGGTGGCGGTGGATTGTTGTTGTTGTTGTTCTGATTCTGGATGAGTATCTGCATGAGGGCATTCTGTTGCTGGAGTAGCTGAGTGAGCTCCGGCGGAAAACCGGTGTCACGTCTCGGAGGCATCTGGTGTTTTGGAGTGGATGAGAAATTTAGAATAGAACAATGGTCTAATGAGAAATAACACTACCCATATGAATGCACAATCATAAACACACCAATCATTTATTCATTCCACTCAAACATGGTTCAATCTCGATTACAAAATATCTCACGACTAATCGAAAATAACGGCCTAACTGATCGACGGAAAAATAAAATAACATGGTGGTCGGCTAAATGTCTTCATCAATAATCCTTGCGCCCTCTGGTGCGGCGTCCTCCGGTGGGGCGTCCTCTGATGCGGCGCCTCCTCTTGCGGCTTTCTCCAGTGGAACTCCCTTCATAATCCTGATCATTGCTCATGAGAGGTCCGTCATCTCCACTCGGAAAAAGTTCCTCTCCCAGGTCCATCTTCTCCTCTAATGCGGCAACCTTCATCTTCAGGTCGTCGACTCTCTCCATGAAGTCCGCGATTTCTTCCTCATGGTCAAGGAAGTCTGCGTGTGCCTTCTCCTCCAGTTCCAGTTCACGGAACAATAGCCTCCTGTGTACCTTCGAGTTACGGCGAGTCTGGATCTCCCGTTTCCTGAGGAGACACTCCAAGTCTTGGACATACGAGAGAATGGAGTCGTCCTCTACGGTACGGATGATATCTCCGTTCCTTGCTCTGCGAGAAACCATGGCGAGGTCTGATGGATCGAGCTCGGCCTTGTACTCTTCTCGGAGATGTCCAAGTGCACGATAAATCGCCATGTCTCTTCCGAGGATCCAGTTGAAGTCGGTAAACTCAAAGTCAATTGGCTCTGTATGCCCTCCGAAGGTTCTCCCTGGAATGTGCACCTCGATCCTGTAGCGGGTATCCGTCGGAAGCGCATTGGTAGGCTTCCCGGTGATCGAGGGCAGAGCAATCTTCAGCTTCTTCACGATCTGGACCAGCTTCCCGCCAAGGGCATCGTCTCATCTGGCTGGCAAAACTCCGGTAGCAAAACTGGGGTGAACTCGGCGGCCATCTAAAATGTTGAAAATCGGAGAGAAGTCAGAAATGAACAGGGGAGAATTACGGAATGATAAGGACATAAAATAAATAGTCTCTTCCTATGGCTTTCCGATCCTAGGGGTTACGTCCTACGGTCAGCGTGTGCTCTGAATACCATCTCTGTAGCGACCTGACCCAAAATCGGTCAAGTCTCTGTGTCTGTACCATCCCAAGATCATGCTGGCACTCACAGTACATTGATGAAATAAACAAAGTTCAATCACACCTGAATTTATTACACGATTCTCATATCGAGTCTTTATTACAATAGAATAAATTCGGCCGAAGGCCAACTCATGAGAAATAAACTAAGTAAAGCTGCGGGCGTAGAAGAATAGCGAGTCCATCCGACTCCAAAGGAAATCGCCAAGCGCAGAGCGTAGCCTCACTCCTGATCGGAATAAACCTCTGCAACATAAGACGTTGCAGCCGTGTAGGTCAGCATTTTGAATATGCTGGCAAGTCATGAAGAGAGAACAATAATAAAATTACTAACACTATATGCAATTTGGCTGTGGGGCTCTAAGTTTCATCATTTTTGCTAAAAGCCGCTTTTTCCCTACTACAGTGGACTTGCTTGCAAATACTACAAAATTGTTGGTAGTTATTGAGATGGTTCCGCCAACCAATGTCTCATTCCCAAATTATTAAGTCATAACCCCTCAATTAAATTATTAATTTCAGTGTTGAGATTTCCAAAATACTCCAAGTTCCAGAGGCTCAAATGTCCGTGAATCGGGACACGGCTAATCGATTAGATCTTTTCTCTCTGAGAGGTTTGCACACTTTACCCGCAAGAATCGTTCCCTCCTTTTAAGTCTTCGCACTTCAGAGTGTATGAAGACGGACGAACGTAAACAGGGTCTTCCGAAGAGTTCCTCCAGGCCCTTTGCGGTGCCCATCCAATCCTACCGTTCTTCTACATCTCGTAGCACCGTCCGGCCAGAGTCACACCTAGGGTCGACCAAGCCGTGAGCCCATAATGGCTTGCGGCTGCACAGGTAAGCTTCCGGTCAATGGGGTATCCATCCGTCTCTTCATGGCTGGGTGAAGCTTTCCGCAAGATGTCATGGCGCTTCTCCATGCATCCCGGCCAACCACTGGATTCTCCAGGGTGCCCGTCAACCGTCCTCCACCCAAAGAGTGAATTTCGAAGTCCATCTTGATCTTGAAGTTCATGGGGTTGTCATCATCTTGACTCTCACATCTTACTTATGAATTCACTCAACCAATCCCGTCTACGAGCATAGCAAAATAAACTACTTCGTCCCGGGTCATGGTAACAAGGGGAATTGGTTCATCCTACCACATGATACTACTCAAGAACATAACTTCAAAATTTCACCTATTGCATGCATGGTGGGGAGGTAAAATTCTAATGCAACAAAATCATAGGTATTGAAAATAAACATGATCAATGACTTGCCTTGCTGACGATCCTCGTAAGCTAGGGACTCGTAGTAGCCAGCTTCGCACTCCGTAAACTCTACCGAGACAAACAATAATTCACAATAAGCATATAGTATATGATCACTTACATAACAGCATAGTAACATAACACACCAAAAAAAACGAATCAAAACCCAAGGGAAAACTCAAGAAATCCAACTCAAAGTTTTCCTACTTCAAGCAACAACTAAAATAGTTTTATATAACAAAGATTTTCTCAACATAACCTAAGCATGGGTTTTGTTAACTTAACAGAAAATAATGCATTAAGCAACTAGGAGCAAAAGGAATCAATTTAAAAGCTATTATAAAACTCCTATTAGGCCTAATTCAATTTCTATTAAGAAAAATAAAATAAAAGTTTTATTTATTATAAATAAAAGTTCATGCTCTAAAGTGACAGAAACTAACCTAGAATAATCAATCACATGTGAAAAATAAATTTATTTGCTAATTAAAATAATAGGAAAACAGTAGCTAGTTAATTAATTAGGATTAACAAGATTCTGCTAGAAACTAATTTTTTTATTAATCCTAAAATACCCAAATTAATTCCTACGGTTAGGCAATGTCAAAATAAAGTTGGGACAAAAAGAATCATTAAAAATAAATTTCCTAACTCATTTCATAGCAGATTTACTATTCTGTCTAAAACTAAAATAAAGCTATTCTATATAATTTTAACATAGCTAATTATATTTTCTACAGAAACTATAAGAAATTTGCAAACCAACAAAAAAAGAATCACTTAAAAATATTAAGTAGAATAAAAGATATGAATTTTTCAAATCTGAAACTATTCTGTTAAAACAGAAAAAACGAAAATGAAGAAAAACGGCTAAATGGGCCTAACTAACGCACTGTGCGTAATATAACTAAACGGGCCTAGTGTTTAAATGAATCGGGCCGATCTAAATAAAACCCTAACTTAAAATTAAACTGGAACTAACCGGGGAAAACCCGGTTCACTAATTGACCTAATAAAAACCCATACCCCTTCGGGGGTTCTAATCTAGACCGTCGAGATTAGATCGGACGGGGGAGGGAAACTCCGGTGACTTACCGGTGGTCGGCGGCGGCGGAGGCTTGGGCGGCGAGTGTGTTGGCGTCGCCGGTGGTCTGGGAGGTCGGCGGAGGCTCCGTGGTGCAGGCGGCAGGGGTGGTCTGTGGAGTGGGTGGAGCTCGGGGAGGGCTAGGGCGACGGCGACGAGGCAAATGGCGGCGGCGGCGTTCGGCAAGTCCGGCGAGCACGTGAGGAGGGAGGAGGGGTTCCGGCGAGGGGGCAAGGGGGGAATGGGGTGCGGGGAGGGGGCTTATATAGGCGGGGGCCTCACCTTGGGCGGGGGGTGAATCGGGAGGGGGATCGGATCCCGGATCCTTTGGGATCCAGCGGCCTGGCGCGTGCGTGCGGGGTTGACGACGGTGGTGGCCCACCCGTCGTGAGTCTTGAAGTGCGGTCTCGGTCGGTCGACCGAGCAAGCGAATCGGGCGAGGGGTCGGTCTGGGCAGGCTGGGCTGGCCGGCTGGCTCGATTGGGCCTGGGTTGGCTGGGCAGTTGGCCTGGCCGGTGCCCAGGGGTTTTCTCTTTTTCTTTTTTTTTAATTTTAATTTTAATTCTTTTTGAAAAATAACAACAAAGAGAAATATAAATATTTATATAAGACATATATATCAAAATGATCGTGGGAATATTCCCTATCATTTGAACATTTTCGAGGGCAAAATCCAAAGTTTATAAAAATCATTTTTTCCAAATTCAAATAAAATTCAGATTTGAATTCAAAACTTTTGGCATTGTTTTCCTCTGATATTTTTGGAGTGTCATGTTTACTCCTCTCATACTTTTGCTCTAGTATTTATCAGGCATAGTTTTTTAAATGATTCCCACTTGCCAAAGTTTGAATTCAAATTCCAAAACTCAAAATCCTCTGAAACTTCAAATAGCACTCAAATTCAAACAGAATGCATAGATGCTTAGCTATAATTGTAAAACATTCCAAATAGGAAATTTGGGATGTTACAGCATTCCTAGAGGAAACCAAGCTGAAAGATGATGGCAGCAACTATACGGACTGGGTCCGGAACCTGAGGATCATCCTCATAGCTGCCAAGAAAGCATATGTAATAGAAGGACCGCTAGGTGAAGCACCCATCCCAGATAACCAAGACGTTATGAATGCTTGGCAGTCACGTGCTGATGATTACTCCCTCGTCCAGTGCGGCATGCTTTACAGCTTAGAACCGGGGCTCCAAAAGCGTTTTGAGCAACACGGAGCATATGAGATGTTCGAGGAGCTGAAAATGGTTTTCCAAGCTCACGCCGGGGTCGATAGATATGAAGTCTCTGACAAGTTCTATAGTTGTAAGATGGAGGAAAATAGTTCTGTCAGTGAGCACATACTCAAAATGTCTGGGTTGCACAACCGCCTGTCCCAGCTGGACATTAACCTCCGGACGAGGCGGTCATTGACAGAATCCTTCAACGCTCCACCAAGGTACAAGAGCTTTGTGATGAACTACAATATGCAGGGGATGGTGAAAACTATTCCTGAAGTATTTTCAATGCTGAAATCAGCGGAGGTAGAAATCAAAACCGAACATCAAGTGTTGATGGTCAATAAAACCACTAAGTTCAAGAAGGGAAAGGGTAAGAAGAAATTCAAGAAGGACAGCAAGGAAGTTGCCGTGCCCGGTAAGCCAGTTGCCGGGAAGAAGTCAATGAATGGACCCAAGCCTGAGACTGAGTGCTTTTATTGCAAAGGGAAGGGTCACTGGAAGCGGAACTGCCCCAAATACTTAGCGGACAAGAAGGCCGGCAACACTAAAGGTATATGTGATATACATGTAATTGATGTGTACCTTACCAAGACTCGTAGTAGCTCACAGGTATTTGATACCGGTGCGGTTGCTCATATTTGTAACTCAAAGCAGGAGCTGCGGAATAAGCGGAGACTGGCGAAGGACGAGGTGACGATGCGCATCGGGAATGGTTCCAAGGTCGATGTGATCGCCGTCAGCACGCTACCTCTACATTTACCTACGGGATTAGGTTTAAACCTCAATAATTGTTATTTAGTGCCAAGTTTGAGCATGAACATTGTATCTAGATCTCGTTTAATACGAGATGGCTACTCATTTAAATCCGAGAATAATGGTTGTTCTATTTATATGAGAGATATGTTTTATGGTCATGCCCGATGGTCAATGGTTTATTCTTAATGAATCTCGAATGTGATGTTACACATATTCATAGTGTGAATACCAAAAGATGTAAGGTTGATAACGATAGTCCCACATACTTGTGGCAATCGCCGCCTCGGTCACATTGGTGTCAAGCGCATGAAGAAGCTCCATGCCGATGGACTTTTGGAGTCTCGATTATGAATCATTTGACACATGCGAGCCATGCCTCATGGGCAAATGACCAAGACTCATTCTCCGGAACAATGGAGCGAGCAACCAACTTATTGGAAATCATACATACTGATGTGTTCGGTCCAATGAGCGTTGAGGCTCGCGGAGGATATCGTTATGTTCTCACTCTCACTGATGACTTAAGTAGATATGGGTATGTCTACTTGATGAATCACAAGTCTGAGACCTTTGAAAAGTTCAAGGAATTTCAGAATGAGGTAGAGAATCAACGTGACCGAAAAATAAAGTTCTTATGGTCAGATCATGGAGGAGAATATTTAAGTCACGAATTTGGTACGCACTTAAGGAAATGTGGAATCGTTTCACAACTCACGCCACTGGAACACCTCGGTAGAACGGTGTGTCCGAACATCGTAATCGCACTCTATTGGATATGGTGCGATCTATGATGTCTCTTACCGATTTACCGCTATCATTTTGGGGATACGCCTAGAGATAGCTACATTCACTTTAAATAGGGCATCGCCTAAATCCGTTGAGACGACACTTTGTATGAATTATGGTTTGGTAAGAAACCTAAGCTGTCGTTTCTAAAAGTTTGGGGATGCGATGCTTATGTCAAGAAACTTCGACCTGAAAAGCTCGAACCCAAGTCGGAAAAATGCGTCTTCATAGGATACCCTAAGGAAACCATTGGGTATACCTTCTACCTTAGATCCGAAGGCAAGATATTTGTTGCCAAGAACGGATCCTTCCTGGAGAAAGAGTTTCTCTCAAAAGGAGTAAGTGGGAGGAAAGTAGAACTCGATGAGGTACTACCTCTTGAACCGGAAAGTAGTGCAGCTCAGGAAAATGTTCCTGTGGTGCCTACACCGACTGGAGAGGAAATTAATGATGATGATCAAGGTACTTCAGATCAAGTTACTACTGAACCCCGTGGGTCCACAAGGACACGCTCCACACCAGAGTGGTATGGCAACCCTGTCACCGAAATCATGTTGTTAGACAACGGTGAACCTTCGAACTATGAAGAAGCGATGGCGGGCCCAGATTCCAACAAATGGTTTGAAGCCATGCAATCCGAGATAGGATCCATGTATGAAAACAAAGTATGGACTTTGACAGACTTGCCCGATGATCGTGGCGATAGAAAACAAATGGATCTTTAAGAAGAAGACCGACGCGGATGGTAATGTTACCATCTATAAAGCTCGACTTGTCGCTAAGGGTTATCGACAAGTTCAAGGGGTTGACTACGATGAGACTTTCTCTCCGGTAGCGAAGCTGAAGTCCGTCCGAATCATGTTAGCAATTGCCGCATACTATGATTATGAGATATGGCAAATGGACGTCAAAACGGCATTCCTTAACGGCTATCTTAAGGAAGAACTGTATATGATGCAGCCGGAAGGTTTTGTCGACCCTAAGAATGCTAACAAGGTATGCAAGCTCCAGCGATCCATTTATGGGCTGTTGCAAGCATCTCGGAGTTGGAACATTCGCTTTGATGAGATGATCAAAGCGTTTGGGTTTATCTGAGACTTATGGAGAAGCCTGCGTTTACAAGAAAGTGAGTGGGAGCTCAGAGCATTTCTCATATTATATGTAGATGACATACTTTTGATGGGAAATGATATAGAACTCTTGGACAGCATTAAGGCCTACTTGAATAAGTGTTTTTCAATGAAGGACCTTGGAGAAGCTTCTTATATATTAGGCATCAAGATCTATAGAGATAGATCGAGACGCCTCATAGGTCTTTCACAAAGCACATACCTTGATAAGATATTGAAGAAGTTCAATATGGATCAGTCTAAGAAGGGGTTGTTGCGTGTGCTGCAAGGTGTGAAATTGAGCTCGGCTCAATGTCCGACCACGGCAGAAGATATAGAAGAGATGAGTGTCATACCCTATGCCTCAGCCATAGGGTCTATTATGTATGCCATGTCAGTGCACCGGACTGATGTAAACCTTGCCGTAAGTTTGGTAGGAAGGTACCAAAGTAATCCCGGCAAGGAACACTGGACAGCGGTCAAGAATATCTTGAAGTACCTGAAAAGGACTAAGGACATGTTTCTCATTTATGGAGGTGACTAAGAGCTCGTCGTAAAGGGTTACGTTGATGCTAGCTTCGACACAGATCTGGATGACTCTAAGTCACAAACCGGATACGTGTATATGTTGAATGGTGGAGCGATGGCTGGTGCAGTTGCAAGCAAAGCGTCGTGGCGGGATTTACATGTGAAGCGGAATACATGGCAGCCTCGAAGGCAGCGCATGAAGCAATTTGGGTGAAGGAGTTCATCACTGACCTAGGAGTCATACCCAATGCGTCGGGGCCGATCAAACTCTTCTGTGACAACACTGGAGCTATTGCACTTGCCAAGGAGCCCAGGTTTCACAAGAAGACCAGGCACATCAAGCGTCGCTTCAACTCCATTCGCGAAAATGTTCAAGATGGAGACATAGATATTTGCAAAGTGCATACGGATCTGAATGTCGCAGATCCATTGACTAAACCTCTTGCGCGAGCAAAACATGATCAACACCAAAACTCTATGGGTGTTCGATTCATCACAATGTAACTAGATTATTGACTCTAGTGCAAGTGGGACACTGTTGGAAATATGCCCTAGAGGCAATAATAAAAGATTATTATTATATTTCCTAGTTCATGATAATCGTCTGTTGTTCATGCTATAATTGTGTTATCTGGAAATTGTAATACATGTGTGAATACATAGCCCACAACATATCCCTAGTAAGCCTCTAGTTGACTAGCTCGTTGATCAACTGATAGTCATGGTTTCTTGACTATGGATATTGGATGTCGTTGATAACGGGGTCACAACATTAGGTGAATGATGTGATGGACAAGACCCAATCCTAAGCATAGCACAAGATCGTGTAGTTCGTTTGCTAGAGCTTTTCCAATGTCAAGTATCTTTTCCTTAGACCATGAGATCGTGTAACTCCCGGATACCGTAGGAGTGCTTTGGTGTACCAAACGTCGCAAGTAACTGGGTGACTATAAAGGTATACTACGGGTATCTCCGAAAGTGTTTGTTGGGTTGACATGGATCGAGACTGGGATTTGTCACTCCGTATGACGGAGAAGTATCTCTGGGCCCACTCGGTAATGCATCATCATAATGAGCTCAAAGTGACCAAGTGTTTGGTCACGGGATCATGCATTACGGTACGAGTAAAGTGACTTGCCGATGCTTGAGATTGAACGAGGTATTGGGATACCGACGATCGAATCTCGGGCAAGTAACGATACCGATTGACAAAGGGAAATGTATACGGGTTGCTTGAATCCTCGACATCGTGGTTCATCCGATGAGATCATCGAGGAGCATGTGGGAGCCAACATGGGTATCCAGATCCCGCTGTTGGTTATTGATCGGAGAGTCGTCTCGGTCATGTCTACGTGTCTCCCGAACCCGTAGGGTCTACACACTTAAGGTTCGGTGACGCTAGGGTTGTAGACATATGAGCATGCAGTAACCCGAAAGTTGTTCGGAGTCCCAGATGAGATCCCGGACGTCACGAGGAGTTCCGAAATGGTCCGGAGGTAAAGAATTCTATATGGGAAGTCAAGTTTCAGCCACCGGGAAAGTTTCGGGGGTCACCGGTATTGTACCAGGACCACCGGAAGGGTCCCGGGGGTCCACCGGGTGGGGCCACCTATCCTGGAGGGCCACATGGGCTGAAAGGGGAAGGGAACCAGCCCTTGGTGGGCTGGTGTGGCCCCCCTTGGGCCTCCCCTGCGCCTAGGGTTGGAAACCCTAGGGGTGGGGGGGGGGCGCCCCACTTGACTTGGGGGGCAAGTCCCCCCCCTAGGCCGCCGTCCCCCCTTGGAGATGGGATCTCCAGGGCCGGTGCACCCCCCTAGGCCCCCTATATAAAGAGGGGGGAGGGCGCGCAGCCGCACCCATGCCCCTGGCGCCTCCCTCTCCCTCTCCAACACCTCCTCCCCTCCGTAGAGCTTGGCGAAGCCTCGCCGATCCTGCTGCATCCACCACCACGCCATCGTGCTGCTAGATCTCCATCAACCTCTCCTCCCCCCTTGCTGGATCAAGAAGGAGGAGACGTCATCCCCAACCGTACGTGTCTTGAACGCGGAGGTGTTGTCCGTTCAGCACTAGGATCATCGGTGATTTGGATCACGACGAGTACGACTCCCTCAACCCCGTTCTCTTGAACGCTTCCGCTCTATCTAGAAGGGTATGTAGATGCACTCCTCTCTCTCATTGCTAGATGAACTAATAGATTGATCTTGGTGAAACCGTAGAAAAAAATTTATTTTCTGCAACGTTCCCCAACAGTTGCAACAACTAGGGTTGTCTCTGCTTGTTTGGTCGCAGCTATTTGTTTCTGTTTGGCTTGTTCTGCAGCTCGTTTAGCATGGGATACCCTATCGGTACAATTTTCCGCTGGACTTTGACCTTCTATTGCACCATCAGTACCAGCAAAATTTACAGGATTCTTTCGCTTCCCTTTCCCCGTCGTTCTGTCTTGCTTCCTCTTTCTCTGTGCCATGTTAAGTCAAGCCGACAAGAAAAACGAATAACAATTAAGTTCTTCAGAACAAATTGATGCGTGATATGCATTTAACTGAACTTTGATGTTAGACAACCACATGATAGGAGGATGTAATATGTAAGAAAAACAGGATGGCATGAGATAACCATAACTATGATGTGTAAACTAAGCAGAAGACATTTCACTAAATTAGAAGCAATGCAATGGAAGGTAGACACCATATGAAAGATGCTACAAATGTTGCTCTCCCAAGTTAACAGTGTCTCATAATAAATGCCGTTTAAACAAATGTGAAGCAGTACAAGAAATAAATCATATGCAAGATGCAAACAACATCACACTATCAAGTTAAAGGTCTCCCGTCATTAGTGCCATTGCATATTCACAGAATTTCATATTCACAACTTATGATGTGTAAACCAAGGAGAAGGCATTTCAACAAGTTAGAAGCAATTAAAGCTAGACACCATATTAAAGGTGCAACAAATATCACTCTACCAAGTTAAACCTCTCTCGTCATAAGTGCCATTTCAACAAATTAGTAGTACAAGCTAGAAAAGAATGCGATATGTAACCTATATCACACTCCAAAGTCAAACGTGTCTTATGATAAGTGATTGTTGCAGGTTACACAACAGTAGTAATTTGATGTAAGAACATGGTGTGATAGACAGATATTGCATGTTCTAGAAATTGGAACACGTGTCTTATTCAAGTATAATGTGCAAAGTAAGCAAAAGGAATTCAACTAAATTAGAAGCAATACAAGCTAGACATCACACATAACATGCAACCACATATAACAGTGCCAAGTTAGAGGGAGCACCGGATATGGTGCACTAGGGGAGACGTGCTCATCATAAACACAACTACGTTGAGTGTCTATGCATGTGTTGTCTTGGAAATCATCTTGGGGGGATGGAGGAGTAGAAACTGTAGAGGCCCTCCGTTTGGAAGGATCACCTTTATCCGCTATCTTGCTAACTTCCTTCCGCTTTATTGATTTTAAATTGTCAAGTAAAACCGATAAGAAAAGCAATAAAATTCTCTCTTCATAACTCATTCATGCATGATACTAACAATCACTACTTTGATGTAAGGCAAACACATGATACCAGGATGGAATATGTATGAAAAACAGGACGGCATGGCATGTTCACAACTGTTTGTGTAAATTAAGCAGAAACCATTCCAACAAATAAGAAGTAATGCAAGTTAGACACCACATGAAAGATGCAACCAATATGACTCTGCCAAGTTAAAAGCGTACCATCATAAATGGAATTTCAACAAATTAGAAGCAGCGCATGCTATAAATAAGATGAAAGTTGCAACTAATATCACACTTCATATACTAAAGGTGTCTCGTCATATTGATTGATGCGGGATACAAAAAAACAATAGTTTTATGTAAGGACATGCTTAATAGACAGATGTACTATGTATTAAATACAGGAAGGCATGTCACATTAACAGTTATAATGTATAAGCTAAGCAGAATAGCACATGCAGTTTAACCAGATTGGAAGAATTACAATCTAGACACCATACGCAACATGCAACCACATATCATGCTGCCAAGTTAGAGCAAGCACCTGCGATGCTAGTGTAGGGGAAATGCGGTAATCAACTACAGAGCTACGTTCACTATCTTCATCTAGCCTTGCTGTTTCTTGAGAATCATGTCGGGAGGCTGACGCTGCATTCTTTAAATGAGGAGTAGTCCACTTGCCTGACTGCCTCATCATAAGTGATTGATGAGGGATACACAAGAACATTAGTTTGATGTAAGAACATGGTTAATACACAAATGTACTAGTATGTACCAAAAACAGAAAGGCATGTCATATTCAAAGGTATAATGTGTAAGCTAAGCAGATGCAATTTAACCAAATTGGAAGCAATACAAGCTAGACATCCAGCTGGAGTGGTGAGCATGATCATCTAGGACCTGAGAGCCTGGTGGGAGGTGGGCTGCTTCGCCACCATCGCGGCTTTTTAGTTGGCTTCCAGGTGATGCCTGTCTTTGCTGGGCTTGTCACTGGCTCAGCCAGTGCCCTGACTAGCTATTTGTCTTCTGGTGCCCACGGGATGGTGGTTCATGTAAAAAATATCTTTCCTTATCTTAATAAAGACCGACTTCGGCCTTTCGAATACAAGCTGGACACCATATGGAACATGCAACCACATATGACACCGTGAAGTTAAAGCAAGCACCGGGATGGTGGTTCATTGCAGCGAGGTCATCAACTCGAAGCTACGTTCTTGTCTCCATCTGCTGACACTGCACCCTTTATAGCGCTGTAACGTGTCATGCTTACCCGCATAGAAAGCTGGAGCAACTTCTCTCTTTTCTTTTCTGCTTCTCTCGAGGCAGACTCTGAAATACCCTTGCATAAAAACACAATAGTGAGAGTATGGGTGAAGTGTGTGCAGAACTAGTGCCTTTGTAAAAGTAGCAGATAGCAGGTGGCTGAAAAATAAATGACAGGAGACATATGATAGCTCTACAACATTGCATGGCAAACAAAATTAGATTCTACTCCGTATGATTTTGTAATATATGAGCACAGGAAATGCAGTTACTCCTCCAGCATACCACCACATGGTCATATCAAGATAACAGTCGACTGAAAATAAATAGGCCAGTCGATTTTTTTAATGAACCGTCCGATCTATAAGGAACGGGCAGATGGCCTTCATCTACCTCCCGCCAGTCACTGTTGATGATCTTTGTCGAACTGCCAGCGACCACCGGCCCAGACCCCTGCCTCCGCCGCCCCGCCCTCCCCTCGACCTCACACCACCGCCGTGCTTGGCAGCGCCCCCAGGCCATCCCTTTAATCCCGGCCGACCTCCAGATCGGGTGCCAGTAGCTCTAAGCCCCACATGCCCCTAAGATAAACACCGAGGCGCTGCTTCCCCGGCGTAATAGGCGGACTAGCGCCTGTTACAACTACTAGCCGTGGAGGGCGTTGCGGTTGAGGTTGCGATGGACGACGACGTTGGGGTATCGGCTCCGGCGCGATGGAGGAGGGCGGCGGTTGATGGGTGGAATGGGGTGGCGGACGGAGGACGCCGGGGTTTCGCGGCTGGTGGAGAGGTAGTTTTTGCGCCCACGGAGTACGAATGGGGAATCGGACGGGTGGGCGGGGGAGGGAGAACCATGTTTGATGCAGGGACGCTTGTTTTTGGCTTTTTTGAACAGAAGATGGGACCCGCTTGTTTGAAATTTGGGGAAAGTACAAACTTTGCCCCCTCTTAAATTTCAGACCCTCATGGGTCGGGGTAGGATAGTAATCCCAGGTGTCCCAAATAGTGGGCAGGAGCGATTTCGGTCGAGCGCATGTGTGCTTAGGCGGCCATTGTGTATGAATGTTTTTCGGAGGCGGTTGCGTGGCGTCTGGATGAAGCTACAAACCTACCCCGGTTTAGACCTTTGGATGTCGGGCCGGTAGGTTTCACGGGTCGGAGTTATTAGAAAAGTAATTTCCTTGTACTACCAAACATTGGTCTCACGCGGTTTTGGGCGAGTAGAGGCTCTTTTGGCGCTTCGTTCAAAATTTTGAAACACACGCATTCACGTTTAGAGTACTCTTGAACTTTGAGGATTGACCTAAATAGACAATGTTAAATTTGACCTTGTATGTTTGAAAACCTCATTAAATTATCCGCTTCTTTTTGAAATTTTCACACTTGAAAATCCTATAACTACAATTATTTTGGAATGGAGGAGCTAAATTTGAATCTATTTTGTACACGACTATATATGCTATTATGTACAAAATCAGAGCAAAGATTGGTGCCCCCATAATTTAGGTATGATTTACAAATGCCATGATATCAAATTCAAATAATTCAATGGACTTCATGTTGAATTCGATTTTTTAAACCACCTTAAGTTGAATTCAAATGTATGCTAGTTCATAGGTAGCTATTGATAATGTTCATTGTGTAACTTTCGTATGTATAATGTGCTTTACACACACAACATGAACTATACTCACGTTTATATTCGATTGCTAAAGTGATGCATTGTCTGGAGTTCAAAATATTAACTATGTGGATCAAATTCGATAGAATCTAGATGTCTGATGGATCAATGACCGTTCCTTACGCGAATTGCAAATATCATGATCCCATCCTAATATTTGGATACAATTTATATCTTTAATCAATGTGTACGGCAGTCTTGTATGTGTAGTTTCACTCTCCATCGGTGGTCTCTCACACATGCTCACACACTCTCTCCTGAGGTGTCTTTCTCGCACATATGCTCTCGATATAACCCTCCCTCCCTCTCGTAACCATTTACGACTGTTTTCACTAACCTTTATCACAAGCACTCTTCCTCTACTTAAGCATACACACGCACAATCCCCATCGACCCTTTCTATATACATAGACCTACCTACGTGTCTCCTGTACGCACATTATCTTTAGGCCTGTCTCTCACGCATTGTCTCACACCTCTCTTCCTAATCGACGAGTATGATTCTAGCAGCGCATTCTGTAGGATGCCCCTTAAAGTTAGGTTAGATGAATAGTAATATCAGAGATAAAGGGGTTACCTTAGTCCGAGAACCTAGGGTTACAAATCCTAGCCAGCTTTGTCAGTGGACATAGAGTCCCTCACAATTATGCTATATTTGTCTTGTACGACTAGTCATCCATGGGTCTCCCTAAATGCATCACGGGCCGACCAATGTGGCGCAGGACGGAACCGAACGAAGGGCCTCACCTCGACCCACCGGACCTCACGCGATGACACACCCTCTGCCCCCACGTCTCGTTATCTTCTCACACCCACACATACCAACACAAACACCACACACACAAAATATATTCTCCTGGTGCCTCTATCCACTCCCCCCTTGCATATACACACACAAGGGAATCTCTCTTCGTGACGTCATATTCGTCTCTCTCTAGACCACTCTCATTTCTCGTGCTATCTCTCCCACGCCCCCTGAGGGAGTACTGGATTAGGGGGGATCCGGACAGCCGGACTGTGTCGGGGCAGGCTGATCTGGCCCACGAACACCTATGGGGCCGGCGGACCGAGCCCCTTTCGGTTCGGCGGGGAGCGGAGGTCGCACGAAGAGCAGATCGAGGCGAAGCACGCGAGAGGTTTACCCAGCTTGAGCTCTCCGAGAGATAACACTCCTACTGCTGCATGTCTAGGTGTGTGCGTTCTTGCTCGGGGAGAGCGCTGAGTGCTACAAGACACACGAGCTGCTAACTAGACCGAGCGTGGAGGGAACTGATTGACCAACCATCTCTACGTTGCGCATGGGCCTCCTTTTATATGCTCAAGGGGCTCCGGCGGTGGCAACGTGAGCGGGGGTACAAATGGAAAAATAGTGGTTGGTACACCTACTTGTACAGTGTACTATACCTAACCCTGACGGCAGGGGACAAAGGCATTAAATGCCCGTCTAGTCGCCCTAACAGTGCAAACAGGGACCGTCAGGGGCGCCACCGTTCGCCACGATGGCAAACTTGTCAGCGCTGCTTGCCACCTCGCACCGCTGGCTGCACAGCCTCTCGCCACGCGTGCCTGGAAAGGCCCCAGGGCGACACGTTAGTGGATGCGCTGGAGCGTAGGTACAGAGAGGTGGTCTGCCGCGGCAAGTGCCTTGTCGCGGTTGTTGTCTTGTCGCGCCCGAAAGCTTGTCGCTCACCGGGCCTTCCCGGCAAGCTCCTCTTGCCGGGGCCTTATCTTGTAAGTGCCTGGGGTGGCCTTCCCGGCAAGCTCCTCTTGCCGGGGCCTTATCTCCTATGTGCCTTGGGTGGCCTTCGGCAAGCTCCTCTTGCCGGGCCTTGTCTCCTTGGCTTGAATACTTTGTTCTTGAATGCCTCCAAAGGAACCACGGAGGACCTTGGCGGTCACCGGTAAGCCTTGCCACGGAGGGCTGCAACCGCCCGTGCACAAGTTCGGGATACTAGGGTACCCCTACTCTAGTACACCGGCAGAGCCCGGGCTGGGCCACACTGCAGTGCCGGCGCTGTTGGGCCAGGCCCAAAGCAGGCAGGCACACGCGGCCCGGGTCACACCATAACTCACCCGGACCAACCACGCCCCCCCACACGGCATGCATCGAACGTGGCGTCGTGTGAGAGATCGTGGGCGAGATCGTGGGGTTTCTTTATTCGGAAAATCGGGCGTCCGCCCCCTCCCTCTTTATAAGCAGGAAACAGGGCACGTCGCCTACCTTGCCGATTGCTGTCCCATCGAAAACCACCGCTGCTCCCCCTTCTTCTCAAGGCTCAAAGAGAGCAGCGCTCACTTCCATCGCCACCAGCACCCTCAACGCCGCCGATCTCCTCCACCGCCTCCGCCATGGGCCCGAAAGCCGACAAGGGAAGACCGTGAAGTCGGCCGAGGCGCTTGGAAGGAGCGGGCCGTCTTCCCCCCTCAGCTCGCCGTGAGGGAGCTGAGGGAGAACTACTACCTCTTCTGGTCGACGGAGACGCGGGCGCATCCGCGCACGAAGGTACTCCCCGCCGCTGCTGCAGAACTGGCCCCGACGGGGTATCCCTTCTTCGCGCTCTTATTCTACTGCGGGCTCTGCCCGCCCTTCTCTGAGTTCTTTCGTGACATTATGAACACCTACGGGTTCCGCCTCCTTGATTTCACCCCCAACGCCGTTCTGACCATGGCAGTTTTCGCACATCTCTGCGAAAACTTTGTCGGAGACCACCCAAATGTAGCTCTTTTCCGTCACTTCTTTTTACCCTGAGCCGAGAGAGGAGAGCCCCTTGCCGGAGGAATTGCTTGGGTCTCTGTGGTCGGCAAGAAGGAGGCCTATCTGGAGGGAGAGCTCCGTAGCAAATGGGAGGAGTGGAGGGCAGATTGGTGCTGGATTGTTGAGGAGAACCCGCAGCCTTTACCGCCAGCGCCAAACCCCGATGAGTACGCGGCAATGATTGGAGCAATCTGGCCGGAGGACGCTAGGCTGAAGATCGCAGTTACGAATCCTCCGCCTCGGACTTGCCGGACTCACTGGCAAACCTGTTAGCGCGGACTTTCTTCGCCGCCAGACGCCCTTGCAGGAGAGAAGGAGACCTGCACTGGGAATTTCGTAGCGCAGCAGACATCATGAGGCTGCGCCCAGGCCTCAACTTCAACTTCACTGTCTTGGAGCTTGACGCAATGCTCTTAGAGCTGTTCAAGCCTGATCCTGATCATCCGGAGATGTTTAGGTTGCCGAGGGGCGTCATTCCGCTGTGCAACAACTCGTCGCTTGACCGCATCCGTGCAATGATGCCGTTGTGTGACTCCCATGGAATTGTCCCCACTTGGCAAGAGCCGGCAGATGGCGTGGTGCGGCAATTTTTTGACAATCTAGTGGAAATGCCGGTCCGCCCCGACGAGCAGAGGGGCCTGACCCGCGACACTACTGACGATGAGATGCAGCGCATCGCCACCAGGCTGGAAGAGGCGGCAGCAGCCGCTGCCGCGGGCGAGTTTGGCTTCACTGTGGAGGAGGCGGAGGCAGCCGAGGCGGCAAGTCTTGTCGAGCGAAAGGAGTTCGTCGGCGAGGAAGAGCTTGCCGAGCCTGAAGCCGAGTCGAGCGAGCCCGCCGAGGGCGCATCCTCCCCACCTCCAAGCAGCTTGCCGCGAGCGGAGCCCCCGGCTCCACCAAGAAGGCGTCTTCGCAAGGCCGGAGACGTAGCAGGGCGGCAGACGGGCCAACAGCCGCAGCGCCGCGTGATGCGCTCCACCGCGGCAAGCACTGTTGCCGCGGGAGCACCTCACGCCGCTGCGGCAACTGGAGCGGGGCCCTCGCAGGCCACCGGTCCCGCTCCTGCCAAGCGTCCAAGGGAGCCCACTCCTCCGCCTCGTCGTACCGGAGGCGGGCCAGAATTCGACCTCTCCGCGCTCAGCTCCGACGAGGAAGAGGAAGAGTAAGATTCCTTGCTGTACTTGTAATTCTTCGATTTGTTGCTTTGTCTTGTATCTGACTTGCTTTGCTCTGAATCCATTCCTTTTCAGGACGCTGGCCCAGAGGACGTCGAAGAGCCAAGACCCGGTGATTGTCATCGAGGGCGAACCTATTGCGACAGCAGAGGCGCGTCGAGACCACCTTGCCGGATGAGGCAACCCTTCTTCAAAGCAGCCCCGCCAGCTCCCCAGCGTAAGCATATGGTTTACTTTTTGCTGTTGGCGTGCATGGGTGCTTTTTCCTTTGCCGATATCGATCGCTGACTTGTGTAGGAGCGAGCAGCCTCATACGCTTCGACTACGCCACCAAGGGTGGATTCTCCGGCAAGGGCGTTCTCCGGCAAGGAGCCTTCTCCGGCAAGGGGCAGTTCTCCGGCAAGGGACGGCACCAGCGACCCCTTGGCGGCGGAGACCATGACCGCAGCCCCCGGCGCAGGTAACCTTCTTGCCTGAGTACTTCCCTTGTGTTTTTCTTCTTCTGATTTTGTCTTTGAATATTTGCTTGACTCTCTTCATCCGTCCGCCACAGAGCCAATGGAGACCGAGGTCGGGCGAGGAGGACGTCTTGGCTTCTTGATGAAGCCACCGCTGTGGAAGAAGAAGCCGACGCTGACGAGCCTGCCGGCGAAGAGGCCGCCGAAGCTGCCGCCGCAAAAGCTGGCGAGGGGTCCGGCGATCGCACTTGCGACCCTGAGGCCGCAGGAGCGCCAGGCGCGACATCGACCGCCAATCCCTCCGCCGCTGCTGCAGCGTCAGGCTCCGAAGATCCCCAGCCCGGCGCCTACTTGAAGGCCGGCGATGGCGTCTTCATCAAGCTCCCATGGGAGTCGAGCTCCAGGGCGCCGGCCGAAGGAGAAACCTTCGATGAAGAACTGCTTGCCTCCGCTGGGCTGACGCTAGTTGACGCGCCAAGCAGCAACAGCGGTGAGCCTGAGGAGGAGCAGCTGCTGCGGAAGCTGCTGTCGCTCTACCGTGCCCGACAAGCCAAACTGGCATCCCGGGAGGCGCTTATTGTCGCAGCGGAACAGACATCGAGAAGCGCTGGAGGAGCTCCGGGGCCGCAACCAGGAAGCTCTCCGGTCCTTGGCGGAGGAGCGGGAGCAACTTCGCCGAGGAGCGCAAGGCCTTCATCCTCGAGAAGGCTGAAGCCGAGGAGGAACAGCCCTTGTCGCCGAAGCTGTCTGCTCACAGGAAGGCGAGCTGGCGCAGCGGAAGGTTAACCTGGACAGCCACGAGGAGGATCTCGCCATGCGTGAGGAAACATTTGGCGGGGCTCTCAAGGAGGCAAAGGATGCTGCTGCGGCTGCCGAGGCCGCCAAGAAGGAGCTGGAGACGAAGGTGGCGCAGTTGGAGGCCAGCCTCAAGAAGAGCGGCGAGGAGCTTGCTGCACTCAAGCACGAGCCGAGAAGGACGCCTACACTCTTGGCGAGCTGCAGGGCCGTCTCGCCCGAGGAGCAAGGAGCTTCAGCGCCGCCGAGACTCCAATGCAGATCTTGAGTTGAAGCTAACTACTTTGACTCGGAGCTGGGCCAGCGCCAAGGAGGCGGGAGGTGGCCTTGAAGGAGAAGATCAAGGCCGACGAGGAGCTGCTGGCGAAGTCTTTGTTGCCGCCCAGACTGCCTTGAGGGAGAACGTGGAGCACCTGGACCGAGGGTCTCATGGATACTTCTTGCAGCCATCCATAGGGAGCTGATGGAGCTGGGGATGGTGGATCTTGGATACTCCTCCGACGAGCATCTCCAACCCAGCGCCAAGCTCAGCTTGTTCTTCAAGGGCGTGGTGACGGCTCTCCAGCGACTCCGGGAAGAGGTCCCAAAACAGCTGGCCGAGGAGTCGCGCCAGATCTGCGCGAGCCCTCCAAAAGGTGCTGATGAAGGTGGCCTTCCGCAACCCAGGCCTCAACCTCACCAACGTCCTCAAGTCCCTGCCGCCGGATGCTGATGTGGAGGCGCTCAAGACCCTGTCGCACCCATTGTGGACAGTGGTGAGCGGAATCAAGAGGGTTGAGGGCGATCGCGTAGATTAGGCCGCCTGCTTTCTCTTTCTCCACCGGCTTTGGTCATGTCATAGGAACAATCCATTAGAGCTGCGGCAAGCTATCTTGTAATATAACTTTATTTTGAGTATCAATTGCTATGTTATTTCCTTTACTTGATTCCTTCCTTTGTATGTTTTTGCCCTCGCTTTTAGGGAACTTGTCGGCACGGGCACTGAGCCGCGAAGCGCCGAAAGTGTGACGCCAAGAGCCTTCGGCCGGCGGTGCCGCTTCCGACAAGCAACCTTGTCGCAACTAGTCGTAGATCACTTAAGTTGTTGAGCGGACTCGAAACAAAGTAAGGGCACAACTAGCTATGAATTGGTTCCTCTGCGCACAGGTTTTTCATACAAAGTTCGGTCGTTCAAGGAAGATAACTTAAAAATTTTAAAACTGATTGCTCAAACTTTGGCAACTTAGCTTTTCTGTCCTTTGCTTCCCGGTAAGGCTAGACTTCCTTGAGCGACGCTTCGTCCACACCATTATCTTCTCCTTTCCCCGGCAAACTTGTGTGCGAGGAACCTTCCTTTCTTTGAGAAAGAGAAAGAAGAGAAAATAAAGATATGGAGCCTTGTGGCTCGTTATCACTTACCGAGGGTAAGTGCTTTGCACAAAGTGTCGAGATAAGCGCATGCAAATAGAAGTAAAAAGCATGAAATCGACAAGGTGTGCGAAGCACGCTAGCTTTACTGATGCACGGGGTCTACGCCCGGCTTTGTACAAAGGATTACATGCATCAGCGGCAAGACTTGTACAAAAGGTGGTTGCCGGAACAGGTTCCGGCAACCGCGTCCTATGGGTAAAACTTACGAAGATGCTCAATATTCCAGGAGTTGCTCACGGAATGCCATCTTTGGTCTCAAAGCCGACAGCACCGAGCCTAGTGACTTCGTTTCACCCGACAAGGGCCTTCCCACTTGGCGCCAACTTGTTGGAATTCTTGGCGGACTGAGCAGCGAAGAACAAGGTCGCCTTCCTCGAGACTTGGCATTGATTTTGCGGCTATGGTAGCGGCGCAAAGCTTGCTGGTACCGAGCAGCTCGTCTGCAGACTGAAGGCGATCTTCCTCAAGGAGCAGCGTCATCTTGTTGCAGCTGCTCTTGCTCAAGCTCATCATAAGCGAGCACTCGAGGCGATCCGTATCTGAGTTCCGTGGGAGAAGCGCCTCTGCTCCATAGACTAGAGCGAAAGGTGTCCGGCGATGGCTCGATTTGGCGTCGTCTGATCGACCAAAGAACCACCGCAGCTCCTCAATCCGATTTCTTCCGCACTTGTGCAGCCTGTCGAAAGTTCTGGTCTTGAGCCCGCGTAGCACTTCAGCATTTGCCCTCTCCGCTTGACCGTTGCTTCTCGGATGAGCAACAAAAGCAAAGCAGACCTTGGCGCCAAGATCTTGGACGTACTGCATGAAGGTGCGGCTTGTGAACTGTGTGCCGTTGTCGGTGATGATCCTGTTAGGGATTCTGAAATGGCAAACAATCGACCTGAAGAACTTGATCTTGTTGTCTTGTCACCTTCCTCATTGCTTCCACTTCCGTACCACTTTGTGAACTTGTCGATTACAACGCATAAGTACTCAAAGCCCCGACGACTTCGGGGAAGGGGCTGAGGATGTCGAGCCCCAGACCGAAAATGGCGAGGATAAAGGGATCGTCTGGAGAGCTTGAGCTGACCGGTGTATCTGTTTGGAATGGGCAGCACGCTTCACACTTGGTTACTTGTGCGGTTGCATCACGGAGGCTGTCGGCCAAAAGAAACCTTGTCGGAACGCTTTGCCGGCAAGTGCTCTGGCGCCAATATGGTGACCACATATGCCTCCATGTATCTCTGCCAACAGCTTTTGTCCGTCTTCCCGGTGAATACACTTCAATTTCACACCGTTGAGTCTTCTTACATGCGGTGTCTTTGTCGACAAACTGGTACATACTTGACTGCCGGGCTACTCTTTCCGCTTCTTCTTGCTCTTGAAGTTCTCCTGCTCAAGGAAATGGACAATCTGCTGCGCCCATCTTTGGAGCTTGCGGCTCGACAACAAGGACTAAAGGTACATCTGCTGCTGCGGAATATCGACTTCCATGGCGAGAACCTGCGGTTCGGCCGGAGCTTGACGTTCCCCGGCAAGCTTGCCGGAGCAAAACTTGTCGGGAGCGTCTGCTTCAATGAAACAAACCCTGGGGCTTGTCGGAGCAGACTGCCCCTCAGCTCTGTTGGTGTCGATCTTGGGGACCTTCTTGGCGGCGGCTTCGGGAAGCTCTGCCGGAAAGTAGTCACCAGAGATAAACTTCCTCTTCTTGCTCTGTCCAGTTGGTGGTGTTACAGACGGTTGAGTCAGCTTGAGCACAAAAATCCTGGTTCCACAGGTAACTTAAGTCGGCGCACTTTGACAAGCCATCGGCAATGTCGTTACGAGCTCTCGGAATATATTCCATCTGCGGGCCGTCAAAGTGCTCTTCTAGCTTCCTCACTTCATCAACATAAGCTTCCATCAACGGACTCGATAATTCTTGTTCACTTGGCGGATAACAAGCTGTGAGTCACCCCGACAATGAGCTTCTTGATCCCAAGGTCTCTGCGATCTGAGACGGCAAGCAAACCCTCATACTCTGCGGTATTGTTTGTTGCTTGCTCTTGAGGAAAGTGCATCTGGACTACGTACTTGAGGTGCTCTCCGGTGGGTGCGACAAGTAGCACGCCTTGCACCGGCGCCTTGCAGCGAGAAGGCACCATCAAAGTACATCAGCCACTCTTTGCTTGTTTCCCACGGGGGCCTTTCGTTTGGAATTTCTTCATCTGGCGTTGGTGTCCATTCTGCTATGAACTCCGCCAATGCTCTGCTTTGGATAGTCGAAGTGCTCTCAAACTTGAGGCCAAAGCTTGACAGTTCCAGTGCCCACTCGGCAATCCTGCCTGTTGCCTCTGGATTTTGCAGTATCCTCTTCAGCGGAAAGCAAGTGACAACTGTGATCTCATGTGCCTGAAAGTAATGGCGCAGATTTCTCGAGGCCATGAGAAGGCCGAAAAGCAATTTCTGCACACCAGAGTACCTTGACCTAGCCCCCTGCAGAAGGGAACTGACAAAGTAAACTGGGCGCTGCACCATCCTTTTCTGCATCTTGTCATGTGTGTGCGCAGATCCGTCCTTGTCGGCACCAGAGCTTGCCGGCGAAGCCCCCTGCTTGTCGCTGGATGCGTCTGCCATGGTTGCCAACTCATCATCCGCCTCCCTTTCCGCTACTAACGCAGCACTAACCACTTGATTGGTTGCCGCTATATATAGCAGCAACTTCTCTTGTGGCTCAGGTGCGACAAGTGTTGGAGTGGAGGACAGGTATCTCTTCAAGTCCTGCAGCGCAGCCTCCGCTTCCGGTGTCCATTGCATCGGACCTGCCTTTTTAAAAATTTTGAAAAATGGCAGGGCGCACTCAGCAGACCTAGAGATAAACCTGCTGAGAGCAGCTACGCAACCGGCAAGCCTTCGTACATCCTTGACGCGCTTTGGTGCTTCAATCCGTTCAATGGCCTTGATCTTGTCGGGATTGGCTTCAATTCCCCGCTGAGACACGAAGAACCCGAGAAGCTTGCCGGAAGGGACTCCAAACACGCACTTCTCGGGGTTGAGCTCGAGGTTGATCTTGCGCAGATTTGCAAAGGTTTCGTCTAAATCTTGAACTAGGGTCGCCTTGTCCTTGCTTTTGACCACTATGTCATCCATGTATGCTTCCACATTTCTATGCATTTGCGGCTCAAAAGCGTCATGGACTACTCTCGCAAATGTTGAACCAGCATTCTTTAACCCGAAGGGCGTCCGTACAAAACAGTATGTGCCACATGGGGTGATGAATGCGGTCTTCTCCTCATCCTCTTCTGCCATGAAGATCTGATGATATCTTGAGTATGCATCCAGAAATGAAAGCAAATCACATCCGGCTGTGGAGTCAACAATCTGGTCGATGCGCGGCAAGGGAAATGGGTCTTTGGGACAAGCTTTATTGACATCTGTAAAGTCGATACAAAACCTCCATTTCCCGTTAGCCTTGCGATAACTACAGGATTGGCCAACCACGTAGGATGGAGCACTCCTACGACAAGGCCTGCTGCTTCCAGGATTCTTGATTTCTTCCGCGATGAACTCTTGACGCTCCACCGCTTGCTTCGACTTTACGCTTGGCCGGGCGCGCATGAGGACAAGCGGCAAGATGGTGCTCAATTACTTTCACAGGAACACGGGGATGTCGGACGGCTGCCATGCAAACACGCCGACGTTTCGCCCGCAGGAAAGCAACGAAGCGCCTTCCTATTTAGGGTCGAGAGAGGCACTGATGGTGAAGGTACCACCAGTGCCGTCCTCCTTGACGGACACCTTTTTGGTCTCTGGTGGAGCTGCCATCGTCTTCTTACACTTGCCGGTGGAGCTCGATGGTGCGTCCTCGACGGTGGCGCAGCACTCCGAAGAGGTGCGCTTGCCGGAGTGGGCACCAGAGCTCTTGCCGGACTTGGTCTTCTTCTTCCCCCCGGGAGCTTCAGCGGCAAGTGGCTTGCAATCTGTTGCGACTCGCTTCCGGTAAATCTTGTCGGCACGAGATAGAGCATCCTTCTTGTCGCCAGGGGCGGAGATGACACTCATCGGGCCTGGCATCTTCAAAGATATTGTAGGCATAGTGAGAGGCCGCCATGAATTTGGCGAGTCTTTGGGCGGCCAAGTATTCCATTGTAAGGCAATGGAAAGTCGACAACATCAAAGGTGACCCTCTCAGTCACGAAGTTCAACTCACTTTCGCCAAATGTTACCGCAACGTGATCTTTCCCTTGACTTGCTCCTTCCCGGATTAATTCCTTGAAAAGTGCGGTCTCTTGAGCTCGCCATCGGGGATGCAGGTTTACGGAGCACCGCGGAGGAGATGAGATTCAAGCTGGCCCGCCGTCAACTAACATCTTGGTGACCTTGAGGTTGCGGATAGTTGGTGAAACCAACATCGGCAAGCACCGGCTATGATTACGATCAGGGTGGTCCTCAATATCAAAGATGATAGGCGTCTTTGGACCATTTCGGAGGTTTGCGTGAATCGATGGATGGTTACTGCTGCATTGACTTCCGCATCCACTTTGCTTGAGTTGGCGGTGTGAAGTATGCGCAGAAGCACCGCCATCAACGCATGAGGACCTCCGTGGCTTTCGAACTCCCTGCTCATCGGCCTCGTCATCATCCATGTCTTCGTCATCGCCGTTGTCTTCATCCTTGTCGCGGCCGCGGGAGGTCTGTCTCCTTGCCGCTGCTTGGCCTTGCCCGCGGCGTCCTCCTCGGCCGGGGCGTTTCTTGTTGGGTCTGCTGCACCCTCCGGGCCTTCTCCTTGTTAAGGCGTCGTTTGTATTCAGCCTTACGCTGCTCGACAAGCTGCTCTACCTTCTTGCAGCTCACGGAGGTCATGGCCCTTGGTGCGGTGGATCTTGCGATCGCTTGCCGGAGCCGTCACCGCTTGTCGGCGTCTGCTTGATATTCTCATTGGAGTCTCCTCCCTTCCTCAAAGACGCGCACACTTGTCGGCCGTGGCGTATAGCTCACCGGCGTCTCTGATTTTGCACATCGCCATCTCCTCCGCATCCTGCGGTTTACGCGTTTCGATGGAAACGCTGATTACCGCGCGGGGTGGGCGTCAGGATGTTGTCTTTGTACGGCTGAATCTTTGAATATACTTGCGCAGGGGCTCTCCTTCCTTCTGGGCGAGCAGATGAAGGTCGCTTTCTTGGCCATGGGGCTTGTCGACAAACTGATGGCATAGATCTACCCAAGAAGATATGGAGTTGTCCGGCAAGTGCATGAGCCAGGATTTGACATTGGGCTTGAGCACCAGTGGGAAGTAGTTGGCAAGGATCTTGTCGTCTCGCCCCCCGACAGCCTGCACCGCGATGGTGTAGATGCTGAGGAACTCCGACGGATGCGTCTTGCCGTCGTACTTCTCCGGTACGTCTGGCTTGAAGTTTTTCTTGTTGGGCCACTGGACTTGCCGCAGCTCACGAGTGAACGCAGGGCAACCTACCGCGTACGGCAAGTCGCTGGTTCCTCTGGCGGCGTGCATGTCGACGGAAGGGCCCAGCGCTTGTCGGATTGACGTCGCGCTTCTCTTGGCGCCGATGCGAGTTCGAGCGTCCTCTTGCTGTCGATCGTGTAGCACTTGGCGCTGATCGTGATGAGCTCGTGGATCTGATGACACAGTGGAGTCGCTGTCGAGGTGGATCCGGCGAGTCGGCGATCTTGGCCTTCGGGGTGGAGAGTGCATGGTGGTTGCACCCCGGTTCTCGTCGCCACCGGCTCGTGTTTGGCAGTCCTGCCGCCGGTAGCGATGCACTTTCGGTTGTCGCGAACATCGCCGTTAAGCGGCTGATGAGACTTTGTATGGTGGCCCTCCATTCATCGACCTTGTCGGCCGTTGGAGGGTAATCCAGAGCGATTGGGCTCTCGCCAAAGCTTCTGCTGGAGTGGTGGGTGGCGATGGCGAGCGGCGCGAGGCGGGATATGCTCGGACTTCTAACTATGTTAGAAGGAGCGATATCTCGTCCGGCGACCGTGCCTCGCTTCAGCGCCGACATGTTGGCGTGCATGCTGGTCTTGAGCATCCCGATATCCTCGGCTCGATCTCGGTCCAACGAGCGTATGACATTGTGAATGCCATGACGCTGTCGGTCTCGCGCCTCTGAGGCGGCGCGGTGCATGTCTGAACGCCAAGGTTTGCGCAGCCTTGTCCTTGGACTTGGCAGCACCGTGAGCTCCCTGTCGCCGTCCATTCTTCCGCCGGCGTCTACCCCACCACCTGTTTGCTCGGTGGCGGTGGGTTCGGCAGCGGACGGGGCTTGCCGCCGAAGCCTTCTTCTTCGGTGGCATGTTGACGAAGATGATGAAGATCTAGCTTCGCGTGGGCGCCGGATCAGGTTCACACAACCTCGACGCTTCCCCTACAGCGCGCCAAAGATGTCGGGGCAGGCTGATCGGCCCACGAACACCTATGGGGCGGCGGACCGAGCCCCTTCCGGTTCGGCGAGGCGGAGGTCGCCTGAAGAGCAGATCGAGGCGAAGCACGCGAGAGGTTTACCCAGCTTCGGAGCTCTCGAGAGATAACACTCCCTCTTTCTTTGCATGTCTAGGTGTATTGCGTTCTTGCTCGGGGAGCGCTGAGTGCTACAAAGACACACGAGCTGCTAACGAGGCTGAGCGTGGAGGGAACTGATCGACCAACCATCTCTCGTTGCGCATGGGCCTCCTTTTATATGCTCAAGGGGCTCCGTGGTGGCAACGTGACGGGGGTACAAATGAAAAATAGTGGTTGGTACACCTACTTATGCGATTATGCAGGTACTATACCTAACCACGGCGGCAGGGGACAAAGGCATTAAATGCCCGTCTAGTCGCCCTAACGGTGCAAGCGAGGACCGTCGAAGCGCCACCGTTATACGATGGCAAACTTGTCGGTGGCCTTGCCACCTCGCACCGCTGGCTGCCTGACCTCTCGCCATGCGCGCTGGAAAGGCCCAGGCGACCACGTTAGTGGATGCTGGAGCGTGGAATGCAGAGAGGTGGTCTGCGCATGACAGCGCCTTGCCGCGGTTGTTGTCTTGTCGCACCGGAAGCTTGTCGCTCATCGGGCCTTCCTGCAAGCTCCTCTTGCCGGGCCTTGTCTTGTAAGTGCACAGGGTGGCCTTCCGGCAAGCTCCTCTTGCCGGGCCTTGTCTCCTATGTGCCTTGGGTGGCCTTCCCGGCAAGCTCCTCTTGCCGGGGCCTTGTCTCCTTGGCTTGAATACTTTGTTCTTGAATGGCTCCAAAGGAACCACGGAGGACCTTGGCGGTCACCCGGTAAGCCTTGCCGCGGAGGGCTGCAACTGCCCGTGCACAAGTTCGGGATACTAGGGTACCCCTACTCTAGTACACCGACAGACTGTGTACAACGTCCGGACTATTGAAGCGTGAAGATACAAGACTCAAGACTTCGGCCCGTGTCCGGATGGGACTCTCCTTTGCGTGGAGGGCAAGCTTGGCGATCCGGATATTATGTTTCCTTACTTGTAATCGACTCCATGTAAACCCTAGCCCTCTCCGGTGTCTATATAAACCGGAGAGGTTAGTCCTTAGAAGGCCGATCACAATTACAATCATACCATCATAGGCTAGCTCTTAGGGTTTAGCCTCTATGATCTTGTGGTAGATCTACTCTTGTACTACCCCTATCATCAATATTAATCAAGCAGGAAGTAGGGTTTTACCTCCATCGAGAGGGCCCGAACCTGGGTAAACATCTATGTCCCTTGTTTCCTGTTACCATCAGCCTTGATGCACAGATCGGGACCCCCTACCCGAGATCCGCCGGTTTTGACACCGATATTGGTGCTTTCATTGAGAGTTCCTCTGTGATGTTGCCACAAGGCTCGATGGCTCGTCTCATTGTCAAGGACGACATTACCTCGGAGGGGGCTCTGGCTGTAGGCTAGAAGCTCCGACTCGGCGGCTTTATCATGGCCGCCCCGTTGGCGGTTGCGCCGATGATGACTTCTCGCGTCATCAATCATAACCTTCGCGTCGATTGAACTTGCGAGCAGATGGATCAATGGAGCTCTCCTCCTTAATCGAACTCTTGGATCGCGCCGCACCTCTCGGAGTCGCTACAGACTACGACCGGATTGGGCTTAAACCCGACCAGAGGGATATCAGGTCCTCGCCGGCCACCCATGAGATAGCGATAGTGGAGGAACCACACGCGGATTGCCCCTCAACTTTGAGGACAAGTTATGTTCGGTTCACCGAACTCCTTGGGCCAAAGACCTGCTCAAAGGAAAACCTGACCCAGGTCCCGGACTTAGAGTCGGGCATTGGGCCGAAGAAATTGGGCGCTCGGATTACGAGCTGTTGAGCTCGGGACCGCCCAGCGCCCTTAGGCGTTAGATCGGATCAAAATCCGGACTCTAAACTGGACCTAAACTGTCTCTCCCGCATCGGGCAAGAGCCCGAGGGAAGCCGTACATCGCCATCGGGCCAGATTCCTCCTTGCGCTTAACAAGGTCGGGGACTACCTTGAAGAGAACATGGTCTCACTTTTTACGCAAAAACTGCACGGATGAAGGACTCCTCAATGCTATAAGTCGCGCGACATATAGTACGCCATGGACTTGGCAACCATAATACTGGAGAATCTTGTGCGATGGAGAGCGCTTGAAAGACCCAAACAGAATATTGGGATAGTACTGCTCTCACCAAAACCTTTATCCGAACTAAACAGACGAACTCTCGTAAGTCGTCCGACCCAACACCCAAGAAACCAAAGCCCACCCCAAGGCGGGGATCCGTATTGGAAGAATGGCTCGACGGGCCATGTAAGCTCCACAGTACTCCGGATACAACACCTACGCATAGCCTTAAGGCATGTTGGATACTCCGGCAGGTGGCAAAAAGTGGCGAGGATCTTCTTGTGGGCCATAAAGCGGAACAACATCCTGCCAGCGAACACAATACGGTACTAACAGTCTTCGAGACTTTTGCCTCGAACAATAGGCGCAAGCGAGCTCGTCGAAGCTCCGCTGAAATTTACCATGTGGCAAAAATAAACCCTTGGAACGACACTGCTATAACTTTTAATGCCAGTGATGAACCTCGATTCCGGGCTGTCCGGGCACCAGCCGCTCTGGTCCTTAGTCCGATCGTAGATGGCTTTCGGCTCACTAAAGTACTCATGGACGGCGGAAGCGGATTAAATCTCATTTATGAAGAAACACTCAGCAAGATGGAGATTGATAAAAGCCGCAATGAACAAAGTGGCACGACCTTCAGGGGAATTATCCCTACTCGGGAAGTGCGGTGTGCGGGAAAAATCACACTCGATGTGGTATTCGGCACCCCAGAGAATTATAGGTCCGAGGAAATCACATTCCAGGTGGCTCCTTTTAGCAGCGGATACCACGCCCTTCTAGGGCGGGACGCGTTTACATTCTTTCAAGTTGTACCCCAGTATGGGTACATGAAGCTTAAAATGCCCGGACCCAATGGAATCATCACTCTAGCCAGTGATCCGGACGTTGCACTTCGCGCTGAAAATAAAACCGCAGCTCTAGCCTTGGAAGCACTATCTGAAGCCCTAGCAGCCAAAGAGTTAACAACACTGCGAGCCACCGTGGACAGGGATGACGTGATACTAGACAAGCGACCCAAGTCCACCTCATTTAAACCTGCAGACGAGATAGTCAAATTCCAGGTCCATCCAACGGACCCCACGAAGACAACTTCCATCGGGACACAGCAGAGCCCCGCGATTGACGCTGCACTACGAGATTTCTTACGCGAGAATTGGGACATTTTAAACGCTTTTATCGGACATGCCAGGCATCCCACGCAGACCGGCCGAGCACAACATCGATATTCTAAAGGATATAAACCAGTCAAGCGAGACCCTAAAGGCGATTCTCGAGCCCAAACGACGGGTAATGGGGAAGAGTTAGCCAAGCTACTCGAGGCTGGATTCATCGGAGATATCAAACATCCGGATTGGTGGCAAATTTGGTGATGGTACCAAAGAAGGACAAATCCACGGCGCCTATGCATCGACTTCAAAGACCTCAACAAGGCTTGCCCAGGATCCTTTCCTCCCTCGCATCGATCAAATCATCGATGCCACAGCTAGACACGACTCACTGTGTTTTCTCGACGCATACTCTGGATACCATCAAATAAAGATGGCAGAGTCTGACCAAGCTGCAACAGCTTTTATAACACCATATGGCCCTTTTTGCTTCAACACTATGCCCTTCGGGCTCAAGAATGCCGGCGCAACCTATCAACGCATGATTCAAACATGCCTGGAAAAACAAATCGGCAAAACAGTGGAAGCATATGTGGAGGACGTGGTCATAAAAACTAGACACGTCAAAACCCTGATAAATGACTTGAGGCTCACATTTGATAACCTCCGGACATACGACATTAAGTTGAATCCAAAAAATGCGTCTTCGGCGTCCCATCAGGGAAACTGCTGGGCTTCACTGTTTCCAATAGTGGAATTGAAGCGAACCCGGCAAAAATCCGAGCTATGTCTCAGTTGGCTATACCAACAGACCTCAAGCACATCCAGAAGCTAGCCGGATGCTAGGCCGCTTTGAGCCGCTTTATCTCCAGGCTAGGAGAAAAGGCATTGCCTCTTTACCGCCTCTTGCGGCGCATCAAACACTTCGTATGGACGGATGCAGCCGCGGCCGGACTCGATGAAATAAAGACCTTACTGGCCAGTAATCCAGTCCTAACAGCGCCGAAAACCGGCGAGCCTATGCTATTATACATAGCGGCAACACACCAAGTTGTAAGCGCAGTACTCGTCGTCGAACGAGAGGTTGACGGATAAAACTTCCCGCTCCAAAAGTCAGTTTATTACGTATCCACAGTCCTCACCCCATGCAAATCCCGATACCCACACTATCAAAAAATAGCATACGCGGTCTTCATGGCATCCCGGAAGCTGCGACACTACTTTCAAGAGTGTTCGATCACAGTAGCCTCCGAAGTACCACTCAATGACATAATAAACAACCGCGACGCTACGGAGCAGGAATGGGCCATCGAGCTCCTTTTGTTCGACATAATGTACAAACCACGGCGGGCCATCAAGTCGCAAGTACTGGCCGACTTTGTCACCGAATGGACGGAAGCTGAACTCCCTAAAGAGTACGGCACATACTCCAACTGGATCATGCACTTTGACAGCTCTAAAATGCTGGCCGGATTGGGAGCAGGTGTAGTCCTGACATCTCCCACCGGAGACACGGTCCAGTACGTCCTCCAGATATTATATACAGACTCCAACAATGCAGCCGAATATGAGGCTCTATTGCATGGTCTTCGGATGGCAGTCTCTATGGGCATCCAACGCCTGGAAGTGCGAGGGGATTTGAACGTCGCAATCTCACAAATAAACGGAGACTTTGATGCCAAGGATCCAAAAATGGTGGCCTACCGTAATGCCGTCCTAAAAATGTCAGCGCGGTTCGAGGGGCTCGAGTTCCACCACGTGGCTCGAGAAAATAATCAAGCGGCGGATGTCCTCGCCCGCATCGGCGCCAAATGCGACCCTATCCCACCTAACATATTCCTAGAAAGGTTGTTCAAGCCATCCGTAGTATGGGAAGGGGAATCCAGCAGTACCAGCTCGGACCCGAACACACCCCCAGATCCCGAACCATCAGACACAATAGGAGGCTCTGCCACCGAAATAACATCCTCGGCCCATGAAATCATGGCCGTTATTGCCCCGTGGACCGAGCCTTTCTTGGCCTACCTAAATAGGCAGGAGCTACCCGAAGACCAAAATGAAGCACGCTGCATAGTCCGGCGTTCTAAAGCTTACAAAGTGCACGAAGGGGAACTCTATAAGAAAAGCGTGACTAGAGTGCTCCAAAGGTGCATCTCCGAAGAGGAGGGGTGAGGGAGTCCTGGATTAGGGGGTATCCAGACAGCCGGAATGTGTACAACGTCCAGACTATTGAAGCGTGAAGATACAAGACTCAAGACTTCGGCCCGTGTCCGGATGGGACTTCCCTTGGCGTGGAAGGCAAGCTTGGCGATCCGGATATTATGTTTCCTTCCTTGTAATCGACTCCATGTAAACCCTAGCCCTCTCCGGTGTCTATATAAACCGGAGAGGTTAGTCCTTAGAAGGCCGATCACAATTACAATCATACCATCATAGGCTATCTTTTAGGGTTTAGCCTCTACGATCTCGTGGTAGATCTACTCTTGTACTACCCATGTCATCAATATTAATCAAGCAGGAAGTAGGGTTTTACCTCCATCGAGAGGGCCTGAACCTGGGTAAACATCTGTGTCCCTTGCTTCCTGTTACCATCAGCCTTGACGCACAGATCGGGACCGCCTACCCAAGATCCGCCGGTTTTGACACCGACATTGGTGCTTTCATTGAGAGTTCCTCTGTGCCGTCGCCGTCATGCTTGATGGCCCCTTCAATCATCATCGACGACGCTGTCCAGGGCGAGACTTTCCTCCCAGAGGCGCCGGACGATCCACGGCGAAACGCGGCTTAAACTGCTGTCGGACAAAGCTCGGGGTACCACCCCCGCAGTAGCCTCGGATCTAAATCCGGACCATGCCGCGTTGCCTGGGGACGGAGGGCTGGACCACACCCCGCAGGCCGCACACCTATCGGGGATGGAGCCAAACACGGGCCTTACCTTTACGGTGGCCTATGACTCCGGACCCCCGGATTCGTATCCGGACGTTGAGTCCGGTCCACGCACTCCCGAGCCAGGTTGGGCTCCAGTAATGGAGTTCACCGCCGCGGACATCTTTCAGCACTCTCCCTTTGGTGACATGCTGAACTCGTTGAAAACTCTCTCTTTGACAGAAATTTCTGTGCCAAACTATGTCCGGTTCGAGTGGGAAGCAGGTGACGAAGAAATTCGTTGCCCACCCACCACCCACTTCATAACCACGATCGATGATTTAACCGACATTCCTGACTTCGACTCCGAAGACATCGACGGTACTGTCGACGATGCCGGAGGAGATCCGGAATCTATGGGGCGCCAGACTTCCCCCTCGTCACACGACATATACATGGTGGATACGCCCAAAGAGGACAAAGGCGACAATCCGGACGATAAAACCCCCGGACAAAAGCCAAAGCGACGGCGCAGACGCAGTTCTAAGTCCAGCAACAGTAAAAATAGTGACAAGACCACCTGAGGGATCGACACTACAATCAACTCTGGAGGCAACAACGACCATACGGACCAAGTGATGGAGCAGGACGAACCAGGTCACCACGAACACGATTCGGGCAGGCGCCCGAGGACAACGATCCCGGCGGGCGAGGTCATCAAAAAGCAGGATGTGAAAAACAGTCCGGATAATGATGAAAGCCGGAAAAACACGTGGAACAAGATAACCTCCGCAGAAAGCTTATGGCCACCGCAAGAAGTCTAAAGAAGCAGAAGCAACGGCTCAAAGCCGCGCAGGAAACGCTCAACCACAGATGGAATAAAGTACTAGACACTGAAGAAAGATAGGCGATGATTGCCACACGAAGAGCTATCCAAAATGCAAGCTACTGCCAGAATTCGACGACGAAGCCGCACCATTTCATAACCGCAACAAAGCAGCTACCGACGCCGCGCACGATCCACGTGAACACCTGAATAAGAAAGCTGGCACGGCCAGGTCCATTTACAGATCCAAAGGACACACCCCGGCGAGGGACTATGGTCACCAAAACGATTATGTCAATCGAACACAAGTCCGGAGTAAACACCGGACACAACAACAGCCGACGGCATGCCAAAACACGTCCAGACACAAAGGGGCTGCTCACCCCCTATGCTTTACCGATGAAGTACTGGACCATGAATTTCCACAGGGCTTTAAACCTGTGAACATAGAGCCATCTGACGAACGGCAGACCGAAGTGCGGATCGAGGACTTTATCCTGCACATACATATGGCTCGTGGGGATGACCTTCACGCCATTAAATACCTCCCCCTCAAACTAAAGGGACCAGCTCGGCACTGGTTGAAAAGTCTCCCCGAAAACTCAATTGGTTGTTGGGAGGAACTTGAGGACGCTTTTAGGGCCAATTTTCAAGGGACTTTTGTCTGGCCTTTGGATGCTGACGACTTAAGCCACATAGTCCAACAGCCCGGAGAGTCCGCCCGCAAGCTTTGGAACAGATTCCTCACTAAGAAGAATCAAATTGTTGACTGTCCGGATGCCGAAGCCTTAGCGGCATTCAAACATAGCATCCGTGACGAGTGGCTCGCCAGACACCTCGGCCAAGAAAAACCAAGGAGAATGGCAGCCCTAACAATCCTTATGACCCGCTTTTGCGCGGGAGAAGATAGCTGGCTAGCCCGTAAAGGCACCAGCGACCCCAGCACATCCGAAATAAGGGATGGCAACGGGAAGCCACAGCGTCATAAAAACAAATGCCAAAACAAGGAAGAGAGCCCGGATAACATGATGGTTAACGCCAGATTCAGGGGCTCTCGACCCAATCAGCAAAACAAGCCATCTAAAGGCAGCAAAGAGGGACCGTCCGGTCTAAATAGAGTCCTAGATAGACTATGCCAAATTCATGGCACCCCTGACAAACCTGCAAACCACACGCACGAGAGAGTCTTTGGGTCTTCAAGCAGGCCGGCAAATTAAATGCCGAACACAAGGAAAGGGAAACACCAAGTGAAGACGAGGATGAACCTCGCCAGCCGAACACTGAAGGACAGAATAAATTCCCGCTAGAGGTTAAAACAGTGAACATGATCCACGCGACTCACACATCCATGAGGAGGCACGAACGCGCGCATAGAGACGCGCTCGATATAGAACACATCGTACTCACGCCTAACCACTGGATACCTTATCCGATCACATTCGATAACTCGGATGACCGAACTAGTATTTGGCACGGAGGATCAAAGGCCTTGGTGCTTGACCCGATAATCGACGATACCGTCTCACCCGCGTCCTTATGGATGGCGGCAGCAGTCTCAATTTAATATATGAGGACACTATCTGCAGGATGGGGATAGACCCATCCAGAATCAACCAAAGCAATACCACCTTTGAAGGGGTGATACCAGGCGTTGAAGCCCATAGCAGAGGCTCCGCCGCACTGGAGGTAACATTCGGCTCTACAGGCAACTGCAGAAGCGAAGAACTACTCTTCATCATCGCACCCTTCCAAAGCAACTATCACGCAGTGCTCGGAAGAACGGCCTTCGCCCGCTTCAACGCATTGCCACACTATGGCTACCTTACACTTAAGATGCCCGGTTCACGTGGCGTCATCACCGTTAGCGGACTAACAGAGCGCTCGTCACGACAGAGGAACACGCGACAGCCCTTGCGGCCGGACTATAAGCGGCCTCCAACATCAGAAAACATGACTGGTCCTTAAAAAGACCACAGACTCGGCTAGACGAGTCCGGTCGCCTGGATAAAATTGAACCAGGGCACCGTATATGTAATCCCATAGTGGACACCAGGGGCTATAAATACTTAATATAGTCCCACGGTTGGCTCAACCATATGGGTAGGCCAACATCTTACACTTTTATTATCCATCGCATACTTACGTTGTACTCTTCTACGAGTTTTTCTCTTATTCACAGACAACGCTTGCGCGATACCCTTCTAGGATACTGACTGCGCGGAGACAAAAGCGCAGACGTGCAGCGAGGCCCCGTTAAACAGGTTTCTTTTTAGATTAAGCCCATGTGTAAACCTTTTATTGCCTCTTGTTGTTTAACAATCCCATGGGTCCCATACCCACGAGAGGATACTACCGTTTTTGGCATCTAGCCACGACAGATTAACGCACGTACCTGGAAAAACAGGGTTTATAACGAATGGGCATTCTTGAGCCCATCGACTATTATAAAGTCCGAATACCCTCGGGAGTGTTCGGCGTCACGAGTTTGGCCTTATATGCAGCAGCTCCGAATCATGTCTTTGGTCAAATGTTGAGTTTGCCCGGCTCCTGGGTTTGCTGCCTTACGTTCCGTTACTATTGGCTAAGGTGGCCAAAGGAGAACTACTGCGATTGTGCCCTGGTTATTCCGGACGAGCACCTCAGTAGAGAAAGCCGAAAACTAACTGTCATGATACAGCGAGAGACTGTTCAACCACTCGAAGACTTATTGGAGTCTTTAGGATCCCTCCGCATTAACGAAGGACCGTTTCCCGGTCATGTACACACGCGCCCGTATTCGGATGCACGTGAAGGTACCAGGGGCTACATAGTAGCCCCAACATTAAACTCCCATGGCTAAGAGAAAGTGTTACAGCTATATAGTCCGGTTGCCTAGTTTGACGTGCGATCACCTCATTCATGGACCAAGACATTGGATCAAGTGTGATTAAGCATAGTTTTTGCGAACACCCCCGCATTGCCTGCGTGGGGGATGAAGCCAACGACTGCTATCTTTCGGATTACACATGCATATATATATATATATATATATATGTGTGTGTGTGTGTGTGTGTGTGTGTGTGTGTGTGTGTGTGTGTGTGTGTGTGTGTGTGTGTGTGTGTGTAAACGGCCGCACAAGGGACACAACAATACTTTCGGGCAAAAAGTATAAATATGGCCTCATAACCAAACTAACATTGTTTTTTACAACGATTCGACTCATCACTCGAATAAGACATTCTTCGAGCACTGCGCCTCTATTAGGCGGGCACCTTCTGTGACCTGCGCCAAGTAGTGCTCAGCCGGATACTGGCCCCCCGCCGGATCTTGGGTCGCTATAATATTGGCCTCCATATCCGTCCAATAGGCTTTAACGCGGGAAAGAGCCATCCGTGCACCCCCTATGCACACCGACCTCCTCATGGCATCGATCCGAGGCACGGTCCCAAGGAATTGCTGCACCAAGCCAAAGTAACTGTCCGGCTTAAGCCCTTCCGGCCAAAGACGGTCTATCACAGACCGCATTGCAAGACCGGACAGCCTGTGAAGCTCCGCTACAGCAGCCATCTTGTCATTTAATGGCAGCGGGCGAGTGGGAGCATTGAATTGCGACCAGAAAAGCTTCTCCACTTCCTTATCACCCTGACCCTCGAAGAACTTGGCAGCGTCAGCCGTACTCTTCGCCAAATCCGCTCTGGCGTCCAGCGAGACTCCGGCGCCCATCCAAGGAGCGTGCCGGATCGAAAAACTTCGTCCGCGACAAGTAGGAACCTCCGACCATGATTTTACCGGCCTGTTGAAGCTCCTCCCACAAGCACCCCCGAAAGCTCGGTCCGATTTCCTTGGTGGCATTGCGTGCCTTGTCCAGCTCGGCCAAGCTATCCTTATGCTCCCTTTTAAGGAGCTCATACCGGTCAGCGACATTTTTTAACTCAATAGCCATCTCGGCCATCTTTTCCTCGCTTCGGCGATGAGCAGCCTGTTCGGCTCTCAGTTCCTGGGCCGCCTTTAGGGCAGCCGTATTGCTAACCCGAGCTTGTTCCTTGGCTTGGACAAGTTCTGCCCTCAGGGCCTCCACGGCAGCAGCACCATCTGCAGTCCGAACATATTACATTAATATTGTGCCGCCTCCACATTTTCCTATACAAAGGAAGGCAGAGCACATACCTTGTGACTTGTCTAGCCGCTCGTTCACCAGCATGATATCGGCATCAATCGATCGAATCTACCTGGTCAGTTCGGAAACTTCCATGGACCGGCCGGGGGCTGGACTCACAGGTACCTGCACAAATTTATAGCGCAATCATTGATTTATGATCCCCCGTTTGCCCCCTAGGGCGGGCAACCAGAGTCTCAGGGGCTACTATCTATATGGAGCACACCTAACGCATGCCTCACAGCCAAAAACAGTGTATTCTTCACTACATACCTTAAAGCCTCTGAGTAGACTTGCAAATGCTTCATTCAAACCGCTTGTAGCGGACGAAATCTTCTTGAGAACCTCGCTCATTAATGAGCGGTGCTCCTCCGAGAGCGCATCTCGCTCCAGTAGGCCCGTCAGAATGTCCGGCCGGACATCGAACTATGCCGGACCCTTCCCATCGCCCCTCGCAGGAGCCAAATGCTCCGGGCTCAGGGGGGCTGGCGCATTGCCTTCCGCCTTCGGCAGATCCGGACTCCTCCGTGACGACACCTCAGTGTCGCCCGCTTCATGAGCCGGAGAGGTGGGTGGGGTCCCGCTCTCCATCATCTCCAGAGGAAGATCCCCCGAAGTCGAACTCTGTTGAGAAGGGCTGCTAGCCGGACTGCGACAGATAAATCCTGGTTATTGATCTAGGAGGAACGCAGTACCTTCAAATTAAAAATTAACTTATAGCTCGGTGGAGGGCTGGCCCGCTGGTGGGCACGATGCGGTGAGGGTGCCTGTTGGGGCAGATCCTCCTAGTGTTATCTTTTTCCCGGGCTTGGGCATCTCCATCTCCGAGTCTTCGGAGGCGGCCCTCTTCTTCCCGCGCAGGGAGGAGGCCTTAGCCTCCCCTTCCCGACTATCCTCCTTAGAGGAGGTAACAATTCCCCCGGTTCGGATGCGTAGCGTGTGGGGTTCGGATTCTGTCGGTGTTCTGGGAACGGGGGTACCCAGACTTGCCTGCCTGCGGCGTGGCTCAAGGAGTGGCCCAGTACGGCCCATCTTCATCAACACGAGCTCAAGACCCTCGCGAGGGGCCAAGCCTCGCGGGGCGGATGACAGAAAGCCTCCTCAGGCACGGCCTCATCAGGCTGGCTCGCGAGGAGGCGGAGAGATCAAGGCGGGCTACCTCACGAGGTGTCTGTGATGCAAGCCATGACGACCAAGGCCAGGTGGGCGCCAGGCGGGCGCCGGCCTGCGCAGAGTCCTTGTTTCCTCTTTGGTGCAAAGGGAGCAAGCGCGGGCAAGAGTATCAAGAAAAGGCAACCGTTTTGGTGCAACAAGACCAAGACCAGCAGAACGGCAGGAAGGAGGTCATCGTGGAGCCCAAGCCGGCGTCACCGTCAGAGTCTTTGGCGGGCGAGGACCGACTTTAGTCAGGATAAGTGTACTAGATGTTCCCCTTCAAAATGGCTAATTGTTGGCGCCCTTCCCGCTCAATATTTGGGAAGAGGACCAGGGCCTTGCTCTATAAATAGGACTAGCCGCCACAGAGTAGAGGCATCTCATAAGGAAAGGATAAGGAGAAAGAGAGAGAGAAGCGACTGGACTCACCCAGGCAGTTCATCGTACAACCACAAGAACTCCTCCCCTCGCGAGGCAGTTCTTCCTTGTATTGTTCATCATCAGCCCCTGAGGCAATCCACCACACCACAAACTGGAGTAGGGTATTACACCACAATGGTGGCCTAAACCAGTATAAACCTCGTGTCCCCTGAGTTGTTCTTTGTGTAGTTTAGATCCTTGCGAGGCGAAGAGACGTAGGTAGGTTGGAGGTGTGATCTCCGCGTGCACCCCAGAGTTCGAACCTAGAGGGTCTGCCGGAACCCAAAATCCGACATTTGGCGCGCCAGGTAGGGGTCTTGTAGGAATCCGCCTTCCGCCGCCACCTTTTCGCCACCACTCGCATCCTTGTCGAGGCGCTCGTCGAGCCCGCGCCCGGCCTGTGCCGCTCTCGCTGCTCGCGTCGCCAGACGGCCCCGTCGGCGGAGTGCCGCCGCCGTTCCCGTCGCTTTGCCGTCAACGCCGCCACTGCCCGACGGGGAATGAGCAGCAAAGCGAGGTCTCAGATCCTTCGTGCGGCGGGAAAGCTGCAGATCGCCACCCGTCGGCCCGACTCCAAACCGGTTCCTCGTCCACGCCTCGCGCTCTTCGACGCCGCGCCGTGTTGCTCCTGGCGCGGGAACTCCTGCACTACCGTCCTGTCGACGACCTCGATGAAGAGTGGCTCGCCTGCATCACCGAGCTTGTCAGCGCCGCTGGGGCCTCCCCTGCGCCATCCCTCTCACTACACCGCACCCCGCCTTGCACGGGCGATGAAGCTCCAGGGGCGCCTCAGCCGCCTCCCCCTCAAGAAGGCGCCTTGGCCCCAAGGCGCGTGGCCCCTGAGCGGAACCCACTCCGTCCAGCACCAGCACAGCAAGAGAAGAGCTGCCAAGAGGTCCCTCGTCCCTGAGAAGCTGCCTGAGTGCTCCCCGCACCGGCCCGTCACGACCGCGCTCCTGCTCCAGCGCGCCAGGACCCCGCGCTGCTCCTGGCGGCAGCGCATGGAGACCTCCAAGATCAAGCCCTCCGTCACCAAAGGCCTCCCGTGGCCACTGCAGGCTGTCGCGCCTTCACCGCCGAGCTGCGCAGCGTGGCCTGGCCGGGCAAGTTCAAGCCGGACCTGCCCCCACGCTACGATGGCACGGCCGACCCGGCGGAGTTCCTCCAGCTCTATGAGCTGGGCATCGCCGCTTGAGGGGACGAGAAGGTCATGGCGAATTGGTTCCCCATATGGCGCTCAAGGACGGCGCCACTTTGGCTCTGAACACGGCTCCGACACGATTTCCTCCTGGAACGAGATGCGCACCCGATTCATCGCCAACTTCGAAGGCACCCGCGATCGGCCCCCGGCCATGAGTGACTTGCGCCGCATCAAGCAGCAGCCAGGGGAGACCGTGCAGAAGTTCATCCAACGTTTCAACAGCTCTCGCCTTAAGATCCCCCGGGTGTCTGAGGAGGCCATCATCTCAGCCTTCTCCGATGGTGTGCGCGACGTCAAGATGAAAGAAGAGCTCGCGATCCATGAAGAACTGTGTACATCCCTGGAGCTGTTCAACTTGGCGACCAAGTGCGCCAGGGCTGAAGAAGGACGCCTTTCCCTCCTCGAGCTGCCGGTTGCTGACCCAGAAGAGAAGAAGCCCAAGGTCAAAGACGTGAAGCGCAAGGGGGCTGTTGTGCTTGCAGCAGAGCCAGACACCAAGCACGGAAGGGATCAGCCTGAGTCATCCAAGGGCAGCCGGTACTGCGTGTGCCACGGCCTCCACACCCACAACACCAACGAATGCCAAGAGCTCAGGGCCGTGCGAGACGTGCGCGCCGGCCGATGCCCCGAGCGCAACGACCGGGGCTACGGCCGAGTAGGAGGAAGAGGTGGAGGACGATGGGAAGACAGTGGCCCTCGCCAAGGGTGGCGTGACCGACCTCGCGAGGACCGCTGGCAGGATCAGCCTCTCGAGGGAGGCTGGAGGGATTAGCCTCGCGAGGACCGCCTACAAGGCAACGCAGGCCTTCCTCCTCTGCCACCATAGCCAAGGAGAAATGAAGACCATCATCAGGACGAGGGGGCTGGGGGCTTCCAGGAGCCGCGTGCAATCGCTTGCATCCTGGGTGGAGCTCAAGCCCCAGCCTCTCAGCGCATCTTCAAGCGCTCATTAAGCGAAGTGAGCGTAGTCCTCCCTGTGCTCGAAGCCACTCGCCCCTCGGTGGTCGGCATGCGCCATCACGTTCAGCTCGGCGGATCAGCTCAAGTCTTGCGCGGCCACAGCCGAGTCCTCCCGATGCTTTGCTCCCCAATCATCGGCAATGTGCAAGTCACCGGAACCCTCATCGATGGCGGGCAGGGCTCAATGTCACATCCCGTCGAGACATTCAACAATCTCCAAGTGCCATACAATCAGCTTCAGCCAACCAAGCCTTTCTCCGGAGTCACTGATGGTTCCACAGTTCCGATAGGGCAGGTCTGCCTCCCCGTCACCCTCGGGACACGCGACACTACCGCACCGAGCTCATTGACTTCGACGTCGCACACATTCGCCTGCCGTACAATACCATCCTCGGGTACCCAACTCTGGCTAAATTCATGGCTGTGACTCATCATGGCTACAATGTCCTCAAGATGCCAGGAAGCGGTGGAGTCATCACGGTGCCTTGTGAAGAGAGAGACGCAGTGTATTCCTTGGAGCGTGCTTTTCAAGCCGCCTCAATTGAAGACCCAGATCGCAGGGGCGGAGGGCTTCCCGAGGTGGTCCCTAAGAAGAAGAAGACATCCCTGGTCATAACCCTCGGGAGGCAGGCCCCTCGAGTCCGCGCGCCCGTTAAAGGCGCCTCCTTCTGTCGCATAGGAAGGCGCGCCCGGCGCCCTCCTCGAGCAAGGCTCGAGGGCTTTCTCCTGGAGATCCATCGACTTTGCTAAGCTCACGAGGGAGGCGCTCGGGTACCATTTGGAGGCGTGTTTCAAAGCATGTTTCCCTCAGGCAGGAGCCAGGCAAGGAGGACCAAACCCTCAGGAGTTCGTCAGCGAGATCATTCAAGAGCTGCATGAGTCTAGAGTCATGAGTGGCAGCCGCCGCTTACCCGCCGTGGCCCCCCATCCGGGCGAGGATGGAGGGCTGTGCGTCTGCATCGACATATCAGGGCTCAACCGAGCCGCTTTCCAGGAGCACCTCTGGCCCTCGCGCGTGGGACGCTGTGAGGGTCCACCCCACAGCTATGTTCGCATGCCTTACGGCCTGCCGAACGCGGCTGTTGTGCGCCAGCGCCTCATGAGGGGCATCCTGGAGGATCAGGCGGCCAGGCATTCCACGGTCCTGGCGGAGATGGAGATGGTCCGCGAGGAGCCACCAGCACCTCCAGAGCCTCCCGAGGCTCCTGGGCCTGGGGGCTCGTGAAGATTGGCTTCCGCAGCGCGCGACGTACGCTACTTCAGCACCCCTTCATCTTCGGCATCATCAGGTGACATCCATCGAGCTTTACTTTTCAGCTGGGAGCGCCCTCAGGGCTGCATCATTCCCAGGCCACGTGGGTCCGTCCCTGCGTCCTGTATCCCTTTTGTTCATGTTTTAGCTTGCTTTATTGGGGGCGCCCCTCGGGCTGCATTATCCCCAAGCCACTCGGGCCTGACCCAGTGGCGTGTATCCCTCTCGCATTTACTCGAGCCTTGTGTTTGCCTCTTTATGATCATTACTTGATGCCTGTCCACGGCACCCTTCTTCCTTCATGTCGGCCGCTTGCACGTTAAAGGGGGGTACCTGAGCATCGCGACTCACGGGCTCTTACTGGCTCTCCAGCCCTCACCCTTTGGCCTTGTCCACAGCATCGCGACCTGGCATACCAGCGACGGCTGAGCTAGCTCGAGGGCTGGGACTCGAGGACGTAGAGCGTCGGCATCTAACCAAACTTGCAGGAGCACATTACAAGAAAAGGCCCAGAGCCAGGCGCAACCCGCCTTGTGGTAGGGCCCCGTGAGTCCCGCGCTGGCTCACGGGTGCCCAGATACACCTCGCCAAGCCCTACCGTGCCGGCCACGTGTCAGGGCGGGGCTGTATACGCCAAGGCTCCTCCCGAGGGGATCCCCTCCCACGCACCAGTGGAAGCACCATGCTTCATGGGCTGACGACACCGCCGAGGAGCGGCTATGCCCGTACACATACTGAGCGCTATGCTCTGACCGGTGATAAACAACTGAGGGTGGCCCCCGGCTGCATCAACCACAGGGAGCCTAGAGCTCAGTGTCCGGCCTCATCGTAACGCCTCCCCTCGGGAGTGCCACGCGAGGGGGCTAGGCACGGGGGCTACGCCTGGGTCACGCCCAGACGCACGCCACCCAGCCAGGCCCCTCAGGCCTGGTTCGTCGCACGTCTCTCCCCGAGCGGAGCCAAGGTACGAAGGCCGTTTGAACGTCAAGGGGGACTCCTGAGCATCGCGACTCAGGAGACTAAATGGTCACGTAGCCCCTCACCCCTTAGTTCCAAAAAGGCTAACGGTTAAGGTATCTTGTGAGGGCCGGGCTCTGCCGACGTAGAACGGTAAATCTGTTCATGCATCTCCCCTCCCTACTTGCTATTCGCGCGTCAAGGGGGACTCCTGAGCATCGCGACTCAGGAGCCTAACTGGTCACGTAGCCCCTCACTCCTTGGTCCCGTCCTGGTTTCCGGTCGGGGCTAACGGCAATGAGGCATCTTGCAGCGGGCCGGGCTCTGCCGACGTAGAACACAAGCAAGTAGGAAGGAAAAGCACAAATTTCAACGAATTCAAAAGCAAATATTACAGTCCATAATTGTTTTCACTACGCCCAACACAAGTTTAAACGCCTCCACGAGGCATGATGCATGTTGCAGAAGCTGAAAGCAGGACAGGAGCCACGAAGGGGTCACTTTCCGGCAGCACCATCGCTGGCGGCGGAGCTGCGCTGGGCAGGTTCGCCTCGTGGAGCCTCAGGATCGGCGGCACCTCGCCTTGGCTTGGTGTTGAAGGCACGGAACTTCGCCAGCAGAGCCTCCGCTCGACCCTTCACAGCTTCAGCGGCGGCAGCGGCAAGCTCTCCACTCACGGGCTCCAGCAGGCTGTCCAGATCAACGTTGGGGTCGCGAAGGTAGACGTGGGTGAAGACGCGCGTCAGTGCTGCAGAAGAAAGGACACGCGCCTCAGCCTCAGCCATGGGGCCCAGGCCAATCGCGACGTCTTCAAGGGTGCGGACCAGGAAGGGAAGCAACTTGGCGGGACCGTCCTCGGCGCCGGCCAACGGACTCTCCAAGCCGCTGTCATAAAGCGTCTTCAGCAAGGCGCGAGCCTTCTCCTCCATCTTCGCGAAGGCCACGCGGTCCTCGGCCAGGACCCAAGCCTTGCCGTCCAGCTCGATTTTCCTCGCCTCCAACGCCCGCTCCAGCGCATCTAAGCGGCCATGCCGCTCATCAAGCTCGCCATCCCGGTCCTTGGCGGCGGTCTCGCGAGCCTTCATCTCTGCCTCCTTCTCCTGGCGGTCACGGGCCTCCTTGGCGAGTTGGTCGCGGAGGCCCTGCAGCTCGCCCTCCAGCGCCTTGCAGCGACCCCGAACATCCGCAACCTCCCCCAAGGCGGCATCGCGACCCGGCATACCAGCGACAGCTGAGCTCGCTCGAGGGCTGGAACCTGAGGACGTAGAGCATGAAGGGGAGCAGAGGCGAGAGGGAAGAGGCACGTGGGGACCGCTCGACAACTCCTCACCGCCAATACCACGGGCGGCGCGCGCCGAGAATGGCTCGACCCCGAGATAAGTCAACCTCAGGAAATACTAGCTATCGCAGCACCGACCTCGCACCCAATGCAGTCCCGCTTTGGCAACGTCGCGCTCCTTTCTCACGGAACGATAGCTGCTTGAGCGCTAAAGGGGACCTCCTGAGCATCGCTACTCAGGGGCTCTTACTGGACTCCGGGCCGCTCACCTCCTGGCCTTGACCACGGCATCGCGACCTGGCATACCAGCGACGGCTGAGACTTGCCTTGGGACAGGGACCTGTCAGCGCAGAGCATCAAGCCCTCGCGAGGTTCGAAAAGGAGGAACTAAGCTAAGACGGGACGAGCATTTCACACCACTTCACGATAAGGGTTATATTAACAAATGGAACTGCGGGCACCTTACAAACCCCCACGGGGCGTGTTCTTCGATTCCTCGCAGGGAACAAAAGGAGCAAATCCTAAAGAGCGCTAACTACGTGCGTCTCCGCAAGAGACGCCATCATCAACCGTGGCCGTCAGGCACTGGCGCCCACCCCATCCAGATCACCGGCGCTGGGAGGCTGACGCGCCCGCCCGCCTCCGAGCGCGGCTCGAGCTCGGGGGCTCGTAGCTGTCATCGCTCTTCGGAGTCGCTAGAAGCTCGGCAGAGGCGCTGGACCCTCCGTCCCCTTCGCTGCTGCTCGAGGAGCTGCCGAGGGGGCGACCGGCGGGCCTAGTCCTCGCAACAACGACGCCACGACCGCCCTTCTCGGGGCAGCATTCCAGCCGGTGTCCTTCCGCGTCGAAGACCTTGAAGAACATCAAGGAAGCGCCATCGTACTCCAGGTGGAGACCCTGCCTCGGGTCATGAAGACCCTGCCCGGAGCAACGACCGCAACCTCCGCTCCGGCCGCAGGGGTGCTGCAGCCAGCATGCTGCAGCCAGAGCTCCAGAGAGCCCCCCTGCGGGATCTCGAAGGCGAAGGAGGGAGGAAGGCGAATCCAAGACTGAGGAGGCATGGCGGCGTGGAGCACAAACTCTCGGGAGGAGCCCTCGGCGTGGACTCCGGGAGGAACAACGCGCACCGCCGTGACCCGCCGGCGCCGACGGCGGCCTCGTCTGTGGTGCTCGGTGTCAACTCCTTCAGGGCCCTCAACGCGGGCGTACAAGGGCAGCGGGAACCCTGGCGGTGGCCGCTCGTACCAGGGCCTCGACACCTCCTGCCGGGCGCCCTCATCTCGGCAGCAGAGGGCTAGCCGTTTCTTCGGCGGAAGCGGATCGGGACCCTCTCGGGGGGCCTTTCCTTTCTCTTCCACAGAGAACCGGCGGGTCGGAGCCATTGTCGCAATGTGGAGCAAGAGCAAGGATGGAGAAGAAGGAGAAGCAAGAAGAGATGGACTGGAAAGGCCCGCGCCGTTCCGTACATATAGTCGAAGGAGGCCAACCGTCGGCCTCCACGGTCTCAGATAATCATGACCCGTTTTGCATGCAGGGACGTGTGAACTCGTGCAGTTGCCGAGGCATCATGGGAAGCGAGGACGCCGCGTCCAATCAACCGCCACGCGGCGCCCAAGGCTGCAGGCTGTTGGGGCCCGTGGCACTTCGCACTTGCCCCTTCGCTTCTCTGCTAGGCCAAGTCCGCGCGCGCCTAGGGCCCGGGGGCTACTGTCGGCGTTCTGCGAACGGGGGTACCAGACTTGCACACTGCGGCCTGCGGCGTGGCTCAAGGAGTGGCCCAGTACGTCCCATCTTCATCAACACGAGCTCAAGACCCTCGCGAGGGGCCAAGTCTCGCGGGGCGGACGACAGGAATCCTCCTCAGGCACGGCCTCATCAGGCTCGCTCGCGAGGAGGCGGAGAGATCAAGGCGGGCTACCTCACGAGGTGTCCGTGACGCAAGCCATGACGACCGAGGCCAGGAGGGCGCCAGGCGGGCTCCGGCCTGCGCAAAGTCCTTGTTTCCTCTTTGGTGCAAAGGGAGCAAGCGCAGGCAAGAGTATCAAGCAAAGGCAACCGTTTTGGTGCAACAAGACCAAGACCAGCAGAACGGCAGGAAGGAGGTCATCGTGGAGCCCAAGCTGGCGTCACCGTCAGAGTCTTTGGCAGGCGAGGACCGACTTTAGTCAGGATAAGTGTACTAGATGTTCCCCTTCAAAATGGCCAATTGTTGGCGCCCTTCCCGCTCAATATTTGGGAAGAGGACCAGGGCCTTGCTCTATAAATAGGACTAGCCACCACAGAGTAGAGGCATCTCATAAGGAAAGGATAAGGAGAAAGAGAGAGAGAAGCGACTGGACTCACCCAGGCAGTTCATCGCACCACCACAAGAACTCCTCCCCTCGCGAGGCAGTTCTTCCTTGTATTGTTCATCATCAACCCCTGAGGCAATCCACCACACCACAAATTGGAGTAGGGTATTACACCACAATGGTGGCCTGAACTAGTATAAACTTTGTGTCCCCTGAGTTGTTCTTTGTGTAGTTTAGATCCTTGCGAGGCGACAAGACGTAGGTAGGTTGGAGGTGTGATCTCCGCGTGCACCCTAGAGTTCGAACCTAGAGGGTCTACCGGAACCCGAAATCCGACAGATTCTTCGTCCTTCCCCTTGTATTTCCCCGGGGGCATCCTGCTGAGTACCCGGTCGAGCATCTTGGCCATGGTGGGGGCGGGCGAGCCTTCGGGAAGTGGCGCCGGACACCTGATTCTCTCCGCCTTGCTGAGCCATTCACAGGACGCGGATGATTTTCAGTATAAACACTTACAACAAATACAAAACACGGTGTCCGGTATCAAATTTACTTACTTGGGTATCTAGGCGATTGCAGCTTAGGCCCGCATCCTCGGTGGTGTCCGGACACTTTACGTTCGTCCGAAGAATAATTTGCACATCTCTTCGAGCTTCAAGCCGAAGAAGTGCTTGACGATCCAGCGGACCCTCCGGATTGAACTCCCACATCCGGAGAGGCGGCGTTAACGCAACAACATCCGCCGGATTAACATCACTTGCATTATGCTGACAAGGTCAATGTCCCTCTCAAGAAGCTCCCAGATGCGGTTCTGCAGCACTGGTATATCACCAGCGGGCCCCCAATTCCGTCCCATGTCCGTCCAAGACGCCAACTACGATGGAGGGCCCGAGCGAAACTCGGGGGCAGCCACCCACTTTGTGCCTCGGGGAGCCGTGACATAAAACCACCTCCGCTGCCATACATCGGATTCTTCTGGGAAGTAACCCTCTGGCCATGGGGCATCAGTGTTCCTGCTTATTGCAGCACCCCCGCACTCCACATGTCTACCCTCGATCATCATCGGCGTCACATTGAAGTTCTTGAGCCATAAACCGAAGTGTGGGGCGACAAGGAGAAAAGCCTCGCCTGCGATAATAAACGCATTTAGATATGGAGCATAGCATTGGGGGCCAGATCGTGAAAATCCAACCCATAATAGAACATGAGCCCCCTCACGAAGGGATCGAGAGTGAAACCCAGACCGCGGAGGAAGTGTGGGGACGAAAACGACACACTCATTGGGCTCCGGCGTAGAGATGACCTGCCCTGGAGCGGGGAGCCTGTGCTGGATATCTGCGGTCAGGTATCCGACATTCCTAAGCTTTGCAATGTCCTTCTCTTCAATCGAGGAGGCCACCCACCGGCCTTGAGGGTCAGATCCGGACATATTGGAGGATTAGGAGGGTGGAGCTTAGGTTTTGGGTGTTAGAACTCGATGTGCGAGAAGGCGCGATGATGGTGAAAAAAGAGGCGTAGGTCTCGACCCCTTTATAAAGAGGGTGAATATCAAGAGTCCCCGGTGTGGCCGTTTGAGGCTTATCTAAAAAACGCGGGTTATACCAACAGCCGTCGTGGGGTCACGCGTGCTCATATTGATGGAAAATCCCGTAATAAGAGGAACACGATCTCTGCCTCGACGGGACGTGCCAATAAAGCCGCCTCGCAACACGAGTTGTTGTGGGGAAGGAAACGTCGGTTCACGTTGGACCAAGCCCCGATGCAAGGACATGAAGCACGAAGATTGCCAGCAGATCAGATCTATACCATATGAAGATTATCTTCCAGATCCGGACACGGTCTACGTGTTCGATGACCACTTTGGAGTATTCGGAGGAGGAACCCGCCCTGCAATGCCGAAGACAAGATCGCGTCGGACTCATCGTCATTGAAGCCTGGTTCGAGACTCTTGAGGAGTCCTGGATTAGGGGTATCCGGACAGCCGGAATTTGTGTACAACGTCCGGACTATTGAAGCGTGAAGGTACAAGACTCAAGACTTCGGCCCGTGTCCGGATGGGACTTTCCTTGGCGTGGAAGGCAAGCTTGGCGATCCGGATATTATGTTTCCTTCCTTGTAACCGACTCCATGTAAACCCTAGACCTCTCCGGTGTCTATATAAACCAGAGAGGTTGGTCCTTAGAAGGCCGATCACAATTACAATCATACCATCATAGGCTAGCTCTTAGGGTTTAGCCTCTGCGATCTCGTGGTAGATCTACTCTTGTACTACCCATATCATCAATATTAATCAAGCAGGAAGTAGGGTTTTACCTCCATCGAGAGGGCCCAAACCTGGGTAAACATCCGTGTCCCTTGCTTCCTGTTACCATCAGCCTCGACGCACAGATCGGGACCCCCTACCCGAGATCCACCAGTTTTGACACCGACAAGGGGCGGCAACTCTTGGCTGAAATCCATGCCGGACTGGGCGGCCACCACGCCGCGGCTCGAGCGCTAGTCAGCAAAGCCTTCCGCACAGGCTTCTATTGGCCGACAGCCCGAGCAGACGCACGGGACCTTGTCCAACATTGCGTTGGTTGCCAGCTCTTCGCCAATCAGAGTCATATGCCCCCTACCGCTCTCCAAACAATCCCCATAACTTGGCCCTTCGCAACAGGGGCTGGATATGGTTGGACCCCTTAAAGGGGAAGCCATAAGAAAAATACTTATTGGTCATGGTGGATAAGTTCACCAAATGGATAGAAACCAAGCGGTTAAGCGGCTGAATCTGGACCAGATGTCGACTTCATATCCGGTGCGTACACCGTCACGGTCTCCCCATAGCATCATCACTGATAATGGCTCAAATTTCACAGCCGATGAAGTGAAAACTTGGTGCGAAAAAATGGGCATTAAGCTCGACTATGCTTCCGTCTACCACCCCAAACAAGCGGCCAGGTCGAGCAGGCAAACGGTCTCATCATGAGCGGCATCAAACACAGACTAGTGCGGTTTTAACAGAATCGAGATCGCCTTTGGATGGAGGAGCTTGACTCCGTACTCTGGGGCTGCGGACCACACGAATCGCACCACCGGATATACACCATTTTTATGGTGTGCGGTGCGAAGCGATTACTACCCTGTGACATAATACATGATTCGCCGCGCGTACGCATGTACGAAGAGAAGGAAGCCGAGTTAGATCGGCAGGATAACTTGGATGCCCTGGAGGAGGAGCACGATGTCGCAAAAGCCCGTTCCGCATTCTATCAGCAGCAGGCTCGACGATATCAAAGCAGAGAAGTGCGGGCCAAAACTTACAATATTGGCGAGCTCGTTCTACGCCTACCGGAGAATAAGAAGGACAAGCTCAAACCCAAGTGGGAAGGCCCCTTCGTCATCGACAAAGTTCTCACCGGAGGAGCGTACAGCTTACGTAATGCATCGGACAATAGACTCGAGCCGAACCCATGGAACGCAGCCAGACTCCGGAGATTCTACACCTAACGCCGAACTCAGTGTTCGTCTCCCTACTCCCCTCTTTTACTTACGCTCCACCCCACTTTTCCTTTCTCGCCCTTTTTCCTCTTCACACAAAGTATTTCGTATAGTGCGGACTACCGGATTACTCCAGCCGTACTATGTGTGTAAGAAATACCTGGGGGCTTCCTATTCGGAAGCTAAACATAATTACTTTAAAAGGCTTTTCGCCCATCACATATGCGTTCTTTTTCCATATGTGCCTTTTCTTTACCATTATATGCATCGATATGACTTAAGATGTGGCCAAGATGGGTTGCCTGGCTCTTGTGTTTATGCCCTACGTTCCTGTTAATTCGGCTAGGGCATACGGGGAGCACCTCTGCGATTGTTACTGTCGGTTCAGCCGGATGTGTACCTCAGACTGGTGAAGCCGAAAGCTAGTTTCCTTAAGAGAATATTCGATCGGTGAACAAAGGATGTATTCGTTGGTTACAACAACAACAAAAAAACCAGAAGTTTTGTATCCTGCGCCATCATTCGCAGTCCGAACATGTGCGTTGACGCATGTGTACCCAGGGAAAGGAACCCCTAACAGAACTATTCTCTCTGGAAGATGTTTCTTACTATCCATGTAATATAACATAACTAGTTGGGTACTTTTCTGTTCAAGCACTTATGACCCCTACGCCTGATCTCCATGCATACCCCGGTTTTGTATAACCGAGCGAGTATTCGGACACACCCCGGACTATAGGATCCGGGGGCTGAAGCGAAAAGGTCAGCCATGACAAATGATTTTAATCCAGCTAGGGGCTACTTATGCCCATTACATTACAGAGTCACTCGGACTGACAATACTCCTCCTCTATACCATCTAATAGGCTATCTAGCTTACAATCCTGTTGAGAATACTTAGCGGCTAACGCTACCTGGTCATATACCAGACTTATGGGAATTTCTCGCCCATCGGGCCCCGCCGGTCCTACTTCGGCCATATGGTTCGGGTCCAGCTTGGTGTAGCGCGTCTTCACCATTGCCCAAGCTTCTCTTGCACCTTGCCGGCATGCTGATATCTTCCACAGACGGAAGCGCGCGGGCTCCTTGAAGCAGGTCTGCAAGCTCTCCCATGCCATTCGGCAGGAGGCTTGATGGCCACAAGGCCTGAGCAACGCCGTGCATCACCTGCCGAACACGCTCGTGCAACTGCGAAAGTTCTTGCAGAAAATCACTCGCAGATGAGGGCATCTCCTCTTCAGGGCGACCTGTTAACAGTCCTGCATGCAAAATTCCTTCAAAAATATTTCCTCGCTGACCTATCATACAGTTTGTTTGAGCACTCACCATAGATGCCGCGTCGAAGCCCTTTGTTATCCTTCACGGAGTTCGCCAGTTGAGAGCGGACGTCATTTAATTCAACGTCCAGCCGAATATTGGCATCTTGTAGCTTGTTCCACTCTTGCGTCACTTGTGTAAGAATGCGCTTGCCAGCCTTTAGCTGCCTTTTGAGATGCGAGTCGTCATCCGTTACGCCCTCCAGATTCACTCCGGGATTGTCTGCATAATTTTCTGTTAGACTAATCCAACAACCATTTACTAACTGGTACATCTGCGTATAATGGAGACAAGCACTACCAGAGGGGGCCTTCTAGGACTCCTCTAACTTGGCAACCGCGTCCATCAGCTGGGCCTTACATGCCTCCAGCTCCCGAGCCAATTGTTCATTCTTGTCCACCAGGACCTGTGCATACATTGATCCTTCAAACAGTTGTCCCAACTATTTCAAGTCTCAGGGGCTACTGCTATACATACATGTTAAACTTTCTTACCCGTATATCTTTGGTGTCTTTGGTTCATCGCTCGGGCAAGCCCGCCTCGAGCAGCTTCGGACGTGTCGTCTGCCCGAATTGAAGGCATCAAAAGCCTCTTCGGAAAAGATGTTGTTCCGAAGCACGGCCCTCCGGCGCCGGTGATTCATGGCACTCTCAACTTCGGAGTTCGTAGCCGAACACATATCCGCATCCTCTGTCGGAGAATTATGCGGTACTGGCCCCGTGCCCGCCTCCGCTCTTAGAGCCGGTTCTGGAACCTAGCTGGTGGAGGCGTGATTGGCGGGATTCCCGGATATAGTCCGGCTGCTCCTCTTCCTGCTAGACACAAAGGGCGCTCTCATATTTCAAATACTATGATCGCAGGACAGGTTATTACTTTACCTCTGCAGTGGCATATCGACCCTCACCGCCTTCCTCTTGAGCCTGCCCGATCCGGACATCTGTGGTTGACGAGTCCCTAGGGGCTCGGCCCCGCGCTCAGACCGTCGTTTCTGCAAATAGCACGACGCCTTCAGAGTAGGGCATAATGCCTGGGGGAAGTCCTCCTCGGAGGATAGGGTTTTTTTTCTTTTAGCTCGGCTTACATGCGATGCAGGGAGCAGTCCGGGATAGTCGGCTGTAATAGCCACTAGGGCACCATCCCAGCTCGCTTGATAAAATACCCCATTGACAAGCTCCACGGTAATATCCGGATCTTCTTTGAGCCCCGGATCCCGGGCCCTTCCGTGGTCCTCTGGCTGCGGGGAGGGGCTGAAGATTCCTTCTACGGCCCTCCTTAGTTCCTGTTCGGAAACATCGCTGCAGGTAAATCTTAGCAAAAAGAATACTCAAGTAAGTGAAGTAGTGAAAAGAATCGCAACTTACCCACGCTGGGGGGTTGTACATGGAGAATCCGTCCCGCGTTTTAATGCGAAGGAATTCCTCCTCTTCCCCTTTGTACAAATCGGACAGTATCCTTGTGATGACCCACAAGTATAGGGGATCTATCGTAGTCCTTTCGATAAGTAAGAGTGTCGAACCCAACGAGGAGCAGAAGGAAATGATAAGCCGTTTTCAGCAAGGTATTCTCTGCCGATCTTGAAATAAGTGGTAACGAGATAATTTTGTGATAAGATAAATTGTAACGAGCAACAAGTAACAAGAGTAATTAAAGTGCAACAAGGTGGCCCAATCCTTTTTGTAGCAAAGGACAAGCCTGGACAAACTCTTATATAAGGAAAAGCGCTCCCGAGGACACATGGGAATATCGTCAAGCTAGTTTCATCACGTTCATATGATTCGCGTTCGGTACTTTGATAATTTGATATGTGGGTGGACCGATTGCTTGGGTGCTGTTCTTACTTGAACAAGCATCCCACTTATGATTAACCTCTATTGCAAGCATCCGCAACTACAACAAAAGTATTAAGGTAAACCTAACCATAGCATGAAACATATGGATCCAAATCAGCCCCTTACGAAGCAACGCATAAACTAGGGTTTAAGCTTCTGTCACTCTAGCAACCCATCATCTACTTATTACTTCCCAATGCCTTCCTCTAGGCCCAAATAATTGTGAAGTGTTATTTAGTCGACATTCACATAACACCACTAAAGGCTAGACAACATACATCTTATCAAAATATCGAACGAATACCAAATTCACATGACTACTAATAGCAAGACTTCTCCCTTGTCCTCAGGAACAAACGTAACTACTCACAAAGCATATTCATGTTCATAATCAGAGGTGTAATAATATGCATAAAGGATCTGAACATATGATCTTCCACCAAATAAACCAACTAGCATCAACTACAAGGAGTAATCAACACTACTAGCAACCTACTAGCACCAATCCCGGACTTGGAGACAAGAATTGGATACAAGAGATGAACTAGGGTTTGGAGATGAGATGGTGCTGGTGAAGATGTTGATGGATATTGCCCTCCCGATGAGAGGAGGCGTTGGTGATGGCGATGGTGATGATTTCCCCCCTCACGGAGGGAAGTGTCCCCGCAGAACAGCCTGGCTTGAGCCCTAGATTGGTTCCGCCAAGGTTCCGCCTCGTGGCGGAGGAGTCTCGTCCCGAAAGGTTGCTTAATGTTTTTTTCTCATCGAAAGACTTCATATAGGAGAAGATGGGCGTCGGAGAGCCACCAGGGGGCCCATGAGGTAGGGGGCCACGCCCTACGGGGGGCGCCCCCCACCCTCGTGAGCAGGGTATGGGCCCCCTGGCCTTCATCTTTGGCGACAATTTTTATTTATTTATTTGAAGATATTCCGTGGAGTTTCAGGAATTTTGGAGTTGAGCAGAATAGGTCTCCAATATTTGCTCCTTTTCCAGCCCAGAATTTCAGCTGCTGGCATTCTCCCTCTTCATGTAAACCTTGTAAAATAAGAGAGAATAGCCATAAGTATTGTGACATAACGTGGAATAACAGCCCATAATGCAATAAATATCGATATAAAAGCATGATGCAAAATGGACGTATCAACTCCCCCAAGCTTAGACCTCGCTTGTCCTCAAGCGAAAAGCTGAGAACAATAAATATGTCCTCATGTTTAGAGGTAGAGGCGTCGATAAAAATAAAATACGGACATGAAGGAATCATGATTATTCTCATAACCGCAACATATATAGATTTTGTCATATGATTACTTATGTTCAAGTGATGATCTTTTCACAATGCGAAAGTATGAATCAGAAACCTTATTGAGCACCAACAAATTATAACCTCAGTCATTGAAGCAATTGCAATTTATCATAACATCGGAAAGAGTCTATCTCAGAGCTTAAAAGCAAGTCCACATACTCAACTAGCACTTAGTCCTTCATAATTGCTAACACTCACGCAATACTTGTGGTTACGGAATTTTAATCGGACACAGAGAAAGATAGGGGCTTATAGTTTTTCCCCACAACCTTTTACCTCAAGGGTAATGTCAACAATAATAATTCATGCTCCCCTACATCCAATTAGATATGTATATCATGTTCTTTCCAACGTGCTAGGCTTGCCAAAGGATAAAATGAAAAAGGAAAGGTGAAGATCACCGTGACTCTTGCATAAAGTAGAGGATAGTGATAAAAGATAGGCCCTTCGCAGAGGGAAGCAGAGGTTGCCATGCGCTTTTATGGTTGGATGCACAAAATCTCAATGCGAAAGAACGTCACTTTATATTGCCCCTTGTGATATGAACCTTTATTATGCAGTCCGTCGCTTTTATTACTTCCATATCACAAGATCGTATAAAGCTTATTTCTCCCACACCAATCAATCATACATGTTTAGAGCATTTTTTATTGCATTGCACTGATGACAACTTACTTGAAGGATCTTACTCAATCCATAGGTAGATATGGTGGACTCTCATGGCAAAACTGGTTTAAGGGTATTTGGAAGCACAAGCAGCATCTCTACTTGGTGCTGAGAATTTGACTAGCATGAGGGGGAAAGGCAAGCTCAACACGTTAGAGGATCCATGACAACATACTTTATCTCAGATGTAAGAAAACATAACTCATTATGTTGTCTTCCTTGTCCAACCTCAACTCTTTAGCATGTCATATTTTAATGAGTGCTCCCAATCATAAAAGATGTCAATGATAATATATCTATATGTGAAACCTCTCTTTCCTTATTACTTCCTATTAATTGCAACGATGACCAAAGCTATATTTGCCAACTCCCAACAACTTTTAATCATCATTCTCTTTCTATGTGAAGTCACTACTTTATATCTCACGGACTCGATTATAAAGAGGGATCATAAAGCAAAACTCAAAACTAGATCATGCCATGACTTTATTCTACTGAATCAAGATACTACTAAAAGGATAGAACTAAGAAAAATGGTAAAGATAGGAGTTGTGATGGTGATACGATATCGGGGCACCTCCCCCAAGCTTGGCAATTGCCAAGGGGAGTGCCCATACCCATGTGATTATGTCTCCTTATTTGTTGTTGGTGTAATATTTTTGGCGATGATTCCCCTCAAGATACGGTTCTCCTCTTCGAGCTTACTGACTTGCTGCTTGAGGTCCATTATTTCCTTGCGAAGCTTTCCTGTAAAGGCTAAAGCTCCTTGCACCCAAGGGTGTTGCATAGCTCTTGGAGAACAAGAGACACTCCTCCTCATATTTTCATAAGAAAGAAATCTAACATTGGAAGGGATAATCTGAGTTTGGAATAGCTGAGCTCTGTGGTTCCCCATCGTAAACCCATCTCGGAGGCGAGGTGACTTCTTGATCTTCCATGGCATCTACTCTCATCAGGTCGGCCTCCATCTCTTCCTCCGTTGCTTTGGCCCAAAGTGGTCGGTGTCATTTGTTTGCCCTTGGTTCCGGTGCGGGTTAGATACCCGGCTCTCCCAGCCGACTCTTGAGAAGACATCTTGCTCTAATCTGCAAAGAACAGCTCGAAACAAAAAAACAGAGGATATTTGCGTGATACGGAGTCAAAACCTTCGGGAGAATATATAATGAATTTTACCGACCAAAATACGTATCGTGCAAGAAAAGCGAGTCCGGAGGGCACACGAGGTGCTCACGAGGTAGGTGGGCGCGCCCTCCACCCTCGTGGAGGCCTTGTGTCCTTCCCGGACTGCTACTTATTTTTCTATTTTTATAAATATTCAAAACAGAGAAATATTGCCTTAGAAATTGTTTTGGAGTCGGTTTACTTACCGTACCACATACCTATTCCTTTTCGGAGTCTGAAATGTTTCGGAAAGTGTCCCTTATGTATTCCTCCGGGGTTACGGTTTCAATAACATTGGTTTCAACATTTATAGGATTACCTAAAATGTAGTGTTTGATTCTCTGACCATTTACCACCTTCGGATTTGTGCCTTCGAAGTTGTTGATTTTTATGGCACCGGAACGATAGACCTCCTCGATAACGTAGGGTCCTTCCCATTTAGAGAGAAGTTTTCCAGCAAAAAATCTTAAACGATAGTTGTGTAGCAATACATAATCACCTACATTAAACTCACGCTTTTGTATCCTTTTGTCATGCCATCTTTTAACATTTTATTTAAACAACTTAGCATTTTCATAAGCTTGGGTTCTCCATTCATCAAGTGAGCTAATATCAAATAACCTCTTCTCACCGGCAAGTTTGAAATCATAGTTGAGCTCTTTAATAGCCCAATAAGCCTTATGTTCTAGTTCGAGAGGTAAATGACATGCTTTTCCATAGACCATTTTATACGGAGACATACCCATAGGATTCTTATATGCAGTTCTATAGGCCCATAATGCATCATCAAGTTTTTTGGACCAATTCTTTCTAGACCTATTAACAGTCTTTTGCAAAACTAATTTGAGCTCTCTATTGCTCAATTCTACTTGACCACTAGACTGTGGGTGATATGGAGATGCAATTCTATGATTAACGTCATATTTAGCAAGCATTTTACGGAAAGCACCATGAATAAAGTGTGAACCACCATCAGTCATTAAATATCTAGGGACTCCAAACCTTGGAAAAATAACTTCCTTAAGCATTTTAATAGAGGTTTTATGATCAGCACTACTAGTTGGAATAGCTTCTACCCACTTAGTAACATAATCAACGGCAACTAAAATATGTGTATATCCATTAGAGGCAGGAAAAGGTCCCATATAATCAAAGCCCCAAACATCAAATGGTTCAATAAGAGGTGAATAATTCATAGGCATTTCTTGACGTCTACTAATATTACCAATTCTTTGACATTCATCGCAAGACAAAACAAACTTACAGGCATCCTTGAAGAGAGTAGGCCAATAAAAACCAGATTGCAATACCTTATGTGCAGTTCTATCTCCGGTGGTGTCCTCCATAAGCTTCGGAGTGACACTTGTGTAGGATAATGTTCCTGTTCATGCTCAGGCACACAACGTCTAATAACACCATCTACTCCTTCTTTATAAAGATGTGGGTCATCCCAAAAGTAATGTCGCAAATCATAGAATTTTTTTTCTTTTGTTGGTATGTGAAGCTAGGTGGTATAAATTTAGCGACAATATAATTAGCATAATCAGCATACCATGCAGTGCTACGAGAAGGGCTTATGACATTTAGTTGTTCATCAGGAAAGCTATCATCAATAGGTAGTGGGTCATCAAGAACATTCTCTAACCTAGATAAGTTATCTGCAACGGGGTTCTCAGCTCCTTTTCTATCGACAATATGCAAATCAAATTCTTGCAGCAAGAGAACCCATCTAATAAGTCTAGGTTTTGCATCTTTCTTTTCCATAAGATATTTAATAGCAGCATGATCAGTGTGAATAGTTACTTTAGAATCTACAATATAGGGTCTGAATTTATCACAAGTAAATACAACTGCTAAAAGTTCCTTTTCGGTAGTAGCATAATTTCTTTGAGCATTGTCTAGAGTCTTACTAGCATAATGGATAACATTTAATTTCTTATCAACTCTTTGCCCTAGAACAGCACCTACAAGATAATCACTAGCATCACACATAATTTCAAGCGGTAAATTCCAATCGGTGGTGAACAACGGTGCAGAGACTAATGCTTTCTTAAGTATTTCAAATGCTTCTGCACAATCATCATCAAAGACAAATGGTACATATTTTTGTAATAAATTAGTCAGAGGCCGAGAAATTTTTGAGAAGTCCTTAATGAACCTCCTATAAAATCCAGCGTGACCAAGGAAACTTCTTATACCTTTGATGTCCTTTGGACATGGCATCTTTTCAATAGCATCAACCTTGGCTTTATCAACTTAAATACCTCTTTCAGAAACTTTGTGCCCCAACACAATACCTTCATTAACCATAAAGTGGCACTTTTCCCAATTCAAGACAAGATTAGTTCCTTCACATCTCTGCAAAACTCAATCAAGATTGCTCAAGCAATCATCAAAAGAGGATCCATATACGGAAAAGTCGTCCATGAAAACCTCACAAATCTTTTCACAAAAGTCAGAGAATATAGCCATCATGCATCTTTGAATGGTAGCAGGTGCATTACATAAACCAAAAGGCATACGTCTATAAGCAAAAGTACCAAAAGGGCATGTAAAAGTAGTCTTTGATTGATCTTTAGCCGACACGGTATTTGAGAGAAACCGAATAACCATCTAGGAAGCAATAATGTGTATGTTTGCATAATCTCTCTAGCATTTGATCAATAAAAGGTAAGGGGTAATGATCTTTCTTAGTAGCTTTATTTAATTTGCGGAAATCAATTACCATCCTATAACCTGTGATAATTCTTTGCGGGATCAATTCATCTTTATCATTAGGGACAACAGTAATACCTCCGTTCTTAGGGACACAATGGACAGGACTTACCCACTGACTATCAGCAACGGGATAAATTATACCTGTCTCCAGAAGCTTGAGTATTTCTTTTCTTAGCACCTCTTTCATTTTAGGATTCAAACGTCGTTGAGGATCACGAACTGGTTTGGCGTCCGCTTCCAATTTATTTTATTTTGACATAGCCCTTAAGATCATCAAGAGTATATCCAATAGCGGCACGGTGCTTCTTCAGAGTTTTCAATAATCTTTCTTCTTCATGCTCTGAAAGGTTAGCACTAATAACAACAGGATAAACACGGGATCACCCTTGGGTGGAGGAGGATCCCCTAGGATTTCAACAGGCAAATTGGGTTGCAGAATAGGTTCCTGTTTAAAGAATACTTCATCTATTTCCCTTCTTTCATTCATGAACATATCATTTTCATGGTCTAGCAAATAGTGCTCTAAAGGATCACTAGGAGAATGCGGCAATAGAAGCAAGACCAATAATTTCATCTTTACTAGGCAATTCTTCCTCACGATGTTGTTTACTAAATTTACAGAAATTAAACTCATGAATCATACCATCCAAGCCAATAGTAACAACATTTTTTTTTGCAATCTATCTTAGCATTAACAGTGTTCAAGAAGGGTCTACCAAATATAATGGGACAAAAGCTATCTTGTGGGGAACTGAGAACAAGAAAATCAGCGGGATATTTGGTTTCCCACACAAAACTTCAACATCTCTAACAATTCCCACTGGTGAAATAGTATCTCTATTGGCAAGTTTAATTGTGACATCAATTTCTTCTAACTCAGCAGGTGCAATTTCATGCTTGATTTCTTTATATAAATCATAAGGTATAAAACTATCACTAGCACCCATATCACATAAGCCATGATAACAATGATCTCCTATTTTAATAGAAATAACAGGCACGCCTACCATAGGTCTATGTTTATCTTTAACGCTAGGTTTAGCAATTCTAGCAGATTCACCACAGAATTGAATAACATGCCCATCAATATTATCAGACAAGAGATCTTTAACAATAGCAATATTAGGTTCTACTTTAACTTGCTCAGGAGGTGTATAAGTTCTAATATTGCTTTTACAAACAACAGTTGAAGCTTTAGCATGATCCTTCATTCTAACAGGGGAAGGTGGTTTCTCAACATAAGAAGTGGGAACAATAGGATCATTATAAGTGATAGTCTTTTCTTCAACTTTAATAGGTGCAGCTATTTTTCCTTCTATGGGAGGATGATATTTAAACCACTTCTCCTTGGGGAGATCAACATAAGTAGCAAAAGATTCACAGAAAGAAGCTACTATCTCATAGTCAAGTCCATATTTAGTGCTAAACTTACGGAAAATATCGGTATCCATAAAAGATTTAACACAATCAAACTTAGGTGTCATACCTGACTCCTTACCTTCGTCGAGGTCCCAATCTTCAGAGTTGCGTTTAATTCTATCCAATAGATTCCATTTAAATTCAATAGTCTTCATCATAAAAGAGCCAGCACAAGAAGTATCAAGCATGGTGCGATTGTTATCAGAAAGCCGAGCATAAAAATTCTGAAGGATTGTCACTCTTGAGAGCTCATGATTGGGTCATGAATATAACATTGATTTAAGCCTCCCCCAAGCTTGAGCGATGCTTTCTCCTTCGCGAGGCCAAAAATTATATATATAATTGCGATCACGATGAACAAGATGCATAGGGTAATACTTTTGATGAAATTCAAATTTCAATCTTTTATAGTTCCATGATCTCGTATCATCACATAGCCTATACCATGTCAATGCGTCTCCTTCAAAGATAAAGGAAAACCTTCTTCTTAACAACATCATCGGGTATACCGCAAGCTTAAATAGTCCACAAACTTCATCCACGTAGAGTAGATGTTCATCAGATGCTTTGTTCCATCTCCTGCAAAAGTGTTAGCTAGCAGTTTTTCCATCATACCCGAAGGAATTTCAAAAGGAGTTTCATTTCAATAGGTTCAGTAGGTTGAGGAGCAACTCTTTGCTCTATTGGATGGGGTGAAGATACCCCGAACAAGCCCCTCAGAGAATTACTTTCCATAGTAACAAGTGACAGTAAATTTCAGCACACTATATAAATTTTTCCTTACCAAATTCCACCTACCAAAGGCGCTACACTCCCGGGCAACGGCGCCAGAAAAGAGTCTTGATGACCCACAAGTATAGGGGATCTATCGCAGTCCTTTCGATAAGTAAGAGTGTCGAACCCAACAAGGAGCAGAAGGAAATGATAAGTGGTTTTCAGCAAGATATTCTCTGCAAGTACTGAAATAAGTGGTAACAGATAATTTTGTGATAAGATAAATTGTAACGAGCAACAAGTAACAAGAGTAATTAAAGTGCAGCAAGGTGGCCCAATCCTTTTTGTAGCAAAGGACAAGCCTGGACAAACTCTTATATAAGGAAAAGCGCTCCCGAGGACACATGGGAATATCGTCAAGCTAGTTTTCATCACGCTCATATGATTTGCGTTCGGTACTTTGATAATTTGATATGTGGGTGGATTCAGTGCTTGGGTGCTGTTCTTACTTGAACAAGCATCCCACTTATGATTAACCTCTATTGCAAGCATCATAACTACAACAAAAGTATTAAGGTAAACCTAACCATAGCATGAAACCTATGGATCCAAATCAGCCCCTTACGAAACAACGCATAAACTAGGGTTTAAGCTTACATCACTCTAGCAACCCATCATCTACTTATTACTTCCCAATGCCTTCCTCTAGGCCCAAATAATGGTGAAGTCTTATGTAGTCGACGTTCACATAACACCACTAGAGGCTAGACAACATACATCTTATCAAAATATCGAACGAATACCAAATTCACATGACTACTAATAGCAAGACTTCTCCCTTGTGCTCAGAACAAACGTAACTACTCACAAAGCATATTCATGTTCATAATCAGAGGGTAATAATATGCATAAAGGATCTGAACATATGATCTTCCACCAAATAAACCAACTAGCATCAACTACAAGGAGTAATCAACACTACTAGCAACCTACTAGCACCAATCCGGACATGGAGACAAGAATTGGATACAAGAGATGAACTAGGGTTTGGAGATGAGATGGTGCTGGTGAAGATGTTGATGGAGATTGCCCTCTCCCGATGAGAGGAGCATTGGTGATGACGATGGTGATGATTTCCCCCTCCCGGAGGGAAGTGTCCCCGGAAGAACAGCTCTGCCGGAGCCCTAGATTGGTTCCGCCAAGGTTCCGCCTCGTGGCGGCGGAGACTCGTCCCGAAAGGTTGCTTAATGTTTTTTTCTCATCGAAAGACTTCATATAGAATAAGATGGGCATCGGAGAGCCACCAGGGGGCCCTCGAGGTAGAGGCGCGCCCGGGCGCCCCACCCTCGTGAGCAGGTGTGGGCCCCTGGCCTTCATCTTTGGCGACGATTTTTATTTATTTATTTTAAGATATTCCGTGGAGTTTTAGGACTTTTGGAGTTCTTGCGAATAGGTCTCCAATATTTGCTCCTTTTCCACCCGTAATTCCAGTACCGGCATTCTCCCTCTTCATGTAAACCTTGTAAAATAAGAGAGAATAGCATTAAGTATTGTGACATAACGTGGAATAACAGCCCATAATGCAATAAATATCGATATAAAAGCATGATGAAAAATGGACGTATCACCTTGCCAAAGCGGCAGCAGAGTCCAGACCCTGACGGCCGCAGTGGGTGGCGTCGTCTTCCCTGTTGAAGTGCCACATGGGCTTCCCCCGATATTGAAGCGGTTGCACTCCGCGCCTTATGCATATCGCCATGAACTCGACTATGGTCAGTCCGGATTTTCCCAGTAGCTTTATCCTGCTCATCAGGGAGTATATTTCCCTTGTGTCCTCTTCTTGGGAGCCCCGGGGGCGCCAGCTTAGGCGTGCCTTCGGTGGGGCATTGCTAAACTTGGGGAGACCCGTCCGGACTGGATCCGGAAGGAGAACGTCATCTATATAGAACCACTCTGAAGGCCAGTTTTCTGGTGCCTTCTCAGGAGTGTCGGACAGGTATCCGGTCTCGGCAATGCGCCATACTTCGGCCCTGCCCACTTGGCATAGGGATTCTCCACAGGTGCAGGGGCGAGGCGTAACAACTTCCTCCATAATCCGAAGTGCGGTTCACAGATAAAAATAGCTCGCATAAGGCGGCGTGCCCTGCTATGTGCGAGAATGGAGGCAAGGGTAAGGTCGTAATCGGAGACCGTAGAACTCCGAGGAGCCCGAAGAAACGGATGGATAGGAAATCCGACGCCCCTCAACAGATGCGGGATGAGGCATATACGCTCCTCTGGAGATGGATTAGGAGATCCCTCTGCTTGTTCCCCTCCATCATAAGTGGCTATTCCAGCCCGGATGGGGACCATGAACGCCGGTGGGAGAAACCCTTGGGTTTGCAACTCTATCAAACGGCTATGGGGAACTGAGCACTCTCCGCAATCCCTGGACTTGGAACGAGAAGGGCGGGCAGAAGAGTTGTGACGGCCAGCCATGTTGGAATGGTTTTTTGCGGGGCGCTCTGTTGGATGCTAGCTCTGGGAGGGAGAGTGTGGTTTGGATCTGAGAATCCCCATCCCTTCAAATAGACGGTCAGCCCGGAGGGTTGAGGGTGGCAGATGCAAAAATGCCTCGGCTCCTCGCATTCGCTCAACACGTGGAGATGGTCATAATTGAGGCCTTTGAAGTGAGGAGCACAACATTGGTTGGAGGCGGACACTATTAAATGCGTAATGTGTACTTTGGAGTATTCGGAGGAGGAACCCGCCTTGCAATGCCGAAGACAATACTGCACGGGGGACTCATCGTCATTGAAGCCTGGTTCAGGGGCTACTGAGGGAGTCCTGGATTAGGGGGGATCCGGACAGCCAGACTTTGTACAATGTCCGGACTATTGAAGCGTGAAGATACAAGACTCAAGACTTCGGCCCGTGTCCGGATGGAAATCTCCTTTGCGTGGAGGGCAAGCTTGGCGATCCGGATATTATGTTTCCTTCCTTGTAACCGACTCCATGTAAACCCTAGCCCTCTCTGGTGTCTATATAAACCGGAGAGGTTAGTCCTTAGAAGGCCGATCACAATTACAATCATACCATCATAGGCTAGCTCTTAGGGTTTAGCCTCCATGATCTCGTGGTAGATCTACTCTTGTACTACCACTATCATCAATATTAATCAAGCAGGAAGTAGGGTTTTACCTCCATCGAGAGGGCCGAACACAGGTGAACATCTGTGTCCCTTGTTTCCTGTTACCATCAGCCTTGGCCTTGCAGATCGAGACCCCCTACCCGAGATCCGTCGGTTTTGACACAGACACCCCCCCGGCCCCTCTATCCATGCCTCTCTCAAATCGTAATACACACATACCTCTCTAGGCCCCTGCCAAATGCATCAACTACACATTCACACATGTTACATCACGCACCCCATTGATCTAAAAAGCCCTCTCTTAACGTTTATTTTAGCATACAACATTCCTTTTGAATAAAGTGTGGCCAAAAAAATATTTTAGAATTTCTACATATATACAACATTACAAAGTTATATGGAGGAGTATGAACGCTTGCATTGCATGGTGCCCACAATGATATTTATTCCGCACTGTGAATTTGTATATTTTTATACTATATATAAATTTAGTCATAATAAAGAGAAACGAAGAGCATCTCTCTCTCCATCGCATACCCCCCCTCTACGCCCCTTTCACGTACACACACAAACTATCTCCAGGTCCTCTAAAAGTAAGCCCCGGCACATTCACGCATGTTTCATCTTTCTCTGCGATATATACAGTGACAATCATTGTATTTGAAGCAAAAGCACGATACGTACATTGGACTTCAGAATCCACTCATTACAGTCACCATTTAAGTTTTGTGGTTATTATAGAGTCACGGGCTCACCGTACAACTCTGTATTTGCTCAAGACACGACTAGTTGACCAGTTAAACGCTCCACATGGCACCTCTAGTGTTGCATCACATTATCTCACTACCATCGGGCCCACACACGGCTTGTATCTACTCTACATCTACACTTATAAAATACTAGCAAGATGCCCATGCGTTGCATGGAACATCAAGATGCATTTGTATGAGTAGTTTATCTTGTGGGAGAAAAGGATGAACAAGGGAAGGCCTTATTTGCAAGTGTGGAGAGGGGTGTGGGTATCTTTTTGCAAAATTGCCATAGTTTCCTTCCTATCCATCAGATATAGATCGGACAGCCTATATTGCAGGATGGCAGGCACACGATCATCACCGACTATGCTTTTTATAAGAGTAGGGATAAAATACACTCTTACAAAAAACAGAGTTGGTGATGATGGTGTGCCTACCATCCTGCAATATAGGCCGTCCGATTTATATCTGACGGATAGGAAAGAAACTATGACAATTTTGCAAAAAGGTACCCACACACCTTCCACATTTGCAAATAAGGTCTTCCCTCATTCATCCTTTTCTCTCATAAGATAAACTAGTCATACAAATGGATCTTGATGTTACGTGCAACGCACGGGCATCTTGCTAGTAAGAATGAAAACAAACGACAAAAAAATATTGGACGGTGGTTCGAAGTCATGACCGCGGGCACAGTGGACAAGGTGGCCTTGTATTGGTATGTTGAGTCGTCTGTTTTAACACACAGGAGCTGGTGTGGTGATTATACACACACGCACGCATGCACACAAACTGCATGCACGCAACACTCACACGAACACATGCACCCACGCACGCACGCAACACTCACACGTACACACCCAGCCACGCACGCACGCAACACTCCCACGCACACACACACGCATGCATGCACACACCAGTACACCACACGACCAACACACACTCTCACGCTCAAGTGCTCAACCTACACGTGCATGCGCACACATCAGGCCCTGACAGACACATACAAAACCAGGTGATTCCTGCGCATGGGGTGGAGTCTTGTCGCGCCTGCATAAATTTGTGTTTATCTGACCTTTTCCCTATGCGAACTGACAAGTGGGACCCGCAAGGAACGTGGTCAATTTAACTAGTCAACATGGTGCCACGCAACTATTTGGCCGGTCAACAGAGTGCAATCCGATGCTGAACCGTGAGCAGGTGACCGTATAATCACCGCAAAACGTATATAGTGACCGTAATCAGCTTATTCTGAAGTTCGGTGAATGTATTACGCTTTTCTCTCTGTAGGCCCTCCAAAACTACATCTCTACACGTTCTCGCATGTTACATCTAACAACTATGCAATACGGCACTACTACTACACTCTAACATAATAAATCATGTGTTTTTAGTTTTACTAGATATCATATTGTTACTTAATTATTCAGTTTGCATACATTAAAATTGCCTTTGAAATGTATGGCTAGTATCATATACCGCGCGGGAAAAATCCCGCCCTTTCATGTTTAATCGGGTTTGTATCGATGGATCATGCGAAACAGCAAAACTATAGTACTATATACAGTACAAGTGACAGTTCACTGGGCCGTCGTGTCGTGTACTCCTCCGTCATAAGAGTGGAGCGCTCGCTTTCATAAATCTTCTAGTAATAATACATCAAGCTACCGGGTCCACGTGCCATACCGGAATACAGTGCAGAGTAGCCGGGGTGAAGCACCCAGTCATGGCGCCGGCGTAGTAATGAGCAATGAGGCGTCAAATCACAAAGCTACACCTTTTCATAGTTAAGTTGGAGGGACGAAGTAATAATACTAAAAAAGAAGTTGGAGGGACGAAGCAACCATCATTTCACTCGTTGCTGAATCCGCTTCTCCCTCATCTTCTTCAAGTTAACCACGTGTTGCTTCTGCCGTTGTTCTGCCTCATGTGGGAAGCGGATCGGCTTGGTAAAGCACTGACACGTGGGACCGCATGTTAGCAAACCGCCAGGACAACGTCCTCTAAAAATAAGAAACCTCCCCCGCCATCCGCGCGGCAAAATCACCTCTTTTTTACTAATCTTAATTCTATAATTTTTTAGATCAATATAATTGAGATTTGTATAGATAGCACACAAGAGCAAAACCAAGTGGCACGGTTAAGGGCATCCACAATGTGTAGCCAAATGTGAAAATAGCTTTTGGCACCGTGGGAACCATTGTGGACGGTGTTGCCAAAGCCAAAAGGATGGAACCGAAGCTCCCTGATTAATTGGTTGAAGGAATAAAAAAATGCAACGTCTCTCCTCTTTCTCCCGTTGTCGGCATTCTGGGAACGGGGGTACCCAGACTTGCCTGCCTGCGGCCTGTGGCGTGGCTCGAGGAGTGGCCCAGTACGGCCCATCTTCATCAACACAGGCTCAAGACCCTCGCGAGGGGCCAAGCCTCGCGGGGCGGACGACAGAAAGCTTCCTCAGGCACGGCCTCATCAGGCTGGCTCGCGAGGAAGCCGAGAGATCAAGGCGGGGTACCTCACGAGGTGTCCATGACGCAAGCCATGACGACCGAGGCCGGGCGGGCGCTAGGTGGGCGCCGGCCTTTGCAGATTCCTTGTTTCCTCTTTGGTGCAAAGGGAGCAAGCGCAGGCAAGAGTATCAAGCAAAGGCAACCATTTTGGTGCAACAAGACCAAGACCAGCAGAACGGCAGGAAGGAGGTCATCGTGGAGCCCAAGTCGGCGTCACCGTTAGAGTCTTTGGCAGACAGGGACCGACTTTAGTTAGGATAAGTGTACTAGATGTTCCCCTTCAAAATGGCCAATTGTTGGCGCCCTTCCCGCTCAATATTTGGGAAGAGGACCAGGGCCTTGCTCTATAAATAGGACTAGCCACCAAGAGTAGAGGCATCTGATAGAACCCTAGGAGGAAAGAAGCGAGAGAAGATAGAAGAGGAAGAACCTTAGCCAGATCCACCACCACAAGAACTCCTCACCTCCTGAGGCAGTTCTTCCTTGTATTGTTCATCATCAGCCCCTGAGGCAATCCACCACACCACAAACTGGAGTAGGGTATTACACCACAATGGTGGACTGAAGCAGTATAAAACCTCGTGTCCCTTGTGTTGTTCTTTGTGTAGTTTAGATCCTTACGAGCCCATGAGACGTAGGTAGGTTGGAGGTGTGATCTCCGCGTGCACCCCAGAGTTCGAACCTAGAGGGTCTGCCGGAACCCGAAATCCGACACCCGTGCTTGGACGCATGTATAGTATAGAGGATAGAGTCTACTCCATTGTCCCTTCTATCACAAATCACAAAGCAGTGAGGCGTCAAATCACAAAGGACGGATGAAGCAACCATCATTTCACTCTTTGCTGACTCCGCTTCTCCATCGTCTTCTTCGAGAAACCATCTCACCGCACTAAGGTGGACGGACGACGCTATTGTGTACGAGTAGTACTAGTACATTTACGCGTCCTTTGGTTCAACGGACTTCACGGATGCAAATAAAGGCGGTTGTCTCGGCTTGCGGTGGGACTTGCAAGCGACTTACCGTGGTCTCTCCTCAATGGTGTTCTCCGTCTAACGACTTCGCCAAACCACAACGTTAGAGATATCGTCAACGTCACCGCAATGGGGAGGAAGTCAAATATAGTTAGTACCTCCATTTTTTTGTACACAAGGCCAGTATATCAAAATTACAATTTGCAAAAGGCCACTAACACTAATCGAGGCTAAATTGATGGGGTTTGCCTCGTACTAGCAACCAAGGACATTAATATCCCCTGCATGCATGCGGAAGTGAGAAGGTTGGTTTGCATGGTGCTGCATTAATCAAGCAATGAGGAGTGAAATGGTTAGCTCTTTGGGCTTTGAAGAAAAAATACGCATTAATTGACACGTGAAACGAGCATTTGTATCGATTAATCCCGCGAAGGAAAACCCCGCCTTTCTTTTTTAACACTAGTACTCCTAGTACGTAGTACTACGTACTTATCCTGTTTGGGTCTAGGCTTTGCATTGCCATACTTCGCCACACATTTTTGCCAAGCTTGCCTAAAGTTTTCAAAATGAAAAGGAGGTACACTTACTTGCGGTCGTCATGATCGCACCACACCCTCACATGCACAATCGCTCCTGCACGCTGCAAACCCAACCAAGGGAGCATACGCTCACTGACACGTGTTGTCGCATGTGAACAAACCAAACTCAGCCATCCTACCACTGACACATAATTTTCGTTCATAGAGTATGTTTATCCAACCGCATGTTGGGGAGTATTCGTACAACCCATGCGGTGGTCTGTTGGGGAAGAAGAAGAGGTGAGTAAGAAGGGTTAGGAGACGTAGGATATTCATACAACCGCCTGAAATGGTAGACTGACCCAAGTCAGGCGACTTGCATAACAATATATGTTTTTACACAGCAAAAGATCCATAAAAACAACAACATAAAGAAAAACTATCACTGCTCGCGGAGCAAGACGGACTCGTCGTCTTTGGCTGCCGGCGTGAACGAGCCGTAGCTGCCGACGTGTGTCTCCGCACCGTGGTTGTCCTCGGCCTCCAGCTACTCGTTCACGTGGAGCGTGTGGGCGCTCTGCAAGGACGAGAGCACCACCCGGTTCAAGTCAAGGACGTCCGGTTCCGCCTGCAAGAGGGCCTCGATGGCAGCGGCATCCGCGCGCTCCGCGTCGAGTCGAGCCTCCGCCGCCCGGTTCAAGTCCAGGACGTCCGGTTCCGCCTGCAGGAGGTCCTCGATGAGAGTGGCATCCGCGCGCTCCGCATCGAGTTGACCCTCTGCCACCCAGTTCAAGTCCAGTACGTCCGGTTCCGCCTGCAGGAAGGCCTCGATGGCAGCGGCATCCGCGTGCTCCGCCTCAAGTTGAGCCTCCACCGCCCGGTTCACATCCACGACATCCGCTTCCGCCTGCATGAGAGCCTCGATGGCAGCGGCATGCGCGCGCTCTGCGTCGAGTTGAGCCTCTACCTCCCGGTCCTCCTTTAGTATCGCCAGGTTGAACCGCTGGTCCGCTTTGCACCATGGGGACTTCGGGGCCGCACGAAGTCGATGTCCATCGTCTCATACCCATCGGGCGCCTTCTGCGCCGCGACCTCCGCCATGAATATTGGATCGGCTTCCTCCTCCTCGTAGCTTGGCTCCAGAGAACTCGGGGATTGGCCCGCCGCAAAGCGAGCTTGGGAACGGAGGTCTCTGGCGCCGACCACCGCCGCGATTTCTGCGCGGTGCTCCGGCGTCAGCATCTTGTAGTACGTGATCTTGCGGCGCACCATGGCTTTCCGGCGAACTAGGGGATGCTTGATGCGGGCTAGGGGATCAAAAGGTGGGGGAAGGGGCTGGAGATTAGGTGTGGTTTTAGTGCAGTGGTTGGCGTGAGGGGCGAGCAAGGTTACGGTGTGAATAGTGGTTCCGGTGACGACCGGTCAATCGGTTTTGATCTGTACATCGCTCTTGTCGCGTTCGCGTTGCAGCCCGGCACGCTGGACCCTCCACATTGCTCACCGAATGGAACGCGCTTCGTCTTGCGTTTTCGCTTGCTTGTGGGGCCGCAGTTGAGAGCAAACTGACCTCCCCCCCCCCCTCCGCCCGCGTCATTTCATGAGGAGTAAATAAAAACAGGGAGAGTATACTACGAATGAGGATCCCCTGACGTGGCCGAACCCATTGAGTAACTGACATGCGGGGCCTAGCAAGCATGGGGTCCGCCAGTAAGTGACCGAAAGGGAGGGTAAGGCAGGGATACGTATGTGAAAGGAGCTTCCAATGATATAATTTTCACATTATACATCTCATGTACTATTAATCTTGTCAATATCAAATGCGGTTTTGAAAAACGCATTAGAGAATGGTTGTCGGATATCGGGTTCCGGCAAAACCCTTAAGGTTCAAACTCTGGGGTGCGCACGAAGATCTTCTCCCTACCGAAATGCACCCACAACCTCGCCGCGATTCTAAACTAACACGATGAACAACACAAGAGACACGAGGTTTATACTGGTTCGGGCCACCGTTGTGGTGTAATACCATAATCCAGTGTGTGGTGTGGTGGATTGCCTCATGGGCTGATGGTGAGCAGTACAGAGGAAGAACAGCCTCGCGAGAGGTGTTCTTGTGGCGGTGCGCTTGGAGAGGAATCAATCCGTCTTTGTTGGCTCTAGATCTGATTCATCCCTTTCTGCTGTGGTGGCTAGCTCTATTTATAGAGGCCCTGGTCCTCTTCCCAAATATTGAGCGGGAAGGGAGCCAACAACGGCCATTTGAAAGGGGACAGCTAGTACAAGCTATCCTGACTAAAGGTGGTCTTCGACTGCCAAAGGCACTGGTGATGACGACGTCTTGGGCTCCACGGTGACCTCCGCCCTGCCGCTCTGCTGGTCTTGGTCTCGTTGCACTGATATGGAAACCTTTGCTTTATGCCTCGGTACTCCGCGCCTGCGCTTGCCCCTTTAGCCAAAGAGGAAGCGAGGACCTTTGTGCATTTGGCGCCCGCCTAGTCTTGATCGTCATGGCTTGCATCATGGGCACCTCGCGAGGTACCCCTCGCCTTGATCTCTCCGCCTCCTCGCGAGCCTGCCTGGTGAGGCCGCCCCTGAGGAGCCCTTGTGTCGTCCGCCCCTTGTCTGGCCCCTCGCGAGGGTCTTGAACTTGGGTTGATGAAGGCAGGTCGTGTTAGAGTATTTGGCTAAGCCACGCAGCTGCGGAGCCGCGAGCAAGTCTAGGGACCCCCGTTCCCAGAACGCCGACAATGGTTAATAATATAGCCAGTAGATGGCTATAAGGAACTGCCATGTCATCTATAGCCATCATCTATTATATGCACTCATACAGTAGTGTGGGCTAAAAAGTTGGCTATTTCCCGCAAAAAAATTTATAAGGTTGGCTATTGTATTAGTACTTTTTCCATCTCCTCTCCATCTCTTTCTTCATATTTGTTATGCGTATTAAAGTAGGAATGCGTATATAGCTAGGCTCTTGCATGAGAGCTCACTCCCCTTACTTTTTCACATCTCTCTCCTCCACATAGGCCCTATATAAATGAAAGGAGGGAGTACAACTATGAGCATTGCATACTCTAGTACAGATGTTGTCAGTACTCCACTAGTACTATTGGACAGGGAGCTTAAAAAAAGTTACTATTGGATTGGCTATATGTGGCGAAATCCTAGCTGGAAGAGCATGCGCGAGAACAAGCACATTCACGTGGTTGAAAAAAATTGGAAACCATCTCGAGTACAAATCTAGGAGTACGTACAAATCTAACAATATTGATTGGGCGTTGTTGAATGTTGATACTTTTTTATCAAAGTAGAGATACTTTGACTACACATAAAACTTATATGTAAACTAGAAAGGATAGGAGGGAGTATATTATGCGTTCAAAAGCAAGCGAACATTGAGTACCCTTTATATATGATTTGCGGATGCTATGATCACCGGTTCAAAATTTTGAATCCGCCTTAGGTATCACACATGCCCCCACTTGTTCTCTCTTGTTTTCATCTCGGGGTCCGGAGATCGTTTGAAAGTGGACTTGGGTGGGTACAATACGTTCGTTTCTCTTATGAACGTACAATATATTCCCTCTGATCCCCACAGCCCCCCCCCCCCCCCCGCGGGTCATTACTATCATAGAAACATACCAAACCTTTATCTCCTTGCACGACACGCAATTGATCTCTGAACATTAATCGATCTCGTCAACATGTGTCGGGGCATGAACCGAATGGGATGTCAAAACTAAGACGCGAAGCGACACGTAGTGGAGGCAAAGTGAAACTTTAAACGAACCGTTTGTTTGTATGCATCTCAGACAAATTACTAATGAACATTGGAAATACAAGCATGGTCTAGGCCCACATGCGAATGATACTCGGCGGAATGTTCAAATGAGGCATGCGGGGGGATGGACTCGACCGGAGGGCGACATGATCGATGGAGAAGAGGGTTGGAGAGGAATGAGAAATAAGCAAACGCCACATGATTATACTTGAACGGCTCAAATAAACAATAAGCTGTCTCTCTTGGCCTACATAGTGAAAGGCCTAATGCGCAACGCAGCAATCTTGCTTTCGAATATGGCCGGAAAATAGGGAAACCGACATGTGGGGCACACAGCCGGAACGACGTAAGCATAAACTAGTCCAATGGAGGAGCTGGCCCATGACCTCCTCGCCACCGGCAACCGTTCATATGGGTCATGGGGGCCAACAACATGGTGCAGCTCCAGCACCGCCTCTGGACATGGCGGCCGCGGTGAGCGACACGCTCATCGTTGCTAGACACGGTCGGTTTCAGTGTCCCGAGGGTGGCGTTAGTGCTGTGGCACGACCAACAGTATGTTTGATTTGTGCCCAAGGTTGCCCCTTCAAAGCATTGGGTAGACAAAATTTTGGTTGAGGTTTTGGTTGCCCATGATTTGGCCGACATTGACAAGAAAAATGAACTAGAGTTGGCTAGAGTTCATTGGCATGCCAAAAAATGGCAACCATCCAAACAAAGACCAATCTTTGGGTCATGACCAAAATTTTGGTAAGGTGCACTTTGGCCACAATCCAAACACACCCCAACACGGCTCGTCGAGGATGCACGGGAGTCTTGGGGCCAGCGTCCGCAGAGTGGTGTAGCATGGCCAACTGCATCCTCAGTACCTGAGACCATGCCGGGTCGTCTTGCTTTTTCAATGACATGCGTTGATCGCATGTGAGCAAAGGGCATCTCCAACGTTGCCACGACCTTAGCTGACTACCCTGGCACACCAAAAACCTCGTCCCTCACGCTGTCGCGCAGTGCGTTCCCAGCCGGCGCCAGCTGCCCGCATTCATGCCGTCCATCCATATGCCGTCGTTAAGAGGCTCGGTGCCCGGGGAACCAACTCCGGCGACTTAATGACGCACCAGGACGCTTGGCCTCACCGGAATGCGCTACTTAAAGCGGCAACGCCCAACTAACCTCCACACCATAGCGCGCCGTCCTCCTACCGCACCACATCCGCCATGACCATAGCCTTGACGCTCTGCGGGAGAGCTTGTCTTCGGGGATGAAGCTCGAGGTCGCCGCCCTCGCTCAAGTCACCGCACAAGCGGTGGCCATGCTGGCGGCCGACGATGGGAGCACCATCAGCCACGCGTCCTACTTGCCGCCGTCCAAAGTCCAGCACCGCCGAGGTCGAGGACTCCTCCGAGGATGAATAGGGCATGGGAGGCAGCAGGGCATGGTGTGCCAACTGGCCGGTCCGTCTCTCGTGTTCTACTTTTCCTCGCCGGAGACCGCACCTTCACTTCACGGGTCTTGAACCCGCCCCACATACATGGAGTTCACAGATGGAGGACGTCGGTCGCCGCCGTAGAATAGGTTTAGGGTCGGGTTTCTTTTATTTTTCTGTCCTATAAAAGTCCGAAATGTAATGAAAATCTACCGTGTTTGCATTAATCTCGGCCGGTGTATATGAACTTTCACAATAATATAGTATATTGTAGGAGTACTAGCAAGATGCCCATGCGTTGCACAGAAGATCAAGATCTTGTGGGAGAAAAGGATGAATGAGGGAAGGCCTTATCTGCAAATGCACATTCACGCATTTCACATCTTTCTACATCTACGGGAACCTACGAAAGGGTTAACGTAAACTGGCTCTGTCTCTCTCTCCTCCCCTGATTTTCATGGTGGTGGGCCCCTCTCTCCCCCAATCTACAATCAACAGCTCACACATTTCACATTATATTAATTACGTAACTGGGACTACATAGGTGTAGCATTACTCGTCCTAAAAAACCCAACTAAGCCAACCTCCCAGCATATCTCGCGGGAAAAGACCCGGCCGCGCCGTTTTAGTCGGGATTACCGGATTACTAGTAGTAGTATCGATGGATCGCGCGAAGCAACAAGTTTTTTTGAGGGGCGGCACCTAGTTTAAAAGGAAAAAGGCGGTACACTCACAAAGACTTCGCCACATCGCGTCGCATTGCACCCCACACACGTTCGGTCTCGCACACGGCTCACGCATAAGCGGGCAGCCGCTTCTGCCTCTTCACTGACACGTGGGACTGCACTTGGAGAAACCGACCATGCGCCAAACTCCACCCGCCCACCACACGAAAATCCTCCCCCCCCCCCCCCACCCAAAAATTCCCCCCAAATCCTAGATTCAACCGTCCTTCCGCCAACTAGCCAATAGTATTCCCCAAACCCCCCTCCCCCCCCCCATCCCCCTCCACTCCATTCGCTCCGCCAAAGCGGCCCTCCCTGCCATGCCGATACGTCGGTGCCGCGGTTCGTCGAGGGGATGCACAGCGATCCTCTCGCTCGCACAGTACGCTCTCGTATACTGCCATCCTCTAGCCGCACCGCCACCGCTGGCGACGTTCTTGTGGAGGCGCACGGCGGTCAGCGCCGCCACCGCTGGCGACGTTCGTGTGGAGACGCACGGCGGTCAGCTTCTCCCACGGTACGCGCATTCTAGACTCAGGCCCCGTGCATGTCGGTGCAGCGCTGAATGTTAGCTAATAGACGTTGTTAATCTCACTGTTTGCCGAAGTAGTTTACAGTCAATATGCTCTGCTTAAGAAGCTTCCTTGCCCTGTTCTACACTCAATCTGCTTAGCTGAGATGGCATGCCAAGGCCGATTAGTTGCTAAAATATCCTGCCATATATTTATTATGACGTAGATTGCCATGGTCTAGTAGCCAAACTGTTAGGTGAAATAGCTCTACACCGTTTTATACTCGATCTTTGTTGCTGCGATGGCCTTCGATAATTCGATGGTTGTGTGCTCGGCCTTATTGACTGCTGAAACAGCCTGCCATAATTTAGCACTCAAATCTGTTTGCTGAATTATCTTTACATATATTTTGTTACTTAGATCTGCTCGTCCAAACATCTTGCCATAGCTTTAGACATCGACCTAGGTATTTTCTTCTGGACTTCATAAAAAAAATATGTTTTTCCTGTAATATCTAGTAGAAGAACTAATTTGTATGTCCAACAGATGGATAGGACTTGGATAACTTGTGCTCGAAGATTCTCCGCTGCATATGTCGAGGGGGTTGAAAACTTCGTGAACTTTATCAGATCTGAGTGCGGTGGTCCGAAATCAGATGTGCTCTGCTCGTGTAGCAGTTGTATGAATTCAGTTACAAGACCCGATCAAACGTGCAAAATCATCTACACTTGTATGGGATGTCGGTCACATATACTAGGTGGGTTCATCATGGTGAAGTTGTGAGCGTCAATGTTATTGACTACGTGGAAGCTGCAGATCACCATCTTGATTTGCCTGATGCTCAGGTTGAAGAGGAGGCGGAGGGGGTGGTGGCGGAGCCAGTGAGTTTGACCAACACTGAAACAATGCTACGAAATGCTCGTGCATTCCGTGAACTTTCACTGCGGAAGAAAAATGGTGGGCCCGCATGTTGGAACAATGCAACGTGGCTGTCACCCGTGAAATAAGCTGTCGATATTCTCAGCTATCGTCACCTTTCTTAAGGTGAAGACATCTGAGCGGATGACCAACAAATCATACGATGCGATCTTGACCGCTTTCGCAAAGCTTTCCCGAGATCGTCTAAGCTGCCACACACCTACAAAGAAATGAAGAATTTCCTTCGTGCGGTTGGAATTGAATATGATATGATCCATGTTTGTAAGAATAATTGTGTTACATTAGGAAGGATTATGCCAACTTAAGTGAATGCCCAAAATGCAAATCATCAAGATGGAAAGATGGCGATGCGGTGAAGAGGATTCCTCATAATGTTACGAGACATTTTCCAATTACACCAAGATTGCAGGTTGTTTCATGATCTTTGAAACAAGAGAGGATGTCTTGTGGCATTCTAGGAACCAGGAGTCTGAGAGATCAGAATGTAATGAGCCATCCATCACATGGTAGTGAGTGGAAAAGCTTCAATCAGAAACACGAAAAGTTTGTTGCTGACCCGAGAAACATTAGACTTGGCTTAGCTTCAGATGGATTTAACCCATTTGGCCACTAGAGCGCCACATATAGCGTGTGGCCAGTGCTTGTTATCCCTTAGAACATGCCTCCAAATATACGCACCAAAGAATCAAACTACATGAAGGCCTTGCTCATCCTAGGTCCAAAAAGACCAGGAAAGGATTTTGAATTGTTCATGGAGCCGCATGTGGACGACCTTCAACAGCTATGGAGGGGTGTTCTCACTCGAGACCTATATAGCAGCCCACCGGCTGATTTTTTTCTGCGTGCTCTTAGTCTTTGGTGCATCCATGATTATCCGGCTTTGGGCACTATGTCAGGGCGAACGACACATGGTTACAATGCATATGTTCGCTGTGACAGGAATCCGCTGTCATACACAATACTTAGCAAGATCTATTACATTGGACACCGCCGTTTCCTTGCATAGTCAAGTCGCATCCTAGAAAATACCAAAGACATGTGTTCAATGCAAAGCATGAAAACCGTGATGCGCCAAAGAGGCTCACCGCCGATGAGTTGCAAGTGGAATTAGAGAAGGTCAGGCATATTACACTGAGAAACCATCCAGTAATGGTAGAGGAAAAGGAAGCGTGGCGGCGAAGAGAGATTATTGTTTACCCGCAGGTCCACTTTGTGGGACTTGGAGTATTGGAAAGATTTGGATCTGCGGCATAATCTTGATGTGATGCACATCGAGAAAAATATATGTGACAGCATTATCAGCACACTTCTTAATATTGAAGGCAAGACGAAAGATACCTTAAAATCTAGGATTGATTTGACATACCCAGTGTCGGGACAGAGTTTGCGGTGCAAGATGAAGGTAAACCATGGGATATGGCACCAGCTGTGTACGTCTTGGACAATGTAAAAAGAAAAGAATTCTTCGAGGTCCTGTCACGTGTGAGATTCCCATATGGATTTGCTTCCAACCCTGAACGAGAGTCAGTGCAGATGGAAACAAGGTACAAGGTTTCAAAACTCATGACTGCCACGTCCTACTTTAAAGGTTTTACCTGTTATCCTTAGAGGATTGGGCATACGACTTATACTGAGCGATTCTGAGTTGGGACAATTCTTGAGGAACTCTGCGGTAGAAATATCGGGATAGATGCTTTGGAGCGTCTTAGAGACAAGATACCAACTATCCTATGCGACCTTGAGAAGATATATCCTCCGACCTTCTTTGATGTGATGGTGCATTTGGCTGTTCATCTACCCGATGAGGCACTACTTAGAGGTCCAAGACAAGTATGGCTGGATGTACCCTATTGAAAGGCAGCTAGGCACTTTCAAGGGCTACGTTAGGAAACGAGCTAGACCCGAGGGTTCCATTGCGAGAGGCCTACATTGCTACTGAAGCGTTGACATTCTCGCTCAAAATACATTGAAACAAATTTGATCACCTTAGCAAAGAGGTGGATGAAGACAATCCCGGGCTCAATGTTTTCGATTATTCTATTCGAGTTCTGAGGAAGAGTCGACAAGAGGACAAACCTAAAGATTTGGACAAAATGGTTTGGTATGTGTTGAATAATTGTCCCGAGATACTACCTTATATCAAGTAAGTGCTAAGTACTGCACCTTATACATCGTAATCTACTAAACTTGTAGCACATTCTTATATATTTAGATGTTTGACGCGATCACTATGTTCTGCAGCATCTACAAAAAGGAGTTCTTGCCATAAAATCCAAGAAACATTGACAAACTGGTTATGGTAGGATTTGCGAAATGGTTCAAGAGCCATGTAAGCTTTTGAATTACCTTTGTCAGATTTTTTAATATATTGAGTACATAAGATGATCAGCTTGTCTATTTTCTAACCATAGGTTAAGAAGATGCGGGAGGATGGGCAGGCAGTTGATGATGCCCTTTACTCACTAGCAATGGGTCCTGATACTCGGGTAAGACATTATGAATCTTGCGTTGTTGGAGATGTGCGCTACCACACCCTTGCACGAGACGAAGGTAGAAAGACACAAAATAGTGCCATCATGAGCACGGATACGTATGACAAAGAGACAACTGAAATGTATGCTAACATAATGTATATTGTTCGATTGCATATCTCGATTTCGAGGATCATCGGTGTGTGGTTACATTGTCTTTGTCAGCTGGTATAACCTATTTTCCAGGATCGCAAAACCCGAGCTGATGATTATTTCAAATCCATCAATGTCAAGGCGGCGTACTGCACCAACGAGCCTTTTATTTTGGCAAATCAAGCAACACAGATATTTTTCTTGGAAGACACATTTGCACGTAGCGATGATCGGAGAGTATTGCAAAGGTTTGAGCGGAGGAATTCGTTTAATGAAGTTGCGCAACAATATGATGCTTACTTGCTCACGATGTATAAGATAACACAGATGTTCCTAATATCTTTGAGAACCATCACGTCAATGGCCTTGGCCGAAAAAGATTGCACTGTCGTCTTTGTGGACATACAAGAGTTGATCAAGAAGAAGCCAACGTTCGAGGACGTTGAGGATGAAGAAGAAGATGACACCGTGGGGAATTACGGTTCAGACTGATACACATGGTGAAGATGTTGACGCTGCTACTGCGGATGATTACATTGCTTTTGTCGTATTTGCCTGTCAGAAGACGTTTTTTATCTACTATGTGAAATTGTGTTTGCTATGACAACTGAAACCTGATGAACATGTTGTTTAGTATTTTCCTGTGAGAACATCACTTGTTATGTATGCTGATTTGTGTTTGGTGATTGTATGACGACTAAAACATGATGACATTGTTGTTTAGTTGTACTCATATTTGGTTGTGAAACTTGAATTTGATGACATAGTTTGTTGTTGGACTGCAATTTGCTCGACGTCTTCGAATGAGAATAAAGCTGACTCGACAGGGCCTTTGCTAATTTATTTATTTATTACCAAAAGGGCCTCTGCTATTTATTTATTTATGAGCAAAAGAGGATACCCCCTGATTTCCGTTAATAGAAATCATTAGATGTTCACAACACTACGCCCAGCAAAGTGCTCATGTCATAGCCACTGAATACATCACGAGTGCTACATACACTGCAAATAAAGAGACAATCATCCTCTGAGCACATCGATTTTGCCCATTATCTTCACAAGCTCTTTCATCTCCTCATTGTTGTCAAGGCCATTCAGCGGTTGTTGCTTGGCCATGATCGGAAGGAACTGCATCTTTAACCTTACGCTCTGCATCTTCATCTTACATCGTTCCTTGATTACTTGTCCAACACCCCAACCTTCTGTTATTGGGATTCCTCGGCTAACCAAATAATCAGCGTGGTTGCACTCCCCACATCAGCAACTTCCCAGAAATACAAATCACACGAATCTTCCCTTTTCTGCATGAATCAAATTGGAAGATCATCAACCAAACTATTAAAAAAATCAGCAACTGAAAGTAGCAGAACAACACTTAAACATATTATTACCCCATGATTCAGGCATTTGTAGAAGACTCGGCCAGGGTTGAGGATTGTGGTTGAGACGCGACGGATGACTCTGCGTGATCTGCAGCAGTGGCACCACACCAATGGTAGCGGGTTGCAATGAGCAACCGGCTACGGTGCGCGTGCCGGCGGGGGTGTGATGAGACCCACAGGTGATGGTACAGGTGGCGACTTGGCGCATATTTGGTTGTTGCCTGCTGAAGAGCAGGTGGACGAGCAGTCAACGGACATGGTTGCTGCGGCCAGAGCTTTTGATGCTAGGCAGAGTAAGTAGAGAAGAGGAGAAGTGAACGTTGGATATGTCAGTTTCATTACTTGCAGAGTAGCATAGAACCATATATAGTCATAGTCTAGGTTTGGATTCGAACCAGCTACAGGAGCACGTCTCTCTTTTTTCTAAAACTCAGCAACGTCTCTTTACTGGTACACTAGCTTGTTCTGTACGCCTTCTCAAGTCTTTGATTCCTCCACCTGACATCTGGGACCCACCGGAAGGGCCTCTGTATTTCGTGAAAAAAATGTGCCCCCCGCTGACAGGTCAGACCCACTAGCTATCTTCGCACACAAGGAAGTGCCTCCTTATTACGCACAAAAAAATGAATACTCCCCCTGCCAACTGGAACCCAGCATGGTGGGAGGCTGACTTGTGGGCCTACCAAGTTGACGGGGACGGAGGGCTTTGTCAACTTAGTCAATATGAACGATTCAAGCTCCAGTTACCGTATGATGTTCATCCAACGGCAGTAGTGCTTCTTCAACCTATGGTCTTCTTGCTCCAGCCGCCCAAACCAGCGCTGGTCGTGCCGCGTGCTCCTGCCTCCCGTGGCCGGCTGTGATGTCGCGGAGGCCTCACCGCCCCCTACTAATCCCACTGCTAGCCAGGGCATCCCTCTACTCACCCACACCCCCTGTTATTCTGCGGCAACGCAGCCTCACACCACTGTCGAACCAGTCCCTCATACTCCTCTCCGCATGGGCATCCACTGCCGCGTCTTCCCCGGCTCCGCGTCGTCCCCTTCCTAGGCCTCGTCGTCGTCCACCGCCTTGGTGCTCTCGGCGTGGCGTGGTCAATGTGTTCAACGACCGACTTCCATCGGAAGAGTACTGTACGTGGAGAGGCTGCAGCTGGGTCCACGGCCGTAGCTGGGTCCACGACCACAGCCCAGTTTTTTTGTGATTTGCCAAGCAAGTCGCTTTGTCAGGCCTGTTGGGCTGCAAATCTTTCAAGACGAGGAGAGCTTCATTCGGCTGGCCGAGAAAATGGCCTATCAGTAATGAGAAATGGGCTGTACATTTTTAAAACATATCAAAAGGACAGTTAGTTTCAAATTTCTTTTTTTCATTTTGAGATTTTAAATTGCATTGATTTTTATGCATGGACAATTTATTGGATTTTATATTGATATACATTTTTTTTAAAATCAGTTTGAATGTGACTCGAAATTTTGGGATTAAAAACAGTTCAGATCGCTTTTGAAATATGCAAAATTTTGTATAATTTTTAAGCGTGGCCACAATATGGGCTGTAATGCTAACAAAAGAATATGGGCTCCAAAAAACCTTAAGAATTAGCAAATGGGCTGTAAATTATTAGAAATAATGGCAGATGCGTTGTATGATGTTTTCCACATATTTGAGGCTTTCCTAAAAAAGGTTGACGCCTTACAAGCGATCGTTGGATGTCCATCCAACGGCCGTCGTGCTTCTAGAATCTCTGCTCTTCCTGCTCCAGCTGCTCAAACAAGCGCCGGCGGGACTGCCGGCTCTCTCCTCCCCGCGGCTGGTTGTGCTGCCGTGCACGCCTCACCGCCCCATCGTACTCCCATCGCTGGCCTAGCCATCCCTCTACTCACCCACACCTGCTGTTATTCTCCGAAGACGACAGACGAACCAGTGAACCCTCGTACAGTCGTACTCCCCTCCGCGTGGGAAACAACTGCCGAGTCTTCCCTGTCTCCGTGTCATTCCCTTCCAAGGCCTCGCCGTCGTCCACCGCCCTGGTGCTCTCGGCGTGGCCTGGTCAACGTGGTCAACGACCAACATGCATCTGAAGTGGACTGTACATGGAGAGGCTGACAGCTGGGTCCATGGCCGCACGCAAGGAAATGCCTCCTTATTACGCGCAAAATAATGATTCCTCCACCTGACATCTGGGACCCACCGAAAGGGCCTCTGTATTTCATGAAAAAAACATTACCGCCGATGACAGCTTGGACCCACCAGCTATATCTTCGCACGCAAGGAAGTGCCTCCTTATAACGCACAAAAAAATGAATACTCCCCCTGCTAGCTGGGACCCAGTATAGTGGCAGGCTGACTTGTGGGCCTACTAAGTTGATGGGGACGGAGGGCTTTGTCAACTTAGTCAATATGCATGATTCTAGCTCCAGTGGCCGTATGATGTCCATCCAATGGCCGTAGTGCTTCTTCAACCTCTGGTCTTCTTGCTCCAGCCGCCCAAAGCAGCGCCGGTCGTGCCGCATGCTCCTGCCTCCCGTGGCCGGCTATGCTATCGCGGAGGCATCACCGCCCCCTACTATTCCCACCGCTGGCCAGGCCCTGCGGCGAAGGCAGCCTCGCACAACAGCCGAACTAGTGAACCCTCGTACTCCTCTCCGCGCGGGCTTCCACTGCCACGTTTTCCCTGGCTCCGCGTCGCCACCTTCCTAGGCCTCGCTGTCGTCCACCGCCCTGGTGCTCTCGGTGCGGCATGGTCAACATGGTCAAGGAACGGCTTCCATCGGACGTGGACTGTACGTGGAGAGGCTGACAGCTGGGTCCACGGCCGCAGCAAGGAAGTGCCTCCTTATTACGCGCAAAATAATTATTCCTCCACCTGACAGCGGGACCCACCGGACGGGCCACCATATTTCAGAAAAAACGTTTCCCCACGGCCGGGACCCACCAGCTACATCTTCGCACGCAAGGAAGTGCGTCCGGGAAAAAAACTTTTCGCCCCATTGCTGGGACCCACCAGCTACATCTTATACGCAAGGAAGTGCACGGCGGTCGGGACCCACCTGGTCGAAGTGTACGTGGCGTTGTCATTACGGTCGCGAACGGTATGCGTACATACTAGTCGATGTAGAGGGGCGACGTGTCGTAGTAGAGGCGCCGACGTAGCATGTACACGCACGCATACAACGGCCAGCAGTGCAAGAAAGAAAATCTGACCACCTACGGGCAGGTCTCAAGCGCCTAATCGGCGCATACGTGCGGCCGGGGCTCGTGTACATGGCTGGGTCGGAACGGGAAACGGCATCGTCGTCGTGTTCATGGGGAGCCAACCGGCTGGGTCGGAACGGAATGCGTTGTCGTGTTCGCCGGGAGGGCTTGGACGGAACAACCCGATGGAAGCGAGGCTGGCGTATCGCAGAAGCGGAGAAGCGGCCTTGTGTTCGATCGGCCATGTTCAAACAGGATCCTGTTCATCGGGAGGGGTCCGGCGTCCGCCAAAGCGGAGGAAACCGACCTCCCTACGGTCGAAACAGGGGTCCTGTTGATCGGGAGGGTGTGGCGTCCGCCAAAAGCGGAGAAAGCGGACTTGTGTTGGAGCGCTATGGTGAAAGCAGGGTCCTGTTCATCGGGAGGTGTGTGGCGTACTGCAAAATGGGACTCCACGGGATACTGTTCATCTCCACCGTCGACCCCCTCCAGCCTCCACGGGCTACTGTTCATTCATCGTCGACCTCCTCCGGCCTCCACTGCGATCGCTCATCCACGGGCTCCTGTTCATCCAGCCTCCACCGCGCGCTACTCCACCGGCTACTGTTGAACCAGCCCTCTCCACGGGCTCCTGTTCAACCACCCCTCCACGGGCTACTATTCATCCAGTCCTCCACTGTCTACTGTTCATCCAACTCTCCACGGGGTGGTCCTGTTCATCCAGCCCTCCACGGGGTCCTGTTCATCCAGCCCCAACCGGCTCGATCGATCGGGGTCCTGTTCATCCAGAGGCAACACCACGGGGTCATCTTCATCCACCCCCACCGAGAACTGTTCATCCAAACCCCCCAGCAATGCTCACTGTTCATCCAAAGGCAGCATCGATCGGCTTCAGTTAGTAGCAGTAGCAAAGGAATCGCTCGATCAGGTTCAGTTAACAGCCATCGATCGATCGCTCGGGTTCAGTAACGTGTAGCTTGCAGTGCAATCGCTCAGGTTTAGTTAGAGCCCAACGCCTCGCTTGGGTTCAGTTAGAGCCTAACGCCTTGCACCCACGCGTGTGCGTGTACGAGAGAAACGCGCATCGCTCGGCCCCGACTACCCACCGTAACCGAGAACACCACGATATTTTCCTCGCCCTCGCTTCTACCATGGTTTTTTCCGTCATGGACGGCCCAAAGAATGTCATGCAGCTGCGTCTCCGGCCCGCCCAGGATGAAAAGCCCATTTTCTATCATGATTTTTTGTCATAGAAGTAGGACCCCACCACATCTATGATGATACCGAGTTTTGTCACAATTATCGTCATAGAAGTGTCATAACTATGACAGAAAAAAATTCATTCGGCCCAAAATGTCATGGATGTGTCTTTTTTTGTAGTGTTCGTATTTCTTCTCCGATATTTGGGGTTTGTTTGGCCAACTTAATCTATTTATCTTGCAACGGGAAGAGGTGCTTTGTAGTGGGTTCGATCTTACAGTGCTCGATCCTAGTGATAGAAGGGGAACCGACACGTATGTATCGTTGCTACTAAGGATAAAACGGTGGGGTCTATATCTACATAGATAGATCTTGTCTACATCATGTCATCGTTCTTATTGCATTACTCTGTTTCTCCATGAACTTAATACACTAGATGCATGTTGGATAGCGATCGATGTGTGGAGTAATAGTATTAGATGCAGGAAGGAATTGGTCTACTAATCTTGGACGTGATGCCTATATAATGATCATTGCCCAGATATCGTCATGATTATTTGAAGTTCTATCAATTGCCCAACAGTAGTTTGTTTACCCACCGTTTGCTATTTTTCTCGAGAGAAGCCACTAGTGAAACATACGGCCGCCGGGTCTCTTTCTCATATATTTGCCTTCGCGATCTATTTTATTTTCCTTTTTATTTTCAGATCTATTAAACTAAAAATACAAAAATACATCGCTGCATTTTATTCTTATTTATTTTATTTGGCGTTCGATCTATCAATCTACTACAATTTTATTCACGTCTGTTTGCCTATCTTGAAGCGTCGTTACCCGAAAGGGATTGGCAACCCCTTTAACACGTCGGGTTGCGAGCATTTGTTATCTGTGTGTAGGGGCTGTTTACATTGTGTTGCTTGGTTCTCCTACTGGTTCGATAACCTTGGTTTCATATCTGAGGGAAATACCTACCGCTGCTGTGTTGCACCATCCCTTCCTCTTTGGGAAATACCGACGTAGCTTCGAGCTGCATCAAAAGGAATTTCTGGCGTCGTTGTCGGGGAGATCTTGAACATATACCAGGTTCCTAATCACAAATCTCATCTCCTCGCAATTTACATTATTTGCCATTTGCCTCTTGTTTTCCTCTCCCCCACTTCACAAAAATTTGCCGTTTTATTCGCCCCTCTTTTCCGTTCGTCGTTTTCTTGTCGGATCTGTTTTTTAGTGCAATCTTGTTGTGTAGTCATCATGACTCAAGAGAATACCAAGTTATGTGATTTCTCAAATACCAACAACAATGATTTTATTGGCACTTCGATTTCTCCTCCCGCCACTAGTGCGGAGTCTTGTGATATTAATACTGCTTTGCTGAATCTTATTATGAAAGATCAATTTTCCGGTACTCCTAATGAGGATGTCGCGTCTCATCTTAATACCTTCATGGAATTATGCGATATTCAAAACAAAAAGATGTGGACAATGATGTCATGAAGATGAAATTATTTCCGTCTCTTTGCGTGATTCTGCAAAAATTTGGTTTTCTTCGTTGCCTCGCAATAGTATCGATTCTTGGAATAAGTGCAAAGATGCTTTTATCACTAAGTATTTTCCGCCCACAAAAACTATTTCCCTTAGAACCCAGATCATGAATTTCAAGCAACTTGAACATGAGCATGTTGCACAATCTTGGGAAAGGATGAAAATGATGCTAAGGAATTGCCCAACTCATGGGTTAAATCTTTGGATGATCATACAAATTTTTTATGTGGGATCGAATTTTGTTTCTCGTAATCTTTTAGATTCCACTTGTGTGGTACTTTTATGGAAATTACTTTGGGTGAAGCCACCAAATTGCTTGATTATATCATGGCAAATTATTCGCAATGGCATACCAAAAGAGCTCCTACTAGTAAAAAAGTTAATTCGGTTGAAGAAATTTCTTCTTTGAGTGAAAAAATTGATGCTCTTATGAAGTTGGTTGCTAGTAAAAGTGCTCCTATTGATTTTAATGATATGCCTTTGTCTACTTTGATTGAGCAAAATAGTGATGCCATAGATGTGAATTTTATCTCTCGAAATAATTTCAACAACAATGCTTATATGGGTAATTTTAATCCTAGGCCTTTTCCTAGTAATTCCTCTAATAATTATGGTAATTCCTATGGAAATCAATCTTATAGTAATAATAGGAACACCTCTTATCTTGAGAATAATATTAAAGAATTTATCAACACGCAAAAAGTTTTCAACACTACCATAGAAGAAAAGTTGAATAAGATTGATGATTTGTCTAGAAGTGTTGTTAGAATTTCTCATTATGTGGAAAATCTCAAGATGAAATTTTTTGTGCCTATGGTTGATGAATCAATTAAAGCTTATGTTATATGTATGAAAGTAAGAAAAGAACCGCTATGCTTAGACCTAAAAGAGAATTTTTAGAAAAAGCGTTTTCTAGTGATTACTTTCGTAAAAGTGATGAAGATCTTAAAATGATTGGTGTTTCTTCTATTGATTCCTTGTTTAGTAAAGTTAAGATTGATGAAAAAGGGAATGAAGAAGAGTCAACTTTAGCTAGAAGGCGCCCCGATATTTCGGAGGGTGAAAATCTTGTTGAGAAAATTGATGAAAGTGGGTTTGAAGAGGTCAAAACTTTAACTAGTGATGTGCCCACTCTTTTGGATTACAAAGACTTTAAATATGATAGTTTCTCTTTGATTGATTGTATTTCTTTGTTGCAATCCATGATAAATTCACCCCATGCTTATGAACAAAATAAAGCTTTTACCAAACATATTGTTGATGCTATGATGAAAGCTTTTGAATTAGAAGTATCAATTCCTAAAAAATTTGCATGATGAATGGAACCTACTATAAAAGTCAAGATTAAAAATTATGAGTGTTTTGCTTTGTGTGACTTGGGTGCTAGTGTTTCTACAATTCCAAAATCTTTATGTGATGTGCGTGGTCTTACCGATCTTGAAGAATGCTCTTTAAATTTGCACTTGGCGGATACTACCATTAAAAAGCCTATGGGAAGAATTAATGATATTCTTATTCTTGTAAATAGTAATTATGTGCCCATAGATTTTACTATTCTTGATATTGATTGCAATTCGTCTTGTCCAATTATTCTTGGTAGACCGTTTTTACGCACTATCGGTGCCGTGATTGATATGAAAGAAGGCAATATTAAGTTCCAATTTCCTTTGAGTAAGGGTATGGAACACTTCCGTAGAACAAGAATTAGGCCACCATATGAATCAATCATGAGGTCATCTTATGGTTCTCGAACCAAAGGTGACAAAACTTAGATCCTTTGCTTTATGCCTAGCTAAGGGTGTAAAACTATAGCGCTTGTTGGGAGGCAACCCAATGAATAAAATTTCTTTTTGCATTTTGCTTTATGTTCTTGAGTGTTTGCACAATTATGCTACTGTTATGATTGTGTTTTTTGTTTTAGTTAGTGCTTGTGCCAAGTAAAGCCTTTAGGATCTTCTTGGGTGTTAGTTGTTTAATCTTGCTGAAAACAAAAACTTTTGCGCTCAAGAAAACAATTCTTATTCTTAACTAGAGCATGATAAAATACCAATTGTTTTGCAGTATATTAATATAAAAATTACCCAGGTCATCCTAATTTTTCAGAAATTTTGGAGTTCCAAAAGTTTTCGAACAAATCAGATTGCTACAGACTGTTCTGTTTTGACAGATTCTGTTTTCTTTGCATTGTGTGCTTGTTTTGATGGCTCTATGGTTTTCTTTGATGAGTTTTTTCCATAAAAAGGTTGGAATATAGTAGATATAATGCAAGAATAAAATATGAATTGGTTTGATACAGTACTTATAGTAGTGATTTATTTTCTTACACTAACGGATCTCACGAAGGTTTTGTTGAGTTTTGTGTGATTGAAGTTTTCAAGTTTTGGGTTATCTTACGATGGATGAAGAAATAAGGAGTAAGAAGAGCCTAAGCTTGGGGATGCCCCGACATCCCAAGCTATTATCCAAAAATGAGCAAGCAACTAAGCTTGGGGATGCCCCGAGTGGCATCCCCTCTTTCTTCTAACGACCATCGGTATTTTACTCGAAGCTATATTTTTATTCATCACATACTATGTGTTTTGCTTGGAGTGTCTTGTATGATATGAGTCTTTTCTTGTTTTATTTTGTGTTTTAAGTCATGATTCCTTGCTGGACACACCTATTTGAGAGAGCCAAAATTATGTCATGACTTGTTAGAATTGCTCTCTATGCTTCACTTATATTTTTTATGAGCTATGGACTTGCTCTAGTGCTCCACTTATATCTTTTTGAGCATGGTGTGCTTTAGTATTTTTTAAGAAATGCTCTCTTGCTTCACTTAGATTTATTTGAGAGCTAGTAAAATTTTCAAGAAATTCTATCTTGCTTCACTTAAATTAATTTGAGATAAAGAAAAACAAATATGCTCATGATCTTCACTTATATTTGTTTGAGCTTATCAAAAGCAACATATGAAAATTAGTTCCAAAGTTATAGATATCCAAGAAGGATATAATAAAAACTTTCATGAAGATCATTATACAAAATAAACTTGACTCTTAGTAATAGTTTTGAGATATGATGATGTGATATGTGAGTTATGTTGATGAGTAATTATGCTTTAGTAAGAATATTGGTGTTAAGGTTTGTGATTCCCTATGCAAACATGAAAGTCAATAATTATGCAATGAAATTATATCCTACTTGTGGTACATTATTCGGTGTCAATTATGCTTAATGCTCGCTTATGAGATTATTTGTTTCTTGGTTGGTCGCTTCTCAATCTTTTGCTAGTCTTCATTTTGCACTAAGTATGATCTCTACTTGTGCATCCAAAAACCTTAAAACTAGTTGTGCCACATGAGTCCACTATATCTACCTGTATGCGGTATTCTTTTGCCGTTCTAAGCAAATTTGTATGTGCCATCTCTAATTTTCAAAATAAGCTTATCTTTTGTGTGTTCGTTCCGCTCGTGGAGTGGTGAAGGGTGGCTAATATTTTCCATGCTAGATGTGTTATTCTCATGATGAGTGTTTATTCACTTGTCATTGCACGAGAGTAAGGCAAAGGTATTAGGGATTCCCAGTCCCGAAATAAAAAATGAATTTACTTTATGTTGTCAAATAATAAATTCCTTGGAAAGTGTTGGTATGGAGGGCAACCGTGGATACGGCTAGCCATGGAAAGTGAAAGTATGGTTGAAAAAGGAATAAACTTTATTTTCTGTTTGGGAACCGCCTATGATATATCTAGCATGGAAAGTTATGGGAACTCTAAGTCGTTTTCGTTGGTGGGAAGGATACACCTCCCAAAATGTTTTTATCTCTAAATTTTTCGCTTTAAGCTCTGGCACCTCTACAAATCCCTACTTCCCTCTGCGAAGGGCCTTTCTTTTACTTTATGCGATTTTTAATTTTGAATTTGAGTCTCCATCTTCTCTTATAAAAGCACCAACTAGGAGGCAATATGATCGTACTTGACTATTGGGTGTATCTAATATGCGAGTGTGTTTCATGAATGGATCAATGATTGAGCATGATGGGCTATGGATAACTTATTTAGAGTTGATATTTTGAAAGGCATGGTTGCTTGTTGATATGCTTGAGTATTTAAATTATCATGTCAAAACTAGACTATTGCTTTGAACAATATAAAGTCCAAATGTCCATGCTATAAAGAAAAGAAATATGATATGACATGTTAGGCAGCATTCCACATCAAGAATTCTGTTTTTATCACTTACCTACTCGAGAACGAGTAGGAGTTAAGCTTGGGGATGCTGATATGTCTCCAACATATCTATAATTTTTTATTGTTCCATGTTGTTATATTATCAATCTTGTATGTTTTATAACCATTTTATAGTCATTTTATATCATTTTTTGGTACTAACTTATTGACATAGTGCCTAGTGCCAGTTGTTGTTTTCTGCATGTTTTTTACATCGCAGGAAATCAATACCAAACGGAGTCCAAATGCAACAAAACTTCATGGAGAATTTTTATGGACCAGAAGACACCTAATGGGCCCTGGCTGCGCCTGGGGGTACTCCGAGCAGAGCACAACCCACCATGGCGTGCCAGGAGGCCCTAGCGCGCCCTGGTGGGTTGTGCCCACCTCGGGTGCCCCCCGGACCACCTCTTTGCTCTATAAATACCACAATATTCTAGAAACCCTAGGGGAGTCGATGAAAATCAATTCCAGCCGTCGCAGAGTCCAGAACCACCAGATCCAATCTAGACACCATCTCGGATGGGGTTCACCACCTCCATTGGTGCCTCTTCGATGATGAGTGAGTAGTTCTTTGTAGACCTTCAGGTTCGTAGTTAGTAGCTAGATGGCTTCCTCGCTGAATTCTCAATACAACGGTCTCTTGAAGATCCATATTGTCGTGGAATTAACACGTCAGATGTCCTTAATGTCAGGACTTAGTCGCGAGGCCAACGCATCTATGTGGTAGCTTGAGAGGGGTTGAGCGGAATCGAGAGGCACTAACCACAGACGAGGATTTAGACAGCTTGGGCCCCGGAAACATCATCCAGAATAGCCCTACGTGCTGTTTGAGGCTAGGTCTCATTATGATCATGAGGGAGTCGCCGTAAACCGGCTCTCCTCTAGTTGTGTCTAGCCCTAGATATTGTTGTTTGCTTGTCGCCCCCCCTCTTTAGAGCCCCGCCTCCTTATATATGTTGAAGGGCGGGTTACATGTGGAGTCCTATTAGGATTAGGACTAGTCTATCTCTAATACAAACCGGATACAAGTCCAGGTCTTAACTCCTTGTAAGACAAATATTCCTTATGCCTTTCCTCTTAAACCGGCCCACCGTAGTTGAATCGGCCTTCATGAACCGCCAGTCGGGCCACCGAGTCTTGTCGCTCTTCTGACCCGCCTGCCGGATTACCAATGAGCCGTAAACCGCCAAGTCCGGCCGGGTTACACTTCCGGCCGGTTTACGCCACGGGGTATATCCCCGACATTAGCCCCCAGTTTAATTTGGATTTATCCATGTTAAACTGATCCTGTGAAATAAACACAAGAACAAACTTGACAGATTATGCTCCGGGTTAAGAATTCTTGTAAACCAACATCTGATCATCCTTAAATCCTTGTCATTTCCTCCTTCTAGAAAATCCGGTTTAATAGGCCAGCTTCATAAGCAACTTGCTGACATTGGTTTCTCATAGAAAATATTGTGAAGAATAACTCCTTTAACTCAGCTCCCAATGCTTAAAAACAATATTGGTCCTTGAAATACTCATCTGATCTTCAGCCGGTTTAAGGACGTAGAACTTGCCGATTTATCATTGCCAAGATCACCGGTTTATAAATATTGATAGCACCGGTTCATACTTGTAGTTAACATCGAGCTTGAAAATATACCTCATATACCTATCACTTATAGCCCCCAAGTCTTAAGAAGGTAGCATAGCAATTGCTTATGATTTGCTTCAATATAAATGTCACAATCTTAAAGAAATCCAGGTTGCGCATCTCAATCACTAGTCAGAAGTGAATATTCCACATATGTAGCCCCCAAGTGCCGGGTTGCCATGCTTGCAGCAACCTGGGACTTGAATTGTTGATAGGAGCAATTGGTAGCCCCCAAGGGCCGGCTCATTATAATGTGATAAGTCGGGTCTTCAATAATATGAGCAAAAAATGACTTTGCATTAGCCCCCAAGTGTCATGGTGCATGCTTGCAGCGACATGAGACTTGCATATTTGATGTAATCTCAACTTAAATAATGTAGCCCCCAAGTGCCGGGTTGTAAGCACAGTAGCAACTCGGGACTATGCCTTCAATTGTAGAATAAATCATATCCTATTGACAATATGATAGCCATTGCGCTAAAGCGACTTTGAAAACCTTAACCATAATATTGGTTATTGATAACCATAATAGAAATCCAGCCATGTTGGCTATTTGAAGATTTGAATAATATAATCCAATGATTTATGAGCGCATGATTCCAATGGCGCAATCCAAATATATCTTTGGCGACTTATAGTCGAAACCGGACCGGCTGATAGTCTCCGGGTTATGATTTAATCGTGTTCCGTCAATCAGAATCGACAGTTGAACCGGATTAATAATGTTGGTTGAAAACGCATGTAAAAAATATTTTATCAAAAGAAAAATGAAGCAAAGGCAAAGATAAAACCATTGCAAATGAGGCTTTGAGCCGATCAAGTGGCATTACCATGGTCGGACAAGACCATGCCCCCAAAAGGCGTAGCTATGGTTCAAGTCAGCCGGTCCCCAAATGATGCATTGGCATTATGCCGATCAAGAGGTGTAGCGATGGTTGGGTTCGACCAAAGCCCCAAGTGACTCTATGGCCTTAGGCCGATCAAGAGGCGTGTTGGTTCGAGACTTGACCATGTCCCCAAGTGATCTGGTGGCTTTCTCCTATCAAAAGGTGTTGCATTGGTTCGGACACGACCAAGCCCCCAAGTGATGTTGTGGCACTAGGCCGATCAAGAGGCGTGGCTATGGTTCGGATACGATCAAGCCCCCAAGTGATCAATAATATTATAAGCCAATAAGGCATGATACCCATGTTTGGACCGCGCATCATGGCAGCAAGTCTTCTTTGGCACCCTTTAACTTTTTGCAAGAGATAAATCCTTCTTGAACCAGGATTTTGAACCGGATATTGAGAGCTTCAAAGCTTTGTGGGAGACATCTTTCCCTTGAACCGGATTGTAAACCGGAATCTTCATTTTCAGCCGGAAATTTTATGATGGCCTTTCAACTCGAACTTGCGAGAAGTTAATTCCTTTTTGAACCGGACATTTCTAAACCGGATTTGAGCGCTTGAGAGCCTTGTGGGAGAATATATTTCCCTTGAACCGGATTGTAAACCGGATACTTGAGAGCTTCAGTGAGACTGACTTCCCTTGAGCCGGATTTTAAACCGGAATCCTTTCTGATGACCCGGAACTTCTTCATTGAGCCGGGATTTTGTAACTGTCATATACTTACTAAGCCGGAAATTTTCTGACGGCCTTCAAATAACAGTAGCCTCCGGGACCGGGTTATCTTTCCCTCCATCGTCCTGGGGTTCTTAAATTTGCTGGCAAGATTTGCTTAGTCATGTCATCGTAGCCCCCGAGTCTCAAGGTGACTCGAGGAGTTGGCTTGAAACTCTCCATATTTGACCGTGATGTAAACCGGTATAACTTTCGTATCATTGGTATTGATAGCCCAATGTGAATCCACAGAAGGTTGAGGTGACTGTGGCGGGTTATAAATGGTTCCGTATGAGCCGTGTCAGCAACTCGGCCAATGGTTCCTTCCAACTGGCTCTTTGAAGTTTAACCAAACTGTAGTGGCGGCGACTTGTGTGCCTCTCCATTGAGCCATCCAATGCAGACGGCGGTTGATGATAATTTGCCTCCAATTTGTTTGAAAGAAAAACCGGGCTACCCAAGCTGTGACTTGCTCATGCAGATAGGTGCGGCCTGGTTTGTTGATGTAGACCAGGCCACAATAAATGGACGGTAGAGACGTCCACAGTATTAGAGGTGGCTTGGGCAGATGAACCGGCCTCGATGTTGTAAACCGGTTCGGACGGGCGAGTCAAACGCAGGCACGGTCCCGGCAAGCTGATGTAAACCGGGCCGTAAGGCGGCGTCTTGCATGCGTCCATTCACCGTGTAATATAGCGCAGACGAACACCGGGCAGGACGTTGCCAGCGCGTGCTTCGTACCCATGGTATAAACCACGTTTATAATGAATCATTTTCCTGCATACAATATTGCAGACCAAGGCAAAGATAAACTGCTCTTTTTGACAAAAACAACATGTGCTGATAAAACAAACTTGGATGGATATCACCTGATATGTTTGGACGACGAATGACCCGTTTATCACGACAGAGGTGGCTCAGGCAGACCAACGACTCAATATAGTCCCGGCGGCTCAGGTAGACCGGCGGCTTAATATACCCCAAATGACTCAAGCGGCAAAGGGCGGCTCAACGCGGCACCGGCGGGTTGATGTAGATTAAGCTGCAGGCGGCGACTTGTGCACACTGTTCCATCAAGAACGGGCGCAGACGTCGGTGCGTGATGGTGCCGACGTACACTTCCTAGGCACAACATGGCACCACCTTTGCTGCACATAAAATATATGAGACCAAAGTAATTGTTCTTTTATGAAAACAATATGTTTAATAAAATAAACTGGATGGATTTCCCCTGATATGTCAGCTAGTGATTATCCACCGCGGAGTTGATGATCACTATGGTGAAGCGGGAATCAATTCACGAGTGAGCCGGCCGCGGCGCTGTAAGCCGGCGTGGACGGGCGAGTTAATCGCAGACGCGGTAAGTCGCGCGAACGTCGTGTTGTAAGGCGGCGCAGACAGGCAAGTCGGCCGATCGTGTTGATGTAGCGGGGGCGGCAATTTGTGCACGTATCCATCGAGCCGCATGGCCCAAACAAGCCCTAGTGCAAAAATAATGTTGGCGCATGCCCTTTTGCCACACCTTTGTAACGAACAATGGTCCTCATGGAAATATGATATGAGTACGCCATCTGTTAGGCATTGGAAGCCGTGCGTATATTGTTTCGTTGTAACCTCCCGTGAAGGATTGGTGCTTGTAACTTGTAATAATAATATTCCATCTACAGATGCCTTTGAGTATGTCTAATTCTCCAAACCTCATTTTCTGCAGCTACAGCCGGGTAAAATGCATCTTCAGCTTGCGGCAGCGGAAGCAAGGCCGCTTTAACGATGGTTCGAGGTGAGAACGACAATCCGGGCGGTGATTCCAAGGCCCAGCTGCAACAGCCTAATCAAGGCGACGGGCGACAGGCGTGCAAGCACGAGACTCGCAGAGGCTGCTCCAAAGCTAGGTAAGCGGCGACTCACGGTAGCGATTTAATGACGGCCAGCTCGGTGCCGGCGGCTCTGCCGGCGTTTTGAAGGTGGCGGGTCACAACCTCAGGGGAAACCGGCCACGGGGCGGCTCACGGCGTGACTAGTAAGCCGGCAATCGAAAGCACAGCGGCTCGGATGCAGCCTCAGATGTGACGGCAGTGACCCGGCATGGTGAGATGACGGAGGTAGAAGCCGCGGAGGTCCAGGGCGGCCCGGCACCGGTCAGGCAGCAGCTTGAAGTGGCAGAAAAGGCGTAAGGCCGGCTTGAGGATGAAGAAGCAGCCTGCAGCAACAGAGGCTTGAGGCAGACAGCAGCTCGCAGGGCTCGACGGTAACTCAACGCGGTGGCTGGCGTTCCGGCGAACGGGCGGTGAGGACAGGCCACGAACAGGTGGAGGCAAGAAAGCTGGCCTCGATGGATGACTTCGGGTCGTGGCCGCGAGGCGCGGACGATGGGGGAGTCTGGATCGTTACCTTATCCGTTTCCGGGTCGTGGCCTCCGGTCCCTTTTTTTTTAACTTCTCCTTTCTTGATTGTTTCTCAACTCCGACTCGTATCAGTAGTACTTGATAGATTCTTTGGTTTGCACGTATAGTACACAGGAAACGAGGATCAAGCTCTGTAGCTTGATATGATGAGTACTAGTATTTGGTAATTCTGGTATGGGCTAGCCGACTAGCTCAATCCCCACGCGGACGGTTTGTGATTACGATGGATTTGATGTGTGCCTCGTATAGCGTAGCTTCACGTGTATACGTAGCGATGAGGTACCAAAAACTCCGGACTTGAAAGCATTACTCGGGTAACTTGGAAGCCGTGAGTATGTGGACAAAGACAGACGCAACGATTGGACAACCGCCCAAAAGCAATTGGTCCCGACCATTGAATCTACTGTAAATTGCAATCTGACAGATCACACATATGGCGTGCGGAACAACAACCCTAATTTCTTTTCCTTCCGAACTCAAAACTTATCTTGCCCGCTCCAAAATTAATCAGCTTCTAATGATTTCACGGCTCTTCCGAGATTGTTTCCATGCCGGGTTACCGTGCGCGGTTGTTTCGCGCTAGTTCCTCCTCATCCAACCAATTGCGAGCTTTTCGATCCCTTGAAGTGATCCCTCCAAGAACTCATCACCACCGTGCGCGGGCCCCACGGTGGGCGCCAACTGTCGTGGAATTAACACGTCAGATGTCCTTAATGTCAGGACTTAGTCGCAAGGCCAACGCATCTATGTGGTAGCTTGAGAGGGGTTGAGCGGAATCGAGAGGCCTTAACCTGACATGTGGATTTAGACAGCTTCGGGCCCCGGGAAACATCACCCGGTAATAGCCCTACGTGTTGTTTGAGGCTAGGTCTCATTATGATCATGAGGGAGTCGCCGTAAACCGGCTCTCCTCTAGTTGTGTCTAGCCCTAGATATTGTTGTTTGCTTGTCGCCCCCCCCCCCTCTTTGGGGAGCCCTGCCCCTCCTTATATATGTTGAAGGGGCGGGTTACATGTGGAGTCCTATTAGGATTAGGACTAGTCTATCTCTAATACAAACCGGATACAAGTCCAGGTCTTAACTCCTTGTAAGACAAATATTCCTTATGCCTTTCCTCTTAAACCGCCCACCGTAGTTGAACCGGCCTTCATGAACCGCCCGGTCAGACCGAAGTCTTGTCGCTCTTCTGACCCGCCTGCCGGATTACCAATGAACCGTAAACCGCCAAGTCCGGCCGGGTTACACTTCCGGCCGGTTTACGCCACGGGGTATATCCCCGACACATATGATGTAACTCTTTTTGCAGTGTGTTTGTTGGGATCGGATGAACTTTGAGTTTATGATCAGGTCTATCTTTTTATATCCATCAAAGTATTTGAGTTTCTTTGATCTCTTTTATGCATGATTGCTTATAGCCTCGTATTTTTTCTCCGATATTTGGGTTTTGTTTGGCCAACTTGATCTATTTATCTTGCAATGGGAAGAGGTGCTTTGTAGTGGGTTCGATCTTACGGTGCTTGATCCCAGAGACAGAAGGGGAACCGACACGTATGTATCGTTGCTACTAAGGATAAAACGATGGGGTCTATCTCTACATAGATAGATCTTGTCTACATCATGTCATCATTCTTATTGCATTACTCTGTTTCTCCATTAACTTAATACACTAGATGCATGCTGGTTAGCGGTCGCTGTGTGGAGTAATAGTAGTACACTACAGGAATCAGACACTTTGCCGTCTGCTATGGCTAACAGCAAAGGCATGTCTGGCGGGCGGCAAAGGCCTTTGTCGTCTGCCATCCGCCAGGAGACGGCAAAGAGCCTGGATGGCACACGTGGCAGGTTAGGTCCGTTAGGGGGTTAACGACGTGCTTTGCCATCTGCTGGCAGACAACAAAGTGCCCGTATAGGCCAGCCCAAATTGCTGCCACGTGGCATGCTATGCAATCTGCTGGCAGACGACTAAGAGGAAAAGTTCTTTGCCGTCTGCCAGCAGACGGCAAAGCAACCATATAGGCCAGCCCAGTGCCCCAGGTTGCACAGGTAGCTGCCACGTGGCAGCTTTGCCGTCTGCCAGCAGACGGGAAAGAGCCTGTATAGCCCCTGTTTTTTCTTAAATTCATTCAATTTGACAGAATTTCAGATATATATATATATATATATATATATATATACACACACACACACACACACACACACATTTGAAAATAATTTCAACAAGCATATCAACAATAAGTTTCCGCTGAACATATCCAACATACAAGTTTCCAACAACATATACAATGGTCTTCATGTACAAGGAAACTAAGTACAAGGCCTTAAGAATAGGTAATTACCTTCATGTACTTCTCCTTACTCAGCTACTTGCGGCGGCACTTCTTCTTGGCCCACCTAATGTTAGTCGAGGCGTAATAGTCTCGAACAGCCTGCACCCTAGCCTCGTGTCATAAGTTCTGAAGTAGGCGCTTGCACTCGGCTTCGAGAACCCTAGCCGCCTCCACCTCGTTTTCCTCAGAACACCTGTAGAAGGTCTGCAATCGAACAAGACAACACTTATTAGTACAATCACTAGGTAATGTTGATTTTTAATTATGTAAAGGAGAAATTACCCAAAACCGCCGCCTCACAATGTCGGCCACCGTCTCGCACAAGACATCGTCGACCCTCTCCTCCGTGGGGCAGCCACGTGCAATATAGCTCCCAGCTCGGTGCTAGGCATGGAACTGACCCTCACCGGGCAACATGACCCACCCCGAGAAGTGGTGCCGGCAAAGCACACCAAGGACCTGGTTGGGCCTGCGGACACCATCGGCGTGTATCCAACCCCTGTAGTATGAGAAGGCCAACACATTAGATATTAATTTGAAGAAACATGAAGGACAAAGGTTAAAAAAGAGTAAATGCACTTACTTCTCCCCGTTAGGCTGAATCAACCACCTCTGATCGCGGGTCGCCGGCACGGCCGGGAGCTTCGTACCACCACGTTGGTAGACCTTCTTGCCCTGCTCAACTAGCTCGCCCTTGCTAAAACTATTGTCAGACCAGGTCTCCTCGCCATCAGCATTGCCACTAGTCTCCGGAGTCAAGTGGGACAAAGACTCTGGGACCAGAGTCTCGTGGGAAGAAGACTCTGGGGCCCGAGTCTCATGGGACGAAGGCTCGTCGGCCCGAGGCTCGTCGGCCCAAGGCTCATGGACCGGAGTCCGAGACAGCTCCAAGTCTGACGGGTCCACCTGAGAAGGAGCACTCCGGTGGTCCGGAGACTCAGCTGGGAGTGGCGGTGAGGAAGGCACAGCAGCCTTCCTACCTCTTCCGCCGCCACGTCCACCTCTAGCTACACCCCTCTTCGTCTTCCCCCGACCTCCCGACCGAAGAAGAAGCACCCGCCGGTGTCTGCATGTTTTCTACCAGCGCTCTCCAAAGACGCTGGGGTGGAATAACAGCACCCCTCCCAGCACACGCCAAGGAGGAAGGAGGCTCGGAGCGCTCTCGGCCCGCGTCCACCATCTGTCAACACCTGCAATGACAAAGAGTAAACGAAATTAGTACAACATAAACATAATAAAAAATTTGGTGGGTGAAAACAACATCTAAAAAAATTAACTAAGTAATTAACCTAAAAAATAACTAACTAACTAATTAAACGAATTTTCTTAAGGCCAGAAACGGTCTTTAATAGGTTAAAATTATTTTAGTGTTCCCAAAATATTTGGGAAAATTTAGGGAATCTCATTGGACATATATTGTCCATATATAAGAGTTTCAACACACGGTCATGTTCAAAATATTGGTCAAATCCATCAAAAACCCTTTTCTGACATTTCAAGCTTTTGGAATATTTACATAGGAAATATTCTCTATAAATTCCAAGAAAATTCTAGCATGTAAAAAATGCCATATTTGGTTATCTTGCCAAGTATCAGCTCTTGGAGAACAAGATGACATCACCAAAACCCCTCAAAACCATTTATGTCTATTTCCAAACATGTCCTAGAAACTAACCTAAGTAACCTAGTCTAAAGATCAAAGCAAAAGTGTCCAGATAACAACAAAGATCTGCTCGTACTCTCTTCATAGAGAAAGATTTTAAACCAAAAATTAACAACAAAGATCAAAGAAAATAAACAATTTATGAACATTTGTGTCCAGATAACAGAAATATCACCAAAAAACACAAACATAAAAAAAAAAGTTGGATATGTTGTCGACGGATCACTCGGAGTGATAACATAGATCTCATCAATGTATGAATTAGGCCACTACTTTTTAACATCACAAGTCATCACCGGGATCCATAGAAAACAATCTCCAATTAGGAAAGAAAAAATCAACCAGAAACGTTACACAGATTCGTGAGTTCAAATAAGAATATTTAAAGAGTTTCGTAACAAATGGTTGAGCCGTCAGACAATGCTTTCTATGCAAATGCATCTCCATCAGACTGCAGCGATGTTCGCTGCTCGGATCCCAGTGCATATCATCATCCATGACATTAGGACATATACAACCAAACCAAAGCCAAGCAAAAGTGAAGGAAGAGAATCAACGAACAATGGAAATAAAATCAGTGGACCAGGAACAACATAAGATCAAATCAGTTGCCCTCAGGGATTATGCTTATGATCAAACAAGTAGCAGTAAGCAACTCAAGATCCACCAAAAGGATAGCCCATTTAAAAAATTCTAGCCCGATTAACATTTAAACATAAAATTTAGTCTCCAAAATTACGGCATAGCCAATGTGGACATCAGAATTGCAGATTTTCACAGCATGGCACACAGAGTGCACCTATCAGTCCTGAAAGAAGGTGTGTTTTGTTCATAGTTTTCATCATTGTCCAGTCATATTTTATAAATAGTAAACAAATAAAAAAACTGAAAACTAGATGACATATAAGTTCAGAAGTACTCAGAAAAATTACGCTCAGATGTTCAATTTGTCCTCAAAATTCCAGAATGACAGCATGGGTGCACAAGGACCAATCATTTGCTAAAGATGGTATGATTAACAGGTTTTTCATCACCGGACAAACAAAAACACAAACTCAAACAAACAGGTCAACAAAATAAATTACTACAGAAAAAATCTGACAAAAGAAGACATGAGAGGAATGACACTAACCTAGTCTAAAGATAACTAACCTAACTAACCTAGAAAATCAAACTAACCTAGAAAATCAAACTAACCTAACTAACAGTACTACCTAACCTAATTAGTAGCAGTAGAAAAAAATAAACTAACAGTACTAACTAACCTAATTACTAGCAGTAGAAAAAAAAGAAAAAACAGGGGGGAGCTCACTGGAGTGGGTCGGTGGGGCACCGGGGCGGGGGGGTGTCGGGGCGGCTAGGGCCTCGAGATGGGGGCCTGGTTGTCGAGGCGGCGGGGAACCGAGCAGCGGGCGGCGAAGGGCATCGGGCGGAGGGCGGCGGGTGGCGCGGGCGGCGAGGGCGCTGGGTGGCGCGCAACGAGGGCGTCAGGGGCCACGGGGTCGGGGTGGCGAGGGTGTCGGGGTGGCGGGTGCATCGGGTGGCGCGGCGAGGGCATCGGGGTTGCGCGGGTGTCGGGGCGGCGCGGGCTCGGGGGCGCAGGCCGGTGATGTCTACTACGCAACTTTATTCTTGTAGACACGTGTTGGGCCTCCAAGCGCAGAGTTTTGTAGGATAGTAGCAATTTTCCCTCAAGTGGATGACCTAAGGTTTATCAATCCGTGAGGGGTGTAGGATGAAGATGGTCTCTCTCAAACGACCCTAGAACCAAATACAAGGAATCTCTTGTGTCCCCAACACACCCAATACAATGGCAAATTGTATAGGTGCACTAGTTCGGCGAAGAGATGGTGATAAAAGTGTAATATTGATGGTAGAAATATATTTTTATAATCTGAATAAATAAAAACAGCAAGGTAGCAAATAGTAAACAGGCACAAAAATGGTATTGCAATGCTTGAAAACAAGGCCTAGGGTCCGTACTTTCGCTAGTGCAACCTCTCAACAATGCTAACATAGTTGGATAATATGATTATCCCTCAACGTGCAATGAAGAATCACTCCCGAGTTCCTATTAGTGGAGAACAAAAGATAGAAATTGTTTGTAGGGTACGAAACCACCTCAAAGCTATTCTTTCCGATCAATCTATCCTAGAGTTCCTACTAAAATAACGCAAGCTATTCTTTTCGATCGATCTAATCAAGAGTTCGTACTAAAGTAACACCATATGACACACATCAAGCAACTCTAATGTCACCTAGATACTCCAATGTCACCATGAGTATCCATGAGTTAATTCTACGATATGCATCAAACAACTTCATGATCATAATATTCAATCCACACAAAGAACTACAAAGAGACCCCAAAGTTTCTATCGGAGAAAAGATAATAAAAACGTGCATCAACCCCTATGCATAGATTACCCCAATGTCACCCCGGGAATCCGCAAGTTGAGTGCCATAACATACATCATGTGTTCTCATATCTGAATATTCAATCCAACAAGACAAAACTTCAAAAGGTAAAGATTCAATTCTTCACAATATGAGTATAGAGGGGAGAAACATCGCATGATCCAACTATATTAACAAAGCCCATGATATAGATCACGAGAGAGAGAGAGAGAGAGAGATTAAAGACATAGCTACTGGTACAAACCCTTAGCCCCGAGGGTGGACTACTCCCTCCTCATCATGGTGGCCACCGAGATGATGAAGATTGCCACCGGTGATGATTTCCCCCTCCGGCAGGGTGCCGAAACGGGCTCCCGATTGGTTTTCGGTGGCTACAGAGGCTTGCGGTGGCGGAACTTCCGATCTAGGTCTACCCCGAAGGGTTTCGGAATATTTGTGAATTTATAGGGTAAAGAGGGGGTGCGGGAGGCCAGCGAGGTGGGCACAACCCACTTGGGAACGCCTGGGCCCCCAGGCACGCCCTGGTGGGTTGTGCCCCCCTCGGGGCACCCCCCAGGTGCTTCTTTGGCCCACTGTTGGTCTTCTGGTCAGCAACTGGCACTAGGCACTGGGTCAATAGGTTAGTCCCAAAAAATGATATAAAGTTGCTATAAAATGATTGTAAAACATCCAAGAATGATAAAATAACAGCATGAATAATTCATAAATTATAGATACGTTGGAGACGTATTAGCATCCCCAAGCTTAATTCGTACTCGTCCTCGAGTAGGTAAATGATAAAATAAATAATTTATGAAGTGTGAATGCTAGCAAAGTGCACAAGTTTGATCAGTGACAATTTCAATCACTTTTCCTAGCATCATAACAGCAATTCTTTCTTATAAAGCTTCTGATGTTATAGTAGCAACCAATTCACATGTTAAGGTTCAAACAATGAACTCTCTTGAAACTCAACAACCTATGTTCTTAGTCACCAAGCAATCATAATTCAACTTATTCAACAGAGTTTAAGTAAGAGCTCCACATACTCAACCATCATATAGTCTTCTATGATTGCTAACACTCACCGCATACACATGAGCAAAACATTTCAATCGGACACATAGAAAGATAGGGGCTTATTGTTTCGGCCTCCCAACGTATTCACCTGAAGGGTGATGTCAACAATAATAACTCATGCTACCCATATTCAACTGGACATATGTGCCTAGATCTTTCCTCACCACAGGATGCTTGCCAAAAGAGAAAAATAAAAAGGAATAGGGAGAAAAACTTTGACTCTTTGCATAAAAGTAAATACTAAAAATTAAAAGATAGGCCCTTCGCAGAGGGAAGCAGAGGTTGTCATGCGCTTATTTGTTTGTATGCTCAATCCCTTAGTGCAAAAGAACTTCACGTTATATTGCCCCTTGTGATAGCAACCTTTATTATGCAGTGTCGCTTTTATTCTTTGCCATCACAAGTTCGTACAACGCTCAATTTTCTCTTACACTAAATGATCTCACACTTTTAGAAGCAATTTTCATTGCCTTATTGCACCGATGACAACTTACTTGAAGAATCTTATTCAATCCTTCGGTAGGTATGGTGGACTCTTGAAAATAAGATTTGGGTTTAAGGGTTTTTGGATGCACAAGTAGTATCTCTACTTGGTGCAGAATTTTTGGCTAGCAAAGATGGGCGGCAAGCACCACATGTTGAAGTATCTATGACAATATAACTTCTATGTGAATATGAGCAAACATAAATCATTACGTTGTCTTCCTTGTCCAACGTCAACAATTTTGGCATATAATATTTTGGTGGGGGCTCACAATCACAAAATATTTCCATGATAGTGTATTTGCATGTGAAAGTTCTCTTCCTTGTACTAATTATTCGTGAATAGCTTGTATGACCAATATTGTGATTGTCAAGCCTCAAAATATTTCACTTTCTAAACCCAATGTGAAGCTACCACTAGGCATGATAAGATATCAAATTCATGAAATTCAATTTATTCAACAATTTACTCATATGATATAAGTGAAGCAAAAGAGCAATTCCAAAGAAAAGAGCTTCGTTGACGGGATGTGAATGCCGCTTACTAAGCCTCCTTGGCAACTATTTGAGGACTCTATTTTATTTAAAAACTTTCAGATCTAAGTATTTTATTAAAACAACAAGTAAAACAAAAATAAAATGACATTCTAAGAATAGCACAACTCATGTGAATAAGCAAAAACTTAGGCTCAACCGATACTAACCGATAATTGTTGAAGAAGAAAGGTGGGATACCTACCGGGGCATCCCCAAGCTTAGATGCTTGAGACTTCTTGAAAATATTATCTTGGGATGCCTTGGGCATCCCCAAGCTTGAGATTTTGTGTCTCCTTAATTCTTCTCATATCACGGTTTTCCTATATCTCAAAAGCTTCATCCACACAAAACTCAACAAGAACTTGTGAGATAAGTTAGTATAAACTAATGCAAAAACCTTATCAATCTCTACTATAGAAAATCACTAAAATTATTATTCAACATTGCATACTAAATGCCTCTGCATATTTAATACTCCTATCCTCAAATAGATTCATTAATCAAGCAAGCATATGCAAACAATGCAAACATAACAGCAATCTGCCAAAATAGTACAGTCTGTAAAGAATGCAAGAGTATCAATACTTCCCTAACTCCAAACATTATGAAATTATACCACACTGTAGAAAATTTATCAGAGCTTATTATGCAAAAAGTTTAAACATTTTATCACATTCTGACTTTTCTAGGGAATTTTTGCAACATCAATAAACTTTCTGTTTTCAAACAGCAACATGTATACTTGCAAGATAAGCATGGCAAAGGCTATCAATGCTACTTTTATTGAAATAAAAGATGCAAAACATTATTCTAAATAACAACAAACAAATTCTTAACAAAATAAATTGACGCTCCAAGAAAAAGACATATCATGTGACGAATGAAAACATAGCTCCAAGTGAGGTTACCGATAATGTTGGAGACGAAAGAGGGGATGCCTTCCGGGGCATCCCCAAGCTTAGTTGCTTGGATCTTCCTTGAATATTACCTTGGGGTGCCTTGGGCATTCCCAAGCTTAGGGTCTTGTCACTTCTTATTCTCCTCATATCGACATCTCACCCAAAACTTGAAAACTTCAATCACACGAAACTTAACGGAACTTTGTGAGATAGGTTAGTATGATAAAGAGAAAACCATTTCACTTTGGTACTGTCAAAGACAAGATTAATAATTGTTTCCACACAATTCCTACTGTAGAATATCATTTCCACAATTTACATTGAGCAATATAAGCCATAGAAACTAGAAAACAAGCAAACTATGCATTGAAAACAGAATCTGTCAAAAACAGAACAGTCTGTAATGATCTGGATAACTACCATACTTCTGCTACTCCAAAAATTATGAAACAATTAGGACCACGTGAGAAATTTGTATATTAAACTTCTGCAAAAACAATCAACTAAAATCACTCTTCTGTTAAAAAGAGACTTATTTTCGTGAGCGCATAAGTTTTTATTTTTCAGCAAGATCAAATCAACTATCACCCAACATGATCCCAAAGGCTTTACTTGGCACTTTATTGAAAGAAAAGCAATAAAACATGATTAATACAGTAGCTTAATCATGTGAACACACAAAAACAGTAGGTAACACTACTAGGGAAAACCTTATACACAGAATCTTAGCAGCAGCGCGGTTTAAAAACAAACGCTACTGCTACTTAGTAGTAGCGAGCTTCAGGAAACCGCGCTACTAATAGGCTAGTAGCAGTAGCGCTCTAGATGAAACAAGCGGTACTACTATAATTGCCACGGTGTTTGTCATGGAATTGTCACGGCAGATGTCCTTAGTGTCAGGACTTAGTCGCGAGGCCAACGCATCTATGTGGTAGCTTGAGAGGGGTTGAGCGGAATCGAGAGACGCAACACCAGACAGGGATTTAGACAGCTTCGGGCCCCGGAAACATCATCCGGTAAAACCCTACATGCTGTTTGAGGCTAGGTCTCATTATCATCACGAGGGAGTCGCCAGTAAACCGGCTCTCCTCTTTGTGTCTAGCCCTAAGATTGTTTCTTCTTGCTTGTAGCTTGTCCCTCTTTAGAGCCCTGCCCCTCCTTATATATGTTGAAGGGGCGGGTTACATGTGGATTCCTATTAGGATTAGGACTAGTCTATCTGTAATACAAACCGGATACAAGTCCAGGTCTTAACTCCTTGTAAGACAAATATTCCTTATGCCTTTCCTCGTAAACCGACCCACCGTAGCTGAACCGGCCTTCATGAACCGCCCGGTCAGACCACCGGTCTTGTCGCTCCTCGACCCGCTGCCGGATTACCAATGAACCGTAAACCGCCGGGTCGCCGGTGAACCGCCAAGTGTCGTGAGGTCTCAAATAATCCATGAAGTCCGGCCGGGTTATACTTCCGGCAGTTTACGTCATGAGGTATATCCCCGACATTAGCCCCCAAGTTTAGCTTGGATTTATCCATGGTAAACTTATGCTGCAAAATAAACACAAGAACAAATTTGACAGGGTGTGCTCCGGGTTAAGGATTCTTGTAAACCGGCACCTGATCATCCTTAAGTCCTTGTCATTTCCTCCTCCTAGAAAATCCGGGTCAATAACCAGCTACATACTCAAATTGTTGACGTTGGTTTCTCATAGAAAAATATTATGAAGAATAATCCACTTGAGTCGGCTTCAAAAGTACCGGTTTAAGAAATATTGGTTCTGAAATACTCATATGATATTCAACCGGTTTGAAGATATAGAACTTGTCGGTTTAAGAATGTAGAACTTTGCGGTTTACAAATATTGATGGCACAGGATCATAACCTGTTTGTTAACATCAGCTTTTGAAAATATACCTCTTATATGCCTATCACTTGTAACCCTCAAATCTTAAGAAGGTAAGCATTAATGTAACAGCTTAAGATTTGCTTCAATATGAATGTCACAATCTTCACTTGTAGCCCTCAAATCTTAAGAAGGTAACGATCAACAGCTTAAGATTTGCTTCAATATGAATGTCACAATCTTGAAGAAATCCAGGTTGTTTATCTCAATCACTAGTCGAATTGAGTATTCCACATATGTAGCCCCCAAGTGTCGGGTTGTCATGCTTGCGACAACACAGGACTTGTAATTTCTGATGCTCATAAAAACTTCAACCGTATAGTCCCCAAGGGCGGGTCATTATGCCAATAATGAGAAGGGACTTCAAAATATAATCATGTAGACTTTAACAAAGAACGCAGTAACCCCCAAGGGCCGCTCGATAAGATAATATTGAGCTGGGACTTTATATATACTTCAAACATTATATTATGTAACTCCCATCATGGGTCTTGAACCCACGTCCACAAGGTTGAGAGCTTTGTGCTTTACCAATCGGGCGGTGGATCCTTCAATAATAGATGAAAATTTGTGTACCTTGAATTGTTGACAGAGCAATTAGTAGCCCACAAGTGTCATGGTGCATGCTTGCGGTGACATGAGACTTGCATGTAATCTCAAATTGAATAATGTAGCCCCCAAGTGCTTGGGTCGTAAGCTTTGCACCGACTCGGGACTATTCCTTCCATTATAGAATAAATCATATCCTTTGATAAAATAATAGCCATTGCGCTAAAGCGACTTTGAAAACCTCAATAATATCGGTTATTAATAACCATAATAAAAATCCAGCCATGTTGTCTATTCAAGATAATATAAACCGGTATGAAAACCTTATTCATTCAATATCATAATAAAGATTTAGCCAAGTTTGGCTATTTAGATAATATAACCCCAATGATTTATAAGCGCATGATTCCAATGGCGCAATCCAAATATAAACTGGCGATTTATAGTCCAAAGCCAGGCCGGGTTAATAAACGCCAGTGATTTATAATTATGATGTATTCAACCTGTTTTTGCATACAACAAGTTTAAAGTGTCCTGGCGGTTTACCGCCGGACGGGTCATAATGCCCAACATATAACCCGGGTTTATAACCAAGGCTGCAATTAAGAATAATCAAATATGAAGTATATCATACCTGTGACATTGAATCACATCGTAGGTTTACCAACTTTTTGTAGTAAGGGTGATAATCCCAATCTTGAGTAATGATAACTCCTTTCATACTGTGCCGGTTTATGATAAAACCGTACCGGGTTGTGATAAACACCGGTTTAACCATATATATCTTGGCGACTCAGAGTCAAACCAGACCGGGCTGATAGTCTCCGGATTATGATTTGATCATGTACTGACAACTTGTAATTGAAAGTCAAGCCGGGTTAATGAACACCGGTTTACTCCATGATAAGATGGTAACATCAAACCGGGCAGATAGTCTCCGGATTAGGATTTGACCGTGTTCCGCCAATTTGTAATTGACAGTTTGAACCGGATTAACAATGTCAGTTAAAAAGCATAGCGAAGTAAAAGTTCTTTAGCAAAAAGAACAGAATTCAAGCAAAGGCAAAATAAAACCATTGCAAATGAGGCTTTACTGAGCCGATCAGATGGTGTTACCATGGTCGGACACGACCAAGCTCCCAATAAGGTGTAGCCATGGTTCAAGTCAGCCAGGTCCCCAACTGAAATCGTGGCATTATGCCGATCAAGTGGCGTGGCAATGGTTCGGGTTCGACCAAGCCCCCAAGTGACTCTATGGCCTTAGGCCGATCAAGAGGCGTGACTGGTTCAGACTTGACCATGTCCCCAAGTGATCTGGTGGCTTTCGCCTATCAAAAGGTGTTGCATTGGTTCGGACACGACCAAGCCCCCAAGTGATGTTGCGGCACTAGGCCGATCAAGAGGCGTGGCTATGGTTCGGATACGACCAAGCCCCAAGTGATGATGTGGCATTGAGCCGATCAACAGGTGTGACTATGGTTCGAGACATGACCAAGCCCCCAAGTGATCAATAATATGATAAGCCAATAAGGCATGATACCCATGTTTGAACCACAGCATCATGGCAGCAGGTCCTCTTTGGCACCTTTGAACTTATTGTAAGAGAAAAATCCTTCTTGAACCGGGATTTTGAACCGGATATCGAGAGCTTCAAAGCTTTGTGGGAAACATCTTTCCCTTGAACCGGATTTTAAACCGGAATCTTCATTTTCAGCCGGAAATTTTCTGACAGCCTTTAAACTCGAACTTGCGAGAAGTTAATTCCTTTTTGAACCGGACATTTCTTAAACCGGATTTGAGAGCTTCAGAGCTTTGCAGGAGAACAGATTTCCCTTGAACCGGATTGTAACCCGGATATTTGAGAGCTTCAGTGAGACTGACTTCCCTTAAACCGGATTTTAAACTGGAATCCTTTCTGATGACCCGGGACTTCTTCATTGAGCCTGGATTTTGTAACTGTAATATACTTTCTAAGCCGGAAATTTTCTGACGGCTTTTAAGTTTTCATCAATATAACAGGAGCCTCCGGGACCGGGTTATCTTTCCCTCCATCGTCCTAGGGTTCTTAATTTCGCTGAAACTGGCAAGATTTGCTGAGTCATGTCATCGTAGCCCCCGAGTCTCAAAGGTGACTCGAGGAGTTAGCTCGAGACTCTCCATATGTGACCGTGATGTAAACCGGCATATATCATCGGTGTTGATAGCCCGATGTGAATCCACAGAAAGTTGAGGTGATTGCGGCGGGTTATAAATGATCCCGTACGAGCCGTGTCAGCAACTCGGCCAATGGTTCCTTCCAACTGGTGATTTGAAGTTAACCAAACTGTAGCGGCGGTGACTTGTGCGCCTGCCCATTGATCCATCTAGTGCGGGCGGCGGTTGATAGTATATGATAATTTGCCTCCATTTTGTTGAAAGAAAACCGGGCTACCCAAGCTGTGACTTGCTCATACCCAATAAACAGCTCATGCAGACATGTGCGGCCCGGTGTGCTGATGTAGACCAGGCCGCGAGAGACGGACAGCAAGGACGACCGCAACATCAGAGGCGACTCGGATAGATGAGTCGGCCGCGACATTGTAAACCGGCGCGGGCGGGAGAATCGGCCACAGCGTTGGAGACGGCCCGGACCCGGGCGAGACAAACGTGGACACGGACAATGAGTCAGTCACGCGTGCGGATGTAGTGGGAGCGGCGATTTGCACAAATAATGCTGGCGCGCGCCCTTTATGCGACACCTTTGTAAGGAATAATGGTCCTGTGAAAAATTATCATAGACCAGAGTAATTGTTTTTTGATAAAAATAATATGTGTTAAGAAAAATAAATTTAGATGGATATCACCTGATCTGTTCGGTTGACGGATGATCCGTTGAAAACGACACAAACAACTTAGACAGACCGGCGATTCAATATTGCTCTGACGGTTCAACACCGCAGGCTGGTCAACACGGCCCCGACGGCTCTCGCGCCACGAGTCGGTAGCTCCACACACGTAGCAGCATTGCTTGCATAGCTGATTTTTTTGTGTGTGTGGCTCGCATAAGGTTGGTGCCTATCCTCATCCGTCTTGACATCAAGGCTCCTAGCCAAAGACGCCAGATAACTTTGGTATCATATCCTTGTGAGACTTTTGGACCTGTGCTAATTCATTTGCCGAATAGTACTAATACTAGACCTTCCGTGAGATGCACTAGTAATAGTCCTTTCCTTATTCTCCTTTTCCTTTGGCCTTTGACTCCAGAATTTCTCCTGCATGTGTGTACCCCATCAAATAAGGCTAAGCGGGCACACGCCCAAGTACGTCTTTGTCCACGGCCTTGGGCGTCTGCTGCAGTAGTGACAATAACGATGAGATCCCGCCGCTGCCCCTTTATTTTGTTGATGCATCCACACGCAGCCGCTAATCACCGCCCATATGATTGCTATGGATCCCTTCATATATACAGTGGTACTTGTGGATTGATTTATGGGCCTCGGTCTCCACGCCTAATAGTAGTAGTCGCGGTGACATTATTTAAACTGGGAAACTGTGGTCGAGGCCTCGGCGGTTGAATCACAATTCCTGTCGGCCTCGGCAATAAGCGATCGCAGAAAATTTCAGGTACTAGAAACAAGTGGTCGAGGCCTGCTCCAAAGATGGCGTTCAGCTGACTCGGGCGTGGCCAGCTCAAACGTGGTGACGGAGATTTCCAGGTAAAAACAGCGGAGTGGGAGGCGAGGTGCGCTCGGACCGGCGACGAAAAACAGGTCGGTGTCCGGCGACTCAGACAGGAGACGAGGCGCGACCGCCACTCAGACGGGAGACGAGGCACGACGACAACTTGGACGGAGAGGCGGAGGCCAGTTTGACCCAGAGCGACCACGGAGGCCAGTTTGACCCGGAGCGACCCACGCAGAGTAGTATTTGATTCTTACGAGGACATAGATCGGCTCATTCGGCGGCGCAGGTGTAGTGATTTGTCTAATCGCGTGGTGGTCTGATGCCTCCACAGTAGCCATCAATTGGTACTCATAGCAGTACTAGTTTTGATCTCCACTTGATTATCTTTGTATCCCTGCGGACGAGCAACACAAAACAGTCTCGGAAATCCAGCCGCAGCAATTTTACGGACTCGGCGGATCGGACAGCGACAACTTTTTGTCTGCTTCAATGGAAACTGTGACTTGACAGCTTGCATGACTCGGTGAATCTCCTGTCGGTTTAGACAGATCGTCTCGCGTCGGCTGAACAGGACGCAAAACCCTATTTAATTTTTTTTTAATCTCAATCTCAGATTCTCCTTCGATCGCTTGCCATGGAAATGATGTATCTTCTTCTGCGCCAGTTCTTCTTCATCCAGCACATCGCGAATTTCTCGATCCTTTGAAAAGATCCCTTCAAGAACTCATCACCACCGTGCGCAGGCCCCATGGTGGGCGCCAACTGTCGTGGAATTGTCACGGCAGATGTCCTTAGTGTCAGGACTTAGTCGCGAGGCCAACGCATCTATGTGGTAGCTTGAGAGGGGTTGAGCGGAATCGAGAGACGCAACACCAGACAGGGATTTAGGCAGCTTCAGGCCACAGGAAACATCATCCGGTAAAAACCCTACATGATGTTAGAGGCTAGGTCTCATTATCATCACGAGGGAGTCGCCGTAAACCGGCTCTCCTCTTTGTGTCTAGCCCTAAGATTGTTTCTTCTTGCTTGTAGCTTGTCCCTCTTTGGGGAGCCCTGCCCCTCCTTATATATGTTGAAGGGCGGGTTACATCTGGAGTCGTATTAGGATTAGGACTAGTCTATCTGTAATACAAACCAGATACAAGTCCAGGTCTTAACTCCTTGTAAGACAAATATTCCATATGCCTTTCCTCTTAAACCGACCCACCGTAGCTGAACTGCCTTCATGAACCGCCAGTCGGGCCATCGGGTCTTGTCGCTCCTCTGGCCCGCCTGCCGGATTACCAATGAACCGTAAACCGCCGGGTCGCCAGTGAACCTCCAAGTGTCAGCGAGGTCTCAAATAATCCGCCAAGTCCGGCCGGGTTATACTTCCGGCCGGTTTACGCCGCGGGGTATATCCCCGACAGCGTTGCCTCCAGGCTAGATATAGTAGTAGCGCCCTTCTTCTGGACGCACTACTGCTAAAGTACTTAGTAGTAGCGTTTTTCTTAAAAACACGCTGCTGCTAAGTATCACCCTGCAACTAATTAAGTTTAGTCCCATACTGCTAAGCGAACAAGGTGTTTACCACCTTAAATATGTTACTTCTCAAACTATCTTGAGCACTTGGTCTTCATTGAACTATATGTGTAGGATTTGTGGTTGCAATATGAATCCTCGCCTGTACCTATACAGGTACAGTGAGGATTCATGTCGACTATTTAGATTCTACACAAAAAGATCAATGATGACCAATGTATATTTTTGATGTTTTTACATTGCTTAGACTTAGCAGTAGCATTTTTGTCGGGAAAAGCGCCATCGATATTGGTCTTAGCAGTGGCGCTCCTCGTGTCTGCCATCGCTAAAGCAAAACAAAACCCGCGGCTCGACCCCCCCCCCCCCCCGCGCACGGTCATCTCTCAATCGTCCCCCTCCGCCCGTCGCCGGCAGCTGCGGTTAGGGTTTCTCCTACGCCACCGTCGCCCCAGGTAATGCTCCTCCCCCCTCTCGCCGCCCCTCCGTTGCTCATCCACCCACTCGTCGCCCACTCTGTCGCTGGCCGCGAGCTGATCTGGCCGGGCGCCTTTGGCTGACCGCCCTCGATCCCCTCGCCGGCCGCTGTCGTCGCCCCCTCGTCAGCACCCCCGGCCGAGGTCACCATGCCATCCCCCCTCCGCTAGACAGCACCCCCCGAGGGCTGCCCTACCTAGATGCAGCGAGGGCTTACAAATTTCTTCCTGCTACATTTTGATTTAGTAGGCTAGTTCATATGCAACATTTTGATTTAGTTGGTATGATTTAGTTTATTTAGTAGGCTAGTTGATTTAGAAAATTTTGATTTAGTTGATTTAGTATGCTAGTTGATTTAGTAGGCTAGTTGATTTAGTAGGCTTGTTGATTTAGTTGATTTAGTATGCACCATCTTATTGTTTATTTACTAGATCTTAGGATTATAATTGTCCATCAAATTGCTTCTCGCGGAAGAACCAAAAATATCACATGCTACTGTTTTTCTTTCCTGTGAAGTGGATCGTTAATCCTTTGCTCATATTGCTTTAGGAAAATGGCGCCACCACCACCACCACCATGTCGACTGTGCAAGTCAAGGTGCGCCAGCAGCCTTGCAACTGGCAAGCTATTCGGTATCTACTTCCAGCCGAGTTTTCACCATGCGGCGGTATAATTATATGAAATGTAACAACTATTTTATTTTTAGTGTTGGCATTACTGCATTGTGTCATTTTCCTTTTTTTACACAGATCATCCCATGCAATGTGAGGTTGAAATTCAACAAGCTGATAGGAGACACTGTGACATTTGAGGCTCCTGGGGGGCGTACACTATGGAGGTCAAGAAAGGACGCAATATGTCGCAGATTGGAGGAGATGGATGGGCCCGTTTCCTCGCCCGCATGCGTCTTACTGGTGGTGAGTTGATCAGATTATCCTTGAGCGTAAAGACCCAAGTCGGCTGTCATTTATATCAACCTGGTGGAAGATGATGAAGATGACGAAGATGATGAAGATAATGAGGACCCACTTGATGAAGATGATGAGAACCCACTTCATGAAGCCATTGTAGCTCAAAGAATGAGGCTGAGCGAGGAGGTGTGCAACCTATGGGACATAATTCTGCCACGTGATGACTTTGTCAGGGTGCCATTCGTGACTCGCCTGACAAGTACCATGGTTGATCGGCATGAAATGGTATGTTATACTGACTGTAGTAATTTGATGATATATATATGCTTTATTGTTATACTTACAAATGCAAATTATCCGATGATATGCTTAGTGTAGAGTCCAATGATATGCTGTGTGGCATCTAGTCGATGATATGCTTTAGTGTAGAGTCTGATCACATGCTTATTAGTGTAGAATCCAAGGAAATATAAATAGTGTAGATAATCCATATATACTTATTAGTAGAATTAATGCTTAATTAGTACAAATGTGTAGTACTGTGTCTTTTGATAGTGTAGAAATCTATACTTAATAGAAATATATTTGCAAGAGTATGTGCGAGGCTATTTATTAATTGGTATGTTTTTCTTATTCAGAAATTTCCAAAGAACCTATCTGTGAGTTGTGTTATCGAGCCTGATGAAGAAGGCTCAGCTGGACTACGCCTTACCGCAAGGGGCTCCGTCACCACCTGTACTTACCGCATGGACACAGACGGTCGCACACACTTAAACTCAGTTGGGTGGAAGAGATTCCTCGTTGGCAAGAATCTTCGTGTTGGACAGGCCATCCTAATTACTATCAGGAACACCCACCGCCAGGGCTTGAGGATGATGATCGTCGTCGATATCATCTAGAACTACATATGTGTGTGTGGCTATATCATCTAGAACTACATATGATGATCGTAAATCGATATCATGTAGAACTACATATGATGATCGTAAATCGATATCATCTAGAACTACATATGATGATCATCGTCGATATCACCTTGTACCGCTTGAGGATGCATGTTGACTATATATGAAATTGTTATCTAGTACTCCATCTGCTCCAAATTACTCGTCGTGTTTTTAGTTCAAATTTGAACTAAAACCATGATGAGTAATTTGGAACGGAGGGAGTACTACCCAATACCTATAATGCTTTATGAAATTGATATCTAGTAGTACCTAGTATATGGAAATTGTAGTTTATTGAAACTGAAACGGGGTAGAAGCGGGGGGAAATGATGAAAGTTATAGCAGTAGCGCGGGAATAGGAAAGCGCTGCAGCTAACTAATAGTAGCGAGTTCTGGAAAAGCGCTGTTGTTATAGTCAATAGTAGTAGCGCTGGAAATGAGCACGCTACTACTAACAGTTAGCTGTAGCGCCTTATTAGTAGCGCGGCTTCCCGCGCTGCTGATAGCCTCAAAACCCGCGCTACTACTAGGGTTTTCCCTAGTAGTGTAAAAGTGTTGGGTTGTCTCCCAACAAGCGCTTTTCTTTAATGCCTTTTAGCTAGGCAAGATGATCAATGATGCTCGCATAAAAGTAAAGAATTGAAACATGAAAAGAGCATCAAGAAGAATATGACTAGCACATTTAAGCCTAACCCACTTCCTAGGCATAGGGATTTTGTGAGCAAATAATTCATGGGAACAAGAATCATCTAGCATAGGAAGGCAAAACAAACATAACTTCAAGATTTTCAACACATCAAGAGGAAACTTGATATTATTGCAATTCCTACAAACATATGTTCCTCCCTCATAATAATTTTCAGTAGCATCATGAATGAATTCAACAATATAGCAATCACATAAAGCATTCTTCTCCTGATCCACAAGCATAGAGATTTTATTACTCTCCACATATGCATATTTATTCTCATGAATAGTGGTGGGAGCAAACTCAACAAAATAACTATCATGTGATTCAAAACTAAAATCAAGATGACAAGTTTCATGGTTATCATTATTCAATATAGCATACATATAATCACCATAATCATCATATATATCAACTTTGTTCTCATAATAATCAATTGAAACCTCTTCGGAAAAAGTGGATTCATCACTAAATAAAGTCATGACCTCTCCAAATCCACTTTCATAATTATTACAATAAGATTCAACACCCTCCAAAATAGTGGGATCATAAGTACCTAGAGTTGACACTCTTCCAAACCCACTTTCATCAATATAATTATCATAAATAGGAGGCATGCTTTCATCATAATAAATTTTCTCATCAAAACTTGGGGGAATAAAAATATCATCTTCATCAAATATAGCATCCCCAAGCTTGTAACTTTGCATATCATTAGCATCATGGATATTCAAAGAATTCATACTAAAAACATTGCAATCATGCTCATCATTTAAATATTTTGTGACAAACATTTTATTGACTTCTTCTTATAACAATTGAGCACAATTTTCTGAACCATCATTTTCAAGAAAGATATTATAAAGATGATCAATAATATGATGCAACCTCAACTCCATTTTTATGTTGTTTTCTTTTATAAACCAAACTAGTGATAAAACAAGAAACTAAAAGATTCAATTTCAAGATCTAGAGATATACCTTCAAGCACTCACCTCCCCGGCAATGGCGCCAGAAAAGATCTTGATGTCTACTACGCAACTTTATTCTTGTAGACACGTGTTGGGCCTCCGAACGCAGAGTTTTGTAGGACAGTAGCAATTTTCCCTCAAGTGGATGACCTAAGGTTTATCAATCCGTGAGGGGTGTAGGATGAAGATGGTCTCTCTTAAACGACCCTGCAACCAAATACAAGGAATCTCTTGTGTCCCCAACACACCCAATACAATGGAAAATTGTATAGGTGCACTAGTTTGGCGAAGAGATGGTGATAAAAGTGTAATATTGATGGTAGAAATATATTTTTATAATCTGAATAAATAAAAACAGCAAGGTAGCAAATAGTAAATGGGCACAAAAACGGTATTGCAATGCTTGAAAACAAGGCCTATGGTCCGTACTTTTGCTAGTGCAACCTCTCAACAATGCTAACATAGTTGGATCATATGATTATCCCTCAACGTGCAATAAAGAATCACTCCCGAGTTCCTATTAGCGGAGAACAAAAGATAGAAATTGTTTGTAGGGTACGAAACCACCTCAAAGCTATTCTTTCCGATCAATATATCCTAGAGTTCGTACTAAAATAACACAAGCTATTCTTTCCGATTGATCTAATCAAGAGTTCGTACTAAAGTAACACCATATGACACACATCAAGCAAATCTAATGTCACCTAGATACTCCAATGTCACCATGAGTATCCGTGAGTTAATTCTACGATATGCATCAAACAACTTCATGATCATAATATTCAATCCACACAAAGAACTACAAAGAGACCCCAAAGTTTCTATTGGAGAAAAGATAATAAAAATTTGCATCAACCCCTATGCATATATTACCCCAATGTCACCTCAGGAATCCGCAAGTTGAGTGCCATAACATACATCATGTGTTCTCATATCTGAATATTCAATCCGACAAGAGAAAACTTCAAAGGGTAAAGATTCAATTCATCACACCATGAGTATAGAGGGGAGAAACATCATATGATCCATCTATATTAACAAAGCCCATGATATAGATCACGAGAGAGAGAGAGAGAGAGAGAGAGAGAGAGAGATTAAACACATAGCTATTGGTACAAACCCTCAGCCCCGAGGGTGGATGAGGGAGTCCTGGACTAGGGGGTGTCCGGATAGCCGAACTATCATCGTTGGCCGGACTCCTGGACTATGAAGATACAAGATTGAAGACTTCGTCCCGTGTCCGGATGGGACTTTCCTTGGCGTGGAAGGCAAGCTTAGCGATACGGATATGTAGATCTCCTACCGATGTAACCGACTCTGTGTAACCCTAACCCTATCTGGTGTCTATATAAATCGGAGGGTTTCAATCCGTAGGACGAACAACAATCATACCATAGGCTAGCTTCTAGGGTTTAGCCTCTCTGATCTCGTGGTAGATCTACTCTTGTACTACCCATATCATCAATATTAATCAAGCAGGAGTAGGGTATTACCTCCATCGAGAGGGCCCGAACCTGGGTAAAAACATCGTGTCCCTTGTCTCCTGTTACCATCTGCCTAGACGCACAGTTCGGGACCCCCTACCCGAGATCCGCCGGTTTTGACACCGACATTGGTGCTTTCATTGAGAGTTCCTTTGTGCCGTCACCTTTAGGCTCGATGGCTCCTTCGATCATCGGCAACAACGTGGTCCGTGGTGAGACTTTTCTCCCGGACAGATCTTCAGATTCGGCAGCTTTGCACCGCGGGCCAATTCACTTGGCCGTCTGGAGCAGATCGAGCTACGCCCCGCCATCGAGATCAGATTTGGGAGTTTGAATTACACGGCCGACATCCGCGGAGACTTGATCTTCGACGGATTCGAGCCACGCAAGCGCCGCCGCCGTCTCGATGGGCATGATCTAGCTCTGCCCGAACGGTGTCACGGAGGCCGCACCGGTCTGCTCCGACCCTTAATCCGGAGCCGGTTTCGCCGATCGAGGACGGTTGGTTGGACACCGCCTCGGGGGCTGAAATCTCTACGGCCATTGAACCGAACACCATCCCTGTCCTTTGCAAAGCCCGTGACTCCAAGGTGCCGGACTCCTCTCCGGACTCCGAACCTCACGCTACCGCCACGAATCCGATTGGGCGCGGTTATGGAGTTCATCGCCGCGGACATCTTCAAAGACTCGCCCTTTGGCGACATCCTGAATTCACTAAAGTCTCTCTCTTTATCAGGAGAGCCTTGGCCGGACTATGGTCAGGAAGGTGGGGATGCGGACGACAAAGAAATTCAACGCCCACCCACCACCCACTTTGTAGCCACTATCGATGATTTAACCGACATGCTCGACTTCGACTCCGAAGACATCGACGGTATGGACGACGATGCAGGAGATAATCAAGAACCAGCGCCTACAGGGCACTGGAAGGCCACCTCGTCATACGACATATACATGGTGGACATCCCAAAAGATGGGAATGGCGATGGAACAGCGGAGGATGACCCCTCTAAGAAACAGTCGAAGCGCCGGCGTCAGCGGCGCCGCTCTAAATCCCGCCACAGCAGAAACGGTGATTCCGGCACCGGAGATAATAACACCCCGGACAAGGTCAAGACAACCCCTCCAAAGCAGGATTCAGCACAGGAGGAGGGAGAAGCCAGCCCTCATGATAGAGCGGCAGACAGAGATGTAGAGGACGATAATTACATGCCTCCCTCCGAAGATGAGGCAAGCCTCGACGACGACGAATTTGTCATGCCTGAGGATCCAGCCGAACAGGAGCGCTTCAAACGCAGGCTTATGGCCACGGCAAGCAGCCTCAAGAAAAAGCAGCAGCAGCTTAGAGCTGACCAAGACTTGCTAGTCGGATGATGGATCAAGTCCTTGCAGCCAAGAGTGCGAACTCGAACGCCCTCCAAAAGCTACCCCAAACACAGGCCGTTGCCTCGATCGTAGGAGGAAGCACCCACGTCACCGATTGCACGACATGGCAGACCGGCCACCCGTGGCGCGACAGAGAAGCCTCTCGGCCCTCCGCTCAAGCCACGCCCGACGCCGCCCAAAAGTACCAAGGCACGGAGAACGCGCGGACTTGCGAGATATCTTTGGAGGATAAGGCAAAGCAAACAAGATCGATCTACAGATCGGCGTGGGCGCCTAACGACTTGGGATGATTACTGTCACGCCCGGATATAGCAACCCGGCCGGGCGAACACGATGAGACAAAGCTCATATGAGCTACGCCGTGATATAGCCCAATACAGGCGCCAAGACACCCACTATGCTTCACAAATGAAGTAATGGATCATCAAATCCCTGAGGGCTTCAAACCCATAAACATCGAATCATACGATGGTACCACAGATCCTGCGGTCTGGATCGAGGACTATCTCCTCCATATCCACATGGCCCATGGCTATGATCTACATGCCATCAAATACCTCCCACTCAAGCTTAAAGGACCAGCTCGGCATTGGCTCAACAGCTTGCCAGCGGAGTCAATCGGTTGTTGGGAGGACCTGGAAGCCGCATTCCTCGATAACTTCCAGGGCACATATGTGCGACCACCGCAGCCTTGAATGACCTTAGCCATATAATTCAGCAGCCGGAAGAATCGGCCGGAACAATTACGGGACGCGGTCCCTAACAAAGAAAAATCAGATCGTCGACCGTCTCGATGCGTAGGCGCTTAGCAGCCTTCAAACACAACATCCGCGACGAGTGGCTAGCCCGGCACCTAGGACAGGAAAAGCCGAAATCCATGGCAGCCCTCACCACACTCATGACCCGCTTTATGCTGGAGAGGACGATTAGCTAGCTCGAAGCAACAACTTGGCCAAACACCACAGTAGTTCGGATACCAAGGACAGCAATGGCAAGTCGGCGTTGCAACAAGCATAAACGCCGCGTGCGGTGACAATGCTGAAGATACGACGATAAATGCCGGATTCAGAGGCTCTAAACCCGGTCGGCGGAAGAAGCCATTCAAAAGAAATACCGGGGCCCGTCCAACTTGGACCGAATACTCGACCGCTTGTGCGGATACATGGCACTTGAAAACCAGCCAACCACACCAACAGGGATTGTTGGGTGTTCAAGCGAGCAGGCAAGTTAAATGCCAAACTCAATGACAAGGGGCTGCATAGCGATGACGAGGAGGAGCCCGCCCGAACAATAGAGGATGTAAGGGCTTTCCCCACAAGTGCGGAATGTGAACATGATATACGCAACCCACATACCCAAAAGGGAGCGGAAGCGCGCACTAAGGGACATATATGCGATGGAGCCAGTCGCCCCAAAGTTCAACCCGTGGTCCTCCTGCCCGATCACTTTTGATCGAAGGGACCACCCCACTAGCATCCGCCACAGCGGATTCGACGCATTGGTTCTTGACCCAATCATTGACGGATTTCACCTCACTAGAGTCCTGATGGACGGCGGCCAGCATGAACCTGCTTTACCGGGATACGGTCGCAAAATGGGCATAGACCCTCAAGGATTAAACCCACAAAGACGACCTTTAAAGGCGTCATTCCAGTGTAGAGGCCAACTATGCAGGCTCCGTTACACTTGAAGTGGTCTTCGGATCCCGGATAACTTCCGGCGAAGAGTTAATCTTCGACATAGTCCCGTTCGCGGCGGATATCACGCCTTTGCCGGACGAACTGCATTTGCAAAGTTCAATGCGGTGCCGCACTATGCATATCTCAAGCTCAAGATGCCAGGCCCTCGAGGAGTAATTACGGTCAATGGAAACACCGAACGCTCTCCGAGCGGAGAAGCATACGGCGGCTAAGCGGCGGAAGTGCAAAGCAGCCTCTTAAGGCAATTCTCGAGTCCGGCCATTAAACGTCCGGACACCGTCAAGCGCGCCCGGAGTAACCTACAGCAAGACCGCCTGGCACGATCCGAGCAAGCGTAGCAATGCGGCCCCAACCCCAACCCTCGCGAAATTGCAAAGCCAGTACTACGTGTGCATAACTACGCTCTGGAGATACCATGGGCATAAGGGGACGGGCACGACCACGACACGCCCAGAATGCGGCTCAACCGCACCAGGGGCTCCCGATTGTGTCATTCTTTTTCTTTCTTATTTTCTCTTACTTTCAGGACTCCGTCTTCCAGAAGCCCTGCCCGGCACTAGAATTGCCGAACTCATGATGCAACAGCCAGGGAAGTAGAAAGCTACGTCGAGTGTCTAGGTGGTCTCTACTACGAGCATTATACCTGTTTTACATACCACCCCGCAGCTTACCCCTGGAGGGGGACATGTTAAATAGTCCCATCCCTTGCTTACCGCACTATTTGTATCATTCTGCTTTCATTGCAGTATCTTTTTGAATAAACAATACATAGCTTCTGCTTATTATTGCATTCCCTTTTTCCATATATGTTCATCTATGACATGTTGCACCCGTACACTTTGGTACGGTCAATACACCAGGGGCTTAAGTACCCCAAAGAATGGTGTGATAAGTCCGAACACTTTCACAAGTGCGGCACCCGAACTTATAGCATTATATGCATCGGCTCCGAATCATGTCTTGGGTCAATAGTTGGGTTTGCCCGGCTCCCATGTTTTGGTACCTTACGTTCCGTTATATCGGCTAAGGTAGCTATTTGGGAGAACCACTGCGATTGTGCCCGGTTGAGCTGGGTGAGCACCTCGGTGGAGAAAGCTAAACTGACCGTCATGATAGGGCGAGAGCTGGTCGCTGTTCGAGAGGTTTTTGGGTCCCTAAAGACTTATGTCGCTTAGAGCGAGGAACGGCATTGTCCGGCCAAGGCCTGGATAGCGCCCGAACTCGGTCTTCCGAATACTAGGGGCTTCACGAAATTTAAAATTATTGAATTCTATGGCTAAGTGAGAGTGTTCAAGCACTATAAGTCCGGTTGCCTTGTTCGTTTGCGTTGAGCGCCTCCCTCGAAGGACCCAATAATGGGAACAAGAGCTCAAGTTTATCCCGAACACCCCAAAGACTTTCGTGGCATGGGGGCTGAAGCCAACGACTTGCCATCTCTCGATTCGACAAACGGCCGCATGAAGGTAATATTTTAAATTCACAAGCGTTGCTTAGCGCATATGAACAAGTTTTCAGCGTCTGAGGATAACAAATGCGAGCCTATTCAAAAATTACATCTTTGGAGCATTCACCCGCTATAAGGCGGGCACCCTCCAGGACGCCCTCATAATACATTTCGGGCTTGCGATGCTCCTTGCTCGGTGGTGGTCCGTCCTTCACAAGCTTCTCAACGTCCAGCTTGCCCCAGTGCACCTTAGCACGGGCAAGGGCCCTACGGGCACCTTCAATACAGACGGAGCTCTTGATGACTTCGATCCACGGACAAGCGTCCACCAGCCGTCGCACTAGCCCGAAGTAGCTCCCAGGCATGGCCTCATTTGGCCACAGCCGAGCTATAAGGCCCTTCGTGGCCTGTTCGACGACCTTGTGGAGCTCGACCAATTGCTTCAGTTGGTCGCTCAAGGGCACCGGGTGTTCGGCCTCAGCATACCGAGACCAAAACACCTTCTCCGTCGAGCTCCCCTCTTCGGCTCGGTAGAAAGCGGCGGCATCGGATACACTGCAGGGCAGATCTGCGAAGGCTCCTGGAGAGCTCCGAATTCGGGTAAGTAACAGATAATTGACTTTTACATTCTTGCTTTGCATAAAGAATGCCTTACCCGCCGCTATCTTCTTCATCGCCTCAATTTCCTGGAGGGCTTTTTGGGCTTCGGCCTTAGCGGCTTTGGCACTCTCAAGAGCCAAGGTGAGCTCGGACTCTCGAGTCTTCAAGTCACGCTCCAAACTCTCGTGTTTTTTCACGAGAGCCTGGAGCTCTTGCGGCACTTCCGCCACCCGCGCCTCCTGCTTCTCTCGCTCGGTGCGCTCCGCGGATGCTTTGTTTTCGGCCGCGGTCAGCGCTTCCTTTAGGGTCGCCACCTTGTTCGTGGCCCCTACAATACCCATGTTATTCCTGCCTTTTTTGCAACCAACTCCTTTCTATAAGGTATTACTTTAATAAGGCATTACTTACCTTCCTTGTCCTTGAGCTGCTTCTTGGCAAGGCCGAGCTCGTTCTCGGACCGCTCGAGGTTCTGCTTCAATGCATTGACCTCCATGATCGGTCTTGGCAGAGGTCGGCAGCGCCTGCATTCCCATATTGACATATTTATGTTAGACTCCTCACAGATATCTTTTTAGATCCTCATCCGCTTTTCTTTCCGAACACCGAACTAAGCATCAGGGGCTACTGTCTATGCGGTAATATTTTTACATATTCTAAACTTACCTCAAAGCCTGTTAGAAGGCTGTTGCAGGCTTCAGCCAGCCCGCCCTTGGCGGACTGAACTTTCTGGATCACCGCACTCATAACAGTGCAGTGCTCCTCCTTGATGGAGGCGATGTTAAGCGCCTCCAGCAAGCTATCCGATGCCTCCGGTTGGACGGAGGACATCGGCGTCTTACCCTTCTTACGAAGGGGCCGCTTGCCGGACTTCGGAACCGCTGAAGGTTCCGGTATGGAGTCCAGACAAGGGTCGGGCTTAGAGCCCCTGGGGGTCTTGCTCCCCTCGCGCCTGGAGTCCGGGAGGCTGCCTTGTGGCGCCTCCTGCGCCACCTCCTCTTGGCTAGGCCCCCCTTGGGGCCCCACCTTGACGTCGGCGGCGGCGCGAGGCAAGGAGGCGGCCGGAAGAGTAGTGCTCTCCACTTCGGACGAATTCAGGGACCCGCTTGACGAAGCGGCGAGCTCGCCCTTGGGCGGGCTGCATGATTGTTCGGCATTAGAGAACACTATGCAATGAATAAAATAAACCATGGGTATCCGGACACTTACGATCTCGCCAGGGCTTGGCCTCGAGGGCCACTCCTCCTCGCCGTCGTTGGCGTTGGTGGAGACGTCCGGAGGAAGGTTGTTCCCTTCTTGGACCCTCCGGCCTCCCGGTCAGGCGGCCTTCCTTTTCTTCTCTTCCCTGCTGGGGAGAGGCTTCTTTCCTCCTCCTCATTCTCGGGAGAGGATTACATTTGAGAATCGACAAAGACTGGTGCCGGAGCTCCTTCGAGTTCCGTGGCCTCCTTCTTGGCCTTCTTCTCCGTCACCACGTGAGGTGCCGGAACCAAGAGCCCGTCAAGCGGGCGTCCGCTAGGTCTTCGGCAAGGGAGCCGGACAGTTAATCTGTCTCGACGTCTTCACCGATCTGTCAAGGGTTAGGGAGTTTTAGATCCCGCATAGAGTCAAACTATGAAAAAAGAGTCCCATAAAGGGCAAAATAACTTACCTCGCTGGCTTGACGCTGCGAGCGGAATCAGCGATCTTCGGTAGCGGATGCGGGAGCTTCGGCGCCCTTGAACAGCACCTTCCAGGCATCTTCATAGGTAGTGTCGAAGAGCCGGCTCAAGGTCCGGTCTTTGTCGGATCAAACTCCCACAAATTGAAGGCCCGTTCTTTGGCATGGGAGAATCCGGCGGATGAGCATAACACGGACTACGTTGACAAGCTTGAGGTTCTTGTCCACCAGGTTTCGGACACAGGTTTGGAGTCCGACCAGCTCTTCCGAATCACCCGACGTCAGGCCAGTCTCTTTCCATGATGTGAGCCGGGTGGGGGAGCCAGATCTGAATTTGGGGGCCGCCGCCCATTTGGAGTCGCGCGGCTCGGTGATGTATAACCACCCCGATTGCCACCCCTTTATGGTCTCCACGAAGGAGTCCTGAAGCCATGTAACGTTGGGCATCCTGCCCACCATGGCACCTCCGCACTCCGCTTGTCGGCCACCCACTATGTTCGGTTTGACGCTAAAGGTCTTCAACCATAAACCGAAGTGGGGCTGGATGCAGAGGAAAGCCTCGCACATGACGATAAACGTCGAGATATTGAGGATGAAGTTTGGGGCCAGATCGTGGAAATCCAGGCCGTAGTAGAACATGAGCCCCCGGACAAATGGGTGAAGTGGAAAACCTAGTCCATGGAGGAAGTGGGTGAGGAACACCACCCTCTCATGGGGCCTGGGGGTGGGGATGAGCTGCCCCTTGTTGGGGAGCCGACACGCGATGTCGCCGGACAAGTATCCGGCCTCCCGTAGCCTTGTGATGTGCCCCTCCGTGACGGAGGAGGCCATCCACTTGCCTCCCTCTCTGGACATAATTGGAGAAGGTTGAGGTGGAATGTGCGGACTTGGGCGCTGGAGCTCGAGTGCGCAGGAATGGATAAGCAAAGGAGGAAGAAGGCGTAGGTGAAAAGGTGGATCCTTATCCCCTTATATGGACGGACGAAGCTATGCGACCCCCACCAGCTGGTAAAACTCGCTTATCTCCCAAGCGTCAGAAATTGATGGCCGGTAGGGTTACCCACGTCCTATTGATGAGAATCCCGGAATAAGGGGACACGATCTGCTTTGACAAGGCGTGCCAAGGAAACCGCCTCGCTAAACGCTACCGAGGTGGTACAGAAAAACGATTCGAACGAAGACTTGGCCGTGGCGTGATGGCACGCCATGAATACGTCGCAGATTGATTTTGTGTAAATATTATTCTCTCTATGGTGTTATGTGGAAATTATTTTGCGAGCGGACACCATCCTTGTGTTCAAAATCTTCTATGAAGTATTCGAGGAGGAACCCGCCTTGCAATGCCGAAGACAATATGCGCGCCCGGACTTGTCGTCATTGAAGCCTGGTTCAGGCTACCGAGGAGTCCTGGACTAGGGGTGTCCGGATAGCGAACTATCATCGTTGGCCGGACTCTGGACTATGAAGATACAAGATTGAAGACTTCGTCCGTGTCCGGGTGGGACTTTCCTTGGCGTGGAAGGCAAGCTTGGCGATCTGAATATGTAGATCTCGCATCGATGTAACCGACTGTGTAACCCTAACCCTATCCGATGTCTATATAAACCGGAGGGTTTTAGTCCGTGGGACGAACAACAATCATACCATAGGCTAGCTTCTAGGGTTTAGCCTCTCGATCTCGTGGTAGATCTACTCTTGTACTACCCATATCATCAATATTAATCAAGCGGGGTAGGGTATTACCTCCATCGAGAGGGCCCGAACACAGGTAAAAACATCGTGTCCCTTGTCTCCTGTTACCATCCGCCTAGGCGCTTACGATTCGGGACCCCCTACCCGAGATCCGCCGGTTTGACACCGACGGTGGACTACTCCTCGCTCATCATGGTGGCCGCCGGATGATGAAGCCGCCACCGGTGATGATTTCCCCCCTCCGGCGGTGCCGTAACAGGCTCGATTGGTTTTCGGTGGCTCTGAGGCTTGCGGTGGCGGAACTTCCGATCTAGGTCTACCTCAAGGGTTTCGAACATTTGTGAATTTATAGGGTAAAGAGGGGATGCGGAGGCCACCGAGGTGGGCACAACCCACTGGCGCGCCTGGGCCCCAGGCGCCTGGTGGGTTGTGCCCTCGGGCACCCCAGTGCTTCTTTGTCCCACTGTTGGTCTTCTGGTCCATAAAAAATCTCCGTGAAGTTTCGTTGCATTTGGACTCCGTTTGGTATTGATTCCCTGCGATGTAAAAACAAGCAAAACACAGCAACTGGCACTGGGTCAATAGGTTAGTCCCAAAAATGATATAAAGTTGCTATAAAATGATTTTAAAAAATCCAAGAATGATAAAATAACAGCATGAATACTTCATAAATTATAGGTACGTTGAAGGCGTATCGGTAGGTGAAATTGGCGTCGGTGGTGAGGAGAGAGAGGGTGGGGTGGGGCGCGGGGCCCGACCTTTTTTTTGTTCGGTTTAATTTCTTGGCCGTCAACTAGCAGCCGGCAAAGCGCGTCGCTTGGGGGGGGGGGCCGGGGGGAAACGGCCATTAGGTTGCCACTTTCTTTGCCGTCTGCTCGCGGACGGCAAAGAAGCTTTGTCATCAGCTAGCAGACGTCAAAGAAAGTGGTCGTTAGGTAGTTCTCCCTAGTGGGCCACCCTCCCTCTTTGCCATCTGCTAGCAGACGGCAAAGAGCTGGCTAACGGCAAACACGCTCTTTGTCGTCCGCTCTTTCTTTGCCGTCGACTTTACGTATCTTTGATGGCAAAGACCTTCTTTGCCATCACCAGCGGGCAAAGAGCCGGTGACAAAAGATCCCGATTCGATGAAGTGGTAGATGCAGGTGAGTCGGTCTACTAATCTTGGACGTGATGCCTATATAATGATCATTGCCTGGATATCATCACGATTATTCGAAGTTCTATCAATTTCCCAACAATAATTTGTTTACCCACCGTTTGCTATTTTTCTAGAGAGAAGCCACTAGTGAAACATACGGCCCCCGGGTCTCTTTCTCATATATTTGCCTTCACGATCTATTTTATTTGCCTTTTTATTTTCAGATCTATTAAACTAAAAATACAAAAATACCTTGTTGTGTTTTACTCTTATTTATTTTATTTGGCGTTCGATCTATCAATCTACTACAATTTTATTCACGTCTGGCAGGAGTCGGTCTACTAATCTTGGACGTGATGCCTATATAATGATCATTGCCTGGATATCGTCACGATTATTCGAAGTTCTATCAATTTCCCAACAATAATTTGTTTACCCACCGTTTGCTATTTTTCTCGAGGGAAGCCACTAGTGAAACATACGGCCCCCGGGTCTCTTTCTCATATATTTGCCTTCACGATCTATTTTATTCGCCTTTTTATTTTCAGTTCTATTAAACTAAAAATACAAAAATACCTCGCTGTGTTTTACTCTTATTTATTTTATTTGACGTTCGATCTATCAATCTACTACAATTTTATTCACGTCTGTTTGCCTATCTTGAGGCGACGTTACCCGAAAGGGATTGACAAGCCCTTTAACACGTCGGGTTGCGAGGATTTTTTATATGTGTGCAGGGGTTGTTTACGTTGTGTCGGTTGGTTCTCCTACTGGTTCGATAACCTTGGTTTCATATCTGACGGAAATACCTACCGCTATTGTGCTGCATCATCCCTTCCTCTTTGGGGAAATACCGACGTAGCTTCGAGCTGCATCAGACTACAGAGGAAGAAGAAGAAGACTATGATCCAAAAGGAAAGGAAGAGAGAAGCTCCAATGAAGAGGAAGTCCCACTATCCCAACCTGGGGACATGCACATGGTGTTCAAAAAGTCAAGTCTTCCTAACAAAGCAAAGAAACCTAAGATCGTGTTTATCCCTTTTCGTCTCTTGCAGGAAAACAAATAGGAACTATGTAAAAATATATTAATGCTTGAGCTGGAGACCGATGACTTAAGGGAGGAAAACTCTATCCTCAAGCGCAATCTGAGGAAGAAGCCTACTACATCAACAACTCCATCGTCACCACCCCCGAAGGAAGAGACATAAATACATGGGTATGGGCACTCCCCTTGGCAACTGCCAAGCTTGGGGGAGGTGCCCCGGTATCGCATCACCATCACATCTTTATCTTTATCGTTTTACTTAGTTCGATCATTTTGGTTATATCTTGATCTAGTAGAATAAAGTTTTAGTATGATCTAGCTTTCAGTTTTGTTTCGATCTCTATCTATGTAATCGAGTTCGTGAGTTATATAATAAAGAGTAGTTTTGAGTTGAGGGCTTTGTTTTCTTGCCATGATCTTGAGGGAATTAAATAAAAGAAAGAACAAGAAGAATTAAAATGATCATGTATTGATCTTATGGAAAGTAATGACTTCACATATAAAGAGTATGGTGAACAAAAGTTGTTGAGAGTTGACAAACATAGTTTTGGTCATTGTTGCAATTAATAGGAAGTACTCCCTCCGTCCGGAAATATTTGTCGAAGGAATGGATGTATCTAGACGTATTTTAGTTTTACATACATCCATTTTTATGCATTTCTCCGACAAGTATTTCCGGACGGAGGGAGTAATAAAGAAAAAGAGGCTTCACATATAAATATACTATCTTGGACATCTTTTGTAATTGTGAGCACTCATTAAAATATGACATGCTAAAAAGTTGATGTTGGACAAGGAAGACAACATAATGAGTTATGTTTTCTTATATCCGAATAGAAGTTATATTGTCATGGATCATCCAACACGTTGACCTTGCCTTTCCCTCTCATGCTAGCCAAATTCTTTGCACCAAGTAGAGATACTACTTGTGCTTCCAAACATCCCCTAAACCCAGTCTTGCCATGAGAGTCCGCAATACCTACCTATGGATTGAGTAAGATCCTTCAAGTAAGTTGTCATCGGTGCAAGCAATAAAAATTGCTCTCTAAATATGTATGATCTATTAGTGTGAAGAACATAAGCTTTATACGAACTTGTGATATGGAAGAAATAAAAGTGACAGACTGCATAATAAAGGTCTTTATCACAATCGGCAATATATAAGTGACGTTCTTTTGCATTAAGATTTTGTGCATCCAACCATAAAAGCGCATGACAACCTTTGCTTCCCTCTGTGAAGGGCCTACTTTTACTTTTATCTTCTATCCTTATACAAGAGTCATGGTGATCATTACCTTTTCTTTTTACACTTTTTCCTTTGGCAAGCACTATGTGTTGGAGAGATCCGGATATATATATATATATATATATATATATATATATATATCCACTCGGATGTAGATTTTCATAAAGTATTATTGTTGACATTACCCTTGAGGTAAAAGGTTGGGAGGCGAAACTATAAGCCCCTATCTTTCTCTGTGTCCGATTGAAACTTTGTACCCATAAGTATGGCGTGAGTGTTAGCAATTGTGAAAGATTAAATGATAGTTGAGTATGTGGACTTGCTGAAAAGCTCTTGTATTGACTCTTTCCGATGTTATGATAAATTGCAATTGCTTTAATGACTGAGATCATAGTTTGTTAGTTTTCAATGAAGTTTCTATTCATACTTTACCTTGTGAATGAATTGTTACTTTAGCATAAGAAATTATATGACAATATATGTTGCTGCTCTAAAGATAATCATGATGCCCTCATGTTCGTATTTTATTTTTATCGACACCTCTATCTCTAAACATGCGGACATATTTTTCGATTTCGTCTTTCGCTTGAGGACAAGCGAGGTCTAAACTTGGGGAAGTTGATACGTCCATTTTGCATCATGCTTTTATAGTGATATTTATTGCATTATGGGTTGTTATTACACATTATATCACAATACTTATGCCTTTTCTTTCTTATTTTATAAGGTTTACATGAAGAGTGAGAATGCCGATACCAATTTGGAATTACGGATCGGAAAAGGAGCAAATATTAGAGACCTATTCGCACAACTCAAAAGTCCAAAAACTTCACGAAGAATATTTTTGGAATATATAAAAAATATTGGGCGAAGAAAGTACCGGAGGGGGCCACCAGCCAGCCATAAGGGTGGATGGCACGCCCTACCCCCTAGGCGCGCCCCCGTCCTTGTGGGCCCCTGGCAGGCCCCCGACGCCCATCTTCTGCTATATGGTGTGTTTTGACATGGAAAAAATTAGAAGGAAGCTTTCAGACGGTTAGCGCCCGCCGTTTGGCGGAACACAGGCGTAACCAATCTAGGGTTGTGGCGGAGCTGTCCTGCCGGGGAAACATCCCTCCGGGAGGGGGAAATCGAAGCCATCGTCATCACCAACGATCTCTCATCAAGAGGGGTTCAATCTCCATCAACATCTTCACCAGCACCATCTCCTCTCAAACCCTAGTTCATCTCTTGTATCCGATCTCTGTCTCAAAACCTCAGATTGGTACATGTGGGTTGCTAGTAGTGTTGATTACTCCTTGTAGTTGATGCTAGTTGGTTTATTCGGTGGAAGATCATATGTTCAGATCCTTAATGATAATTAATACTCCTCTGATTATGAACATGAATATGCTTTGTGAGTAGTTACGTTTGTTCCTGAGGACATGGGAGAAGTCTTGTTATAAGTAATCATGTGAATTTGATATTCGTTCGATATTTTGATGAGATGTATGTTGTCTTTCCTCTAGTGGTGTTATGTGAACTTCGACTACATGACACTTCACCATGATTTGGGCTTAGGGGAAGGCATTGGGAAGTAATAAGTAGATGATGGGTTGCTAGAGTGACAGAAGCTTAAACCCTAGTTTATGCGTTGCTTCGTAAGGGGCTGATTTGGATCCATATGTTTCATGCTATGGTTAGGTTTACCTTAGTTCTTCTTTCGTAGTTGTGGATGCTTGCGAGAGGGGTTAATCATAAGTGGAGGCTTGTCCAAGGAAGGGCAGCACCCAAGCACCGGTCCACCCACATATCAAATTATCAAAATAACGAACGCGAATCATATGAGCATGATGAAAACTAACTTGACAACAATTCCCATGTGTCCTCGGCAGTGCTTTGCTTTATATAAGAGTTCGTCCAGGCTTGTCCTTTGTTACAAAAAAGGATTGGGCCACCTTGCTACACCTTGTTTACGTTTGTAACTTGTTACCCGTTATTTAATTATCTTATCACACAACTATCTGTTACCGATAATTTCATTGCTTGCAGAGAATACCTTCTTTGAAAACCGCTTGTCATTTCCTTCGCTTCCTCGTTGGGTTAGACACTCTTACTTATCGAAAGGACTGCGATAGATCCCCTACTTGTGGGTCATCAGTCCAGGGGACCCACAAGGCAAGGGGGCGCGCCCTCCACCTTTGTGGACAGCAGGTGGGTCCCCCTCTGTTTATTCTTTCGCCAATATTTTTTATTTATTCAAAAAAAATCTCCGTAAAGTTTCAGGTCATCTTGAGAACTTTTATTTCTGCACGAAAATAATACCATGGCAATTGTGCTGAAAACAACGTCAGTCCGGGTTAGTTCCATTCAAATCATGCAAATTAGAGTCCAAAACAAGGGCAAAAAAGTTTGGAAAAGTAGATACAATGGAGACGCATCAGGCGCCGTCGCGGTCTTCTTCATCTTCTTCTTGGCGGCCGCTTCGGCGAGCACCGTCGGCTTTCGAGCCTGTTTGCCTCCGGTAGGTGTGGCGGGAGGGCATCGTACCGTTGCCGGAGACACTGTGGCCACCTCGGACACCATTGGCGCGGTTGGAGGCGGAGCTTGGCCCCGGTGGTTCTTTCTCGTCCGCAAGCTTTTTTTCGGCACCAGCGGCGGCGCGTGGGTAGTTTCTGGCGGCGAAAAGCCGGCGCCGGTGGCTGGCGGGGTGAGCGGGGGGAGAGGGTTGGCTATCCATACCGGCCGGATTGAAGGTCACCGGTGGCGGCGGCGGGGGCGGGAGGTAGTGCGGCGAAGGAACGCGAGATGGAGTTTTACTCGGCCGCCACACGATGAAGTATATTTAGGGAAATCTTGGAAGGAATGGAGAGTTGGAGTAAAAATTATACTTCGTTAACGTTTTTAGGGATCAGCTATGTCCGCCGTAAGGGAGTAAATCGAAAATTTTAAGGGAAACGTTTGAAATCGGCGGACCGGCCGAAGCTTCGGCCGATCACGCTGCTCACTCGCGTAGCCACCTCTTTTCTTTACTTCTCCCCACGCGTGACTGGCCCCCACGCGCCGCCCCACGCCTAGTGACTGCCTTATCCCTTCGCCCCTGAGCTCCATTACTCATTCCCCATCCCCATCTCAAGACAAACGCCGCTTCCTCTCCTTGCAAAATCCCTCTCCTCTCTTGATCTCCAACGCAATTAAATCCCTCTCCACTAGCCGCAAATCACATCGGTCTCAAGGAAGGGGCACAGAGGTGTGCTATGCGAAGTCGGGGCGGCAAAGCGACCGTGGAGATTATGGAGACGGCATCCAATGAGCTACAACAGTAGCCGGTGAGGTTGGTGATGGTCGGCGACAGCTGAACGGCCGAAATGCAACCGCAAGCTAGGAGCTACCACCTACCGGTGTGGATGCTACAACCACGAGGTAGGAGCCGCAACCACGCCCAGCTTTTTGCTGGAATTGGTGACCGCGCGCGAAAGCTGCAGGGTGACCACGACGAAGTGCTACAACCATGACCGAGGTTGTGGAACCGATGAGGTGTTTTGTTGAACCGACATCCAAAAATGCTTCCACCAGAACTCGTTCTTTCTGTACTAGCGATTTTTTGCTACAACCACAGTTTTGTTTTGCTGGAACCAGCATACAAAAATGCTTCCACCTGAATTCGTTCTATTTTACCATCAATTTCTTTTGCTTTTTTATGCTACAACCACATTTTTGTATTGTCGAACCAGCATCCAAAAATGCTTCCATCAGAGTTTAATTCTTTCTGGACCAGCGACTTTTGCTACAACCATAGCTTCAATTTGCTGGAAGCAGGTTTTCAAATGATTCAATAGAGGCGGCGACACAGAGCTGCTTTTTGACAACTTTTTTCGGTGCGAGCATCCACGGCGAGCATGGCGGCAGCCGTCGACGACGACAAACGGGGGAGGGCGGCCGCGCGCTGCGCGACGCGGCAATGGTTGGCGGCCGCCATGTCGCGGGTATTTTCTTCAGATCTGGAACGCGAGGGGTGAGAAGGAAGAAAGCGACCTGGATGAATGAAGATCCAACGGCTCTTGGTGGGCCAATCGGGCGGCTAGGGCGCGACCGGCCGAAACTTTGGGCCGGCGCACCGGCGCCTATCAGTCGCCAAATTTTAATCCCTTATGGTGGTATTGGGTATCGGTTAGAAATGCCCTAACCGTTCAAAATAAGCACAGTAAGGTAAATGCATTGTTTTAGATTGTGAAGCAGGAGACCAGTTGCTTCTTTTACCGTGTGCCGCTCACTGAACGAGTTGCAACTTCAGAGACACCGCCACATCGGACACCGGAGAGAGACGGGGGTGAAGGGGGAGGATGCTGGTTCGCAGGGCTCGCAGGCGGCGATGGAGAGGGGCGACCAGCAGAGCGCCAAGAAGCCGAGGCTGACTTGCTGAGCCGCTCCTCCAAGCCCCAGTGAAGCAGGAGATGGTCGTGCATCAACCGGCCGGAGACGGCACCTGAAGATCTCCAGCACGCCGCCGAGCTCGGGTACCTGCGCCTGCCCGCTGATGGAATGGCCGTGGCCGCGCGCCGGCCCGTACGTCGCCCGGACCAGCGCGGGGACGTCACCTGTCCCGCTCGGGTGGTACACGGCCCCCGGAAGTCAGGAGCCAGCGCGTAAGATTGCCGCAGCCGATTTCGATTTCAGTTCCAATTCAGCCAGCGACAGCTGCTAATCCGCATCCGGCAAGAATTGGGAGCTCTCCGGTAAATAAAGGGGGGAGCAGCTCCAGTTCGATCTGCTCGCCCACCTTCCCGATCTCCAGACCTAGGCACGCCATCGATGGCGGCCAAGGTGCTCCAGCTCCGCAGCGCCGACGGCAAGGTGGTCGTCGCTCCGGCGTGGGACTATCGCCCGGCCGCCGCCCAAGCCCTCCCGCTGGAGATGCGGGTGCCCTCGCGCGCCCTCGAGAGGGTGCTCCAGTACTGGACCAAGCACAGCCTGGCCAAGGCCACCGGTGAGTCCGGGAGTCCCTCGCCCGCTGGGACGCCGACTTCCAGCGCCGTCTCGACGAAGACGGCCTCGCCAAGGAGGCCGCCGCAGCCGTCCAAGAACTCCGCCGCCACGGCGTCCACCATGGAGGGCGTCCCCGTCGCCACGCCGCCACGGGCGTATCTGGTGTCGCTGCTCCAGCCACCGCCACCCGTGCTGATCCCGTCCGTGCCTGGTGCCAACTCGTTCACCACCTCAAGGGTGTCGACCACGGAGAACCTAGCCCAGCGCCGACGGCGCCCATCGCTTTCCATGCCTGCGATATTGCCGTCGCCGCGCGCCCTGGGCCTGCCACCACCTTGCCAGCGGCTGCTGGTACTGAACCCGTTGATGTCCAGTGTGCCATCCGTGCCCGTGGACGCCAGATGGCTCAAGACGAGGACTCCGCTTGCCACCACCGCAAGCTCCCGGCTTCCAAGGCTGCCACTGCTGTTGCGCCCGTGAAGAAGGTCTCTCGTCCCGTCGCTTCCAAGGCTTGCTCTTTCGTCGGCTCTACACCACTGCCTGCCCCTGCCACTGCTGTGAAGAAGATGACTCCAGCAGTTTCAACTCTGCGCGCAAGAAGGGGATGGGGAGCTCAGCTGCAAGATTCCGAAGCAAAACCGTGTCACCGCTGCAGCACCAAGGAAGCAACCAATTCCTTGGGTGCGTCCAGTGGTATTACGCCCTTGCTAGTCTTTTACCTTCCTAAACCATTCACACATGAGTTTCATTTAATCTTTGCATCTCTAGGTTCTGCACTTGCTTACCAAGATTTCTAGTGTTCTTTGAATCCCTTTCAGTCATTAGTAATTTTACAAGAGTGTCAGCAGAGTCTCCATGCATCTAGGCAGCAAAAATCATGCTAAGATGTGTACGGCATAGTTACACTACATCCACACCTGGTCATAAGTTAAGGGTTTAAGTAAATAAAGGGCATTTTCAATAAAAGTAAAGCAGATGAGCCTAAAAAGGAAACTCATGTACTGCAATTCTGGCACGAGACAGAGCGTAAAAGCACTTTTCGCCGCCAAAATGCAAAACGCCCGTTTGCTACCCGGCTTGTAGCAGGAAAAAGGAGTAGAATTGACCTTGTCGATGCACACATAATCATGTGAGCTGCCTAGTGTTTGGAGACTCTGCTGACTTTCCTGTAAAACTAATCTTGGCTGAATTGGATTCTTAGGCATTGGCGTCTCGGTGAGTTAAAGTTGCAGTTTCCGACGAGTAACATTGGTTAGTGAACTCTTGTGTGTATGTGTGGGTGAAGCTTTGAGCTAAGCAAGTCCTCAATGTACCGACTATCAAGTCCTTGATGTACCGACTACCAAGTCATACTGTAATCAGTTTTCAGATATATATGAATGAAAATTGTTGGCCTGAATCTGTGCAAAGCATTGGAGTAACTTTCTGTATATATGTTTTTTGTATGCTTCTATGGCTTATTAAAACATTCCACTGCTCTGCTGCTGCGCTGACTCACGGATCCAATCGATTCATGTCTGGTTTCATAATACTTTGTTTGAGTGGTGAAGCACATAACCATGTCTCCATGTTTGGGACAGTTATTGGTTAGAAGATTTTTTTGGTTTGAGATACTTATATTATGGGACGGAGGGAGTATTTGTCAAGAATGTGAAAAAGGTTGCATCATATTGCAGCTATTTGACAAATAGATTTGGCTTTTCTCAGATCTTGTTAGCTTTTGACCCCCCAAGGGACCTGGAGTGAATTTTTTGTGTGGATCTAAGAACTAAGATCTCAAGTAACTAGAACTTCTGTTTTCATCCGTCAAACTCTAAGTATGCTGTTTTCATCAACTTTTGTGGATATTGTTTTCATCAAGTTTGTCATATGTAACCCTGAATCTCTAGTGGTCAGTACGCCCATGGGAGACTGCAAATAACTCGTCCCTTATTTCTTTTCTAGCTGGTTACAGTTTGATGATTTTGCTGTGCTCAAATGGCAATCATATCTTGTTTAGATAGGTTTCTCTCTGCAAGCAACGATGATGCAAAGAACTGTGCATACATTTTCTCCTCAGTTATTTTGGTGATTGCAGTGAAAACAAAGTAATGTTATTGCTACTTTTTTTCAAAGAAATTGGCAGGAATGCTGCCAATTCATTAAACTGAAAAGAAATTAAATGTACAAAGATAATGTTGACATGTCTGCGTAAATTTTAGGGGGTTGGTTAGAGTTGCCCTAACCTAATGGATAAGTGTGTCCATATTAAGGTCCAGCTAATTAACCGGGGCATTGCTTGCAATCACTGGATCTGATTGGTAAATTTTAAGGCTGCTCAAAATCCTCTCTGTACTTGTGAAAATATGATGAGAGGGATACCTGCTGCAAAAACTCATTGGGTATAGTTAGCATGGAACATGGCAAACCAATTTGGATTGTCAATTCACTCTCCCAACATATCCTATCATAAGCAAGATCCTCTGTAATGGTTATCCAATAGTCCATTTTTTATCTACATTTCAGAGAACAAGGTGGTATCAAGTCCTTGATGTACCGACTACCAAGTCATACTGTAATCAGTTTCAGATATGTATCAATGAAAAATTGTTGGCCTGAATTTGTGCAAAGCATTTGAGTAACTTTTGGGCGGTGAACCACATAACCATGTTTGCGACAGTTATTGGTTAGAAGATTTTTCTGGTTTGATATAATGTAATCTGGTTGTCAAGTATGTGAATTTGACAAATTGGTCTGGCTTTTCTCATATCATGTTAGCAATTTATAATTTGGCGTTGGAGTGATTAAGTAAAGAAAACTCTAAACTAGCGTTACCTGTTCATCGCAGAGGTTCTGATATCGTTGGAAGAGAAACCACCAACTTGTGCAATTTCAAGTAGAAAATAAACATCTAACTGGGTCTGCACAGTCTTTGCAAGGTCATATAATCCATGAGATGGAACTTACAAAATCGAAGCAACGCATACAAAATTTGTCCAACAAACCTGATGGAACAGTGTGTCCCTTTTGAGGTCCAATTTCAAGGCATTGCTTGGAATCGCTGGATCTAATCAGTCAATTTTAAGGTTGATCAAAATTCTCTCTGCTTGTGAAAATATGATGAGGGAGACCTGCTGCAAAAACTCATTGGGTAATCATCGCGTGCGTTAGTTAGCATGGAACGTACATGTTGAATCAGCAACTGATGGTATGTCACCTGACAAACCAATTTAGACTGTCAATTCACTCCCCCAACATATCCTATCATCAGCAAGATCCTCTGTAACGGTTATCCAGTAGTCGTTTATTACGTTGTTGATCGCATTGTCATTTGCCGTCTATCCTTGCTCACCAAAAGACAACTCCCTGCTACTGTTGCATGGGTAATGTACATGGTGAAGCTTCTCCCATCGCTAGCTCTGCTGCATTTTTCTGCGATGGTGAAACATAAGATCACGGTCTCCAAGATCTTTCTGAACTTCTTTCAGGTCTCCAAACAAACCGTTCTGAACTCTGATGTGCAGTTGTTTTTATTCCTTGAGACTCCAGACCTAACTCCAAGCTGCAAAACTTGATTTTGCTGCATCAAAATCTGCCTACTCTTGCTTCAAAATCTGCTTCGATAGCAACTGTTGAGATTGCGATCATGACAGGATGTGTAGTAGACTAGCAGTATAGCTTTCGCCGTTCGTGGACATTACTGTCAAGGCGCGATCCACCTGCATCACCGGTGGCCCTTGCTACGATCGCTGCTCTCTGCGCCGCCGATGACACACCGGTGGCCCTGGTGACGAGCCTGCCAGGTTTGTATGGATGCTCAATGTAGATTATAATAATGAGGCCTAACAAAGCGATGTGGCGCTATGAGAGGACGATGTTGGGCCGACGAGACGTGGAAGACGAAGCAGTAGGGTGATGCTGAGCACTCAAATGACTACACTCCTTTGTGTTGCATTTCCACTAAGTCGAGAGAAAATTTTATAAAGCATACGAATTTAAATAAAGGATCACTGAAACTACTACTTATATCATAGCTCTTGGTCGTCTAGAGTGTAGACATCATCAAATCCAGAACGCACCGGGCAAACACAGAGAACAATTGGGCACGAGGTAGGAGCGGCCAGGTCGGCACGGCGTGACTACGAGGCCGCCGTTCTTGCAATGCTTAGCGCGGAACATGGTCACATGGAGCAGGCACTTTCCACCCCTAGCTTCCGCTCCCTTGGCGACCGACGTCGCCGGCACGACCTCGACGAGGCAGAACCGCCCATGCCCGAGGTGGACGAGCGCGCGGCACCCGAGGTTCACCGGCGTCTTGAGGAACGTGAGCTCCTGATCGCACATCCTCCACGCCGGCGCCGGCACCGGCCCCTCGACGTCGACGTCAGCGAGGTCCGGGACGTCGCAGGAGCAAAGGTAGGGTTTCCCCTTGACCCCGCCATCGGTGCCGTCGGCCTCCCGGATCCCGACCCACTTGCCCAACTCGCCGTCGTAGTGCCCGCGGCCATGGAACGGCAGGCGCCAGTCGCCGCGGCGCGCCGACCGGCAGCCCTCGGTGTCGAGCGAGAAGGTGAAGGAGGACGAGGCGAAGACGGTGCGGCCGTCGGGGTGCACCGCGTGCGACATGAGACGGCTGTGGCCGCCGCCGGCGTCCTGCGGGAGCGGCGACCGGCACATCTTCCAGACCCACTCCTCGTCACCCTCCTCGTATGCTAGGTAGCCTGGCGTGTTTTCCTCCTCTCCGTTTAGCGCCCACAGCTTGTCGCCGACGGGCGCGGCTTGGTAGGGACGAGACGGGAACCATTCCCTGGCCTCTAGCACGTCGCCGTCGGGTTCGGAGTCGAAGGGGCCGGGCGGGAACTCGTGTGGAGGCCTCCCGCCGTCCAGCTTCCCCGTCTTGGTGTCGTAGACCAATGTGAGGAAGTACGGAGAGCGGCAGAACAATACGGAGAGGGTGCTAGAGTGAGCCGTCATGACGATGCTGCTGCCGAGGGCATCGAAGTGCGTGTCTCCACCGACCAATGAGACGCCCAGGCGGAGGGCTGGTCCAGGGAGGCGGCGCGGCGCCTCGTCGTGCTCGTCGTCGCCGCCGCCGCCGCAGTGGAGGTCGTCGACGTCGAGCTTGTAGATACTGTGGGTCACCGAGCGCCTCTCCTTGAGCACCACGTACAGATACCGACGCAGATTGGACTCCGCCGCCGCCGTCCTGCCATCAGCTCCGTTGGGCCGTGCCGTGTCGTCGTCAGTGGCGTAAGCTCGTGATGGGAGGATCCTTGGCTTGGCAGCCCCCGGAGCGGCGGCTGCTCGCCACCGGAGGTGGGAGAGAAGGGGCTGAGATCGGGCGATGATCGATCGCAACATTGTGGGAAGAAATTCCGATCGTGATAGTCCGCGAGAAAGGGGAAAAAATGATGCGATCGTGATTCGTCTTGAGTTACCACGCGCTATATAATTGGTTGGGATTGGACAAATCTTGCTATATAGTACTAGAGCCGGCTGATTTTGTTAGTTTCCTTATTATCTCATGTTAGGGAAGACAATATTGTACTAACGGGTTTGCTTAAGCTTGGCCGGCTTAGACTAACCATTGGATCTTTGCGCGGAGATTCGTGCTAGTTGAACAACGTCAAACGGCCCTTGTAGCACTTCTTCCCACTGCTTGCAGCACTTCATCTCATCGGTCGCATCTTCCACTGCTTGCAGCACTTCATCTCATCAGTGGCAGCGTCCGTCGGTACTGGTCGCAGCATGTTGTGTCACCAGTTGTTGTGTTCGCTCAAAGCACATTGTTCCGTCATTCGCAGATTCCACCATCGTTGTATGCAGCACTAAGCCTCATCGGTTCCAGCGTCCATCATCGTTGCTCAACATGTCTCACAGCGTCTACCGCCCCCGTTTGCAGCATGTCGTACCACCGGTTGCTGGTTGCAGCATCCAATCAAGCCATTCGTAGCACCACAACTACGGTGACGTCACTCGGCTGAGACTTGGTTAAGGCTCAGTTGATTGAGCTCTATGTAGGCCCATATTGTAACAACTAACAATCCATTACCGACTGGAGATAAAATCTTTCTGAATGGAATGTCATAGGAAAGAGAAAAGTGGAGAAAAAAAAGGGAAGACAAAATTGTAATTTCTAGTTCTTTCTAGGTCATCTATGCAGTGTTGTGATAATTTCAATATGAAATGTCAGCTTCTAGGACCATCACCAGGATCCATACCTCCATATATATGTGTGCAAATGATAGCGTATAAGAGCAAGCAAAAAATTAAAGTCATTTGCTACCAACATGACCGGTCTTAGTAAAGATAACAAACGGCACTTCCATACGAAAGAAACTTTGCAGGAAAAAAAAAGGACTTGAAAAGAGGATGTCTTTTTATCACGAGAGGTGACTGCATGCATCTATCTTCAGCACTAGCGCAAAGCTCAAGCTCATGTCATGTTGGCCTGGTGCCGCCTCTCGATATCTTCAAAGATTCCATAGCTTCCCTGTCGATACCAACATTGATAAAGTTTTCAGTAAGCACATAAGAGCAGTCAAAATAGTGTATAACGTGTCCAGTATATAACTAACAGTGACATGTGCTGAACAGAAACATGCATGCAACAACAAAACGGGTAGATGGATACCGTAATGCAGATTCCATCTCGGCATTCTCCGGGTCCAACTTGAATCCATCAAGAAGCGCCACGCACGCGTTCTCATAGTCCTGGTGATGAATGATGGCCTTGTGAACGAATTATTCAAAGAAAAAACAATCTGCATTGGTCAAATATAATATAGCCAGCAGGATCTTCGATCCCACCTTCAGTGACATCAGAGCTGCACCCTGCCGGTAGTAGGCCTTTGGCCAGTCAGGCCGCATTCCTCTGCAATCAAGAGCGTCCAGCAAAGCCCTCTGTCCGTCACCCATGCGGAGCAAGCAGAGGCTCCTGTTTGAGAACAAGGTTGCATCATTAGGGTCATGCTCTATTGCCTGCATCCAACAAGTTAAAGAAAATTTGCTGAGTATCGAAACAGATACGAATTTGTGAATAGGAAATCTGCAAATGGCTGCTCATTGACAAGTATTAGTGCAAGACATTAATGAATCATGCAAAAACCTTCATTTTCTTGAAAAGAAGCCAATCTCAGAAGCTTTTTCATATATAATTCATTAAAGTTGGACAATACTGAAGTAAAGTCAATTGCGGACCAAATAAGTTCTACTTGATTATTTCCTAACCCCCCTTAAAAATATGGAATGGCGACAAGCAAAACGAGCCCCCTTATGACATTTGTTTTTGGTCGACACCAGACCAGTTGTCTTGTACTGAGGACTTGCTTACTAGTTTTCGAGTTGGCAGGGATGGGGGAATGGGAGATAAGTTGCTTTTGAAGTACAAGATTCTCTTTTTCAGCATCATGGCACAACAGATTAGGTGAAGAAATGACCAAGGCAGCAAAAAGAAAGACACAGCACAGCTATTAGTTGGAGTTTATCCCGGGCAACATCCTTTGCAGCTGCAAGACAGTCCAACGCCCCTAAGTTGTTGATAGTGGGCTTGACGCACAGTTACCGAGAGCAGAGCAGTGAGCCAACCAATCAAGCAGTAGGTTCACTGATTTCTCCATCCGTCCAACTGGTAGTTCTAACAATAGGTGAGCTTTTAGAAAATTTTACTTCATGGTAAATGTATCTGCAGTAATGTCAAGGTCCAAAAACAGCCTATTGGCTCTGAAAAACAGAAGATTGTCTAAACATAGGTTCATTTGCACCTCCCACATGTAATACAGCACGTGAGGAGAAGAAAACAGGTCAGCAAATCCAATTATGTCCTCTCAAAAGGAAAATCAGGAAAGAATTCATTCTAGTTTTCCCAGCTGAACTGTTGTGGCCGGGAAAGGACAAATTCCTGCTAGAACACCAGGAGTCGAATCGGACAAGCAGCCAGGGCATGAATGCATGATGGGGTTGGCACACAAGGAGCATAAGCTGGCTAGTAGGATTAGCCACCTGACATGAGTTAAGAAACTTAATGGGGCTGGCGCACAAGCAGCCAGGGGAAAAAGAAATAATGATTGTGTTTTGTTTGGAACGGGGCAGAGATAAAGAAAGAGTTCTAGTTTTAGGTTTCAAGATCTGATACACATATACAAGAGACTATTAAAATCTGCAAGCAATATAATACCAACATACTACAAATCAGTGCCCAGCTAATCCCTTTCCAGTCAGTCTAGCCTTATTTTCAAGGTAGTTATCCCTTGACAATGCCACTGACCAAGTTTCCTTTTCAATAACTAGGCCTTGCCATTTGGTGACTCAAACATAGCTAGAAGCCTGTTTGAAAATCTCCAGGTTCATGTGCTTTCTTTTCTGCCAAAGAATTAGAACTTTAGAAGCAGGAAAGAATACAAAATATGGCATTGTAACATACCTTAGTGTACCACATTGTTGCAGAAAAATAATCTTTACTCTCGATTGCTTTAATCGCAGATGACTTCAACTTTGCTATTTCCTTTTTAGTCGCATGTTCATCCTGAAACATAAATATCAAATAAGATGGAGACATGAGTAATGAATAGAAAAATGCTTTGATAGTAAAGAAAAAACATAGGACTGTTCTGTAAATATTTGGGAAAACATATGGTTTTGATTTGGCAAAAATGTTACTATCAACATTCCATATTGTATAAGCATAATGTTTAGACTTCAATCATACAACATCCTGCATACATGCTCAGTTCTGTAATAAATATTATTGGGTTATTAGGCCCCAATACCAATTGAAAGTTCAACAACAAGAAATGTAGTCTCCTCATAAATTTGAAATTTTCACCTCACACATATTTTTCTAGTGTAAGATATTTAAAATATTATTAATATTTCTTTACTAACCTATTTGCCAATATTTTGACAACTCAATCTAGAAAGGAAGCCAAATATAGCATTTGATCAATATATTTTTCATGTGGAAGCATAAATAAAGTGTAGGACAGTCAAATTGTTTTGAGCCAAGTCATTAGTCAACTTACGCATCATGTGGTGTCACCAGCCAAAATGCACATTCAAGTTTTCAGTCCAAAATGTACATAGCAAGAATCCTTAAGGACCCAACTTGCTATGTGCACATTCAAGTCACATAGCAAGAATCCAATCAGACTGTTCGGTACTAGACATAGACTAATTCTAGAAGAAACTGGAGGCACATAAGGACCTGGTGCCATGTTTCATGGATAATGTCCTCCACTAGGATGTTGCTACCAAAAGAATGCAGAGTTACAAACATAACGGTGTACTAATTGGCTCACTGCCATGGTCTACCACTATTTCCTCCACAGTTATGGGCTTGTGGCCGCCACAAAATTTATGGAGAAGAAAATGTCTGCCACAGCTGTAGCCAAACTTGGCTATAAAGATAGTAACTGAGATTTGAGTCCTGCTGAAAAGAAGTTTGGCGTGCTAGGCCAAACTTGGCTACCTAAGATGTGGCAAACTGCAGCCACAAACTAAATAGGCCCTAAAGATGATAAAACTGACTGAATAACTATCCTAGAAGCACCTTAGGATTGACTTTGACCTCGACCTCTTCCCCACGGGCAACGTGCTGCTCCTGTTGTTGTTGTTGTCGCGGCCCCTGGTCACGTCCTCGTCCTCTGCCGGATCGCCGGGCGGTGCCAGCGACTCGTCCTCTGGCGCTGGCGCGGACAGCAGCCTGAAAAACAACGAGTCGTTTTCACAAAATCCACCAAACACACAACTCACCCTCTTCTCTGACATTAGCACCACCTGACCGCAACTTACAATGCCAGAAAAAAAACAAGCGCCTAAGTTGTCTGACATGACAAATTTTGGTTCAACAATGATGGCAGTGTGGCACTGAGGCTGCAATGTTCTTACCCTGAAGTGAATCGCTTATATTCTCACTCCAGTCAGTGTTCTCACTGGAGGTAGATGTACAACATTTAAAAAAAAAAGGGCAGCCCGGTGCATGTAACTCCCGCTTGCGCAGGGTCCGGGGAAGGGTCCGACCACTTTGGGTCTATAGTACACAGCCTTTCCCTACATTTCTGTAAGAGGCTGTTTCCAGGACTTGAACCCGTGACCTCATGGTCACAAGGCAGAGCTTTACCACTGCGCCAAGGCTCCCCTTCTGTAGATGTACAACATTTCAAAAAAAGAAAAATCAGGTCATAACAAGAGCAATTACCACATTTTGAATATTACATGACAACAAAACATCAAACTGAACCTCGACAGATATATAATGGTAATACTAATATTTTATTGCTCCATTCTTTCTATCTCCTTCTCAAAGTAGAAAAACTTATTTGACTGGGCATCAAACCGAAACAATACAAAATATCTATGCATCATTACTGGGAAAAAGTTACAGCTTGTTAGTATGTAAATTAAACAATAATTACAGGGAAGTTTACCCAAACAAGAACCAATATTTCAACAAACATCAATAGTCTAAACATCTCATACGACATGTATCGCATATTTATATATCCCACAAACAGAAGAGAACAGATAGCATGGAATCCCATGGAGCCACATAGCACAGCAACATACCTCGTGTACAAGATGCCTATGCTAAGTTAGGTGGGTCAAGGGTCCAACAGGGAAAGATGGTGAGTGCATGGTTTTGTAGTAAAGCACCGACAAATTATGGATAGGAAATAAGTGATACTTATGCTCCACAGCTTAAGTCTTGAGCAGTGTCATACGCTTGTGTTTACTAGTGGCAAAGAAGTAAATCTTACATCATTAGAGGCATTACGCTTGGCACCAGCCTTCAGTAAGAAATTTAAGCACTCTGTTGAGCCGTCATTTCCCATTGCAGAATCAAGTGAAACAGTTTCGATACAATCTGGGTTGATAACAGCACCAGCCTATCACATAAAAGGAATGTCACATTTTATGTATGGTGAATAACTAAAGAACTTGAAGATTTCCAAGCTTAAGTGTTGGAAAATATTGAATATTGAAATAAAGTAAACAAACCTCAACCAAGAGCTTCACGCATTGTAGTGATGATACACTTACAGCCTGAAAGAGGGGTGTCATAGGATACAGTCCATAGCTCATGTACGTCTTGTTGCACTAGTGAGAGATGTGAAGCACATTAGTTGCTATTAATTGATGATAATAACTGGACATAGAAAAATAATTAAATAGAACGGTAAGTATGCATAACCATATATCTATGCCAAGCTTTAACTAAAAAAAGTAGGAAACAGCTCCTGGCTCCTGCGACGTTGAAATTTGCAAACACAAATAAGTACAATGTTGCAATAGTCGCCTTATTGGTTAAATCTTGACTAGAAGATTTTTATTATTTTATTGATGATTGGTACTCCCTCCATAAACAAATATAAAACGTTTTAGGTTACTAAAGTAGTGACTTAAAATGTCTTATATTTCTTCAGAGGGAGTACCATATAGTACTACATAAAAGTAGCAGCCATGATAGGAAATCAATCATTATGGCAAGTGCACAAAATGACAATGCACCCAGAAGAAATTGATCAACACATGCAATTTGCACTTTGAAAATTATAGATGCATGAAAGCACGTATAGTAGCTTCCACAGAAAATAATAGTGGAGATCCCAAACGAACATTAAACATTACTCTTGCATAAGGATAGATGTAGATTATAAGCTACGGTTGGAGAACACAATGTTACGGACTTGAACAAAAGTAAAATGAAGTATTAGTGATTCTTGTAACAGTTGCTCCCTAGGAGATCTTGAACAATAACATATAACTAGAAAATTAGACAACTAGAAGCAGCAGGGAAGAAAGAAGTAACAAACATTTGAAGATTTAATTGTGCTGCAAAGAACAATGATCACACCACAACTTGCATACTAGCAAAAGAACAAAACAGCTTCAAGAGTACCAAACAATAACTAGAATGGAGCATGAGAACAATACAGTTAACAAACAAATGGAGAAAAGGCAAACAATTCAAACTCTATTTTGTGTTTACAGTTGAACATGCAACTTAAGGCAGAAGTAGCATGAAGTTAAGCCTACATCTGCATTATGCTCCAATAAAGTCTTCATAGCACCGACTTGTTGTTCCTTAGTAGCAAGATGCAGTGGTGTCCCCATCTCCTCAGCTATCGGGTCAACATAAGCTCCCTTTGCAAGCAACAGTTTTATCATTTCACAATCTCCTGCATAAAAGAAGCAATATGAAGGTACTTATTACATAATAAGATGGGAAGTTTTTTTCTAACAAACTTTTTTATTTATCTTATCTGGCTCCAGGCAGACCTCAGTTTTCCCTGCATATAGGTTACGAAGATCATGCTAAAGGGGTCAATGTTCCATAGAAACAAGAACTACGCCTACTCATCTAGCCAAATAAGTTGACTAAACCAATTTCTTTTGAAATCAAGTGCAGGGGACTAACTATTTCGCTTTTAAGGGTGGTGTAACTGGGAGCTGAATAGAATTTAACTAACGAATTTGAAGATAACCTACTTCCATACTAACCTAAGGGAAAGAAAACATAAGTTGCCCTGGAAGTTTGGTCAAACAAACTGTAGTAAGAACATAATACAGCCACAAAATATATTAGAAACAAAAATTCAAAAACTGTGGTGCACACGTGCAAAACAGAGATAACATATGAATAGGGAGGACCTATTCCAGCAGCAGCATGTAGAGGAGTTAGCCCGGCCTCATCAGCTTTGTCTGGATCAGCACCATGATCAAGAAGACACTTGACAACAGCAATCTTTTCACTCATCACCGCATAAAAAAGAGGTGTTCTACCTGTCAAGCACACATACCACGAGGCTTATTTGGCGCAAGCCAATTCAGGATCAGCGAAGAAATGTACATCTGAAAACTCCTCACCGAACATGACATCTAGAAATATGATAGCAAGATTACAAACTAGGGAACGACAGATACATGAAATTCGGGTATCACAGGAGTTAGAATGTGGAGGTCGCTGAGGCACTGTTTGGCAAACAGGACTAACTATTTCACTTTTAGAAGTTTTAAGAGACCCGTGAATATGCAGAATCAACTGTAGATCTGTAGTTTCGGTCCCTGTGAGACGAAATTGAAGTTCTAATGGCACCATTAAATACTTCAGGGCATTATCATAAGTACAACTAACCAACGTTTGGAAAGGAACAGAACAACAGACCCTTATCATCGGCAGCATCGACGTCGACGCGCAGCTCCCCGGCCAGGTAGCTGCAGACCTCCAGCTGCTCGTTGGCCGCGGCGATCAGCAGCGCCGACATGCCGCCGTCGGCCCTCGCCGCCTCCACCGCCTCCCTGGGGCGGCCCTTGCCGTTATCCAGCACCCACACCACCCCTGCAACCGCCCCCCAAAAAATCAGAGCTCGGAGGAACGCCAAACAGCCGGAGGCCGAAATCGGGAGGCGGGTGAGGGGGGAACTCACTCTTGAGGAGGGGGAGGTCGCCTTTGAAGGCCGCGTCGAGGAGCGTGTCCTGCATCGAAGAGATGGCTCTCGCGACTGCGGAGAGGGGGAGGGAGAGTGAGCGAGCGGATTTAGTTAGGGTTCGGGTGCGCGGTCGAGGCGCGGGATCGTACGCGGGGTAGAGGAGCTTACCACCGGCGGCGGAGGGGAAGCGAGGTGGCTGCGGCGGCGCCGCCATGGCGGATCGGTCGGGGAGAAAGGGGAGGGGGTTTTTTTTTAACAGACTGCGAGGGGAGGGGTTTGGGGATGCGGGAAGAGGGTGAGAGCGAGCCAGGAAGGGGCAGGGTTTGAATTTGGGCGCTGATAGGCGCCGGCTCGCCGGCCCACAAAACTCGGCCGGTCGCAGCGCATCCGCACAATTCAGGCTGACTTTTTTAAATATAAGTAATAATACATTTTGTAATAAATTTAAGAAATATTAGGCTGTTTTGTTTTTGGAAAACGCTTTGGCATCAACCGGCGGATGGATCGCACACGAGTATCCGCCGGCTCATTCATACGACGTGTGTCCTGTCTAAGCGGTTTTCTTTTTTTGTCAACGTGGCTCCTACTCGTTGCTCATTATCCGCTATGATGAATTTCTGCAGCAAGGTTTTTTTGCAGAAACTGCAGCAAGATCTCTATTGCAAAAAAGTTAAATTTGTAATGAGACCTCTGTTACAAAAAAAAATTGCAACAAGACTTCTGTTGCAAAAAAATTGTAACAAGACCTCTGTTACAAAAGAAAAATATCTTGCAAAACAATATGCAACATGACCCCTGTTGCAGAGATTTTATGCAACACAACCTGTATTGCAATGATAAAAGATGACGCTCGGTCGTTCAATACATCAGATTCGACAGCTTATGAGGCGGCGGATCTTTTAATCGGTCGACGTGTAGCACCGCCCTTTATTTTTTCCAAAAATAATACATTATCAGCCTCGCTAACATCGATTTGCTTCTGTCGGTCGTGCCTAAACTGATTGGATCCTATCGGCTTTGTTGGGGCCGACAGGTCCAATCGTCCACTGCGTGGTTGATAAGTGGCCTATCGGCCACGGGCAAACCGATGGCTGGCTACACCACTCCCGGCCACTCGGCCTGGTCGGCATGCAGTCGGCCTAGGCCAGGCCGACAGGGCCAGTCGGCCGTGGCGAAGCCGATAGGTAGCTCACATTCTTTTTCTTTCCTTCTTTCCCTCTCTCCCCATCCGAAAATACTCTAATTTATACATGAAACTTAGCCGATTTCTTGCCCATTTCCCACCATAGTTGCATTCTATAGGGTTGGGGGAGGCAAGGGAAACCTCGGTCTCGTGATGGGATAGCTCGAGGTGGTGGTGGAGGTGGTAGTGGAGGTGGTGGCGGCTCCGGTGTTGAAGGCCGTCGTTCGTCGTTGCTTCGCGTGCTTCAAGGGTAAGATTGAACTGACATTTTCTCTGTCATAGTTGTTCTGGTAGTATTCGATAATATGCTTAGATGTGAAATATTATGGTGTGTGATTATTTAGTTGGTTCGGTAATATTTCGTAACATATTTAGATGTCAAATATTTAGGTGTGCGGATATTTTTAGTTGGTCCGGTAATATTCCGTCATATATTTAGATGTCAAATATTTAGGTGTGCTAATATTTTTACTTAGTCCGGTAATATTCTTTAATATCTTTAGATGTCAAATATTTAGGTGTGTGAATATTTTTAGTTGCTCCAGTAATATTCCATAATATATTTAGATGTCAAATATTTAGGTGTGCGACTGTTTTTAGTTGGTCCTGTTGCTTAATAGTTGTCCATATTGAATAATTTTTTAGGTCAACAGAGATGACTGATGTATTGAAGTTCGTATTTTACTACGGTCTTGGTACTATTCAAACAAATGAGATGGGAGCTAATCAGAATGATTTTCAGCACATAGAGGTGTGATGTTTGCTTGAACTACGTCAGTATTTCCCCAAAGAGGAAGGGATGATGCAGCACAGCAACGGTAGGTATTTCCCTCAGTGATGAGACCAAGGTTATCGAACCAGTAGGAGAATCAAGCAACACTACATAAACAGCACCTGCACACAAATAACAATCACTCACAACCCGATGTGTTAAAGGGGTTGTCAATCCCTTTCGGGTAACGGCGCCAGAAATTGGCACATGTACGGGAGAAAGTTGTAATAGATTGATAGATCGAACGCCAAATAAAATAAAATGCAGCAAGGTATTTTTATATTTTTGGTTTAATAGAACTGAAAATAAAAGCAAATAAATTTAGATCGCAAAGGCAAATATAATAAAGAAGAGACCCGGGGCCGTAGATTTCACTAGTGGCTTCTCTCGAGAAAAATAGCAAACGGTGGGTACACGAATTACTGTTGGGCAATTAATAGAACTTCAAATACTCATGACAGGATCCAGGAAATGATCATTATATAGGCATCATGGCCAAGATTAGTAAACCGACTCCTTCATGCATCTATTACTATTACTCCACACATCGACCGTTATCCAGCATGCATCTAGTGTATTAAGTTCATGGAGAAACAGAGTAATGCAATAAGAACGATGACATGATGTAGATGTTGGGGAACGTTGCAGAAAATTAAAAAATTTCCTACGGTTTCACCAAGAGCCATCTATGAGTTCATCTAGCAACGAGTCATGGGAGAGTGATTGCATCTACATACCACTTGTAGATCGCGTGCGGAAGCGTTCAATGGAGCAGGGATGATGGAGTCGTACTCGCCGTGATTCGGATCGCCGATGACCTAGTGCCGAGCAGACGGCACCTCCGCGTTCAACACACGTGCGGAGGCGGATGGCGTCTCCTCCTTCTTCATCCAGCAAGGGGGAGGAGAGGTTGATGATGATCCAGCAACCTGACGGCGTGGTGGTGGATGCAGTGAGAACTTCCGGCGAGGGCTTCATTGAGCAACTACGGAAGGAGGAGGAGGTGTAGCGAGAGGGAGGCGCCAAGGGCTTCAGGTGCGGCCACCCTCCCTCCCTCCCTTTATATAGGTGCAAGAGAGGGGAGGCGCAGCCTGCCCCTTACTCCAAGGAAGGGTGCGGTTAAGAGGGAGGAGTCCATCCTCCCCAAGGCACCTCGGAGGTGCCTTCCCCCTTGAGGACTCTCCCCCTTTTCTTATATCTTGGCGCATGGGCCTCTTGGGGCTGGTGCCCTTAGCCCATATAGACCAAGGCGCACCCCTACAGCCCATGTGGCCCCAGGCAGGTGGACCCCCAGTGGACCCGGACCCCTTCGGCACTCCGGTACAATATCGATAACGTCTTGAAACTTTTCGGCGACCAAAATAAGACTTCCCATATATAAATCTTTACCTCCGGACCATTCCGGAACTCCTCGTGACATCCGGGATCTCATCCGAGACTCCGAACAACATTCGGTTTGCTGCATACTCATATTCATACAACCCTAGCGTCACCGAACCTTAAGTGTGTAGACCCTACGGGTTCGGGAGACATCTTGAACATGACCGAGACGGCTCTCGGGCAATAACCAACAGCGGGATCTGGATACCCATGTTGGCTCCCACATGCTCCTCGATGATATCATCGGATGAACCACGATGTCGAGGATTCAATCAACCC